>OY735894.1:3243834-4525016 GCA_963506565.1 Tachystola acroxantha | reverse complement strand
TTCAGTAAACATGCCTCTTTAATAGACCATTACATTAAATGATATCTAGGTACTTAAGTATTTTCTCCTTCTATACATGACAATCAGACATGTATGCATTAAACATTCTGCTTTCTAGATCACTGTGGTCTTAATTATATTTATTCATTTAATGTATTTGGTACACAAAACAGATTACAATCATTGTATAATTGAAATATCAGAGTCTTAAATGTATGTTCTAGCTAGACAGTAATCCAAAAATATGGGTACACATTGAGATTTGTATATCGTGCTTCTATAAATGCTTTGCTTTATATTACTATTTTGTTTGCTTAAAATAAAATACCATCTTGTATATTATTTTACTGTAAACAAGTAGGTATGTCAATATTTAAAAATACCAAAGCATAAAAAAATATAATCATTTTACTTCATACTAACAGCCCATACATTTTGTGCACAGAAAAGACATCAACGAGCGCTTTTATTTCACATTTTCGTAAAAAAATATTATTCACTAAAACATTGTTATTCACATTGTAATATTTAAGTAACATTTTGCTATTTTTAAAGTAGGTAAACTACATTTATTTTTAATGCCTTTATTTTATATGCTTATTGGTAGGTAGGAAATATCGGCAATTATTTTTAATTTAAAATTCATAATAGTCCTATAAGTTTATTGTAAGATTCAAGTACAAAAATAGGAATACAATCATTGTGTACTTATAAGTAATTAATTTAACGTCAATATTATTAAGGAAATTGATGAAAAAGTGGCTCAAACTTTCAGCGGCACATCTTTTAAAATATACCAAAATAGTACCTAAACCTACTTAACTTCACGTTAAATCCTTACGCAAAGACGGAACAAATAAATATTACAATAAAGAAATAAAATTAGATCTAGGTCATACAACACATGAAGATAACCTAAATGCCTAATAAATAACCGAGACAAAAACACTTATTGCGCAAAAACCTCAATTTTATATTTCAGTTAGATTAATTAGCTCGGTAAGATCAACTCTAGTCTTTGTGTGTGAACTAAACATCCAGCTAATTAGATTCAACAAAGATAAAATTTAATAGGTAATTAATATACCTTATTTAGACAATAATATAGTATTTTAAAAACAGAAGTGTTAGACTTATATTCATAGTTGCCTTTTCTATTTACCAATCGAATGTAGAATTAGAACTCGAAATAAATTAACAATCCAACTAGTATTTTGATAAAATACTAAAATATGGTAGTCATCAAATTATACCTATTCTATTATTATATCGTAATTATGTATTATTTGTATTACGGTATAAGTAGTGTCCGTATGATTTAACTATAACGTACTAACCCCCACTTATAATATAAGCAATATAAGAGAACTCTAGGGTTAGCGACTTAACCCGAGCAAAATGTATGGAATTTTCACGGGTTAAGTCGCTAACTCTAGAGTTATCTTATATTGCAAGTCACCCTTGCAATTATACAAAAGTGAGTAGGTATCATCTCATCATTGATGAATGACACAGTAAGTGCGATTGGATATTATTTTAATACGGTTTATGTAAATCTTCAAATCAGTTGTTACGAGGAAATAGAGGAACAACTGGGTTTTATTGGAGTACCATAATATTTTAAAAATCAGTCTGAAGAAAATCAATAAATCGAATTCAAATCAAAGCCAAGGTGGCATCTTCTTTTTATAAGTACAGTCGAAGACAGAGATAAGGTTGAGATTTTCTCAAAGACTACTGGACCGAATTTAATCATTCTTTTACAGTTACATAGGTTTAACTTTTATCTATCAAAAAGTGTAATAATTTTTGCAAAAGGTCAAGTAGTTTTTGAGAAAATCTCAACCTTAAAAACTCTCCTGTACACTTTTCTCTGTATTCCACCGTAGTACCTACATTGCTATTTAGGCGGCCAACTATAAGATGCGGTCGAACTGTGTTCAGGTTAAAATATTGAGGCGGTTAAAAACCGTTAAAATTTTCACGGACAAACTAAAATACAAAATCTACGCTTTAATTTTGTTTAATCTAAGCATATTACATAGAACAGTTTCTACGCCCGTCACGGTCTCTATGCAACGTGGGATATAACATTGTAGTCGTTAAACTTCCTAACTATTGTCATGTTCCTAGGTCTCTTGTGGCGACGGCACAGAGTTCAGATTGCTACAATTTGGTAGTCGTAATTAATGCTTTGGTTGGTTGAAGTTGTAAGAGGTAGCGTGTATTTAAGATTGATGGTATCATGTCATGTATTAAATCAAATAGTAAAGAGAAATAGAAAATATGTTTATTGCCATACACCAAGCTTACAAAAAATCAATCAAGTAGTAGTAGTAAGTTATAATCTAATAGTTATGATAAGTGGTGTGGCAAAAGGTGCATGTTTGAGCTGAGCTGACACCGAGGTGTGCAGCGCTGTTTTTCGACATGCACCTCTTCCCTGCCAGAATATATACCTGATATACGGTATGATAACGACAAATGACGTTTAGTCGAAATGAACCGCTGGTGTAATAAAAATTGCCTAATTTTAGTGTAGTGCAAATAAGCTTTCGGTCATTCGTCATAGTCAAAGTGCTATTAGATGAAACAGTACTTCGACAAGGCGTAGGTAACTCATCTAATCTACACCCTATATAAGTAAATTGCAGCCTATATAAGCATACTATACCGTCGCTGAATTTTTGGAGGATAAAATGAAATAAATAAATACACTACATATTTACTTATTGCCGAAATGTCTGCATCTGTCATTCCACATTGCTGTGCCCTACATGCATATGTCATATTTTAAGACCTAATGATGTATTAATGTACATTCTGACATGTTATGCAATTAAATAAATTGAAAATTGAACACACCACAGCGAATTAGTTACACCCTATAGATGTAACTTTTAAAACCAGTTCACTGAAGCACCAATCAAATGCTCTTCATTAAATCCCCGATTTCTATCTACCGTCAGTTTATGACTTGCTGCGTGGCGAATCGCGTAGTTTCTTTCATCTCACCGCTTAATTTGACGATCTGCGCCCGCGCATCGTTGTTTGCATGTTTGCGCAGATTGTCTGTTCCCACGCGAGGGAAAAATGAATCTAGTTGGTGAATTGGTAAAGTCGGTTTTGGATTTCATGATTCTAATAAGATTCACTTTTTCAGTTTAAAAATACATTTTATTTGGTTCAAACCTGGGCCTGCCTCTGTGACGAAAGTCCAATGTCCCAATCATAGTGCCACCGAGCTCTCGTTATCTCTTCTTCAGCACACCGCAGCCCACTCCTGGGCATATGCCTCTCCATGAATCCTCCATGTGGCACGATCCCATGGTTGTCTGGTCCACACCGAGCCAGCCCTCTTGCTGTCGTCGGACCATCTGGCCGCTGGTCTGCCCACGCTAATGTGGAGACTCCGGACGGATAGAAGCAGAAGTAATTACTCCAACGACCATCGTTTCGACGACAGAGGTGGCCAGGCCCATTTTAGTTTGGTCACTCATTTGCCGATGTCGGTGACACGGCTCCGCAGGCGGATGGTCTCATTTCTCACTCTGTCGCGTAAGGATATACCGATCATTGCGAAGCGTTCCATGCTTCTTTGTGCTCTCTGTATCTCTTATTCATTTCATTATTTAATAATTATAAGTCACAGCGTAACGAATGCCTTAATTTAAACCGCCGTCTTCAAATTATTTTGCACTAAAATTCTATTGCTGAAATTAGGTCTTCCCAATTACAGACATTAGCCGCCCGACCGGCGAAACGTAGTAAATTTAAAACCGACCACTTCTTACACCTCCAGTAACAAGGTGTCTAAATGACCGATAATGAGGAGTTGATGAGCCACTGTGCACTTTTAACACTCAATTTTCGCGCGTTCGAAACCTTTCCTCTGTAATTCTGTGTTATTAGGACACCTCGTATTGAAATATTGTCTTCACCTCGCTCTTGCACATTTGAAATTGCATTAGTATGAGCAGGAGGGAAAAGCAATAATTCATGTCGGTGCGAAAATGCAGCGTAATATTAAATTGGCAAACGATTTGCTCTAAGCGACGGCCGTCGGTGGAGTTTTCGGTTGTCAACTGTCACTATTACCAGTTATTTAGCAAATTATACGTCAAATTACCAAGTGTTCGTATGAAATGTGGCGACTTAATAAGCCTTGAAATGTTTAAAATAAAACTTATACCATTTTACGGAAAAAAATAACTTTAATGGAGCAATGGAGCTGTTGTTTTTAAGAGTTCGTCTTTTTGAACACGATTTATCCAGAAAATAAGGGTTAATTAACACTGGTGTCATAAAGGATTCAGAGTCATAGCGTTTTTTGTGTTCTATTGCCGCAATATTGTCGTTTACCATCATGTACCTATTGGTCGAATGCCAAAATGAATGCCAGAATTGTGATTTTTTTAGCAATATGTTAATTGTGAATAAAAACACATTATCAAACGAAACGCTGCACTACACTAAAAATACAATTGAAAAGTTATGAATATACCCATTAGATAAAAAGTTAAATCTGGACATTGCCCAGGGTGACGACGCTACGGCGTCTCGGCTGGAGGAAAGAAGACCCTGACATCCAGCGTGACGACGCTAATGTTGTCTGGCAAATGACGAAAAGTCGAGTCCATTAATAAAGTAAATAAGCGACCCTGTGTAATATACAACCATTACAGTGTTGGTTACTTAAGGCTTTCCTAATTAAGCGCATAGCTCACTGCAGGCATTCCGGAACTAACAAAAAGCTTCCATTATTTAGGTTGACATTAGGAAAAATGGCAGACGTGGTGTATTTGCATCAGCTTTCGTGCAACATGCGAATCGGCTGATACGGGCCCGACTAAGTCTAAATTTTTAATTTTTAATGAATTCGCACAAAATTTACATGTTTTAAGGTTAAGGCATTGCGCCACTTTCATAATTAATTTGTTAGTAGATATACGGTGTAACAAAGAAAAGTATATAGGACAGTCATTAGTTGAGATTTTCTCGAAAAGGACTCGATTTGTACAACTTATTTCAACCTTAGGTAATTAGAGACTGTACTTGCAGTCGAAAGTTACAGTTTCCAATATGTCGCTTTATTATGATTGGTATAACTCCTAGAATAACTTAAATGAAAAAATTGGACAGGACTTGAACCTGCGACCTCATCAGTTATGTCAGTTTCAAGTCTGGCTAAAAATCATTTTAATAATAATTAAAACGATGATTAAACTTTTTAATGCTTAAAAAAATTAATCTAACTCCTAGGATTTTAATTAAAAGCTAGATTTTGTAATACCACTTAATAGTAAGTACTTATATTTAATTTTAACAAGCCCAGTTCACTAGGTGTAATTACACTAAGTATCTGTATTAGTGTCCTCTCTAGTTTATGATTTTCAAATGTCTGTAACTAAGTTATTAAATTTTATATACAGGTCGATTGGAAATTCGATACATTCCTTGAAAGGGGTGATACTAGAGGTGGTTTGCAACAAATTAGGCCCTATTAACGAGGGGTCGAAAATGAGTGGTTTCTGAGTTACGTTAAACATAATATTGATAAAAAAATTCAAACCTCGTGATTTATGACCTTTTATTTTTGAGTTAATGAGTATTTTAGGTATGCATTTTTTTGTAATCTCTACTTGTATCAGCTTTCAGAAAAGTATTAATTCAATGCTCAGAGTAGAGCAGCTAAATAAAATTAAAACTACCGTAACTCAGAAAATACTCATTTTCGATCCCTCGTTAATTATGCCTATTTGCTGCAAACCACCTCTAGAATCACCCTATATGTATAGTTTAGCCATAAATATTTAGGTTTTATTTCTTATTCCATATTACAATATGCAATAAAAATTGCTATTAATAATCAACTTAAAATCAATAAATGTACCTACCCTAGTTAGGAACCCCCAGATTTTGTAACTAAGTATGTCAACTGATTTCAATTCAATTTCCATACATATATGAAATGGAGAATTATCGTCACGACCGAAATTCGAACCACGGACCTCGCCATTCCATAGCTCGCTCTATTCCAACAGAGCTACCGTGACTCGGTTCGGCGAAGTATTTTTCCTTATTCGTCTTGGGCTTAAATTTTTTCTCCAGTTCATATGACTTTCGTTTCGCATAGCGGATATGCAAGAAAATATCAAATCAATTTTCATAGTTGACCACCATAGATGCGGTAGGAGCTATATTCAAAAAGTAAAGTTATTTTTTATTATTAACCATTCTATAACCGCAGCCCAAATCATGTGTCTTATTTTGTAAACATATATGATAGTCTAATTACCTGTTGTGATGTAGGAAACGATTGATCGAACCTGTTCTTCATTGTGAAAATAAAATTATCCGATCTAATAATGTGAAAATAACTATGGTATAATCACAGAAAAGCTTAAAATGTTAGGATAGTTTTTGTTAACAAAATAAGGCAATTGATTTAGGCTTCGGTATATGTATTATATTTTGTAACATAAACAAAAAATAAATTTTCAATACTTATCAACTATTATCCCTCTACATTCTAACTATCAGTTATTTTAACTAGAAAGGCTAAGTGTAAATATTAAGCCGCCCGGCGCCTAGTTAATACTAGGCTATCAGTTATACGGCTACCATTTAACCGTGGTAATGACTAAATATATCTTCATTACCTTTATACTGGTTACAACGCCTGAGAACGACGGGGTACCTATAAGCCTCCTGTTACACCGTAACAGGTTTGGCCTAATAAACGGATCGCGAACATTCGGATTTCAATCTTAATTTGACTGTTCGCGAAAGTCAAATTTCTTTATTGCAAGTAAGCACGTTGAGTACATTTTTGAACGTCAAATTTTTTTTTGAATTTACATACACCACTTTGCCAGGAAAAGGTACCAACGCTGAGGATAAAAAGTGGCAAAAAACTTATCTTTCAAAATAATATTACACAATTACTTAATAACTAGGTATTTATTACACAACTATTACTGCGAATGTTCGTTACTAAAAATACTACTTTTAGATATTTAATATTGGAGTACGGACAACAACAGATAAATGGTAACACTTGCAGTACGATAATAAAGCTTACGACGAAGATAATAAGAACGGTTCAAAGTCCAAAGTGTTACCTACACTTGATCTGCTGTTAGCTGTACAATATACATATTTAATTTAATGGTTAGAAGTACTATTTTATATTAGAACTAGCTGTACCCCGCAATTTCGTTTGCGTAGAGGAGGAGGATGGAGAGGATGGAGGAGATCAGGAGGTAGATCTTCCTCTCTGGATCCTTGTTTCCACATCACATACCATGGCTTATAGCCTATGAGCTGTATCTAGTTGTTTATAGGAGATCAATGCCCATTACACATAAAATACAGTGGATTGGTGGGTTCATTTACAAGGTTTTAACTCATGCCACCATTTGTCCTAAGTCCTAATTTATACTTAAATAAAGATCTTTAAAAACAAAATCAAGCTAGTGATCATCTAAGAATCTCAGTCCGAGAGTGTTCGCTTCGGTGTGAGAGTTAGCCTGTCGGGTGCGCGTGCGCAAGATGAAGATAGCGACACCGAAGCCGCGCATTTGCATTGCGCGCCACACAACGCGGGACCACCCTATTTAATGGTACACTTCTTTTGCAACCATTTATCTGGTCATTTTCACCTCCTTTGGCAAGCAAGCTTTCACTAGAGAGCTGGCTAATAAAGCTTAAACCTAAAGTTAATTTTGGATACCCTGTTGTCAATTTTGGGTTATTTATTTAGTTTATTAATGGACTCGTCTGTTCGTCATTTGCCAATGCACAATGTCATCATACTAATATTATAAAGAGGAAAGATTTGTATTTTTGTATGTTTGTAACGAATAAACACAAAAACTACTGGACCGATTTCAAAAATTCTTTCACTGTTTTCTAACATTCTTGATACCTTATCCCTGAGTACTATGGGCTATATTTATAACCCGAGCGAAGCCGGGACAGGCCAATCATAAGTTACGTTTATAATATTCTTCTCATTTCATCATAAATATAGATTTTTTTTCTGTAGGTATACAAAAACGTGAGTGTATGCAAATGACATTGCCACATTTCAATGGAGCTTTGCCCCACCTACAAAACTACGTGACCATTTAAGCTGTACCGTTTTGTACTGCATCATTTTGTTGGGGACTTATTACAGGTTTCATATTGCATAATCATAATCAGTATCATTTTCTACTACTCTCGCAACTCATATAGAAGAATAACAAAAACAATGAATAAATCGCTTCAATTTCTTACTATTTTCTGAATTCTTAATTAAGCTGTTTTTTTCGAACCGCAACTTGTACAACACTTTATTTTAAACCAATAATTTTAATAAAAAACGGAGATTTTTTTTACATTTATTCGTTGTCTTGTACAACTTGCGGTTTATGGTGGGGCAGAATCTGGCATTGTCATTTGTTGCGTTAATATTAATATGCGAGGGTGCGTCATGCCGTGTGTATGCATAATATGACGTGTAATCCTATTCGGTAGCCTGATGTGCCTATCTGAGACAATTGTCGGGCTAAAGACTACTTCCAGCGTAAAGATGGGCGTCTCCGCGATAGCACCGCCCAGGGTTCCGCCTCCTAGCTATCTTTGTGATGGAGTAACGCGATCTTCTTTACGGCTGCGATGATTCCGTACACAAAAAGATATCAGAATCATATGTCTTTATTGAAAGTAAATTCATAGTGTATATTCTCTGAATTTGCATTTTGTACTTTCAAGGAAAAGGTGCCGACGCTGAGGAGCAAAAGTACAAAATATATCCAAGTACATAGTAATAATAATATTTTATTCCACTGATGCATTGTAACAATAATATTGCTTAAAATAAAATAATTGACAGTGGTAGTCTTAATACAATACGGTGTGCACTAGCAAAGTACAAAGTATTAAAATCTTGAAATGTTTATCAAATATTGTTAAAAGCAATATAAATCTGAGTTTATGGGCAGTCGATACCTAATCTTAAGCCGAGATTAAGAGACAAGTTTAAGTTGAATCTTAGCGTGAGCTTGCTCGTCTGTCAAGTTGTAAGTTTGTCAGTGTCAATCTCACACCAGCTCGAAAATGCAATTGTCTCGGCCTTATTGTGCAAGAACAATAAACCCCTGCAGTTTCAACGTATTTTATAAAAACTTCCAAATTCGCTAAAAATAAATTATCCTGACGAAACTCACAATTTTACACTAAAGTTTTAACCAAAAAGTAATCATTACATCACAATTAAAACAAAAGGCCAAGTATAAAATTCAGCAGAAAATAAAGTCACCCACACACGATCGTGATAAGGGCGCTCGCACACCGCGCCAGCGCGAAAAGACAAGTGGCTTAATTGAGAGCTGACCTGTAGGCCACAGTGTAGTACACTTTACTATAAACAGTAAGCTAACTCCTTACAAAATTCTATCTGCTCTTCATCATATCCATTGAAAACGTGGTCAAGCTCAATAGTGATTTAATTTTGATCGATATTTAATGATTTTTTTACGGAATTTATTTTCCTGTTTATTATACATATTTTTCACCTTCGAAGCTTTTATTGCTGGCTATAAAGAAGACATAGTCCTTCACACCTCTACTACTAATTGATATTTACTTATATAATAGCCTGTAATGTCCCACTGCTGGGTAAAGGCCTCTCCCCAAACCTTCTGCAATTATTAATTAATTAATTGGCGATAAATCTTATTGGAGTCTTTAACTATCGGTGAATACCATGGTATTGTTATTAATCGTAAATTCATATTCATTTTAATTCAAAGAAGTGTTAAGAGTGTGTACCTACTTCACGCTAAACAAACACTTCTCCGCGTTTCTCTGTTTCTTTGTATGAGAGTGGTATAACTGCAAGTCCCGTGCTCTGTGGCCATGTCCCGTGGGGGGTCCGTGGTCGCAGGCGTCGGGTTATGCTAATCAATTCACCACCAGTTTGTTTTTTAGCGGCAATCGCCACTGGAATCGGGCTCTCGTACCTTTTGCCTAGGGTTCGGTGGGGACGGGCCGAAACAGTCGACTAACTACGCCGGATGGAATTCATTTATTTCCTTTATCCCTGATATTTCTATTTCGCATTGAAGAGTGGAAAATATTTGATGAAAAATTTATTTGATTTGTGGGTGATAATTTTATGATTAGATGGACCGACACAGGCTTACATTTATATACTTAATAACATTTGTGTACCTGATAATTGGTGTGTTTAGTGTGGAAATCGAAGATTTCTTATATGACGATCTTGTAATTAACTTATGGGAAACCTGAATTTCTGAATGAATAATATTATTAATGAATTATTATGAACCTTGTCTAAAATCCTAATAGAATCTCTGGCTAGCACGCAAGAGTTGCAAGGGTGACTTGCAAAAAAAATCCCTAAAGTCAACGACTTAACTCGTGAAAATTCCATACATTTTGATCGGGTTAAGTCGCTAACTCTAGAGTTATCTTTTATTGCAAGTGGGTAAATGCCGTAAGTACACTAAGGTGCCTACTCACATAACCGCTGAATAAAGTTAGTCCACGGGTTAAGTAAAATCCCTTACTAACATAAGTACAGTCGAAGACAGAAATAAGTATACAGGTGGCCTCAATAAAGTTGAGATTTTCTCAAAAACTACTGGACCAAATTTAATAATTCTTTTACAGATACATAGTGTTAACTTTTATATATCAAACAGTGAAATAACTTTTGCAATAGGTCAAGTAGTTTTTGAGAAAATCTCAACCTTAAAAACTCTCCTGTACACCTTTCTCTGTGTTCCACCGTACCTTTTGGGAAAGTGTGAAAGTGACAAAACGGTTAGATGAGAAGGAGGTTACTGAATTTTGCTAAGATAAAGTATTTTAATTTCTAAACAAACGAACGACAGAACCCTCTAAGCAAAGGAGCACTTACCCAGATTTATTTTGGAGACAGAGCGTATAATTTAAGTCTGTCCCCGACAGGTTAAGATATCTTGGTGTGGTCTTTAGCGGGCGGTGTGGCGGAGCGCGGGGGAGGGAGACAGTTTCTTTTAATTAGCGGAAACCCATTGCCGTCTGATAAGTTAGCAAAATGAGTATTGATGATATGATTTTTGGACCACAATGCAGCTAATTCTGTAGCGGCTATTTATTAGAATCCCAAACGCAACTGTCACACTGACATGCTAAGTACCTACATCGCGTAAGAGCGAGCGGGACGCAATAGCGTAATCTATGTACGCAATCTGTAATTGCTACAATTGTTTGCTCGTAAAAATTGGAATAAATAATAAACTAAGTTCTTAGTCAATTAAAAGGTAGATTAAATAAATTAGTAGAGGGATCAAAAATTTAAAATAAATTATTTATCGTAGTAAATTTTTTTAAATTAGTTTTTTTATTATTATAATTTTTTAATTTAAAAGCACGGGTAAAAACACCCAGTTTTTATCCGCAAAATTCATTTTGCTAATGACTTCTTAAAGGCCTGTCCGTCAGATTTGATTTTGATAATACTTAATTGTAGGTTCATAATAAAGTAATTATTATTCTTTTTAAAGATGTGCTATGAGAGTTATTTTTGCCACATTTTCTTCTCTAGAGCGTCGAGCGGCTACTGTATTTTTTTTTTTCAAAATCGGTTGATTGCATTTTGAGTAAATCTCAACCTTAACAACTCTTCTGGACCTACCCATACTTTTCTTTGTCTTATGTTCCTACTTCATATTATTGGGCACATTATTAGGCTATTCGTATCTGACAAATAATTACCACGTGTGGATAGTATGTGTGATAAAGTATTCGTCTTATTGGCCTATTCGACAAACACAGCAAATATCAAATACGCGTTTCCGCGCGCTTGTCGGTTTCGACGACGACGATGTTTGTGTGTTTATATTTGGTTATCATGTGTGGACGCTCGTATTTGTCTGTATTGGCATATTTGTATGTACGGACAACAGCAGATCAATGGTAACACTTGCAGTACGATTTTAAATCTTAAGACGCAGATAATAAGAACGGTCCAAAGTGAATAGTGTTACACTTGATCTGCTGTTAGCTTTACGTCAAATATTTTGACAAATACGACTAAAATACGACAAACATCCAACAGCGAATACGAATAGCCAAGTGATGTGGCAGACCATACCTAGTTTATTTTTGGAAATGAAAAGCGAGGATGAATGCCAGCTGTTTTATAGGGTGTGGTGTGACCATTACCACACCAATCATCGATCGATTATCGATCGATGGTAACACCCTTAAAGCCAGCCTACAAAGGTACTAGTAGTTCAGTTGAGCGTGTCCGGCTAGCACGCGCGATGTTATTTAGCATTTTGTCGTCCCGCATTATGGTAATAGTTTTCGTAATATTTTTTGATACGCTCGCCCTTCACTTTCGTAGGCATGGCCAAAGAAACACACTAGTACTTAACTTACTTTGTCGTATTTGTATTTGGCATTTCAAAAATATATCTCAGCGTATAAAGTTATTATAACGGTAATTCTGGAGTTTTTTTTTAAAGTAACCTAAATCTTACAGGCCTTAAATGTGGTATCTCTTTCCTATATCAAAGTTATAAAGAGGACAGCACTACTTTTAGAACTGTCAAAGATAGCTTAAAATTAGTAAAACTACAACAGAATCGCTACTAATGGTTACACTAAAACAAAAGTAGATTTTATTATTTAGATTTTAGTTGTATAAGTAATTACAAAGTAATAATTAAGAATATTTGGTTTTTTAATGACTAATAGTAGTTAATTACTTATTTAAAAAAACATGCATTCTTATTATTTTAAAAGATGTGATGCTGAAAGTTTTTTGCTACTTTTTCTCTTCAGCATTGGATTTCCTTGAGAAGTTGTAAACGACTAAAATAATGTTTAGGGTCAATGTATTCTACTTGCTCAGAATTTGAATTACGCATTATCCATGTCCGGTGAATAAATTAGAACATGATGAAAAAATTCTTGCCGTGGGCAGGACTTGCACCTGTGACCTTGTCTCTTACCAACTGAGCCAACACAGGCCACGCCACGCCCACCGAAAATCTTCATCGCTTTATACATACTTAAAGAGTATGTTACGCAATTCCATCTATCGGACAATAGTCGTAACCAATCCATGCTCGGTGAATAAATTACAAGAATGACAAAGTCGCAGGTTCAAGTCCTGCCCACGGCAAGAATTTCATCATGTTCTAATGTATTTTATTTGCTCGTACTTGCAATAAAATATATATAAATCTGAATTTGAAGAAATTTAGTAACGGAATGCAGGAAGAAACATCATCATCCTCAGTCGGGTAAATAGATCTCGATATCGATAAAATAAGGAAGGTTGCACATCACTAAGTGAATTATGTTTTTATGCAAAACAGGAGCGGGACAATATCTGATCGGTGACCGAACTAAGCGCGGTCACACTTGGCATTTAGGGCGAATAAAGCCTTGCGTTTTTATTTTTACGGCATATTTAGGATACTGAATTATTTATGAAACATTTAGGGCCTGTGTTAAGACGGTTGCACACTTGTGATTGGCGAAGGTTAACAATAATAAATAATAAAAGCTGATCAATTATTAATTAGTGAGAAAGTTCGAGTCCAAGTTGGTATTGAAGTTAAATAGGATAAAATGTTATAAAATTCATACGTACAGTCGACAACAGATCAATGGTAATACTTGTAGTACGATTTTAAATATTATGACCCAGACAATAACAACGTTCTAATGTCAAAACTTGATGTGCTGTCGACTGTACTTACAGTAGATGTACGAGTAAGTAAGTATGTAAAAAAGTAAGTAGTACTTCCTCTGCTGCGATCCTTGCACACAAGTTACCGACTTACATATATTATAGACTGTTATGTAGAGTACTAGATCGAACTGGCTTTTGTTCAAAACATCGCCAGTTTGACTAACGTACTCGGTTTACCTCTGTCGACCGACCCTCCCTTCCATCAACATTCTATCTAATTATCTAAGTAATACTTTCGCGACTCTTCTAAAAATATATACTTACTCGTACAGTCTAATATAGAGAATTTATACAAGGGGACTCACGAGGTTGAGATTATCTCAAAAATTACTGGACCGATTTTAACAATTCCTTTACAGTTACATAGTTTGAACTTTTATCTATCTAAAACTGAAAGAATTTTTACAATCGGTCAATTAGTTTTTGGGGAAATCTCATCCTTAAAAACTCTCCTGTTCACATGTACCTGTATACCTACTCGTACCTGTACAATAAATAATAATAATAAAGCTAAATCAGTGTACAAACACCTTTATCGCAGTGGTCAAGACGCCACGCATTTTAAACTGATATTCGCGTGTAAGCAGCCTTCTGTGGTACCTTTTTTTGAGTTTTCACGGTGATCGGGCGCGGCGATAGTCATCGATTTTCCCCCTCGCACGCACTGGCTCACTTAATTCCTGATTTAGTACCGCATCATATTTTGATAAGTATTTTTAATTTGAATAAATTATGATTTAACCCCGTTATCGGCGCGTAATGCCCCCGGGTAATCATAACCGTGGTGCTTTCATGCTAAAACGTCACACTTGAATTGTGGCCCTGTGTAAGCGGGACTTTTTACATACATTGAGCTAGGTTTGCTAATAGGAGAAGGTGCTTTGAGATTTATTCAGCATTGGACGGATTAAACGTACGAAATATTTACGCGTATTGGTAGTACTTCACTTGGCTATTCGTATTCGCTTTTGAATATGTGTCGTATTTGTCAAATACTTGACGTACATACAAATAAGACGAATATTTTGTCAAGCATACCAACCACACATGGCAATTATGACAAATACGCAAATACGAATAGCCAAGTGAAGTGCCACCATAATCTGTTGAATACGAAACGAATACCATGATTACAGACTCAAGTTCAGAGTAAAGAGTAACTCTGACATTTTTGATTGAAATGAATATCTCAAGGTGGGTAAAGTCTGTCTTTGTAGTTATACATTTATCACTTCGTTATGACTATTTATGACTTGTGAAATGAGCAGTACCTATAAATTACTTTAGACAATTTGTATCTCTATTTTCGTACCTACAGAGTTTTTGAAAAATAAATGATAAAAAATATATGAAAATCGAAACCCAAAGAAAATGAAAGGCAGGAAATGTACCATTGACTTATTAAATAATAATTCTTACAATACATTGTCCGGCCGGTATTTCACGTAGTCGCGCGTTCAGTACGATATACCGGTTTGCTATACTGAGTCCTTTAGACAATTTTTCAGTTTTCTTTCGCCTACGATATTTTTTACACGACAACTATCGTGGCGAGGAAGAAAAGAAAGCGCCGATAAAGATGTCACGTGGATTTTTTTAAATTTCGGCTCGCAAGCGTGATGGCGACCTTAGATTAGGTTTTTTATGGGAGACATGAAAATTGTTATGATTCAGTTGTAAATTAAATACCAAGCGAGGTTTTAATCTTTGCTCGTGCCGTGAAAAGGGGGTTTCCTTTACTTTTTTACTGGTTGATTGTCTTGTAAATAAAGCCTATAAGATAATATCGTCAGTAGTGGCGTAAATGTAAATAAATAAAAATGTTGACGTGCAAAAATGTACACAACGTACCTATTTACTTGCAATAAAGAGATAATTATGATTCTGATTAAGGTACAATTCTGTAGCCTACCGCCGACAGCAACGCGAACTTACTGGTTTCTATGTATTTCTGTGAAACACCTTCCATACTAGCGACACGTAACCATCGCATGTTGCGGCAACATGCTGTTTGCTGTCTGCGGTTGGCTACGGAATGGTACATTTATACTAAGAGAAGGCAAAGTATAATTTTGTTTTTGTTTGTTTCAGGATTGTGCACAACAGAATGCCTCACACAGGTAGGCTTGCTCTACCTACTTTATTTTTAACTAAGTACACAATTTATTTATTTAAAATTTTGTCCAACATAATGGGTTGCCCCAAGGTAATAATAATAGGTTTATGTAGGACGCTCATACTTACATACACATATTTTGTAAGGCGTTCCGGAGTCCAGCGAAAATCCATGGGAGCCTAATTCTTCAAAGAGTCTCTGCGCTTTTCTCAGTGTAGATATAAAATATAAATACAACAAAAATCATTTAGATTTGTGCTTTCGTGCGTTCTCAAACCACGCCTTATCAATAACATTCAAGATTAACGCAACCTTTAAATAGTGTTCGGTATATTGGATACTTATCGTATGTTCCAAGCGAAGCAGCTCCCGGTTGAAATGACCGTACGCATTCAGATCTTAATTAACTTAAACGGCCGCATTAACAAGACGTAAGGAGCCGACGACGGAACATAAGGTAGGGGACCACCATATAGCACAAGAAGAACAAGTGGAACGAAAGAAAGAAAGAAAGAAAGAAAGAAAGAAAGAAAGAAAAGAGACAGCAATACATCATAGGGGAAAAAGACAGCGCGCAAATAGTGCAAGTGTGCGTGGAGCTATTTCAGCGAGCTGAGTTGTTGAGCTGATTCACAAAACTTCCATCTTTGTGCAGCATGATATCCCTATGCGTATGCTCCTGGTACGAGTATATACCATATGAAATGGACACTGAGGGTAGTGGATAATCGGGGAAGTTGAAGTTTGGGAAAGAGGATCTATCCGACCTAAGAATATGGCAGGTGTATCCTGATATTCGGATTTAAATGAAAGTTAACCAACATATGTTGTAGCACAATAGCAAGCGGATCGCAATGTATACAGGACTTAAGTACGGAATTGCAGATTAAGTTGAAAATATTTAGGGCAATAATAGATATAGCTGTTGCCGAAACTTTAGTGTTGCGTGATATATGGCTAATCCCGTACCAAATATAAGGAATTTACCTCACGCATCGAAATCATAAGCGTTTCAAAGAACTCCTGCTACGGTCCGACCCATTAACAGTAATTAAAAGAATCGAGAGTAGGATCTTATATCGAGATAATATCCAGATTGTATCGACAGAGTATCGCGGTGACCACCCGCGTAAAACTGACTCGTTTTTCTAATACATTATACATGCTTAAGTAACATTAGTCTCTTATTAACGTCTGCTTATACTTAAAACTTGCTTTGGTTTTTAGAGTTCGTTTGGGTGTCGATACTAACACTATTTTGTTTCTAGATGAAATAAAGACATAAATAGGGCCCACGTGATATTTTGCAACAAGATACTGTAAGTACAAGATAAAAGGAGAATTCAAAGAAAAATTAAAGAGCAAAGGATACGTTTTTGTTTGCCCAAGGAGGAATCAGTGTGTAAAAAGACGGCATTTTCAAAATCATCTCTTCCACGCAACTCCCGATGAATGGAAATAGATATGAACTTAACAGCTGTGCAAAGAGGATCGTTGAATCAAACAACTAATTCAGTTTACTGGATAAAGGAATACAGTTTGAACGGAATTTCAAATCCCGAAATTTTCGAATTTCGAAATACAAAATGGACAATGTATTTCTATGGATATAGGTTAGAGCCTAGTGTGAAAAGCAGAATAGTTAATTAGTTACAGCTCCGAAAGAAACAAATAACAGAGAAGATTACTGTTACTATTGTGCGTTACATAAGGCTCTTTCATTTATCTTTTAAAATATGAAATCGAAGCCATGTAACTCTGAAATGTGAATCAAGTTGAGATCTTTATTCTTCTAAACTTTGAAACGGATAGATTTGAATCAGATGTTTTCAAGAAATCCCGCGGTTTGATTAACACCAATAAAATGTCATTTCCATCATATGCTACTCATAAATGTGATAATATCAGAGCATAAAAGAAATATTTGATGTTCTCGATATGGTTCCCAAACTTTCGGCGGGTTTGCTGAGATCACACACGTCGTTTCCGGTTACAAAGAGATAATTATCAATTTAACTGTTTCTAGAACGTACGCGGTTTCCAATTTAATGTATTTGAGGACAAGGTTATGTATAGATAAATATGGAAAACTATATTGGTGATAAATTAAATGTTTATCAATGTTTTGTCATCGTTTAAAGTCGTAAAACAAGCCGCGTTTTTAAAAGTTGGTAAATTATATAGCGCCTCGATTCAATCAAATACAAAGTCCATTTTATTTTATTGCATAAACAAGTTAATAATTTATATCTTCAGTCTTTGCATTTTTGAGTTTCTATTTTGATTTCGACTTGTCTTATATTAGAGGCCCATTTTTTGAACTATGTACTTTGTGGATGCTGATTAGATTATTGCGCTATTTACGTTTACCTAGCCGATTTTTTTTACTATTACATTTAACGTTTTATTTATGTAAATCGCTAGTATATAGGTACTGCGACACCTACGTATATCGGCCGCATAGATCAAACTCATTGGAACGGACAACTATTCGTTTGTAAACGTTTTTATGTGACCCTGCTCCGTTTACGCTCATGATTTCTCACTGACATTCCATCTCATTCTGTCAAGGCACTAGCGTGATTTGTGAGAATGAGAGCGAGCATAGGTGACAAGTGAACGCGTGAGCAGACGAAAGCTTTTGACGCCGTATTAACTTATTGACTGGTCGGTTTGGGAGGTAATGGGGCATTTAATACGTTGATGCTAGTGCGGATGTGTTTAAGATAATCTTTAGTATCGTTACAAAGTTTTACAACTAGCAAAACCTATAGAATATTTTAAATGTTTCTAGGTACTTCACAGGGCAATACTATTGGTCCATTACTATAGATACTGTGATTAATATTGTATCAAGTATTTGAAAACCTTTTTTTAGATTAAAAATTAAGATTTGTATTTGCATAATGTTATAATATAACATGGGATTTAAAAAAATGTAAGTATCACAAATATTAATTATTGCATTTATGAGCTATGAAATCATATTTACCTTGGTACCTATATCCATTAGATTTATATGATTTGCCGGTGTCATGTCCACATTATATCCAAAGCAGTTTTCTGATGCGAGCGGGTCCATATCAAATGAATCTAAAACATCACATTTGATTTTCTAGCTGGATGTTTACAACTGTGTTACAATTTAATGTCATAAAGTTTATTCCTTTTTATTGTTAATTGATAATTAATTTTAATAATAATGCTAAACTGGTATCTGCGGCGTTTTATAAAGGATTAGGACTACTGAAAGGTCACAGGGAATTTGTTAAGGTATTTTCTTAGCGAAAGCTGGAACTGTTCTATTTGTGGTGATTGATCAGTAGGTACATTTGTAAATATACAAAAGTGTACAGGAAGTCTCATTAGTTTGGGATTTTCTCAAGCAGTAGTAGCAGCTGTAGCTCAGACTATTTGTAATGTAAAAGAATTTTCAAAATTTGTCAATTGCGTTTTTAAGAAAATCTCAACCTTAATGACCCCAGTATGGGATTTTGTAAAATTTAAAATTTAAATTTATTTTTAAAATCCCAATCCCTGTATTTTTTTACGTGTGTTAGACCTTTTTTAGATCATGGTTGAGGATTTAATAAAAATAAAATTTATTTTTAACCTTTGTGACACATATCTATTAAATCTTTTCCGGATCAACGGTTGTGGATAACTTAATGGGTGACATGTAAGGACACCACATTTGTTCGATTTTCTGGCATTCCTTTGGCTGGATATTCTGAGGGTAAAACTCTTTTGGCTGAAGAAGCTTCCGGGACTTGGGCTTGGTGAAACGCAGGTCTGCTATTGGGTCAATGTGATTCTTTATCCAGCCTACATCGTAGTCCTTTCCTAGGGATGTCATACATAGTTTTAACCGAAGAAATAAAATAGTACTTATTATTTCTCGTAGTGACCAAAAAAGTGAGTTGCTGAGACTGTTAGAAAACCTCTGACATGGTCTAACCACTGCTTCTGAGCGAGTATTAGAATAAGAAGCGGAAATATTACATTAAAATGGTAGACACTAGTATAGATCGAGACAGACAAATAACGTGGTACAAATATACGAGCCAAAATGCTGCTTTCAGAGATTCAGAGGAGAAATCTGGAAGAAGCGATGGTATACAAGAAGAACCATTACCAGGAATTAAGAAGATCGCAGAAGTAGAAGTGTATATTATCTGTCCGATAAAGGAACTCAGGTGACAGGGGTGGGGGTTGTATTTTATAAGGAATATAACGATAATAGTGACTATACTTGGTGGTATATATAGGTGCCGAATGACAGTGGATCTTGACATCGGTAACAAACAATCTATTCCATTTTCAGGTATCATCAGTTTATATTAGGTTTCGTGTAATGTAAGAAGGGCCAATTAGGGTATTTGATGCTTCTTTTTTCTTCGGAAAATACCTAGGTATGTAGTAGAATAACCTTGGACATATTTGGGTGGTATGGAAATTCTGTACTTACGGTCAAATCCATCAATAATATCGGGACTGTAGGTGCCTAAGGTGTAAAACCTAATCTTTTTCACAGCAGCCGCGTATTCTTCGCAACGGCAACGGTCCATCGAGTAATCTTTGAGTAAAATCCCAAACAAAGAGTAATTTAAGTTGATCCCGAACCAAAACACCACAATAAAAAATATAAAAAATAATAATACATTTTTTTGTTAGTTACATTTTCTCAGTAAAATGTACAAAAGAGATTTCATGTAGATTAGAAATCAGTCTTTTTGAAACTGGGTATGTATAAAGCCAAGTCTGCTGCGACTTGTTACCGTGTTACGAAACACCGTAACATCCGATTTAGGGGCGTGGCGTAACAATTTTCCTTTGTTAAATCGGTTACCAAAACATGTTACGGTTCGGTAACACGTCGCATCGGACGCAGCTTAATGCTTCGCGCACATTATGCCGGGCCGCAGCGTAGCGCAAAATGCTTACCTAGCCCATTAGTGACGGGCCGGGTCGCAGCGCATTGACGGATTTTGAGTATAGTGTACTGCCAGATATCGTAAAATGAACACGGGCGCGCGTGCCCACCAATCCGTTTGCTATAGCACACTGTGTCGGGGCGCAGCGGGGCGGGGCGGGCCGCATCGCTCGGACGCTTATCCACCTCGCAATAATGCGAGCCGCTGCGGCCCGACACAGTGTGCGATAGTTCATACAAATTGTATTAAAGCGATTTGAGCGAATTTTAGCGCTCCGCCCCGACACGCTGCGGCCCGGCAAAATGTGCTCGGACCTTAATATGGATAGTAGGTACTTTTGTGGCCATGATGGTTGCAATGCCTTCGAAATATCTGGATCTCTATCCTCAATACTAAACACCGGTATTTATCTCAATAAATAAGATGCAGGGTTATATTATCTTCGGTTCGTAGCACAGAAGACCCGAAGCCATCTAATGTTAAAAGGTTTACACCAGCTAAGAGCCACAACCCCAGCTCCCGCACCTAACACCCTCCAATTGGCGGCGCTGTAAAATCAGTCACACGAGCTGTAAAATACGCAATAACCTCCGCAATATACGACCGATATACGACAAGAAAAAAGTTTAAAACGTTTTTACGGCTGGCCGATTGTAAAACTGGGAGCGTATTAGCGATATAGCAATCTCGGAACGCGTGCAATCCGCATTTTAACATGCGATTCTCATAAGCTATAAAACGCAAGCATGTATTTGGCTGTAATCATGAGTTCGGTATGTATTCGCTGATGCAACAAAGTCTAGGTGATATAAGGAATCATAACATTGATAAAAATTAAATATACTTATTGATTATCCGGAACATTAAAGAAAAAATTTTTTTAACACGCCAAAAAAGTTTATAGATGAGCGTTTATTGAAGCATTTTCCTGTCACAAAATTAAAAACCGGTTGGTGGAAACTACAGTCAGAATTTGTTAACCTTATATATAGCGAATAGATCCTATATCAATTCGTCCTGTGGGATCAAATCAAATCATTTATTTCCAATAAGTTTCCATAATATTGTTTGTACAATGGATAACATCGTGATTGACAATGATGGTAACCGACGTCTGATGGTGATTTTAATGACAATCTTGTAATGGTGATGGAAATTCTACTCGCTTCGCTTGCGCACACTGGCATCAAAGTGTTATTTCATTCCACGTATTTAGTCATTACTGCAAGCTGCTTGAGAGAATACTCGGAAGCATATACACATGGACCGATGTCAGATAAGATGGTTGGAGTCGCTAGGACAACTAGGGTATAGTGGGCCAGAGTATTACCTTTTTATTTCTGCCTTCAAGTATTGCATCAGAAGTTGCGTCTTTAGAATCCATAAATTCTCTACATACAGGTTGTTTTCAATTAAATCTAGGTAATTAAATCTAGGTAAGTAATAATCATAATAGCTGTCTTGATTGTTTAAAATGAAGTACTTCGTGATTTAAACCTAAGTGACTGTATTAATAGTGTAATAAAGTGGAAATAACCCGCACTTCTTTCACTTATGGCAAGATCCGTACTTCCTTGTATCAAGGATGGACAGGCAAGGAAGATACAAATACTTTACATATATCATCAAAATCGGATTATAGGTACGGACAACAGCAGATCGCTGGTAACACTTGCAGTGCGATTTCAACTCTTACGACGCAGATAATAAAAACGATCCAAAATTAGCTGTACGTTTGCGGATACTTGAGAAGCTATCCTCATTGACTCTAGTTACAGTTAGTAATTCTATCAACGACAAATCTGACCGTATGTAACTTCATCCAATCATAAAATAAGGAAAGTAATTTGCATCCGTTCGGATCTGTGGCCATTCTACCAACTGGCACAATAGCCGTGAAATGTTTCGCTTGCGAGACAGAATAGTGAAGTGATGGTATCGATCTACAGACCGAAGCCACGCTCTTAATAATACCAAATTAACAAGACATGGTTATTTATCTCTTGTTAGATCCACATCAACATAACAATTCATTTTTCATTATCTTCTAAAAATTAATTCAGTGTATAGTACCTAAGCTTTTTTAAGCAGAAATATTTTTAATTTATTTTTGAATAAGTACTGCAAAGGACAGATCTCAACCGAAAGGGGAATTTTATATCTGACGTCGTCTAATACCAGACACATAGCTTTGTTCTCTAGCTAGTTATACCATTATGTTTAGTTAGTTATACCTAGTTCTTATAACGTCAATATCACTGGTGTTAATTAAATAAATAAAATATTTCAGAGCATCTTCAGTGTGTTCATATTATGATCTGATGATTGCAATATATTTTGAAGCCAAGTAAATGAAAATAATAATAATGAAACATTAATTATTTACCAACAAATAATAAGTAATGCAGGGAGCAGTGAGTGAAAACAGCTGAAGCCAAATCGATAATTGATATATGGCAGAGGTCAATTGGTCTTGGTCTGAAATCCATCGACATTTTGCTCATCACTATTTAATAGCTTCGCCTGTTCCCCAAAGAAATGCGCCATAAAAGCAAATTACCAATGCAATGGCCACTGATTTTGAACTTCCTTCGTCTTGAAGACCTGTAAAACCATAATCAAAGGGAGGGTGTGAAGGTCTTTAGACTATTCAACGCCATTATTCATAACCATTAAAGTAAGACTTACGATGCAGGCAATAAGGACGTTATAAAATCCAAAGTCCTTGATGTGCTGTCGACTGTACATCCAAGTAGTAAATCCTGTGATTAGTTTACAGCAGCGTTAACAGGTAGCAGTTAAATCCTTCAGTTAAGTTGAACTTAAATCTAGAAAGGAAATCGTGTTTGGGTTGATGAAGGTTTATCGGGAACCGATTTAATGGTTGATCAATCACTTTTTGAACTCTGTCTAACTTCTGTTTAACGTTTCATTATTTTAATATACGTACTTATATGACGACAAATGAGTGTTCAATGTTTTGTGTTCGATTCCCGACTGAGGTTAAAGTTATTATCTATGGTATTTTGGGGTTTTAAACAATGTTAGGAACTCAGGAACCTCTCCTCTTAGGGAAAAGGTAACTGTGTAGTGTTTTGTTTGAGTTTTCTTATCCATCTTCTTTTTCTCGTGTGGTTTAGTGACCAAACCTAATTGTTAGAGTAATTTTGCCCTCTGACATGACCTAACGACTGCTACCTAATGGGACCAACTGCTTAACGTACGGTCGAAGACAAAGTAAGGTGTACACTATAGTTTTCAAGATTAAGATTTTCTCAAAAACTACTGAAGTCTTTTTTTCAAAATTCTTTACAATTACATAGTGTGTACTCTAAACTATCTACTAGTAAAAGAATTTTTGCAATCGATCAAATCTCAACCTTATTGAGGCCCCCTTTATCTGTCTTTTTCGAGGCACGGAGGGGTGTAGATGAAAGTGTCTCTAATCTCAACTCAACCTCGCCCGACGTTGCTATGCTAACAGTACATCAAGTGTAACACTTTAGACTATGGACCGTTCTTATTATCTGCGTTGTAAGATTTAAAATCGTACTGCAAGTATTACCATTGATCTGCTGTTGTCCTCAATGTGTACTCGCAACTGGACTACGAGCACTTCTTTATTCATGATCAGAAACGACTCTAAAAGTTACGCCGACTTTTATATGCTCTACATCAACATTCATTTTAAGGGTAGTTCTTGTTAAGACATCATCAAACACATAGATAAGAATCTACTATTTCTACCCCTAATTAACGACATAAGCAATAAATTCTTGTACTTTGTTGACAGAACTCCTGTATCTTAGGATCTTGATAAAAAAAACAATGTTTTTGTAAACAGACTAAGAGACCACAGTAGTTAAATGTACCTTATCGAGTACTATCATGAGATCATTATGAATACGTTCATTTAGCAAAAGCACAGATAAATATTTATCCGTTTTATTGTTTTGTGAAAGTTTATACACTTCCGACGGATTTTTAATTATTTTACTTTGACTCGTGCACGCATGCATGCCCACAATAAGTAGGGATATATGTGAAATGAACCACCGATTTGAAGCATTTTTATACACTGTCGCGGTTAGCGCTCAATGTTATGTGGACCATGGGAAAAGAAATCAGTTCCCATAGTCCACCCAGGAGGATCACTGAAACAACGAATTTTTCATGGTTCACCTAAGTTATCAACGAGAAAAAATATTTCCCGTGGTTCACCCAGGTGGATTACGCAAGTGGACCAGGGCAACCACCCGATTTAAAGTTATTCCACGCTGTAGAACTTTCGTTCTTTTCTAAATAAACGATTTTTAACGAAGTGTGATAGTGATAAAACATAGTTTAAGGGAAGTGAAGGTATACTAGGTTTATTGATAACAGCTCCAAACATCATCTCTACTCATCTTTTACGATTCTACGAGTAATATGATCCACATATATACGGCCATATGTCTCTTTATACCACCGTGCAACTTTTTAAATCAACTTTTTACACTTACAAGTCACGGTGGTATTCGATGAATTGAGTTTGTTGCGGTGGTATCTTGGTCAAAAAGGTGCTTCTTTTTTTATCATAATTGGCGCGCTCATTGGCCGGCCAGACATCAGGTAGGGAGATATTATGGGGATTTGGCAATCAAATAAATATTAGCCTTAAATGTGGGCAGGTGTGCTGGGGCCGTTACTGCGAAATAACTCAACGTGTGACGTTTTCGTTGTTCATCTATAATGAGAAATGCATTGTAATTGTATGTTGGTGGTCAATTTTTGTAACGGACGTTAGTAGGGGTATTCGATTGAGTGCAAGGTAATGATAATGTGACACGGTAGCAATGATAATGTAATAATTCTGGCTACTAATTGGTAGGTTTCTTTATATAAATCTAATACTTTTATTAATAATAATTATATTAATTATATGTCTACAAAACGCAACTGCGCTAATCATGAGCCTATCACTCTATATTTCTAGAATCGTAGCAATAAAAAACGGTTAAACAGTGGCTTTATTCGACAGCTGCTGCACCTACAATTTCGTATGGCTAAATCTAGCGAAAATCTTTAGACCAACTATTTGACTTAACACTTAACTTAGTCGACTTTGTCGCTACGAGTCCTAGAACTTCGTTTTCTACTTATTTCGATAGTTTAGTAGTTTTTTTTTCTAATACGTAATTTGAAACGTATGATACGTATGTCTAAACATATTCACACTGTCTTGGTAACGTCATTTATATTATTAAAAAAACCACTACTAAAAATAAAAAAGTACCAGGCAAGCATAAACCGTAAGCGATCTCAAGCTTTCACCTCACACCTGATTTGTTGCAGGTCAGGCGGGCGTCAACCAGTTGGGAGGTGTCTTCGTGAACGGCCGGCCCCTCCCCGACGTCGTGCGGAAGAGGATCGTAGAGCTGGCCATCATGGGGGTGAGGCCCTGTGACATCAGTCGCCAGCTGCTGGTGTCTCATGGTTGCGTCTCCAAGATTCTCACCAGGTTCTATGAGACGGGGTCCATTAGGCCTGGGTCTATCGGCGGGAGTAAGACTAAGGTGAGTTTGAAATACAGCTCTCCAACTTTTCTCTTCTTGTGATTATGAGTTGCCACTGAAATATCGGGAGCTAGATCTAGATGGTCGTTAACAACTACGTATTACAGTAGAGATCGTACAATAGTGTTGCCTGCTGCGTGTATATGATAGTCGAAATCACTCTGAAACATTTGAAAGAGCATTTAAAAGTCCGTGTGAGAAAATAACAAAAAACTAACAGTGCAACCGTGCACCGGGAGTATTCTCCGGCGAATCGAGTCACGGGGCAATCAGACGTAATTATAAACCATAAAACGGGCGCGCTTTCGGCTTCTTGAGCCGACCTTTCGACACGGACCGACCATCAGCGGCGCCACACTCGCACAGAGACACATGGTTCCGTACACTTAAGTTATTTAATTTAACAATTTAAATTACTAAGGACGGATAATTTATATTGGAAAAGAAAGGAAGAAAGGACATTTATTCAGACAACACACCATACAAACACAAAAGTAAAAAAAAAATACACATTATAAACTTAAAACTATTGCCGGAATAGGTATGCTGCCTCAGTACAGCCGTGTCTGGCACGACTGTGACGCTGATTTTCAGCGTCGCGTCATAGCTGGTTTCAGTTGTAGCTATTGCTATCTTTTAAATTAGAAAAAGGCAAAATGCGACCTAGTACAAACCGAGGAAATATGAATATTTAGGAGTGCGATGAGTGTGAATTCTTACGAGAATTGTGTGTCTGGATCGCAGCAGTTGAAAGTCCATCGTCCCAGCAGGTAAAACAATTTTCTTCCATTTTTATTTTTGGACAGCATTCAATTATGTTTTATAAAACACAGACACAAGCTCGATAATAAATAATTTAAGCAATTCATTACACATCTCAAAAACGTAACCTCACCTATCATAAATACCAAATCTTGTGACCTCTCCTTTCATTTTTACAGCTCTATAACAGTGTAGAGTTCCGCATACCGCGTTGAACCCTACAAAGATCCGAGACCGACCTCACTAAATTCGGTACGCTAATAAAACGTCCATTTGTTGTTCTCAAAACGGACGCCGACGTCAAAATTGATTACTACAAAATACTTCAGAAATATGTTTATTGGTGGTGTTATGGGAGGCCGTAATTGACTGCTAATCAAGCGAGATCGACACTTCGGAGTCGATTGCCCGAATGTATCGATTAATCGGAATTGCGGTCATATTCTAATCGATTTGACAGTGATATCATCTTTTTAAAAAAATAGAAACTGCACGAATATAGATTGTATAAACAAAATCAGTGTACTATTTGGAATTAGAAGTGATAAGAGAACGGCGTGGTCTGAAAGGAAATATATGTAGTAAGAAGTATTGAAAAGAGTGGGCTGTGGCAAACCATTCATTACGAAGAATTATGAAAGAAATACCTCTCTATCGTCAATGATGTGGTAGTTAAATATGAACTTTATAGAAAAATATCTACATTATTTAGGAATTAAACAGCTAATAAAAATGTAAAACGTTCTCCTTTAAATCAATCTTGGCCACATTTAATTTGCCGTAACGATATCTGAATCGTTTCCGTAATAATCATAATATTCGCAATTTACGACTATTCGGCGTTTGTCGCTTTATAGACTACATAATAATCTATTAAATAAAGCCTTTATAATGCCACCATAATTATTTATAAGTTACCGATTTGGTAATTTTGTTTTTATATCTTTACGTAGATATCAACCGCCGATCGACCATTTCATTTGTGCGTAAATTAAACTGTTCATAAGCGAGGGTTTAAACTTATTTTTGAACAATTTATTTACATATTTAAAATAAATTAGTGGACGTAAAAACTATTGCAATATAATAGCCGAGAACATCAGTAATTTATCTCTAAATGAAAAGAAATCGATCAGAAATAAGTTAAAACTCATCCACCTTACACAACCGTAGTATAGTTCATAGGGAAGATAGCACTAGGCTAACTTAGTTCAAGCCCGTTTTCATACCGTATATCGTGGTATAGTCTATATAGTGGTATATATTCTGGCAGGGAAGAGGTGCATGTCGAGTCACAGCGCTGCACACCTCGGTGTTAGCTCAGCTGAAACATGCACCTTTTGCCACACCTCTTATCATAACTATTATATATTAGATTATATATGTGCAATAACTTTATTCCTTAATTGATAAAAAATCAACTAAGGAATAAATAATAACTATTGTTGTTGTTATTAATTGGTGTGTGGCAACAAACATATTTTCTATTTTCTATTTTCTAAAACCCTCGCATAGTAATTTAAATAGATTCAGAGTTTGAGATTTTTAAAATGGTTCCTTCACCTAAGCGCCATCTAGTTCGCTGTGGAAATTTTTGGTTTCATCTTCGTTCTTAAGCTTAGACTAGAACTAATATAGACTAGATGCCAAAGTGTTCAAACAAGTTAGTATGGTGGCATTTATTACGATTTCCAAATAATTAAAATAAAATCGTGAAGTAAAGAGAAACGGTATGATGCGGAAAATCGTTTGATTGGGTAATTTGATGAACCTTCGATTACAAAGGTTACTGACGTACTGGCAAGGGCACCTTCGATTTTACGAGACCGCTAAGATTATTTTAAGTCATAATCACAATCATTCTCGTATTATTGCTTTTCGCAACCGATTTGTCACGCAATATGAGTTAATGGAATATTATAAATTGGCGGCTAGAACCACATATTGGTTTGTGAGGATTTGTGGGTTAAGGAGGGATCTTGATGAGGGTTATCGCCCCATACATAGGTATTGTTTTAGATAATAAAATATCTTTAAGAAAATATTTGTATCGATTCTGTCGTATGATTTCTAAAAGTGCTGCCATCCTTTTTATAACATTGGTGAAGGAAAAATTACAGTATTTTTAGACGAAGGTAAGTGATAATTATCTTATAAACGAATAATATGAATATTTCGTTAAACCTGTTGAACAGAAACTATTATTTAAACCAGTGTTTTTCAACCTTTTTCGTGACATAAAAAAAATTCGCGCCCCCCTACATACTAAATTACGGGCTAGAAACAGAGGAGGTTCTGTTTCGCAACCGTATTTTATTATTTTACAAATATCATATTTATTTATTTTTATAATTTAGGTATCGGCTGAAATCTAAATACATAATCAAGTAGGTGTCTACACCAGGCATATTTTTTACATCGATTACGTCGCCAAACGCCTCCACGGAAAAGCCATAAATGTTTTTTTAAACTTAAATGTTTTTTTTTGTTTTTTACTGAGGCTTCGCCACCCCCTTATAGAGACTTCACACGTTGAAAAACACAGATTTAAATCATTAATTTGAACGTTGATAATTTGATATTCTAAAATCACGCTACACATACCTAAGTGTATATTCAATTAAAATGCATTCGAATCGCCAAACCGAAACTAAATCGCACTGTGGGAAATCACGCTATCCGTAGGTATACAGTATTCTTTTTTTCTAACAAATATTTACCGTTATTATAATTTATATCGATATATCGACCATCAAATTCTCGTCGTACAGCGAAAATCGTATCGATAAACGTTTTGACGCCAAATGTTTTTGAAGCATTCAAATTGGAGATGCCTTCAAACTATTATCACATGAACATCACATTCTTGACGAGCATAATACCTAGTTCCATGTATTTTTTTAATACCAAACTCAAATTAAAGTATAATTTAAAATATAATTTTATCTGCGTAGTTGAAGTTTTTAATTTTAATGAAATTATAAAATCATATAATTAAGCATTTCTTGCAATAAATGAGACACTTGAAATGCGAATAATTCAATGTAGTTATAGAAAGGTCTTTAATCAGTTATTATTAAAAATTATGCGACAAAGCAGTTGCGAAATCGTCTTAAAAATCCCTCTTGAGCTACAATATCTTCACTCTGTTATACTTATAAAATAGTTTAAAACCCAATGTACAACTTGAATTTGCAAATTAACCTGTATAATCAGACTGACATACGTACTGCACTAATACTTACCTATTGATACGCTGAATTCTCTACCCAAAGGTTGCCTGGAAGAGATTGCTTTGAGCGAGAGGACTGCCAATTGTAATACTAACTATATTAGCCTATTTCTTTGGTGTATTTTTTTTTGTTGCAATAAAAAAACATTTATCTTATACTTAAACAACTGAACACAAGAACACTCGTAGGAACATGTGTTCGTCACTGAAGGTATAGATCAAAACAAAGGTTTCTCCAGTTCTCTATACCTCTATGATCCGTCACGCTTTTTCTATAAATCGTTGATCACCACAGAAGCATTACGTCTACAGCTATGTCGGCCGGTCGGGCTTCCACTTGATTGTAATTGAACTCCGGGTTTATCGCTCGATTCCTGGCAATCGTTAAAAATAACAGTTAAACGTGTTTATCTCGAAATAAGTACGTTTTATAAGTAAAAATATAAGCGCATTCAAATGTAAGCTTCATGCCGTAAGTCTATTTATCTCGATATCAAAGCAGTGGAGATGGATTAAGTTGATTTCGGAGTACCGCACCCTGAATGTAGTCGCCGCTAAGCAAAGCGTATCACTATCTTACGTGATGCAGCCATATGATATGAGTGACAGTGATCTTAGTGAAACTTCGTTGGTTACTTTATTCGCTCGATGAACAATGTACGACGTCGCGCTCATGGGTCAAACTAGGATTCTATATGATCCTAGATAACTCTAAGACACAGCAAATATCATAAATTACACTCAGCCTTGACAAAAGTGGTTATACCCTAGATACCCACTACTAGACTACGAGGTATTCAAGTAACTATAACTTCCGCTACCGAATTTCGATCAAGACTCAAATAATCGAGCCAATAGCGTTCGATTCCATGAATATTCGAACCAGAACGCTCATCGATATAAGGAATTTCGACCCCATAAGGTTCAATCGTGGTCGCCGTACTGCTGTGTAAGCCAAAGATTTGAATCGTGAGATGGGCCCGTATACCATACATCGGCCGTGCGTATAGTACGAACGACAGCCAGATAAATAGGTAACACTTGCAGTACGATTTAGACTCTTACGATGCAGATAATAAATACGATCCAAAATGATACACTTGATGTAAGTACTTACATACGCGAATTTCAATTCAAACATCAGTCCTTAGTCGTCCGTTAACCAATGTATGGAATGCACGCACTACGACTGCGCGCGATGTATGGCACGGGCCCATCTCACGATTCAAATCTTTTGTTATAGCCATATTTGCATGCTCAGTCGCGCATTCACAAGCCTATCTCCCGCTTTACGGCTGGAGTTATGGCCTTTATGATCGATGGGCCTCTTTTATGGCCAAATTACCGTAATTAGTGGCCGGCCACAGCCGCTTTATGGCCAGCAGGGCGGCGCCCATTGAACACTACTTTCACAGGTTTTAGTTTAATTTAGTCTAATATTTAGCTGTTTGTTTCGATTTTGATTTGTTGGAGTTTTAGTATAATTATTTCAATATTGGAATTGGGATTTATTGTAAAGAGAATATGGATATGATAATACAACAGGAATGCTCCCATCTTGGAGGTTGTTTGGAGTGAAAGCCTTCGGGGGTCAGTGCGGATTGGTGGATTACTTGAGCCTTGGATTTTTATTATTGTTCTCAAGCACACAAGTTTCCTCACGATGTCTTGATTCACTGTTTGAGAGTATTCTTTCACATTAGTTGTTTTACTAGCTTCGATAAAGTACGTAATTTATTTCATTTATTTATTGTTTAATAGAAATTTCACAGCCCTATTTATTACAATTAATATTAGTGATTATAATTATATTAGCAAATTAAGAAATTTCATGGTTTAACATTAATTTTAGAGATAGCTTTAAAAGAAGTAAATATACCTTAAAAAAAAGGAATAAGTACTAATAAAATTACGACATCAAAAGCGTATTTGTAAAATGTTTTACGTTGGAAATTATCATCATCATAATATGTTTATATACCCATACCCACTACTATGGCATAATCCTTTAGCAAGTTCAAGCCATGATCCGCCACGCAGACTGGGATTAGTGGATTACTAGTGGTGCCTTTTTTCTAACAATTTAAATATTTGCATGTAAACCCCCCGTGAATCACAGAACAATATAAATTCTCTTCATATAGAACTGACACTCACAGGTCCAGCTTATAGCCAATTAGGAGGTTTACGTTCCGGTGTGAAGTGCGCGACTGATGTCATTTATGTGTCAGGCTAATGGCAACATTCCGCGATAATAACACTCTTGGTAATTATACAGTCCTAGTAAGGAGGAATATAAATCTAAAATCTGTTTTAGATATTTCAACTAACACCAGAGATATTGATGGGTAATGTGGATACTTATGGAAAAATATTTCGTTAACTTTTAATATTGAATTCCTTCACAATTCAAACACCAAATCAAGATAGGTATAAAATAAATATTCTCCGGAATCAAAGTTTTTTTTAAATGTTATGTCGTAACAAAATAAATAATTATATTAGTAGGGTAAACTTAATATCGCTTGGTAGATCTATATCGTTTATTTTCCAAAATGTAAAAAAAAACTCGACTCTGTATACTTTTGTCTAGATCTTACTGTTCCTTGAAGCGCTACTTTTCTCCATTAAAAGATCTTGTTACACGGTATCAATGTTTTGTTAATCTTGAAAAATAGGAAAATATAATTAAATATTTATTTGCGGTAAGTATATTTTCAAATTTCAATGTTTAAACAATTGATGTCGTATAAACAACTATATACACAAAGATCTTACTAAAACAATTTAAAAGACGTCTAAATAAGGGTCCAATAAAGCAAATGAGGGTCCTTCATCCGTTTGGACCTTCTTTGCGCTCGGACATTTTTAGACGGCAGACTGTGTATCTCGTTGTTTATAGGAGATCAATACATGTTATTATAATTATAGCTGTTTTTTTTGTTGGAAAATCTTCCAAATTCAATACGTTAATTTAACTGAACGTAACAGATAATTCGCTACACCATGTAGAGCACCTAAAGCGCAATCTTGCAGCCTACTAAAAAACTTGTCACCGACATTATAGCTCGATTAAACTATAATTAAATATTACTAATTCAAAGGTTTAAACAGTTTTATTTTTAACCGGAGCTCGGTATAAAAAATCATTAAGTTCAGAAACGCTCGTTGATGTCTTTTGTATGGGAATCGTTTACAAGAGTTGTTGATAACAACATGAAACTTTTTTTCTATTTATTTAGATTAACGAACAGTGTTCACAATAAAATATTAATTCTAAGTAAGTTATACACATAACAGTATTGTGCCACCAACACCGTTAACCACTGGTTACTTCACAATATAAGAGTGGCGGCGCACAGTAGTACGCTTCTATGGGTACTTACAGTTGTTTTCCTACAAACAAACAATATATACGTATAATATATATAATCTCCATTTAGTAAAAATGTATATACAGGGTGTAACGTAAAGGGTATATGAAGCCGAAGGGAGGGTGTTCAGTATCTATAACTGAACAACTTTTGTTCTACAACTTGTTATATAAAAATAAAAATAAATTAAGGTATCATACAAATCGATCAGTTGACCGGTACGGAATGTATGAAGTGTCAAAAAATAAATTCGCGAAAATCGAAAAGTCGTAGAACAAAAGTTGTTCAGTTACCGATACTGAACACCGTCCCTTTGGCTTCATATACCCTTTACGACCGTCCAAATCCAGAACCAGCAAACAAGATCTATCCAGTTGTGTAGAGGTGTGAGACAAGGAGATGTTATATCACCGAAACTCTTCACAAACGCGCTGGAAGATGTCTTCAAAACACTGGACTGGAATGGACGTGGCATCAATGTAAATGGCGAGTACATTTCACACCTTCGGTTTGCCGATGATATAGTGGTCATGGCTGAGTCGCTGCAGGATCTGTAGGCAATGCTGGATAGCCTTAACGCTGCTTCTCGCCGTGTCGGACTCGGGATGAATTTGGATAAGACCAAGATCATGTTCAATGATCTGGTCGTCCCGGAACCAGTAGTAGTCGATGCCACGGTCCTCGAAGTTGTTCAGAAATATGTCTACTTAGGACAAACTCTGCAGCTGGGTAGGAACAACTTCGAGAAAGAGAGTGACAGGAGAATTCAGCTGGGCTGGGCAGCGTTTGGGAAGCTACGTCATATCTTCTCGTCTTCAATACCACAATGCCTAAAAACTAAGGTCTTCAACCAGTGCGTCCTGCCAGTGATGACCTACGGAGCCGAAACGTGGACATTGACGGTGAGACTGGCACACAAGTTCAAAGTCGCTCAGCGAGCTATGGAAAGAGCTATGCTTGGAATTTCTCTGTTAGATAGAATAAGAAACGAGTATATCCGCCAGAAGACAAAAGTGGTTGACATTGCTCATAGAATCAGTAAACTGAAGTGGCAGTGGGCTGGTCACATCTGTCGTAGAACCGATAACCGATGGGGTAGACGAGTTCTCGAATGGAGGCCACGAACGGGTAAACGTAGTGTGGGACGCCCCCCGACCAGATGGAGGGATGACCTTCGCAAAATGGCTGGCAGGGACTGGATGCAGAGGGCCGAGAGTAGGGTTGATTGGCGCGCTTTGGGAGAGGCCTACGTCCAGCAGTGGACTGATACGGGCTGATGATGATGATGATGATGACCCTTTACGTTACACCCTGTATATACCTTTTGCACTAAATGGAGATAGGTACAGTCGACGACAGAGATAAGTATACAGGGGGTCTAAATAAGGTTTTTCTTAGAAACTACTGGGCCGAATTTAATAATTCTTTTACAGTTACATAGTTTTAACTTTTATCTATCAAACAGTGAAAGAATTTTTGCAATAGGTCAAGTAGTTTTTGAAATAATTTCAACCTTAAAAACTCTCCTGTACACCTTTCTCTGTGTTCCACCGTACAGCTAAAAACATTATTATTAATATATTTTAATATGAAAAGTTGTAAATAATCACATAAATCAAATGTTTTTGTAAATATGTATTTATACAAATAATCTACATAGATACGAATAGATTTCTATAGAGAGATGATGTTCAGGCGCATCTAGGTGCATGCCACCTCGTTTCTCATGCACCTTCACGGCGGACGTCGAGGCCATAAACTCACTGACATTACTGTCAATTCGGCAGACACTTTTCTCGGCTTTTCGGCGGTCTCGGTTGGAATAAATAAATGTAGAAATATTCAGAAACTAATTACTCGGTTCGGTGGTTAAAACGTGCAATAATACTGTGTGTTGTGAACGGTGGTTCAGTGGAACATTTGAAGACAATTGCCGCTTCTCCTCTCCACTGCATAGAAAGCCAGAGCTGCCGCCGCCTGCACTGCACCCTGCATGCATGAGGGTGAGTGGGTAGGCACTCTAGGTGCGCAAACAGATTTTGTGCCGTCCACTGCCGTGATAAGGCTCTATTAATACGTGTCGAATAATGCCGATCATGTTGCCGCGTGCAAACAGTCATGTTCGCGATTATTCAAATAAAAGCGACCCGGACCTATTAAATATAGCATCAGTGCGCAGGGCTGTACTTGGAGTTATTAGCGACCCCAGTAAAACGCTATTTTGACATGGCCATGACGGAGGCAGATTTGGTTAAACTGCCTCACAGTTTTTCAAATAAAAACGGCATGAATGTGAGAGTAGAGACAGGACATGGACATACGGACACCTTATGCTAAGGTAATACGGCTTAGAATACCTACAATGGCTTTAAGTAAGTTAATGTACTGTAAACTGTACAAAACTAAAGGCTATTTAAACTGCATTATGTTAGCCTTATTTATACCTAGTTTAAAACATCACTTCTTTTATACCGTATTTTTGTCACTTCACACTTTGTTAAACATTAAGTAAGGGACCGTTTGGCTTAAACCGTGGAATAACTTTAATTCTGCGTCTATAAGTATACGTACCTAAATGAGACAACGTACCTACATAAATTTAAATCACTGCAAATATTTATGTCGGTACCACACTACCTTAAAGTGTATCCGAACCCATGGGCGCTTTGGATAACCCAAAGAACCGGATTCCTTAAGGTCTCCGAGAGAAATCAGAACACTAAAGATTTAATTAAGCGCCCCTTCCAATTCTTCTTCCCGCCGGCTCTGTGTTAACCCTCGAAATGCCCCTAATTTCCGGACGGCCCAAGCGACACCGTTTATCTAAATAACATGCCGCCCTAATAACATGTTAATACGCCCAATGACAGGGGTTGGGGGTTAAGAGTTTACCCGCGAGTTGCGTTGTGGATAGCCGGCGTATCTCTATTAGATCTTAAGTCGATACTTAGTTTGGACATTTTAGGTAATTAATACAATGAAGTTTTGTTTATTTAGTTCATTTTGTTACAGCTGGCAATGTTCAGAATTTATTGACTGGAAGATATCGTTTTAAGCAATTATTCCACTTTATTTAATTTAATTTTAATATAAAAATGACAATGCCAGATTCTGCCCCACCATCAAGCGCAAGTTCTACAAGATAACGAATAAATGTAATAATATCTCCGTTTTTTTTATTAAAATTAGTGGTTTAAAATAAAGTTTTGTACAAGTTGCGATTCGAAATAAACAGCTTAATTAAGAATTCAGAAAATAGTAAGAAATCGAAGCGATTTTTTCGTTGTTTTTGTTATTCTTCTATAGGAGTTGCGAGAGTAGTAGAAAATGATACTGATTATGATTATGCAATATGAAACCTGTAATAAGTCCCCAACAAAATGATAGGTACAGCTTAAATGGTCACGAAGTTTTGTAGGTGGGGCAAAGCTCCATTGAAATGTGGCAATGTCTTTTAAATTATTATTCCACCATTAATTATCGCACAAGCATTTAGTTTACCCATAGTTGAAATTATTGAAGAGAATTTTCAGGGTGTATGTATGTGTTGTGAACACTATTTATTTGTAAGAATAACATCTATAATTACCGGATAAAGCAATAAAATTAACGAATAGTAAATGAATTGAGTGATAATTAGTGATATGAAAACCGTACTACTTCTTCTTCAAAATAAAAAAATGAGCAGATAGGTAAGAACTTGTGTTATTTCATAAGTAATTAAATATCAGTGGATATCATCTCATTAGTTTGTTTAGTTTACCCGACTGTGCAAGCAAAAGATAGTTATCATTTATGTACTCATGCCGGTGTTAGAGTACATAAAGGCCCTCTAATCGAAAAGGTACAGCCGACAGTACATTAACGTTTGCAAAATATTTGCGATAGAGTCGTATTATAGTGTTACACTTAATGTTGACTGTACTAACTATATTATATTCCGTGTAACTACGTTTAACCGTTGAAATAAAAGTATATAACATGACGAAAGCCAGCAATTTTTACAACAAATATTTAGTAGATTAAATAAATAAACGCTGGCAATACTTGCTCAATTACAAGCACGAGCCTGAACAGAAGTGTTGGCAACACTGAATTATTGATAAGGCTATATTGTTTGACGAAGCTGTTAATGTGAGTTTGGCATGTCAGCTGAACGATGCCTATCGCCTTTTCAATAATATGCCATACAAATTAAGCTATTTAAATTCACAGTAATCGAGACATTTGTCATGCATTATCGGTAGATCGGAAGGTCAGTCTTGATCATGTTAGACATAAAAGTTATTTTAAATTAATGAGGACTTACTACTATTTATTTTATTTATTTATAAACTCACGCCTGATTCCCGTAGGGGTAGACAGAGACGATGTACTTCCATCTGCTGCGATCTTGGCACATAAACCTCGCTTCCTCCACATTCATCAATCTCTTCATGCACGCTCGTCGGCTTGTAGTAGACCGCACTTGACCCTTATTCAAGACATCGCCAATTTGGTCGAGGTATGTACCTACATACGTTCTCCTCGGTCTACCTCTGCCGGCCTTTCCATCAACATTCAACTTAATATGTACTATATTATTGTATTTAGAAATAATAAATAATGTAACATAATGTCTAAAAAAATACAAATAATTTATAAAAAACAAATCAACTAAAACTAAACTAAACTAGGTAATCTAAAAGAAACCATGGGCCGTCCCTGGCTCAAAGGTATAGGTATTATGATTATTTACGATATTTACACAGTTGACTTTTCGTGCAGTCGAGATTCTTAGATATTCGAATACAGAAAGTCAATCCACGTATGGTATTCGATCACATGATATTCGACCATGCGAATTTTCGAGCCATCGAATTTTAAATTAACGAATAGTAGACTACGTGTATCGACAAGTATTCGATCCCATGAATATTCGAACCGTTCGTCGATATAATAGATTTTTAATCCCATCTATCTATAATGCGATGCAAAATCTTATAGGCGCCACAAGGCTACGCGAATCTGTCCAAATAGCCTCTTTAATAGCTTCCGAATTAACATGATTACAAGGGTTTTTGTAGTTAATCATTAATGTTAATGCTCGGTCCCGCATCGACACCGAAATGATTGATTGCGGCCAAAATGGCTGCCTCATTACTGAATTTACAACATCATCCACGATGTCAACATCAACGGACGGACATTTGCCTTTATTGCGGTCCGTGGTAATCCCTTTTTTTTTGGTGACGAGTCGAGGGGGCCTCTAAATTAATTGTATAGTAGGTATACAGGGTGGCCTTGAATTCATTCCATTAAATGGATGGATAGCTTTGTGCCATACATTAATTCTGAGCAGCGTTCAAGTAAATGAAACAATTTGGAAAAAAAAATATTTACAATAAATTCAACTAACAAAAAAACTATTAATTTGATGTACATCGTTGCTGTGCTTTGGAGATTTTTACATTTTAAGGTATTTTTATTTTTTGCAACGATTTCTTTCACTGGAATTTGATCTAATGGTCATTTCTACGGTCATTGTGTGACTTAGGGTTTTTGCAGTTTTGATTTACTAAAAATACCTTAGCAATTTAATATTTATCATGAGTTGAACCCCCAGTTTCAATTTGTCGAATGAATTCAAGGACACCGTGTATAGTAATCGTGTAAGTATTGCGAACACAGGGTCTCACTAAGGTTAATATTTCTCAAAATCTACTCGATCGATTACATAAATTCTTTTACTAGTAGATAGTTTAGAGTGCATGCTGTATAATTATTAATAATCGGCCAAGTTCTTTTTGTGCAAATCTCAATTTTAATTAGCTCTCGTATACTATGAATCCACATTTAAGGGTCATTTACAACTAGAAATTTTACGCCAAAATTATGGCATTTCTTGTGTTAGCAATGCTGATTGGCTAGTGCCAGAATAGCGACGAGAAATCGCGGTGTTTTTTGTTGTGAAGGAAGCTTACCGTAGTAGGTAGACACAGAAATTGGTCTCCACTTTATGATGATTGTACAGCTTACCTAAAATATTTTTTCTTCATTATCCGTTATGTAATAGAAAGAAGATAAGCCAAAACAATATCAATCGTAACCCGATAGCAACTTAATCCTTATCATCGTAACATAATATATCATTGTTCCTATCTCTGTGACAAATTCTAATCCACAAGGTCTTATCAAAATCCCATAAGCGTATCATTTTTCCAAATCGTTTTATCTTTTTCGGCAACCGAACTTAAGGCTGTTGCAAAAGGGGCACCCTTCAAATAAGTCGGTATCGCAATGTAAATTTGACGCTGATCGTTATTGGTGCACATAATCAAAAGTTAATTAATTAAGCTGAATAAATCTAGAAGCCACTTAAAATTGAAAACGGTTTTATCGTTAAGAAAAAAATAAGTTACTGCATAGCTTATGAAAAATTCAATGTATAGAAATTTTCCAAGTAAATTCATCTTAATAAGTCACTTTTATACCTGCTCTCACATTTTTTTTTTCAGCCAGCGTTACTATCCCTGTTAGCCATAAACGTGATCCATCCAACGTTATTCCACAGTTTAAATAAATCCCTTCCAGGTTAACGTTTTTAACGAAGTTTGAAAGTGCAAAACACGGTTTAAGTGAGGTGAAACCTGGTTTCTATGCTTCTAACTTTCTTTCTGTGGCATAAGATGTGTCCAACTGTTTCACTGTTTGCTTGTAAGTTGTAATTAATTCAATATGTCACCATCCACCTCTCCGTCTTTAATCTTTACATTTTTTTAAAAAATACCCTTATTAAACAAAACAGAAACAGTTTGATTAGAAAACAAATGACATTAAAAAACAAAATCGAATCGAACGCTTTCGAATTTCAAAAATTGTAATAATTAGGTCGTTTTCCGTACACAATCGGAGGTGGCATCGTATCGGCGGTAATTTGTAACAATAATGGCGCGATTGGTCAACCGGGCGGGTCATGGGAGCGGTGGGCACCTGTCAACCGCTGTCAACTATCGGGGCTGTTATCTGGGGGCCTTAATAACCACATGGACGGTCACAGGGTTAGGGAAATGAAACACAAATGGAATTAAAAATATGTTGACATTAAATGTCTTTGAAATAGATGTAGGAAATCGGGCCTATCCTATCGTGGTTAACCTTCCACGGCGCCGTTGACCGTTGACCGGCGCCGCACGCCGTCCACCGGCGCCGCGCCGCCGTGACGTTGTGCGCTGGCCCTAACGCCGCCGCGGAGCTGTCAAACTGAGACATTATTGCATAACGTTTAACATTTGTTTGACTCCGTGGCGTTACGCCGATCGCTACCGCTGAGGTCGTGCTAGGAGGGCTGAAGAGATTGATGAATATGGAAGATGCGAGAATAGTATGCCAGAATTTCAGCAGATGGAAACCCATTGTCCACCCCTACGGGAAACTAGCGTTACGTTTGTTTCATCGATCGTCCAGTGACGGTTAGGATATTCGCAACTAAAGTCGGATTTGCAGCGATATGTCCGCTTTATGATGCGCGGGATTAACTTGTCAATATTATTACTCGCCTCTTAATACCGTAAAGCCGGTGCATAAAACATATCGGACAATTATTGTGCGATATCGATTTTATCGTCAGTAGCTGGAAATCGATGCTATTACGACGATATTATGACGTTTATTGTGGTTGGGGACATCTCTATTTTATGTTTGAATAAATAAATAAAGTACATTTATAAAGGGCGGTATTCACTGTGAGTACTTTCCAGAACTAAAAAGTGCTTAAAAAGTTTTTATAAACTAGTTAGTTCGCTATTATAATTTCGGGCAATAAAAGATTGATAGATACATATAAATAGAAGAAATATATTATTTCCAAATCGATGATAGAGCTTTCTTCTTCTCGATCTTCTCGTGTGTGTTTAGTGACCAAACCTATTGTCAGAGTTATTCAGGCCGCCCGTAGGTCTCTGACGTTGCCTAACGACTGCTGCCGAGCGACCACAACCGGGACCAACTGCTTAACGTGCTTTCAGAGGCACGGAGGAGCTCAGATTAAAATGACACTAGCGGTCACCCATCCAGCTACAGACGTCGCCCAACGTTGCTTAACGTGTATGATAATTTTCAATGTGTACTCGCAACTGGACTACTCCTTTCGAGGTAGAGTTTAACTTCCTTATATTTAAGCCTGAGCACCTGAGCACGTGGCTCAGTAATCATTAATCAAACGAAACAGGAAATATCTCGACATTAAATCACGTTCATATAAAAACCATACAAATGTAGGTACTTAGCACATCAATCTCATCTAGGTTTCGAGACGAGGTAATAAATACTAGTTATTGCATGTTGAAAATGTTTTTTTACTTATAATTATAAATTGCTTATCGTTAAGTTGCCCTGTTTACACTCTAAAAATAAAGTATGCAGGCTTATAAATTGAGTTAAAAGTTACCTATATAGTTCGTCATTGACACACCTATTTCCCGTAGCGATAAACAGATATGATGGACTTCCATCTACTGCGATCCAGCATCCTCATCAATGTATTCCGTAGTAAACCGTACCGTAGTTGGACCTTCTTTAAAATATTTGATATTTCGCCAAATAATGTCTTCTTCGCTCTACCGCCCAAAATTCGATCTCTACTTATATATTTCTTTCGTGAATATTTAGTTGATCAATATAACTTCCTCTACGCCAATAATAACATATTAATTTAACACAATTCGTTCATTTAAATAGCATTACAGTCATTTTGATAATATTTATGGTTTAATGAGCCATTACGACGCAAGTTTTTTACCAGAACAAAAAAACAGTTCCTAGAGGCATTGCAGCGCACCTTGCCACATTAAGCGACATCTCTTCCTCAAATTAATATCAAATCAATCCGTCATTAAAGCAACGGGGAGTCACTCGCACGCCCCGGCAAATTATCTTTCACCCCATCAACGAGGAAACTTGGAAAGTCTAATAGAAATCGGTAATAAGAAGATCCGGATTAAGTGACTGGATAGTCATGGCCCGCCCTCCTAGCTGCTATAACTTAGCGCCCCCTTTAAACTTTCCTGATAAGCGTGAATGAAATGAGTCGTCAGTCTCCGCCGTCCACTTAGCAGCGACGAATTTCTATAATTTGCTTGTACCTGTGTTTGTGTGCAATTGTAAGCAAATAAAAGTGGGTTGGGTACAGAGGGCCTCATGCTTAGCGAAGAATATTACCTAAGTAAGGTTATATAATTAAAAATAATTGACTCGTCGGGTGACCAAGGGGCTGGCGCTTACCTCGCCCAGCGTATATCGCTGGCTATACAACGAGGTAACGTCGCCAGCTTTTTGGGCACTCTCCCAAAGGGCGATCTGGCGTCAATTTTTTATTTATAAGTCTTTTTTTATTATTATTGTTCACTTTACTTTGTTAATAAACCTAAAAGACAACCAAAAAAAATATTTTTCAATAAAAAAATCTATTGAAATGGGATCTTTTTTGTGAACATTGAATTTTGCAGAAAAGTTTTCTACGTTATTAGATAGCGATGACGGCTTTAGCCAAAACTGCCCTTGTAGCACGAGTCAGCGTTAGTGATCGACGCAACGCCGCGGAGCTGTCAAAGTGACATTATTACAAGGCGTTTGACATTAGTTTGACAGCTCCGCGGCGTTGCGTCGATTGCTAACGCGACTTGTGCTAGCCCCGCTGGTGTTGAGTTAAATATGATTTTTAGGTCGCGCCCCTGTAGCCTGGCATAGTCGATCAAATAGTGTACTCTGAATTTATGTCTATGGAATTTTCGTACCTGGATATATTTTGTCTCAATGGCCTTTTATGGCCCTTTTGTCTATTCTGAGGCCACTGAATCCGCGCCTGGTAATAAGAAGCTAATCGCGCACGCTTTTGCGCGTACAGTTAACGCCATCTCGCGGAGGCGCATAGCGGCGCGCAAAAACCGATATTGGATGTGTCAGGGTATGATTGATGTGCGCTAGCGCAAAAAGCGTCGCGCTTAGTGATGCGGATAGACGGGAAATGCCTAGTTATGGGGAAAAAATTGTTAGAGAATTAGATAAAGTTGGGAAAAATAAATTAAATTTGGATTCGTTTAATCGGTATGGTTATATTACTTGTATATTATCTTCTATGGTATGGGTGGTGGTTTAAATAAAGTAACGGTAATGTAGCACACGGGCTACCTCACACCTGATAGTAAGCAGTCGTCGCCTATTAGACACGAAAAGCTTATTTATTTTGGGGGGATTTACTATGTGGGTGTATTGATAGTGACCGACCCCAGAAGAGGTGCCGAAGAAATGTGATCATGAACCCGGAACCCAGCAATACCTACTAATAATACATAGATGCGTGTTCGATAGGAGGGGTGGGAGTTGCAAGTGCAACTTCGACTAACTCAAATGACCCACGCCATAGATTATACGTGAACCAATATTCCAACATCTTATATTCTTGCTTGTTATTGTGGCAGAACTGCTGATATGAATCCTTCGACATTCTGCAGCCTTTATTCAGGGAACAAGACAATTGCACTGGCAACACTGGCAGCGGTGAACGGAACGAACCGCGAGCCGTGACTCCCGTGACGCGATCCGGAATGCGCGCGCAGCCACCGTGCTACGCGGTTGCGCAGTGTAAAGGCGCCTTTATGATTAGCGACTGAGATTGAAAACACGAGATTGATAGCGGCGACGTATAATGCCTAGGTGCCTATTTGCTGATGATTGTAGTTTATAAGTTTACAGCCTTGCGTAACTGTCACATGCAGATAATAAGCACTGCTTTAATGCTTCTTCATCTTCGTGAGTTGATGGGGCATATACCTTCCCTTGCATCGAGTAAGCTCCGTCCATGATCGAATCACGTGGGGTTCAGTGTGGTTACACATGCCTTAGTTTTTATATTATTAGTAATATAAATATGTTATAAATATGTTACATAAGTAAATACCTACCCTTCACCGTTATACTTATAGGTAACAGCATTCGGTAAATTCCACTCAAGTTTCTCTTCAAAATACCTTGACATGGCCGATCTGCTAACGAATCTAAGATTAGGATCGTTAGTCCAATGTCCCAACCAACCACTGCTAGCTCTAGATACTTACGTCACTAAGCCTAATTACGTCAACCACGAGCTAAAAACTTAAAGTCAATCGGTGTCAATGCTATAGGTACATTTAACACTGGGTTTGGTACTTAAGCATTTAGGGGCCACTTAAGGAAATAATACCTAAGTATAATTTTCCCTGATTTTTTCGACAAAATTTCAAATCAAAAGTTGTTACAAATACGCGTAATGTGGTTTCGACTGTACTTTACCGCCGTTGTTAATGTTAAGTGTTACGAAATGCCTGGAGCGTCAGAAGTCGTTACTTTTTAATAACTCCCCAATTTCCTGGGAGCAAAGCTTTCGAGCATCTGTTTGATCGAATCAATTAGCCACAGCTACTAAACAATTATCCAAAGTTCGATTCGAAAATGCATTAAAAATTCCGTTTTCCTATCAAAAAAAGTAACTTCCTTACACGCATGGGCACTCTTAGAAAATAATTATAGTAGTCTTAAGTAGACTGTCAGAGTTAATGTGTAAATAGTAGGCTTCAGGATAAGGTGCATCCCACTGAACCCAAGGCGTCAATTTTGGCGGCAAACGTGTGATTACGCCATTAGAAACCCGATCGATATCCTATTGAAACGATTTTTTCTTCGCTTTTTCGCGCCATCTTTTTATACTTATTATTTTTTTCTCATCGAAGGGTGCGTTCGAGACTGTGTAATTACTTTGATGCGTTCATAATGGTTGTGTCATAATATTTTTAGAGAATACCGAATAATTGTTGCATCGGCTTTTAAGCTGTAATTAAAATTTCAGACTATGTAGGTAGTATCAAGTCGTATGTTAGAATTTAGAATAAATATAGATAGGTAAAAAAGTGAGGCTTTAACCATAAGGTTCTCTTATTTTACAATAAGTGGTTTTATAAAAAGAGTGATTCCTAATTCTGTTAAAATACAATAACACCTGACTTATATCTTATTATCTAACTCTGTAAAAGTTGTCTGGAAGAGATCGTTTTCAGCCGTAAGATCGTACCGACTTGATATCGTATTTTTTTTGTAATAAATGCGTTATATTATCTAGCACTAAGTAACGTTAATATTTCAATTCCTAATAGTGATGATGAATTAAAATTCTGTTTATGGCTGATGTCGCTAAGTGTCCAATGCCTTTATTAATTAAAAACAATACCCACACGAGTGCGTGCCGTACGCGCATCAACATAATATTTTCGAACGTTTATTAGTGTAGGAATTTTCATTACAGCCTTATATCTTTGGAGCACTCCACGCGGCAATATAACGAAATGAAACATCATGAGAACCCACAGGTGGGCAAGTAATGACTTGGCTTAGTACTAGCTAGGCGTGAAGTCCCCTATTGTGTGTGGGTACTTATAAGGGGGGTATGGGGAGTATAGGGCAGGAGCCGGACGGTGGTTCGTACCTTGTAAAAGTTCGCCAGTTTTAGAAATGGGAGTGGCTGTTGATGCCTGTTTCTTTCCGGGTTGAATATTGTAAAAGCACCATCCCTCGCTAAATAGCGGTAATTCCGAAAAACTAAAATACCTATAAACAATTAATATGACAATGTACTGGTCTGAATTTGATAAACTTACTTAAACAATGAAAAAGCCTTATCAATTTACTTTTCATCTCTAATACTTAAATAAATATTATCAAATAGCTGTAAGTACTAATCAGAAGCAGTATCTATGTTTAATTCACTTGTATTGCGAGAGATAATTTCGGAGAGGCTCGATACTAAGCTATTTCTTGTGCTTAATACATATACTTAGGCTGTTTTACACAAAACTAATCCTTAAGTGATTTCTACCAAAGATACTTTGAGGTAGAGTGATCGAATTTAGGAGATATGCCACAAAAATCTACCACAATATCCCGTGTATGTTTTTAACGAAATTCTAAAACCAAATAGAGTCACTCATAACGTTGGCAAAAAATAATAATACTGTAACAACGTTGCAATCAATATCTTTTGTAAGACCTAAATCGCAAGTGAAGCTCCCGGCCTATAATTGTTTTGACTGGTCGGCTTTGCTCATTAAGCAGTGGTCGAGTGGTCGACGAGCTATCTGATGGTATCGACTGCCGGGGGTCTCTATCGGTGCAATCTTTGCGACCGCGTGAGAGATCGTAGCTGTTTGTGATTGATGGGTTTTTTAGCCGATCGATGTATTCCTAGGTAAATACGACAACAATTTTCTTTACAGACGCTATTAGTATACTAAATGAGACTTGCAATCATGGGATTGCGGGTTGAGGTGTCGCTTAGGGGCACTTTAGCAAAAAGATTCAGAAATAAAACTTGTGCCCCTTTAGCGAAGCTGCCCCATTTGCGAGATTAAATTCTAGTAAGTATTTGGTTTATGAAGTGGATGTGTGCTGCTCATTGCTCTCATGTCACGAGCTGCCTGAAGAACTCTGAAAATAGGCTTGGTCACTAAACAACATGCACGAGAAGACATTGCTTGTCGTAAAAGTATACTGATATTTCAGTATTTATTCTAAGTATAACCTAAACTGTAAATATTACTAATTTACTGTAGTCTTAACTTGCCAGCCGGGTGGATTGACAATACATTTTTTATTAACTTTTTACTCACTTTTTGAAACGGGACTTTGCGTTATAAAACAAACATCCTAACAGATAAATATAATTATTAAATAGCCATTAGCTCCATTGCCATCTCAAGCTATATTATGAAGCGTGCGCTCGCGCAGCCTACGCATTACAATTTTATGTGATTCGTTTTCAATTTGTCGGCAATTATTCGTCGTTAATGTCCTGTTGATGTCAATGTTTTATGCCATGGTGATGAAAAATTGACGGTATAATTAATTTTACTATACTTTAACTACTTTAATGAAGCAAGCAGAGAAAACTGTCCGCCGGCGGAAATCGAACCCCACCTCCGGCATGCAGTCTGGCGTGTTACCCATTTCGCCATCTAAAAATAAGTGTGTAGCAAGCAGTGACTAAATTGGACGCAAGACATGTGACCTGCCGCTGCCGTGGCAAAATGGATAACATGCCAAGCTGCGTGTAGAAGTTAGATACCGACCGCGATCTGAATTCATTATAGTGTACATTTTGACATGGATAATCGTTTCTTCATTGCCTATTGAAACTTGTAAAAAACATTGCGGTAATGTATCATGTCCATTTGTCAAAATGCAAACGATAGCGAAAACGATGAAAGTTGGGGTTTGATTCATACCGGCAAACATTATTATTATTTTTAGGTAACTAACTAGTATTGGAAACTTCTAAAATCACTAACAAACCAATTTCCTTTTTCCAGCAAGTCGCAACGCCGACGGTCGTGAAGAAAATCCTCCGTCTCAAGCAGGAGAACCCTGGTATGTTCGCTTGGGAGATCCGGGAGCGTCTGCTGAGCGCCAGGGTGTGTGAGCCCCACTCCATCCCCTCCGTGTCCTCGGTCAACCGGATCCTCAGGAACAGCGGGCTCGCTTGGTGCGACGATGATACCAGGAATGCACACGGTAAGAGAGCTTTCTCAAGAGAGAATACTTTCCAGCGACTCTTATCGAGGTCCACAGGGTGTAACGTAGACGTGGTTATCATTAAATGGGATTTAAAGGTACGGCTAACAGCATATCAAGTCTAACACTTTGGATTTTGGACCGTTCTTATTATCTGCGTCGTAAGATTAAAAATCGTACTGTAAGTGTTACCATTGATCTGTTGTTGTCCGTACCTACCTATTACAAGATCGGTCCCTTTCTAACTTAACGGTTCTTTTTCGAAGTAAAATTGACAAAATCGGTAACGTTAAACTATGTCTCTTGCTGAAAGCCATGGGTAAAGTAGTTCCAAGTTACATTTAGTACCATTTCACAACTGAACAACGACGACTTTTCGAATAAAAATAAAGTAATAATCATATAAATCGATGAGCATCGTGAATCTGTACAAAATGAATGAAATGCCACTTTTTTCGCGAAAACCGAAAACGCCTAAGTTAACCGATATTGAACACCGCCTTTTACCCATAGCTATTTGTAACAAATTTTGTGTATAAGATATTCGACGTCGAAATATTGCCGGGCTAAAAAGCATCCCATTGATCGTGATCGGTGTCCTCCCGAGGCGTACCACTCAATTCAATTCTCGGCCAGAGGGTCTGACATAGAGATTGATTTGATTGTGAATGAGAGTTAATTTTTATATTAATTAACCAAATGTGTTATAATAACCGATCGTATCCGAAACCCAACCAGCCCTAAAGAATTGCCCGAAGATTCTTGTTAATCAGCAGCAAGTAGCACAATTCATCCAATTTAAACAAATTAAACTATGTCGACACATTAAATGTAACAAAGGACGTAAATCAACGGCATTCAAAACAAAGCAAAAGACGAAACTAGACGGACGAACGGACGTACACGAATTCTTAGGGGCAGGTGTGAGGAAGTGTAATGTCATTTTTTATTTAATTATAGTTTAATCGAGCTATAATGTCGGTGACAAGTTTTTTAGTAGGCTGCAAGATTGCGCTTTAGGTGCTCTACATGGTGTAGCGAATTATCTGTTATGTTCAGTTAAATTAACGTATTGGATTTGGAAGATTTTCCAAAAAAAAACCAGTTATAACTATTGTACTTACATGCCTCAATATCATCACAATGATTGTCACTGCGACAAAAACTTTGTTTTGCGAAATGGAATCTAAATTGAATATTTTCTAATTTATAGATGTCTGAAAATACGGCCATCTTTTTCTGTTAGGTATGTAAGAAATTAAAGAACTACTTTTAGGTAGGTAAATTAGTAGTTAAGTCAAAAGTTTAAAGTAAAAAACCAAAATATACATCATTGCAAACAGAAATCTTTTGTTAATTTCATTTTTACTCACACTCAATACGCTGTCAATTAAGTATTGCAATTATTGTAGGACTACACATTAATGTTTTGTTGCATCCTGTCCTGTATACAGATTACAGATTAAAATGAGCATACCGCTCTACCATAAGCTGGTGATTATACTTAGCCTTTATTTTAATACCTACTTAGGTAAATCACACAGCACAGGAAGTTAAAAAATAAAATATAACTTATGCTTCGTTTTATACGACTGCGAACTAGGCGGTCGGCACGGCACCTTCCGTGCTTACAGTTCATTGTTACATCACAGTCTTTTTTTCTTTTCAGAAGCCTACTCTCAACCAGAGTTGCCACCAAACGTGATGGACTACATGTCAATGAAGACCTCTCTACCGCCCACACCGCACCTATCTCAGGCTACTCCGTACTTCGCACATTCTGCCGTCCGAGTAGCACCGCCAACATCTACAGAACCCTCCCATCTCTACGACAGACGACTAGCAACCTCATGGCTCATAACAAACCAAATGCAAGCCCAAGGACTCCTAAAACCATACCCAATATCCCCCTGGCAGAGAATCATGATGCCTTACCATGCGGACTCCAAAAATTTCTCGCCTTATGCTCTGAATCTGCACAGTGATCTTCTAAACAGAATTAACACAGACGAAGTGAAGTCAGAAAATTCTGAACACATTTCCGTAGAAGCCAGCGACGATAGCACAGACAGACCGGACACTGATGATAATGAAAGGAAAACGCCGCACGAGAAAGAGAAAAAGAAAAATCCGTATTCAATTGAAGAGTTGTTGAAGAAACCTGATAAAATGGTCAATGCTACGCCTGTTGGCTTCCAGAACTTCCTTCGGCAACCGAGTGGCAGTATGATTGAATATCAAAGCCAAGACAAACCTGCAAGCAACAGGAGTTCCCCAGCGAGTTACTGCTCCATTCAGAGTGGGGTTTCCAACGATTGCTTCACGGAAACCGCAGCTTCAGAGATTAAGGCGGGAAATTAAGTTTCGTTGTTATTTTCTAGTCGATGTGTAAAAATATAGTTGTCACATTATTTAATTCTGTATTCTTAGGTAAATACAACCTGTAGCTTGTAAATAACTTTAAGGATTGTCGAGATAATCGACGATAGATAAAGCCATGTCATAATTTTTAAGTAAAGTAGAAAATGGCCATATTTTAATAAAACAGTTTCGACGTCCGCAATTATTCAGTTATTTTAAATTATTGTGTAAAAAGTAGAGAACTTAGTTGTAAATAAAGTAGCTTAGCATCTACGTATAGCAAATTCTGTGATATTGTGATTATTAATTATTTCAAACATTCCATTTATTGATCTGAAAATTTGTGAATATGAATACGTTTATGAGATTGTATTAAAGAAGAAAACCCTCTATTTCTCCAAACATTTTGACATAACATCCCATAACTGAATAGAATTATGAGATTTTAGACAATTAAGTAATATGAATTATTATTTAATACTGTAGTTTTATTCAGTTGATTAGAAATATAATTAAGTATGTAGGTGTAATCTATGAAGTAGATATCCGTATGTTGCAACATGTCAGTTGTTTATTTAAAAAAGCACATTAAACCAAATTATCAAAAGGGTTTGTCATTCTTTCATTTTGTAGTCCTTCTATATGTACTTACCTATTTCTAAACCATAACAAAGCTGTAAATATGAATCGAGCTCAATACAAGCTATTCAAGTCAAAGCCATGACATCACCCAAACTACTAGGATTCCCTAATGATCTATTGGTGTAGGTAGACTTTGACCTACTCGTACACAGAAAGAAACTGCCTACATAACCCTAAATTGGCATAGATTTGCTCAAAAAGTATTTTAATAAAAAAAGTACCTAATCCAAAGACCACCTTGACGTTAAATAATTAAACATGACGACAAATTACACACATCAAAGCGGCACTGGCTCGAATTACGCGCGTAATGGCTAGACGCGTATGCTAATCGAACGTAATAGATGTATTATGGAAATACGCCGGAAACTTTGTTAATGTTACACATTTCACTTAGGCCGTGCAACCGTTTAAATGCACGAAATGGATTTAGGTGTATTTGTACCTACTACTTACTTATACCGAAGCCCAAATCAAATGTCTTATTTTGTAAACAAAAACTACCCTACCCTACTAACATTTTGTGATTATTAGCATAGGTATTTTCACATAGTTAGATCGAATTCATTGATCTCCTATAAACAACTAGATACAAAGTCTGCCTTCTAAAAATGTCCGAACGCAAAGAAGGTCCAAACGAATGAATGGACCCTCATTTGCTTTATTGGACATTATTTGGACGTTAACAATGAACCCTTATTTGGACGTTTTTTAAATTGTTTTAGTGACCTTTGTGTATCTAGTTGTTTATAGGAGATCAATGATCGAATTACGTTATTTTCACAATGATGAACAGGTTCAACCAATCAGTTCCTTCAGTACTACATCACAACAGGTAATTAAACGATCATATTGGTCAAACTAAATAAGGTCACATTATATGGGCTGCAGTACATAATATACTTACTTACGCCTGTGTTACGCCTGTTTCCGTAAGTGGTAGGCAGAGACGATGGACTTCAATGTGCTGCAATAATACTGGTACCTACTTACACAACTTTCGCTTCCTCTACATTCACCCTCTTCATGCATGCTAGTAGTAGTCGGTTTGTATATGCACATAATTTAAACCAACGAAAAAAAAACTAGTTAAGTTACCCACTCTTGTAAGTATCGAATCTCACAAAGTAAAGCCTGACACACACAGGCGGCCTGCAGGCGGCTTGCAACCAGTTGACACGCATGCCCCGCCCCATTTTCTACAGTCTGAAGCCTAGACCGCAGATAGCTACCTACTGGACATTAACAATGGAAGAAAAGGGGGCGGGCATGCGTTACAACTGGAATACTCAGAGATTATTTCTCTGAGTATGAATATATGAATATGATAAGTAGTCATGTAAATGTCAGTATATTCGCGTCATGTAAATGTCAGTACATTCGACAGCACATCAAAAATTTATTATTTTGTCTCTTATGGAGTATAATATAACAAGAACTGTAGGTACAAAGTTTGATTTTTATTGTACATCACTTACTCAAATTACATTCTCAACATTTTGTGGAATGAGGATCCAAAGCTCCCAAGTAAGATTTTTTGAAAATAAGGCGAATGAATGTTTTCATACAAAAGTCTTACAATTTAGGAACGCACCTGTAATACTCGTTGTTCATTGGTCCATTTCGATGACATTTTTTTTTACTAAAGGCCTTGGGTACACACCATTTTTGGATGTATGAGACCTTTTGCCTGCAAATTTAATGAAAACAATAATCTTGTCTCGCTCGCTCTTCTGTTGCCCTTCATTGATAGATTTCCTCTCTCTGTCTCTCTTCCTACTTCACTTCATTCGAATTTTCTTTCACGTTTCTTTCATTACTATTTATTTACTAATTTTACTATTGCGATCGCAGAATAGCGATTTGATTGAATGGAATATTCTGTTTGTTGACTGTTGTTTATATTTTAGTTTGTAGTGACCGTGACTGTATTTGAGATTTAGTTTGCGATCGCAGCAGAGTACTGCTGATGCGTGCAGTGCACTACCAACTCCCAGATAAAATAATTTAATCACTTACCGATTACATAAAAAACAATAAACAAACTTCCGAACAGTCAACGATGGAGGATAATTTAATCAAACAGGTGAGTTTCGTTTGTTTTTATAATAATTAACGACCATGTGGTGATTTTATAGAGTGGTATTTAATTTTCTTCAAATAACAATGCCCTAGCATTGCTATGTTCTGGTGTGAAAGAAAGGGTCAGAGTGTCGCTAAGGGGGCACAATTTTTTTTTTAAAATTTCGCTGAAAAGGTTACTGTTTAGGTACATTTTAGCATATGGTGGCAACAATGGCACCAGGTTAATTAGGTGTCCATAAACGACGAAGGTGACTTATCTTACCATGATAGGGTGCTGTCGAGTCTTAGACCCATTGGGATCTTTAGTGCGCTCTCCTTTCCTTTATACTCCATTTAGTTTTAATATCAGGGTCTTGGTACAAGTCTAAGGGTCATTGTGACCACGCATCGAGTTCTTATATCTCGTTCCTAAGGCCAACATCCTTTAGGAATCGTATAATGCACTTGGGGGAGAGAGTATTTGTATCCTCATATTATGTGTCCACCTAAGGCTCGGCTTCTGCTGTGAATCAGAGCTTCCCACCCGCAGAGGATATGTATGGGGGTTTCACAGCAGAATCTACATGTATCTTTATACTCCTTCTTAAATATGTAATTCATTAGGTCCGCTATGCAGGTCACAGGAATGTCTGTAATCTTCCATTTTTCATAAGGCCAACCTCAGAAAACTCTTATTTCACACAATTTCATGGACTAATGTTTACCACCATATGTCATGCAACTCGGACTCTGCTAATATGACTTACCAATAATCAATCAATAAGGTTTGCCTTTCCCTTTTATAATTTTTTATTCTTTTTTTTAAAGGCAGAGGAAGTAGAAGCACTTAGCTCAATCTACGGCGATGATTGGATCACCGAAAGCAATGTCTCGTACACTATCCGAGTGCAGGAACTAAAGAAAGAGGCTACTCTATATGTCACGTTGCCTCCGGAGTACCCTGGACAAGCACCACCTAAATACGAGCTGTCAGCGCCATGGATGGACAGAAAATCGAAGGAAAATCTTCATCAGGCACTGGATGAAGTTTATTTGTAAGTCTTCTACTTTTCATGTGGTTTAGAGACCAAACCTATTGTCGGAGTTATTAAAGCTGCATGTAGGCCTCCGACATGGCCTAACGATTGATGCTGAATGACAACAACCGGGACCAACTAACTTAAATTTCTGAGGTCAGGAGAGGCTCCAATGACCATTCCTGTGTTGTGTTCTGTCTGTGGTATATAATATTTTCTGTATGATTTTCAGAGAAAACAAAGGTGAAATAGTAATATACCTGTGGGTAGAGAAGATACGGGAAATTCTTGAGACTTTGAAATCACCAGAACCTGAGAAGAAAGTTATGAAAAGCATACCCGTTGAAGAGGCTTTGACACAGGTATTTTCAATTTTACATTCTGTGGTGTTTTTATTAAATCTAAAAATACCATGCTATTTGGAAGTGTAAAAAATTCATTATATGAGTGTTTTGAGTGCATGAAATTTTCATATGCAAACTGATATATGATATTTGTCTCATATTTTCAGTTAGAAATAAACTGCCCAGAAATAACGCATGGTGAAGTGATAATGGACCGAAAAAGCTCCTTTCAAGGGCATGCAGCGGAAGTTCACAGTATGGAAGACATTAAGTAAGTTTTCCAATACAAATAGGTATTAAAACAAGAATTATTACACTAAAAATAAAAGAAATACCTAACTATTTACATTCAAAACCAAAACACAGCACAGTACGCTGGCGGCGTTGCCCCGCTGGATAGCGAGGCTTAACCTTTGTAGGCGTCCTTCACATTTTCCGTTAATTAGACGACAACCATTCGTCGCGTCGACGCTGCACAAGCGCTGATAGGACGACGCTTGATATAATATGTAATTGAGGGATCTCTAAATGTCGAAACCGCCCTAGGCTAGCACCATCGGCAGCGCCCCTCTGTTTTGTATATCTTACCAATTTATATTATGGAATCGGGCTTGCACGCCTCGTCTATTGAATACGCCTTTCAATAGACGGGGCGCGATTTACAAGCTCTGTCTCTAATAGAAAGTATGAGTTTTTATTTAATGTAAGTAGGTACTTTATACCCGATTGCGCAAGACGGAGGGTTATGTTTTTGAGTGTACGTATGTGAGTTTGTATGTCTAATTCTTTGTCACGCTCAAACGGCTTTTAACATATGAGGTATCGTTGGATTCGTCTTGTTTGTAGGAGTGACATAGGCTTAATTTTTTTATCAAAGTAATGATCCAGTCGTTTTTTTTTAAAATAAATTCTGGTTGTTGTCCTTTTAAAACTGCATGCGCCCCTAGGCACGTTGCCTTTATGTCAATCCGTCACTGATAAAAGAAAAACCGTTATAACATTTTTTCTATGTCTCATTTCCAGTGCCGTCCTAGCAAAACTAAAGCAGAACAAGAAAATACTGAACGCAACACATAACATGTTCGCGTACCGGATAGAGCGGAAGACGGACAAGGGCACGAGCGTCCTCCAGGACTGCGATGATGATGGAGAGGCCCACGCAGGGGGCAGGATGCTGCACTTGCTGCAGATATTGGACCAGAAGAATACACTTGTTGTTGTGTCGAGATGGTAAGTCTTCCTACAAAGATTGACACTCTTGACAACACCGAAAAATTTCCAAATATTTCAGTAATAGTATGTTATACTGAGCTTGGTGGCTCAGTGGTTGGGTCCATGCACTTGCGATAAGGAGGTCTTAGGTTCGATTCCCACCCAGGGCAGCCATGTACCAATTAGTTATTCTCGGTTTTTTCGACGGAAAAAGTTACGTACATTTACTGAGTGCTCTCAAAACGGTGAAGGAAAAACATTGTGATGAAACCTGCATGCTGTAGAAGAAAAAAAATAAGTGAAATCCGCCAATCCGCAATGGGCCCGCGTGGTGGATCATGGCCCCAGCTCCCTCGATGTAAGGGAAGGTCTGTGCCCGATTAGTGGGGCAATTTTTGAATTGAAAACTTATATCTTTAATCTGTGGGGCAATATAGACTGATGATGATGTTATGCTGGTGTGGGCACAAAAAAATGTCATTGATTTTAAATTTATTATGGCACGGCCCAATGCCATCGGCCAAAATGTCTTTGTAACCTTATTGGGTACTTACTACTCCGGTCAAATAATGTCTCCTAAATATTGGTAGCCTGAGAAAAGCCGCACTATTTCACTTGTTTTTTCTTCATACTCGCGCTGCCATCTAGTCTTAAAGGTGGATTCTAAAAGACAACAGTTCATGAAGTAGTGTTTATCCTAATACCGAGTAATCTTGCAGGTACGGCGGCATACAGCTGGGCCCAGACAGATTCCGTCACATCAACAACGCGACGAGGCAAGTCATACAACAGGCTGGACTCCTGAAGAAATGACGTTTGGGAAACAGATAAACTCTGAACATACGAGATTGCAAGGAGTCGCTATACGAATAGGATATCCTTGTAAAGGATCCTTGCTGCAGACGTATCGCACCGGCACGGGATAAGGGCCATGATGTGGCTGAGTGCAACAGTTGCGTTTAGGATTAAATGACAATGCCAGATTCTGCCCCACCATCAACCGCAAGTTGTACAAGATAACGAATATATGTAAAAATATCTCCGTTTTTTATTAAAATTTTTGTTTTAATAAAAGTTTTGTACAAGTTGCGATTCGAAAAAAACAGCTTAAGAATTCAGAAAATAGTAAGAAATCGAAGCGAATTATTCATTGTTTTTGTTATTCTTCTATAGGAGTTGCGAGAGTAGTAGAAAATGTTACTGTTTCTGATTATGCAATATGAAACCTGTAATAAGTCCCCAACAAAATGATAGGTACAGCTTAAATGGTCACGTAGTTTTGTAGGTGGGGCAAAGCTCCATTGAAAAGTGGCAATGTCTTTTAGTCGCCACGACAGAATCGCACCTAATGTTGTGTGCTATTATTTTTAGAATATCTGGTCAAATAAGATCTGCCGCTCATTAGGGCATCGATAAACGTGCGCACAATATTCAGACCACTACTTAAGGGCCTGACTATTTATCAATTTACAATACACCTCATAATTGCGACAAGCTAAGTTGTAGTTCTCAAATATGCCAAAAACGGCCGTTTTTCACAATTTTGCGAACTACAACTTAGCGAAATTGAATCATGTTGATAATAAGCATTTAAAAATAGTATTTATCGTGATAAAGATTTGCTACATAGCTTTTTTTAATAGAATTGATTATATTGGAAGATATTACTTTTTTTAAATTGGCGGCGCTGGTTGGCTCTTGTCAGGCCCTTAGTAAGACGAAACGTCCACTGGTAAAGAAATATATTATAATGTGCGCCCAATCTCATTGTAAACTACGTAGAATAATGGTATGTATTTGTTACATAAGCTTATGCATAAGACTGAATATGTAAATATAATTTTAAAACTGAACTATCGTCATTTTTCTATCGTGATACAATAACTCTGAAGGTGACGTTAAACTAGTTTTATGACTAACAGAAATAATGTTTTGTTATTAAACATTTTTGAACATTGATGACGATTAATTTTAATTCTAAAATTGATTGACGTAAATGTAAAAAACCAAGTAAAATTAAATAACATTATATTTACAAAAAGCACTGGTCATTACATGATTCACTCAAAGATCACTAATAGTGTTTCTTATTTCTCGCGTTATTGTCTGCGGTTTTCACTGTTATACACTTCTTGTCCAGATATTTCAGGAGATCCTGAAATAACATAAAGAATACATATTACTTTTCAGTAATGATGACTAAACTAAGCAAAATACGTCGGTTTTTCTCGACGAAAATATATATTTAGAGATCGTTGTGTATATTGCCAGCTGCCAACCCTTTGGAACGCCACGTCATGTTAGAAAGTGCACCCTCGACCCCATACCATACATGATGTTAGCGACTGGCCATATAGGTTCCTATAGTTTATTTATAATATTTTTAAACCTATTGTTCATTTTTATTTTTATTGTCAGTTGCGTTACTGGCCCCTACAGATTAGTATATATTTTTACCATTTTTAAATCATTATATTCATTTTTTCATTATTTTATTCACCAGCGAGCCTAGGCTTCAACACATGACATTAGAATAATTTGACGTAATAACTTGTCGTGATATCCCGACATGGCGTTCATGTCACGTTATCCCGTTGTCGGCTATGCTTTAGCGTTCAAAAGGCTGTTGCAGACTTTCTGATCTGCTATAATTTGCTGGATCTTAGGGCGATATTCATAAATTTCTTACAATCTGGCTCGAAGGACCATATTACTATGGTCCATATAACTGGTCCTTCGGGCCGGATTGCTAACGCCAGACAGGTGTTGGAAACTGAAACTGCCCTGTGGGTTATTACGGTTCATGTCATGGCTTGCGTGCTTATCGCGCTGGTTCATCGGCGTCTCTGTCCAGCACGTCAACTTTGCAAAAATAAACAGTTACAGCAGTTTTTCGCACTGCAACCGATCCGAATTCGTGAAAATACGTTCCGAACTAGTCGACAACTATTTGCATAAGAAATCGGATGACGAAAATCGGATATAGTGCGTAAACTACCATACCAATAGTTCTATGACTACTTGGGACTGTATTTTCACGGATTCGGATCGGTCGCAGTGCGAAACCGCTGTAACCCAGACAACGTTGATGTACAATTAGCAATTGTTCTCTTGTTACCTTAGGGTCGTATCTGTGTCCGCTCGCGACCATCCCCTTGTGTACGACGTCTATATTGACCGGTTCGTATCGGAGCACCGCCTCGCGCAGGCCGCGGCGACAGCTCAGGTAGTTGTGGAACGCTATGTGGAGGGGGACGCGACAGGAATGCACCTGAGGAGATAATAAATTGAACATTTCTTGGGTCTGAAGCAGGATCCATCGCAGGAGAGTAATGATTGAACTGACTCAGTTTAAACGAAGTTAAGACGGACTATCTTCACAAACCTATGCCTCACATATGTGGCACGATGAAAAAAGTATGTGCCTACCAGATCCGCACTAAGGGTATTTTTTTTGAAGGTAAGTAAATGCAATGCCCTTGGTGGATGCTGTCGTCCTATTGTCTTCAGAATAGTGCTCCACTCAGTGTTGAAGTGCTCACATAACAAGTTTGATGTATGTCGACTTGCATAGAGATTGAAATAATAGGCGGGACTTACAAGGAAATCAAAGCTTTTTTTGTACGGGGACTGTGAACGTGTTAAGCAACGTTTGACGAGGCCAGTGCCTGGATGGGTGGCCGCTAGTGACAATCATCTGAGCCCAGATGTGCCTCGGAAAACACGTCAAGCAGTTGGTCCCGGTTGTTCTCAATCGGCAGCAGCCAAGTCAGCGGGCGTTCGGACTGAATAACTCTAACAATAGGTTTGGTCACCAAACCACACGAGAAAAGAAATGAAATAGGTTTGCATTTTCACCAACAAAGGGTTGCGAGAACTTGTTTCACCCACTTTAATCCTGCTATCCACTTCTTTCTCACTGGAAACACTACCATATTGTCATTGCGAGTTAATTGAGTCCGTGATGACTCCATATATCAGAAGTCTATCAAATGACAATGCCAGATTCTGCCCCACCATCAACTGCAAGTTGTACAAGATAACGAATAAATGTAAAAATATCTCCGTTTTTTATTAAAATTATTGATTTAAAATAAAGTTTTGTACAAGTTGCGATTCGAAAAAAACAGCTTAATTAATAATTCAGAAAATAGTAAGAAATCGAAGCGATTTATTCATTGTTTTTGTTATTCATCTATATGAGTTGCGAGAGTAGTAGAAAATGATACTGCTTATGATTATGCAATATGAAACCTGTAATAAGTCCCTAACAAAATGATAGGTACAGCTTAAATGGTCATGTAGTTTTGTAGGTGGGGCAAAGCTCCATTGAAATGTGGCAATTATCGCCAACTATTTTCCAACTTATATGAATGACATAGGTACCTTAGCTTTCTCTCTTTTCTGAAACACCCAATCTTCTTCACAGCATTCAATATCTCTTATATCTGGCATCTCACTTGTTATTTTATAAACGTCATTTTCTTTGTCAGTCTCATTAAAAATATCTCCTGTTCTACATTTCTCTGGAGATTTTGAATAACATTCAGCATTTTTTTTCGGCGATTTACGAGGTGTTTGTGTAGGACTTGTTTTCAGTCTTTTAGATGGTGAAGGTAGGTCATCAGAAGAACATGATGCTACTATTGGATGGGTCTGGTTGTAGATGTGTGTTAGAAGTTGAATTGCTGAAAAAAAGATAAGCATCAATCATCAACGTATTCAATTATCTATTGAATAAGATTATTTCCGAAAGGTTTTGATAGGGACCTAAACACAATACTCATTCTTTCTATTTTAAAGTATATTTACCATGTTTTTCTTCAAAGTTTGGGATCAAAACCGAAAACTTAATTCAAAGTTTCAATAGACAATAAGTATCACTTACCTCTTCGTCGTTTAAGGGGTTTCAAACCATATTTATCCAGTTCCTTGTTTCTTTCAGGAGTTAGTAATGACGAGTAGTCCAGAATAGGTGTTACTTGGTCCACTTTGATTATGTATTTGCTGTTTTTAGGAGTTTGTATTGGTGCTTGATTACTTTGTGCAATATCTTTAGAAGAATTAGTATTAGTACAATGTCCTTCTGTCGGTAACGTAGCTGCAATGACTTTTGTGCCTTTTAAATTGACCATAGGTAGAAAACTATCACTCATTGAGTCAATGCCAGTAGATTTACTGCTCCGAGCACTAGATAAGTTATCCAAAATAGACAGCCCACCAATTTCAAAATTTTCCTGTCTAGATTTGTGTATTGAATAATCAAACTCTTTGTCTGATATCTCAAATACTTCTGAATTTTTACTCGACGCAAGACTATTCGAATGTCTCGGTTGTATTTCTTCATCGGGTATGTCGTAAACTACTGAATTAGAAGACATGTTACTTTGTTTTGATTTTGACGAGTAAGTTTCTACTAGATTATCATACATGTCATCATAATCTATGGATACATCGCCGATTTTACCAATACAAGCAGTGTTGTATGATACCTGAGGGCTTTTAGGTTTATCTACTGTATTAACATTTTCTTCAGTTGAATCTGAAGATTGAGTTAGATCTATATCATTATTTTTATCTCCTGGTGTCTCAGATAGGCCAAACTGCTTATTTTCATTAACTGTACTTATATTACTAATATCGATCACGGACTTCAGACAATCATACACATTATTTTCCTTCACTCCGGCGCCATCTTCTTCCGAAGACTCATGTTGATACAAAAACTCCTCAAAAAAACTTTCAGTTTTAGCATTAGATTTAGTGGCAACTTCCTCATTATTTACACAACTATCCATAGTCGTAGTTACCTTTTCTTTTGACAAATCTAGATTCTGTCCTACATCATCTTCAGATTCAATTATAATAGCATTATTTGTTTCATCTATAGCTTTATTAACAGAAATAACTTCTGGTGAAATATCTATAATATCCTTGGGGTTGCTTTTATTACCCACCTTAGCATTATGCACAACATTTTCTTCTGTTAATGTTTTTGGTTTATAGTAAACTCCATCATATTCATCATGATTTAGAATAATTGTGTCATCCAATGATTTATCTCTCCCACTTATTTGTACGAATGGCAAAGAATCATCACTTGATTTAGAAGATTGTGTTAGATCCATACTTTCAATATTTTCTTTAGAATTTTCTGCTACAACTGTCATATTATGTTCGACACTTTGTGTTAGATCTATTTTATTACATTCAAGTAAAGGCTGTGAAGACCCAGCCACGCAATCTGTTATTTCCATAAAATCGTTTGTTTTTCTTTTAGTTATGTTACTCCCTTGTGACAATTGACTCAAAGGTTTTTGAGATAAACTGGTATTTTGTACTCCTAGGTTTCTTTGAGAAACTATGTTGACACATTCAGTTAAATCCATGAAATCATTTACTTTTGTAATTTTAGAACTTTCTTGAGATATAATGTCAATCTGTTTTGAACTATCCATAATAGATGAAACTTCATCGTCAAATATATCTGGTGAACAGCTTCGTATTTGAGTTGGTGCTAAAGGAGCTTCTATATCAATAGTTTCTACAGGAATATCATATTTTTTTATATATGGTTTTATAATAGATCCATCTATTAGAAAATTTGGATTAACTCGGGCCTGCACTTCATCTATAATTTCAATTGTATTGGTATCCATTGTTGAGTTGGAAATAGCAGTATTATTAAAGTCTATATTCTTAGTTCTTATTTCAAATAACAAATTAAACTTACTTTTAACAATATCTTGTGCAGATTTCAGTGTACCACTTAGAATACTATCTAATTCAACTTGTGAGCACTCAATTTTATCAAAATGTATGTCAAAAGGTTCCAATTGTGGACTTGCAGGTCTGCCAGGTATTTCAGACCAATTTCTAAGCATGCACCCAATAGCGCTTGGAGATTTTTCAATTAAATCTTCAACAAAATAAATGCTATCACTTTTTACTACGTTGTAATCAATATTACTTGCTATACTATACAAATGTGCATTCGATATGTTAGAATATACACCATCTTCAATTATTTTCGCATTATTAAGGTTTCCAAACAAAACTTGAGAATATTTGTCAAATATAACTTGCTGTTTTTCAGCTTGTGTTGTCAAAAGTAATTTGTATTGTTTTCTATGTTTAAATTTTCGACTTTTAGTAATTTTTATCTCAGGTACTTTAAACCCATACTCCTGTAAGGTGGTCCTTATCTTTCCTGTTCGTTCCTGTGAGGTCAGAGTTGTCGAACTCTGCGATTCATTATCGGCATTAGTCTCAGATTGTTGAATTGATTTTGACAAAGCTATAGCCAATTGCAACTGTTCTGAATCAACATCTATGCCTGATTTCTTGCATATCTTATCAAAATCATTAGCATAAGCTATTAGTTCATTCTTTTTAGATTTCAAAGCAGTTCTTATATCCTTTTGGCCTCTGATTCGTTTTATAGCTTTCTTTGGCTTAGCTTTACTGCTGGAAGCTTTTTCAGTCTTCTTAGGACCAACACAGCTAGACTTCTTTTCTTGAAAGTCGGATAAGCTCTCATCCATAACAGGCTTTCCCGAAAAGTATTTACTTGTACATGAACTGTTAATGCTGGGAACAAATAAAACAACTTTATTAGTGAATAAAGATTTATTCACAAAAATACTACTTGACTACAGTGGCTTAAATATCTGTGGACTTTGCAAAATACAATATTAAATGCATCAGGTAGAAAACTCCTAGAAAGAGATGACGGAAGAGGTGAGACTTATAACTCGGAACAAACAAAATCTAAGAGGTCACATTATAGCAAGATAGCGGGTTAGAATTGTGGTGTATGCCAAAAAAAACATATTGACAGGATGAGAGCTAGTAAAAATCATTGCGGCCCAACCCCCTTTGCCACCTATAATGCATAAGGGATAAACTTGTGACAGAGACTGCGTTAGAATCTAAATTGTATGTGCAAATTCTATTTTTAAGATATATTTGTAAAGTTGTGTGTACAATAAAGTGTTAAATAAATACCATAAAAATCCACAGATATAGCCACATTTACCTACCTATCACTAGGTCTATCTATGTTCATTATTTCTTATGAGTCAGGTCGATCAACTCTTGCTTCTTCTTGTAATATTTTACGTATAGTGTCGCCAGTCCTATTTCTGAAACCGCCGCCAATCATGATCTTCCTTTCCACCTCTTCTACTGGGTCCTCGTATAATTTCTCGCTCGCTTTTCTTATGCCCTGGGTCACTGGGACAAAACTGAAAATATACAACAGAAAGGAGCAACAGCTAAAAAAATTATAACCTCAAAAATATGTGAAAGTTAACAGAATTCGGGAAACTTACTGGAATATAGCACCGCTGATAATTCCAAAAATTAATACGCCAATACCAAGAGCGTTTCTAAACTTATTTGCTGGTGTTCCGGTTATTTTTCTAGGTTTCCATTTTGACATATCAACCCCGATGGCCATTTTTGTTTTTGAAAATAAAATATCACAGATTATTCTACGAATGAGGTTCATCGATTGATTGATTGATATTCGATTTTATGTACAACCCTAGATATTCTTTTCGAAATATCGTAGTTCCAGGCCATTAAATTAAAAAAAATAAGTGACGTATTTGTTTGTTATTGTTTACAATTTTTCGTTAGTTTAGTTACCCTTGATTTCAGGTTAATTTAGTGAAAAAACGCCATGGATGCTTGTCTTTTGCACAATTTAACGTACAAGGAATATCAAGAGGCTATATCGCTGCCCCTACAACATTGTGAAGTAATCGCGGTATTGGCTAACTTGAAGTAAGTATTGTTTTTCATGGTATCAGAATGGCTGGCATCTTATCTCTATTGACTCCTTGACCCGGCCATCGGTTGGGACACTGATCTCACAAAATTGTCCCAGTTTCGATCCCTAGTCTGACGTGGCTGTCTCGTCGTTGTGAAGGAAAATGCTCGTGGTCGGATTAGGTGATTTGTGTGGTCGAGCTGCCACCTAGGTCGTCGATGTAGCGTACCATCGATATTGTGTACTATCGATGCAGCATACCATCGATATAGTGTCTATGCAGTGACCCGTCGATGTGGTGTACTGCCGATGCAGTGACCCGTCGATATGGTGTACTGTCGATGTAGCGTACCATCGATATAGTGTACTGTCGATACAGTGACCCGTCGATATAGCGACCGTCGATGTAGCGACTTTCGATGTCGTGAACTAGACCCGAACTGATCAGGTTGGCGAAAACCAAGGCGCGAATAACAATAAAAGCCTAAGCCATGTCATCCTGCAATCCGCATTGGGCCTGCATAGTGGATCAAGACACAAGCTCCCTCTTTTTATGGATGCATCAGAGCATGACAGCAATACAAAGAGTTATGTTCAGTGTTTATTGATAAGTATTTATGTTTTATTTATACGTATCTGTATAATTAATCGTTTCTCATAGGTGTATGCAATGACGATGGACATCCATCTGCTGCGATCACACACAGCTCTCGCACTCCACATTCATCAATATTTATTATTTAATTTTCAGGATACAGTTCAACGAAACAGCCAAACCCGGTGAACTCCTTGTCAAGATCTTAGATCGAAGAGGTTTCACAGCACAGCAGTTCAAAGAGTTTTTAAAAACAGCACAGAGCACTAAAGTCATAAGAACTTACTTCAAACCGCAAACAAAAGTTGCGGTACTCGTTGCAAATGATAAATACATACATTTATCGAAGCTGGCCACTCCGTCTTTGGATTGTGACTCATTGAGGTCCAATTTGAAGAATTTAGGGTTTACTGTAGTGACAGTGAAGAATAGTTGCAGTAGAGACTTGGAGAACATATTGGAGAGAGTTTTTGAAGTGATACCGGAAAAGTCTTATTGTAAGTATTGAATATACTATTTATTTGTCTTACTGAAGTTTTTCAATATGACATAACACCTGCGATTCAAATTCCAATATATTATAAATATTATTATTTATATTCTCCAACCTAGAATTAGGTAGGAGAATCGTTGGAACTCAAGGTTGAATAAATGAGTGAGTATCCAATAACGGCTCTGTAGATATACCTATTCCTTTTCATAAACAAACCGAGGAGGAGAAGATAACAAGTGCCAAAACATATGCGAGGAGAACTGAGTACCCAAACAGATTAGCAACTGGCTTAATACGCAGTAGGAGAGTTCAAGAGATTGAAGAGAATAGCTCCACAAGATTTACTGCGAAACTTAACAACGGACAAGTCAATGGACTCGTATCGCGCAATAGATCAAACTCATAATGTGCAGCTGAATGTCACTGTGACAGATCACGGCAAGAAAAGAAGATAAACAAAACCCCTTTTCCAATTTTCCAGGCTTCATCTTCTATGCAGGCCACGGCTGTGAGTTGTGCAACACAAAATGTATGCTAGACGTACAATGCCCCGTAGAGGATATTACGATGGACCATTGTGTCACAGAGAACTATGTGCTGAAGGAAGTCGCTAAGTGCAAACCCGAGTTATGCGTGCTTATTATGGATATGTGCAGGATTTATTTAGATAGGTAGGTATTTCTATAATATAGTAGGGTTTGCAGCCAACAAAGGACATACTAGGTCGACTTTGTCCTTGAATATAATTTAAAAATCATGAACTCTAAGGAGTTGGGAGTGGGGAATGTACTACCTGACACTCATGTCATAATTTTTATTATTATTAATCAACTTTCATATGTAAAAGTTCGAAATGTGAGAGAATAAAGGCTATTTTTATTTTATTATGCAAGGATGAGATGGTCTGATGCTAGGCTGTTCCTTGATATAGATATCCTCCATGTTCCTCCAGCTCTATCAATTACTGGAGATACACTAGAGCGTCGTCACTCTGGACAAAGCAGCTTGACAGTCACGTTCACTCCCGTACTCTTGATAATGGCTCAAAACTTCAGATCTTGCATGAATCATCCAATAATTTCACCATACTGTCATTCGCGAACATTTTCTGATTAATTTAACATGATATTAAACACAAAATAACCACTGTAGACATTAAAATGCAAATTTTTTAATAATCTCGCAACCGTCGTTTCCCGCTATTTTCAAAAGCCTTAGACTAAATAATTGTATCAACATACTACTTTTATTTCAGAGACATCAACCCAAGAATCTACTCATCATTGCCTCTGATAGAGCAATATAAAATAGAAAACATTACCAATCTACTTATTTCATACTCAACACAGTCAGCTCAAGCAGCCTACGAAGTCCTTCAAATAGAATGCTCAACTACCATAGACAATGAGGTCACTTATGAATTAAAGACCGGAGATACTGATAGGATAGTTCCTGGAGCGAGTCAGTATGTAAATGCTTTGTGTACGAGATTTGGCGATGATTTGGATGTTAGCACGTTGTTGGATAAGGTGCATGGAGGTAAGACTATATGGCTTTTTAAATTTATCTTTAACATAGGTAAACTCACGCCGATTGCCGTAGAGGTAAGTATCTAAGGATATCTGTATGTACTATGAACGAATTAACTAAGCAAGATATGGATGCATTAACTCTCTTAAGAGGCTCGTAGGTCAGTTGCAAGTACACATTGAAAACGATTACAAGTTACGCAACATTGGATGTCAGGACCTGGATGGGTGACCGCTAGTGACATCTGAACCCCTTCGTGCCTCGGAAAGCACGTTAAAGCAGTTTGTCCCGGTTGTTGTCGCTTAGCAGCAGGCGTTAGGCCACGTCAAAGGCCTACGGGCGGCCTGAATAACTTTGACAAATAGGTTTGGTCACTAAGCCACACGAGAAAAAAACTGCCAAAAATTTAACACCCTTTGAAGAATTTTTTATAGCCTATGTCACTCCTACAATCAAGACGAATCTAACGACGCCTCATATGTTAAAATCCATCAAGCCGTTTAGGCTGCAGCGCGTGACAAAACAATCAGACACATACACTCGAAAAACATAACTCTACATCTTGCGCAGTCGGGTAAAAAGCCGAGAATTGGGTTGAATTTGAGTGTCGTCGTGTTGAGTGACGCGCTTTGGAAGAGGCCTACGTCCAGCAGTGGGACTGATGATGATAATAAACTTGTTATGAGATTACTAGAGACTTATTAGACTCCGGAGTCGTTCGGTTCGGACAGCAACCGCTCGAAATACTATACTTATTATATATAAACGGATATCACTCACTTATATTGTTAAAGTCGGCAATTAGACCGACAGTTTTGACCACTATACTTTTACTATAGTTTTAATTCTAAAATACTATACTTTTTACTCATTTACTTCTATGCCTTTGTTTGTTTCAAAAGTCGGAAGAGTCCATAACATACCGTTCTTTCTTTATTATTAACACTTTATTGTACATCTTGATACATTAATGGGCGTAACTTATCTCTTATGAGAGATTTCTTCCAGCAAACCCCATGAAGGTAGACATAATGTGTCTGAATATAGTTAATAAATAATTTCTATATATAATATATATACCTACTGACAGTTTCTAATCTACAACTTCTACTGAAACTCAAATTGGGTTTGTTCTTATATTCCAGACGTCGAGAACTCTATGAAGAAGCAAAGACCAATTAAGGTGCAGTGTGGAGTAGCCAAGAGATCTCTCTATGACCCCGTTAAAGGTTCGTATCGGGTCATATAAGTTAGGACAAGATGGCCGACCGCGATTTTCATCGTTTTCTGTCTTTCATCTTAAGACATGGATTACATTAACAAGGATTCAACATCAATACTGTTAATCATAAACCTAGTTAAACCTCACTTCCATTAAACTGTGTTGTTGTCCCTTTCACACTTCGTTAAAAACGTTAAGGTAGAAATGGATTGAATGCCTAAACCATGGAACTACTTAAAATATGATTTGTCCGACTGAGTCAGTCAGTGCACTGTCAAATACTGACCTCCACTTACAATAAAAGATAACCCTTTTTTTACTTGGGGAAATGCTTTTCGCATCTCACCGCGCCAATGAGAAGGGGCGCGCGGTGAGTATGTGGGACTCCCGCCAGAATACGGTCCTGTACCCACTAAAACCCCAAGGTGTTCAACGCATCGCGTTTGGAACGAGGTTGTGGGAACGCAGCGCCTAATACCACAACCTCGTCAGCGGCCGCCCGCGTGGGTCCTTCTCGGGGGTCTACCCCTATACCTCCAGAGTTACAGACTTAATCCGCGCAAAATATATGGAATTTACATGGGCAAGTCGATAACTCTAGCGACTTAACCCATGAAAACTCCATACACTTTTCTCGGGTAAGTCGGTAACCCAGGGTTGTCTCGATATTGCTAGTGGCCCTAAACTAGTCAAATCATTGAATAAAATCGAGCTTTTGCGGAAACTTCGTATTTTTAATTTTAATTCACTATGTAGGTATCTAGAAAGATATTTTTCTTCGTTTCAGGTGACACAACAGAGCTGTTAAATAAACTCAGGGATGTTTGTAAAGAGTATGACGAGATATGCAATGTATTTTAACTATTTTAGCGAGAAAATTGGGCGAAAAATTTAGATTTCTGTCTCAATTCGTTTATGAATATGTTGATGAAAGTATACTGTAATTTTAATGATTAAGAAAAAAAGAAGAAAAAGGTCATATCAAGATACAATTATTTTCAAAATTTTTGTTACTTACCTTTGATGAAATATCAAGACTACATACCTATTTGCTGAGTTTCTAGTAAAAAAAAGCAAATTTTTAAAAAGTAAGTATAAGTAGGTAAGTCTTTTGACTGCCAATCAATGGTGCTATTTCTTATGTATCTTGTTAACGTTTGGATATCGTTTTTAGATATTTCCAAAAACATATAGGTTATTCCTAATAAAATAAGGATTTTTATAAAATAAAAATCTATTATTAACAAATTTGAACCGCATTTTATTTTATACTTAACTAGTTTGACCGTTAGACGCTAATTTTCATTTTATCATTTCAATATCACACGTTGCCGTCACGATCATACGTCGGTCACGTTTTCTTCAATAACACATGTGGCTGGAAGTGGTTCACGATGTTCACCCACCAGCTGTCTTCAACTCCTTTAGTGAACTCCCTGATAAATCTGTAGTTTAGGACGAAGATCTTGTCTTGGTATTCTGGTTGGACCCTAGAATAAAATAGAAGAATATACATTGTGTTCAGCCACTCAGTTAATTGACATTTAGATGTTTGGTTGAATTCCGTCGTTCAATTAAAGTGCTAGCTGTTCAATCTAACGTCCATTTTAACAGTTGACTGCAACATATGTATGATGATAAGATGTATGTAAAGTCATATTGAATATTACTAAAAATATGCCAATAATAAAAGTAACATCAGAGATGCATAAAATCATTTTGTATATAATACATTTTAGCAGTGAATAACTCAGTGCTGAGTCAGTCCAGATAAGTAGTCTTTGGCTTGATTACGCCTGAGATTTTCTCAAAAACTACATGACCGATTTATAAAATTAATTTACTAATTATCGCACAATTGCAACTGATCATATCAAGTCATCTTCAACCCTAACATTGACAGAATTACCCATTCAGTAAATCAACAATCGATGGAGCCTTAAACATCAATTTGGTGCTGGAACTTATTTGTAACTTTGGATAAAGTACCTATTATTATCGCTATCCTCACCCTAATGAGATTGGAGGCAGGTCGCCAGTCTCCTGCATGTTTTTGAGGCCTTTCATCACATGGTAACACATCGTGATCTCCACCCAGCGCTTGTCAGCATCATCAAACATCACTCCCACCTGAAAATTGGATGTAGGTACATAATCTTTCTTATCTTGTTGTTTTGTTTTATTTACCCAATTTATTGTAAAAGTTGCCCATACATAGGCAATTGAACTAGCGTTTAGACAAGGGACATTCCTTTTCTCACAAAGCTACCATTGCAATGGGAAAATGAATGGTGGGCGTGTCACCTTGCTTGCTAGGTTGACACAACTTGTGCCAAAGGATAATTTTCTTTCTTATGACACACACAACTTGTCGTCGCCCTGAGAGCACAGAACAGGCTGCAGTGGCGCTCTTTGGTGTCAGAGGCCAAGATCCGGTCACTGAGCCAGCGGAGTAAATAAGTTTAAGTAAGTGACACAACTATTCTCATTGGTTGACAATCCAATACTAGAAATTGCCTGGGGATTACCAGTGACACAACTGTATTTAAATACACTAAATATGCCAACTTGCTCCGTGCATGTAAAAACTAGCAGCTTCCTCCATCTGTTTGACAGGTCAGGGCTAAGGTTAGTCATTCGGGATTTTTAATACCTAACGAGGTTATAATAATACGAATAGCATGGCTAAATTATGGAATGTGGCAAAGGCAAGCATGACTGCCTGTTTTATACGTTGGTTAATTCGTCCAAGGTTCGAGTCTATGTAAATAGACCTCACGAATATCTGTATACTATAGATTACCTGATATGGAAAAGCATAAAATATGTCCTCTTTGCTAATCGCAAGCATCTGTCTCTGTGACATGGAGAGTTTGGAGATGGCAGCCTTCAGGGAGACAATGGCGTCTTTCTCCACCAAACCCTCAAGAGACTGGAAGTCACTGCTCTGGAGGGCATCTGAAACAACCTGACGGTAGATGTTAGATTAGGAGTGAATGGGGCTTTATTAATTAGGCTGGAGTTCAAAATCAAATATTGCATAAAAATATATAATAGGTGTGAATGATTCAGCAGGCTCAGCATGGTGGTATCACATTGTCGATATTTGAGCAAACTTGCTAAAAATTAGTGAAAATTAAAACTTAATTGGAAACTAAGGTACGGTGGAACACAGAGAAAGGTGTACAGGAGAGTTTTTAAGGTTGAGATGTTCTCAAAAACTGCTTGACCTATTGCAAAAATTATTTCACTGTTGGATAGATAAATGTTAAAACTATGTAACTGTAAAAAAATATTAAATTCGGTCCAGTAGTTTTTGAGAAAATCTCAACCTTATTGAGGCCCCCTGTATACTTATCTCTGTCTTCGACTGTACCTATACAGATTTTTGAGTGTGTGAAGTATGATAGGCTGCAATAAAAATTGGCTGACAGAAGCTAGTAAAGAGGGTAGCGCTTGGCACAAAATGGACCCTATAATCCTATTAGAATCGTACAAATTCTAATATAACCTCTAGTTAGCTAGCAAGGGATGATGCTTTAATTAAAGCCATAATGTATGTAAACAAAATCTCATAAGAAATAAAACGTTTCAGACTTAATTAATATGTTAGAAATCACAGAATAGTTATAATTTTTTGTTATATAATTATTAGGGTAGACAGAAAATCATAACAGAGGAAATAAATTGTTGAAAATATGGTGATTATTGCATTTGGAGGTCGGTTAAAACGTCGAGATCATCAAAACAAACCTGAACAGCATGTTTAGAAGCTTCAATGAACTCATGAAGACTGAATTCTTGGTCAAAATAAGGCCTGATTATGAAGTTCGCAAACATCCAATTCTTCACGAATTTGATGAAGGAAGGCCACATTATTGGCGGGAACTCCATCAGTTGTGGCAGCTTCCTCGTCTCCACTCGTTCTTCGCAGTAGTTTCGGAATTGTAATGGAAATTGTATAACAGGACATGTTGAGGTTATCGGAGTTTGTTTTGTTGAACATTTATAGGAAACTCGATCACATAGCCTAAAAGTCTGTCGCGTAAGCACCTGCCTTAGAGCTAAATTCATATTTCGTGGCTGTTTTTATGAAATTTTGCACTTTTTCAATGTAAAATGATAAGCAAAACATGAGATAATTTTTCGTTAAAAAAACACAAAATTAATTTTTAAAAGTTTTATGGCTTTGGATGGATGTCCTTTCGACCATTTTTTAAACTATACGGCTTTTGGCATTTGCCATTGGCAATTCAATCCCACTTGCATAATATGGAAAAGCTCCCTATCCTATTTAATTTAAGTAGTTTATAGAGGATCATACATTTGTGCATAAATGCAATATTAATACCGCCGGCTCCGGCTGCAAAGCAAATATATTTTTTAAATCTTACGTCGATTGATAAAGACACGCACCATCAGCACAAAGCACATCCCTAGAGAATAAATATTTTTAATCTGTGCTCGGAGAGCGGCAAAAATAAAAAAAAATAGTGTGGTTTGTTTGTTTTTAAACACATTTTCCAGTATTTTCCTAATTTTCTTTCGAAAACCTAGCAAAACCTAAAAAAATACAGTAACAATGGCCGATGATCAAGCTTGTCCGCGTTGTAAAACCACAAAATACAGAAATCCTTCGTTGAAATTGATGGTAAATTTATGTGGCCATGCCTTGTGCGAAAGTTGTGTTGATTTGCTGTTTTTGAAAGGTAACTTGCCTTATTTTACTTCGAAACTTTGTATTTTCCTTGTGAGGATACTCATACACATTGTGTAAAATTTACTTTTGCTTATAATACACCAGTAAATAATACACCGAACTCAAAATAACCTCCATTTACTTCGAACCAAAACAAATATTCCTCCTTCTTTTATAGGTTCTGGCTCATGCCCTGACTGCAATGTACCCCTTCGTAGAAGCAATTTCCGAGTCCAGTTGTTCGAAGATGCTATGGTGGAAAAAGAAATTGACATCAGAAAGCGGGTTCTAAAGGACTATAACAAAAAGGAAGAAGATTTTGCGACACTAAGAGAATACAACGATTATTTAGAAGAAATTGAGACAATAATATACAATTTGACGAATAATATAGATATTGTAGGTACTAATAAGAAAATAGAAATGTATAAGAAGGATAATAAGGAATTGATTATGAAGAACAAGGTTAAAATTGGTAAGATCTTAATATTATATGAATACAGACTATCTTATTATAATGTATACTGTTTTAAAAGAACTAGATACTAAGCCACTGTAATATGGAGAAAATGTGTATTAATTTATACCTCACCAAGGAACATTAGAATCAGCAAACTGAAGTGTCATAGGGCTGGTCACATGTCGTACAACCAATAAGCGATGGGGTAGACGAGTTCTCGAATGGGGCCTCGAACAGGTAAACATAGCGTGAGACGCCTCCCAACCAGATGTAGATATGCCCTTCGCAAGGTGGCTGGCAGGGACTGGATGCAAAAGGGCTGAGTCAGATTGAGTGGCGTGCTTTGGGAGAGGCCTACGTCCAGCAGTGGCCTGATACGGGCTGATGATGATCATGATACCAGGGTCGCACCAGATGGAAGTCCATCGTTGTCTCTTAATAGAGTTCACCGTGGGAGATAGGTGCTACTTACTTACTCTTTGGTCTTATCACATAAGACAAGTTACCTCTAGACTAGACACCTGTATTATTTTTTGATGTATCCAGCAGTAGACTAATAGGGGCTGATGATGAAGGAACATTGTAGACATTTAGATCAAATTGTTTTCAGGTCGAGAAGAGCTAGAACTCGAGGAAATACTAGAAAGAGAGAAACAAATGGAGGGCGAACGGAGATCTGAAGTGGTTAGAATAGAACAAGAGGCTAAGAAACAGAAGATTAGAGAGAAGGAAGCCCTTATCGATGAGCTGATGTTTGCGGAAGGAGACGCTAAGGATATATTGAACACATTCGCGCAGACTATTGCTAACAAACAAGAGGAAGTTTTGCCTAGTTTACCAAAGGTATTATTCTTGTCGGCCCATGTGATGTATTATTTATATCACATACATAATATTATGATCTGGTACATAATAAGGTTGCTGTGACAACATGGGTTAGAGTTGCCAGAGATAGGCAAGAATGGAGAATGGTTGAGGAAGCTTTTGCCAACTGGAAAACGCTCTCTAAAGCTCAGTAAATCACAAATAATATGTAACTAAAATAAGCAAAGTTCGAAGTGATGGGTGGCGAACGTCAATCATTTTAGATTTATTTGGTATAATATACCCATGAGTATTTTTATTTCCCTGTCAAAATTCATAATATTTGCAGGCCACTCAGTTCTCTACCGGGGTAAAGTTCACCCGTGGCTCCGGCCAGGGCCTGCCGCTGATAGAGGAGGGCCCCCTATACAAGTACGACCCCCCAGTGGTGCCAGACAGATGTGGACCAGACCCCCCCTCGCTGGGAGATATCGTTAATTGTGGATACTTGCGGCATGTTAGGTAAGTAATAGAATATTTCACAAGTATCGTAAATAACTACAGGCATTTAGAAAAGTTGTGGTAGAAAGAGACAGACAGTACACGATATATTGTGGAGACGTCATACTGAGGTAGCGCCATACAAACTTCAAACTAATGACCGTTTTGCTAAAAAGAGATAGAGGATCCCACCACTTAACTTAACTAACCACTTATTCTTTGGTATTTGAGATATCGAAAAACTTCACGAAAATCGAAAAGTCGTAGAACAAAAGTGAACAACTTTCGGTATCGGATACCGGCTCCATTTCAACCTATATATTCGATGTAGAAAAAAATATCCGTCTGTAAATATTTATTATTCATATCCCCATTTCCATAGATCGGAGAACGATACAGAGAAGGCTGGGGGTTACGCCGCAACGTTGCCATGTCTGCGCGCTTTGCAGGACGCTCTGTCGGGCCTCTATCACGCCAGCTGACCAAACGAAGCCCCGGATCCTGTTATAATACTGGACTAGTTTCAACTGGATAATACTGGTAATTTTTAAAACTTGTCATACTAAAACTGGAAAAGACTGGTAAAAAATACATTATCTAATAACTAGACAGAGATAAGTATACAGGGGGGCCTCATTAAAGTTGAGATTTTCTCAAGAACTACTGGACCGATTTTAATAATTCTTTAACAGGATATAGTTTTAACTTTTATCTATCTAACAGTGAAATAATTCTTGCAATAGGACAGGTAGTTTTTGAGACAATCTCAACCTTAAAAACTCTACTGTACACCTTTCTCTGTGTTTGACCGTACCTACCTAATTTCACAATTGTTTTACTACTACGGTCAAATTTACGGACGAAATAAAAAGTAGAGGATGACCCCTTAAATTAAAAACAACAACGGTATGATTTGTGCTTCTTTGTGGTAAAAATAACTCATAATATTGTATAAATAAAGTTGCACCAGGTAATTTCCCACCAAAATACTAGTTAATTTTAGTATTTGACCACAAACATTCCTGTTATAGTACATTTACCCACAAATCCAACATATCCAATATTTACCCAAAAAACACCAGTTAATTCCAGTATATTACCACAAAAGTACTGGTTGATACCAGTATTTGACCACTAAGTCCAGTATTTGACTGCTAAGTCCAGTATTTGACCAATGAGTCTAGTATTTGACCACTAAGTCCAGTATTTGACCAAAAATATACCAGTTAAATCCGGTATTTGAAGAATACCGGCTTTTGTTGCGATAATTCGACGGAGAACGACGTATTTTTGTTTAAGAGCAGTTTATTTCACAATTGGCGGTGAATTGCAAGTTCGTTGGATGAAAATGCAAGCATTTGGTTGTGATTATTACATTTATATAAAGTACTTACTGCCACGCTATTCATGGATACTTTTACCCGACTCTCAGAAAAAAGAGGTTCTTAATTTTATAGTTTTATTTTAATATAATGTACTATCGGCATCACTTCCACCTGAGCACTTTAAAGTTGCATTTCATTTGCGGCATCCCTACGGCGGCGGCCCTACACCTCTTTCTTCAACTAATAACGCGCCGGTAATATGTTTTACTTAGGTTTACAATAAAAAATACATTTTAGCATGTGTGCTGTGTATTTAGCATGTTTTGACTATTGGATTCTTAATTTTTCAACAGAAGTTTAAAATAGGAAAACTTAGAAAGAACGTAGAAATCTTACTCACAAAAAAGGGTGTCTGTGTACAGTGCGCGAGGCGTAAGCTCAGGTTTGCATTTGAGTGAGTGCACACAGATAGTGTAGAGAGATATTCGGCCTGAGGCGCGACGCATCCCCAGCAGCGGGACGCCACCCTGCCGCGCACGCACCGCACTTCACCTCTTGTTGGCGATCACTCACACAAATGTAAACCTGAGCTTACGCCTCGCGCAGTGTACCTGATTGCTTAATAGGTGAGGTTAGCACACCTTATTCTATTAGCGTTCGAAAATCTATACCACTCGGCTGGGGGGACTGGAGGCGGCACGAAGTAGACGTGCAGCTGCAAAGGAAAACATTTGAAGTCTGTGTAAGTGGAACTGTTGCTGATAGTACCTTATCCACGCCTATATGGTTATTATTGTTTCATTGTATAAGTTTGTTACTTACATGTGTAAATATTATAGTTAAGTAACTTATTTATAGAAGAATGTAAAGACAAAATACATGTTCGTCTGTGAGTTTCTTTGTTGTCGTGTAATAAAATATTTTAATAGGATTTTTTTGTCTTTTTATTATTTGTAACCTACGGTAATCAAACGTACTGGTACGTTTCGATATTCTAATTTAACGCCAGAGATATTAAGGGTCAAAGCCGTGATTCAAAAAAGAATTTAGTATAGAATTGATATGGAATTAGTAAGAATATCAGATTCCCGATTTTCAAATGTCTGTATCTATTTTTTTGCTTATTTTATTTTATTACCACTACAATATTATCAATACGATATAATTTCTATATAATAATAATAAAAATTGACCGGCAATTTGACTAAATTGTAAAAATCATTATAATACTTATGTATTTAGATTTCCGTTTCGCAGATATGCAACAAAAATTCAAATCATATGAAAAAACGCGTCAACATTAAAATTAAAAACATGATTTCTAACTGCAATGTTACCCGATAGATGTCGCTACCGTCCCTAAGGCGAATATAGATAAAGATTTGCCGACCCGAGTACGGTAGCTCTGTTGGAATAGATCTAGCGTACCACGGTACGGCGAGGATAGTTGGAATCCCGGTCGTTACGAAAGTTTTCTCCATTTAATATCTTATTAGCGAGCTAACAAACAGTTCTAAAATACAAGAAATTGACCCTTATTATAGGTACATTGTTGTACTTATACCTACATTTGGTTCTGTCCATCCCATGAAGGCTCAAACGAGCGAACGAGCAAATATTGTCTCGGCGATAACGCCTAAAGCGCCGACTCGACTGAGCTATGTCAAATAATGCACGCGGCGTGTAAAGGCGTGTGCATAGGACATTGATCTCCTATAAACAACTAGATACACAAAGGTCTTACTAAAACAATTTAAAAAACGTCCAAATAAGGGTCCATTGTTAATGTCCAATAAAGCAAATGAGGGTCCATTCATCTGTTTGGACCTTCTTTGCGCTCGGACATTTTTAGAAGGCAGGCTATGTGTCTAGTTGTTTATAGGAGATCAAAGGCATAGGTAGGCATATCGTTAAATGTAGTCAAATGGAGGGAAAAGTAGGCACGGTGGAACACAGAGAAAGGTGTCCTACAGGATAGTTTTTAAGGTTGAGATTTTCTCAAAAACTACTTGACCTATTACGAAAATTCTTTCACTGTTTGATAGATAAAAGTTAAAACTATGTAACTGTAAAAGAATCATTAGATTCTGTTGAAATATGTATAGTACTCTTTCGTATATAATTTAAAACTCTGTTACATTCTTTGACTTCCTTCAATACAATTGTTTTCTCTAATATTTGTTCCTATTATTTTTACCAAATTTAACACGTTATCAGCACGAATTTAATGGAATAAAGTGAAACAATTAAAAGTAAAAAGTGTGCCGCATATTTTCGTATAGTGCAATATCATCGGGATCATTTTTAAAGTTGATAAAATGTCCGGTAATGATAATGGTGACGGTGCTCCGTCGGCCGGCACTTGTGGCGGAACTGCAGCAGGTACTTCGATGGGTAGTATTAAAATATTGTCCTGTAGACAAGGATATACTACATGGAAGTTTAAGATGAGAATGTATTTGATGCACGAAGAACTATGGGAAGCGATTGTAGGTTATCCTGATGGCGATGTGACGCCGGAACCTGTGAAGGCTCGTAGAGATCAGAGGGCTCTCACAAAGATATGTTTGACCCTGGATGGCGGAGCTATAACCCATGTAAGAAGTGCGAAAACCGCTCTAGATGCTTGGAGTGCTTTACAAAATGCCTACGAAGATAAAGGTATGGGTCGTAAACTAGCACTGGAAAGAAGGCTATATAGATTTTGCCTTAGCGATTTTGAGAGTATTGAAGCTTATATAAATGCTGTTCTCAGCACAGCTCAGGATCTTGTAGATATTGGCAAGAAAATAGAGGATACTTCTCTCGCTGCAATAATCTTGGGAGGTCTTACTCCGAATTTTGACCCGTTAATTATGGCCTTGGAAAATTCGAATATTCAGGTTACAACTGACCTAGTGAAAACGAAGTTATTAAATGAAATGTCTAAAGCCAGTTCTGCTGAAGATAATTCTGCGTTACGGATGAAACGAGTAGAATCGAAAGGAAGTAGAAGAGAAGTCATTTGCTATGATTGTAATCAACCCGGTCACAAGAGACCAGATTGCCCTAACAAGAAGATGAAGCAGAAGGAAGTTAAGCATGATTCAACTTCATTAAGTGCTTTGAGCGTTAGCGGTTCTGAAGACAAATGGTATATTGATTCTGGAGCTACTTCTCACATGACGTCGAGGTCAGATTGGTTATTAAATCTCAAGCCGTCCAATTCTGGTAAGGTGACTGTAGCCAATGGAGACGAATTAGAGTCTAAAGGCATTGGAACTGTTTCAATTAACACTAGGGCTGATATTATTGATAGAATCAGTGATGTTGTACATGTACCTAATTTGAAAACGAATTTAGTTTCCGTTAAGAAGGCCGTAGATAAAGGATACACAGTAGTTTTTGATAAAACTGGTTGTAATTTTTATAAATCAGATGTATTCTCTTGTAAAGGTGATTCTGTTTTACATGGTTCGGAATATGGTGGACTGTATAGTTTGGATTGTACAGTTACTAGTAATTCAAATTCTGACTCTTTTTGTGCAGGTAATAATAACCTGGCCCTTGATGTGCACACTGACTCTCTGTCTAGGTATCGTTTATGGCACAGGCGTTTGGGACATCTATGCCGCTTCGATATGAACCTGTTGAAGAGTGGACACGCAGTCGGGGTGGATTACAAAGAGGTCGACAAGGAACCATGTGTGGCCTGCATTGAAGGTAAACAAGCTAGGAAACCTTTCAAGGCGTCTGCAGATAATTATAATAGAGCTACATCGGTATTGCAGTTGGTCCATAGTGACATCTGTGGACCAATGTCTGAGACTTCTTTTCAAGGGAACAAATATGCTTTATTGTTCATTGATGATTTTTCTCGAAAAATATTTGTTTATTTTATTGCATCTAAAAAGGAGGTGAAGGATAAGTTTTGCGCTTTCCAATCTTTAGTTGAAAGGCAAACAGGATGTCTAATTAAAACACTTAGGACAGATTGTGGGACTGAATACGTCAATAGAGACTTTTCTGATTATTTGTGTTCAAAGGGTATCGAGCATCAAACGACGGCCCCCTATAGTCCACAGCAGAATGGAATTGCAGAACGTGCTAATCGGACAATAGTGGAGAAGGCTCGTTCAATGTTAGCCGGTAGTTCTCTTCCTAAAGCGTACTGGGAAGATGCTTACAATGTCGCTACGTACCTCAAGAACAGATCCCCTCATAGTGCTTTAAAAGGTCGTACACCTCATGAGAGATGGAATGGTTCGAAACCAGATGTTAGTCATCTGCGGGTTTTCGGTTGTAGAGCTTTAGTACAAATTCCTTCTTGTCAAAGGAAAAAGCTGGATGTAAAAGCTCAACAATATACTTTTGTTGGATATTCCGAAGATCCAAGCAATTATTATTTTCGGGATCCACGTTACCCTAGAAGGTTAGTGAAAGCAAGAGATGTTGTGTTTTTTGAAGAGTCTTTCTCAGATTTGAAGAAGCAAGATAAGGATTGTGGTACGATTGCAAATATTGAGGCACCATCGCCCACATCCTCGGTTTTGATTTTTTCGGACTCAAATGATAGTCCAACACAACAGGCTTTGGATGATCCCGGTACTTCAATCTCTGATAATGAAGAGGAAAAAGAAGTAGCAAGTAAAGATGAAGTTGAGGAGGTTATTTCTAATCCTAATGAAGATTTTCATGTAAATGATGAGTTTGATGAAAATGAATCACCTGAGGAACCTACCACAACTGAAGAAACATCTGAGGAACGATATCCACTCCGAAATCGTTTAGCTAAGGCTAAAGGTCTTATTGCAGCTGATGAGATTAATATTGATGAAGAAAGTAATTCTCCTGACGATCCTAAAACTTATAAAGAAGCTATTTATTCTGATGATAAAGATAATTGGATGGCTGCAATGAAGAATGAATACGAGTCCTTGCTTAAGAAAGGAACTTGGGTATTAGTGGATAGACCTAATAAAAAGGTAATACCCTGCAAGTGGGTATATAAACAGAAAAGGGATGCTGACGGAACAGTCGTCAAATTTAAAGCAAGGCTTGTAGCCAAAGGTTTTACCCAAGTGGAAGGTGTAGATTACCATGAAACTTTCGCCCCGGTTGTTCGAAACTCTTCCCTTCGTTTGCTCTTTGCTTTTGCTGCGCAAAACGACTTGAAGATGAGACACCTAGATGTGGACACAGCATTCCTAAATGGGGAATTGGAAGAAGAAGTATATATGCACCAGCCAGAGGGATTCCTCGCTCAAGGGCAGGAAGATAAAGTTTGTCTGCTGAAAAGGTCACTTTATGGCTTGAAACAAGCTGCACGGGCTTGGAATACAAAGCTGAGTAGTACACTATCATCTTTGGGTTTTATTCAAACTCCTTCAGAAACTTGTGTGTATACAAAACTTTTTGGAAGTGATCTCGTCATATTAGCAATCTATGTGGATGACATAATTATTTTTCATAGAGATGACAAATTGGCAGATGTTGTCAAACATGACTTAGAGAAGTTTTTCTGTCTAAAAGATTTAGGCAATTTAAGCTATTATTTAGGCTTAAATGTATATCGTGGGGACGATTGCGTTGAAATAAACCAGAAGTCATACATTCTGGATACGTTAAAGCGTTACAATATGTCGGAATGCAAGTCAGTTTCCACACCTTTGCAAAAGGTAAAGTTGTTGCCGAATGAAAGTGGTGAGCAGTGTTCATACCCTTACCAAAGTCTGGTAGGTTGTTTAATGTTCCTTGCGGTGAGCACTCGCCCAGATATTGCGTATGCAACAAGTTACTTGAGCCAATTTTTGACAAAATTTGATAAAAGTCATTGGCAAGCTGCAAAAAGGGTTCTGCAATACCTGAAAGGGACTATCGATTATCGTATCTCTTACAGAAAGTGTGCAGATTACCTGTTGGCTTACGCAGATGCGGACTGGGCAAACTGCCCTGTGACTCGTCGCTCGTACACCGGATTCTACATCTCCCTAGCTGGAGGTCCTGTGTCATGGGAAAGCAAGAAGCAGTCCACGGTCGCACTCTCATCGACCGAAGCGGAATACATGTCACTAACGCATGTAATCAAGGATGCCATATTCCTGAGACGTTTGCTTCGCGAGATATCGGGTAAGGCAGATAAAGTTGTTATATTCAACGACAGTCAGAGTGCACAAAAGATTGTTAAGAATCCTGTCCACCATAATCGCACTAAACACATTGATACGAAGTATCATTTTGTAAGACAGAAAATGGCCGAAGATTTAGTTGATGTACGGTATTTACCAAGTGTAGATATGTCGGCCGATGTCCTTACGAAACCCTTAGGTTCCGTAGCACATGCTAGGTGTGTCTTGCATATGGGTTTATACCTGTCTTAGAGGTTTTAAATTAAGGGGTGCTGTTGAAATATGTATAGTACTCTTTCGTATATAATTTAAAACTCTGTTACATTCTTTGACTTCCTTCAATACAATTGTTTTCTCTAATATTTGTTCCTATTATTTTTACCAAATTTAACAGATTCGGTCCAGTAGTTTTTGAGAAAATCTCAACCTTATTGAGGCCCCCTATATATTTATCTCTGTCTTCGACTGCACTTATACGAAGTTCATTATAGATGCGATTTTCTCAAGACCTAAGTAGGTATACTTGACAAACTATTTATTTCATTAATTTAGGAAACAAAAAACCCGACTGTCAAAAATTTAAGCCGCTTTGATTAATTTTTTATAGCCTATGTCACTCCTACAATCAAGACGAATCTAACGACACCTCATATGTTAAAATCCATCAAGCCGTTTAGGCTGCAGCGCGTGCCAAAGAATACACTTACATACTCGAAAAACATAACCCTATACTCCTTGCGCAGTCGGGTAAAAAGTAGGTATTATACAAATAAGTATCTATGTAGTTCTTTGTGTAATACTTTTGCAATAAAGAATCTTATTATTCTATGTAATTTATTTTGTCTTTTTTTTTTTTTTTTTTTTTGTTACCCAGGAGAAATACATTATGTATACCGCCCGTCCGGGGGAACGGGCGATTATGTTGGACTTGCACCAACTAAAACTCCTGGGGTGTTCCGCCTCCGCCACCATGGACAGGACCACGGGTACTCTTTCGAAAACTACCGCGGCCCTGTCGGCGGGTGCCCTTTCGGGCCCGACTCCGGGGGGCCTAACGCCCCCCCTTCTCCGCTGAAGGCGCTCCGGAACACGTGGAGCGCCTTCCAGCTCGGGACCGCTTTATTCGGACGGCGGATCCCCCGATCCTCCGCCCGAAGGTCCCCGTTAGGGCGGCAGGCGGTGGGCATAAGCCAACCGCCGGCGGCCCGTTCGCCGGCGGCGAATTGGAAGCGCGAGTGAGTCGTTCTCGCGGTCCCTCTCCGCCGCCTCCTTCTGTGAAAGGACGGTGTCACAAAACGTGAGCACCGCCTCCCACGCTCTCTCGCTGCCGACCATGGCGCGGACGATGGTCGGCAGCGAGAGGTCCGCCCCGATGGCCGCGACTAGCGCCGCGCGCGGCTCCTCCCATTCGGGGCACACGGCGCGGGTGTGCTGCGCCGTATCCTCCGCCGCCCCGCAGTGATGGCACGCCTTCGTGGGCTCTCTACCGACCACCCGGCACAGGTACTCGCCGAAACAACCATGTCCCGTGAGGACCTGCGCCAGGTGGAAGGTGAGCGCTCCGTGCTTACGTTCGACCCAGTCCCTGAGGACGGGCCGAATGGCGGCCACCAACTCTCCGCTGGCAGTCGGGTTCTCCAACCTCTGCTCCCACTTCCGGAAGAGACGGTTCCGGCCCCGCTCTCGCCACCGTCTCATCTCTTCCGGAGGTGGGCGGACGCCCCTCTGCTTGGCATCCGCGTCCCTCCAATATACCGCCGCCAGGACCTCCGCGTCTAGGTCCCAGGGCGTGCTGCCCGCCAATAATGTCGCCGCCTCGAAAGAGACGGTGCGGTACGCCCGGGCCGCCCTTATTGCCATGGCCCTCTGCGGTCTCCGCAGCTGGCTCCGATAATTTATTTTGTCTACCTCAACCTTAATATCTAATATGACTATAAGGTAGTAAATACAGCTAACAGCAGATCAAGTGTAACACTTTGGACCGTTCTTATTATCTGCGTCGTAAGAATTGAAATCGTACTGCAACTGTTACCATTGATCTGCTGTTGTCCGTACCTATGTAAATATACGTCAATACCACTAAGTACCTACGTTGCAGTCGCTTCCTGTAAAGTTGTCGCTCGGCAGCAATCGTTAGGCCACGTCAGAGGCCTGAATAACTCTGACAATAGGTTTGGTCACTAACTACACGAGAAGAAAAAGCTTGGAGACGTCTTTATGAATTCCGCCTTACTACCAACTTAAGGCAGTACTTGTGTTATAAATGTTCGTCCGTCTGTTTGTTCTGTCGATAATGCAAGACGGGTTTAGAGCTTTTGGGTCACCTCACGGTTGATCTTCGAACTTTACGCTCGTAGATACTTTTAGATATTAAGCACATTGATATTATTGTTGTAACACCTTAAATTGACTTAAGGCTTCGTATGAGCGTATTTTCAGTTTTTCTACGAAGGCTACGGCACTAACTACTAAAATGAAACGTCCGAAAAAAATATATAGCAATCTTGGGATGTCTATTTAGAGACTGATCAATACCGATACACGATTGGACAAACTTCGCTCGATAGAAAAAAATCAAATACTTATATATTCCATGTCTTTTAAAATGAAAATTATATCTAAACCGAAATAGTTATTCATACAAAATATATATCAAAATGTAGGGTATGAAACTAATATTTTTTTGATAATTGAATTTACTGTAAATATATTTTTTTTATATTCCCCAAATTGTTTAATTGTTATGTCACAAGCCTAACCATCCATTTAATTTTGTCGAATGAATTCAACGCCACACTTTACATTTACTTGTAATTAGTTGTAATAATGAGATTTATGATTCTAATTCAAGCTTAATTATGTATGTTAGGTAGGTACGTAACGTGCTTACGTATATGTAGGGATTGCTATAGTAATAGTTTCAGCTTTACATTCTCAACCACCACAGAATATGTTAATTACGATGCGGTTTCCCTGTAAGGAAGGGTGTACACTACACAATGAAAACGGTGCGTCGCCGCCGGCCGCGGGCTGCGTCTAATTGGCGCTGTGTAAACTTGCCGTGTTATCGAAGCGCCCGGAGCTGGCGATGAGGCCGACTATTGTGGAGAGAGCTTCTGTTTTATTTAATATTTTATTCAGCGATCTAATTGTGGAACTGACAGTAACAGTTTCAAGGCTTGCAAAGTTACGAACCTGATTATTTTATTCATAAAAGTACAACTCATGAAGACTTAGTTAGAAAAAAAAATCTGGAAAAAGTCTTCTATTTTATTTTCTAGAGATTATTTTATTGGAGCTCATCAAAAATTCTTAAAAAATCTGAAAATAATTCATAACTCGAAAACTACGAAACTTCGCGGAACATACATGGGGGTGATTCGGATACCCCACAACACAAGGGATTTTATTTTTTTGTTGGACGTCAATCTTCCGGCCAACCTGTATATTAAAAATATGTTTCAATCTTTATCCTCGTATGGAGAGGGGTTCGTAGTATAGTTGCGGGTACACGTTGAAAACGATCGTACAAGTCAAGCAACCAACGTTGGGCTAGGTCAGTACCAGACTGTTGACCGTTAGTTGGTCCTGGTTGCTATCGTTCGGCAGCAGTCGTCAGGCCACGTCAGAGGCCTACGGGCGGCCTGACTAACAATAGGTTTGGTCACTAAACCACACGAGAAAAGAAATAGAAAGAACCTCGTACGTATTATTTACAAGAGCGCTCTCCACACTTGGACATCCAGCTCAAATCCGCCCGCCCTGCTAATATTGACTTCTTATTACCGTTCGTCCGGTTATCGCCGCGGCACCGCAACCGTGCCGTCCGGATAATGGCCCGGACTCCGGCATACGAAGATAACCGTCCGGCTATTGTAATATTGTATGGGGTTTATTGACGGCGTCTGCGAATCGTCTGTGGACTTAATGAAGGGAAATGCTACAGCTTTTCAGCTCTACCTTTTGTGTAATTTGAGAATATTGGTTGAGGATTTTCGAATGGAAAATCGCTGCGTTTCAGTTCTTCTGTAGGTACTGGATTGGATTCGTTCTAAATATCGTAGTAAACTCTTTCACGTTCTGAGTTACACAATATCCACTAGAAAAATAAATGAATTTGAATTTCGTTATCATACCGATGTATGATAACGAAATTCAAATTCATTTATTATTAGTAAGTACCTACCTATTTGGATGTGGCCATGTATTGGTTTGTAAACAATAGGATTGTCTAAAAATCATTGCTTAAATTCATGAGCAGTTTTCTTTTAGAATTCATCTTTAAAAATAGATGGCAGCACGAGTATTAAACAAAAACGTCAAAGTGGAATTATGTGGCCCTTCTCAGTTTCCCTGCAGTTATTAGGTAATTTAAGCCTGGGGGGTGACCGCGACTTCAATCGTTTTCGTTATAGTTTTCATTTTGACACTTGAACGATATACATAGCTGCGTTTCGTTGTCGTTTGTTAAAACTTGCAAAAACATAGCAGCAATGTATAGCGTCCATGTGTCAAATTGAAAGCGATTACGATAACTGGAAGTCGCGGTCACCACGCTGAACAAGTAGTACAGTCGAAGACAGAGATAAGTATATAGGGGGCTTCAATAAGGTTGAGATTTTCTCAAAAACTACTGGCCCGAATTTAATAATTCTTTTACAGTACATAGCTTTAACTTTTATCTATCAAACGGTGAAATAATTTTTGCAATAGGTCACGTAGTTTTTGAGTAAATTTCAACCTTTAAAACTCTCCTGTACCTTTCTCTGTGTTCCACCGTACCTACTAAGCTTCTTGAATCAAGCTCAAATCAACCCCGTCCCTCGGCACGTTCAAACAATAACCGTCGCGCCGCCATGATGCCCCGATGACGTTAACGTCCGCCATCTTGGATCGGATTCCCATCACATCACTTCACAATGCTGCAATATCCGTACAATGGGTAACTGGATACTGAGGCATTGTGCTGCTAATTTACAATTTAATTTGACGTTTAGACAATACAACACTATATAAATGTAAATGAGCTGTTATGTAGGTATGTCATGTACAGACCCCGATAGCTAAGTTGACTTTAAATGGTGGTAGCGGTGAAATTATAAACAAAATCTACAAATGTACCTAGAGTCGGATTATATTTGTATCCTCAGCAGATTACACAATTTGTGTACTGAGGCGTTTTATTTAAACTGTTATGCTTTTTTGAGTAGGTACAATAGATGGCGTTAGCTGTAGCTTACCTACGACAAATTCTTTTAGCGTACCAAAAAATGTCATTGATTTTTTAAAATTTATTATGGCACAGCCCAATTCTATCGGTCAATATATCTTTGAACACATTACAAATACGTTTTGTATATTTTATAACTTATTGTGTAAGTACTAGGTAGGTACTCCGGTGAAAAAAATGTACCTTAAACATTGGGAAACTGAGAAGGACCACACTATTTCACTTTGACATTTTTTTTTCATGCTCGTACTGCCATCTAGTTTTAAAGATTAATTCTAAAAGAAAACGGCTCATAGGCATTGGAATGTTTTATGTTTTTTTTAATTGATTCCCTGACCTGGCGCTCGAGCCGCCTAGCTAGCCGCCAGACGTCATCGCCCCCAAGCCGGCGCATAACAGCGCACTTTCGGTAAACGTTAGTTTACACTGAACTGGTTTTTTGTGGGGTAGTGATGGCCGTTGTCGATATCAATATTATCGATACGCCTGGCAAGTTTAGCTACTGAAATCCTCGTATTGCACCGATTTTAAAATCACTCGAACTGTCCCCTACTTCTGCTATTTGGACCAAACAGAGTTTAAACATGTTATCAGTATAAACTGGCCTTGAATGACGATGTTAACTGAGGCTGTGCTGGCTACGCAAAGATTTCGTTCAATCCAAATATCGAATAGCAGATTTCTGGAGCTGTTCTTTGTATAGAATCAATCACTATTTTCGCTGGGTTAGCTTAGCTAGTTAACTTAACTAAACTCTACCTACTGTTAATATAGTTCTCGAGTGGAGGTATGTTGACGTGCAAAAATGTACATAACGTGCTTACTTGCAATAAAGAAATTTGACTTTGACTTTGAAACCACACTAGTGGTTCGTGGGTAACCACGAACGGGTAAACTAGTGTGGTTTAACCTCCGACCAGATGGAGATAATCTGCGGAAGGTGACTGGCAGGGACTGGATGCCGAAAACTGAGAATCGTCTTGAGTGGAGTGGCCTGCGTCCAGCAGCTGTTAGGGAATGATGATGGTGATTTAACTGTTAATAGGTAACTACATGTCAACACTCAATACTGCTTCGGCCGCCTACGTAACCTCCTCCTCCGTTGATCCTCTACCGTATTGATGGATATAAAAATATCGACCTCATTCTCGTCAGCCAACGGTACATCCCTAATCCTTTATTTATTTATCAAAAATACTGGCTTGTATCAGCGTTCAATCATCAGTGTTTCCCGATCACTCACCACCTGTGGCCAGACTATCCATCTCTATAAACCACAGTGTAAACAATGCGGCTATATTGCACGTTTTTACTGCATATTAATTTGTTTACTGGTTTTAGGCAACGGTAATTTATGGCGGTAATAAAATTTGCAACGAGAGTTTGGGGATTCTTGGCAATTTGGTGGGCTTCTGGAGTGCTAGCACGCGCCATAGCTATCGGCGTAACGCCGCCGCCGAAACTTGATCTACCTCTAAGTATTTAAAGTTAGATTCAGCGTCATCACGTCAGCCAATCAGCAGACGGCATTGCCACGATTTTACATGAATGGAATTTGAGCGCTTTTGAGATTCTAAATCCACCCCTAAATACGTAAAGAAACGTTTGTCTGATTTGTTAGCGTTGGCGTTTTCTTTTGTTAGATACTTAGCACGATCAACAAAATAAGTAGGTTCGTATGCTACCATTTTGACAAGAATTTAGCGGCTATTTGACAGCTATTACTTAATTCAAATTTATTAGTTACGTAGGTTATTAATAAAATATATTTATTTAAACTAATAAGTTAAGTAGGTAAATATATAAAACTATAAAATAAAGTTTAAGAAAGGCAATCCAAATCCTAAGTAATAAAAACAAAACTTATAGTAACAGTCAGAACAGAACGTTTGCGATTCTCTAACGGGCAATTACGTTCGTATTGGAACTATTCGGATCGGAGCGAATGGAACGACATCCAAACAATAACATAAGGAGTCGATACTAGCAGATACAAATGAATAATCTATAAATGCGTTTAAGACATTGATAGGGAGGGCCAGCAATCTCGTAGAGGCGGCAGTATTATACTTAGGACGTTTTCAGAGTCGTGCGGATTTCGGCACGAACGCGGGTGCTCCATTCCGGGTTCGCGTTGCGGGTCCTCCGCACGACTCTGAAACGACCTTAACATGATCCCCGTTGCGTAAATTGTTGATCAGAACAAAGTTAATTTTGAAAATCATAGCAGACTTTCTAAAGCAACCTCCTCTTTTTTTCAGATAATGGATTACACATGCCTTGGATTTTTTTGTTAAAGAATTTATATATTATTTTCTTCTAATTAACAGTAGTAATATAATATTCACAAAATAGCATAAATAATAATAATGTTCCAACCATATTTAATATAATAATAATTTGACTAAGCTGTAATGAAATAATAATAATTGTGAATTGTAATTATTTGTAATTAAATTATAGGAGGGCTCTAATAAATAAAAAATAATAAAATATAAATAAATTAACAGTAGTACGTACGGACAACAGCAGATCAATGGTAACACTTGCAGTACGAATTCAACTCTTATGCCGCAGATGACAAGAACGGTCCAAAGTGTTACACTTGATCTGCTGTTGGCTGTACAATAGAAGTTTTCAATAATAGACATCATTACCACAATATTTTCCACTTACTTATATCCTTATTTTTAAATATATTTCTCGTGCCCGCTCTATTCATTACTAAATCTACCCCGAAAGTTAATACGATCCTGTTATTAGGACCATAATAAGTCGGCATATTCCATACTCAGCCCGTTTGCTCGATACTATCTTCAGCTATTTTTATTTTATTCATAGAGTGAATCTTTATCATATCTTTATTCACTTGTTTACCCGAGAGGTCGCCACTGTCTGCAAGGATAATAAAATGTTTTGTTTCTATCTCTCCATTTGCACAATCGGCACAATGATTTGCTGACTGGGATTTTTTTGTGCGAAGGTCGGAAAATGAAATTAGGTATTATGTTTATTTGCTTGCGATCTATATTCAACTGCATTTAAATTAAAACTTTGATTAAAATGAAGAAAATAATTCTGTAAATGATTTAAGTAATTAATGATTTTATGGTTGTACTAATTATTCAACTGTTTCGGTATGTGTTACATATGGCAACACCATATGTCCGGGGCCATATAAAAAACGATATAATTTTTAGATACTCTATGTTTGCCACGCCTTATAATAAAGATTGCTTCTTTAATTAAATTATGTAGTATCATTTATAACAGTATGTAGAAGCTTATTTGGAAAATCTTAGATTAACAATGTTGAAATTATAATTTCCAATAGATTGATCGTGAATCTTTTATTGATCTGAGATCTGGACAACAGAACTACAGAGAACACATTAACTTGTAACAGGAGAGCGCCCGTGTCTGCCAGCACATGAGCGCAAAATTGCTTCGCGACATGTGTAACCTACAGATATTATCGACATAGACGCATCTCTTTAATACGGCACCCCTGTCCGCCGCTTCGTCTCTATGCGCCAATCGTTGACATAATTTTTTGCTTGCTGTACCGATTTCATGTCTCCCATAGACTTGAAGAATGACCCAATTTTTAGCAGCTGCATTTTCCAAGCTCAAAAAGTATGCAAATAATACTCGTACAGTCGATCGAATCGAGGATCTTCTCATTTTGTGAAGTCGAATAAAAAGACAGCGGTGTAATGCTAAATGAACAATTATTGTCTTCTGCCACGTTATGGCTCCAATTAGAGCATAACAAAAACGACTATTGGTCAAATAGTTTTAATGTAGGTATGTCACAAGCCTATACCTAACCATTCATTTAATTTTGTCAAATGAATTCAAGGTCACCCTGTATAATCATAATCAATATACATAAACCATAACGAAATGCCCCTTCGTTGACGAAGCTTGTTAAGTTGACGCTGTAAGCTTCTGCGAATCATCACACTCATATATTCTAAAAAACTAAATATCTAAGGATCTAAGCAAATAGTTCCAAGGATTTAGCTCAATAGTAGAACAAACAAGCGGATAGCGACCAATTGTAGCGATTGCCTCCAATCTACGACGACGTAAAGACAACAATATAAATTGTTTTGCACCATTATGCCATTAGTGCATGCAGTGCAAATGTTTCTGAAGATATGTCATAATCCAGACAACAGGAGCAATGGCATTGATCCTTATATCTATATCTTCTAACAACATCAGACTATAAAAACTCAACCATATCATCATCATCATCAGTCTATTTATTTCGCCCCACTGCTCGGGCACAGACCTTCCCTTACATCGAGGGAGCTCAGGCCATAATCCACCACGCGGGCCCAGTGCGGGTTGGCGGATTTCACATGCCTTAGAGTTTTTTTTTCTTCTTCTACGACATGCAGGTTTCATCACGATGTTTTCCTTCACCGTTTTGAGAGCACTCGGTAAATGTACGTAAGTTTTTCCGTCGAAAAAACCGAGGATAACTCATTGGTACATGGCTGCCCTAGCTGGGAATCGAACCTGGGACCTCCATATTGCAAGTCCATTGACCCAACCACTGAGCCACCGAGCTCTTACCATATCAAGCACCGAACCATATCAAGGAGTAATCAATCGTACTGAGCAATTGCACCCGTACATACCGTGTCATCCTCAACCCTGACATTGGCAGAATCATCGACAAAACGATGGAGCCATAAACATCAAATTGGAATTGGATCCTTATATCTATGTAACAGTAAAATATTTTTTTCAATAGGTCAAGTCTTCTTCTTAGCCATTCTCTACCAGTCTGGTGTAGGCCTCCTTTAAATTTCTCCACTCTCGTCTATTTTGCGCCACTTGGATCCACTTCCAACCGGCTGCTCTTCGGATGTCATCACGCCATCTCTAAAAAATCGCAAACATGTCTTTTAATTAAAATTATGTCTAAATTTTTATTTCCCTGCCGAAATGCATCCAAAATTCATAAAAATACGGATATGGAGTCACTCTGCCGTGCTCTTACACTTACGACGCAAACAAGAACAGTCCAAAGTCCAAAGTGTTACATTTGATGTGCTGTTGACTGTACCTACCTATGTCTCTGGCTGGACCAACACAGGAAATCTTATTGGATCATTAGTGTGATGTCTTATTATTATTTTCATTTTACCTAATAATTTTAACTTCCAACAGTATTAATTTAGTGTCAATCACTCAAAATGAAACACTTCTCTCTCCCAGTTTAATAATAGGTATCTTTTGCATTATTCTCCCTATATTACAAGATGAAACAGCAACACCAGCTGTTATCCTGTTTAATACATAACCAATTTATTTTTTACATCCAACAAAGAATTCACGACCGTTATCCGAAAGAATTACCTACGTCTCAAAATATAACTTTAGCTTCCAATATTAAGTGTAAATACATTCTCTACATACAGTCGCGGTCAGAAAACGTTTACCATCTTAAGGGTTAAAATTGTTTGCACGTTTCTGTTACGGTTGATTTAATTTTAGTGAAAATGGCATTGGTTGTTAGTCACTTGTTCACAGATGAACGTAAGTGATAGAATACAAAATATCAAAAATCGCAATGACATTTTTTTTAATAAACATCAATTAAAATAAAGCAAATTACGGAAGAAGGAAACCTCTTGATTCTTTAATTGATTTACTTACTTTTAAACATTTAAAAAGGTAGTATGTTTGTTGATTTTTGAAGGCCACTGCAATAGCAAGGGACATGAAAAAGGAATGGCATTTAAAACTAGGAAACATTATCAGACTGTCATTGGATAAAGAACGAGAAATATATGAATAAGGTTCCAATTTTTCTAAGAACTGCTTGATCGATTGTAAAAATTCTTTTACCAGTAGACAGTTTAGACTACACACTATATAATTGTAACGAAATTTCCAAGCTCACTCTATTACTTTTTTTTTTAAACTCAACCTTATTCACTCTCCTGTACCGTAAACCTTTCTCTGTGTTCGACTGTACATTAAGATCGTCTGTCTGTCGGTCCGTTTGATCTGCGGCAATTACAGTTTTACTGCGGCCGTAAACATGGGGAGCGGAATGGCCGGCAGGTAAACCCCATTGTTGCCGCTTTTTAACCCTCGACGGGGTTTTTATGCCCATAGAATGCATTTTTGTAAATTGAGAAAGTTATTGGTTGTGTTTGATGGTTTACGTGCGAAATTGGACAGTTATAATTAGGGACGTTTTTATAAGATGGCATCAACCAAATATTGATCGGCAAAATTGTATCTGACCAAAAAATTATATCTAACTAAATTAGATCAGAATAGGACATCTATATTTGACATTATCTCATACATAGATAATACATTGAACTTGGTTTAGGCTGTAAGTAAATAATTTCCATTTATTTTCAACATCTAATGCCACAAAGTACATATCGTAATTTGTGACACCTATCAATGCAGCTTACGACATAGTTGTAGGTAACATGGGGGTCCTAAAACGTATCCCTGTAGCACACCTGCAAGTTTGACACAAGATTAGTATTATTCAAATTGCTTTTATAAATTAACTTATTACTTACTCCTTTTTAATATTTATATTCTTAAAAGTTACTTAAAGTTAATTATAACGTTACTAAATGTTTAATGTGTATCTACGACTTACCTTATCTAAAGCTTGACCATTATCGTTTAGAGAAAATATGTTCCTTTATGTAAAATAACAGTCTTATTTAAAATGATTATTGTGTCGACATCCTCTAATAAATAAAATTAAATAAACATTTAAGTCTCCTTTAAACCTTCTCGATCAAATCAATTTCGAAATCACTGATAATATTTTTGCGTATTACCCACTTGCGTCGACATTAAGACCACGATTGATGGTTCTGTTAAGGGCATACGAAGTATTTTTCCATAATGTAAGAAACCATTACCACAGGTTCACGATTTAGTTAGTAAAAAGTGAAATAATCGTGAGGGTTTTGCATTGCCTTGACATTTGCAGTGAGATACGGAGTCGCTAAAGTGCAATATGCTCGTGCTAATGGTAAGTGTTAAATGGAACAAGATTTAATAAATAATTCTAGGTAAAACTAAATGGCGTAGTAAGGATTCAGCTATAGTTGGAACCTATACAAGCTGATGTCTATCTATTGGTTGCATTTTAGAAATAACAAGAAAAGAATAACATTTAACATATTATAGGAACTAATTCAAGGATGTATAGATTTATTACTATAAACATCGTAAGGAAGGACGATTTACCTAGTTTCCCACAATACATGATATCATAGTTTAGAAGCGAGAAACCTTAAAAAGTCAGTAGCTACATTTTTCAATTTCACATCCTGAGGTGTTATGAAAACAAATTGAAATGTCAGGACAACAGGACCTTCCCTGGCTTAATATTACAGCTTTTCATGATAATTACTAATAATTATTATTCAAAATATCCATAAGTATCGTTTATTACAACTAAATGCAATGTGTAATTCAATAACTCAATAGTTAAAGTGCTGTCGCTAAGTAGGAAAAATGATATAAGAAAGACTTAAGTAGGTACACTTTTCCAAAAATAATAAATTTACAACTTTTGTTATTAAAAAAAGGGAAATTCTAATTTAAAAATACTTAATGAAACTTACAACTTAATTTAACATGCAATTCAGAATCGGTGAAACATTAACACCGTTCATGGTTGGTAGCTTTTTAAACCCATCTTTCTATATAAATAAAGTTTTTAAATTATCTCTGTCAACTTCGTCATCCATTGTTATAAAAGCGAATTCTTTTTTCTCGACTTCTTTGTTTCCATGGTAAGGTAAGGCCTCGCAAGGATGAACTTGTGCAGTGTATTGCATTGCATCTACGCCCTCCTGTGCGACCCTTCCCTTACAGCGAATCCTATGGAATACTTACAAACGGCTTAGGCAAGAGCCAGTCTGGTTTTGTGTTTCCGAGCGCGCGGAGCGCACCGCCGCTAACAAACACTGGCCGAATAACCTTTTTTTCGAATTCGAAAATAAAATCTCCTTTCTAAATAAACTCTTTGGAATTGACTGATTGATAATGAGGTTTAAAATCGTAGTGGCATTAAGAAAACTTTGAGCAAAGTTTTAAAAGTTCTGCTTTTTTTTAAATTCATTCGGTTTTGCAGTTTGAAAATGTTTTGTGATTACATTGTTATGTTGTTGTTTGGTTATGTGGTTTATGTTTCGGTTACGATTTGAGTTTTGTAAAAGTTTTTCGATTGTTTTTGGTGTTTTGTGCGGTGGTAATCTTTTGGAGTGATTTCTGCGAGGATCCTTGGCGATTGACGAGGCACTATGAAGCTTTTTTGGAAAGTCTTGTGCTTTCTACTTCTGCTGGCACAAGCTGTTATGGGCAACTGGTGGTAAGACTAGTTACTATTTTTCATATTTTTAAATGACTTTAGAAAATATTTTTGTCTGTAAGTAATTTTTATCATTTCAAAGCAGGAAAAAATTCTATATTCAATTCAAATACACTTTTATACAATTAAATACACAAACAATTACAAAACAAAAATACAAACAAAATGCACGATTTTGGCGGCCTTATCGCTTTGGTTACAGAAGTTTAATTAATATTGGTAATACCAACTTGTTAAAAATAAATAATTCCTCCAACTCTAGTTATAGTCTCCAACTTTTAACAAAACGTACGCAAAGTAAATAAAAATCTTTTCCCCTTTTACTTTAATATGATATTGATTTTAGGGTATTTCTTTCTCTATTTTTTGTTGTTAAAGTATTTTTAATACCTATTCATTTCCCTTTAGTGATCTTAATTGTATGATTGACTAAACTAACATAGTTATGATTCATAAGTAATAACGGTTTCGTTCGAACTTACCAATGTAGGTAGAGTTCTAAATAATTTGAATGTTAGATCTCTAAATTTTTTGAGTGTTTCTAAACGTCATATAAAGTTAGTGATATCCGTTCCGTTTATATAGTAGATATAATAGTTTTTTAAACTATGTATTCTGCATATATTTCAACCAGTAATAATTAATAATTAATTAATACTTCGGTTCATAATTTTAGGTTGATGTAGATTTTGTTAGGTTTTTACTTCACAGCTTGGTTAAATTTTTTTTACGTTAACCTTTTTAGAAAATATTTTCTCTTCTGTATTTTTTTTGTTACTTTAACAAAATAAAAACTATAAATGTAAACTTTAATATTTCACATTTTTTTGCTAATCCATGAAGGAACGAACGCCCGTCGCCGGGTTCCTGCGAGTTTTTTCTTCCTTTATATGAATTGTGTCCTAAATTATAGTCCACGACTGTACCTAGATCTCCGATACTTCCATCACGTGTCAGTCACTGGTGCAACATTCATAAATCGTAGTTTGTTTTTAAACCGCATGTCAAACAAGCGTGTTTAGTACATACAAAGCGAAATGTAAACATTTATTATTTATGCTCGGATACACTATTAATAGATAGCCTAAAAAGATGCGTGGATTTTTTAATCTACTTAATATTTTTTTAATATGCTCCGCGTGATGATGGAGTAGAAACTGGAGTAACGAGAGAATGATTTATAAATGAAGCTGTAGTGCCAAAGATTACATTAGGATTTTTTACGATTCTAACATGATCCAGTTTCCGCTAAACTTATATCTCACAAACTCACGAAGAAAGACAAAACATTATTATTATTTGATATCAGGGTGTTGGTGCAAGCCCAAGGGTCACTGCGACCTCAAAGGTCTATTGTGGCCGCGCACCGAGTTCTTATATCTCGCCTCCCAAAGCCAACGTCCTTCAAGAATCGTATGATGCACTTGGGCATTTTATATTCTGATAGTTTTGTTAATTTCGGTGATGGCTTTTAATAAATGTTGATTGATAACGTGAGACTATTATTTTTTTCTTTATATTATTGAGGCAATTTCTTTTCTGAAGCGGCGCGGGCTGTAAATTCAATTATTATTAATTTTAAACACTACCCCAGGACGTGCCAAAAAAGGAGTAATTTTAAAAGCTGTGTCGCTGTCACCCACTGGTGGACATCGGCACATCTTTTACAAAAAAGTGTCGCTGTCCACCAGTGGGGGAAAACGGGAATTAAGTATAAAAAGTTGTGTCAATGTCCACCAGTGGGGGATAAGCAAGTGGAGGTCATTGGGAAGAAACCCTCATTAGACTTAGGTACCAAACCGCACGCGCATCGCGGTGCGCTTCGTCCGTCGCCTTCGTTCGCCCTGGGTTGTTGCCAGGTATCGCGGTGTTACTATTGGTTCGCCATCGCTCTCGAGTACAGTTTTTCACAATTCTCACTGTTTTTTATTTATTTAACATAAATTTACATTGATAAATCGATAGTACAGCTACTATCGATACAGAATCATCTTGTACGGTGGAACACAGAGAAAGGTGTACATGAGAGTTTTTGAGGTTGGGATTTTCTCAAAACCTACTTGACCTATTGCAAAAATTCCTTCACTGTTTGATAGATAAAAATGAAAACTATGTAACTGTAAAAGAATTATTAAATTCGGTCCAGTAGTTTTTGAGAAAATTTCAACCTTATTGAGGCCCCCTGTATACTTATCTCTGTCGTCGACTGTACCACTACAAACACTAAAATTTCACGTTATATTTACAAAATAGTGTAACAAAAGGTGAAAGTCAAGTCGATGGCATCCACTACTCCCGGGCATAAGTACTATAAATAATTTTAACTGCCCGCCACGCGCGGAAATCGCACGCCCCGACACATCAAAGGGTATAGTTGTCAAACACAGCCATATGTTGTTTAATAACTGCTACAATTAAAGGTTTTACTGACTTTTTGATTGTGTTTTCGTAGGCTTATTAAATTGGAGAGAGAGGAAAGGGATATAATCTTACAGTCTGTAATTTGTGATAACTTTGAAGAAGACGAATTAATGAAGAGTCACGAAAAAAATAGTATATTTGTGACAGCAACAAAGCTATATAATTATTTACCTGACAATCTTAAGGAGCTCAATACAAAAATATTTAAATCAAGATTGCGTGACATTTTAATTAATAAATGTTATTATAGTATCGAAGAATATTATCAGGATAAAATTGTATTTCAATAAAATAACCAGTGTTCAGCAATCTTTCTATAATTATAATAATTTGACATGAAGTTGCATGTAAAGAATTTTTTAAAGTCGATATTATATAACATTATTTTATATTTTATATTGTACGCCTTTAAGGCAGGTTGTGGTGAGACGTTCACATTACTAACACCTTATAATTTTGTACCTACAACTGGCGCAATAAATTTGAAAGAAATAGAGAATGTAAAATAAAAGGTCAACAGAGGTAGATCGAGGAGGACATATTTACGTGCATTTAACGGGTCTTGGGGCGTTACAGACCGCGAGTATATACGGACCGCTGTGTGTATCGCCCAAAATATAGATTTAGGTAACAAAAATTTCAATGGTTATGTTTTGATGGGACCATGAGGCCTACGTCCAGCAGTAGACTGATGATAATAATTAAATATTTTTTTTATTATCAGACTACGATGGTCCTTAATTGTTAGTAAAACTTAAAACTACGTTAGTGTCAACGACTATATCTAGGCATTTCGCTCCTTCATTTCCGCTTCCCTAAAGCGTTGGAAGACCACCCCCTCTGGCCAGAAGTCTGGCTTGAGGAGCACCTTCAACTGATTGGCCAGGACACGCAGCATAATGAGACAAACGATTTCAGTTTAAGTTAAGTAGGTTCTCTTAATTTCTCAAATGGAGCATCAAATTTAATGAAAGTGAGAGGTGGTTTTTATACTTACTCGAATTTATGAAAGTGCTTGAAAAAAAGTTTGAAGTAGCTCAACTAAATTACATGTACGCTTATCTTTTAATCTATTTTTTTTACATTTGACTGTACCCACGAAGACAGAGATAAGTATACAAGGGGTCTCAATAAGGTTGAGATTTTCTCAGGAACCAATGGACCGATTTTAATAATTCATTGACTGTACATAGTTTTAACTTTTATATATCAAACAATGAAAGAATTATTGCAATGGCTCGAGTAGTTTTTGAGAAAATCTCAACCTTAAAAACTCTACTGTACACCTTTCTCTGTCTTCGAGTGTCCATGACTGACTAGCGATCGAACCTGGGACCTCAGTAGGTATAGTGATTTCAATCACTGAGCCACCAAGCTCTCATTTTGTTTACACACTTGTTTATTAAGTTTATCTGTATTAAGCCTGGGTTTTGTAAGTGTTTATCGCGTAATCCGTGTTTGCTCCCAACGTTTGAACTGCACTCTACCTTGTCAGTTCCGGTTCAGATAGAGTTCTTTCCTCAAACAAATTACCTAATGCGGTTCATAGAAAAACTGTTGGTTGAAAAATAAACAATCTGCTTTTGAACAAGAACTGATTTTTAAAAAAAGTCATGGGATCACGACAAGGATACATCTGAAATTAGTTTTTCGATATTTCAATAATTACCACCAGAGAATATTGACTGGTAAAGTATGCTTCACCCCTTTTTGGTAAAACGAACAACGTTGACGTGACGTCACTGTTTAGTAGCTCTAATTAGTATTTACTGATTTTCAAATGTCTGTAACTAAGTTATTTTTAAATGATTTCAATTGTGTTTCCCTAGTTGACCAACAATTTAAATGTAAGTATATTATGTAAAACGAAAATACCTAATTAATTTCCAATACCTTGTCAACTACACTATTTACAAAAAATGTCTAATAGAGCCTAATTTTGTCGACTTGCGAAAATAAACAAATTGAGAATGTATCAAATCAAATCAAATATACTTTATTTGCACACAAATGAAAATACATCAGTTACATATAAAACCAAAATTAGCTAGTGTACAGACAGGCGGCCAACGCTTTAAGCGATTTCTTCCATCGATTTCTTCCACCGATTTCTTCCATCAATTTCTTCCATCGATTTCTTCCATCGATTTCTTCCATCGATTTCTTCCATCGATTTCTTCCATCGATTTCTTCCATCGATTTCTTCCATCGATTTCTTGTATCGAGAATATTGGGTAATAATTATATATTCGCAGGTAATATTTTTTTTGCTTTGAATAAGATGGTTGATAGGTTCTAAGCTGATTTAGATAAAAATTACAGTTAAACTTCTGTGCTTGTTATTCCATATAGGTATGAATTAATTTAATTGATCAAAGTTTTTTTATGAACGTTAGGATAAATACGAGTACAATTTAATTTTATCTCTATTAGCAAGCTTCAAGCTTAAGCTTTTAAGTCCGAACACCCACACACGACCAAAATTAAATTCTAATTATTGCTTCGATCTCATTAAGTGACTAAATATTCCGAAGTCCAGTTTATAGGGCCATAAGACGACTATAACTTTAAATTGCAGATCGCCATATTAAGACGTTTTATTGTTTATTACACGGGTTTTATTGTTAAGCTTTCAACATGTCATTTTGTGCCGAATAACTTTTATCATTTTCATAGTTGATAAAAAAGAAAGAAAAACGGCCAAGTGCGAGTCGGACCTATACACCGAGGCTTCCGTGAAATGCAACTTTACCCTTTAGCTTAATATAAGTTTGTAAAAAGAAAAGAAATATTTTTGGGGAGATGTAATTTTGATTAAGATTCTTGCCAAGTTTCATGATTCTAGGTCAACGGGAAGTACCCTATAGGTTTTAGTTTTCTTGCATTTTCATACATATATGCGAGAAAATGCGACACAAACGGCCATATCTTTTGATTGGGTTGACGTAGAAGTTTAATTTTTTTTACAGCTGCATGAGGTTACAGACCTGAGTATTTGGTATTAATTTCAACTTGATCCGTTAGTGTGTTTCTGAGATATAGGTCTTGACAGACAGACGGACAACAAAGTGACCTATAAGGGTTGTTTTACCTTTTGAGGCACGAACCCTAAAACCCCTAAAAAGGTTACTTGTAGGCACTGGTTACTTACAAAATCAGTTCACATAAATAAAGCTACGAAGTTGCTTCGAATTTCGTTTCGTAAGCGTTAAACGAAAAGGTTAAAGTCGATACAAGCAGCCATTAGTTAGCATTTAGCACGACTATTCCTTAGCTGTTGTGTGAATAAAATAATGAGTAGTCAGGTACAGTCGATAGAACATCGATTGTAACTTTAGGAGACTTTACGCAACGGTAATAGGACCTAGACTGCAGTAGTTTTGTATGGTTTAGAGCAAGCCATTGAGATTTACCACTTACCTAAAGAGAAATAAAGATGAAATAAAGAATTAATAAATTATAGTATCTATGTAGAGTTTCTATGTACGGTGGAAGTCAGAGTGTACAGGAGAGTTTTTAGGTTGAGATTTTCTCAAAAACTAATTGACCTATTGCAATAATTCTTTTACTGTTCGATAGATAAAACTTAAAACTATGTAATTGTAAAAGAATGATTGAATTCGGTCCAGTAGTTTTTGAGAAAATCTCAACCTTATTGGGACCCCCTGTATACTTATCTCTGTCTTCGACTGTATCTATCCAGGATTCTTCGACGATTTTGTCTTCGACAACTCCGACCTCTGCAAGCTGAATGAAGATCACCTAACAACGGATTCACCGAAGACAAAAACGCCTAAGAATCCTGGACACGTCTTTAACAGCCGTTTTCAGGGCTTCAGTGTTTCAATACGATCATGTCATCATATACAATTTAAATACAACCTCTATGTAGAGGCATCTATGTAAAACGCTATTACATCAACGTCTTTCCTTAGTAACTTTAAACTAAAATTAATATTAGCTTTTAACGCACTTAGGCAGCTGAAGCCAACATTTGATCCAAAGTAACATCGCCAGTTTTAAAATCGAGCTTAATAACGTAATTTCTTTTAATTTAACCGACAACTTAACTTGAATCCCGCTGGGCTGTCAAATAACATAGGTAAGCGATAGCTCTATCTACCAGCTGCTTTCCCAGAGAGACAGTGCCGTAATCAGACAAAGGGCCCTTAGTAAATAATTTTGCGGGCAAAATTCTTTTTTTTGTACTCTATCCTCACTATATTTTAAAAAAATCGGCTATATGCGTACATACGTAGACAGAGTATACCGAGGACCCCAACAAGGTTGACATTTTCTCAAAAACTACTGGACCGAATTTAATAATTCTGTACATTTACATATTTGTCTTTTATCTATCTAACAGTGAAAGAATTCTTGCAATAGGTATACTTGACCTTTGTTTTTTAGAACTCTACTGTACAGTTTTCCTAGATGAGAAGTCATACTTCGCTTAGCGACTATTATATTTAGGGTGCCACGATCTGAAATCGCTACCGATCTCAGACTATATGAACTAAGTCTGTTTTCTCCCACTATCATCAAGCGTTACCTATATCTGCCACAAGGTTTTTTGCGCCACGCCGGTGGAACCTGTGCTCACAAGGCGTGCCTTTTAATGGCGCCCTGAATATCGTGCCCTAGTTTAGGCCCTGGCTGTAGTAGCGGGTTCAGTGTAAGTAAAATGTGTGCACTAAACATCGCCGGGGATCCTTGTTAGACGGGATTAGCACTAGTTGAAGTTGAGTTATGATAACTTTTCCATTGCGCTTTTATTTGTAGCGGTGCGGGTTTTAGGAGAGGCGCCATTTTATCTGATTTGTTATAGCTATACCACGTTGGAACCTTATCGTAATTAGGAATTTAATTGGTTATGTTACATAAATTAGATACTTAGTTGAATCTAATGAAACACTTTTTAAATGGAGAATTTTTGCACCTGATTGTCGTTATTCTGATACCGTATTTTCATCACCTGAAGGTTGCCTGCAAGAGATCGCTTTTAAGACCTGCCTGTGACACTAGTTATTTTATATGTATTTAACAGATGTAATCTTTCGTGTGAATATAAAGTAAATTTTGTATTAAAATCGTAAATTGGGTGCCTACTGCCTGCATTTATTTTACGATTAATGGAGTGATAGCGGTACTTAATTCTGTACGGTACGAGTATTTAATTTAATTATCTATAGCATCTTAACAAGTAGCTGTACAATTTTAGATACTTTTTAAATAGGTAGGAATGAGTATCAAACTAACATACAAAAAAAACTACTTTCACGCAGTCGACAGAGCACCTATCAAGTACACAAACCTATGCAATATAGACCTTATTATCGCAGCGTAAAGAGCTAAAGAACTTACGTGTTGTGGAGAATACTAAAAGAGGAAGTGATCTATCAATTTCACCAAACGCTAATCACATTAGCTTCCATTGTATTCGGTGGCGAATAAATTAAAAAGTGTAGTAATTGAATGCATTTAGTACGATAAACAGACAGACAGGCGGATACGTGAATTCATTAGAATATAATTATCTGTATTTCTATACTGTACTGTATTTATAAGTGCTTACTAATTAAATTATCTTTGAATACCTAATGTAATAAATAAAATGTATTAGCTACCCATTTTTTTTCTCAAATGAAATGAACGCGATATACTTATGTATTATGTCACCGGAATTTGGAATGGCGGATTGATATTTTATTTGTTTAATTTTCTATTTACATGAATACTCTAAATAACTAGACATTGGCGAAATTATATCTATACATATAATAATACTGTAAAAAAGTTGTGTCTGTGTACATTGGATATTTTTGAAAATAATAATTGTAATGTGTTTTATGATCGATACTGATGCAAAAACAATAATTATTAGAATTTTTGTCTGTTTGTCTGTGACTTTGTGCAAGTATCACACCATAACTACTGAAGGGATTTTGATGGGAGTTTCACTAGGAGATAGCTGAAATATCCGGACAGCTCATAGGCTATAAGCCATGGCGGTATGTGTTGTGGAAACAAGGATCCAGAGAAGAAGATCTGCCTCCCAGTACATTAAACGTACGCAAACGAAGTTGCGGGGTACAGCTAGTCTTGAATAAGATTAGAAGTTCAAATAAAAATAGAACAGAAGGCGATGGACAAATCAAAAACTGTTTAACTGTTTCTTAAATGCAGTAAGAGATGCTGATGTTTTTGCCGATCCGTGGCGTTCTCTGTATAAAAATATATATTGCTATCTTAACAAGACTGATTGTCAATAAAACTTATTTTTGATACTAATTATCTGTGATGTGAAATAAATATGATTATACCTATTTACTTTATTTATTTATTTTTGCCTTTAGTACGCGACTGTACCACAACCACAGGGGCCGAAAAATATGTCTAAAATAGTAGAGCGCGAGGAAATATAGATTATTAAAACAAAAATAACAGTTCAGGGGACGAGTGGAAACCTCAAATATTTTAGGGGACGAGTGGGCACAGGGTGCGAATTTCAGGAGACCAGTGGGTTCTGACCCACTAATTTACCCTAATTATATGATTGATTATTGTAAGCATTATTATTATATTGTATTACAATTACATCTGTATCCACTGACTGGGTGCTTTGGTCATATCTGTAAACCAGTCAGTTAAGTAAGTATTAAATAAATAAATACTTAAATAATAAATAAATCATCAGTGAGACATAAGTTACGTTTGTATCTGTTTATCTCTATGGTAGTGGTATAAAAGTAATTTACATGCAAAAATATAGGTACCTACCTACCCTTTCTTCACCCTAACACACGTACGTGTATGTATCTACTTGAAAAATAATATGATTCTGATTCTAACATCAATCAATAAAAAAATATACTCCCATGGCAAAATGTTATATCTGCCGAATATAGAAACTTCTGTTTGTTTAGTTTTGTACAATAGTAGGTTTTTGTGTAAACTGAATTAGAAGTAAAACATCAATTATAGTGCAACAATGAAAAAAAAATTTTTTTAAAAGTTAGCTAACTGTATGTGAATACTACATCGCATTGTAGATAAGTCTTACGAAGTATCATTGAGTATTTTCCTTTAGGCAACTTTAAATTCTACCAACATTTAACGTTATTTTTCCATAACACCATCAGTTATCGCAAGTGGCAACTATTAAAGTCAAAATGCAAATAAAGCATATCCATTAGCGTCGTATCACAAACGCACAGTGGAATAAAAGCCCCCTTTAACAATAAACTAGTGTAAACAGTCGCATATGCGCCCGACGTAGTCCACTGGGCAATTTAATTTACTGCCTAATTATCTTTTAATAGTTTAACTGGTGACTGAATAGTTTGCTCGTTAAATGACCTGAAACATGCTTTTAAAAATTTCATTGGGCTGTGGCTTAGGCCGATATTCAGAGCGATCTGATTGTGGGTTCGCTCTTACAAAACTGTCAGATTCCATCCGATTTTGATAGTCGTAAGATCGAGTACACGCTAAGCTCAAAATGTATATGAATTTAAACATGATGAAAAATTTCTTGTCGTGGGCAGGACTTGAACCTGCGACCTTGCCATTCCGTGACACTCACCAACTGAGCAATAAATTTTTCATCATGTTTATTTGTTCACCGAGCATGGATAATACTAATACAAATTCTGATGTCTATAAATACCGATTTTTGAAGGTCTAGGAGGTTGTATGAAGATGATGATGGATTTATCCCATACTTAAAGGAAAGGTAAAGAGAATTAGCTCATACAAGTACATCCATGTCTTACAAGTATGTTGTATTTTTCATACTATGGTCATATGATGAGACGATGGTCATTGAAAAGCTAATAGTGCCACTTTTCAAAGTTTTGTAGGGAGACCAGTCATATTTGACTAGAATACAAAATATTCTAGCGCAGATTGAAGTAAACACGACATCATATCAATGGTTTGCAGTACAATTTCAACTCTTACGACGCAGTCCGTATCTAAGAATGGTCTGAAGTCCATAGTGTCACACTTGATATGCATTGGACTGTAAGTACGGATAACAGCAGATCAATGGTAACACTTGCAGTACGAATTCAACTCTTATGACGCAGATAATAAGAAAGGTCCAAAGTGTTACACTTGATCTGCTGTTAGCTGTACAGTCGAAGACAGAGATAAGTATACAGGGGACCTCATTAAGGTTGAGATTTTCTCAAAACTACTGGACCGAATTTAATAATTATTTTACGGTTACATAGTTTTACCTTTTATCTATCAAACAGTGAAAGAACTTTTGCAATAGGTCAAGTAGTTTCTGAAAAAATCTCAACCTTAAAAACTCCCCTGTACATCTTTGTCTGTGTTCCACCGTACCATAGAATGAATTTTTGTTTAGTTTGATTACTGTAATTTATAACTTTTGTCGTTTGCCAATGTCAAATCAAAGAGTGACATCTATCGTTATTATAATAACCTGTTTTTCTTCAGAGGATTAGTATAATAAAGCTGCAACCTTGAAATAAGGAGCTCAGCAGGCCACATTCGCTTCTGAGCTATAAGAGGGCTATTGCTACTTGAAATGGTCAAATTACCACCAAGTATTTACAACAAGCTCTTGCATTGTATATTATTTCTACAAATTTTGACAGACGTCTGACATAAACCACTCGTGCAGACATAACAATCATCGGCCAACATTGTAACGTACAAAAACATGCGACAATATATGACAACGGGCACGATTCATTTCAAACTTTTAAAGTGTTACAAATGTATGTTCACATGGAGTTAAGTGTAAGCTTATAGGATAACGCTTTGAATTAGGGACCTGTTCGTTTCGATGTAACTGTTGGTCTGTTTGTGCTACTGTCGGGACAAAATTGTCTCCTTAGCCAACAAAGACGATAAAGCGATAAAACTGCTTTGTATAATAGTTACTAATCACTTGATTTGCTACAATATAATACGGTTTCCAACACTGATAACGGAATTTCTCAACATAAAGGATCTGTAGGCCATAAAATAAAAGTAATCTCAATCTCATGGGGTCATCCCCAAACTTGGATTATTTATGGAACGGGTTCAAATATAACACCAAAATGTGGAATTATCAACTGGGAACCATATTCACTAAGGCAGGTGTATAATGGACTAGGATTGATTGTCAAAAGTAATACAGGGTATTGTATATTTAGTATATTTTGATACTATATGGTTCTCTCGTGACCTGCAATACTGTCGAAATATCGAGCCCCTCATTTCTCAATGTTAAATACGGTAATTCCCATTTTATCAGCACGTTCATGTAGATGGGTCAGTTTTTGTGTAGCGTGATTTCGCCTCTGTTTTGCAAAGTGTGATTTTGGTATTCTCATATGCCCGTTGCTGGTCCTTTAAACTTTCTTTCGTCGACATCCAGTTCATGTTTCGCCCAACATGATCACCCTAAATTATTCGTATAATAACCTATTAGGGCGGCGTGTAGAAGGGCACATGTGCGCGACTGTATCTCGGCCAGATTGCGTCCGATTCAATTTGGCAAAGTAATATTTCAAACAAAACTCGCCGGATAAAATCATTTATAAGGCGTCGTGAAACATTTACATGTCGTTAAAATTTCAGGGTTGTCCCTTCCCTCCAAAATCCTCAAAAGATAAACCAAATCTGACACGTCATAATATATAAGCCTTCCCCTCTAGCCAAGTAGCTTTTACTTGAGTTAACTTTAGTACTCTAATAGAATAGAAAGAAAAACTGTATAGGATTGACATTTGTTTTTTTTGTTAGCAAATGTCATTACATACATTTTAGGGGCTGTTCTGTCCAGCCAGCTTGGACTGTAGATAGAATATTGCTGATATGAATTGAATTTATTTTGGAATTTATACATACCTATCTATATAAAGCAAAATATGTAACGTTTCCAAATTATAAATTTTCTTCTTAATCACTCCAAACAAACGAAAAGCTTGTGCTATAGGAGCAGCCACCACCATTATTCCATTGGTGGGGATAAAACACGAATTCATTTTTTAAAATAATACATACACATAACCTGTCTCCCTTCTTTGCTGCGCTAAACCAAACCTTCTAATGCAAAAGTATTGAATTTTGTGTTTGTGTCAACCCTAAAACAGCCTAAGGGCTAGTGGCCATCGCTGGCTAATTTGGTGATGTTATACAAGTCGCTTCACTCTTTAGTCTGCCTATTACAATATTGCATTGTAATAGTGATGTTACGCTTTGTTGTCATTGGCTTTATCGACATCGATAGATAATAAATTGTTATATACGGAGCAGAGTGAAGTTTTTTTTCCTGCATGCTGGTCAATTACAGTATGTTTTAGAATCTTTTATGTATAATTCAAAGGTGATCCACATATAGTTCTTCAAAGTAGTGTAGCCAACGAACCAGCAACAACACGGTAGATTACATGTGTGTCTAGGTATCGATGAACTCGATAGGATCAGGTGGCTCATCAGTTTGTAGGAAACCTTTCTCATAAAAATAAATTATTTACAATAAATTTCACAGTAGTATTTTTCATCTCAACCGCTACAAGTAAGTTAGGTACGGTCGAAGACAAAGAGAGGTATACAGGATAATTTTTAAGGTTGATATTTTCTCAAAAACTACTTGACCGATTGTAAAAATTCTTTCACTGTTAGATAGATAAAAGTTAAAACTATGTAACTGTAAAATAATTATCAAAATCGGTCAAGTAGTTCTTGAGAAAATATCAAACATATTGGGACCCCCTGTATACTAATCTCTGTCTTCGACTGTATATAGTACAAACAGTATAATTTGGAGAATCATATGGACCTCATTTAAGGTTGAGGTTTTCTAACAACATCCATGACCGACTTTTAAAATACTTTTACAGCCGCATTGTTTGTAGTGAAATCAAGTAGTTTTTGAGTAAATCTTAACTTTATTGAGGCCTGTGTAAACTCTAAGTTTAACTGGACTAGAAGCAGACAACTATAATAAAATCAGTAGGTATAGAGATGGGGATCGGACATCCGACTAATAATAATTAAAATAATTATCGACAGTCGATAATGATTATCGATTGTTCTCTAGCCATCACTATACTCTATGCATATTTAATTTCACCCCTTTGACCGTGTTTATTTATTGGCCGTATATTTCATAGCCGCGGGGAGAATTTGCATACATTATGTTAGCTCTATGCGTTGTCCAAATTGTGGGGTTACTCTTACTAGGATCGAATACAGACTGTCGTTTCCTTTAAATGTTTAATAGCTTAATATTTTGTATACCGAAGCCCAAACCAAGTGTCTTGTTTTGTAAACTTCTTTGTCGAAGGATGATTTGCGCGTGAATATTTAAAATCGCAAAAACAATAAGTAAAACTTTTTACCGCGAAATCGAAAGTGTCACAAACGCTACAAAAACAAGGCAAGCGAACACAGGCGCGGATTTAGGGCTAGACAGCGGATTAGTTTGTGGTCAACATTGATACGTTCACCGGTACGTAATTTAATCAATTTTTCTTTATTTTAACGTGTTCAGTGTGTCTTTGTTCTCGGTTTATAGATTTTCAAACGTGTGTACTTAATTATTTTATTTTTCAACGTCTGTCGGGAATGTTGTCATGCATTTAGTATTTTAACACCACAATTACCCTTTGACAGTTCTAAGACATAGATTTATAGACAGTTGCAAGACAGAGTGCAAGGCTATCGTGAATTCACTCTTACAAATGTCAAAATCCATAGACGTATGCCAGTTGCAAGACCGATCTCACGGTAAGCTTGTGGTTTAAATTGTACTTAAAAATATTGGTCCAAAAGACCGACCCTAACCCAATATTGTCAACTTTAGAATCACAGGAATTTCTTCGACTGTCGACTGGAGTGGTTGCAGTCAAGCCTGACCCAACCCTTGATCCGTCCCTGTGGAAGCCTCATTTCGATTCGATTCCCGGTAACGAGTAGCGGTTTTACCGCGTGCAGAACTCACAAGGTTCCGGGAAACGCTGGAGAGTGGGAACCTAGCCTTTGAAGTGTTGTGTTACCCAAACTATCAGAATTACAACTTGCTAATTAATTTCACGAAACAAAAATCAGGAGAAATATGAGAGTAAATAATTATAATTCGTAAAAAAAAAAAAAAAACAATAGGTGGGGTTCTGTTGGGACTGCCAGTTTTACACCTAAACGCAACTCATTCTTAGCGATTATTGCGTGTGTTTTCTATTTTTAAGCTCAATGTTATGTTTCTAAAAGTAGTGCACATTTTCAAAAGTTTAGTGTAGGAGAAGGATGCAACATTTTAGACCTGTTGTCAGAATCACACTGTAACCATAACGTAAGGATGATTAGGACGCTTCGTTAGCGACGATTAATTTTAGCGTGCGGACTCTGAAATCACCACAAATGTGAGTACAATAACGGGTTAGATTATTGCCAATGACTTAATTTTCCTGTAATATGATTGTTTTGATCGAAGTATGTATAATAATGTTTATGTAAAAATATCTTCATTTTTCTAATCGACTTGTCACAACAATTAAATAACAAAAACCTTAAAAGATATCACCTGAATCTCGTTAACTAAAAAGGCAACGACTACAATGTTATCGGAAACAGATAAAAAGCTGAATTTTTAACGTTTTAACGGTTAACGGTTGAATTCGGAGGATGGGCTACAAAAACCTAATTACGGACCATCGATCGGCAAGCTTTTGTTTTATTTAGACGATACAATTGGAAATTGATTAAAGTTTTCGAGAGGTGTAACATGATTTTTTGAAATAGAGAAATTTTAACCGCTATTCGAATCAGAAACTTTGCCATTTCTGTACTTCATCATCATCATCATCAGTCTATTTATATTGCCCCACTGCTCGGGCACAGACCTTCCCTTACATTGAGGGAGCTGGGGCCATGATCCACCACGCGGGCCCAGTGCGGATTGGCGGATTTCACATGCCTTAGATTTTTTCTTCTTCTATGGCATGCAGGTTTTACCACGATGTTTTTCCTTCACCGTTTTGAGAGCACTCGGTAAATGTACGTAAGTACTTTACTTTATTTCTGTACTTACCTGGTTTAAATCCCGATTTTGATAAATTTCTGACTGCATTTAAAAAAAAATTGCTTACCATGGCACGTTCAAGAAAAATCTCATGAGAAAATGTAGTCTTTCACAGTTCTTCGCATCATTATTAGATTTAATAAATTATACATATTTCCAAATTTAGAAACATCCTATAAACTTCAAAGTCAAAGTCAACATGTTTTATTGCAATCCTGTGGTTAATTCTAGATTTTACATAAAAGGCCAGCAGGGTTACTGACCTCTTATAGCGATCCAGTTTAGGTTCTAAACTGACAATTTGCTACAATGACGTTTGACGTTATTGTAGCAAATTGTCAGTTTAGAATCTAAACTGGATCGCCATAAGAGGTGAGAGTAACCCCACTGTACTCAACGTTCATGTTAGAATGAACCTACTTATGAAACAATATTTTTTTTGAACATTTTCGGAATGTTTAACTTAGCTTGTCGCAATTATGCCATGTATTGTATAAAAAATAGTATTCATCCTAATAAACATTTAGTAAATAGCTTTTTTAATAAAATTGATTAAATTGGAAGAAATTATTTTTTCAAGATTGGCGGCGCTAGTTGGCTCATGGTAATTAACTCTCAAAAATCTCAGCAATCATCTTCAATACTTAATTTCATCTAACTTTCTTATTCTACAAAACCTACGAAGTTTCTATCTACGTTTAAATTATGTAACGTTGCTATTATTCCTGTCAGCCATTTTGTATTTAATTTAAATTTTCCATTTCAATTCCGTTTCAAAACAAGCAAAGAAGTTTTAAACACCTGAACTTATCGGCGAAGTTCTCGAAGTTCTTTCGGCTAGACCAATATTTTCAGATCGCGGTCGGTTGAGTTTCCTTTCTTACATAAATAAGACTGTTTCTTCAAAAATTTAAATTAAATTTCTTGAAATAGATTTTAGAAGTTTTTACAAACAAACGAAATGACAATGATAGCCTAGTTCATGAGAAGTTTTACGACGAATGTCGATAAGAGTTTTTATTTAGGCGTTCTCTAAAATAATTTGGAGAACAAAGTTATTTTTTTCTTAAAAAAAATGCTGAGTGAGGGCAGGCAAGCAGACGAGCCATCTGATAGGAGGTGGTCATCATCGCTTAAAGACAACCCGAATGGGTTGGTGGCCGTTACAGACCTTGAAGGACTAAATAAGAATTAATAAAAATAATTCTCTGTTATCGCTAAAATATATATTTTCCATCAAGTAACGTAAATTAAAAAAAATACATTAAAAAATATACGTAGCATAAAACAAGTATTTTCTTGCAATAAACGATATGAATCTGAATCAGTAAAACATTGCTCAGGTCTGTTTTATTTCTATATAAGTACACCAAAGGCTGTTTTTGACAATTTCCAAACGAATTGTTTACAGGAATGTCGGTCATTTAGAACCAGTGAAGAAACATCCGGACCCAAATACCAAATTTTAATTACACAAAATATTTCACACGGTAAAATATTCAAAAGGACCCCAGGTATCATGAGGACATTAGACTTTTTATTGTAATTTTAAAACGAAAACGTGTAAAAGGGTGGACCACCTCTGACTTTTGGTAGCAGGATAATGTACGACCGCCATTAATTCTAAACGATGTCAGGAGTTGTCAACAGTTTGGGCTGATGTCTTGTTTTTATTTCGATGATAATTTTCGAGAATTTATTAGCTTTGATTTAAATATTGAGGCTTGGATTGTAAAATATGTATTTGAATTGGGATCAAATTAGTGATATCGATGATAAATAAGTTTGTTTATGAGTTGAACTTTTTTGTTCTTCTCGTAGGTAAGCAATTAAAATCAGTATGATGTTTCTTTTAGTATGTTTTTTCTTCATTATTGTAAAATACTGAATCAGAGGCAGATTATACTGACTTGGTTTTATATGCGACTTTTAGTCACAAAATATACTTATTTAAGAAATTTTTTATAAAATAATATTATAATTTATATAAAATGTTTCATTTAAAACCTTACGCATGTCTTGTAGGTAATAAACCATTATGATGTCAATAATTTTGTGTAATCTCAGTATAATACACCTATAATTTTGAAAGAATCAATATTGATGAAGATTTTTTTGAGACATCTTACTTTTAGGTTACCTTTTCATGAATGCTATACACTATCCGAAAACAATGGGTTCAGTATACGGTTTTTATTATCGTCGAGCTGTACCCCGCAATTAGGGATGTTTTGAGTGTATTTTCGTATGTCTGGGGATGTTTTTGTGTCTATTGTATTTTCTCTGATTTTTGAACTGAACAAATGGGAATTTTTTCCTCACTAGTTTAGTTAACTGAACTGGCCAACTGAACTAGTGGGAATAGATGTGGGAATAGATGAACTTCGTTTGCGTAGAAAAAGGTCTATGCTCAGTTTAGACGATATTATAAACCGTACCTATATGCTCACAGATTACATACTTACATGTAGAACATGTCTCCAAAAGCTCGCATGCATTTGAGTACAACGTTCGTTACCCATTACAACTTATTAGTTTGTGGGCGTGGTGGGCTGAGGACAGAAGCTTTGAGAGAGTGTTTCCTTTTTTATTATTATTGATGACAATTAACATACTGACGAAAAATATAATGTGCAAGTTACCGTTTACGTTGTATTTTTTTTTAAATATGGAGGACTAATTCCCTGGTAGCTTTTGAATTCACAATGACTCTATTGGAATAGATCATCACGGAATGTCAAGGGAATGACATATATGTCTCTTTATTGCAAGTAAATAGGTATTGTGTATATTTTTCTACGACAACATTTTAATTAGGTAATCATCATCAGCCTATTTATATTGCCCCACTGCTCAGGCACAAACCTTCCCTTACATCGAGGGAGATGGAGCCATGATCCACCACGTGGGCCTAGAGCCGATTGGCGGATTTCACATGCCTTAGATTTTTTCTTCTACGGCATACAGGTTTCTTCACGATGTTTTCCTTCACCGTTTTGAGAGCACTCGGTAAATGTAAGTTTTTGCGTCGAAAAAATCCGAGGATAATTCATTGGTACATGGCTGCTCTGGCTGGGAATCGAACCTGGGACCTCCGTTTCGCAAGTCCATTGACTCAACCACTGAGCCACCGAGCTCCTCCTCCAATAATAATTATTATTACCTAATGGGGCCTCTACGCATTGGACCCATGTCCCCGTGCAAGCCTTTCAAAGGACCCGGTTTTTGAAACCCGTGAAACTTTGGGAAATACATAATAATAACTTTATTGTAAATACGGTTGGTATTTATTATTATTTTAATTTTAATTGAATACGCAATCAACGGTACCCTAATATAAACTGATATTTAACGTTAAAGAATTTCCCTTCGATCAGGTTTTGTGTCGTTTATACGGAGGTTTGCCGCCCCATATTTGTTGTTATCGCACATTGAAAACTAATCAAGAAAGGTAACTAAAAGTTGCTATAAATTAAGAACACAAATACAAAAACAAAGCATCTAGAAAGGCATTTGAAAATTTTGAAATTAAATTTTTTCTCATTTCCAAGACATTACAAATATATATTTTTCTGTGAAACTATAGATATTTTATTTTGTTCTCAATTTCCAAATTTTGATTATCAATATAGACCAAGATCAAGATTGCCGATGTTAATAAATTTCATAGGTGTGCCCCTCTTCGCAGCCTTAAGGCGGGGACTACCAAAGAAGTTATTAAGGCGATACCATCGGTCGCCACAATTTACTGTGCATCCTCTATTAACGCAAGGCTCTTGTGAATTTTAATACTTAATTTAGCTCCCACTTCTATCGGGAGACTTTGGTGTGGTACAAGTGATAAGAATGTAGCGAATATATTTTTTTATGTAAAGAAAATGACTGCTTCTGGGCGTAAAATGTCTTGTGATCAAAACGAATCTAAAGATACTTCATACATCAATATCCATCACGCATTTAGGCGACAGGAGGCGACAAAGAAACTATAATATACTCGTATGCATTAGAAAAACATTACAATCCTTATCGTATCAGTCGGGTAAAAATATACCAATGTGACATATATATGTGTGTGTGTTTTATTACACAAATATGATTCTCAAAAACACGACCTATATTTTTCTTTTAATTACCTATATTGCACTAGGATTCGTGTCATGATATATTTCATCACACCATAATTATTACTATGAATGAATCATTTATTTGCCAGATTTTTGGGTTACAAATTAGGTGTTTTTAGGTATAATGGAATCACAAAAATCTGCCATTTCTGGCTTACAAATATTAAATTAAATTCGTAAGTGCCAACTCCTATCTAAAATAATCCTCATAACATGTCACTATATTTTCTTTTAAATACTTAGGTATATCTAATTATATACATTCTTAAATAATTCTTTATCATCATCATGAATGGGCACTTACTATGTAATGAATGGAAAAATAAAGAAAGTATATCCCTTGTACCAAACATTTATTAATGCTTAGCAACATCTAGCTAGACTATAATTAGTAGTAATATAATGTAACTAGAGGGAAAAGTCATTGATTCCTGACCCAGAATTAATATAATTAGGTAAAATAAAGACTGTTTATTAGTGTTCTACGAAATTAATGATATCAATACTTATTATTACACGCTTTTTAGATAAAGGTAATTTATTCAGTAATAAGCTAAAAATACAAACTAATAACAATAAAAACTAATACCTATAATAACAAATAAAACTTGATTAAAATAAATACTTACCTAAATTAATTAAATAACCCGCCCCTTGTCGTACCCGGTGCAAAGGTGCCCATAACGCTCGCGGCATTGCCGCGCTGTATAGCTATGGCCATTGGCCAACCTTTGCACCAGGTAGGACCCGGAGCGAGAGTCATAACCCCTCTCTCTGAGGCGACAGCCTAACTTTTTAGATAGGTTTAGTTTTAGTTTAGATATAATTATTAGTTTGTTTAGTTTAGTTTTATTATATTTTGTTTTTAAGATTTCATTATGTACGTAAGTAAGTAATAAATAACAAATTCGTTATATAGTATACTTATTATATGAATTGAAAATTGTTTAAAAAATCGAAATAGATCATGTTTTAGGGTGTTACCACCTCGAATCGATCGATTATGGATCGATTGGTGTGATAACACCTTTACGGGTCTTGTATTATATTAAACTAAATATAAATAAAAAGTTTAAGCTAATGACCTCTCGATTTATTGTTTAAAAGTTTGATTTTATGATATAACATCAGGTATAGGCAACCTTTTTGGCACCTTAACAATAAAATATATATTTCTCGATCCAACCGTGGTATTTTAAAATGTAAAAACGTCAACACTCACCCGGTGTGGTCTTTACAGCCTTCATAAAAGGCTATATTAGCTATTAAAGATCTTATTTTTATGTCTGTCTGTGCGTCTACTGTATTTGCAAGTTTGTGTTGTAAATATGTGTGCTTAGTCTCAAGTGACTCGATAGGAGATAATATGCAAAATTAATGGGCACCTGGTTTTATGACGAAGATTTTTACCGTGACAGTTGTGAACTCGCTCCATTAAACGTCAAATTCCTTATACGTTGTAAGAGTTGACAGTTGTAAGAGCGAGCTCAGGCTAAGTTCGTGTTCAAAACTGTCTATGAATCTCCTAATAATTCAAAAATGCTGATATTCCAAAACAGCATAGGTTTTGTGAAATTATTGATTTCTTAAATGTATTATGATATCAATTGCAAAAAGATTATTACGAAATGTCAATATCTCAAATAGGCACCAACCCCCTTTTACCGTTCTCAAAGCGATGAAATTATACAATGTCATGGCGCGCCAAACAGAGACGCCGCTATACCAATGCAATAGCACTGTCCCTTTCACGGCCGCTATGACATGGTATGATTTGATCGTTTTGAGAACCGTAATGGTGGTGAAAACTCGCTAGAAAAGTTTCGTGTAAATAATACCTGGTGTACTTGCGGCCTGTTTTGAGACCTTGGACTGCACACTACCATGCGCTTAGATGTCATAATATTAGCTAAAAACGTTAGCGATGGACGTCGCTTTATATTAAATTAAAAGACGCAAAAATAAGTGCGAGAACCCACACTTTTCTACATTATACAGTTATTATTGTAATTTACATATTGATTTCTGGATTTAATAAAAAAAAAATATTATCTTTTAAAACTCAAGAGACCACACACTCTTTGAATAAATATCTTTCAGATACAAATCTTCAGTAAGTAAATATTAAATGTTGTAGGCAAATGACAAATTGGTCATTTTATAAATTGTCTGGTCCACTTACATTTGTTTGCGTTAGGTGTACATATTGTTATTTATTTAAAATGGATTCTTTCTATAACATGTCGGTTAAATAGGCATTTTACTAGATAAATATACTTACAGTAATCGAAATAATGGTTATAAATTAAGTTCGCCTTAACCTTGTCTGCAAGCCAAAGGTTGACTGGTCGAGAATGCCGCATGGCATTAAGTCCGCTTGTACATTATATTGTGTATGAAGAATAAATGAAATGAAATGAAATTAAGGATGTTATTCATAAACATGATTTAAAGTTACGCCACCGTTTAGCCACCCTGTCCCTTTCTATCTTAACCTTTCTAACGAAGTGTGAAACACGATTTAAAGGAAGTGAGGTTTACCTAGGTTTATGAATAACAGAAACAGTAGATTGTGTTAGAAGGGAGCAAAATGGGTTATTCCTGCGAAGGCGCCATTTTGAATCCAGAGCGAAGCGAATTACGAGCATAGCGAGACATTCTAACGCCGAATTCTGAGCTAGCGAGGAAATAGAGCCTGCGGTGAGGTGGGAGCCTATTTTCTATGGACAATCCCTTGGGAATAAAGTACAATTATTATGGTATAATTTAACAGGGAGATTTTGCCCTCTTTCCGAGTTGGTGGCATGAAAAAGTCAAAGTCAAATCTCTGTATTGCAAGTAAGCACGTTGTGTACATTTTTGCACGTCAACATAATTTTTTTGAATTTACATTTACACACCACTTTGCAAGGAAAAGGTGCCAACGCTGAGGAGTAAAATTGGCAAAAAACTCTCAGCTTTACACTAAACACAGCTTTTAAAATTACTTAATAACTAGGTACAGTCGAAGACAGAGATAAGTATACAGGGGGCCAATAAGGTTGAGATTTACTCAAAAACTACTGGACCGAATTTAATAATTCTTTTACAGTACATAGTTTTAACTTTTATCTATCAAACAGTGATTTTTTTTTTGCAATAGGTCAAGTAGTTTTTGAGAAAATCTCAACCTTAAAAACTCTTCTGTACACCTTTCTCTGTGTTCCACCGTACATATCTATTACTATTACTATCCTTCATGCGGAACCGGCGACACATACCATTATTTATATTCACTATTCTGCTATTACAATATATTTCAAGTATATGCAAAAGCTTACTATGCTAAATATACTTACACAGAAGTAGCTTTTTAATTGAGCTACATGTACTTAAGATATATAGAATGTTTAAACATTAGAATGCTAAATATTGAGTGAGCAGATAAAATCAAGATTGTAAGATGTTTTAACTATATGCATATTCACTATTACACGATTATGCATGAAGATTTCTCTCGTTGCACATTATCGGTCCCAATGGTTCCACTACTCTTCCAGTTTTATCATAATCCCTACTATTCAAGGCATTTTGTAATATTTATAAAATATTTATTTAAATCAATTATGGAAAACATACAACTACAGTTTAAGCAATAATATTGTTTCTGCATGAAATTATGTGGTTAAGTATACCATCATTATAAAATAAAATTTGTTGTAGTAAAGTAACTAGGCCAAAAAAAAATTCAAAAGAAAGAAATAAAAAGAAAGAAAAATGCATTTATTAGACGCTACAATAAAATACTAACATACAGTGAATAAATAAGCGAAACACTAATACAATAAACACTTAGAGACAGTATGTGTGCGACATGTAACGTCAAAAAAGATCAGCTCAGCAAGTGCTGTAGCGGGGCCACAGCGCTGGTTTTCAGCTGGCCTTCATCACATCGCTGGTTGTGTTTTAAAAAAAATATCCGCTTGATTTTTAAACCATCTTACATAATACTTGCATCCAAAAATCTACATACATATTTGACAAAAGGATCTTCTATTTTTACGATGGTAATTATGATAATTAATAAAATACCAAAGCCGATGTAATCTAAATTACAAGACATACAGCCTTTTGTTAACCTAATACGTAATAGTGCATTTCAACAGTTGTAGTAGTTATGTAGAGACACCTTATCATTAGCCAGCAGGCTCTATGCATTCACTCAAACACTTTAGAGTACAATGCATAAGCGAAACATGACAATAGCTAAATTGCTTATTAATGAATCTCTAATCAAAATGATTATTTAATTACTTCCGTCATGTGGTAGAGTAGAGTCGTGGTGTCGGTTGCATTATCACATGTTTAAGAATAAAAATAAAAATATTTAAGATAATAGATGTGCCAGAATTACATCAAAGGAAGTCCATTCTCTGCCTGTCACTACGAGAGAAAGGTGTGAATAACAAAAAATTGTAACGGTAGTCCAAAATAATTGTAGAAAACTCAAAACGCAATTTATAGTTCAGATAGCAAATCAGAGTGTTCTTATTAGGTACTTCATTTTAATCATATCATTCAAGTATTTGTATAAAAACCAGTTACAAAAAAAAATGATTATAATTATAGACATTTCGTATAAAGTCCATTCATAACTTGAGTCGTATCATCAAATATCCAATTAAAATATCAGCTCTCAATATTCGTGCTCTTTTAGCACAAATTATTAAGTCGGGCAGCTGCAAGATTATCTCTGCTAATACAGACTCTAACAGGGACGGATTAAGTGGCACAACAGAGGCTCAAATTTATTTTAATTGTAGGAGGTTTAGTTTAATTGTAGCAACAGGTTTTTTTATTGTAGGAGTTTAAAAATCGTAAATTCGTAAACTTTGTATTGTTTATGTGCAATAATTGAACTAAAGTACCTACCTAATTCAAATGCTTTCTTTTTCAACATTAAATAATCAAGATAACAACATTATTATGTAATGCTAGATTATTTTTGGAAATTGTTTGGAAACGGATACAATTCTCAATAGGTACTTAATTTTGGTTTTGGGAAACAAATATGATTAAAAGAAAGAAAAGTGAGAGTAAAAGATTAAAAGAAAGGAGGTTGAAAAGTTTACAATATTTTTTTAGCAACATCTGCTCAAAAATATAGTCAGAAGTACCACTCGGTTTAGCGATGTCACTTTTAGTTATTTATTATAGACACCTCACCAAACTACTGTCCGAAATAGACTTAACACCTACATTGATCTTCGAAAAATCGATACGTTTAATAAGACATTACAGTAATTTAATGTGGCCCCATCTTTGCAATCGTTGGCGATTTATAGACGGACCCACGTTCTTTATTCTCTGGCACGGTCCCTGTCCTCGCTAATACAGTTAACCGCTGGTTATATTTAACCCGTAATTAAATCGCGCTTACGGCCGGATACGATTCCGATGGCTTTGTTCTTGTTTCGAAGTTGGTTTAAATTGAAATCCTTATTTTGTGTCAATAGTTTAATTTACTCGTGACTGTCGGCGGGTAGACATCTTGGCACCCGCGGGCTTGTTAAAGGATGTTGCCAAATATTACCTATTCATGTTTAATTAAACTTATTTGCAAATGTTTTTCGTTTTCACTAAAATTGTGCAAAGGATGGCTCTATCAAAATCAGAATCATATCTTTTTATTGCAAGTAAATATAATTCGTATATATTTTTATGCATTTACATATAGGTACACCACTTTGAAAGAATAGGTGAGGAGAAGAAGTGACACTTTCAGCACCACACGTCTCTTATAAAAAACATCAAATTAAGCTTGTAATTGAATAGGTAGCATTTGATAATAATATAAAAATATTTTTAAATAATCATCAGTAAAATTTTGCAATTTTGACGCTTATATATGTAATGCCCCATATTGTATATTTCAAAATTTATAATAAAGTAAGTAGTCTTGTTTCGAATCACCCTGTGCATAATCGCAAATTCTTAATGTTGATGTTGTAAAGGGTTGAATCAAGAGATATGTCTGTTATTCTTGTTAATAAATAGTGGTTTACATGGCTCTACATTCTTCATTATTGAGTTTAGATGATAAACAAAAGTGACTGTATGTTCATATCTACTCGTATCTATGTTATTCATCATCATCAGTCTATTTATATTGCCCCACTGCTCGGGCACAGATCTTCCCGTACATCGAGGGAGCTCGGGCCATGATCCACCACGCGGGCCCACTGCGGATTGGCGTATCTATGTTATTATATTCGATTAAATAAACATAAATTAAAGTCGTATACAAATCGATTAGCTACAGCAAGCATTCTGAGTCAGCTGTGAACGATAAAATATTGCCACTTCCAATCGGTAATTAAGCAAGCAACAGTTTATGGTATTTTACTGCTTATGGCAGAAAAAGATTAAGAGAGAGCTCGAGCTTAACGTTATCTCCCACTTACAACAGTCAAAATTGTACGACAGTCGTAAGTGCAAGTTCAAACTTGGCTCGCACTCAAAATTGTCTCTGAATCTTGGTCTATAGTCATAGACGACTCGCTCATGAGGCGAGTGCGCGACAGCACCAATGGCATCATGGAGACCGTATTTACTATTTGTATGCAAATCCGAAATAAATATTTATTATTTTAATGTATTTTCCAAGGTTTCAGGGGTTTAAAAAAACCCGGTCATTTGAAAGGCTTGCATTATTGTAATTATTATTATAGACAGTTTTGAGCACGAACTCGGCGTGAGCGTGATACGCAAAGACTATCGGCCTAAGACTCGTCTTTGCTACCTTTGGTTCGAGCACATTATGCCGGGCCGCAGCGTGTCGGGGCGGAGTGTAAAAATCCGCTCAAATCGCTTTAATACAATTTGTATGAACTAACGCACACTGTGTCGGACCGCAGCGGCTCGCATTATTGCGAGGCGGATTTGCGTCCGTGCGATGCGGCCCGCCCCGCTGCGCCCCGACACAGTGTGCTATAGCAAGCGGATTGGAGTGCACTCGCGCCCGTGTTCATTTTACGATATTTGGCAGTGTACTCAAAATCCGTCAATGCGGTGCGACCCGGCCCGTCACTAATGTGCTAAGTAAGCATTTTGCGCTGCGCTGCGGCCCGCTCCGACACGCTGCGGCCCGGCATAATGTGGTCGAACCTTAAACGTCACATGTTTTGACATCCCTATACAATATAACTTGTCAGGATTACCGACATGTAAGCCATGCTATCGAGTATAAGTTTACGGAATTCCAAGTTTATAATAGCAAGACGTTAATTTGGGCCTATCCTCGGCCTCGGCTTTCGGCCTGCATTCTTGGCGTATCCCTTCTGTTGTCGGTATCGAGACATATTTCGCGAGATTTAGTTAAGTAAATACAATACATTAGACGGATGTTAACTAATATTTCATTGCATAAATAAAATTTTCTTGGTATTGCAATTAACTCAAAGATATTAATGGTCAAAGTCGTGCTTTATCCTTTTTTGGCAAAATGAATTTTATCTGGAGTTTGTGTGGAAATAGTAAAAACCAAGAGGTAGCACTGGCATCATCTTTGGCACCCTCAAGGCTTAAAATTATTGTGTTAATTCAAAAACTATTAATGCGATTAGAAAAATCTCTCAGGCGAAAACAAATCATTCCCAAAAAGTTTAGGAAAACAAAATTATACTATCATTATACCAACATTCCAAAAGATCAGATCCTAAAATCATAAAGTAAATGTTCAGGTAAGTTACAACCATTGTTAACTTGAAGACCTCTCCACCCTCCCGAGCAGAAGGTTTCACCAAGTATCTGTAGGGTAAGCCCTTTTAACGCTGTAGGTCAAGAAATTCTGGTGGAATAGTGATGTACTATCGAACTATCGATTTAAAGTACTAAGTACAGCGAGCTCATACTCGTAGTTTTACTGTGGTTCATGTGATGACCGATAGATTCACTGGTAGCCTTTTTGCCTTTTATTGCCATTATAATATGGTTAAAGATTGCTTGACTTATTATTACCTTAATTTTGATAAGAATTGTCCGCTTTAAAATTACTTTTCTTAATCTATCGTGTCTGCCCACTACGGGACAAGGGCGCATGCATGTAAACTTTTGTGTAATGTTCTTCCTTTTGTGGGCTTAAGAAATTGATGCCTTAGTTTTTTAATAATGACTTATTAACTTTCGGTCTCCGACATATCTTCGAAAACCTCTATTAAAGTAACTTAAAAAAGTAAGTAATTTTAGATCTTTAAAACAGTAATTTATTGAGTAACAAACCTGTAAAAATCAGTATTATTTAATTTGAATCTTTCAAGATCGTTTATTTATGTGCAAGTTCGTCGTCGCCGGCACTCGTAATTTGTCATACCTATTTTATTTAAATATCGATACGTTTCCCATCACTAGATAATATCGCAGGGTATAATTATGATCAGCATGTGTGGTGATTAAATGCTTACGACTGCCCCGCCCCCTGTGCGAGAGAGACGTGGGATTTTCTCATGCAATCGTGTTATAAAAATAATCACTTGCATGATTTTGTTTCTCGCTCGCCACATTTTGCATTCAGTGGCAGGTAAATTGGGCCAAACAATCGTGTAAAATAAAATAATATAAGCGACCTTAGTAGTGTCTTAAGCCGGTTTGCTCAAAAGGCGGCATACGCATTGCCTTATTTCGGTCTACTAGTGATCGACAAAATATCGTAGAAATTCTTGCTCCTCTCTATTTACCGATCTAAATGGTAGTCAAAATCTAAAGGGCAAGTAATTTTTATTGAATGTTTGAAAATTAGTTGCTATTATTTGTTGTATGGCATCGCTTGTGAGTGAAAACCTCGTATTGCGCTTGAGTCCATTTTTATCTATGCAAATTATATTTAGATTATCGTCACACTTTTAAAGTGGGTATAAAGACTTATTAAAATCCGGAATAATTTAAGATTTTCTTCCGTACAAAAATATTCAGTATACGTTTTTTACTCCTGTAAAATTTCTTCCTCCGTGCATGTACGTGGTTTTCACTCTCAAGCGACGATATAATAAGAGCTTACAAAGCTTGTAATATTTGTACATAAATTCATAGAGTTTTTTCAGACTTGGGTATTGTTACTTTTCTACTTGTGTCTTTTTACGATATTTTTGTGCAAAGTTATATGTTTACAGTAACCGTTCATTACCAATATAGATCAGGTTACAACGATCGTTTGATTATATCGATTGCAAGAACTCGATTGCCAGTAAGCAAGTATTACTGTAGGTTAAGTACTACTTGGGGCTTCATTACATATAATTTATATACTTACAAGCACCTATTTACGGAGAAACCAGAGCATATTACTTGAAAACTTGAATCAAACTTGGAACTATCTGTCATAGAACATTAATTACTTAATAGAAACGTTAGAACGAGATCGAAAACTATGTTTATTAATTAACCACTTGGGACAAGTTTAGGATTGGACTGGTTTCAAAGTAAATGCTTTAGAGACACTTTTACTCTTAATATATTGAGTCATCTCTCACATAGGGAAAATAGAACACGTCTCCCTCTTTGAAATGTTTCTTGATATTATTAATTTAATTACATTTACTTAAATTGAATTAACACCAGATGATATTAATGTTTATAATAATGTCGAGTGGTCATGGTTCATCACTTTTTATTAACAAAACGATCTCTTACATGTCGTTTGTAATAGACGTCACATTTTGCTATTTGATTTTTTAATTCAATTCTGTTTTAATTTCTGCTATTCTCAATCTGTTAACTTATCCTTGAGTCGAATTATATTACAATAGGTATCCTACAATGGTTACTATTCCATGTTCAAAAGGGTTATCCTACAATGTAATGCTGTAACATTACTAAAGATCTTACAATAATAGGGTTGCTATTGAATGGAAGTTTATTTTACTTTTCAATGGATGAATAAAGATTGTTATTACAGTGTGAGCCGGACACAATGTAGTGTAGAGTAATATGTGTAATTGATATTGAAGGAAGGAACATTGTAATACATCTGTCTGTTCATTATTAGTATTACTTGTGACCCCATTGGTAAACAAAATATTAACCAAAGATAAATATACAATTAAACCTAATCCTGGGTAAGTTTTTTTTATTAATTGGTAACTTTTTTCTTCTTCTTAATTTTACTGCTATTAATTTAATTTTAGTGGCAGATATTTTTTTTAAATTGAAGGTTTCTCGAGCTACAATATTGATCTTTTCCTCTGCTCTATGCCCCAGCGTAGCCGTGGGACGCCCTGTATTAGGGAGTTTCTCTGTTTTCGCCCGACTTACAATATTCATTGCTATTAGGCATATTACATAGTTTAACCTCTTTCCCTTTGTCACGTTCATACTTCGTCTAAAAACGTTATAAGTGAGAAAGGAACCGATTACCTAAACCGTGAAAGGAGTCAGGAGTCCCGCGACCCGAGGGCTGGCAGCTACCTCTGCCAGCGTAGCGTTGGCAATACAGAGAGGGAATGCTGCCAGCCTTCTGGGCTCCGTGACTCCCGATGCCCTCCTAGAGGACATATTTTATTTATCAGTTTAAGTTTTTTAGTGTTAGTTTTTAGTCATTTTATTATTATTTTAGGTTTCTTATTATGTTTAATCTTATATATTTTTTAAATGTGGACTAATTTAAATCACATTTATATGTCACATTAGTCCATTCATAAAATAAATACTTACCTATAAATGTATGTACAGTCGACAGCAGATCAATGGCAACACTTTTTACTTTTGACAGTTCTTATTATTTGCGTCGTAAGACTTGAAATCGTACTGCAAGTGTTACCATTGATCTGCTGTCGACTGTACAAGTGATTGAGTGCACATTGGCTGATACGAGACAGTCAAAATAAACGAGTGTCAAGTTACAACTCTTGACGCCATGTGATTCAGTTGACGAGTGCAGTTTCACTGTGAAGTCTTTGTACCAGCTACGTAGCTTTTTAGATTAGCTTGTTCCCATGCCGATTATAAAAGGAAATAAAATGAGCGAGGTCACAAATCATAGTCTAGCTAGAGTCTAAACCTTTACAGAAAACAGAGATGCATTTTTTCAACTGTAAAGGCTAAACTTTTTTTTAAGGTTGTGCTTTTGAGATTAAGATTTTCTCAATAACTTTCACCAGCATCTTAAAACTTGAGAATTTTGTCCAGAGGCTGATATCCTCACCCAACCGCTGCATAATATATATGACAGAATACCTACTATATATTAATACTAACCACTGATAATAATATGATACTAACTATTTGACCGATTGTAAAATTTATTTTACTAGTATTTAGATAGTTTAGAGTATCTACCTATACTACATGCTATGTAATTGTAATGAATTTTCCAAAAATTGTGTTACTTACGGACTTGTAATTGTATAGGGTATAACAATTACAATATTAATACCAAATATCCATTTTGAACTTTTGTGTCTTGTATTGTACGAACAACAGCAGATCAATGGTAACAGTACGATTTTAAATCTTACGACGCAGATAATAAGAACGGTCGAAAGTCCAAAGAGTTACACTAGTGTCGTTTCGCTGTATCTGCAACATCTATGCAAACTCAAAGTTATTTAGTTAAATGTTTCAGAGTACAATCGTCGACAAAAACATTTGTGCATCCAAACTCCACTCTCACAACCGGATTTCTTCGGCCATCCGGCCATAAGGAACAGAGTTATTGAATACGCCTCCATTCATACCTTTTATATGGCCTTCATACAGGATCGCGTATTCTTTGAAATTCCCTTAACTCCTTGTAAATCTTGTTGAAGAAACTATTTTATCCTTCTTTGTTTGAAAAATAATTTTCATTTTTCTTAGTTTTACTAAGGACTAGTTTTACTAAGGATTAGTTTGACTAAGGATTAGATTTACTAAGGATTAGTTTGACTAAGGATTAGATTTACTAAGGATTAGTTTTACTAAGGATTAGTTTGACTAAGGATTAGATTTACTAAGGATTAGTTTGACTAAGGATTAGATTTACTAAGGATTAGTTTGACTAAGGATTAGTTTGACTAAGGATTAGTTTTACAAAGGATTAGTTTTACAAAGGATTAGTTTAGTTACGAGTAAGTTATAGGTCAAGCAATGGTGTATGTGGTGTGGACCAAGATGGGTGCAGTATATATTATACCTTTAACCATACGACTTTATTAACAACAATAAGAAGAAGAAATGTGAAGTAGATTATACTCAACGGTTTTGTCGATGAAAAAACAATTATGTACAGATACCTACACTAAATTCTTTCATTGGAATAACTCTACTTACCTGAAACAAAATTAGGACTTGCTCTTTACTTTTGGGCTAAATAAATAGACCATCAACTAAATCAATGTGTAATCTCTGGAGGATACTTATTTTATCGGGATGTCCCGATCCGATTTGGGAATGTTCCCAAAGGTCCAAGAATCTATTGTTCTCCTTTTCCCACCAGGTCCATGGCAAAATAAAGTTGGTTTTTAAATCTCCATACACGAATTTCCAGCAGGTCCACGACATTTATTCAAAGTGCAGTCAGTAAAAATCTATTATCCCAAATTTTATATTTATTATCCCAAACCTAATAGTGTAGTTACCTAGTTAGTTCAAAAACATGTTAAAAAGTTCAAGACAATCTCGATGTTAATATCAATCGCTCAAATTCACACACGAATGTTCAATCAATCGCATCCCAAGTATTTCTGTGCGAACAGACAGACCGATTGATTTACGACTAATGTCACGAAGTCTAGTGATGTGCTCAGCTTACGTCGGGACCAAACCAATGGAATTGTAACTATAACCCAAACTTGAAACCAAAAGGTAAATAATAAACTATCTCAGAAATCTAATAATGTCCATTTCAGACCCTTTCTACCACATAATAAAATTATATAACCTACTAAAATTATAAGAATTTTCATCATTTTTGCCACACGAACTGCTGAAATGATCATCAGTCATGCAGGTTTTCTCTAAGTTGTCAGTAAAATACATTATAAAAGCTCATATTTCAAGACATGCAACTTTGTACCTTAATAAATTATTTTTATTACCAAATATACCTACTTACATCAATATTGGTCGTCCATTGGTATTTATTATGTATTCGCTGCCGGATTTCTTATTCATCTATTACTAACGTATGCTGTTATTCATAAACCTAGTTATACCTCACTTCCTTTAAATCGTGTTGCTATCCCTTTCACACTTCGTTAAAAAAGGTTAAGAAAGTAAGGGACAGGGTGGCTAAACGGTGGCGTAACTTTAAATCACGTTTATGAATGCCTTACTCCGCTGGCTCAGTGACCCGAAGTGAATCTTGGCCTCCGCAACGAAATACACCTTTTTTTTAACCCAGGTAAAACATGTAATCATGTACCACCACGCCAACGAAACACACCTGGGAATCAATTGAAGTTATGGGTCTGCCAGGTCAGCCAAGAAAAAAATCTAGACCAAGACTGATTAGGGCCGATTGAGTCGCTCCCTTTCCCATCACTACTACTGTATTTGTCCCATATATTTTATAGCTGTTTGCAAATCTCTGCCAACGTGTCGTTTAAGGATCGTTGTTTGGACGTCCCAGTTGCAATCTTGCGCAGATGTTGCGACTAAGTGCATTTCTAAACACTTTCTTGACTGAATTCTGTTAAATAATACAGGATACCTATCTACCTACCAATTATAAAAGGTACCTATAGTGTCGGAAGGATTTCAGGTCAATATCGAGAACAAAAACGTGGCAGATTAAGCCGATCGATTTGTATGGAACTTTTTTTTTGGCAAAGTGTCGAACTAAAGATTTTCATTTACCCATTGGTACAGAACACTCCCTTCGGCTTACTATTCCTTCTCAGGTATACCCATGCCAACATAGATACTTACTTACTGATTATGCACTTACTTATCGCAGATCTAAATATTGTCATAGTACCTATAGGTAGGTATCTTTTAATTAAACATCATTCATTTTGTCTGTAATATTCCTTAATTGAAAGGGCATCGTATGGGTTTTTGGTATTCGGAATTTTTGACGATTAGTTTATTTAAATGAAAGGTTACATTTCGGATCAGGTCACTATTAGAAATCAACTAAGTATATCCATTCACTCTCAAATCGCTACAATTGTGTTTATATTTATTTAAGCTTGAGCTTGTGGAATATCTTTAGTCGTATTGTATATTTTATTAACTATTTCTTCCTCTATTTTCTTTACAAATTTATAAATCGATTCACTTTGAAAAGTAAAAGCCCTTCTATCTTATAAAGGGTTTTAAAACCTCTCTGGATTTACTTATACTTTAAAAGGCCCTTTATCTGTTTACACATTAGTCATCCAAATGACAAAATACACAACAGTGGATATGACCATTCTAAAATGACCTCTCACATCCTTAATTCATAAAGAAAATTCGTCTCAACTTAAATGGGTTTCAGTCAAGAGCGAACACCTTTTAGACAAACACATCAAACTTATTTGATCTTTTACTATTGCATCAGTACATGAAATAAACCTTATTCAGACTTAATAAGTCATAGTTTACAGTAATATTCAGATAGACTTGAATAATAAAACATAGGCCATGGTTTGGTCTATTTTTACAGGACATTTTGTCTTTATCTCAAAACAATTTGTCAAGTGAAGTGTTAAAAGGGTTAATTTTAATGGAAGTATTAATAATGATTAAATAATTATATTAATTTTTTGAGACACATTTAGACCATTCTGGAAGAGCTACATTTTTTTGTGGTACTTATACTTATTCCTCATACTTATATAAAAAGAACTAACTGCTGCATTCTAAAATTGAAAAGTCGTAGAACAAAAGTTGTTCAGTTACCGATACTGAACACCCTCCCTTCGGCTTCATATACCCTTTATGTTACACCCTGTATAAATAACATTATTTTCTTCTTTCCATTTACAATATTTTTATACAAAATAAAGTAAATCTAAATGATAAATGGAGAAACTTTTTCATCACGACCGGGTTTCGAACCAGGGACCTCCTCATTCCGTAGCACGCTCTATTCCAAAAAACATCTCTATTTATCATTTAGATTTTCGCTTCGCATAGGGTAGGGCGGGGCTAAAAGGTCCGCGGGTAAAAAGGTCCACCATGCCTATCTCCGAAACTAAATGTCCGTTAGACAACTGGGTGACCGGCGAATGAAGCGGGCGGGGGACGGGTACGCATGCCGCCCCGCGCAGTGAGTTCCCTAGAGCCGGCGAGGGTGTACGCGCACGTAGTGCGAAAATTACACGTAAGTAATGTTTTAGATTTTACTTAGTTTTAGTCTCAGGGTTATATTTGAAAACATACGAAGCATAACTTCTGTTTATAAATGGTTAGTGGTATCAAGTTCCACGTAGTGACATTGTTTTTTGTTTGTATCGCTTTGTTTTTCTACCTAACCTAAAACAACAGTCCACCTACCACTGGGGCAAAAAGGACCGCGGTGGACCTTTTAACCCCACGAAATGTTTGATTTTATGTAATTTCTATTTTATTTCCAGGATGCGGAATTACAAAAAAACTACTGTGGGGTGACCGCGACTTCCAATCGTTATCGTAATCGCTTTCATTTTGACACATGGACGCTATACATTGCTGCTATGTTTTTGCAAGTTTTAACAAACGACAACGAAACGCAGCAAGGTATATCGTTCAAGTGTCAAAATGAAAACGATAACCATAACGATTGAAGTCGCGGTCACCCACCCCCCTGAGCGTGGTACGAAATCAGTAGAGTTGATGCAGCGAGCGGCAGATTTAGTTACCTTAAGATTTGTTATTAAGACTGGTTTGATAATGTGTCATAATTATAAAACTTAATAAACAGTGCTAAATAGAGAATATATAGAGTCTCAATATATCTGTTGATTAAAATATATGAATGAATAAACGTAAAGATTATTTATTTTTATTTATGTCCTATATTTGAACACAAAATATGATCTAGTTGTCTTGGTTCTTTTTACCCCATGACTGGTCCTTTTTACCCCACCTGCGAGGTAAAAAGGTCCGTTCGACATAACGTTTTGTATTGCCCATATTTGGCGCATTGGTAAATTCTGGCCGTATTCGACTATTGCTACTTATAGGTGAAGGATTAAGCTTTCTATTATTATTAAAGTCTTTCACAGGAACCTTAAACGTACGTAGTTATGACTCAATATACGCAAAATGGACCTTTTAGCCCCGCCCTACCCTACTATTTGCAAGAAAATATCAAAACAAAATAAAGTAAGTTAATAAAAGCTCTATTCTTGAATGGTATCTAAGTATTTTTTGTACTCTGGATAGGTAGATACTATCTCATCTCTAAATTTTATATTAAAAACACATCTGCATGTCTATTCCATGGAGTACTATCAGTAGCCTATTCGCTTAAAAATATTACCGAACTATTCTAATATAAATAAAAATAACGAAGTCTGATATTTATAGAATCATCTATTATAGCTATTAGCAACAGTAACTCGCTAGTTTCAAATCACAGGTAATAGCAAGTAATATATTAAAAGCTCTTCGGTAATAGAAGGAACAGACTAATATAAATTCTGACAGACATGATTGGTGTGCGCTTGCGCTGCCACTGATGACTCGAGTTAATTACTACCTTAATGATCTTTAGATGTGTGGTCATGTCAGCTTCATAGAACATAACTGCTTCTATTTCAATTATAGCTTCTTTATAAGTGATATTTCTAAGCACGACTTTGGAAGCAATCCTGTTATGACAGTTGATGTTGAATGGATCTACATTTTAAAGATTTTTTTCGTATTTAGTGTCTGTTAATGGATTCTTCATTAATTGCCGCATAATCATCATCAATTTAATTTGCGCCTTAATGCTCTAAGTATACGCTTCCTAAAAACCAATTAACTATGATTTATTTATACATTATATTGCTGTTATTAATACCCGAGTTACTCGGAGTTATTTATAGTTATTTAATTAAATCGCTGAAGATAAAAATTTACTTTATAGTACCAATAATTTAAAAACAACCAGAAATAACTGAGCACAACCAATAAAACCTCTCACAAGACCTTTTAACTTCTGTCACAAATAAAATGAATCTAGATATTTAATTGTTCAATAATAAAATTACGATAATTTTTAAAAAAGTATAGTCCCCAAAGATAAGAGACTGGATGTCCTAGTGTAATGCTTGAGGGATGATCTTGATGCAAAGAGGATCTTATTAGAATAGTATAAGATCCTATTTACCTAGTATATAGTGCGCAAGGGATGTTAATGCTGTGAGAGCATATAAGCTTATCACCTAATGTTTCTATAATATAGAAGTTTATAATTTCCATTTGTTTCTTCTTCAATTTGTTTCTGATATTCTAAAGTCTCTGTTTAGTTTATTAATGGAATCGACAGATCGTCATTTGCCAATGTCATGTCACAGCGTATTCATAAGATATTAAATAACAGCATCGCATCTCTCTTCCTCCAGAGGAGTAGCCGTAACGCCATCAGCCTGGATGAAGGCCCTCAGTGTCTTCTTTTCTTCGATATTATACACAAAACGACCACTGTAGACAATAAAATCAAAATAATCAAATTTTGCAACCGTCACATTCAAGCTATGTTCAAAATTCCTTAAACCGTCTTATTCATTACCATAGTTTCATAATATGTAATTCCCTTTCATAGGGTTGCCTATATACGGCAGATTTGTTAGGGCTATTTAAAATACACACTTTATGTTAGAGGTAGCGGGTGGATCGTGACGACGCATACGTCAAAGATTGGTCAAAGTTACAAGCGATAAGGGTTATTTTGTCACTTTTGTTTTAAGTATTCTATTAGGCCAGATATTATTTGATTATTTTTGCATAGTTTACTTGTATTTAGGTAGTTTTATGAGTTGACAATCTATCCAAGGAGGTAGATATTTTACGTCTATTTATTAAAACTATTCTTTTTCTGGTTTATTTGTCCGTGACAAACAATGTTTTAATTGTCACCACAAGAGATATAGTAGCCATATAGCAGGAAATAAAATTCACAGGAGGAAAAATACTATTCTTACTCCAAATACTGATCCATCATCTCTAACTGCGTCTTGTGTCTACCTTCTCGTTACCGTTTTTCTGGAGTCAAATTGTTTTCTGCATCGTCTGGTTCTTTGTAGTTGTTCTTTGTAGTTGCACACGTTCCATCCAAGTAATTCTGTGCTCTGACGGTGTGACTTCGCATCGCTTGATTCTTACACCTTAGACCACCTAGCTAGGGTGGCCCATGAAATTGTGCATTACCATCATCGTACTACGACCTCAGCGGTGATATTAAAGGGGCTCTGACCCCATGTTATGACCCAGGTGAGGGTTTGATGGGATTCGTGTACTGTCTACGGGCCGTGTTGAGCTGTGAGGAGCGATTGATCGATTTTATATCAAACCATAATCAAATCAAATCTCTTTATTGCAATTAAGCTGGCTGTCTCTATAGTTTGTAACTATAGCGACAGCTCTGCAGTTGCGAATAATAACCATTTTATATCTTTCCGTGTACCCAGTCGGACTATGCACAGAGCTCTAACACCGTTGAATAGAAGAGTTTACCCTGATTTTTATACATAGGTTTAGTTGGTTTTAGTGATCCTAATGAAGGATTAGGACGTATAGGTACTGTGTTCCATAGTACCTCATTGTTGGGAACACTAATGTTAATGCGCTTTGGGCACAGTAATGTTAGTGGCCTTTGCCTAAAATTATTATAATAAGATCTGTCTAAAATGACAGTCATTCACTTGCAACTTCAATCTTGTAAAATCACCATCGCCATACAGTTTTTCTATCAAAATATAATATATTTATTAAAAAAATAATCGTTTTTATTAAACGTCTCAACACTCGTAGTTTCATAATACCATATGGAAATCGGTTACAGTCAAACGCCAATAATTTAAGGCCACAAGCAAGTACTACAAAATAAACACTGTCGTAAACATAATCTGCGATCTTCACACTAACGCAATTCACTAGTTTGGTGTCAAATAGAATTCTAGTGAATTTCTGCGCACCATGAGAGGTCTTTAGTTAAACCTAAATGGTCAACGCTCGTGCCTTTATGGTGGCCATAATTGACGCGAGTGTTTATGGGTCAGTGATATTCTGCTGGTATTGGAATGAAGTGTTAAGTTGTTAAATTGCGATTCTGTACAGCGACTGTCGGTATTTTGAAATATGAGTCTAGAAGGGTCAAAAATTTATTGGCTACTTATGATAAACCCCAATTTGCAATGGGCTTCAATGAAATTAAATACACAATTGTAGTGATTTCATTCCATATTGTGTACGTTAATAACCGCTATACGTACTAAGCGAGGCGTCCTGCTCGCTCTCGCGCGATGTATCATATGAACAACAGTGACAGTTTCGTTTAGGATTTGGATTCAACTTAGGGCGGCTACAGAATTAGCTAAATACAGTAATTCTGTAAATAGTCACAATAACAAACTAATGAACACGCCATGTTGGTTTCTTGGATTTTTTCATCCGATGTCATAGAACTAATCTTACAACAAAGTATTATTATAAGTTCTTGAGATGTATTTTGCAAAGCACGAACAACTAAAATGAACTAACACCTGTTAGCTAATACAACCTATTTTCTTCGCGATGTAAGAACGGTCAAGTGCTAACAACACAATTTCTTCTCTAATCAGCGGCCATCGGACTCATGTTTGCATGCCCCTGTTTGTCATCGCATGCGGGTTCAAATTGACCATAAGTGTAATAGGACTTGTCCCATTGTTTTACAGCATCATGGTGTCACTTGCTTACAAAATGGCATATTGTGTAAGCAAGTAGTGAGGTGCCAACGCTAGGTGTTTGATAGCACCCTGTAACTTGTATAGATTTATGTTTGTTTATAAGTTAGGGGACCTATCAGCTATTAGTTTACGATAAGCAGTATTGAGAAAATATGTACGACGTACTGGCAAAACGATTTACAGTAAAGTATTTATTTATCGTGATGAAACCTGCATGCCGTAGAAAAAACACTAAGGCATATGAAATCCGTCAATCCGCACTGGGGTGGTGGATCATGGCCCGAGCTCCCTCGATGTAAGGGAAGTTCTATGCCCGAACAGTAGGGACATATAAATAGACTGATGATGACAATGAAAGTGTTCATTGTTATCTGAAACAATTAAGGCCCGGCCTCCGCGGTCCGGCCAGAGCCGGACTTCATTGCTTCATGATGGAAAAGCTTATTTTAGAATTAAAACTATAGTGAGCCATTACTACAAATTATTATATATAAACGCTTATTATCATTATTTTTTAAGGAAGAAACAAGACTGCGATAGAATATTATTACTTTTTAACTTACCCGGCACCGGGTAAGACGTGCACAAAACTATGCAAATAAGCACAAATTCCACGTTCACTGACAGCTTTTTATGACGTAGTTATAGATTCTGTACAAAGCTTTCAACGGGGTAAAACTTTGCAAAGATGCTCAAATGACATTGCCACATTTCAATGGAGCTTTGCCCCACCTACAAAATTAAGTGACCATTTAAGCTGTACCTATCATTTTGTTGGGTACTTATTACGTATTGCATAGTCAGTATCATTTTCTACTACTCTCGCAACTCCTATAGAATAATAACAAAAACAATGAATAATTCGCTTCGATTTCTTTCTATTTTCTGAATTCTAAATTAGGCTGCTTTTTTCGACTCGCTAGATGTACAAGACTTTGTTTTAAACCAATAATTTTATTAAAAAACGGAGATATTTTCACATTTATTCGTTATCTTTTACATCTTGCGGTTGATGGTGGGGCATAATCTGGCATTGCCATTTCTGCTGCCACACCGGCTTTAACATTGGCAAATGGCAAAAATTCTCGAGGTACGACGTACATAAGTACCTAGTACTGTGAAAGATGTAGAAAACTTTTATTTCTGTCAGCGATTGTACCCGAGACATTATTTCGACATTCCATCGAAGTGCTAACTGCTAACAAAACACAATGAAACCTCATTGTGATATAGTTATTGTATTGGAGCTGTGAATTGGCCCTTTTGGGTTTGGGCCGCTTGGAGCCGCTTGGGGCCGCGCAATATACGGTGCTAAGTGGCCCTAAGGTGGTCTCCATTTACACCTTAAACCCTAAAAATGTTAGTTAAAGTTATTTATGGTTTATTTTATTATTAAAGAGTTTTGTGTGGATCTTAGTTAAGATTTTATCTCTAGATCTAAGGTTTCATACGATTCCAATCGTAGGTACAGCTAACAGCACACTTTGGACCGTTCTTATTATCTGCGTCGTAAGATTTAAAATCGTACTGCAAGTGTTACCATTGATGTGCTGTTGTCCGTACCTACATTTACTGAATACCACCGGCATAGCTATAGCTTATACATAGGTCCACGTTTAAAATACACGTGGGTTAAGCTGCGCGTAAACCATAGTTACACTAAGTACGTATGTCGGGGGAGGGGGGGGGGGGGGAGGGGGAGGGGGGGGGGGATATACGCCCATGCTGAATACTCTCAAAAATAATTGGGAGCATGTCGATGTATGGGCATATTATTTTGGGAACGGCAAATATAAGTTGGTCCTTAAATCGAGTTTATCTTTTCGTTAGAGCAAAATTACGGGCATACGTTGCGTTGCACGGAACCTTCGGTGCACGAGTCCGACAACCATTGGCCGACAAAAAATCAAAGATAAGTTCATAATTCCATAGTACCTACCTAAGTTCATTGAAGGCCGCTATCTTCATTTTTATCCTTGATTTAAAAAGTGAAACTTCTTCATAAATACATATTAAAACGTATCGAAAGCAACCTTTTGTAGGACACAGTGTGTCTATATGCTGCGGTCGTGGACAAAAACACTTTTAAGTTATATTGTGATTCGGATGCCGCTGTTTTGTCGCTCGAACGATCTTGACGTTTCATCAGTGTCTCAGCTTTTAAAACATATTTTATGATACACATGAAATTACACTACGAAATCAAAATATAGATAGAGAAAATATACCTACCTTACCTACATTTGCGCAATCCTCGGTCGAAAAATCATCATCATCAGTCTATTTATATTACCCCACTGCTCGGGCACATACCTTCCCGTACATCGAGGGAGCTGGGGCCATTATCCACCACGCGGGTCCAGTGCGGATTTCACATGCCTTAGATTTTTTTTTCGTATGTTTCGTGTCGTTTTCATACAAATTCGTATCGTTTAGTTTCCGATATGAATAGACTATTTTATGTCACGAAAGTATCAAATAAAGAATTTTCAAAAATCAACAACCATGCAGTACAAACGGTTTGTATGTACACTGCTATCAACTTAAGCTGAGAATTGCATTTGTGTGAGTGATCGCCAAAAGTACAGTTAATAAAACACATACAAATAAAATTATTTGTATGTGTTTGTTGTTTGGCGCCGCGCCACAAGCCGATGTGCACTCACACAAATGCAATTCTCAGCTTAAGTTGATGGCAGTGTACTGTATCTATATTTCTCAATGTAGGGTAAACTATCAAAACTTATCGCTCGGACTACACACCCCAGTGGTCAACATTACCGATGATGGCCACAAAAAAACAGCTAAAATCGTCGGTCGCCGACAAAGTGAACACATAACTTTCGAGTTGGGTCCTTACGGGTCCCTTTTGGGACCTTTGCGCCATTCAAACCTGTGATTAACAGTTAATAATGCGGTTTTGTCGGAGATATCGGTAGTTTGTAATCGTTTTTGTCCAACATTTTGCGGGTTGGAGCACCGTGCGATCGTTAAAGGGGAATTAGTTTTAGGTTGTGATATTTAGACCCTGTATCACAGAATAATTGATAGAGATAAGATGCCATGCTTTTACTTGAATTGAATCTATACTATGGTCACAGTCTCTATGGCATTTCTAACCTATATTAATTGTTTTGTGCCCTGTAAAAGAATACAGAGTGCCTCATGTAAGTTAAGATTACTTGACCAAAAAAGAGGCTGTCGAAATCGGTCTAAACTGTCGGTCTAAATATCGACTAAAATAGTGAGTATAATCCTAATTACTACCTACTTAGAATATAATAATTTTAAGTAATAAATCACTACAGTTTTAATCGTATAACTACTTGACCTTTGTAAAAAAAATCTTTTACTAGTAAGATAATTTTGAATGCATACTAAAAACCGATTTAATTATATCTTAAAAAAAATTTAAAAAAATCGGTCAACAATTTTTTTACAAAATCTACATAACTATCGACGCAATATAATTCGTGCTTGACCGGTTATTTGTCGATCAAATCGATCATGAAATTAATATCGGAACTTGTTCGAGAAATTGATATGAGAAACGGGACTTGCACCGGAAATGATCATAATATTATCATCTTTATCATTATTAAATTGAAGATGACTTATTTATTATAATTAAGTGATTGAATGTACCTGTTTGATATTATGTTTTGATATTTAGGACATACGAGTATGTAAACCGCAGCCCAAATCAAGTGTCTTATTTTGTAAACAAAAACTGACCACAGTTATTTTCACATTATTAGATCGGGTTACTTTATTTTCACAATGATGAACAGGTTCGATTAAACAGTTCCTTCAGTGTTACATCACTACAGGTAATTTATTGAACGATCATATTTACAAACTAAGACACTTGATTTGGGCTGCGGTATAAATCAATGGACAATCTCGAGTCCAGTGCACTGTCTAAAACAGAGAAAAGTATGCAGGAGCTTGTCATTAAGGTTGAGATTCTCAAATACTACTTCACGGATTGAATAAATAGTGCACGTACACTATGTAATTGAATAAAAGATTTGGTGTGGACTGTAATTTTTAGTAAACTGGTATATTGAAACAATTTGAACATAGAATTTTTACACTTATTGCGAGACGTTGGAAAATTCTAGAGCTCACTATAGCGTTGACAGTGACAGTTTGTTTTTACCACTGACACTATTATTATTATTTATTAATTTATTTAATTAATGGTCTCGACAGTTCCTCATTTGCCAATGTCATGTTACAGAACATTCAAAATATCATATCGTCTTCTCTTCATCCAGGTGAGTCGCCGTAGCGTCGTCACCCTGAGTATCCGCGTCTTCTTGTCTTCATCCAGAGGAGTCGCCGTAGCGTCGTCACTCTGGATGAAGCAGCTCGACAGTCACGTTCACTCCCGAGCTCGTAGTGGGACTCTTGACCATAGCGCCAAACTTCAGATCTTGCATGAATTATACAATAACTTCACCATACTGTTATTCGCGAACATTTTCTGAGATATTAAAAACAAATCACCCATTGTAGACACTGAAAATTATCAAATAATTTCGCAACCGTCGTAACCCGCCATTTTTAAAAGCCTCCATTGACACCACTTCACCCCCGCGCGGCGGGGTAAACGCGACGCGACAAGTACTTTTTGAGAAAATCTCAACCCTATAAATTACTTACGGAATGCAATAAAGAATTTTAAATTGACTCTCTTGTATACTTTTTTCTATGTAAGACCACACCTATGTAGGAAGTCAAAATTAGCATTAGCTAATTTCAAAACAACTGTAGAGCCATTAATTGATTATAATAAACAGATTAAAGAGATTAAAGTTAAGTAACGTCCCACACTACTTAAACCAATATTAACGCTGTCGAAGAAGGAATAACCCTGCAAATGAATTGTCATCATATCACAAGAATCGTGTTACGAGACATAATTAAGAAGCTGCACAGCTTTGAAATATTGAATTGAACAGAAGTCGTATACGTATGTTCTGTAATTTTTTTTTATAAAAGTTTCATAGTGGAAATTAAGGCGCTATATGGTTGTCAAAAGCAAGAGTGAGACAGAAGATGCAGCGCCGGAGTGAAGAGCACGGCGCAGTGCCTCGACATTCGTATTTGAATGAATTTTTGGCAGGGAAATAAAAGTACGCCAACAATAATATTTTTTTTTTAAAACAAGCTCTCGTATTTACAGTACCCCACATTTTGATATATATTTTGTATGAATAACTATTTCGGCTTATAATTTTCATTTTAAAAGACATGGAAGCATGTTTGCGATATTTTTCTATCTAGCGAAGTTTGTCAAATCGTGTATCGGTATTCATCAGTCTCTAAATATACACCCCAAGATTGTTATATATTTTTTTCAGTCGTTAAATTTTAGTAGTTAGTGCTGTAGCCTTGAAAAACTGAAAAACGCGCTTACGAAGCCTTAAGTCATCTATGAAGCTTCACCGTGCGTTGAAATAGCAACTAGTATAAGGCGTCAGCTCTCCGTCTCCCTAAGGCGGGAGTAGGCCAGCTAGGTAGTAAACTAGCGAAATTATTGTGAACAGTAAACGTCGACAAATTGCTAACACACCGGATGCCGTTGATATCGCCGGTTAATAAAACTGTCATTTTGCACGTAATTTTAACTCGATTGCCTCTAAATTACTTAACCCCTTTACTAATTTAGAGCCAATAGGCTGATAATCAGAATTATATCTCTTTATTGCAAGAAAACTTACATCTAATAAAATATAATAAAACTAAACTACTTAAAAATACATTAAAAACTAAACTAAAAATATACCTAACTAAAAACATTCTAAAAAACTTGGCCCTCTTGCGAGGGTGCCCATCACGCTGGCGGCATTCCCGCGGTGGATGGCTAGGCTCAGTCTCTGCGCGAGAAAGCCGCCAGCACGAGGGTCACCCGTCGCCTCCCTCAGGCGCTTGCTGAGCTCCTTGTGGAGCGCGTGTGCTCTCGGGCCCCACGGACCAAGTGTCTCGACGCCAAAGGGGACAAAGTCGTATTGCAAGAAAATATATTGTGCATATTTGAACGTCAATATTTTGTAGATTTAAAACATTTTGCAAGGAAAAGGCTAGGTTGTCGCCCAATCTACTCAACAGAAGTTTAATTTTTAAGCTTTTACTATTTAACTTTTCTATTTTATTTATCTTATTAATGGACTCGACAGTACGTCACTTGCCAATGTCATGATACAGAATATTCAAAATATCATAGTCTTCTCTTCCTCCAGAAGAGTCGCCGTGGCGTCGTCACCCTGGGTAGCCGCGTCTTCTTGTCTTCATCTAGAGGAGACGCCGTAGCGTCATCACTCTGGACGACGCAGCTCGACAGTCACGTTCACTCCCGAGCTCGTAGTGGGACTCTTGACTTTAGCACGAAACTTCAGATCTTGCACAAATAATCCAATAAATTCACCATACTGTGATTCGCAAACATTATCTGATTAATTTAACGTGATATTAAACACAAAATAACCACTGTAGACATTAAAATGAAAATTATCAAATTATTTCGCAACCTGATGGTTATGTAATTAATTAATAATAATATCGAATTCTTTTAAAAGACGCGCTGTTGAAAGTTTCATGCAAATTTTTCTCCTCAGTGGTGGCACCTTTTCTTTTACGTTTAATGTAATTTTTTTAAAATGTTGACGTACAAAAATATATACAATACACCTGCAATAAAGGCTAAGGTTCTAGTAGTGATTGAATGAAGCTCCTTACATTATCTTTTACTTATGGAAGAAATTACGTAAAACTTAAATAAGCGCATATATACAAACGGAAAGGCCAGCGTAAACTTTCACCGAAAAAGCTTTTCCCAACAATGAAAGGCTTTAGGTATTAAGTGTTTCCCCTAATGGCTGTACCTATCTATAAACGGATGACGCTAAAAGGTCTGTCCGTCTGTCCGTCCGATTGTCTTCCGGCCTTCGCTCCAGGGATTAGCAGCGGGCTCTCAGAAATGTTTTTGAAATTATGAATTTTTAACGTGGTACGAGGTTTTTCTCATTCATTGGGGACTATTCTAAGATGTGTTGGGTTTGCGTTTTATTTTATTTTATTGTTTCGGTAGATGTGAGATGTGATTCTGTCTTGGCCGCTAGTCACTGTCGTTCATGCGCTACATCGCGTAAGAGCGAGTGGGACGCAGCGCTTGGCGGTGACTGATAGAAGGCTTTGTAGCCAATCGTCATCGTGAAATTCCTTGCACATAACGGACATGTGTTACAGAGTGGGAGAACTCCGAAGGCGTGGCACAGGAGCATCGTTGTCCTGTTTTTCAAGAAAGGGGACAAAACCCTATTGAAAAACTATAGACCTATCTCTCTCCTGAGTCATGTATACAAGCTGTTTTCGAGAGTCATTACGAATCGTCTTGGACGGAGATTTGACGACTTCCAGCCCCCGGAGCAGGCCGGGTTTCGCGGAGGATATGGCACCATAGACCACATCCACACAGTGAGGCAGATTATACAAAAGACAGAGGAATACAATCGGCCCCTGTGTCTTGCATTTGTGGACTATGAGAAAGCATTTGACTCTATCGAAACCTGGGCTGTTCTGCAGTCCTTGCAGCGATGCCAAGTAGACTGGCGATACATCGAGGTGCTGAGATGCCTGTATGACGCCGCCACAATGACCGTCCAAATCCAGAACCAGCAAACAAGATCTATCCAGTTGCGTAGAGGTGTGAGACAAGGAGATGTTATATCACCGAAACTCTTCACAAACGCGCTGGAAGATGTCTTCAAAACACTGGACTGGAATGGACGTGGCATCAGTGTAAATGGCGAGTACATTTCACACCTTCGGTTCGCCGATGATATAGTGGTCATGGCTGAGTCGCTGCAGGATCTGCAGACAATGCTGGATAGCCTTAATGCTGCTTCTCGCCGTGTCGGACTCGGGATGAATTTGGATAAGACCAAGATCATGTTCAATGATCTGGTCGTCCCGGAACCAATAGTAGTCGATGCCACGGTCCTCGAAGTTGTTCAGAAATATGTCTACTTAGGACAAACTCTGCAGCTGGGTAGGAACAACTTCGAGAAAGAGAGTGACAGGAGAATTCAGCTGGGCTGGGCAGCGTTTGGGAAGCTACGTCATATCTTCTCGTCTTCAATACCACAATGCCTAAAAACTAAGGTCTTCAACCAGTGCGTCCTACCAGTGATGACCTACGGAGCCGAAACGTGGACATTGACGGTGAGACTGGCCCACAGGTTCAAGGTCGCTCAGCGAGCTATGGAAAGAGCTATGCTTGGAGTTTCTCTGTTAGATAGAATAAGAAACGAGTATATCCGCCAGAAGACAAAAGTGGTTGACATTGCTCATAGAATCAGTAAACTGAAGTGGCAGTGGGCTGGTCACATCTGTCGTAGAACCGATAACCGATGGGGTAGACGAGTTCTCGAATGGAGGCCACGAACGGGTAAACGTAGTGTGGGACGCCCCCCGACCAGATGGAGGGATGACCTTCGCAAAATGGCTGGCAGGGACTGGATGCAGAGGGCCGAGAGTAGGGTTGATTGGCGCGCTTTGGGAGAGGCCTACGTCCAGCAGTGGACTGATACGGGCTGATGATGATGATGATGATGAACGGACATGTAAGACCACCATTCTCTAGTTATATTTATATCATCATCATCATCAGTCTATTTATATTGCCCCACTGCTCGGGCACAGACCTTCCCTTACATTGAGGGAGCTGGGGCCATAATCCACCACGCGGGCCCAGTGCGGGTTGGCGGATTTCACATGCCTTAGATTTTTTTCTTCTACGACATGCAGGTTTCATCACGATGTTTTCCTTCACCGTTTTGAGAGCACTCGGTAAATGTACGTAAGTTTTTCCGTCGAAAAAACCGAGGATAACTCATTGGTACATGGCTGCCCTGGCTGGGAAACGAACCTGGGTCCTCCATATTGCAAGTCCATTATATTTATATTCATAGTGTTATTTATTATTATTATTATTTCGCACAATTTAACTTAAAATAGGTACAAAATACAAGAAAATTTGGTATTTATGTTATTCCCTGTTCTGTGGAGACCAGTGCCATCCAGTGGGAATTTTATAAGGTGTACTGCTAAAAGATTTTTGCCACTTTTTCTTATCAGCGTTTGGCACCTTTTCCTTGCAAAATGGTGTAAATGTAAATTCAAAAAAATGCTGACGTGCGAATAGTACACAACGTGCTTACTTGCAATAAGGAGGTAGGTATGATATGGGCACCTAACACCCGGGCGGTCTTTCCATCCCAGTCGTCCATTACTTGGTAATTACTGTAAAGAATGACTCCCTGCAACTGGCTACATAATGTACTACTGATTGCTCCGGGCACGCCCATAAAATGATGATGGAGCTCAATGACTTGACTTTACATACATTATTGCACTTTGGTAATATACATGTACCTACTAGTACGGTCTAATACAGAGAAAGGTGTACAGGAGAGCTTTTAAGGTTGAGATTTTCTCAAAAAATACATGATTAATTTTTGAAAATTCTTTTAATTACATACGTAGTTGTACTCGAAACTATCCATAAGTAAAAAAAAATATATAATCGGTTTAGTAGTTCTTGAGAAAATCACAAAAATCAAAAAAATCTCTTTCTGTGTTTTCGACTGAAGTAGATGGTTTAATAATATATTTTGTAGCAAGTTGATATACTGTTGAAATATTAGAACATTGTATGCTGAATATTTCTGAACTATAAGATGGATACGTATAAATAAATACTGAGTAGATTTTTTTAAACAACAAGTAAATGGTTTCGTTTAAACGAAAAAAAGTTCAGTTTAAAAGCTTAAACGTACCTATAATTATCTCCAAATTGCACTTAAATGGCTGGAATTGCAGTATTAAACGTAATTAGGGTCAACTTGACTGAATACTAAAGGGAGAACTTCATTTGTCAGTCTGGAAAATCAGGTCGAGTTGTATTATTGTGTGGCGATGAGAAAACGGTCGGTATTTTGTATCTGTATTATTTTATCCCTTTATATTCTTATTTTGTATATTTCTACATTTCAAAAACTATAAATATAAAAAATATAAATATAAAAAATAGCCATGCACGCGGGTGCATGTGGTGTGCGGGTGGTGCCAGTCGGATGCATCTAAGATACCGTAGACAAGGACTCCATAGAGAGGAACTCTTCAAAATGTGTGCAGTGTCCAGCAGCACTGCCTTCTGCATCCGGCTCTTGACCCAACTGTCTAGCGAGAGTCTCTTAAGGTGTTGGTTGAGACTTCGCTATTAAACCATTCAATGTTACGACTATCGGAACAATTATGGTTGAGTCCACATCCCACATGACGGTAATTTCGTGAGCCAAGTGTAAGTATTTACTTAGTTTAACTTTTTCTGCGTTCACGAGATTATCGTGATGAGGGATGGTGACATATACCAGTATTGCCCGACGTGAACGGGCGTATTATGAGATGCAGTGTCACGTAGACCAAAATAATACCAAATAACATCAGTACTGTGATTAAAACTTTTCATACTTCAAAATCCATCAAGCCTTTTGCTTTCGGTTAAAAAGACGAGTAGATTTATATCTTCCACCGATGTCTTGTACCTCAAATGAATCATGCCCGTTCACCCTCTGGCGTAACTGTAAAATAGAACTGATCATAAAACAACCCCTAGCCATTATTACACCCCCAGGACTTATGTCCGAGTCAGTGTATGGTTTGGCCATCAATGCTTTATTAGTGGGGAGGCTTATAGGGTCGAGAGAGCCTTAAGATATAGGTACGTCTGAGGCTGTCGGTGGTCGACGTCGTCACAAAAATATGTTGAAAGTGACGATGTTGAAATCGACATTTATAAAGTTAACGCCAAAATATCTTCTTGTAACTACAAAGACACCAACACTTGTGTATGTATGCCGAAGCCCAAATCAAGTATCTTATTTTGTAAACAAAAATTACCCTACCCTACTAACATTTTAAGCTATTCTGTGATTATTGCATAGTTATTTTCACATTATTAGATCGGATCGCTTTATTTTCACATTGATGAACAGGTTCAATCAATCAGTTCCTTCAGTGTTACATCACAACATGTAATTAGAAGATCATGTTTGTTTACAAGACAAGACGCTTGATTTGGTTAGGTTCTTACACCATTACGACTACCATTTTAAACTACACTGTGAAAATAAAGTAGATCTACTTTATTTTCACAATGATGAACAGGTTCAATCAATCAGTTCCTTCAGTGTTACATCACAACAGGTAATTAGACGATCATATTTGTTTAAAAAATAAGGCACTTGATTTGGGCCGCGGCATACTTACATTCACGCGAAAAATATTACCTACCATCCTCGTCGGCAGTTGGGTAAACAGAGATAAAATTTTCTATCTGCGCAGAATTATGTTTCATGAGTGGAAGGGTTGGAGGGAGGCCTTTGCGCAGCAGTGGAACAACGCAATTAAATAAATAAATAATGATCAAGACGTAGGTACAAACCTTGGAAAGGAATACTAATATTTAAATCTCCCCACTGTTGGGGCATAGGACGTTTACATCAAGAGACCTCGGGCCATGATCAACCATGTAGGTATAGTGAGGATTTGTGTTTTTTTTTTAAATTTAAATATTTATTAATTTTATTACGATGTTTTCCTTCACTGTTTTTAAAGCTTTCATTTAGGTACTACTTAAGAATATCTGCATGACCACAGGGATCGAATCTTGGGACCTTATCCTAAACACCGGGCACCAAACTCACCACTTACAATATCTAGCAGTATTTCAGAAAATCTTAACCTCAGTTAGGTCTCCTTTACACTTCTATCTAAGGCTGTACAGTCGCACACAGAACTCGTATCCTTCAAATAATATCCCATAAACCGCGTCGTATGACGGGGGCGCGCGTCAGTTTCCAATTTATTTTTTCCCCACCGCACCGGTGCAGGGCCGCTGCAGTAAACTCAAATCGTAAAGTTACGATGTCTGGCCCCGAAACGCCCTTACTACGATGTCGAAGGGCTTGCAAGACACCATGAATATTTTAGTTGTTTAATACGATGCGAGAGTTTGGTGGTGGCAAAGTTTCTACGCAAAGTTCGCTTGGGTAAGTAGGTAGTTCACAGTGTGGCTAATTCTAATCGGAATCCTAATCCTAAACGCAACTCGTCGATGCGCGTGCAATACCGCGCAAGAGCAGTTTGTTAAAACCGCGTAACAGCAAAAGGCGCAAAATTGAAATATCGCGCCAATGGATTCTTAACGCGTATTGCTTGTGGTCGATTCAAGGTCAATTTACGTGACTTTCTTATAAAGTAAGTTACAAAAAAGTGACTACAAAACATAGTCAAATGACTAGGATTTTCAGTTTTTTTACCTCCTGTAAAATCGTACAAAAGCAGACTCGGTATTAACAGTATTAACAGACTGCTCTTCCGCGGTATTGCACGCGAATCGACGAACTGTCACTGTTGTTCTTATGCTACGTCGCGTCAGAGCGAGCGGGATGCATCACTTAGAGGCGACTAGTATTAGCACTAATTTGTCAAGTGTAACAGCCTCCCAGCCTGCCTTCTTGGGTCAGTCACTCACTCAGTCACAACTGGACACGAGGGACAGGACTCGCGCATGTCCAGTTGGTTAAATACAAAAATAACACTTGTTATTTCACTAACTGGCTACGCTAAGATTACTACGCATGTCCAGTTAGTGAAATTTGAATTTCCAATGGGTTCTGGGTTGGATTCCCAGTTGGGAAAGTGCTTCTACCACTTTTCCGAGTCTGGATATACCTAGTTTGTGATTGTTTCGGAATATGTCTATGGTTCCATTGCACAGAAACTATCACAAATTACACACAGACTCGTAAAAGTGGTTAATATAGGTACTTCACGAGGGAATTGAATCTACCCCTTGCACATAAGTTATAGGCACACTGCCGACTAGGCTAGGTGTCATCTGTAACTTTTCTATTTTATTTATTTTATTAATGGACTCGACAGTACGTGGCAAATGGCCAAAGTCATGTTACAGAAAATTCAATATATCATAGTCTTCTATCTTCCTCCAGAGGAGTCGCCGTAGCGTCTTCACCCTGGGTAGCCGAGTCTTCCTTTCTTCATCCAGGGGAGTCGCCGTAGCGTCATCACTCTGGACGAACCAGCTCGACAGCCACGTTCACACCCGAGCTTGTAGTGGGACTCTTGATAAAAGCTTCAAACTTCAGATCTTGCTCAAATTATCCAATAAATTCACCATACTGTCATTCAATAAATATATTGAGTATATTATGTTCTCACCCCTTTCTCGCTTTAATCAAACGTACCTTGGTACCAGGCTGGTACAATAATTTAGTAAGGATAATAGAGGTTCATTTTTCACTAGTCCAAATTGGATACGGTGGCTGGGTGCGTTTTTTGTTGCATCTCAATGTCTCTGCGAGAGGGGAACGATTGCATTACACCCTAATTTAAAATTGAGCACCTTAAATATGGTTCTATCTTAAAGGTAATTTATACTTTCTTGGATTTTAATTTTTCTTGCATACGTAATGTCATGCAAGGTTCAATGATCCTGATATTTTTTCTTCACCTACTTAATCATCATCATCAGTCTAATTATATTGCCCCACTGCTCGGGCACAGACCTTCCCTTACATCGAGGGAGCTGGGGCCATAATCACCCATGCGGGCCCAGTGCGGGTTGGCGGATTTCACATGCCTTAGATTTTTTTCTTCTACGGCATGCAGGTTTCATCACGATGTTTTCCTTCACCGTTTTGAGAGCACTCGGTAAATGTACGTAAGTTTTTCCGTCGAAAAAACCGAGGATAACTTATTGGTACATGGCTGCCCTGGCTGGGAATCGAACCTGGGACCTCCGTATTGTAAGTCCATTGACCCAACCACTGAGCCACCGAGCTCTACTTAATACTTAGATTTTTTTGGTTTTTATTTTATTTCAGATAGCTTCACAAAATAGCATTTCTTTTGTGAACGAAAGACAAAAAAGGTAGTTCACATCGCGCATAGGGTCAGCAAGCTAAAGTGGCAGTGGGTTGATCACGCGTCATGCGATTATGTTGACTACACTACTGAATCTCGAAGTACTACATCGCGATTTCCTATACTCCGAAAGTAAGTACATAAATTCAAAAGTAAAATCATTCCAATTATTCATTAGAAGCTGCTATCCATACACAAATAATACTAATACACACTACATCAATTACACAAACGTGTTTGAAAATTAAATTAAAATAAAAAGAGTGGTGTCCCACAGGGTCCACCACCTGCCCGGTGGCTTTCAACAAAACTAAATATTTGTGTAAAAAAACAAATACTATCTAATGACGGCCGGAAGATTGATGACAATTGTGTACACTTCAACACGAAAGTGCATAAGTTAGACTTTATTATTATATACCCATGCCCAAATCTAGTGTCTTATTTTGTAAACAAAAACTACTAACATTTTAAGCTTTTCTGTGTGTGTTGTTCGTATGTTGAAAGTAACGATGTTGAAATCGACATTTATAAAGGTTAACGCCAAAATCTCTTCTTCTAACTACAAACACATCGACACTTGTGTATGTATACCGAAGCCCAAATCAAGTATCTTATTTTGTAAACAAAAACTACCCTACCCTACTAACATTTTAAGGTATTCTGTGATTATTGCATAGTTAATCACATTATTAGATCGGATCGCTTTATTTTCACATTGATGAACAGGTTCAATCAATCAGTTCCTTCAGTGTTACATCACAACATGTAATTAGAAGATCATGTTTGTTTACAAGACAAGACGCTTGATTTGGATAGGTTCTTACACCATTACGACTACCATTTTAAACTACATTGCTCTGCTTATGAGCGCTGGTGGAAATCTCACTTGACGATAAGTTTCCAATTGTGTAAAAAAAAGCAATGGTCTCAAATTATGTAAACGGTTAAAATAATCGTTTATTTTTAATTTACAGCACATGTGATGTCTAATCCTAAACTTATACTGCTAGTGAAAGAGCATGACTTCATAACACAGGGTATTCTAGAGTCACAGGAACTTAGAAAAAGGGTATACTTATGTATTTTCTTGAATAAATTATCTTCATCTTTAATCGCAACTGGTTGCTGTCATTCATATGCTACATCACGTAAGAGTGAGCGGGATGCCTCACTCTAGAATCGCGCTACAAGCAACTAAAGTTTAACACATGTATAATTTCTTGGATTTAGTTTACTAGCAGGTAGTTTTACTTTTCTAGTAGTTGATTATCAATAACGATCAAGTTCCAACATAGGTTGCGTTACTAAATTAACTGGTAAAGATGTGATAAACATAACATCACATATTATCGTAGAGCGTTTTGTCAGTGACTGTACAAGAGATTCTCATCGTAAGCTAATTGTTGGTATTTGACATTTGAATAAGGTTAGGAAACCACTTCCTTTTCGTATCAAATAGTTTTATAAATACTTACTCTGATGATTGATTAAAATCATAAAACGAATTCTCATTGTTAAAATTGTAAGTATAATTTTTAAGCTCTATTCCGTAGCTCGTCAGTGGCGTGATATTAAAGTTAGCTTTTACATATTTTAATGGTTAGATTTATTATACAATTTAAAATATATTTAGCAGTGGCACGACTCTATGCAGAGTCAACATGGTTAAGTACTACCCCTTAACTATTTCTGCCTCCATATAAAAATACATTACATGTACCAGTCTAATTAATTTTGGTGATCTCTTTACAAACTCTCCGTTTTCATTTAAACCAAAAGTAATAGAGTCAGGTAGAGTTCTGGCATAGTTAGAGTAACAATAATAATATACCCAGACCCACCCTCAACGAAGTAAAATATTTCGATTAATTGATATTATGTAGAGAAACTCTATCATAACTTTTAGTGTATGATAGATTCACGCCGGCAGATCCGTGGGCATGAATTATTATTATTATTAGATGATTTTCCCTACAAATTACTCTCCTTTAATTAAAATGTGATAGAGTCAGGTAGAGTTCTGGCACAGCTGGGGTAACAATAATGATGTTCCCATCGACGAGGCGATAAAAACATCCTATCTTATTATGGGCTGTTACTTTTATGAAGGGGGGGTTATTTTATAACGAACCGCGGTTTAATTTGGCTGTAAAATCGGTAAGACGGTCGGTAGAGAGTGTAATGATCAAAGAGCTGTAATAATAGTGAATGAAATTACCTACTTCGAAATAGGATAAGAGGCGACTTATAACTAATTTATTTGCAAATATGAATTCGGTCTAACAGGAGATACTCGTATCTATAATAAAAATGTGTTCTTTCAATAAAATTACAGTTATCTAAAGGGTGGGCTTTGAATTTATCAAATCTTCCTAAATAACATTTTGAACATTTTAAAATGTCTAAATCAGATTGAAATATTGAAAGCAATAAAAAAGTGTATTTTATTAAATCTCCCAACTATTTAATCAAGAAGTACAATCGACGTGAAACTGAATGGAAGCTAAACAAATTATGAAATCCGATCCCTACCATAAAGAGTGATCCATCAAAATTCTGACAGATGGGAAAAAGCTCCCGATCTTTTGTGGGATTTATGTTTGTGAAGGTACTCGATGATGCAATGAACTTTTGGTTTTGTTTGAGTTGAAAAATGATCAAATTAAAAATGTGTATTTGTAAGTACTCATAGGGTGGAACGCAAGATCGAGTTAATTAAATAAAAGTTCAATTACATATTTAATAAGTACTGTAGGGTTACTATCACCTCTTTAAGCGATCCAGTTTAGGTTCTAAACTGACAATTGTAGCAAATAGCGATTCGGTTCAGTTTAGGAACCTAAACTGGATCGGTATAAGAGGTGAGAGTAACCCTGCTGATCCGAAAACACTGATTAATTATTTTTATATTTTAAAACGATTTTATTCAGGATTGTAACCTATGGAATTAAAATTCATTGTATTGTAACAAAAAAAATATATGCAGAGGGCTCATTATGATAAAAATGACAGATTTAAAAAAAATCACATTTACAAATTCATAGCTCTGAGAGAGCTTCGGTCCTTCCTAAGTCTTTGCTTATAATAGATACTAATCTGACAATAGTTGACAAAATTTAATTTAACATTTCATCAGAATATCAATTCTCCTTTTCAAAGTAACGCACACTGCGTCGAAATATTAGACTCTGGCCAAAAACACTAAATCACTTTAGTGGCGAGCCTTAAGCCTGTAATTTTGCCATTCAGTCGCACTCCACAATTGATATTTATGACACGAGGCATGCGAAAATTACTAGGTTCTTTCGTCTGAGTCAATAAATTCACTGCGCAACGAACTTGCAATTTTGAGCAAGGTCAAAAGTGAAACTCATTTTATCTGAGAGCTTATTAGCCGATTTATTTTGAGTCAGTTGTAATAATTAAATAACTGAATCGAAAATGGCAGTGTTTTTACGTGACTGCCGAAAGTAGGAGAGGTGTGTTTATCGAGTGTATGTATGTCGGTTATTTAGGACGTCTTGTAGCCATTTATTTAATACTTTTTGCAGTAGCCTATAAACATATTGGATGGAGTTTTATGAATGCGTGATGTGTCGCTAGATTCGTTTAGATGACTAAATACATATGTCCATTTCATAACCTAAACAAATCTAACGAAAATCCACATATTTTTTTAAGTCAAAAGCCTCCTGCTTTATTGTTTTCGCTATAATTCACGTATTAAGTCTTGTTCACGAACTAAAATGACTCACTAAAATGACTGTAATAAAAAAAAACATTATCAATTAACCAACCTCCTCTTGACAGTCGGTAAAAAATAGTAAATAATAATACCCAATCCTGCGAATACACGAATAAAATATTAATTCATTGAATGAAAGAAAGTAAACATGTTTTTTGTGGTATGTTTGTTCATGATTGCAAAATTACATCGTTTTTTAACATTGTTCTAAGAAACGCTAGGAAATGGTGTAGCACATTGTCGAAATACGATCTTACTTTGATAGTTTATGTTCACACAGCATTAATAAATAATGTAACATATGCATTGTGACCATGTAGTAAGAAGATTTCTTATAGGAGCTGCTCTGTCAAACATTAAGGATTAACTCCCGGTATTTCTGTGATATTGCATTGGTCTCGAGAATTCCAGTTTGTCGGAATGCTTGCAAAACGCATAACTTAAAAAAAGTAAATAATAGTGTTATTATTAATTTTGTACAGGCTCATAGTTAAACGAACCACAGTTCTGATGAAGGTACAGTCAATAGCACATCAACCTACATAAATCTAATTTTCTTAATGTATAGTGCACTAATATTATACCCGAACATCACATAGTGTAACGTTTTGAGGAACATTGTAATACATATTTTCAATAATTTTATATTAATGAGATGTTTTGTAATTATCAATAGTAAATTTTATTTATTTGTTTTTGACTTTGTATAGTCGAAAACAAGAAAAGTACACAGGTGCCTTATTAAGGTTAAGATTTTCTCAAGAACTAGGTACTCGACCCATTATAATTTTTTATAGTACCTAGATATAATTTTGAGTACACCATTCTCTATGTTACCGTTTAAAAAATATTTGACTACATTGGGGATAATATTGTCTTCACTTGCTTATCTAAGCGCCCTCCTTTTACGAATGGAAACATTTCTCGAGTTCCGTGTATTGGCGCTTTTGAAACCCACGCTAATATCATTCAGGTAATAAACCTAACTTATGACAGTTAATATTAGGTTGTTAATGTCATAATTATTATTATTAAGCAGTCAAGATGGGAATTAAGTCAAGTTGTTGCACGAAAATACATTAAACTTTAGGTAGAGGTAGGTTCTACCTAACTCAAATCACACCTTTTCCTTATAAAGTGTCGGTTAATTAATAAATAATATTGATTGATAAATGTTATAATGAAAGTGGCGAAAATGTAATATTTAAAACAATATTTAATCAAAATATACAACAACCAAATAAGTATGTATAGGTAATAAAGAAGTTGCGATATACACAATCTAAATATTATTTTAAAGTATTTTTAGGTAGTATTATTAGTTTGTTTAGTTTAGTTTTATTATATTTGTTTTTAAGGTACGAACTGTATTAACTTGCAATAAAATCATCTAAATATTTGTTTCCATAAGTATCTTCAAATTAATGCACCACATCTTTTGTTTTGTTCTTAATTGACGAAAAATTTTAAGTCTAACTTAGAAACTAATTTAGGGCTTAGTAGGTGTTCTTGTATTGCACGCATTTAAAAAAATATACATAAGCATATACAACGGCCCTTTCTGGAGCGTTGTTAGGGGAAGTACCTGTGAGTCATTTCCACCCCCGACAACCGATGTCGATGAGCAAACTATGGTGAAAACCATTTAGTAAACTAATTGGTTCACTAGAATTCCAAGAGCTCAGTAGCGCTGTGGATTTTTGTGTGTGTTTTTTCTATCGAGCGAAGTTTGTCCAATCGTGTATCGGTAGCCAACAGTCCCTAAATAGATACCCCAAGATTGATATATATTTTTTTCAGGCCTTTAATTTCAGTAGTTAGTGCCGTAGCCTTCATCGAAAAACTTGAAAACGTCCCAACACCTCGCCTTAAAGGATATTATACTTCCATTATAGAGACCCGGGTTCGACTCACAGACCGACCATAATGAGATTTCAGAATCTAGTTTTTCGAGTTCACTTTTATGCAACTTAAATTATCTTTTTTATCAAATGTGTTTTTCAATCCTATTTTTGAAACGTTTTACGCTTTATTATACTTAATTGAAATGTAAATATCTACCTACATACTGTACAGTCGAAGACAGAGATAAGTATCCAGGGGGCCTCAATAAGTTTGAGATTTTCTCAAAAACTACTGGACCGAATTTAATAATTCTTTTACAGTTACATAGTATTAACTTGTATCTATCAAACAGTGAAAGAATTCCTGCAATAGGTCAAGTAGTTTTTGAGAAAATCGCAACCTTAACCCTAGACACCTAACGTTCGCATATACCCTAGTAAACCTAACCATTCGTCGAATCGACGATTTTTTTTTTCGTGAGTATTTTTTCTATTAAAACATATATTTTTTGGTTTTTTTATTTTCAAAAAATTCGAAGCAATGGTTATATTGATAAATAAAACTATTTATTTCAAAATAATTAGAATGTAAATGTTGGTTTGTAACAATTTTTTGGAAGGCACAAGACTAGAAGTGACATCATACTTAGAAAAATAATAATAAAAATAGGAAACTAAAACAGCCTCTTTTCTTTGGCAAACAAGAACCAAGAGATCATGATCACCTATGTAAAGACATACTAATTAGTTTTTTGAAGCGCAACTGGTGCAAAAATCAACTTTATGTTCACCACAAATTGCAGTGCTGCACTTTGAGCAATAAGTCTTCGTCATACGCCTTTTTTATAGGAACATAAACCACATTTTATTATTTTTCGCATGTCGCAGGCAGTCTCTGACAATCCAGGGTCATTTCTGTAGGCTGACTGACCACTATGACCTTGAACTTCAGTGCTTCATTTTGAGCATCACTTTCTACATCATCAACCTCAAGATTGTCGTCTTGCTCGCTGACAGATGACTCTTCTAATGAATTTGTGTCCTCTTCCAACAATAAACGCATAATATATGCATCAGACAGTGATTTTTGTGTAGCCATAGCGAAAGAACTGCAAAAGAAATAGCCACAACAATATACCAAAAAGTCACACAAACCCTAACCATTCGTCAAAACGACGATTATGGGCGTAATATATCGAAATATTATGTACCTACCTGCCGGCCACGGACACTCCCCGTAAGAGTTTGACGAGCACTGAGTTGACAAAGAACGACACGATCATACGCAAACGCGTTAAAAAAATACAGCCTATTTTGTCTTGCGTATTCGTCGAATCGACGAAGGTTAGGTGTCTAGGGTTAAAAACTCTCCTGTACACCTTTCTCTGTGTTCCACCGTACTTAATTTTTTGCGATTATTCTTCAAAACCGTGAAGGAAAACATCGTGTTAGGCTAAAATTATTTTTCATGCATGAGAGGTTGAGATCGAAACAAAGGCGATCCTAATTAGATTTGTAAAAAATCCTAAAAGAATCTCTGGCTAGAGGAGTCCATATAAAATTAGTTGCTATCTTACTTTATTTATTTTATAAATGGACTCGACAGTTCGTCATTTGCCAATGTCATGTGTAGAACATCAAGATATCACTGTCTTCACTTTCTCCAGAGGAGTCCGCGCCGTGGCGTCATCACCCTGGAAATCCGCGTCTTTGTCTTCATCCAGAGGAGTCGCTGTAGCGTTGTCACTCTGGACGAAGCAGCTCGACAGTCACGTTCACTCCCAAGCTCATAGTGGGACTCTTGACAATAGCTCGAAACTTCAGATCTTACATGAATTATCCAATAAATTCGCCATACTGTCATTCGCGAACATTTTCTGGTTGATTAAAACACAAAATAACCATTGTAGACATTAAAATGAAAATTATTTTAAATAATTTCGCAACCGCCGTTTCTCGCCATTTTCAAGAGAACCAACCTATCTTAGATTAAAAACTGTCACAGTTTTTAAAACACTATAGATAGACGTAATGTCACTGAAAGTTTGCACTAAAATATTTCATTATATTCTTAGTCACGCGCAGTCCTGCAAAGTGAGTGTTGAAAGTTGTAAATAACCAGCTAGAAAAAGGTTAATTCATAGACAGTTTTGAGCACGAGCTTTGCATGAGCTCGCTCTTACGACTGTTAAAATTGTATGAAATCACAGTTATATATCGTATGACGGTTCATTGCTGAGGTGCCGCTTCATACAAGTCATTATCGTCGCCCATACCAGATATTTTATTTTATTTTACGGTATTCAAATACCATTTCAATATTTCTAAACATTTTCTCATCACCTACTTACTATTTTCGGTAACAAACAGTACATTTTAAACCTGCACATTTGCCAACTTGTCTTCACTTTTAACAACTTAAAATCACATCTAAGCCTCTAAGATAAGGTTTAGACGTAGTGTTTGAGTTAAAGTTGTAATAGTGTGACACGTTTCGACACCGGACGCGTGTCAACAAAGTCGCCTTCCTGTTGTGATAACGGTATTTAGGCTAATTGCCGACAAGTGTGGTGTACTTCATCTGATTTGACGAAAAGATGAGACTGCTTTCGTAGCGATAAACGAGACTTAAGACGTTAGTCGGATGTGCTGCCATGTGCTGCTGAAAGTTTTTTGATAATCTTTCTCCTCACCTTTTCCTTGCAAAAGTGTACTTAAATAGACAATTTTACAAGATTAGTGTGAGACTAAAAATTGTCTCGCTCTTCCATATGTAATTTGAATAAAGCTTAAATGATATCTACAAAATAAAAATCACGTTGATATTCTACACTTTGAATGAAGCAACAGTTTGCAAGTAATAAGGAAGCGTACACACTAGCTCATCAATGGCCAGGTACAGCGATTTCACGCGTCGCGTCGTCATAAAGGACCTCCTTGTCGGGAAGTGTATAGGCTACTTAGTCACACATTGGTTGATTTGTATGGTACCAGCTGGCGGCTATGAAGACAATGTGAGATAAAGTTTTGTGTGGATCAGATTTTAAATAGTGTGAGTTGGCAATTCGTCGAAAATATAGGGTATAAAGGATAAAGTAATAGTAAGGCGAATGGAGGCGGTTCAGTATCGATTGCTGAACAATTTTAATTCTACTTACGACTTTTTGATTTTCGCGAATCCTTTTAAATTATATCGTTTAGTTAATTGATTTGTGTTAGCAAATTATTTATTTTACTTCTTATTTGAAAAATTGTAGAACAAAAGCCTTTAGGCTTAAAATAATAATAACAATACTAAAAACTAAATTGTTACAAACAAAAAATTCCGATTAAATCGTGATTATCTACACTTCTAATAAGTAATAAAATAGAATTATCATAGTCTTAGACTGAGTCAAGATACGTCATAACTTAGTATGTTTCAAAACTAATTAAGATTCGAGGTTTTACTGCAATTTACAGTGACTTGCATCTATAGTAATTCTAAACACTTGCCCTCGACAGCACCTATACAAAACCATTGCAATCTCAGCCATATTACCACAGCGTAGGGTGAACGTGTGTAGCACTTGATGTGTTCTCCACCCTACCAGTCGTAACGAATCGCGGAGAGGTAAAGATCTGAGGAATACTTTCGCGGAATTGGTGAGGTCTGCGGTATGCCGATAGCGGCTTTGTATTGAATTGCATGAATTGTGCATAGTTTTGTTGAAGTTGGTATGCTTTGATATTATGTTATGGTTGTAAAGATTTTATTGAATGGGAATTATTAGACAATTTAATTGTTTCTTTTAATTATTTTTTGTTTCTTTGCAAAGTGGTGTACCTAGGTACTTACGTACCTATATGTAAATTTAAAAATTTTGACATCCGAAAATATACACAATGTGAATAAAATAAAGAGCTATAATTTTAATTCCCTGATCGAAATATGGTACTTTCATTAATTTCCATGGTTATAATTATTATTCGTCAGATTTTGTATTATAAGACTTTTTAGAGCAATGTTTTTCTGTACTATTTCCAGTGCACTGACTTTGCATCTATATTTTTTTTGTTTTGCATTGAATAGGTATATAGTTTTGAATGGGGCTTTTTGAAAATGGCGGGAAACGGCGGTTGCGAAATTGTTTAATAATTTTCAGTTTAATGGAGTGTTTTGTGTTTAATATCACGTTAAATTAATCAGAAAATGTTCGCGAATGACAGTATGGTGAAGTTATTGGAGAATTCAAGCAGGATCTGAAGTTTGGCGCCATGGTCAAGATTCCCACTACGAGCTCGGGAGTGAACGTGACTGTCGAGCTGCTTCGTCCACAGTGATTGACGCTACGACGTCTCCTGTGGATGAAGACATGAAGACGCGGCTACCCAGGGTGATGACGCTACGGCGACTCCCCTGGAGGAAGATATAACACTATTATACATTGAATTTTCTGTAACATGACATTGGCAAATGACGAACTGTCGAGTCCATTAAAAAAATAAATAAATAAATAGTTTTGAATGTGAGTGAAGTTTGAGTTCGTTCTTACAACTGTTAGTTTTCACACAATTTTGACAGTCGTAAGTGGGAGTTCTCGCTGAGTTAATGCTCAAAATTGTCTATGACGGACTACGATATCTCGATAACATTCCTCTTCGTTATTTTAAAACTTACTTACTGCTGCAGCTTTTAAACCTTTCACAAGGTTTTCACAAAGATAACAATTACGACGCCTACAAGGGCCAGTTTGTTCGATGATAAGTCGGCGCTTCACACGATCCCGTCAAATATTGACTCGGGAGAGTTTTGAGTAATTGCCTCGCCTTAAATAGTTGCCCGACGACCCGTGTGGAAATGCCTGTCAAAAGCAAGAGTGTGACAGAATATGCCCCGCAGCGGCGTAGTGAAGAGAACGGCAACATTGCCTCCATATTGTATTTTTATTATTATTTATTCGATACATAACTTACTGATTTTTACAGATATGCTTACAATAATTAATTATACAATTAGGGTAAATTAGTATAGCTGTTAAAATAGCAATATATATTTTTATACACAGAACACCAGAATACAGAGAATAATAATAATAAAATATTTATTTTATGAATTTTCCCTGCCAAAGGGAAATAGAAATAAGCCAACAAAAATGAAATTTAAAAAAAAAACAGTATCTCGTATTTATAATATCCTACATTTTGATAATAATAGGTATATATTTTGTAAGAATAACTATTTCAGTTTGGACATAATTTTCATTTTAAATGACATGGAATACTCATATGCTTTATATGCTTGCGATCCCAGACCACTTAGGTACCCAATAGAAATGAAATCGGTACTTGCAAGCGAAAAATTATGTCAACGATGAGCGCATAGAGACGAAGCGGGGGACAGGGTGCCGTATTAAAGAGATGCGTCCCTGTCGATAATATCTCTAGGTTACACATGTCGCGAAGGAATTTTGCGCTCAGACATGGGCAGGCAGACATGGGCGCCCTCCTGTTACATACAGGTCTATGGGGTAAGTGGTCTGTGCTTGCGATCTATTCTCGAAACTCCCAAAGCATGATTTCTGGGTGACCCACTAGAGGCAGAATGGCGTGTTGAACAACATTGTAAACCGAGATTTAATAAAACGTTTATCGTTAACAGCGTGCAGTATTAACAACCGGAAGTGGCGGGAAAGCGGAAATGGGTCGGTGGCCAGCGTGTTGGTAACACTATTAGTCAGTGTTGCCAACTTTATGTCTCGAAAACACGCAACAGTTAAGTTAGCTTTAAGTTGCCTTTATGTTAACACGGAGCATTGATTGATTCTTTGTTTTTGTGTTTTTGTTAACGACCAATTTTATTGCAGGCTTACTTCTTAAGGTCCGTAGCTGATTGCAGGCAGCAACAGCTGCAGTCGGTTACGGACTTGTACCTTTATATACAATTTACATGGTAACAAAATTAGGAATATTGTTTCCCATTACGAAGCTTTTTAAATCGATAATTCAAGATTTTTTTACTTGACTTTTATAAGGAGGAGCTATGCTATATAAGTAGATGGAATCCATCGTAAGTGCCTGGATTTAACCTACCTCGGAAATAGTACAGCAAAATATATAAATAGGTTTCGATCATCGCACTTGCTAGGTACTCAAAATTGTATGAAAACGACTGCGCTACAGCATGTCGATGTTCAAAATATTGATGAACGGAATCGACTTCATGCTTGCTGCTTCATCTAGGTACTATTCAATATCAGCATCTTTGGTATCTGAAAGTCCCGCTCAAAATTAGTTCAATTGCGCGACCGCTACGACGCTAGTGTGTAAAATGATATTGCCACATTTCAATGGAGCTTTGCCCCACCTACAAAACTACGAGACCATTGAAGCTGTAGGTACCTATCACTTTGTTGGGGACTTGTTACAGGTTTTATATAGCATAATCACAATCAGTAGGAGTTGCGAGAGTAGTAGAAAATTATAACAAAAACAATGAATAATTAGCTTTCATACTATTTTCTGAATTCTTAATTAAGCTGTTTTTTCGACTCGCAACTTGTACAAAACTTTATTTTAAACCAATAATTTTAATAAAAAACGGAGATATTTTTACATGTTATCTTGTTCATCATGCGGTTGATGGTGGGGCAGAATCTGGCATTGTCATTTGGAAGTGTTTTCTTCCTCAGAGATAAGCTTCTTGGAAGAAATCGCTCTGAGCGATAAGGCCGCCTTTGTACAAATTGTTTACTATCTGTGTTCTATGTATACTTATATGCTTCAATAAAGTGTTTATCTATCTATCTATCTATACCTACTACTATTGGCCTTAAACGCAAATTCTGAACTGAGACCAATAAAATATTTGTTAAAGTACTTTGCATTTAATTTTTAAACTTTCTAGTTCTGTAATGAACCTTTTTACATTTTAAGTAACTCCTCTATTACTAAATGGCTCAACTTCACATAACTTGCCGGCTTTACGGCCCATCATCGCTGCAGTTATTGAACATTATAACTGCCTTCTAACTGGACTTCGGGTACAAAGTAACATGTTAATAAGCAAGAAATGTTGGAAAACTGCTAATTAAAATTTATAAACGCAAGAGGTTTGGATAGTGCTTACAAAGTTCATTGTAAGAGCACATCGTCTTCTTAACGTTCCTCTTCTCATCGAAGGTTAGACAACATCATGGCAATTTTCACCCTCTGGCCGGCTGCCTGAAACAAGTATTTCTGAGTATTTAAGTGTGGAAACTAGAGCTCACAACATACTAATCAAGTCGGTACCTACTCTAATGGATGCCCATGAAATGTTGAATTAATTTTACTATATAATTTAGATGTACTAACTGGTAAAATTTTATTTTGATACCCAAATAAATTATTATTATTAACTTTCCCCTTCAATAATGGTTGACTTGGTTTTGACATCGATAATTTAGCTATAGGTTAATAATAGTTTCGATAATTAATTCTAAGATTGGTATATTACACATAGATCTGAAAACAAAGTTCCATTAAAGCTTCTGTAGAGGAAGGTCTTCAATAAATAACATTGTTGCAAAGCAATTAAACAGAATGTCTTTGTAACATTATTGCAATTTTACTGCTTCTTAAAAGATCTGATAATTGGTTCCCACCTGTCCTGACAGAATAGCTGACCTAAATGATTGCTGTACAAAGATTATATTTACTCACGGTTATCTTGTGATTGACCCATGATACCACCAAAACGAATTCACTAATATTGTTGCTAGTTATTGTGGCGGAACTATTGCTAGAACACCCTTCTGAAATTCAAAATCTTCAAATATTACCTACAAAGTTCATTTATGTCTGACGCATCTTTAGAACGTATAGTTATCTTATCTTTGTATCCAACCTCCATTGCATTTACCAGGCAATTAAGACAAATAAACAAAACAACGATAGCAATCAATAAAGCCAAAGCAGAATCTTTCGCAATCCGCCATTGATGACTTAACCCATCCCTTCCCCATTTAACCAAGTTGAATGCAAGTATGCAGGCTCGGTGCACGTGCAACACTCAAGATCCAACCCTTTACATCCTCTCCCGTTTGCAATTAAAACGAAAAACAGTACGAAACAGAAATACATCCACAGCACAAGAGAGAAAAGGATAGAACACATCATTTACCCAAGCACTTTTTATTTCCACTTGTACTTACTCAAGGGAGGTCGTCGGCCAATCAACGTTCTGTGCCGCGCCCGCCTCGCATTGGCCCGTTTGAATAGAGAACATTTTTTTCAAAAAATGGAACAAAAGACGAGGGTAGGTAATAGCGAGTTTTGTTTTCGAGTGGCATTCCTCATTTAGACTCTGCGTAGAGCGGACGTCTCATGATTTTAATTACCTTAGAGCTATTGTTGCGTTCAAGTATACTCGTAACGTTTCACGATGTTTAACATTGTTATTTTATTACGGCCGGAGTTCTCGAGTTAAGGGGGGATTACAAAACAAGCAAATTAGCGTTGTTTATTTCCCTCTAACGATGGTCCTGTCTTGTGTTGTTTGCCAGGACTCGGTACCGGGGAGATGCTAAGTGCGTATTTGTGAACAAATAATGGTATGCAGCTACTAAGTATTCTGCATTCATTCATAAAAGAAATTCGTTGAAAGTAAAATTATTAAAAATCTTGGTAAGGGCAAGAAGCAAAATAAACCGTCATTTTCATTTATGGTTTAGCTTAATATTCTTCATAGCACCCTGAACTAAATTAGAGCCAGATAAATAGTTAGGTACTTACCTACTTGTAAAATAAATTTATCTGTTTAATCAACTGTACAAAATTTATACTTTTCAATGAGCTATGGATTTTTGGGATTGGAAGTCATTCGACACAAACGTAATTCGTCCAATTTGCAATTCGTCACAATTTGAATTTATCATAGATCAACATTATCACGAAAACTTTAAATCTCGTGGCTTTAAAATTCTCGAGATTGGGCTGGCTTGTGACAATGACGAGTTGCGTTTATGTCGATCCGATATCTGTAACTAGCTTTCACACTAATTAGAACAAGACGCATTTATGCAGGTTCATATGTTAGAATGAAACAAAAACAGATCCATAAATTATGTGATCATCATTTATGTTTTAATGTTTCGTGTTATGTTTTATGCTGTTATTCATAAACCTAGTTAAACCTCACTTCCCTTAAATCGTGATGTTATCTCTTTCACACTTTGTTAAAAAGGTTAAGGAAAGGGACAGGGGACCTAAACGGTTGCGTTACGTTAAATCACGTTTATGAATTCGCGCCTTAGTGTTTTGTATTAATTATCAATGTTTCTTTGTCCCAGGAACCTGGCAGCACCAATGCGGCCAACCACGCCAGTCGGGAACTCTTCGCTGGAGACCTTCATGGTGCTACGCAAGGAGAACTGCCACAGATTAGAATACCTGGTCGAGCGGCAGAAGCAGCTGTGTTTGCTGTCTGATAAGATGATACAAGTAAGGATCACCATCACCAGGCTATTTTTCAGTCGGGCCATGACCCGCCACGCCGTCCCAGTGCGGATTATACACGCCTTAATTTTTTTTGTTTATTACAAAATCCACAGCACTTAATGCTTCTTAAAAACACAAATGAGCTAAACCGACTGCCCATTACGGATTTACAATTTATAAATAAGACATAATAAATACCTAAATGCCTTTTTCTACGGCATGAAGGTTTCATCACGATGTTTTCCTTCACCTTTCGGTAAATGTAAGTACTTGCGTAAGATTTTCCTTAAAAATACGAGGAAAAGTCACTTCACTTCACTTTTTAAATTATGGCTTCTACCGTGGCTGGCACAGTAATTTTACCAGTGTCGAGTACTTAGGTGATGACCAACGAATTGAGAAAATGCACGGTTAAACGAAATAAACCAAAAAAAAAAGGTTAAGTCATCCAATAAAATAGATAGATGGCAGCACAGGCTTTATGCGGCAAGGAAAAGTCATTGGTCCATGGATGACCTGGCTGACATTTTAATCGACATACGCAAGAAAGAGCTACTCTGTAATAATTTGCTCACTCAAAACTTTCAGTAACTACTTAATTTTTTAAACATGATGAAGAATTTCTTGCCGTGGGTAGGACTTGAACCTGCGACCTTGTCTCCGTGACACGCTCTTACCAACTGAGCCACCACAGGCCACGCCAGGCCCACCAAAAATCTTCATCATATAACATATTATACATACTTTTTGATTTCGTTAACTAGAAGGTTAATTTTTTCACCGCTGCATGAGGTTGAGTATTTGGTATTTTTTTTTTTATCTATAATTGTTTAGGGATATTTGTACACATAAAGTGACGATGCCAATCCCATCGTACCATCAGCAACAGCTCCGCCTGCTCACTTTTCAAATGTTATTCTTTGCACCCGCGCGCGGACCTCGTCCGGCCCCCTGGTGAGACTACCTGACCTATTGAGCAATCAGGGGACAGTGACCCTTTTTTATGTGTCTAAGATAATTGTTTTGTTTGTGTAAACTCTTATTGAAAAAATGTAGGAGTCCTATGATAAAAACATGTGTGCAAAAAAATCTTTTGTTGTTAACTGTCGTAAATCACATACCCGGTTTGCTATTGGTTGATGAAAAAAGGAGGAGCTGTGGGGACGCCGGTAACTACAAATGAATTGCAACCTAAAGGTGATCAGGCGGAACTGTTGCCGATACCTGTTCTAAATTAACCTATCTACTTAAATTTTATAAAAGATCGAGAACAGCATTTTAGCTGGGCCTGAAGTTGGCTCAGCTAAAATGCCGTGGAATATACCTACATCTAATTTGCATAAACCTAAACTATTAATAACATGGTCTCTTTTAGTCGCGTATAATTATATTTGGTATTAATTTCAACTTGATCCGTCCACGCGTTTCTGAGATATAGGTTTTGATAGACATATGGATGGACGGACGGACAACAAAGTGACCTATAATGGTTACTTTTTTTTTCTTTTGAAGCAAGGAACCCTAAAACGATTGTTTTTTTGGCAAGAAGTCTAGCTGCCTATGCTCATACTATGCCAGTTCCGTGATAAATACAATTCTAAGATATATCATGTATCAAGTTGAGGCTTCAGGAGGCCACAATGAAATCAACGTAGGTACTTACATATACAGGGTGTAACGTAAAGGGTATATGAAGCCGAGGGGAGGGTGTTCAGTATTGGTAACTTAACAACTTTTGTTCTACGACATTTCTATAAAAAAATAAATTAATGTCTCATACAAATCGATCAGCTGACCCGTACGAAATGTATGAAAAGTCAAAAAATAAATTCGCGAAAATCGAAAAGTCGTAGAACAAAAGTTGTTCAGTTACCGATACTGAACACGCTCCCTTCGGCTTCATATACCCTTTATGTTACACCCTGTAGTATACATACTTATACTCGAAAAACGTTACCCTCCTCCTTTCATTGGTGAATAAAAACAAACCACCATCGTCGCCGTATAATTGATTGTATTGAATTAAATCAAAGTAACAAGAAATAAAACGTCTAAAGAAGAATTTGCCTCATAAAATAGTCATAAAAAGACACTTAGGACCGCTTGCAAGAAAGTTCGGGTTAAAAACGATGGTAACAACTTTTACACAGAAGCGCGTATCCATAAACGTGATTTTAAGTTACTCCGTCGTTTAGGCCTTCTATCCCTTTCTACCTTAACCTTTTATAACGAAGTGTGAAAGGACAACTACACGGTTTAATAAAAGTGAGGTTTAACTAGGTTTATGTATAACAGCAATGGTATTAACCTAAGTACTTTTTGACAATTAAGTGTTAACTTAAAGATTTTTTTTTGTCATAACAAAATGCACAGCATATTAAGTTACATTTCAATTTAAGACATAACATACTGCCAATGACTATGGGGTTATCATTAAAGCAAGATCATTTTGAGAATTGACACTAGGTTAAGCATTTAACACGGTGTTATTTCTTAGAACGAGGTTCGTGCAAGTGTCTCTTAGATTTCAATCACGACCTGACAATAAAATCCTTCATTATGTGCCGCTCTGATTCAAGCCGATGCTCACTTAAATTACGATTGTGTACGGCCGTAAAGTGGAGTATTTAAGGATGAACAATTTAATTTAGATGACGAGGATATTAACTCGTGGTTAGTGATGTCCGATAACCGGCATATACCGGTCTTGGTTATAGATTTTTTTCTGTTGCCATCTAGACTATACTAATGCCGGAGCCAGACACGTGAGCGTCTTTGCAAACATTTACCTACCATTGAAAGCTTTGTACAGAATCTATAACTACGACGTCGTGAAAAGCCGTCAATGAACATCGAATTGAGCGTCTTTGACAAAGTCTTTGAACTGTGATGGCGTCGGGGTTAGCTAAATAACATTATAAACTGTAATTTCGAACACAAAGTGATTTGATACCGAATAAATGAACAATGAACCATTAACCTGAGTTTTATGAAAGTTCATATGAGTATAGTGAGAAGAAAAGGCGCAATATATTTCGTCCTCTGGGGGGCTAGCCGGCTGGCCTTTTTTGTCCTGTCAAAGCCTGCGCGAACGAAATTTTTGTACTATTTTTCGCAAAAAATCTGACATTGACGGCTAGTAAAAATCGACGCGGCTCAGGGTCTAACCAGTTTGACCAAAAAGTTTGACCACGACGAAGACGCCTCTAATAGATCAAGAAATACGTGGACTTACAAAGTACGATCACTAGTAGTTAGAGGGACAAAAATCATTAAGCTGTCATTAAGGAATCACTTTCATAATGTTATGAAAGACACTTGAAGATTGTCATGTGAATGAAGCAATTACTTAGCTTGGATAAGGATAATATCAATCAATGGAATTGGAGTACTTAGAATAAATTAATCAATTTTATTAAAAAAGCTATTTACAAAACTAAAAAAAATTCGGCCCTCTTGGGAGGGTGCCCATCACACTGGCGGCATTCCCGCGCTTTATGGCTAGGCTCAGCACTAGGACAAAAAGATAAATTGTTTTAAAATCACAACTAATTATAAATAGGTCCCACTCATAGCAATATGACCATGATGCAATGGTCGCTGATGTAAAAAATATTTTCAACATATTTGAGACAAAGTTCTAGGGTAAGTTATATTAGTTATATTTAACAAGTTGTACTAAGCGAAGTTAATAAGATCCTCCTGAAATCAAAAGCTAAATCTTAAATTTTGATTTTGTTTATTGCCCTCTAAGTACATATTTTCGTCATTTAACTAGCGTGGATGCGACAATACTACTAAAATTCCTGTCATTTTGCAATGGTATATGACGAGTTCGAACTCAAGACTACAAAATATAGGTCTTGAGCCTTTCAAGTTTCAACTCCATACATCACTACTCTTATTGAATTTTACGATCACCTCGATCAGATCGCCGAGGTAACCTTAAGGCCACTTAAAACTTAATTAAGCAATGTACTCAAGCTTTTAATGATCGCGGTACCAATACCGTTATAATGTTCTGCACTGTAATACGCGATATGGGAAACGGTATTGAAATAATATCTTGATTCCGAGAGTTTTTGCTTTCTCTCAATTTTGTGATACGATTATCATATTTTGTACGTATACTTTTGAATGAAATAAAATTTTGGTCTGGTCCAAGTAAACCCGTAGTATTTTTTAAGTTTTGTCAGTCGTAAAGAGCTATCTGATACATAGATAAACAATGAAATATAAATGAAAAATAATTGAAGTGATAAATGAGAAGTTTTTTGTTTAGGAAAAGAAAGAAGAATAGTTTAGTTAGAATATAAACAAATAAGAAATAAGCCGTAATATTTTTTTTCCACTGTTATAAATCATTTATTTTATAAAATTACATTAAATTAAAACCTAAAATAATGAAGTGACTAATAATAGTATAATAATAGTATACCTTACAACATGAAATTAGGTTTTTGAAAATCACGATTCTAGAACAAACATAAAGCAGACATTTTAAATGACCTAGTTTCTCTCAAGTTCCACAGCTTTACATACATTTCATGCCTTTTACATTGGATTCCAAATCTCTGAATGTAAATGTATCGCGACAAGACTAAGCACCGATTCGGGATGTAATTTTAAATCTTTATAGCCCTTTATAACATAAAGTCGGTCGTGATTTGAATTTTTATAGAGAGTTGATATTTTTATACGTGTTTCTTTTCTTATGGTTTTATTTGATTTTTTATGTGTGTAGAATTGGTTTCGAATATTTAGGCAGACCGAATCAATTAAGTTTACAGCTAGGCACTTTGTTCAATCATTGTTAACTACGAGTAGGTACCAAAATCCAATAAAACCCAAATTAAAGTTACATGGCAAGAGCCCATACGCCTTATCAAAAAAAAACGAAACTAATAATAAATTATTCATAAAAACTTTAAAGCAAATGTTAATAAACAAGTGTTACTACTCATTGCAGAAATATTTAGACGATGATTTCAAATAGTCCAATGTCGAGCTGCCTTCCCATATTGCTGTGTTCGACGGGGTCCGTATGTGGTGTGTAACTGTGTTATGTACCCAATATGTTTGTGATATGCAATAAATGAATTATGAATACAGTAAATAATTTAGAGTACTTTTCTTTATTCTCATTAGTTCTTACATAGTGATCACTGACATTAATTTTAAATTGTTTTACCTATAGCTTCTTATACATTTTATACATACACATAATGTTTTCCACAATATTAGAAATCTGTCTCAAAATAACTTCGACTTTGACCGAAACTACGTTAATAAGAGGATAGTCTTTAATTTTAAAGTCTAGGTCACGATATCCTTCGCAGATATTCTAATTTAATTGATAATGACCAGGTTTCCATTTCTCATGTTCCAGGTGCTGCAAACAGGTGCCCAGGAAGCGATAGAGGAGTGCCAGCATCAGTTCCGACACAGCCGATGGAACTGCAGTACAGTGGAGAACTCTACGGATATCTTCGGAGGTGTCCTAAAGTTTAGTAAGTGGTTTGCAATTGTAGAACATTTTTTACAGTTCCCAAATCATACTGTTAAAAGTGATCATTATCAAAAAATCTCCTAGTATCAGTAGTCCGATGATCGGATGATGAGACTTTGTCATTTCAGTAGTTCGATGATACAGAAAATTGGACCACCTGGGTCGTTTAGTTCGATCACAATTCCTCACTTTCAACAAAGAAAATCTATTTAAAAAATATATATTTTTTGATGTTCGCATAGTAAATGCTGACGCCTCCTCATATGGTAACCGTACATGGCTAAATCTATCCCGTTCTCATTCTCGTGAAAAGCATCTAAAATACGACCATGCCGCAGAGGATCTAAGAGCACCATTTACGCCATTCATAATTTCCTGTGATGGAGCATTTGGGACAGAATATGAAACATTCTTGAAAAGAACCGCATCACGCCTGTCAAATGGTCTAGAAACTATTCCCAAGTGCTTGGCTGTCTCAGAGTTAAAACTCAAATTTCAATAATTAGGGCTGTTTCAACTAGAATAAGGGGTACAATACAAGACGAAGAGTGCGAGGGATTGAATTTTGAAGATGGAGCTGGTATGTCTGTGTTATTTTAATGTGTGCATTAGTTTTAATTAATATTAGAGTTTATATTGTATTTAAGAAAATCTATTATCCAGTCTATTAAGGTGGTTGAAAGAAATGCGCTGGTATAATTTCTTTTCGAAACACGACTTGTTTAATTTCAGGAATGTCTAATCGGTCCATGTAATTTTTAACGCACTTTTTTTTCTAATTCAGGTTTTTAAATTGTTCAATTTTAGATAACGTCATATGGCTATGACTGAAACTGATGACAACGCGACAGAACTGGCGTTCTGTCGCGTTGTCATCAGTTTTATTCCCATCATAATCAATTTCCAATATCTTCATTTTAAATTATTATCTATTGCTTTAATTTCACTTGTGTATCTTCGTCACATTCCTAGTCTTTACGATCCACAAACGTTTTGTCACTTCCTTCACCACACTTCCAAATCCGCGTTCATACATGTCTTACTTCAAAGCAACTCAAGTTGCATACCACATGCCCTTTGAAGTTCAGACCGTAAAGGGCTCGGCGCTTAAGAGAACATCCGTCGTCGATAGTGTTTACCTTAACCAAGCACCTACAGTGTGAAGGGATATGGGTAGTGGTTGGATCTGACAAATTATCGCTTTTATTTATGAGGAAGGTGTTGTTTTGTAATGGCAATGTAATATGTAATGTAATACTAAGTGTATGAATTTATTTCATGCAGTAATGGGCTTGGCGAACAAATTCAAATGATGAAAAATTTATATCATGAATTTTTCATCGTTGCAATTTGCAAGTGTGTCAATGATTTTTTAGACGTTTAGTTTCTTAGTAATGCCATTTAGGCATTCTGCGTTTTGACCCAACTGCGCAAGAAGGGGGTCTAATAAGACGTTATGCTTTTTAGGTTTTCTGATCATGATGGGCTTTATTTGATGGTTGTTACATTAATACATAAAAATGTAATATAATTTTATCGAAAATCTATTGACGTTTTCGTTTATTTATACAACCTGACATCCAGACCGTATAACAATACCTGCTAGAAGCTGCTAGAAATAAATTATGAAATCGGATCCCATAATGCAGTATTTTTATTATCTATTTAAAGAGCATAAAACTTACGTCAACAAAATATTGATAACTGTTCGAGATAATTTAAAACAAAAGAAACATTTCAAATACGAAAAAAATGGGCAAAAACGCATATTGAAAATGTTACGCTACATGTTCAATTTTATACACATTTGCAAATAAACCTGGATCATTGAAACAAAGTTGCAGTTCTGTTTAAAACATTTCAACTAGAAACCTGTCAGATGTATAAATAATGCCTCGTCCACTTCAAGACGGTTTTCAAGGAATCCGTCTTAGTGGATCTTTGTTTATTTTCAAATGTCGATTGCCGGGATCACGTGTGGACCTGTTGACTGAGTAGCTCAGTGTGTTTACCGTATACCACTAATAACCTGGCCAGCTTCACCTGACCTTCCACCCTTCCCGCAGACATATGCACTTTTAGGTATAGAAGTAGACGTGTAGAGCTAGGATGGAGTTCGTGGTGGGTGGTCGACGGCAGTTGGTCATTGAACTATGTATGGATGTTTAGGAAATGTTCTAGTTCAGCACAGTTTTGGTGTTGTTTCTAAAGTCTGGTCTCAGCTGAAGTTTGGTCCTATATGCGTCTGAGCAAGACTTGTTGTAATGTTAGAATAGTCGACTAGATGTTGCAAATTAGGTATTTTTATTAGGGTTAGTGATTTCGTAAATCATTAGATACTACAACTACAACTAGTTTGGGTTCATTCCATATAGTCTTAATATTATTTTTAGATGATCTTGGCTCTAATCATTTACTTGTAACTTCTACACATTACAGATACAATGTATCTACGAAAGTGACTTCACTATAAAATACATTAGGTTGACTACGTTGCTATTATGAAGGTTAAGACAATGACAATGTGATCTTTACAGACTTGGTCAAAACAAAAACAAAAATGTTATTCAGCCCGTTATCCATTAGCAACAGCGAGCTGATCTTTCAATTTCGCTGATTAGCAAACATCTTACCCTATCATCATTGAATGATGATGATCACCTATGATGTGAACTATCATTAGTGATACATTTGCGTTCAGTTCACGTTTCAGAGTTCCAAGCCCGGTTAAACTTCTGAAGATTTTTAAACCTGCACGCTACCAGTTCTAAAAGAAATTATTAATCTAAAATCTTTCTATTCCAGAGTCCCGTGAGTCGGCATTGGTGCACGCGCTGTCAGCGGCTGCGCTTGCGCACGCTGTGGCGCGCGCGTGCAGCCGCGGCGAGCTCAACGAGTGCTCGTGCGACGCGCGTGTCAGGAAACGCACACCCAGGCACTGGCAATGGGGAGGGTGCTCCGAGGTGAGGCTTCACTGAGCAGGAGGTCGCAACTTTCATTGTTTTGGTTGTGGATTCACAATGACAATCAATAACCGCGTTTTCAAAGATAAAGATAATTTATTTGCAATACATGAGTAAAAATTGATACAAATGTTCATTCCTATTTTCACGTCAGGTAATCAGTGGACGGCATTGCCTACATTTCACGCTAATATAATATAATTGTAATAAGCTGTGTAGTTTGCTAAATAAAAATAACATAAAATATATTTATATTTGGGTTTTTAGTGATTTGCAGATTCTGTTATCGTTTTCATTTTGACAAATGAACTCGATAATTTACTGCCATTATTTAGCAGTTTTAATAAAATGCCAAAATATTACCATATGTCCGCGACTTTCATCGTTTTCGATCCGTCTGAGAACTACAATAATTATACTACAGTTATTACCCAATAATTAAAATTTCATGCATTTTTTGAATTTTATGTTATCTTCATATATCTTCATACTCAGACACGAAAAAATTTAATGTTTTCAATTTTCAGGACATAAGATACGGGGAGATGTTTAGCCGCGACTTCGTGGACTCCAGGGAGGACAGGAACACTGAGGAGGGATTGATGAACCTTCACAATAATGAGGCAGGGCGAAGGGTAAGATTTCTTAACATATAGGGATATATTTTTGTGCCGTTCGGTGTTGAATCGATGAGTTCAGGGGGCCAAAAGCCTGTAAATTATATAAAGACATTTCAGCGCGTCTCATTGATGCTTCTGGTGACCTGAGGGCTGGCAGCTACGAGTACTTTGGCCAGCGCATTAACCAATAACCATGGCCATACAAAGAGGAAATGCTTCCTGTGTTCTGGCCACGTTGCCTCGATACGACGCGCTGCAAGATAGACATCTTCTATCTAAAATTATTTACCTATTTATTTATTTTTGTTGTTTTTGTGTAATAAATCAAAGTTTAAACAGTCCTAGACAGTGGAAACATGAATTCGTATTTATAGGATTTCTAAAAACATTTTTATTCCTATTTTCATTGGTGTTATTAGAATTTTCTGGACATCACAGGGAATCCATTTGTTGGAACTAAAGCTTACAATATCTCAAACATGTACTCTACCTAAATTTTGTTCTTATTTCCCTGAACGTCTTCTAAACGTCTTCCGTCTTCTAAACTTCCAGGCTGTGCGCGGGCGCATGCAGCGCGTCTGCAAATGTCACGGGATGTCGGGATCTTGCTCTGTGCGCGTCTGCTGGCGACGACTGCCTCAACTGCGGCTCGTAGGCGATGCTCTCACCACTAGATACGAAGGAGCTTCTCATGTTAAGGTACATCATTGAAGATTGTTTACGTGGTCTCCAAAATCCAAGCTATTTAATTTTTAAGCACAATACCGATTCTCGGGGAACAAATTAAATGATGACAAATTTCTAGCCGTGGACAGAACTGGATCCTGCGCCGTTGTCAATCCGTGACACGAAATTTTTCGTCATTTAATTTGTTTACTAACTATTGATGATCACATTAAACACCAGCGGGAAGCGGTATTGTATATGAACACTAATATTTGATACTTTTTTTTTTCTTAGTTTGGACTCGACTTTTAAAATCATTTGCCAACGTCAAGTTGGGGAAACTTCATAAGTTTAAAAGTATGAAAGATGACAGACTGAATTTAACAACGGAGCATCAGCGACAAAGCTAGGGAGTGGCAATCGCGCGGCGTTCAGTCTGTCATCTTTACAGAGTTTCTACATTACAACTACTGCCGCTGCCGTTCCGCTGCAGTTGTTTCATCGTTTAGAGAACAGTAATGGGGGATGATCCTAAACAAACTCTCTACCTACTTCACAAATAACTCCTATTCTATCATTATAATTCTTTCAAATGTTACTTTTTTAACAACATTTATTTTCCTATTTCTAGACCTATTAACATTCTGAGCATTTCCCTTTCTTCAATTTCTTGGTATCTAACCCAGAAATTGAACTCATTTCAGGTCGTCGAAAGAAAAAGGGGTAAGAATATCAGAAAACTTCGGCCTCTGCACGCTGACATGAAGAAACCGAACAAAACGGACTTGGTATATCTTGAAGAGTCGCCGGATTATTGTGAACCAAATGATGAGTAAGTATTATCATCTCGGCCAGGATTGTAAGAAAATCTTTTACGATTTCATTGGAGTCGACTTTGTCCAAGCATGTCTTTGTCTATGCTCTGACTATGTGTACTTACTTTTGATGACTCATTTTAATGGTACGGTGGAACACAGAAAAGGGTGTACAGGAGAGTTTTAAGGTTGATATTTTATCTAAAACTACTTGACCTATTGCAAAAATTCTTTCACTGTTTAATAGATAAAAGTAAAAAGTATGTAACTGTAAAAGAATTATTAAATTCGGTCCAGAAGTTTTTGAGAAAATGCCCCCTGTATACTTATTTCTGTCTTCGACTGTACAATTTTATAGGGCCTTATATCCCATTTTTGTCATGTTTCTTATCTACAAGAACAACTAAGTTTTCCTTCACGATGTTTTCCTCCATCGTTTTTAAAGTATTTTAGATAAATGTACATACTTCTCTTTGGGTTGAGAATCGATTCTACTAACCTGTATCACTTGTGCCGTTAACACTGAATGTTTATCAATGATGTAAGCAAGCGATTGATAATTTAGATTTATCGATATTTAAAAGGGTATTTACTTCCAAATCTCGGCTCCAATTGAACTATATCTCTCTGATTAAAATAATCAACTTCAGATTAAATGTACACCACATAATATTGATAAAGATTTTATCAATTTGTGCTGAACTGACGAGGTTTTATTCGCTAATCATTGATTTAATTAAAGTAGGTTAAATTATGTAAGATATTATATTTTAAACTTTATAATCTTCAAAATATTTATAGACTTGTATGTGGTATGTATAAATATAACTTACATACATAAGAAAAAGTGTGCAGAAAATTAATTAAGCCTAATAATTAAGGTTGAGATTTTCTCAAAAAACACTGGACCGAATAAAAATAATAATTCAACGATTACATAGTCCGCATATTAAGCTATGTACTGGTGAAAGAATTTTTACAATCGGCAAAGTAGTTTTTGAGAGAATCTCAAACTTGTTGAGACCCCTGTAATTTCACTTATTATTTTAGTTATGGTTAAATTCTTTCCTAACAACTACACGTCTTTATATTCAGTGTACAGCCAAAAGAACATCGTTCTTATTATCTGCGTCGTAAGAGTTCAAAACGTACTGCAAGTGCCATTGTTCTTATGTTGTCCGGTATTCACATCTCCTTTAAAATTCTTCCTCAGATTCGGCATCCTTGGCACCCGTGGTCGCACCTGCAACCGTACGTCTGCTGGTCTCGACGGCTGTCGCCTGCTCTGCTGCGGACGAGGATACCAGACCCGAGTCAGAGACCACGAGGAGAAATGCCGCTGTCGCTTCGTGTGGTGCTGCAAAGTTCACTGCGAGCTATGTCGGTATAAGCGGGATCACCACGTTTGCAATTAGATCTGTATTCAGTTTCTCTACTTATTTTCCTAAAGCTACATTGTTGCGAATTGTCGTCGCTCTTTCTTTGTCTACCTAAACTCCAACCTCTATAAGCAGGACCACCACGTTTGCAATTAGATCTCTCCTTTTACTAAAGGCCCATTGTTACGAATTTTAGGCATTCTTTCTTAGTCTTACCTAAACCCAGCCTCTATAAGCAACCACGTTTGCAACTCTCATAAGTTTATCCACTTTTCCTAAAGCTTCATTGTTACGAATTTTGGTAGCTTCATCTTTGTCGTAAGCTTTTCTTAATTACTTCTAAATCATTTTCGAAAGTTAACCAAATTAATAAAATTGTTCGATAGAATTCATACCATACCTCTTTCTGATATATTTTTTTAATATCCTGTGTTAAGACTAATATGAGTTTTATCTAGGTATGTTAAACTGTAGTGAAAAAAAACCTATTCATACCTGGTTTACTATGTACCTACTTAGGTCCCGCAACACCTTTAAAACACCAGCCACTTACCATGAAGTCTTATAGCAGGATTACTTCAATAATACTTTGTTATTTCGTACAATGACGACCTTAATAAGCTTACTTTAAGGTCGTCATGGTACGAAATAACAAAGTATTATTGAAGTAATCCTGCTATGAGACTAAGGTAAGGCCCCTGCAGATAATAATATTATTATGATATTGTTAACTTTCTAATTAAGACTGCTGTTTTATCTGCTGCTAACTATTTGCTGGTTTGAGTTTATTTTCTTGGTGTATTTGGAGTAAAATTCACTGCTTGCATTTCTTGCCAATACTTTCAAAATATCATACTTATATATTATGTTCTAAATCATTGTCATTAAGCTTCATAATTTCTTACTTATTATCTCAATAATTAATTTAATTAAATATTCTTGTTACTTTAATTATTCTCCAAAACATTTGACACCACTTAGCAATGGACTGATTTAATTTAAATGAGAAATTATTTTATATTTTTGAAGATAAGCTTTAAAATTATTTACAGTATTACTAACTTATTTTGTTTTATGTTTTCTTTGTACAAAGTTGTAAATAGTTTATTTGTTAATGTAAAGTAAGCATTAGATATTAGTAGATATAGGATTCGTACAATCATAACTTACCTACTGCAACTTCTATGTATTTCTTTTTATTTGTATTGTACATATTGTCATTATTAGTAATTGCTTTGTACTTAAATTAGATGTAGAGTTTTATTTTCTACCTCATGAGGAAAATGGATGTCATCCAAGCCATACATTTTATTAATATTTTTAAATGTGTCACTGTTTTAGCATACGAACTTTTTAAATGATAAACCTTTGTAAATAAAATATTATCTATAAGTTAGTGTTAGTAAATTATTGAATTAGAATGTGATGGCTTTATTCCTTGTAGAAATAAGTCGTGCTCGACATTTTTTTTTGTAGAATATCATAATATTTCGTCTATGGAGTCTTATAAATTATCATTTGTAAATATTCCATGTTGAGATAAATTATTATCTATAACTATGTCGGTGTCTTCTCTCATAGGTACTCGTAATAATAGTAAGTCATAAAATTTTACAATCAAGTCATTTTGCAATATCCAACGAATATTGTGATCAGTTTGGTTTTAAAATGGACGTTGTTGCAATACTTGAACTTTATATACAGAATTGAATGCATTATTAATAATATAATTATCTATACGTTTGATAAATAAAACTGCCAGAATGGATCTCGCTTAGAAAAGCAAGTATGCAAATAGCTCTCGTCGAATAAACGACTAAAATTAAATATATCTACATTGCAACAGCGTTACATATACATACTTTAAAGTATAAAATAACATGAATACTAAGTAACATTTTATACTGAACGGTAAGATAACATAACCAAAATTTATATAATAAGTTAGTACTTACTTAAAAACAGTAGAATATTGATGTAACGAGAGTCAACGCAAAGACTATTAGTATAACCACTTCGGATAATGAAATAGATACTTCTTGATGTAAATGACGTAAAATAAATGTATTAGAAACGGAGTTGATTTTAATTAATGTCGTCTAACCCGTTATATGACTTAGTTATTTAATTCGTAGATATTAATAATCTGGAATTTACAGTAGGTAGTATTGTAATATCTGATGTAGGTTATTATACCCAGAGATTTCTGACGTCAATAAATCAATAGTCATCACTGTTATCTTCGATAAAGAAATTGGAAATACTAATAAAGTCGATTTATTAAGGCAATTCCGGTTTTATCGGCTCTCAAACTATATGACTAAACATTATAATATGAATAATCGATGATTCAAGTAAATTATAGAATATAATTAAAACCACAAATGAGATGACGACGGCGATTTTTTTAATTAATAATATTAGTTGCTTAATATTAATACTTCAAGTATTTACTGTCCGAGAGGATTTCCGACCCAGGGATAGCGCGCAGGGCAGACGTTGCAAATCTGCATCCAATATTCAAACTGAAATGATAATTGTAATTAATATAATTAGCTTAATTGGGTATTAGGGCGTTACACACCGCGAGCCATACGGACCGCGGTGTGTATCGCCCCAGAGCTTATTTTGAATGGGTCCTTGCACATCGCGGTGTTTGGATCTGAGCGTATGATCCAATGTTCTCTTGGAATGGGGCGATCCGGACCACAGCGCAATAAAAATTTATTTCCGTACTATAAGGGATATGTAATAAATACTATCCTATCTGTCCGAACGCACCCATGAAAAATTGCGGTCCGTATCGACAAATTCCGAAAAGTTCTTGGGCGGTACACACCGCGATGTGCAAGGACCCATTCAAAATGAGCTCTTGGGCGATCGCTATGGCTCTCGGTGTGTAACGCCCCAAGACCCGCTTAATTGACTTCATATGTGCTACTGAGATTTTTGTGCCACTTAATCTACTCAGTGTGGGCACATTTTCCTTGCATTATAAATGTGAATTTTAAAAATCATCAACCAACCGTACCCATAGCACTATCGGTGGACCCACCGTACCACCAGGGGTATGACCAGTTACGATGGGACCACAATGATTTTAATATACCTTACTCATTGCGTATATTTTTGCACACCGGCGGAACGCTTCGTCGAAAATGCTTAGCCGACGGTTTGTTCTACGAATAAATCATTCACCGATGGAATGGTTTGCCGAAAACACGCTTAGCCGAAGGTTTGTTCTTGATTGAAATTATATCTTACCCCATTATGTTCAGCTATTACATTGCAGCTCTGTGGCATGCAGAACGTAGGAATGTGTGTCCTGCAGGGTCTTTCTCTGTACACGTTCACAGGTATGGGATCCTTTACCCAGTCAATCACTTCACCGGCATTTACCTGAATTAAATTATAATAACGAATCTGAAGAATATCATAATGATTTACCTTGAATTGGCGATGTCTTGAAAAAGGGACAAGTGCGGTCTACTACAAACCGCGCAGTTCGGTGTACAACCAAACTATTGAGTTGAGACTGAGAGGGTCTCAGTAGTTCGGTGCACGTGTACAACCGAACTGTTGAGACTATGAGGGTCTCAGTAGTTCGGTTCCGGATAAAATCACCGAACTACTGAGCTAGAGGGAACCAACGAGCGTGTATGAAGAGATTGATGATTGTGGAGGAAGCGAGGGTTATTTGCCAGGATAGCTGCAGATGGAAGTCCATCGTCTCTGCTCATCCCTACGATCAGGCGTGAGTTTATAAATAAATATAAAAATCCCTTGATTTTACTGAACTCTACAAAGCTACCTAACCATCCACGACTTACAAAGAACTATTTTACCTATCCAGCATGTGATACACACTAGAATCTAGATCCTATTAGACTCTAGCTATTAAAAAATAGCAAATATTTTTTTTGATTCTTCATCATCATCAGCCTGTATCAATCCACTGCTGGACATAGATCTCTCACACGGCACGCCTTTCAACTAGATTCTAGACCTATTGCATCCAGGCCAATTGTTTGATTATCATCATCAGTCTATTTCTATGTCCCCACTACTCGGGCACAGACCTTCCCTGACATTGAGGGAGCTCGGACCATGATCTACCACGCGGGCCCAGTGCTGCTTAACTAAGCTGATTTTTTCTACGGCATGTAGGTTTCATCACGGTTTTCCCTCACCGTTTTGAGACCAGTGGGTAATTTTATTCGAAAAAACCGAAGAAGACTCATTGGTACATGGCTGATCTGATCCGGATCGAACCTGGGACCTCCGTATCGTATATCTAGTGACCTAAACTTTTTGATTACGACGTTATAAACTATCACTCACCATGAAGACATCATTCAGGGAGTTAATCAAATCCATGAACCTCACGAATGCCCTCTGCACTGCAGGGAAGGAATCCAGGTACCATTGGTGGATATAGAAGCCGAAGGGAGCACGGTTGCCGAGGTAGTGCCTTTCGAAGTTTGATACGATGAATTCGTACCAGGCCTGCTCGTCTTCGCGATCTGGGCTGAATACAAAGTTAACTGTTAATTTTGAATATATAATACAAAAATTTTAGTGGCCTAAATTTTTGCCAGTCGGGTTTTTTGTTTCTTAAATTAATGAATAATATCATACAGCATGTACTTACGGAAAGATGCAAGCATCCACCATAGCACACGGAAACCCTTCAAGATCTTCCCAGGAAACCATAGGCTTTACCCAGACACCTGGGATTGATGAAGTCGGGCACGGAGGACCCATACAGTCCTGAGTCGACGCATAGTCCAAGGTGTACGGCCACATGCCAGGGTTAGTGTGGGTAACGGTTACCCAGGTCGAGTCATATGTGATACCGAAGTCAGCCATCACTTGGAAACTGTTGTTGCCAGCAAGCTGAAGGAATGGAATTCGAATACCTGAAAATTAGAATAAAGTGAGAGGTTTCTCTTGAAAATGGCGGGAAACGACGGTTGCGAAATTATTTGATAATTTTCCTTTAATATATCTAATGTCTACAGGGACTATTTTGTGTTTAATATCAAGTTAAATTAATCAGAAAATGTTCGCGAGTGACAGTACGGTGAAGTTATTGGATAATTTATGCAAGATCTGAAGTTTCAAGCTTTTATCAAGAGTTCCCGCTATAAGCTCGGGAGTGAACGTGACTGTCGAGCTGCTTCGTCCAGAGTGATGACGCTACGGCGTCTCCTCTGGATGAAGACATGAAGACGCGGCTACCCAGGGTAAAGACTCCCCTTAAAATGTATCTGGTCTGTATGTGTATGATCTTCAAGTCGTGAACACTGCATAAGTATTTATAGATAGCTTTAAACAGGTAAACGATCACTATATTTCAAGGAGAATGTAATTGGGTCTAACTCATCTCTTGCAGGCTACCTAAGGTAATTAACCTTTGGATAATCTAAATTATGCAAATAACGAATTAGTGTAACTACAATTAGGGACCTAAGTACTTTTATTAGATATAAAAGCGCCTTTAAATCGACCTTCCATTCGATGAAGTCATCAAGCCGTTATTGCAATTACAACCTATACGCCTTTATTTTATGAAAACAAAAAATACACCACTCACCTCTGAGTTCATCGTACGGAATATTCCCGAAGTGAGACATCTGGACTCTTTGATCCGCAAATTCCTGAACCATGTCTTCGTAAGTTGAATTAGCCCAGAAGACTTGAGGAGTCCGATGAGATATTGAGTGGAGAGCAATTTCGAAGCCTCGATTGTACAGCTCGTTGACCAATTGGTAGTTGGTATATTCGTGGCTTACGAAGAAGGTGGTGCCAGTTGGACAGCCATTACTGTTGCGGCGATTGTACAAAATATCACGGTATGTCTCAATGTTGATGATGTTGACGCCATCGTCGAATGTGGCCAGGACGAACTGGAGGAATAAACTATAGTTACTATATTGAAGAAAGAAAATAATAATGTACGAAAGGACAGCAATAAATATATTTTACTCTGATTCTGTTTTAACCGCACAAATCTAATCCTAAACTGTCAGAATCAGAATCGTTTATTGCCACTGTAAGGTATAATAAAGTAACAGTTACAGTTATTAGGTGGTACTGAAACACTTGAAGTGTACCCAGATCGGGCATTCAATAAATTATAGTTAAGTTAAACAATAAACACATGCAGTCATTTGTGAACAGGTACTACATACAATATACATTCCACAACTAAGTTCCACAATAACACATACCTATTCAAATATACGTCAACAGTCATGTCAGGGATTCGCACTTTGCAAAATACTCACTGTCATCATATTCTACATAACGTAAAATGAGTGGGACATATTAATTAACGATGATTATAACGTCCCACTTTCTGGAATCGCTAAAAATGATAGAATTAGATTAGATTTTTCCAAATAAATATAATAAGTTGTTGATTATCTAAAAATGTGTATATATTTGAATTGTATTTGATTTTTTGTATCAATTTTAATGTCCATGTAGGTACTTAATTCGTAGTCTATACATTTGAATTTCAGATTTATTTCAGTAACTAATTGGTTAAGTTAGAAAGCGAAGTATTTTAGACTGTCAATTTATCGTCTATTGATGCATATGCATTATTCAGTTTCGATTTTATTTCGCTAATTCAAATCTTCATTAGAATGCAAGCAACATAAGTCTTCCAAGCATGAAACAAGGAACGACTTGCCCTACTTTATGTTCTTTGCTTTATGCTTTCAAGTATTCCCGTAACACTAGTGGGGGTTCTTCATACAAAACATCGGCATAAACTCACGTACAACATTCTAGTGGTTAACTTTATCAAACCAGATGCATCAATCGTGGAGTTCTACTGCCATCTGAATATTGTTTAAATTCAATCTTAAATTCGTATTTAATATAAATGTGATGATGGATGATAATGGTACTTCGTAGGCGTAAGTATAACATCACGATTAATGCGTCTGGATCCATAAAATCAACAACCAAAGAGGTAGTGGAAACATTTCTGTAGCGCTCTAATTCTGTCAATGTCTGATTTTTGGCGAAAAATAGTGCTATAATTTCGTTCGAGCAGATTTTGGCAGGACTTAAAAAGGTCTTGTCTTGGGTCAGCACCCTTCTGATGTTTAACCTTAATAGAAACGGACTAACCTGAGGTGTATTCCTTGCTGTCAATCCTCCTGGAATATTAGTCGAAGAACATAAGCAGTCTGGAAGTTGGCACGCCTGTTGATTGCAAGGCTCAGCCAAAGGAAGCTCTCCTACATCCTCACTACTGACTTCCTCTGAATCCTGAGCCACTGCAAGGCCCAAAAGAAGAGAAAACAAAAGCCAAGTCCACCTCATTTTGCCTGAACACAAACTCACTAATGGAGACATAAATTTTGAACACCAATTTATACATTTATACTTATCATTAGAAAGATTAGGGTGTGCAAAATATTTGATAAGTGTATGCACTGATTTATGCGTTTCTTATCTGTCACTAGGTAATACAATAATTATTTTCAATGCTATCATATCAATATCACTAATTTAAGAGTCTAGGAGCATGACAACTAGTGTTTAGCATACAAGAACTTTAGGTAGATCGGTGATGCTGCTATGGTCCCAGGTTTGATACCCAATGTACGCATTGTATGTATGAATGTACAGTCGAAGATGGAGATAAGTATACAGGGGGTCTCAATAAGGTTGAGATTTTCTCAAAAACTACTGGACCGAATTTAATCATTTGTCAACCTTAAAAACTCTACTGTACACCTTACTCTGTCTTCGACCGTACATTTTTAAATGTAATGTAGTTGTTCTCGATTTTTGAAAAGGACTTGCTTATTACTCTCAAGTCCCAACAATGATGAAATGCAATAACGAGAGCAAATCTAGATATACAGAGAATATAATAGAATCTAATGTGCTATATATTGAATTCTAAAGATGTAAGCTCTGCAAATAATTTAATTGTAATAATTAAAAAAATATGGGTGGCTGGAAGAGGCTCAGGACAGGGATGGATGGAAGAGGAGGGGGGAGACCTTTGCCCAGCAGTGGGACAATTTATAGGTTAACAAAAAAAATTAAAAAAATTGCTAGGTGTTGTATCTGTAACTTTTGTAACATAAAAAGTACTACCGCTACTTCTGCGCTAAAAGTATAACTGAAAAAACCCACCTATATGGATTTACCATATCAACCGGAAATCAATTTTTGATTCACAGAAACAGTTATACCTGCAGGTAATGCAATGATTATGATCAATTTTGTTCCAATACTTTTATTACCTAGTTGATTATTGCCATACGCATACCGGGACGGGATGGCAGAGATTTTACATTTTTACCAAAGGACATTTAAACTTAGTAGGAATACCTAAACCGAAGCCCAAATCAAGTGTCTTATTTTGTAAACAAAATCTATCCTACCCTACTAACATTTTAAGCTAGTCTGTGATTATTGCATAGTTATTTTCACATTATTAGATCGGATTACTTTATTTACACAATGATGAACAGGTTCGATCAATCAGTTCTTTCAGTGTTACATCACAACAGGTAATTAGATATGTTTACAAAATAAGACTCTTGATTTGGGCTGCGGTATACGATATAAAATCCAAAGTTTCGTGACCTCGAAGGGGATTTCGAAGACCGTGCTAAGGGATGCGGGATGCCGCAGCACACTGCGGTATGGAACGGCACGCCGAAGGATCAGATCAGATCGACAATCAGATCACATGCTTTTTCGAACTTTGTTGAATTTCGCCGCACGCGTGTCGCCGGTAGAGGTCACTCGCTACAACAGTGTCCGCGACTCTCCACTTGAATCTGACACGGCCACACAAGACGCCGACACCCACCCTCGCTCAGTTACCCGTGGGTGTCCTACGCATCGCACGTGTCGTCATTATGGAACACGAGCAAACTTTCCGTGTCGGAGTCCATCATGAGACTGCACGTGAACGGGTTAAAATGTAGCGGCTTCCGAACACAGGAGGTTGTCGCTCGCCGCCGTCACCTTTGCAGCAGTGACTGTGGCGCGCGACAGCTATCGGTGACTGTAGTCCAGAGGTTCTCAAACTTGTTTCGTCTACCGCCAAATCAATTTTTCAGCGCTTTTACTTTACCACAGTTTAAAAATCAAAATGACATTTGTTACTTTGAAAATTTAATTTGTGCTTTTTGAGAAAGACCGCTGTAGTCGGTGGTCCGTATACGCCAAGCCTAAGCGATGTCGTTCAAACACTTATAACCCTTTCCGTTACATCTTGGATATTAATTGCGAATGGGTTTATCTATTTGCGTGTTTGTTTTTCAATCACGCTTATATGTGTGGTTAAAATAAAGGACACCATCGGAGTTAAAAAGCTAAAAAGAAATAAACTCTTCTAAAATATCGATGAAATAAAACTAATAAAATTGATTTGTAGGTCTTTATTTTCTTAAATAAATAAATAGACAATTCAATTGCACTTAATTTAGTGTAAATAAATTAATAAATAACATTAATTCAATAAAAATTTAATATCTATAAGTACCTACAAAATTTTACACTTTGTAAGGAACTTGTAATTCAGTAAAAACATGAACGGTTTTTAAATAAATTCAGTTTTTCAAATGGTGGTCGGTTAGGAACGCCTCTCTCTCTCCTCTTATTTAATTTACTCTTCCATATCTTGTCAAAGCAATCATAGTCAGTCCAATCATAGTCCAAGTGGATTTCCAACCCATGGATAGAATCTGGGACACTGTGTGCAAACTCGCATCCAATATGTTTGCTGAAATTGAAATGCAAAGATTAGTGGTAGAGCTATGAAAGGTTCACGATTGTATAATGGTAATCTCTTTTCTTTTCTCATGTGGCTTAGTGACTAAACATATAGTCAGAGTTATTTAGGTCGCCCTGACTCAGTCAATAAGAGCTCGGTGGCTCAATCGTTGGGTCAATGGACTTGCGATACTGAGTTCCCAGGTTCGATTGCCAACCAGGGCAGCAATGGGTTATCCTCGTTTTTTTCGACGTAACACTAACATAAATTTACCGAGTTCTCTCAAAACGGTGAAGGAAAACGTCGTGATGAAACCTGCATGTCGTAAGAAGAAGAAAAAATCTAAGGCATGTGAAATCCGCTAATCCGCAGTGGGTCCGCATGGCGGATCATGGCCCGAGCTCCCTCGATGTAAGGGAAGGTCTGTGCCCGAGCAGTGGGGCAATATAAATAGTCTAACGATCCCTGACTCTGGCCTCTGACTGTTGCCGAATGACAACAACCGGGACCAACTGCTTAACGTGATTTCCGAGGCACGGAGGGGCTCAGATGAAAGTGTCACTAGTGGTCACCAATCCAGGTACTGACCTCGCCCAACGTTGCTTAACTTGTACGATCGTTTTCAAAGGACTACGAGTCCTTCTGATATGTGATGGTAAACTGAGACTGCTTAATTATTTCTGGCTAGCTTTTATATCAGGCTTGCAACCTCGGATGTAAGAGAAGCATTGGTTCAGAAGCCCCTAAACTTGACCTGTGATTCGTCAATAATTCAAGGAACAAACCTGATTGTGTTGGGCCTCTAATAAACACTGCCATTGCCAGCAGGGTGATGAAGCGAAAGTTCTGCAAGGCTTTTGTATGTACTCGTTCACAGGAATGGGATCCTTCACCCAATCTATTAATTCAGCCGCGTTTACCTGAAATGAATCATGATATTTAACATGACAGACTTAGAATTTTTGGGTCAGATAGGCACCTAATATAGCTTAAGATGCATCACATCTGATGACAATGTCTCTGGTAGAATAAGAACTTATATAACAATATAAAGTTTGCTACAAACGACAGTTTTTTGCCTGCCAACCTTGCAGTGATAATTATGAGTTGAGACAAACATTGTTTATTATTATTCTATATTTTATTTAGGGACCTTTAAACACTTGACAAACATTAAAAAATATCGTCCCGAGACTGTTATATAGGTGAATATCATTCGGTATAATACAACACAGACGAAGAACAACCGTTTCTTTGCAAGTACACCCGGAACTTACCATAAACACATCACTCAGATTATTAATCAAATTCATGAATCTGATGTAAGCTCTTCTCATTGCTGGAAACTCTCTTATATACGCGGTGTCACTATTAAATGCGAATGGAGCCCGGTTACCAAGATAGTGCCTCTCAAAATTGGTTACGAGGAATTGGAACCAGGCCTCTTCATTCTCACGATCTGGCCTGAAAGTAATATCATATCATATTTATTTAAACTCCGATATCGATGGTCGCTGCAATCATTTTTCTGTGAGTTATCCACATTGACAATTTAAGCAAACGGAAGTAATGAAGTCACGACTTGTTATCATTGTTCAAATACGCCTTAAATCATGTGATCTGAAAGTTCGAGAACTGAAGTCTATTTTGTCTATCTTGAATACCCAAAGGAAATACAGACGTCGTAAGTTGTTGTGGCTCTTGAATGTTACAGGACAAAGATCTAATTTAATTAAATTAATTTAAGTCATCATCAGTCTACTTATATTGCCCCACTGTTCGGGCATAAACTTTTACTTACATCGAGGGAGCTCGGGACATGATCCACCACGCGAGCCCAGTGCGGATTGGCGGATTTCAAATGCCTTAGATTTTCTTCTTCTACGGCATGTAGATTTCATCCCGATGTTTTCCTTCACCGTTTGGAGAGCACTCGGCAAATGTACGTGAGTTTTTCGGTAACTCATTGGTACAGGCTTCCCTGGCTGGGAATCGCACCTGGGACCTCCGTATAGCAAGTTCATGGACCCAACCACTGAGCCACCGAGATCTCGCTATTTAATTTAAGTATATTTAATATATTACCCGAAAATGCAAGCTTCCACTGAAGAGCACGGGAAGCCTTGCAGATCCAGCCAGGAAATTACTGGTGATACCCAAACCCCTGGAATGGATGCAGTTGGACATGGGGGAATTAGGCAGTCTTGTATTGACGCGTAGTCCAAAGTATATGGCCAGATACCAACTTCCCTGAAGTTGACTGTCGACCAGCTCGAGTCGTATGTTAAATCATGGTTAGACATGACTAGGAAGCTGTTATTTCCAGCTAACTGCATGAATGGCATTCTGACACCTGTGAAGGAAGATATGATAAATGTAAACGATGGGTACCCGATTTTTAATTCGTTAAGAAGCCATTGCATCTGTGTTATATTGGAGAATGTAATAAAGCAGGTACCAAATGAAAGAAACTGAAACAAGAAGCTGAGGGAGACCTTGACTGATAGTCATAGATCAGATAAATCAAGGGCTCACAGATAAAATTGATGAAGTTAGTATGCATCAAGAACTGCAGCCATACGTGTATGCCTAAGTAAAGTATCTTAGGTGGCTGCTAAGATAAACAAACAAAAATTACCTTTGATTTCTGCAATAGGAATATTAGCGAAATGCGCCATTTGCATTCTCTGATCAGCAATTTCATTTACTAATTGTTCATAAGACGCCTGGGCCCAGAACGTCTGTGGTGTTTGACGAGAGATAGAATGTAGACCAATTTCATGGCCTTCATTATAAAGCTCATTGACGTGATGGTAGTCGGTGTACTGGTGATTGACGAAGAGAGTAGTACTGATTGGGCAGCCGTTACTGTTGGCACGACCGTAAAGTAAATCGCGGTATATCTCCATGTTCAGGTCGTTGACACCACCAGCGAAGGTAGTCAGGACGAACTGGAAAGATAATTAAAACTCTAAAGATTACAGAAGACAAGACGACGTCATGCGTCGAAGAGTCGCAAACTGACGAAGTGAACAAGAATTTGTGACTACGCAAAATAACCATCATAAAAATAATTTCGAAACGTTCGTGGAACGGTCGAAGGTATTGGAAGCCCGAGTGTATCCGAAGTTTAAGGCCTAGAAACTCACGAAAGATATTGCAACTCTTCGGGAAGATAACATCTCAGTCTCAGTAATCGTCCTCGTTGATGCCAGTTGGATCTACTTTGGTTAGATCAAGGTAAGTTTTAGTCAAAAGGGTTAAATTCGTAGCACAATTTGGAGCAGGTTCAACATTACTTCCACCATTTCACAACGTTCTTAATGAGCAATGATAGGAATTCTATTATAGGAATTCTACTATTTTCTAAATGATTTCTTAGAGGAAGAACTAACCTGTGGGGTATTTCTTGGAATCAATCCTCCAGGAATGATAGTAGATGAACACCTGCAGTTGGGCGGTTGACATTCCTGTTCAGTACAAAATGTAGCCAATGGCAGTTCATCGTCTTCTTCTTCTGCCTTTACAGCTGCTATCACGAGTAGAGAAAATAGGAGATAGATACACTTCATTTTTGCTTATTTCTGTTTGCTGTAATAATTATAAATCTTGTTTGTTAATTTATATAGTCTAATTAGTCAGATAGCGTTCTTTCTATAAAATAGATAAATATTATATTAATTTGTGTAATCTAATTATTCTGTTGTTTATCAGATTAAATGGTTGATTGATTGTATTCTTTGACCAGTGCATAACATTTTAATAGTTACGCTAATGTTGTTAGTATGTTTGTCATTATTTTGTAATTCTGCTGCTGTACAAATAATTCCATTGCTTATATACTTAGATTCGAATTCATAAAGTTGACTGAGTTAATAAATTGTATGTTAATTAGTATTTTATAATAACTCATTTTGTTTTTCCTATAACATTGTCTAGTGATTGTATAATATGTGATCAATACATCACAATCATTATTATTTAAAATTTAAAGTAAATCCGTAGGAGAAAACTAGAGGCATATAATGTAAAGATTAAAATTAACAATCTGTTGTTTTTTAAATTTAAATGAATGTTATCAAATTCAACGTAAGAATATTTTCGGCATGTCGTGTTATCACCTATAGTATTCTTCACGTAGGGATGATACTAGTAAATAAATTTACCTGCTGATAAGATATTAAGAGTTCTGGAGATTCTAGATAACATAGTCATGGGGTAGGTTATGGAAATATATGAGTATATCGCATCGACATCTATTTGGCCGAGTGACCTCTTCATCTAGTGATGACCTCCCATTCTAGTGTTGACATCCCAGTCTAGTGATGACCTCCCAGTCTAGTGGTGACCTTCTGACCAAGCCAGGTAGTGCGCCTGTCTTTTGTGCAAGGGATTATAGATCTAATTCACAGTCAGGAAAGTGGTTGTACTCGTATCTAAGGTAAAACCACATTTTCAGAGTTTATGTCTGTGATCATTTTTGAGTAGGTATGTCACTGTACCCATGGTATAGGGAATCCTATTTTGGATCATGATCCATGAGTTTTATGTCTTATCATCATCAACAATTATTATCTCAGTTCACTACGGACATATAGGCATTTCCCAAATCCCAAGGCACACCCCACCGGATTTTTACATCCAGTTCCTGGCAGGAAATGACAATGCCATATTCTGCCCCACCATCAACCGCACGTTGTACAAGATAACGAATAAATGTAAAAATATCTCCGTTTTTTATTAAAATGATTGGTTTAAAACAAAGTTTTGTACAAGTTGCGATTGGAAAAAAACCAGCCTTATTAAGAATTCAGAAAATAGTATGAAATCGAAGCGATTTATTCATTGTTTTTGTCATTCTTCTATAGGAGTTGCGAGAGTAGGTAGTAGAAAATGATACTGATTATGATTATGCAATATGAAACCTGTAATAAGTCCCCAACAAAATGATCACATCACATCTTAATGGTCACATAGTTTTGTAGGCGGGGCAAAGCTCCATTGAAAAGTGGCAATGTCTTGTGCGTACTCCCTGTATACACTATCGTATCAATTATTTTTAAATGTCCCATATTGTGTGTAGGGCAATTTGGCAATATTGGGTATAGAGATGCAACAGAAACATATTCAAAGTATAGACAATATAATATATTTTTTGTTAACAGAAAATTGTAGGATATCGTTCACAACGAAAAGCTTCTCTCTTCATCCTTCTATTAAATATTGTTAGTTCAGCACACGAATGTGCTATGAACTAGAATTACTGTCCAAGCGGGTTGCCAAGCCAAGGATAAACACGTGGACACACGTTGCAAATCTGGACCCAGAATGTTTGTTCAAACTGAAATGAAATAAAATTACAATTACTTATATTGAAAGTAATACCTACATAGATAAACAATAGGCTAGCTGACTCATATCGAAATTCAATAAAACAATATTTATTTCATATAGTATTTCACATTAGGATCCCAAATATATTACTTTTATTACATGTAAAGAATGAAATTGAAATTAAAATATTTCCCCGTTTTTTCCCACACGTCAAAAACGCTGGTCGGCCACGTTCGCGATATTCGTGACGTCATCGTCACTCAAAATTTTAGGGATGCCCGATTTTTTGATTCATCACGACCGGGATTCGAATCAGGGGCCTCGCCTGGAAAATGTAGAGCTCAGTGGCGCTGTAACCCCATTGGCATTAAAGATGGCAGAACATTAAGTAGTACATAATATGAAATACTAACTCCACTATGGTCCGAAGTCAGCACACATGAAGCAGGAGGGCAAACTGTCTGAGTAAAGGTCTTGCAAGGTTTCTGTATGTACTCATCAACTGGTACGGGGTTTTTAACCCAATCGATTACCTCAGCATTGTTGACCTGAAACAAGGAACACAGTTTGATAAACGTCACGAAACAGATTAGAAGAAGATATGATGAATAATAATAGTGGTAGGAGCTGTAGTAATGTGATAACGAACGAAGTTGATAATGATAAAGTTTCAGATAACATAATTGTAAATTAAATTGTTAATTTCGTATTTTCTAAAGTTGGGGGCCAAAATCTTTAATGAAACTTTACAATAATATAGCTCATACATCAGAATAACACATAGGCTATAATTTATAATCCTGCGCAGACGAAGTGGCGGGCAGAAGCTTGTATGATCATAATTATAATAATTCAGTATCTAAATGATGAAAAGGATCGTGTATAATAGAAGAATGGAGATCTACATGCTTCATATGCAAATATGGAGTTATGAGACACTTACCATAAAGACATCATTCAGGGAGTTAATCAAATCCATGAACCTCACGAATGCCCTCTGCACTGCAGGGAAGGAATCCAGGTACCATTGGTGGATATAGAAGCCGAAGGGAGCACGGTTCCCGAGGTAATGCCTTTCAAAGTTGCTTACGATGAATTCATACCATGCGTCTTCATCTTCCCTATCCGGGCTGAAAGAGAATCATTTGGTTTGAACGTCACAACGAAAATTATCTCAAAACAGTGTGGCAAGTGTTAGAGGTCAGACGTGAAATGACAATGCCAGATTCTGCCCCACCATCGACCGCGTGATGTACAAGATAACGAATAATTGTAAAAATATATCCGTTTTTTATTATAATTATTTATTGGTTTAAAACAAAGTCTTGTACATCTAGCGAGTCAAAAAAAACAGTGTAAGTAATAATTCAGAAAATAGTAAGAAATCGAAGCGAATTATTCATTGTTTTTGTTATTCTTCTATAGGAGTTGCGAGAGTAGTAGAAAATGATACTGATTATGATTATGCAACATGAAACCTGTAATAAGTGATAGGTTAAATGGGCACGTAATTTTGTTGGTGGGGCAAATCTCCATTGAAATGTGGCAATGTCTTTTACACAAACACAGAAGTTGGATGTGTAAATTTAACACGATTTTTAGACGAAACTCACTAGTAGAACTCTCGAATAAGTCACTATTGGAAAATTATTGGAGCAAAATAATAGACGTATGTTTTTGCTGAATACTTACAAAAAGGCACAAGCGTCCACCATAGCGCAAGCAAAACCTTCGGTATCTAACCAAGTAACCATAGGTGAGACCCATACTCCAGGGATTGACGCCGTTGGACAAGGAGCGATCTGGCAGTCCTGGACAGATGCATAGTCCAAAGTGTATGGCCAGAGACCTGGACTCCTGAAGTTTTGCGTTGGCCAGGTGGAGTCGTATTGCAGACCATGACTAGCCATGGCTTGGAAACTGGCATTTCCAGCTAATTGGAGGAACGGAATTCGGACACCTGTAATAAGGAACAGTATTTGTAATCCAATCCAGGGATGAGCTCGAATTTTGTTGATCATTATGGGTTGTTACTGCCGACAGATTTTAAAATGTAGGTATGATGTGACGAGAATACTAAACTTAATTCTCTCTCTGCTTGAAAATGTCGTCCTGTTATCAGCTATTATTTCTGAACACCTCATAAATGTTGGCAGCGATTCTGAACGTCCACTTTCTTAATCCCGTTCTTACACGGTGTAGGATACAAGTCACAGTGTCAATTGCATTTAGGTTGGATTAGATTTGGAGTCTATCATATAACCTAACTTAACCATAAAGTCAATATTAAGACTAACCTTTGAGTTCATCAATGGGAATATTTGCGAAGTGCGCCATCTGAACTCTTTGTTCAGCGAATTCTTGAACCATGGTTTCGTAAGTTGCATTGGCCCAGTAAGTCTGAGGTGTTTGGTGAGAGATGGAATGAAGAGCGATTTCATAGCCTCGATTGTACAGCTCATTGACAATTTGATAGTTGGTGTATTCGTGGTTAATGAAGAAGGTGGTGCCTGCTGGACAGCCATTCCTATTCGTGCGACCGTATATGATCTCGCGGTAAGTCTCCACGTTTATAATGTTGACGCCATCATCGAATGTGACCAGGACGAACTGAAACATACCAACAATGATGTAAGGTGACCAAGAATAAATCTCCAAACTAAACCTGCAAATAGACGAACATTAATGAGGAGATCGATGAAGGTTGAAAATATGCCAAAATATATGTTGGCGACTACATAACTGGAGATGAGAGTGAATGCAAATACGCACACCTTGCACTTTAATTTTATAACACCACATCTTTTGTAGAAAATATTGGTCACGCAAGAGAAATTGATGCACCATTGTCAGTCTGACCTGCGGAAGCTTCAATCGCATATTGTGAAGCAGATTGCAGTGACTCTGGTTGGAGTCAGAGACCATGATTTTCTTTAGGTCACTTAGTCAGCAGAGTAGTAAGAAAGTTTGATGTTTTAAAACTATAAGGATGTCCTTTTCTGCATCTAAAGCGTTTGCGTCCTTTGCTACACCATTATTCACATTTTAATAATACTCTTAGTTATTGACTGACCTGAGGAGTATCCCTGGCTGCTAATCCTCCGGGAATGTTAGTGGATGAACACCTGCAGTCAGGAGCCTGACATGTCTGCTGATTGCAAGGCTCTGCCAACGGCAGACCGTTGTCTTCATCATCGTCGGCTACAGCCAAAACCACTAGGAGTAAAGAAAACAGAAGCAAGGTCCACCTCATTTTGGTTTATTACCTTTTGAACAAATGATCTAAAACTTTGATTAAGCGCTAATTTATATTATAACGATTAATTTATCTCGCCGATTATAAGTATTAGAGACCTGCCCACAATCGGGCCGCATTTATCTTCAGTGTTTTTAGGTACCTAAATCCCCAATTTCCGGTCTGATTAGTTTAATAATAAAATATTTATATATTTTCCTTCTCTGTTGTTTGGCACTATTTTGGAAGTTTTCTTACACTAAATCATTTTATTAGCTATAGTTTTATTCTAGCCTTCCATGAGCCAACTAGCGCCGCCAATCTTAAAAAAATAATATCTTCCAATATAATCAATTTTATCAAAAAAGCTATTTACAAAATGTTTATTACGATAAATACTATTTTTTAAATGCTTATTTATAACGTGATGCAATTTCGGTAAGTAGTAGTTCGCATAATTGCGAAAAACGACCGTTTTTGGCACATTTGTGAACTACAACTTAGCTTGACGCAATTATGCCATGCATTGTATATTGAAAAATAGTATTCATCCTAATAAACATTTTGTAAATAGCTTTTTTAATAAAGTTGATTAAATTGGAAGATATTATTTTTTCAAGATTGGCGGCGCTAGTTGGCTCATGGAAGGCCCTTAATATTTATCGATAGCTACAATTAACTACTACTATCGTATCGTTGATTACCAAGAAATTGTATCCGAGAATACGAACTTTATCAATGAATTTGATTTTAGATAACCAACCTTTATTGACGTTCAAATATAGGTAGGCAATAGAATTAACCAGTTATCAGATTGGGAAAAATAATATAGGCCTATCGTAGCCGGCTCAAGACAGTATCCTGATAAGAAAGTAAGTTTTTTTTGTAGTATCTTCATGAATCACTGCCATTTTATACAACTGTTGGTAGGTACTTGTTTAGGTAACTATTTATTACAATTACCTAATCTTGCCCTCTTTACCAATCGTTTATTTTAAAACAGTTGTCTAGTTTAGACCTTTTCCTACGGCATGCCACAATTGGGTATCACGTAGCGCACTCATTCAAGTAACTCAAAATTTGTTTCCAAGGCTTAAGAGCCTACATAGAGCCAACTACCGCCGCCAATCTTAAAAAAAATAATATCTTCCAATATAGGTAATCAATTTTATTAAAAAAGCTATTTATAAAATGTTTATTAGGATAAATACTATTTTTCAATATACAATACATGGCATAATTGCGACAAGCTAAGTTGTAGTTCACAAATTTGCTAAAACCGGCCGTTTTTCGCAATTATGCGAACTGCAACTTATCGATATTGAATCACGTTACAAATAAGCATTTATAAATAAGTATTTATCGTAATAAACATTTCGTAAATAGCTTTTTTAATAAAATTGATTATATTGGAAGATATTATTTTTTTTTAAGATTGGCGGCGCTAGTTGGCTCTATGAAGGCCCTTAATAAGGAAAAATTTCAAAAAATAATTTTAAAGGTCCGAGAACATTTTGCCGGGCCGCAGCGTGTCGGGGGCGGAGCGCAAAAATCCGCTCAAATCGCTTAAATGCAATTTGTATGAACTATCCCACACTATGTCGGGCCGCAGCGGCTCGCATTATTGCGAGGCGGATTTGCGTACGTGCGATGCGGGCCGCCCAGTCCCGCTGCGCCCCGACACAGTGTGCAACAAATAACAAGCGGATTGGAGTGCACGCGTGCCCGTGTTCTTTTTACGATATCGGGCAGTACACTGCACTCAAAATCTGTCTATGCGCTGCGACCCGGCCCGTCACTAATGTGCTAAGTAAGCATTTTACGCTGTGTTGCGGCCTGCCCCGACACGCTGCGGCCCGACATAATGTGCGCGATGCATTAAAAATCGTATCTCAGTATCCGTGACACTTAGGACAAATGGTCACATGAACTAAAACCTTGCAAATAACCCCTGAATTGAATGATTATCGGTTCCTGCGCCGAACAACCTGTATAGAGACCATTTTTTGTCCTAGTTGTTTGTTAGTTACTCAACCTGTATTATACATACATTATGATTATTATTGAATCATAATCTATTGGGCGTAATCTAATCATGTAGGTACCTCTATATAAGTCTGGACTATGCGCAACCAATAATATTTTGTACTGTATTGTACGGTCAGTTATTATACCGTTATAAGTAATGAAAAAAGATTATATTTTATCAAAACAATAATTGCAGTGATTTCCCAGGAAATGGTAAAGATAACATCTTAAAGAAAATTACATCCGGTGATACCTATGATAAATTATAAAGGTACGATGTATTAACGTCGATACTATCAAAATTAACGCTTGGGAAATCCCTAATCTACATATCTTTCGAATCGGATACAAAAATGTTACCATTACCAACTGATAATATACCTACACGTACGGTCGAAGACAAAGAAAAGTGTAGGTACATGAGAGTTTTTAAGGTCGAGAGTTTCTGAAAAACTACTTGGCCTATTGTAAAAATTCTTTTACTTTTAGATAGATAAAAGTTAAAACTATGTAACTGTAAAAGAATTATTGAAATCGCTCCTGTAGTTATTGAGAAAATATGAACCAAATTGAGACCCCCTGTATAATCATAATGAGGTAACTCATGTACAGTCGAATACAGAGATGACGCTACAATACGAGTTTTATCGCGACAATATTCACACCGGCCAAAGCTGATGGCATTGGCAACGTTTCAGGTCTATCATGCAAGCCACAATTTTGGTGATTGTGAATCTACCTTAACAAACAGTTGAGTTCCGTAACTCAGGGCCCTCGTGCGAATAATACCGGGTATTACATCAATGACAACCCCAGAATTAATTTTCAAAACAAAATATAGATGGCGGTGAACTGAAGGACGGGCGCGCGCCATCTACCGTACTCTCCAATAATACACAGGGTCGGGTTTGACGGTACAAGGATTGGGTTTAGGGCTTTAATTCCCGTGGCACTTTAATTCCCATAGTTTGAGTAAAAAGATAGAGATGACTCTATGTTAGTAATGAAATTTTAAAAATTATTTAAGTTGGGTAAAAAAACAATATTTGCACCGTATAAAGATTGGGTTTAGAGCTTTAATTCCCATGGTACTTTAATTCACATAGCTTGAGTAAGAAGATAGAGATCAATCTGTGTTTGGAATGATTTTTTTTAAATTAAATATGCTGGGTAAAATAATTCAAATATTTGAGTTTTGGATGTGTTTTGTTTATGTAAAGTTGTTATACGAACGACAGCAGATCAATCCTAATTAATACTAGAAGTACGATTAAGCTCTTACGACGCAGATAATAAGAACGGTCCAACTTGATGTGCTTTGAGCTCTACATAACTATTATAATTATCAGCCTGTATTATATCAGTACAATACACCAGTATAACTAGTATATAAGTTATTGTATGAAGTACATATTGTACATTATTTACTTACATATGTATGTAAATAAACACATACTAACATATATGGACACACATGAAATAATTAAAGACTTTTTAGTTTATTTTCTATTCATTTTTTTATTAGATAGGTGGGTAATTAATTATCTTTTATGTTTATTAAACGACAATGCCAGATTCTGCCCCACCATCAACCGCAAGTTGTACAAGATAACGAATAAATGTAAAAATATCTCCGTTTTTTATTAATATTATTGGTTTAAAATAAAGTTTTGTACAAGTTGCGATTCGAAAAAACAGCTTAATTAAGAATTCAGAAAATAGTAAGAAATCGAAGCGATTTATTCATTGTTTTTGTTATTCTTATATAGGAGTTGCGAGAGTAGTAGAAAATGATACTGATTATGATTATGCAATATGAAACCTGTAATAAGTCCCCAACAAAATAATAGGTAGGTACCTACAGCTTAAATGGTCGCGTAGTTTTGTAGGTGGGGCAAAGCTCCATTGAAAAGTGGCAATGTCTTTTCATGATTGTTACCGTGATGTCTTACAATATAAAAACAGACATAAAAAAAATACATTTTCATTATTAGGAGATCATAAAACTTTCGTTAGTAGGCTACAAAATCTAGAACAAACATCAATAATTTCGCGTGTTTATTGGTTTCCACGTAAACTCTAACACCGACGTTGGACAAAGGGTTTACACCTGGGACTTCGTTACGGCAAAAGTCCGGGATTCGCCCGGGATTCGCCGGATCCCGCGGTTTGATGCAAGAAACCGGGTCGGCTTAGTGAACAGTTTTTATTGGACCCTGGACATGCGTGAGTATGATTATGGGGTTGGTGACTGATCCAGGAGGAAAAACATGTTTTATTAAAAGAAATGGAAAGGTCTGCTTATTAGAAGCTATGGTTAAGTGCATATAAGGTATTGGTTGGGACACGGTTTACGGAGGTCCCACATTAGATCAGCCTCAATTACCGTTCTCAAAACTATGAAATTATGTCATGTTATGTTATTATTCTTTATTTTTCTCACCACAAAGTTATACATATGGTAATTAAGTACTTCAATACAAAAACAATTCTTTGTGTGAGACTGGTGCCAGAACTAGGATTTAACCTGTATTTCATGACACCAGGACCCACTTAAAATGTTATTTATTAAATACATTTATAGAAGTATTTAGTATTTATTTGAGGCTAGACGAGACAGGGTGAACAAAGATGTGTATGTGTGTGAGGGTGTGTGCGTATGTGTCTATGTCATGGTGTGTGTGTGTGTATTACCAGCTAAACAATTTTGGAAAATGTTGAGTACCTACATCAAAGTCACAAAGTATGATATTGTTTGCTACGTGTTTTATCTGATGGCGTAATTAAAACATAGCACTGTCCCTGTCATTCACGCTATTTCATGACAATAATTTCATCGTTTTAAGAACCGTAATAGGCCCCACACTTTCAGCCATATATCAAAGAGATTTCTACGAAAAAAAAAACTTATTAGTATCAAATCTATCTCCCACAACGAGAAAAATTCGATGTTGCAAAAGTAATTTGAGTATATCTACGGACTAGGTCATTGGGTTGGTCGAGGTTGCAGTACTGTATAAGTATTACTGAGACAACTAATGACCGAACGCCTGTCTAATGCTAAATGATTTATAGGGAAACAGATTCACAATAGCAAATTTAATTTCGCAGGCATCCAGTAGCTGTTTCAAGTTCGCGTGCAAGCCACAATATAGTGAAATCAATGCCAATTCTCGAATCCCGCGGGCAACTACGCGGACACTGACCGACTAGATTACGGGCTCGAGGGCGAATCCCGGATACAAATTGCATGTGTGTTTGTTTCGACAGAATTACTTCTTAATTTAGTAATTTTGTCTGCAAATACGACGAATAATACAAAAAAATACAAAAAAATTATTTGGAAAACTAGAAACTAGTACTTAGTTTCTTTCTTTCATTAGCTCAGTAACAAACTTATTTGGGCTTAAAAGACATTGCCACATTTCAATGGAGCTTTGCCCCACCTACAAAACTACGTGACCATTTGAGCTGTACTTATCATTTTGTTGGGGACTTACGAGGCATGCCTTTTAAGTTTTGTCGTTTGAAGAGAAAAAAACAACTATAACCTTATAGTAAGTTTTATTGTTTTTCAAAGTATTCACCACGAAGTTTAATACACTTTTCCATTCGCTCGAACCAGTTATTATAACATTTATTCCACTCCAAAGTGGGGGTATTCTAAATGGCTGACTTGAAAGCGTCGACCGCTTCTTCACCGCACAGGAACCTTTGACCACGAAGAGTTTTCTTAATTTTAGGAAATGTAAAGAAATCGTTAGGGCTTAGGTCAGGACTGTATGGAGGATGGTCAAGAATTTCTACGTTTTCCTGCTTCAAATACTCAATCGTTTGACGAGCGGTGTGTGAGCTTGCGTTGTCATGGTGCAGGATGATGCGTCGCTTTGGGCTAGATTTCCGAAGTTCGGCGATGACTTGTGGTAAACAAACTGTGGTATACCACTCCGCATTAACCGTTCTACGATCTTCAAGTGCAATCGTCGCAACATGACCGGTTTTCGCCACGAACGTAGCCACCATCTTCTTTGAAGTGCTTCGAGAGCGAACAACTTTAGTCGGCTTTGGCTAGTCTTGGAAAACCCAGACTGTGGATTGTTGTTTGGAATCAGGATCGTAGGCATAGATCCAAGATTCGTCACCACTGATGATGTCGTAGACGTGATTTGACTCTCCTCGGTTGAACCTCTGAAGAGTTTTCTTACACCATCTGACGCGGGCCGCCTTATGATCGTCGGAAAGCAAATGCGGGATCCAACGGCAAACTAGTTTTCTCACACCAAGCGCCTCATGCAATATCTTTTGAATGGTTGTCCCTAAGATGCCTAATAACGCCTCTATCTCTCGATATGTCACATGACGATCTTCGAGGATTAGTTGTCTCACAGCAACGATGTTATCTTCAGTGAAGGCGGATTTTGGACGTCCTTCGCGAGATTTGTCACTAAGTGTGGTATGTCCACGCTGGAATTCCAAATACCAGCGTTCGATGGTCCGCAGACATGGGACTTCATCATGGAATACAGATGTTAACTTTTCGAAACACTGAAGTCGCGTTAGGCCTCTTCGAAAGTTATAGAAAATTATTGCACGGACATTTTCCTTAGTAAGATTAATTTTCGTAGTGACCTGACAGATTCAAACCAGCGCTGTGACTAAACAATTGCATTAATCCTAATGCTTTCAATTGTATTGATAATCGAAATTCCAACAAAGAAGATGGGTCAAAACGTACCCACGTTGTAGCAATTTGAGACCTATATCATTCGAAAGGTCTTTAAAAATACATAATTTTTTTGTATGGCAGCAACCTTGTAGCTTATGGGAGAACGCCGTTATAATGTCGAGAATGTTTCGAAAATTCACCCTCCGAACCATTGACGCGCGCATTTTCTCACGGCCCGTGTCATCGCCCGAGTTTCGTTCGGGTAAATAAAAGTGGCGTACGGCACTGTCCGGCCTTTCTAGGTATCTCTGTACAAAAAAGTCCACTCAATACGGTGTAACGGACCCCCGGTACGGTGACCCCGGACGGGTAGAAGAAGCGTGGACAGACCACCGGCCAGATAGTCCGACGACATCAAAAGGGTTGCTGGCTCGGTGTGGACCAGACAACCTAGGGATCGGGCCACATGGAGAATTCATGGAGAGGCATATGCCCAGGAGTGGGCTGCTGTATGCTGAGGAAGAAGAAGACGTCTACTTAGAACAAACTCTGCAGCTGGAAAGGAGCATCTTCGAGAAGAGAGTGGCAGGAGAATTCAGCTAGGCTGTGCAGCATTTAGGAAGCTACATCGAATCTTCTCGTTTTCATACTAGAAAGCCCTGAAAACAAAGGTCTTCAACCAGTGCGTCTTGCCAAATGGTGAGCTATGAAGCCGAAACGTGGACACTGACAGTGGGTCTGACACACAAGTTCAAGGTCGCTCAGCGAATCAGCAAACTGAAGTGGCAGTGGGCTGTACACATCTGTCGTAGAACCGATAACCGATAGGGTAGACGAGTTCCGCGAATACAGTCCACGATCGGATAAATGTAGCGTAGCACGCCCTCCATCAAATGGATGGATAACATTCTCGAGGTGGCTGACAATACCAAGATGTTCGATGATCTAGTCATCCCGGAACCAGTGGTAGTCCATAACACGGTCCTTGAAGTTGTTCAGCAATATGACTGTCTACTTAGGACCAACTTCGAGAAAGAGAGTGACAGGAGAATTCAGCTGGGCTGTGCAGCATTTGGGAAGCTACGTCATATCTTCTCGTCTTCAATATCACAATGCCTGAAAACAAAGGCAACCAGTGGGTCCTGCCTGTGATGACCTACGGAGCCGAAACGTAGACATTAACGGTGAAACTGGCCCACAAGTTCAAAGTCGCTCAGCAAGCTATGACAGAGCTATCCTTGCAATTCTCTGGTAGATAGAATATACGAGTATATTCGCCAGAGAACAAAAGTGGTTGACATTGCTTATAGAATCAACAAACTGAAGTGGCAGTGGATTGGTCACATCTGTCGTAGAAGCGATAACCGATGGAGTAGAAGAGTTATCGAATAGAGGCCACGAACGGGTAAACATAATATGGGACGCCCCTTCACCTGGATATAATGATGACCTTCGCAAGGTGGCTGGCAGCGAGTAGTGACTGGATGCAGAAGGCCGAGAATCGGGTTGAGTGGGGCGTACTTTGGGAGAGGTCTACATCCGCAGCAGTGGATTGATACGGGCTGATGATGACGACGATACCATTGGCAGCTGTCTTTAGGCTCCATCATTATTATTTTTTTTAATATAAAAGGTATTGCTGTTACAGATTGCATAAACTACTATACCCAACTAATGTTATAAATACGAAAGTGTGTTTGTTTTTTGTCCTCCTTTCACGGCAATGTGTAACGTATTGACTGGACTTTTTTTGTACAGAGATACCTAGAAAGGCCGGACAGTGCCGTACGCCACTTTTATTTACCCGAACGAAACTCGGGCGATGACACGGGCCGTGAGAAAATGCGCGCGTCAATGGTTCGGAGGGTGAATTTTCGAAACATTCTCGACATTATAACGGCGTTCTCCCATAAGCTACAAGGTTGCTGCCATACAAAAAAATTATGTATTTTTAAAGACCTTTCGAATGATATAGGTCTCAAGTTGCTACAACGTGGGTACGGGGTCCATACAAAATTACCCATTGTTCTTTGAATTTTGAACAGTTCTAAATTAAAAATTGGCGGCAAATATGCAAACGACAGAATTTAAAAGGCATGCCTCGTATTACAGGTTTCATATTGCATAATCATAATCAGTATCATTTTCTACTACTCTCGCAACTCCTATAGAAGAATAACAAAAACAATGAATAAATCGCTTCGATTACTTACTATTTTCTGAATTCTTAGGTAAGCTGTTTTTTTCGAATCGCAACTTGTACAAAACTTTATTTAAAACCAATAATTTTAATAAAAAACGGAGATATTTTTACATTTATTCGTTATCTTGTACAACTTGCGGTTGAAGGTGGGGCCAAATCTGGCATGGTAATTTCTATTACACAAATAATATACGGCGTGTTTGATGACAGTCTAGCCTAGTCGGTCCCTGCCTTCTGTGGAAGAAGTTCTGGGTCCAGTCAGGAAAATGCTCGTACTTAAGATATAACCATTTATTACTGGGTGTAATTTGTGACTGTTTAGGAACGGTCACAAATTCATCAAACTACACCCAGATTAGAAATACACAAATGTATGTCTTTGGACCCTGTAGCATACGGAATCCTAGTTTGAGCCATGACTGTGATGTCATTTTTTAATACTGCATTTCAGCTAAATTTTGAACGACCCTAAAGGTGCTCCCTCACCGGGAGCATTCGCGTGTAATGTAACGTAACAGACTCGAGCATTACATCAGTGAGGGAGAAAAACAACGTCAGTCAGGGAGGTAGTATTGTAATGTAATGCTCAAAGTCGAATCTATAACGTTACATTACACGCGAATGCTCCCGGTGAGGGAGCACCTTAACGTTATAGGCCATTTGGGCACAATAAAAGTATATATCCAAAATAGCATTAAAGCGCGTATCCATTAACATGATTTGAATTTTAGTTTAGGCACTCTATCCCTTTCTACTATAACGTTTTTTAACGAAGTGTAAAAGGGACAACAACACGGTTTAAGGGAAGTGAGGTTTAAGTAGGTTTATGAATAACAGCTTCAATGTGCCTTTACTTTTAATAAGTGAAGACAATATCTTTGATATTAGCAAGCATTATACAGTATTAGTAAAAAGTATTCAGGGGGCCTCAATAAAGTTGAGATTGTAGGGTTTTTATTATTTCAACGGTTATTTGAAGTATTGATCAGTCGAATAAACGATGATATTATTGGACGGATTAATGTTTGCCTGCACTGGCCACACCGGAATGGGCGCGTGGTGGGTGAAACGTGGGCGCTCGGTGAAACGAGCGGACACTCTGTCAGAAGCGTTCGTAGCAGACGGACATGTTTGATTTGTAATCTGTTAGAATAAACTGGATATTGCACTACTGACTATCATTACAAGTTTTAGAAAAGTTACACCGAGTTCGTTATTTCTGAGACACTAACAAGATTTTCTCAAAAACTACTGGGCTGAATTTAATAATTCTTTTACCGTTACATAGTTTTAACTTTTATCTAGAATTTTTGCAATAGATAAGTAGTTTTTGAGAAAATCTCAACCTTAAAAACTCTCCTGTACTTAACCTTACCTTTCTCTGTGTTCCATCGTACATGGTTTATACCAATTTGTAGATACATAAGCATAAATAGGGTAGAATCAAAGTCAATTTCCAAGTCTCGCGGGACACTGCCCGGACTCGTCGACTAGTTTACGAGCTTACATGGTCCCGGGATCCCGGGACGCAATGGGTCTCTACTATACTGTATTTACCTTAAGATCGAAAAAAAAAACCAGGAAAACAGTTGAATAACTTTGAAAATTTTGGGAAAATGTGACTATTGACATTTCCTCAATTATTTGATTATTTATTTAGTACATCTAACATTAGGTAAGATACAATTTGTGGGTAGATGCAAGTGATAACTTAGCTCATGGCTCAGGTCTGTAGGTACTTACCATCGAAACAGTGAATATATATATATATATATATATATATAGTAAAAAAATTATATATGGTAACAATTGGTATGTTTTGTTAAGATTTGACATTTTCATTTCCAGACTGTCTTTACGAATATTCGTCCCTACGAATTTCGACTGAATGAATAGTCAGTCGTGTAGGTATGTATCGAATCAATAAAATTTCAAGTCTATGGTATTCGACATTCGCCCCTATCCAGTACTTCTCAATGAATTTCGATCCTATGTCCCAATCCTTTTTTGAATTAGAAGCATTGATCTCCTATAAACAACTAGATACACAGTCTGCCTTCTAAAAATGTCCGAGCGCAAAGAAGGTCCAAACGGATGAATGGACTCATTTGCTTTATTGGAGATTATTTTGACGTTAACAATGGACACTTATTTGGACGTTTTTAAAATTGTTTTATTAAGACCTTTGTGTATCTAGTTGTTTATAGGAGATCAATGATTAGAAGGTAGTATTTTATTTATGTGATATTACAGTGTTAAAATACATACGAGTAGAATAACTATGAAACTTCAGTTCATTCCCATTACATATTCAAAATCGCGCGCACAAAACACTGGGAATGATTAAAGGGGTATACACACCACACAGCTTATCTAGGACCCTTGTCACGCGGTGACGGACGACACAAAAACGTCCGTGCCGTGTGAACACGCCTTTTTGTCGCGCAGCTCATCCCAGAGTGTGCCGGAATCCGGCTCTGTTTGTCCGACAATTTTTGTTGTCCACAATCTGTCGACGCCTTTATGTAGCCTTAGCACGATGCGATATAGTCTAATGGAAAGCGAGTTCGCTTTCATACAATTTGTATGAGAATGTCAGTGTCATTTACTTGTGATTTTGGTAATACAAACAAGGTTTTAATTTCATTTATTGATAACAAATTGTAGGTTATAAGTTGATGGTATCACAATAAGTTTCATACAATTTTACCCAGGTGATGTAGCGAGAGAAAATACACATTATATTATACATTATATTATAATATTACAGTAATTAAGGTTTTTACATTAATAATAAAATCAAAAATTTTACGGGCATAAAAGTAGGTTGTAACGGAAATGGTATGTGTCAATTTTAAGAGGTCGCAGATTAATCAAGGTTTAGTTACTGATACTGAAAAAAACCCTTTCAACCCCATTAAACGTAAAAAACATTAGAGCCCGTACCTATCCATAAAGGTGATTTAAAGTTATTCCACTGTTTAGGCCTTCTGTCCCTTTCTACCATAACATTTTTCAACGAAGTATTAAAGGTCGACAACGACATGGTTTAAGGGAAGTGACGTTTAATTAGATTTATGAGCAACAGCGTTACATATGTGTTGTAGAAAGTCTTCAATAGTCAGTAAAATAAGCGAAAGGACTGGAAATCACTCACCAAGTGCCGCAGCCTAGAATACCTGGGGGCCCCCGGTGAAGAAATCCAAAGGAGTTGGTTCGAGCAGGATCAGCTGTCTTGTACAGGTGCTTTGGGGTCTTCAGGTGATGAAGGAATCGCGTTTGACGTTAGTTTGTTGGTTTTATCAATTTATTTGAATATTTATCGCGGAGATCGCTCCGCTCGTATCGTACCGATCGGCTCATATCGATGAGCCGATCGCCATTAGTTTTCTGCAGACGAGTTGAGACTGTTCCTCACTAGAGGCGCTGCTTGTGGCATGCAAGTGTATACCGTACAATACTTATTTTGCAATAATAAACAAAACAATGAAAATTTGAATTTGACAACTTTCTGAATTGGTGCATTAACATGAATACTGAACAATATGTATGAATCAGAAAAAAATTGATCATTCGGTCCAGGATTTGAATTTTAGTTCAATAAACTCGTGGCTTCAGGAAGCGAGCTCGCATTCGATTCGATAGCGAAAGCGAATCATGCTACTGCAACGGCGTCTGTTGATACTCGGAGTATGCGAATGTGTTTTTCCGGGTTTAGGAATTTCCTGCGGTTTTTGACGGTTGATTGGAATTCTCTGTATTTGAGAGTTGGACTCGTTCTTGGTTCGTTTGTCAATTTTTAAATGAACTCAAATATTGCATAGCTATTGTAGTTTCCACTTCTGTCTTTTATTCTTTTTAAAAGAAAAAAAAACCAATGTTGTCCAATCAATCTAAGTTTGCTTGTACTAGGAGAGGCCACCACAGGGCTTATTCCACATTAGTCATAGTAGACTTTGGTCATTCATATCTTGGAATGCTTCCACGAACGTCACACCTATTAAAGTTTAAAATATTACGAGTCGAATTTGGTCACACCTATACTTTTAGATTACCTATAGTTACCAATCACGGAATAAATGGGCACCGTTTTGGATTTAAAAAGGACCCAACCTTAACCTTCCTTAACACTTTCTTTTCAAATTTTAATTTGAAATTTATTTACTTATTGCATAAATAAATGGATTTGAATTTGTTTGAAAACACTATAAAATCATTAGTCCTGAGGCGGGGATCGAACCTGTACCACTGCACCGCAGTCTCGTGCTCTATCTACTCAGTTCTTGTAGAAATACTTGAAATGACAAAAAAATTAATTCTATTAAATAGTTTGTGTCCTTTCCATTATATCCATTATCTTTCCAAATTGACCAATCAATTCATCAATATTTTCAATATTACTTGATTATGTTGCTTTCTGTTAAAACAAATTGTTTAGAAACCCCCCTTAAACACGAATAGGGCGTTCCAAACAACCGACTATCCCCTAAGGGAAGCGGTGTAGGTAGTTTTAAACTATTCACGAACTAACAGATAGAGGTTTTACCATTAATTTTACTGGCAAACAAACAGGATATTACCCAAGTGTAAATACTATAGTAAAACAAAGTATTAAGTCAAACCTCATCATAGTGAATCATAGCCCTCGATATCAAGCAGTGACTCTGTACAACAAGTTGCCTGTAGAACTCAAAGTTGTAAGAAAATGAAATATTTTCGAAAATGAACTGATTGCTATTGAAAAAGTTATGCTATTCCGTGGACGAATTTTGATAAGGCAATTTCAGCAAATTAATAAAAGAATAAAAAATTCATAACTTCGATCACAATGTGATCACGGCAGGTGTCCGACGTCTCGCTCTATAGACCAGACTGACTGACCCACCAACACCCCAAACCAATAGCCCCAATTAAGTTGTAATTTCCAATCACTGCTATAGTTTATGCACCTGACGGGGTCTGTCATTGAGTGCATTCTGATGAGCTAGAGACGACCCCCGCTAGGTGCATCACATATCCCTTCAAATTAAAGTTCTCTAAGGGGCCTCTACGCGTTGGACCTATGTCTCCGTGCAAGCCTTTCAAAGGACCGGGTTTTCTTAAACCCGTGAAACCTGATAATAATAAAAATTATTTATTTTCTCACCACAAAGTTGATAATTAAGTACATATGGTAATTAAATACTTAAAAACATAAACAATTCTTTGTGTGAGACTGGTGCCAGAACTAGGATTTAACCTGTATTTCATCAAAAATTTATGATCACAAAATGTATATGAAAAGCTATTTAGTTGATTGTACTCGTGTAGGTAATTAACTCATTCGTGTAATTAATAAACAATTGGTAATTGGACATATTACAATTTTTATAGGGAATTTATTAAGTATTTCGAACACAATGTAATAATTGTTTACGAATAAATGATTATGAATAGAAATGAGATTGTTTGCAATCTTCATGTAATTTACCCGTCTACCGAAGAATGAAGATATACCGAAATTAGTTCTCTACTTTCGTCTATCTACGCTTTGTTCTCAGTTCACTAGATTCTTAAATAAAATAGCAGATGGAATATCACTGTCTAGCTTTTTCGTTTGCAATCTTAGCATAAGTATGAAAGTTCACTATCAAATACTCACCAAACAACAATGCTCGTTCGTGAAACAAATGCCTACGGTGAGAACTGTCATTTACACGACGGACGGTCACAGATTTCATGAAATGACAATGCCTTATCATTGCTTTGTGCCCCACCATCAACCGCATGATGTACAAGATAATGAATAAATGTAAAAATATCTTCGTTTTTTATTAAAATTATTGGTTTAAAATAAAGTTTTGTACAAGTTGCGAGTCGAAAAAACAGCTTAATTAAGAATTCAGAAAATAGTAAGAAATCGAAGCGAATTATTCATTGTTTTTGTTATTCTTCTATAGAAGTTGCGAGAGTAGTAGAAAATGATACTGATTATGATTATGCAATATAAAACCTGTAATAAGCCTCCAACAAAATGATAGGTACAGCTTGGGCAAAGCTCCATTGAAATGTGGCAATGTCATTTTGACTTTGTAAGACGGAGATATACACTCGAAATTCTCTCGGAATCTCGACCTAAGCGACCCTGACATTGAAAGTTAGCTGACACGAAAATTCATATCGCCCCAAACAACGTCACGTCCACACGACAGGGGTTATAGGGTGCCTTTGGTTCACTATCTCTGAACCAGACTAATCTTAATAGAGCCGAGGCAATCTAATCCAATGGGATAAGTTTAAATAATTCGTGAAGAAATGTTACGTCAGATCTATCACAGAGAAAAGTGTACAGTAGAGTTTTTAAGGATGAGATTATCTCAAACACTACTTAGTTAAAAGTTAAAATATGTAACTGTAAAATAATTATTAAATTCGATCCGGTAGTTTTTCAGAAAATCTCAACCTTATTGACTTCCTTATATACTTTTCTGTTTTACTAAGGTTGACTTTATATCAAAGATTTTTAAAAATCACAGTTTAATAATAGTCATACATAAACTATTAATCAATGAAATATTTTTTAATATCCGTCAAGTAGTTATCGAGATAATCTCAACCATAATTAAACCACGATTAACATTGATCTCCTATAAACAACTAGATATACAAAGGTCTTACTAAAACAATTAAAAAAAGTCCAAATAAGGGTCCATTGTTAATGTCCAAATAATGTCCAATAAAACAAATGAGGCTCCATTCGTCCGTTTGGACCTTCTTTGCGGTCGGACATTTCTAGAAGGCAGACTGTGGATCAACCATGATCAGACCATGCTGAGGTCAGCAAGGCCAGGGATACAACCTGGGACCTCCGTATCGTAACTCCGGTGCCAAAATGCCTACGAGTATGTTGGTTCACTATCTGAATTACCACCTGTTCGTTTGTCCAGACTGGATAATCTAGCCCCAAGGCAATCTATCCGAATGGAGTAAGTTTCAGGGCTTCGTAGGTATGTGTACAGACTGGTAAGTCCCGGAAAGTTTGACGAGAAATAGAGTCGGTTTGATTGTTGATCTTAGAGACTGAGGCCGAAGGTAAAATGAAACCGAAAATCGAAGGATTTTTTATGAGCCACATAGGAGACATGTGTCTATAGATTAAGGAACTATTGGGAAACCAAGGCCGATAATCATAGATTTTTGTAATAATTTTTTTGAGTGACTGTAATTTAATTTCCTATAAGCTTTGTGGGTAATTGTGTGTACCATTTAAAAGGCTTAGGCAGATTGTAATCAGTTTTGAACACTAACATATATTTTATGAAAATTTGTCAGTTGTCCGATCTTAAATTCCTATTATGTATGTATACAAATACATATGATTATGAGTACATACATACAATAATAATACTTTTTACTATGAAATATACCATTTTCAGAATCTGACATTTTATTTTCTTACGCGTCACGATCCAAAGAATTTGCTTCGTCGCTAACAATTAATGTCAATCGCATACATTTTTCTTTCTATTCTACTAGCGTTAACGAAAACACTTGGCTAAGGGGCAAAAATGTATATAAATATCTCATAAGATCTAATTTAATGCTCTATGTTTAGGAGATACCAATATTCCGCAGTGAAACTTTATAAGCTCTGTGAGCTTTACGTTCAGAGCTTTTGAAACCGAAACTCTAAACTATGAACTATCTGTATGGAGCTCTATCAAATAGGTTAAACACTTGAAAGTTTAGCACACACGCACGTCAGAGTTCCGAGTTTGATGCCTAGATTCGTCCTAAGCTGTATCTTTGGATATAATAATGATGATGTTAAAGGGCTGCCAGCTGTGAAACTCAAGCGTGAGACAGAAGACGTCCCACAGCGGCGGAGTGAAGAGCACGGCACAGTGACGCCTTATTTGTATTTTTATAAATTTTGGATAAAATTTAGGCAGGAAAAAATTGGCCAACAAAAACAGATTTTTTAAACAAGCTCTTGTATTTATAATACCCTACATTTTGATATTTGTATTTTGTATGAATAACTATTTAGGTTTAGACATAATTTAAATTTTTTAAAACATGGAAATGTTTGTTATTTTTTCTATCGAACAAAGCTTGTCCAATCGTGTATCGGTATTCATCAGTCTCTAAATAGACACCCCAAGATTGCTAGATATATATTTTTAAGACGTTTAATTTTAGTAGTTCGTGCCGTAGCCTTCATAGAAAAACTGAAAATCCACGAATACCCAGGCTTAAATGTACTTTTTAAAAACTCGAAAGTGCTTTCATACCATCATATATGTAATCAACTGCAGAGATTTTACTACGATTTTGTTTTCTCCGTGCTTATTTTCTAAACCCGTAAGTATTGACTATCCTTGATTCCTTGCTGATTGATTGCTTGCTTACGATTCTGTCAGATTGAATTTGTGAAATAAATAAAATATGTCTAAGTAACGAAGATTTTGGACTACCAAATCACACAATTTAGTCATTTTAAATAAATAGCAACCATTTTTAAATGATATAAAAACCAATGGCATAAATTGTTATATCCATCTTCGCTTGAAAAACGTTATCCCCTTTCAGTCGGATAAGAATCCAGGCACAAATAACCATGTGATAAAAGATTTAAAATAGAGAACATGAGGGTCGGAGTAAATCCTGGTGGTATGGTAAATCCTGAAGGATCAGAGTGTCCTTAAGTGCACTTTCTGTCACTATCAAATGCGACCCACTTCCAAAAACCATGTCAAGTGTGAGTTGAATCCATTGGATTTGTTCCGTAGCTTCACTGGATTAAATAATTAGATACTCAAAGCCTCAAACCTAATTATTAAATCCTGTGAAGTTGTTATTGATTTGTCATTTGCACTGGGTCTGCTGTTCAAAGTTCTCGGTATAGCTGGTGATGTGTTGAAATTATATTAATTACAAAATTCAAGGACAGCTACCTAATTGTTTTTCTGTTTTTCTGTTTTCTTAGCTTGTTTGATTGGTTATTGTTTATAACTAAATAATAATAAATCTTTGTACATGTTGCTCACTTTGGCTTGGGTCCGTGAGTAATATTATACCAGTCGTGTTTGTACATACTGTGGAAAATAATAAATGAATATAATAATAATAATTCTTTATTTACAGGTATAAACCCATTCAAATTTAAAAAATTACAATAATTGAAATTAACCTATTTCTTTTGTGTAATTCTTTTCTTTTTTGCAATAAAGAATATTTATCTTATCTTATTAAAATTTAAATAAAATAATATAAGACACAAATATAAATTTAAATTACTAAATAGCTAGGTAAACAAATAGCAAAAACATAAAAACAATTATCTGTTCCTATATGCTGTTATTCATAAACCTAGTTAAACCTCACTTCATTTATATAGTGTTGATTTCACACTTCGTTAAAAAAGGTTAAGATAGAAAGGGACAGGGTGAGTAAACGATGGCGTAACTTTAAATCACGTTCATGAATAACAGCCATAGTTTGTAATGGTACAACCGTTGTAGCTGCAGTTGTGTAATAATAATATTTTTTATTTATATAAAAATATGCATCCCATATAAACATAAAATTACATACAATAATAATAATTAATAGTTTGTTACTTGTAAATAAATATAAGCATTCGTATCATCAATAATTCTAAATTTTAGAATATTAATACTATCACAGATAATAAATTGCGTTATTTTCAATTCAAGTTCTGATGGACAGAGCCAATAGTTTATAAAAGAGATTATAGATTTTCAGTTATAGCCTTTACTATGCTGTTATAGAACATGTATAGAACCGGCAGGTGCGGAACTCTAAAGCCTAGCTCACGACTCGACCAGCATTGATTTATTCGCAAAAGTAAGTTACGGTACGTAATACCGTTTGAGTTATTTTTCGGAATCGCCGCTTTCGCCGCCCCCACCTCGGATCCAGTCATTTCTCATTTGGTCCGAACTAGGCGTTAGGGGCAGAGAAACGCGAAGATATACAGGGTGTAACGTAAAGGGTATATGAAGCCGAAGGGAAGGTGTTCAGTATCGGTAACTGAACAACTTTTGTTCTACGACTTTTCGAATAAAAAATAAATTAATGTCTCATACAAATCGATCAGCTGACCGGTACGAAATGTATGAAAAATCAAAAAATAAATTCGCGAAAATCGAAAAGTTGTAGAACAAAAGTTGTTCAGTTACCGATACTGTACACTCTCCCTTCGGCTTCATATACCCTTTACTATACACCTGTATATGACGTGAGTCGCACGGTGAGGTAGCTGACGACAGTGACAAAAATAAAGATTTTTTCTCCAGACTAGAATACTCTTTGGGATCTACAATCTTTATGAGAAGTACAATACTGAATTTAAATTACAATATACATACTAATTCTGATGTACGAGTATCAGCAAAATCGTTAGATGGCAAATTAAAGCTTTTGACGTTTTTAAAAGTATACGTACGCTGACAGCAGATCAAGTGTAACACTTTGGACCGTTCTTATTATCTGCGTCATACATCTACGTCTTACAAAATGGTGTAAATGTAAATTCCCACAAAAATGGCGTACGGTCTAATACAGAGAAAAGTATACAAGAGAGTTTTTAAAGTTGAGATTTTCGCAAAAACTACTTGACCTATTGTTAGAATTATTTCACTGTTACATATATAAAAGTTAAAACTATGTAACTGTAAATGAATGACTAAATTTAGTTTAGTAGTTCTTGCGCAAATCTCAACCTTATTGAGGTGTCCTGTATACTTTTCTCTGTCGTCGTGTGCACAATAATATTCACAATAAACGATATGAATCTAAAATCTGCCCAGTTTCTGTGTCCCGTGTCTCGAAGTGAACAAATTACACGCAGTTACGACGCCGCACTAACGTCCAAGTTGTGCCGCTACCATAGTTTGCAACTATAAGCCGAGGCAACTTGTGAAAGAAACCAGTACTTAGGTGCTGCGTCAACTTTTATCTTTATTGCTCGACAACTTGGTAACGATGTAGCCGTGATGTCACTGTATCGTGTAGGTTGTTAAACTTAAAAGGTCGGAGTTCGATTCTTACACAAGTCACAATATAGATAAGTTTCTATATTGTGCATAAGTTCACGTTAAGTATTTTCATTTATTCAAATAACTAAAAATATAAACTAACTTACTAAACTAAAAATGAAAGTATGTGCATAAGTTATATTTATGCCGACGCGATTTGTTCAATCATAATTTTTGGAATTGAGTCTGCGTTTCAGATCCTTGGTTGCTTCTTGAAAAACGAGAAAGAAAGAAAATGTCTGGCATTAATTTTATATTTAGTCAAATGTAAAATACAAAAACGAAAAATACGTAAAAAAAAAATATCTTACTTCTTACATAAAAATAGACAACAAGACAAATACAACAAAAAATTAAATTTTAAATACGAGTTGTAGACAATATGACTTCGAGACCATAACATGTTTTAGTTAAATAGATATTTAGTTGGACGTCTAACTTTTAGTCGGCCTATAAATGTGTTTCTCTCGTTTTTCCCGAAGAAATCACACTAATCATACATTTCCTCTGAAAGCCTAAACCTTTTCATTTATCCTTACTAGTAGTAGTGAAGAGACCAGCAGTGGGATGATTTATAGGTTATTAAAAAAAAAGTAGTGGCAAATAGTAGCGGCCATCCTTTGAATAATGTGAAATAATGCGAGCGGGTGCCCGTCATTACTCCGTCGGGCTGGGGCGGGATTGTTTGGGTAATGAGCGCTACAGCCGTAGTATTTGTTTGTTGGTAACGAGTGGGCGCGATTGATGGGGGAACCCTAATCTAATGGTATTGGCTGCTAGAAGGAGTGAGGCATACAGTTGTCTATGAAATAAGCTATCAAATATTTAGGTCGATCGGAGACTATTTCGTTTATTCTCACTAGTTCAGTTGACTGAAATAGTGAAAAAAATTTCCCCATTTGTTTAGTGTATTTTTGTTCTCACTAGTTCAGTTCAAAAAAGACCTTAATTATAGCCGGTATAGACAGTTTATAGCACAAGCTCAGTGTGAGCTCGCTCTTACGACTGTCAAAATTCTAAATTTAATATTTGCAAATGAATGAGTGTTGAGTATGAGTGATATCGGCCCTAGCCAGATATTCTTCAAACGGCATGAGCTTTAATACCGGCAACAATTTGGCTTAATGAAATTGCCATATTTGGCTCTCGCAGCGGATTGTAAGGAAAATTCGAATTAAAAAATCATTTTTTAAAATTCATGTTAGAAAACCAACAGCTTGACATATTATGCTTATATGGTAAAATATAATGATACAGCCAATTACAGGTTTTCCCGGTCAATTTTACAATGTTTAAGACTGTATGGTGGTAAAGAATATTGACTAGAATATCGGAAACAAGCTAAAATAAACTTCTGTCATATTTCCTCGACACTGCTTCCCGGATATTGTCGAAACTCTTGAAGACAGCCACAAAAATATAGGAATAATGGAAACGACTTTACCCTAATGATGATATGAGGACACGAATCAGCTTTTGGGAATGCAATATAAATGCGTGTGGTGATATAACTAAATACAAATTAAGTCATGGCCAATTTTGACGTCTGGCGGAATATAATGTAACTACGCTCTTCCGAATTCTGTTATCTAAACGAACTCCAAAATTATAGTTGGCAACACAGTTATAAAGTTACAGGGATACGTTTGATAGATGGCGTTAGTTTCTTCGAAGAAGCAGTGTAAGGCCACCAACTAAAAGTTGAGTTTGTGTGTCATGTCTGTCTCTAGTTAGTTTAAAGAACAATAGCTGAGCGTCCGATAACAGTTGGTGGCGCATAACTCTAACAAACTTCCAACTACTCAAGCTTTTACATTTACGAACAAATTAAGTAAATAGAGAAGCATTTCTGAAATAGTTCCAGTAACTTTTAACTCCTTGTAAACTATGAAGTGCATCTCTCCCGTAAAATTGAGTTCGGTGTCGATGGAATGTGGTCGACACGCCGTGCCATCGGCCGACTCACATCTGCAGCTTAATACCACCGTATTTCTTCACAATAAACGCTAATATCCTTCAGCACAACTAGTAAATATACTTGTCAAGCGCAGGAGACGTCTGTGTTGAACTAGAGTTGTAAGTTCAGGCTTTGGTCTCGGTTTCAGGTCGATCTGATGCCAGTCTGAAATCAGTGTACCAGGGCTTCAATAAAAGTTAATGCCATTTCGCAGCAACGGATCTTCAAAAGACAGCTAGATAGCTCGATTATTTTAAAATGTGTATAAATTATTTAATATAATCAGAGTTTCAGTTAATGTACAAATAGTTTGTGAATAACTAAACTGTACCTAATATGGATTCCTAAAAAAATATATTTCAGTACTATTTTGACAATAGGTACCACATTTAATACCAAATTGTTCTTTCATCGCTTTTTGATGCAATATATTTTCATGCACATTGACTGAAAAAAAATTGAGTTTCGGTTCCGGTTTCGCTAAAAACGAGACCGTAATCCGGTCTCTAAAAGTAACCATTTTCAAATGACCCATGTATTGCTTCCTGTTTCTCCCGATCTTATCACTGTTGCACACTTCGGGGGGAAGGTAGGGAGTTCTTTTAAGACTAGTTTTTGGATTGCACCAGCTTTTATGAGCCAAGTATTTGACACTAGCTAGAATGACTGCCGGATATTACTTGTTGGATATCGTGTTCTAGCAGCGGGTTTGCGAACTGGTAACGTTGTGCTTTTCGTAGGAATACTCTAGTTTACTGAGAACATAAAGTGAGGTGTCAAAGCTTTAGTGCTTTCGAGCGGATTTTATGTTGGGATAAAATAATGCACCTAATACTGCGAGTAGGTAATGCCTATACATGACGTATCTATACCGCAGCCCAAATCAAGTGTCTTATTTTGTAAACAGAAACTACCCTACCTTACTAACATTTTAAGCTGTTCTGTGATTATTACACAGTTATTTTCACGTTATTAGATCGGATTACTTTATTTTCACAATGATGAACAGGTTCGATCAATCAGTTCCTTCAGTGTTACATCACAACAGGTAATTAGACGATCATATTTGTTTACAAAATAAGACACTTGATTTGGGCTGTGGTATACAGTCATATGCAGAGGTATACAGTCATATCGGGGAGTCTTCTTAAGGCTAATATTTTCTCAAAAATCATTGTAAATCTTGCAATCGATAGTTTAAAGTGTAAACTATTTCATTGAAACTTATTGTAAAAGATCTAAATCTATTCTCTGTTTTCGACTGTACATTAATTGAGCTTGGAAAGATGTTGCGGCCAAAGAAGTGGTGGTGGCCAGGACGGCCATCACGTTGAGGGTGAAAATAATAATGACGTCACATGCTGCAGATATGCATAATAAGTGACTTACTTATATACCTACTAAGAAAATATGGAGGGAATCTCCAGAGATCACGCACGGCACGGTCGACCGAATCTGATGAATTGTAAAATAATAGTAACAAGGCTAGTGCGTGATCTATGGACTTCCTGATGTCTGTACCATGTCGGTACAAAAGACTATGGGCATTTTTGTACTAGGGTTTGTATTAGTGTGGTGCCTTTATATCCGAGGCAACATATTCATATCAACGTCGTATTGAAATGCTGAAGCCTTGAATAGGACTGTAACGACGTATATCCAGGATTCTTCAATGAACGAGGAGCACCTAAGCAACGTGTTCACAGGAGGCTAGATCATCGATCCTTGAAGAATCCTGGATACACGTCATTATAGTCCTTTTCAGGGCTTCAGTATTAGCTACGAAATATAGTTAATATACATATTAATGTATAGATTTTCCGGGGTTTCTACATTAGATCGACATTAATCATGTCGAACCTATATAAACAAGAGATACAATCACGATAGCACATAGCTATTGGTACGTACGACGTATGAAAGTAAGCTATTATGCGAAGCAATAAAAATTAATCAACTCCCAGATTTATTACCCGGGTTGCCTTCCCGACGCGAACAACTGTCGTATTCGAAACAATGAACTTTACGACAGTTGCGACTGCTCGCTGCTTGAGTTAACCAAACGACCGTACGCATTATTTACTCTTACACTGCGGGACACGAAAGAGGGACACACGAAAGAAAATATTCCGAGATCGTGCACTGAAAAAACAGGGTTGTAGCAGCTAAAGGAGATTGACCAAATCATAAGATATAACTGTATTGTTGTTAAGACAATATTATCATATTTGCCTCCTGTTAGATCGAAATATTATTCGGAATATGATTTCCTGTATAGGCATATAGACATTACACAGAAACGATCACAAATTAAGTACACCCAGACTCGGAAAACGTGGTTATAGGTACCTTAGGTAGCGTCTAACACAGAGAAAGGTGTAGGTACAGAAGAGTTAATAAGGTTCCGATTTTATCAATAAGTACTTAACTGATTCTTTAAAGTAAATGTTAATTTTTCAAGTAAACTAAATGTAAATTCAAAAAATGCAAACGTGCAAAAATGTACTCAACGTGCTTACTTGCAATAAAGAAATTTGACTTTGACAATATTATAGAGTGTACTCTAAACTATCTACTAATGAAAGAATTACAAGAAAGTTTTATAAAGGTTGCTATTATCTCAAAAACTACTTGAGCTATTGCAGGAAATCCATCACTGTATAGTAGACGTATGTACCTACCTAACTGTAAAAGAATTATTAAATTCGGTAGCCGTTTTTGAGAAAATCTCAACCTTTTTGAAGCCTCCTGTATACCTACTTTTCTCTGTCTTAGTGCGTTTCCCCTACTGGGAGTCGAACCCAGGACCCTTTGCATACAAGGGAGGCGAACTATCGACTGGGTTAAGAGTGTTTACATTTCGGGTTAGGAGGAGCTAAGCCGAAGAATCGATCAACAAAATCTAGAAAAGGAATCTCGAATAGAGCTGCTACAAAGATAGGATCCGTAGGTAATGGGCTCTGTCGAGAAAGGATACGTATGGATGGGTGGCATAACTCACAGGATTTAGCAAGCTGATGTCGGTTCGAGCAGTCGTCTAGGCGATAGCACACAGACCTTTTATAGGACTGGAGCCAAGAGCCTTTTAAAACAGGTAAAGACGTATAATAATGAAAATATGGATACTATGGATCGCAAAAACAACTGAATATAACAGTGACATACGTCAGCGAGAGAGCTCGGTGGCGCAGTGTTTGGGTCAATGGACTTGCGATACGAAGGTCCCAGGTTCGATTCCCAGCCAGTTCAGCCATGTACCAATGAGTTATCCTCGGGTTTTCGACGGAAAACTTACGTACCTAAATTTTCAGTATCGCTAACTTAACATTTTTATTTTAATACATTTTTGTATATTTATTTTTCATTCGAAAAATCGTAGAACAAAAGTTGTTCATTTATCGATACCTACTGAACACCCTTCCTTTGGCTTACGATACCGTTTTGCTCTTACAACCTGTATACCACAATATATATTTTTACTATAGGAGGTGATAATGCTAGAAGATGCGTGGGCTTGAGACGTAGGCGTAGTTTTATTAGTTCCAGAAAAATGCTACCTACATTTTCTTATCTAATAAAACTGAATATAAAAGAATTGGCACCTTTTAAAAGATAACAAGATAACTATTGACATTAAGTTATTAGAACGTGAAAAAATATGCATCCAAAATGTGACAGGTTTAAAAAGACATATTTTTCTTTTAATAATATTAGGAAAAGGATATCATCTACATTTAGACACGTACAATTTTGTTTAAATTAAACGTAAACCAAAACGGTAACAAATAACTTTGTGTTCGAAATTACAATTTATATTTTTTTTTTAATCTTAACTATTTAATCACAATAAACATTAACCATACTTATATTATAACTGTTGATTTTTCTTTACCTTCAAATCAAAGTTTAACATGTGTTTAAAAATACTTATAAAACCCATTCCATTACAGTATAAATCGTATTTCCACTACAAAACGATCCTCAAGATGTCCAGTTGAAAGCATTCACACTATCAATACGACATTTGTCCAATGTCCATTTCAACCCTCAACGTTCGTTCCGAATTCTGAAGTATACTGTCCACTTTTCGTGTCCGCCACTGTACAAAAGCACCGTACACGTATGAACTGCCTGACAAATATACGCGGGGAACTCGCGAAATACCGTAAATTTCCCGGAAATACCGGTGACTGAGTACCGGTTGAGCAGCGTACCGATACGCGGGAATGTTGGGGGAAGAAAAATTGAGGGTCGTTTAAAAATTCAACGCTATAGTAGAGTGGGACTTTTGAAAATGCCAGGAATATTTAGGTCATTAAATTATTTGATAATTCAAACTTTCTGTACAGTGGTTGCTTTGTTTAATAATATCACGCGAAATTAACTAGTATCTTTTTTGTCCCAGGTAAAACACGTTTTCGAGTACCACCCGGGAGCGTGTTGATTATGTCGGGCTCACCGCCCTGAAGGGGCGGAATACCGACTAAACTTCCTGGGGTGTTCCACCTCGTGTCATTGTTGCCGAGCCACGGGAACTGCGATACATCCGCAACCCGAGGTTGCCAACGTAAGTAGGTAGGTGTATACCCTCACTAGTTATTATTACGTAAATATCTTCGCTGATACGCACGGGATTGGCGGGACTTTAGTTCCGCTACTGGCCGCTAGAGGTGCAATAGAAATCCGACCAATACCGTACGACGCAGCTGTGGTTTACGCAGTGACTTACCTTGGTATTTGTCCATATATTTATCGTTCTATTTAACTAGCGTTAACGAAAATCAATGCAAAATACTTAGTTCAAAATTTCAGACAATATATGTGAGAATAATAATAAAATTCTTAGTGTAAGTTTTTTTCAGTGTACCGTTTATATTATCGATGCCGCTGCCGACAGACATTTTATTAGATTAAGTATTTCAATACCTAAATTAACCCGATTTCTCAACATTTCTACCTACCTGAAATCTAAAATTCTTGCGAAAAAGGGTTATTAATTCAATTATAACGTGATAATAGGATATTGTTGTAAATAAATTGAAAATCTTTTCACAGATATTTTTGAGGAAAAAAGCGAAGTACAAAGAAATGCCCCGAGGGACGAGAAAATCCCTACCTTCAATTTAGGTCTCGCCTAGAGACGGAACCTAGCAACATCGATTTTTAGAAAAATATCTGAAGGGTAAAGGTGTAATTACACCCGTGCGATCGACATCGCATCGATGTCGACGATCTACATCGATTACATTTCTCGGCGACTTTACGACTCTTCTACGATTAATCTCAACAAGAAAATATAGAATCGCTCTAACGTTTGATATTTCTACCAATGAGTGTTTTTGCAATGTTTTGCAACTCGAAGCTTTATGTAAATTTTTCTTTAAATATATTGCAAAATAGACTGCTTTTTAGTAACAAATTAATTTCGAAATCTAACCTAGTCCAAATGTAATCCGAATAACGAGTTGTATTTAATTTCAATACAGTTGAGTATATTAAAATAAACTAAATTTTGCAATGGGAAAATATCTGTTTCCTGCGATAAACCTATAAACTCCATACTACACTGAAATAATAAAGTTTTAATATATGACTCACAAGTATCTATGGTCGTTTGCTGTCCATAACTATCAATGACGAGACTATCCACTAAATACTAATCCCACAAGTAATCCTGTGATTCCTCACATTGCTGTTTAGTCAAGCGTGAACCGTATTTACTGAAAACGACACCTAACTGATCGCTTTACTATATAAAGGAACATTTACAATTGGCGAGTTTAGACGGCGACTAAATTCTTTATACAAGCATTCTTGAGATTGTTGAAATCAGTAGGCAAGTAAATTGTTCTACAGTTTACATTGATCTCCTATAAACAACTAGATACATAGTCTGCCTTCTAAAAATGTCCGAGCGCAAAGAAGGTCCAAACGGATGAATGCTTCATTTGCTTTATTGGACATTATTTGGACCTTAACAATGGACCCTTATTTGGACGTTTTTTAAATTGTTTTAAAAAACGTCCAAATAAGGGTCCATTGACCTTTGTGTATCTAGTTGTTTATAGGAGATCAATGACAGTTTATTATAAATTTTGTGGTCAGTCGTCCAATTGTCAAGAAAACGATTGGATCGGATTCTTCGCTGAGTTAATTGCTATGCAGACTAATTTTCAACCTGATAACCGCACAGAAAAAAACACATACAAAAAGAGAAACTAAAGTTACAGAACATCAAATTTCGAATCTATCAGACCTGTGGAAGTTGCTCAATGCTACATCACATCCCTTCATCAACTTTATAAAGATGAAGATCATTATAAAAAAGAAATGATTATTTAATAAATTAGCTAAGAACATTCCGGACCAAGTCATCTTTTCATCAGATTACAAAATCCGTGCATTCCGTTTGGGAACTACGATGCGACAGATAATAGATAAACCTTATAAAAACCCTCTTTTTACAACTAGGATTAACATTTTATACATTGCAACCGCATACCACTTTAATTAATAAAGAATTTTGACATGAAGACAGAGTGTCATTTTTTTTCCAAAGTCTATATAATAATCGCAACGACATCTTGACTAATGTAAACAGTTCTTTACAGTAACTCGTCTACATTAGTGTTGCTGGGCCCAAGGTCGAGTTTAGGACGGCTTGGTGATTAATAGCCTTTAATGAAGCGAGACGGAGCATTGCCGGAATGTGGAGTTGAAAGGGGATAGAGCACGTTTTATGAGTCAGCATGATGATTTATACTTAGGGCAACGCATTTGATAAGTTAGGTAGTACAGTTTTCAAAGTATGAGGTCAACGAAAAATTTATTTTCGATTCCTTATCAATTTCATTAGAATGCTTGATTCTCATATACCACAACCACGCGTCAACTACAATACGTGGCCGGCGTTATTTTTTGTATGAAAATTAGTAGTTTAACTCACTTCGACCACATATTTCAGTCATCTCTAACCGCGTTTTGCAGCTGTTGTTGGTTAAAGAGTGGTTGTGGAATAGACGCTAAAAACCTTCATTTAAGGATTTTTTTGGTACTTAAAGTATTTTAAATTAAAAGACGGAATAAGTAATCGAGTTTTACAATTAACTGAATCTGTAAACGGTATTGTTCTACTTTGTGTACAATATACATATATTATTTAACTAATTTTGTAGCGGCCACTAAGTCGAATCCTAAACCTAAACGCAGCTGTCACTGTCGTTTATATGCTATATCGCGTAAGAGCGAGCGGAAAGCCTCCCTTAGCGGCGACTATTATTAGAATACTAAATCTGGAATCGCTACTAATATTTATGTAAAAAATGTGTTATATTTGTGGCTTCTGAATTATCGACCAATGAAAAAGGGGCATTTCTTTTTTACTTTTTAATTCCCTATAAATACTCTGCACAATAAATATTTTTATTACAAAATATTTGTTGCAGGACGTTCCATTAGACCCGGAATTTGTTCCGGGCCGGAACGGAATTTTAAAACATATTTTAAGAGTTATTTAATTTCGAAAATATTATTTTGTTGACATTTTAAGCACTTATATTGCAATATATTTTCAAAATTCCTTCCCTTAGGTATAGCGAGGGAACTGGGGCCGTGGTCTCCGATGTGGATAGGTAGATGCATGATTAGATTTGTAATGTTCTCTGGAATCCAACCCCACCTAGCCAAGTTGAATTGACTTTCGTTAATTTAGTAGAACAGAAAGAAAATTTTTGAGATTGACATTAAAAAATTTCGTCAGCAAATGTCAATCCCGTAAGTAAATTTTTCTTCACGATTCTACATAAATAAAACCTCAGAACTATTCCGTACATTGCACTTGGTAATCACAGACCAATAATTTTCCAATTTTATCTGTTGGTTGAAGTTTTTAGTTTCACATTTCCGCACGCGACTGTAGCTAAATAAATTCCAACTAAGTTAAACTTATATCCGTTTAGTGCAAATTCGCTGCCCCAATTGGATCGTAAGTTACAGACTTATTGATCCAGACACAGGACGAAAGAAAAGTAATAGGGATTTCAAGAAGGATCTCGCATTAGATTTTCATAAAATGATTATGTCATATACGTCAAAAGTGTCTCCTTTTTGGCATACTGAATCTGGATCAGTGTTTTGAATTTACATTATTTCGTTTATGTGTAATACCTGAGAATCGAATGTATTCATCAATTAAATAAAGAATGGTTGCAATGAAACGGGTTGGGTTCTACGATGAGGAGGCATAGCATACTTATATGACAATTAATTTAGTTAAGTTACCTACTTAATAGTTAATAAATAAGTTTAGTTGAGACAACATCACTCAAATCTTATCAAATCAGTTTAACTTTAGTCGATTTATTGTGAAATTCTAATATGAAATATCACTTCTTCGCTATAGTGAAGGGTTTAGTGGGAATTCCAGAGTCCGTGTAGGGCGCCAATTACTTTTGCTACATACATTTGAATAACGAACTATTTTTATCTATGTTTCTGTCCTCTTCGTGTAATAATTTTCGGCTAAACATGATATCGTAATGCTTTCTCCTATTGCATAGCTAACACCTCTACACTCGAAGCGAAATTTATTCTCGTGCGAGCGACCTGAGATATAGGTGTTTTGCATACGTTTCCAATTCTGCCGTCTCGCTGGCTTCACTACTTTCAGTTCCTCTGTTTTGTGTACAACTGAAACTTACAAAATTATAATATTTTATTAGTTATTTTAGAATTTAAAAGTGCAATAGTCTAGACAGGTGAACTCACTCTAATTTATTAGGTTGGCTTCTATTTACATTTATTATGCACGAGTCTGTAATAAATTGTTTTCGCAATGTCTGTAACGATTACGATCTGAAGTAAAATTTAATCTAATATACCTAACTGCCGGCTGTCAAACTCGAGCGCGCGACAGAAGATGTCCAGCAGCGGCGGAGTGAAGAGCACGCCACAATGACTCCATATTAGTATTTTTATTAATTTTGGATGAATTTTGACAGGGAAATAAAAATACGCCAATAAAAGTCAGATCTTTTGAAACAAGCTTTCGTATTTATAATGCCCTACATTTTGATATATATTTTGTATGAATACCTAACTATTTTATTTTAAAAGACAATATGGATTGTTTGCGGTTTTTCCTATCGAGCGAAGTTTGTCCAGGTGATAAATGTAAGTAGGTACGAGTATATGGTAGTAATAAGTATAGTAATAAAATAAAATGTACTTAGCATGATTGAAAACAGTATGTTATGCTGGTTTTGGCGTCAGGAGAGAATGAACGGAAGAAAAGTCACCTAAAGCAGAGGTAGATCGAGGAGATACATTACAAAACCTCCCAACTAGCTCTCTGCGTCGCTATATTAAAATAATTTACAATTACCAATTTAAAAAATTGCTTTCCTATTTTAAATACTCCGCTAGCATTTTAGTTTTCGCTAACATTTAGAAATCCAATCCATCTGTAATTTTCCTTGAAAACCGGTACGTTCCGGAACTTTTCTTAGTTTTATTTTCTCACCCGGAGTCGGACGCCGTCGTTGGAGCGACTTCGACATTTTCTTTAAAAACACTATTGAACTTAGATAATTTAGAATACAGGTTCATGAAACTGTCGTCTAATACCTGGTAATTAAATAGGTTGTTTGTTGTAAAATCTTCATCAATTTCAATTTATTACCCGACTCCGCAAGAAGGAGGGTTATGTGTTTCGAGTGTATGTATGTGAGTTTGTATGTCTAATTCTTCGGCACGCCCTGCAGCCCAAACGTCTTGATAGATATTAACATATGATGTGTTGTTAGACTAGTCTTGATTGTAGGAGTGGCATAGGCTATAAAGATTTAATCAAAGTAATGACGCAGTCGTGTTTTTTTGATTTATTAAAATAAGCATTTAAATAGTAGTTCATGTGCTGGCATTAATAAGCCGACACCTACTCAAGCTTGATGATTTAAAGATACTTAAATCTTTATAGAGAAAACCGGTCACTTCTGGTCCAGCTATTAAAGCGTCTAGACATCCAGGCAGGTCATATACTGACGTTAAAATTTATAAAAATAGAGTAGTAAATCATTTATATTCTGGGTGAATTCTGTCTTTACCCTTTCTTACTTTCTCGCTCTGTAAGAACAGGCGATGGATCAAGTAGACTGTAGAGAAATAAGCACAAAGGCGTCTCCTTTTTCAATATTCTAGGTTATCGGCATTCGACTGGATGTCCATGTAAATTCACATTATGTCAACTATGAGCGGATACATTGTGAAATTGAAATCATATAGATTTTGACAAAAGTTTGTGATATTTCGTGGCGCTGTGGTTCACTGGTGGAGGTGGACGTGGTCGAATCTCTAAACGAGTACCTAAACAATATTTAAGAAAATGTCTACTTAAGGAGAGTTTCCTTTCTCTGTGTCAACCGTACCACAGCCGCAGACATTTCAGTGGCAGACCAGAAGTGTCGCGGTTGAAGTTGACTGCAAAATGTGGTCTGTAAATAAAAAGTTTATTTTTATTACAAATTAGCGCCCGACCATATATTGTAGTTGTCGCGTTTCTGCGGTTGTGATACGTATGAATACCTTAGAGTCGTAAAAAATCAATGGCAATTCAAATGACATTGCCACATTTCAATGGAGCTTTGCCCCACCTACAAAACTACGTGACCATTTAGGCTGTACCTATGATTTTGTCGGGGACTTATTACAGGTTTCATATTGCATAATCATAATCAGTATCATGTACTACTCTCGCAACTCCTATAGAAGAATAACAAAAACAATGAATAATTCGCTTCGATTTCTTACTATTTTCTGAATTCTTAATTAAGCCGTTTTTTTCGACTCGCTTGATGTACAAAACTTTATTTTGAAACAATAATTTTAATAAAATACGGAGATATTTTTACATTTATTCGTTATCTTGTACATTATGCGGTTGATGGTAGGGCAGAATCTGGCATTGTCATTTTCTTGTGAATTTTTCCTTAACCTAGGTCATTCAAATACGAGCTCCGGGCTATGCCTCAATTTATTTTGAATTCCTAACTTGCCCTGTTTATACGTAGAAGCTAACTTAATTTCCTTCCTCAAAAGAGGAAAATTTGTTTTGTTTTGACGGATGGAGGGAAATGACTACTCGTTTCAATTTGATTAAATTTCAGTCTGTTTATATGAGTGTTTAGATTACTTCGTTTTAATTTCAGCTTCATTGCTACATTTATGTCTGCAACGTTGTATTTAAGTACGTTTGTTGTTTTGCTAATTACGTTGGCTTGTTTAGTTTTGTTGTTAAATATACAGTTAACAGTTGTAGTAGTTTCGCTGAAGAATAATTTTGACATTGTTTCAGATTGTTTCTATCATTATTTTATCAAGAAAGTAGAATCTAACTAAACTAATTATTATTAAGTAAGTGAGGAATTTTCCTAATATATTTTAATAAATAATTCACACATTCGCTGCTTATGTTAGTACAGTCCAAAGCACACCAAGTGTAACACTGTGGACTTTAACCCGTTGTTATTATACGCATAGTAAGAGTTAAAATCGTACTGCAAGTGCTACCATTGATCTGCTGTCATTCCTCCATGCGATAGACAACCGCTACGCGTGTCTGCTACGACGTAGCAGTGCTACGAGCAGCACTGCTAAAATATCCACCATAAATAAACCATAGCTTACATTTAGTTGTGTATTCATAAACTCAGAATATAAGGTAAGTATACCTAAAATAAAATTCTCTGAGGGGCTAGCCGTCTGGCCTTTTTTGTCCTGTCAAAGCCGGCGCGAATGAAAAGACATTGCCACATTTCAATAGAGCTTTGCCCTACCAACAAAACTACGTGACCATTTAAGCTGTATCTATCATTTTGTTGGGGACTTATTACAGGTTTCATATTGCATAATCATGATCATTATCATTTTCTACTATTCTCGCAACTTCTATAGAATAATAACAAAAACAATGAATAAATCGCTTCGATTTCTTACTATTTTTTGAATTCTTAATTAAGCTTTTTTTTTCGAATCGCAACTTGTACAAAACTTTATTTTAAACCAATATTTTTATTTTTACATTTATTCGTTATCTTGTACAACTTGCGGTTGATGGTGGGACAGTATCTGGCATGGTCATTTTTGTATTAATTTTCGCCAAAAATCTGACATTGACGGCTAGTAAAAATCGACGTGGCTCAGCCCCATGTACTATGGGTCCAGATATACACAATCACAAATTACATCTAGACTCATAAAAAAAGTGTTTATGTAATCTGTAAATCAAACCTATATGCATCTTCTACACAAGGTCTTTCACTTTTCAGTATTAAAAACTGAACCTTTTGTTAAAAATATGTCTACTTTTTTTTTTTGAATCTATAATTGTTTAGGGATTTTTGTACACATAAAGTGACTATGCCAATCCCATCGTAACTATTCTAAATTAACTTACATTTTATAAAAGATCGAGAACAGCATTTTAGATGGGCCTGAAGTTGGCTCAGCTAAAATGCCGTGGAACATACCTACATCTAATTTGCATAAACCTAAACTATTGATAACATGCTCTCTTTTAGTCGCGTACCGGACACATTCCATCAAAATATGTTGCAAGTCTTCCTTGGTCCCACAATCTTCGCAGTTGGGAGAATCAACTTTGCGCATTAGGAATCCAAAAGATTTTGATGGAATATGTCCGGACCGCAATCTATGTTCAGTAATTATATTATGTCTACTTAAAATGTACCTTACATCTTTTATTTCATTACCCTGAACTCAAAGGAAAATATCACAAAGGCAATAATCATTAAAATTAACATTTCCTCAAAAAAAGTCGAGTGTTCCCCATTTTCCCTTATTATCTAAACACAGGCATTCACAAAACGTCATTCAAGGAGTCCTAATGCCGCCCGAAAAGGGTTCCTCTTACAGATGATAAATGGGACAGACAACAAATTCACTTTGAAGAATCAGTCGGAGACAAAAGGCTCAAACAATGCCATTTTTGGGGATATTTTTAACTTTTTATAGCGGAAATTTTGATCACGTTTTTATAGAGGCTTTATAAATTAATTCGTTTGTACAGGGCATAAAATATATGAGATATATGGCGCTCCGTTCTTTCTCCCTATAATAGCAATAAAAATATATAAAAAAAACAGTGCGACAATCTCAAAAGAACTTGAACATAGATTTTTTAATAGTAAATCTAATAAAAACGTAATTTTAGGAACCAATATGTTTATTATTATTAATGGACTCGACAGTTCGTCATTTGCCAATGTCATTTACAGAATATTCAAGATATCACTGTCTTCTCTTTCTCCAGAGGAGTCGCCGTGGCGTCATTACCCTGGAAATCCGCGTCTTCTTGTCTTCATCCAGAGGAGTCACCGTAGCGTCGTCACTCTGGACGAAGCAGCTCGACAGTCACTGCCGAGCTCGTAGTGGGACTCTTGATAACTGCTTGGAACTTGCATGAATTATACAATAAATTCACCATACCATATTCGCGAACATTTTCTGATTAATTTAACGTGATATTAAACACAAAATAATCACTGTAAACATTAAAATGAAAATTATCAAATAATTTCGCAACCGTCGATTCCCGCCATTTTCAAAAGACACGGAGCCATTACTAATTATATTTAGACTATCAACCCTTGCTGTTATTCATAAACCTAGTAAAACCTCACTTCCATTATTTCGTGTTGCTATCCCTTTCACACATCGTTAAAAAAGGTTAAGATAGAAAGGGACAGGGGGTCTAAACGGTGGCGTAACTTTTAGTCACGTTTATGAATACGCGCCCGGCGATCAAAAACACGGAATAACCTCACTTGTTTGGTTGAAGCCGGTGTTTAGGCCGACAGATTATACCATACATCAGTTATGTCCGTTCGTAATCAAAAGAAGATTACAGAGTTTGTAAGTCGTTGAAAGTTAATCAAATTATTGATAAATAATTAATGAAGATGAGAATACTAGCCGATAGTATATTCGTAACACGTAGAGAGGCCTTAGTTTACCAGGCTCTAGTTACAATAATAATTAACGATGTTAATGGACTTCGGCGAAGCTTAAAGTTTTCCTCTAAAATCTCGTGTTACCGAATTAGGTTATATAGGTAAGCAATAGTCTAATGGCGCCTAATAACACTGGTATTAAGTTTAAAGTGTTACATTTTATGTGCCGTCGACTTTACTTATTAAGGTTGTTATAATTTCAATATCTACATGAAACAAAACTACAAATTATGAAGATAAAGTCAAATTTCTTTATTGCAAATCACGTTGTGTACATTTTTGCACGTCAACAATTATTTTGAATTTATATTTACAAAGCTTATGAGAAAAAGTGACAAAAAACTCTCATCAGCACATCTTTAGAAATAATAATAACACAATTACTTAATAACTAGGTATTACACAACTATTACGAGATGAAGTACAACTTGAACCAAAAAAAAACTTATTTCAGATGTATTTTTGGCATGATCATGTGAATTCTCGTAATGATGACACTTCACTTGGCTATTCGTATTCGCTATTGGATGTTTGTCGCATTTGTCAAATACTTGACGTACATACAAATAAGACGAATATTTTGTCAAAAATACCAACCACACATGGTAATTATGACAAATACGCAAATACGAATAACCAAGTGAAGTGCCACCATGACATGAACATACTTACCTGATAAAGTCATATTTCTTCCTGTATGATACCAATAAAAAACAGAATTTTATAAAAGTGTTACCACGGAGATGAGACTCCCACGCTTCACTATGATAAATGAAGTCGCTTGATCATGTTGTCTTACTTTCCGGGCGAGATATCTCGTTTGCCGAGTATTTGTCTGCGTCACAGTGCACTAAGCTCAAAGCAGAACCACCTGTTTTGTGGGGAGTCTTACAAGATTCTAGACACCCCTGCTGTATAAGTTATAAGTTTCAATGAAATAGTTTACACTTTAAACTATCGATTGCAAGATTTACAATGATTTTTGAGAAAATATTAGCCTCCCCGAATATGACTGTATACCTCTGCATATGACTGTATACCACAGCCCAAATCAAGTGTCTTATTTTGTAAACAAATATGATCGTCTAATTACCTGTTGTGATGTAACACTGAAGGGACTGATTGATCGAACCTGTTCATCATTGTGAAATTAAAGTGATCCTATCTAATAAAGTGAAAATAACTATTCTATAAACACAGAACAGCTTAAAATGTTATGTTATGTTTGTAATTCCAAATGTACTGTTTTCAGATTTTTGTGCTATACCTGTACCCTATATTTTGTTTAAGTTTGTAATAATAGTAAAATTGTAAGTTTGATTTTTCACGGCTGCATGAGGTTGTAGACCTGAGTATTTGGTATTAATTTCAACTTGATTTCGTCTACGCGTTTCTGAGATATAGATCTTGACAGACGGACAGACGGACAACAAAGTGATCCTATAAGGGTTCCTTTTATTCCTTTTGAGGCACGGAACCCTAAAAAAATATTTTTGGGGTTGTAATTTCAAATTTACCGTTTTCGGATTTTTTCCTTTACTTGTGCTATAAGGCCTAGCTTCTTGCCATTCATGATTCTAGGTCAACGGGAAATATCCTATAGGTTTTAGTTTTCTTGCTTACCCATGAGTTTATGTTCGTATGTTTACAATTTTTAGATTATCAGCCGATACTCCCTAGACATAAGCATCCACTGTTATCTCAGCCCATAACACTCGCCATACCCCACTTCACTTCACTGAGTGTGATGTGATGTGTTTATTTACTTAGAAAACCTCGGCACTTACTCATAAATGAGTTCTATTCTCACCCCACGGCTAGGGGTTGTACGGCAAACAGATGGGACGACTGTCACTTACAAATTCCTGCGGCGAAGATGGGAGATAGTACTGAGACATACTGCTTGGAAGGTTAGACGACTATTACTACGGTTACCCGCGCCCTGATTTGTCAGCCCTGTAGTCTCGGGCGAAGAATTGTGCTAAGGTAACCCCTGCCTGGCGTAAAAGGCGACTAAGGGGACGTCATGGTCGCGGGCGGTCAAAGGGGCTCTGACCGCCCATGGCAGAAACGACCACGGGGAAGGTGGCAGTATGCAATGGCTGCGCGCTGCCGCGTTGGGAGGTTCTGGGAGGTGAAGCACACATCTTCCGGGACGGGCCTCGGGCAAGTGCTAGGGCACTCCCTCCGAACAGCACGAGGTAGGCCATCGAGGGGGGTTTAGTGGGTACGGTCGACGACAGAGAAAGGTGTACAGTAGAGTTTTTTAGGTTGGGATTTTCTCAAAAACTACTTGACCTATTACAATAAGTTTTTCACTATTAGATAGATAAAAGTTAAAACTATGTACTGTAAAATAATTATTAAAATCGGTCCAGTAGTTCTTGAGAAAATCTCAACCTTATTGAGGCCCCCTGTATACTTATCTCTGTCTTCGACTGTACAAATCCCACATAACCCGTCCTCCCTTCTAGGTCTCTCGCATAGAAGGTAAAAAAAAAGATTGAGAAGGATTTTGTTAGTTATTACATTATTTTGTTCTATTTTTATATGAATGGCTTCTACTCTTATTCAAGAGATAATTTCGCCAATGTCAAGTTATTTAGAGTATTCATGTAGATAGAAAATCAAACAAATAAGAAATCAATTCGTCATTCCAAAATGATGGCAAAGTTCCTACATTATTTTGATTGCCCACTTTGTTGTCCATTCCTAAAGGCAGTGTGTCCCGCTCGACGTCGGGAATGATTCTGCATTACCACTACACGACACTTGTGCAAATAGTTTGCTCTCTTTCGCACTCAGGCCGGTCGTGTTTAATTTTATTCGCTGTTATTACCAGATGCGTCTCTTAATTTATTTTAAAGAATAGTTTTTAACCACCGTCGCAAATTGAGGGGTGTTATAAGCCTTATGTAGAAATCTGTGTGTAATTCTAGCTATGCTTCTTATTAAAAGAGCTCGGTGGCGCAGGGACTTGCGATACGGAGGTCCCAGGTTCGATTACCAGCCAGCACAGGGCAGCCATGTACCAATGAGTTATCCTCGGTTTTTTTCGACGTAAATACTTACGTACATTTACCGAGTGCTCTCAAAACGATGAAGGAAAACATCGCGATGAAACCTGCATGCCGTAGAAGAAGAAAATATTCTAAGGCATGTGAAATCCATAAATAATTTTCTGTGCGATTGACTTTAAATAACATTATTCTAAATATTTCATGGTTCGAATCCCGGTCGTGCCGAAAATTCACTATTCAATATTTAGATTTTCGTTACGTATGCAAGAAAAATTTAAATCGTTTAAAGAAATTATCGTCTGCTATTTTTTGTGTGTTTGTTTGAAAGACAGTACAAAGCTAAGAGAGATTTGTTTTACTCTAGCGAGCGAGTGTTTCCCGTACCGCTGTCCCAGTTCGACAAACAAGCCAGTTCGCACGTTTATCTGACTGTTGACCTCGCAGTGTAGACTCTGTGGCGTCTACCATGTCATTCATACTTTACTTTACCTTGCTAGAGCTTATAGATTCAAATTCGGGTCGTTTATTGCAAATATGAGCGCAGACTACCTAACTCTTAAAAATTTACGACGATTGTTAAAATATTTTTCACTAGTAGGTAGTTTGGAGATCAGACTTTACAGGGTGGCCTTGAATCCATTCGACAAAATTAAATGGATGGTTAGGCTTGTGACATAAATTAATTCTGCACAGCGTTTAAGTAAATTAGAAGGTTGGGGAAAAATATTTTTTTTTATATAATACTTTAGAACATGATGAAAAAATTCTTGCCGTGGGCAGGACTTGAACCTGCGACCTTGTCATTCCGTGACATGCTCTTACCAACTGAACGGCAAAAAAATTAAAAAAAATTTTTTTTGGCACTTTTGATTTACTAAAAAACCTTAGCAATTTCATATTTATCATGAGTACAATCCCCAGTTTCAATTTGTCGAATGAATTCAAGGACAATCTGTATAGGTGTAAGGCGAAGACACCATTCAGTATCGGTAACATAACAAAATAAAATTAATATTATTTCCCAGACAAATTGATCAACTGATCTGTAAAAACATGTGTGAAAAATTCAGTGACCACTAATTTATTTATATTATAGTGTAAATCTAACCGGAACTAATTTAATAGTAAAGAAAATAATAATATTATCATCAGCCGTATTAATACAGTACTGGACGTATGCCTTGCACACCATATTGGTCATCCCTCCATCTGGTATGGGGGCGTCCCACACTAAGTTTAATTGTTATGGCCTCTAGTTTGTGGTTTTTTCTCGAAATTTATCTACGAAAAAATTCTGAAAAAACCCCACGTATTCAGAAAGACAAAGTCTTGAAACAGTGAGTATATTTTCTCTTTTAGGATGTCTTTGTCGAAGTTTATACGGATAGTTTTAAAGTGTTCATTGACATAAAAAAAACATTTTAGGATGTTAATAGTTATTCGACCTTGTCAATTCGAGAATTCGTCCCCAACGGCTGTCCCTGCTACGACAGATGTGCACATCCCACTGATTTGATTGGATTTATAAAAGTCTTTATGTCTTAAAATTTACAATATCTAGTGTAAATTATAATAATCCTAGCATGTAATATCCTAATGACAAATTGTTTATTTCTAAGAGAAGTTTCCTATTTTTAAACTTATGGCTATGATTATACAATGACAAATTGGTGTAGGTAGATTACTTAACAGAGGTACCTTTTTATGCTAACTTAGTTAGTTGGCATTTAGTTCCAGGAAATATACACAGCCCACTGCCACTTCAGCTTTCTGATCCTATGAAAAAATACTCGTAATAAATACATCCAGGACTTAAATAGGTTATTTCATAAAATATTTGCAAAATTCCGTAATGGCGTCACCGCAATCACATTGAATAACCCTTAAATTACCACTTTTGTCGCTACAGGCAACGTAAATTGTTATCCGACACCATTTGCGAGTAGTTTTCACTCAAATGGAAAATTTATTTCGTTAACATTTTCCCGCGACAAAGTTTTCAGGGTTTACCATTGTTTTAAAACTCACTGTGAACTCGAATCTCTTGCAATTGCTATTTTTGGACAGCTTTAGATATATCATATTTGTGAACCATAAAATTAATTACTTACTATGTAAAATATTAATATTTTACTATCAGTTTTAAATTAAATGTGTCGATTTTCTCTTGTATTGCTAATTGTAGCACAAAGTCTATAATATCTATAAATAACATTGATAATAATATGCATTTTGTACCCATTTGTGTTGTGTCTGAATAAATGTATTTTTAACTTATGGAATGTAATAAATAAATTATAATCACATTATTTTGGTTTAGGTGGCAACTCACCCTACAAAAATCTCACCCATAAGTGAGATGCCACCTTTCAAAAACGTTAGTGGTCGTTTCACCCAACACTTGGGTGAGTTGACTATTTCCAAAATGTGAGGTGGTCAACTCACCGTGCTCCAAAGGTTACGTTTATGGAGATATCAATTTGATTTATTGTCCACATCTATATTTATTATTATTTCATAATATTAGAGTAAATTAATATTGGATAATTACTCTCGAAACGCAAAGCAAAGAAAGGCAAAGCTTACGAGAGCATACAGCTTGGTTCTACTCTTTGTTTAGCGATTGAAAAGCTGACATGACACTTTGAACGAGTTTTGCCTTCTAGCCTATATACGTCTACCAATGAAATTATACAGGTTGTTGATGAGATATATTTCTGGATCATTTTAATCGAGTATTGGTCGAAAACCCATAGTAATTACGAGAGTGTGAATTAAATTTCCTCGACGTGCTAAATATAAAATAAAGCGTGTCCATATAATTAAATACACACGAGTACTGCTACTTTATTTCATTTGCAAGTTAGTTGGACGCAGTGCAAACAGATCCTGTATATACGACTCTGTGGAGGCTCGTTAAGGCTGTGGAGTTGTAACGACTGTTGTTGTATTATATTTACAAGGTCCGATTTTGTTAGGTCAGACCACAGACCACTTACCCACGGTACAAATGACAATGCCAGATCCGACCCCACCATCAACCGCAAGTTGTACAAGATAACGAATAAATGTAAAAATATCTCCGTTTTTTATTAAAATTATTGGTTTAAAATAAAGTTTTGTACATCAAGCGAGTCGAAAAAAAACAGCTTAATTAAGAATTCAGAAAATAGTAAGAAATCGAAGCGATTTATTCATTATTCTTGTTATTCTTCTATAGGAGTTGCGAGAGTAGTAGAAAATGATACTGATTATGAGTATGCAATATGAAACCTGTAACAAGTCCCCAACAAAACGATAGGTACAGCTTAAATGGTCACGTAGTTTTGTAGGGGCAAAGCTCCATTGAAATGTGGCAATGTCTTTTGCAAGCGAATAATTCTGTCAACGATGAGCGCATAGAGACGAAGCGGGGGACAGGGGAGCCGTATTAAAGAGACACGGGCGCCCTCCTGTCACATGTATATGGGGTAAGTTGTCTGTGGATCAGACCCACAGTGTGAAACTAAACTAAGATATCAATGGACTAGTATTGACATGTAAATAATTAAAAAGGACAAAAAAAAAGTTATTATATCAATATTTAACATCCTCTTTCCGGCTTACTCTTTGTAATATCAAACCTGTAACCACGGATCGAGAGTCCATTATCGCAACCACTTCGCCACCTATGTCATATACAATCGAAAGTCTAGTCTTAAAACAACAGTAGTTACAAGTGCCAGAGTAAATGGTAATTCTATGGTGGTATCTGTGGTAATGCCGCCTCTGCGCAGAGGGATTGCCTATTATGTAAGTAGTTAACTCAGTTTTATAACTACCTACTGAACTCTGAATAACCTACTAATTTGCTCTTTGTATTCTTTAGGGGTTTCATGAAAATGGAAGCTAATTAAATACATGTCGAATTAAGATAAAATGTTTGTATAATAAACCAGAGAAATCCCATCATAGCTCTATCTACAGGGTGTCCTTGAATTCAATCGATAAATTGATACTGGGTGCTGATACGGGCTGATGATGATGATATGCGGTACTTCAAAGAAACTTGAATTGGTCTTTTCAAGGTCGGTAGCAAATCAGAAACTAGATTATTCAAATATAAAGTCCATTTTGTAATTTTCCGAACCAAATGTTCTATTAATCTTATTATATGTAAGTATTTTGGTAAACTGCATCAGTGTAATCAATTTAGTAAATAAAACAATTTTGTATTTGTATTTATGTTGTATTTTTTACACATTTTCAAATCTAAGCACACTGAAGTGTGCAGGCCAAGGTTTCAAAACATAGGCCGCACATACACCGGGCACTAATATTTACACGAAACATTTCGATATGAATTTACATGAATGAATCAAATATATGTACATATGACAACATAAGTACACAAACATCCGAAAAACACTACCCTCCTAATACCAGTCGGGTAAAAACTAAAGTTCAAAATGATGCACTGATGTCGCCACTACATGAAAAGAGAAGTGACTGCAGTCGTAAGTTCTTAACTTGGCACAGAACATAAGTTAGAGTATTTTTCTCTAGAACTTTAACTTAATATACTGAGCACTAGGTCGGCACTAAGTTTTTCTTTTCACAGTGGAACGAGTCGACAAAGTTTCAAGAAAAAAGTCCCCAAGAATATTATGGAAAAGTTTGGTGCGGTGCTATTTCCTCCTTAGGAAAATAAATAAGTGCAAATGACAACCTTGGAATGCTGAAAACTTGCTGTACTACTAATTACCCTACGCAGGATAAGTAATGTTTTTCGATAGTATGTGGGTAAGAATGCATGGTCTTGGTCGTTCCTTTGTAACCTAAAACAACTTAATGGTTTTGACGACATATGATCTAAACGCACGGCAGTGCGCAGGCCAAGTTCTCAAAGCTGCGTACGTGCTGTACGTATGTAAACGTTTCGAGCCATACATTTTGTCACTGCACAATTTTCCTTCCTACAAATATCGTAACTGTAGATGGGCCAGTTCGTTGAGTTCGTTTGGTTTCTGTAATACATTGGATTCATTCGACAAAGTTAAGTGGATGATTAAGTTTGTGACATACATTGATTATGCACAGCCCTTAAGTAAGTTAAACAATTTGGGTAAAAATAAATTATTTACAATAAATACAACTATTATATCAAAAAAGAAAAAGTTAGGTAGAATGAGCTTAGTTTTTAATGTATTTTAAATAGTTTAGTTTTATTATATTTGTTTGTAAGATTTCCTGTTATAATAATTTGTAACTTTTTCTTATTAACCGACTTTCAAAAAAAAGGAGGAGGTTATTTAATAAAGATAATTTCCCCCCAAAAAAATTGATGTGTATCTCTACTGTGCTTTGGAGTATACATTTTAAGGTATTTTAATTTTTTTGCATCGATTTCTTTCACTAGAATTTGACCTAATGGTCATCTAAGGTGTGTGACTTGTGACGAACTTAGTTCAATTTTTCTTGCAGTTTTGATTTACTATATATCCTGGCAAGGAAGAGCATGCATGTCGAAAAACAGCGCTGCACACCTCAGCTGAAACATGCACCTGTTGCCACACCACTTAACAATGGATTATAACTTACTACTTGATTGATCTTTTGTAAGCTTATGTGATTGGTGTATGGCATATTTTCTGTTCTATTCTATTCTAAAAAAACCTTACCAATTTAATATCATGAGTACAACTCCCAGTTTCAATAACTTTCATTACACAGCCGAGCGTAAAACATAGTGGTAGTTGTTACATAACTCAGCTATTAGCACCTCCAAGTTATATTTTAATTAAAGATTTCATTCCCATTTCAAGGTTTTTAATTACATGTTAGGTTTCCCGTTTTTTCCTCGTTTTAATTAGTAGCCTAAATGACCGACAAGCTTCAAGCTCGTTAATTTTTCACGGTTTCCACGTGTTTTCGCTTAGAGCCATGTTTAATTAAGGTTTTACTTAATTACTCGACAAATTTACGCCCAATTGACGCTGTTTAAATACCAAATGTAAAAATGTTTAGTGAAAATACAAATAAAATCGAAATCTGTCAATACATATAATAGATGGAAAAAAGTGGAGAGGATATTTTTTGAAAATAATAATTTTTTATGTGTTTTAGGATCGATACTGATGCCAAAATACCAATTTTTAGAATTATTGTCTGTCTGCATATATAATAGCTGGCCAGCACATAGGCTATAATCCATTCGGGATGTGATGTGGTACCACGTAACCAGAGAGGAAGAGCTGCGCTCCAGTACATTGATAGTACTTCGTGGAGGTCTATAGTAACCAGAGACTTCTGCTCATGCGTAGTTAGTAATTGATAACTGTAGACAATCTAAGTAAATAATCCATACTTAACCGAATTAGCCAACTCGGGCAATGCGGGTAATAGTTATTTATTTAAGTTTTTGAATTCAATCCATTTTTATATGACTGTACTTTACGCGTGCGCGCGAGTTGACGACAAAAAAAATAGGTAAAATCAGAAGGTGCCAACCCGCGCGCACTCGCGAGTTCCACACTCGCCAGTTGACGAATAAGTCCATAAATCGATGGTCAAGATAATTAAACCTAAAATTAGTTGCGAAATGAAATATTTTTTTAGTATCTACTATACAACTACCGCTATATCTGAAGATAATGTTATATTACAGGGGTAGTTTCCTCCCTTTACTTAACAGGTAATAGTGCATGCTATCTAATTGTTATGGGATCCCATAACACCCCGTTAGAGCAAATTTTCGGATAATCAACGTAAAGGCCCTCATACATACGTTGCTTTTGACGAGAATTTGAAATTAACAGTCTCTGGGCTAATAGTGATCGGTAGATTACAGTATAAAGATAAAGTTACTATACTTTATCACCCTTTTAATCGACGAAACAAGCAGAAAAAATGTTGCACATCAGTGGGAATTGAACCGCAGCCCAAATCAAGTGTCTTATTTTGTAAACAAATATGATCGTCTTGTAAAATTACATGTGATGTAACACCATTGATCTCCTATAAACAACTAGATACACAAAGGTCTTACTAAAACAATTTAAAAAACGTCCAAATAAGGGTCCATTGTTAACGTCCAAATAATGTCCAATAAAGCAAATGAGGGTCCATTCATTCGTTTGGACCTTCTTTGCGCTCGGACATTTTTAGAAGGCAGACTGTGTATCTAGTTGTTTATAGGATATCAATGTGTAACACTAAAGGAACTGATTGATCGAACCTGTTTGTTCATCATTGTAAAGTGATCTGATCTAATAATGTGAAAATAACTATGCAATAATCACAGAACAGCTTAAAATGTTAGTAGGGTAGGGTAGTTTTTGTTTACAAAATAAGACACTTGATTTGGGCTTCGGTTTAGCTAACCTCTGGCGTTATCCATTTTACCACGGTGGGTCTTCTGACGTCATGCGTTCAATTTAGTCACTGTTTGTTTCATAATTTTATTTTAAGTTACTCTAGTTATTGATCTTAAGTGTAGTGGTAGTTTTTGCTTTCTAATACCCAAAAAGTCATACTTTAGGATAATCCTTAACATGGATGACATGGGAAGGAAGAAAAAGTAACATTTTCATATTTTCATTTTTTTGTAATTTCTTAAATATGTAAGTATTTTTATTTGTAATTTTCTTTACGCTGACTTATGTAGTCTTTCTTTGTTACAATATTTGTGTAATCTTTTTTGGCATGCACTATTTTAAATTTAATGTTATCATTATGTACTTAAATGCTGTAAGATTATCTGATAAATAAATAAATAACGCTTTATGATTTTAGAAAAAAATTATCGACTTTTTTAGAGCGAACATGGATTTTTTTTAGAATTGGTCAACAGAAAATATGATTAGTTATCGATATTGCAACGCATTGCACCCTTGTTAACACCCTGTTAAAAAATACTATCTATTCGTCTTATTTCAATGTGAAAGCACCTCAAAGCTCATGGCTTTGGGTACGGAAACGTCACTTCCTGTAGATTAGTGCCAAAAACCATAAAGCAAGGGAAAACGTGAATTACTATTGTTATCTTTTATGTTATTTGTTGGCTAATGTTGAGTCATTTCCTGCTGTTTATTTAACACTTACTTATTAATATTATAGTTACCTACTTAAATTCCAATACATTTTTAGATACACCTTCAATGCTTGTTTACATAATCATCATCAGTCTATTTTTATGTCCCCACTGCTCGGGTTCAGACCTTCTCTTACATTGAGGGAGCTCAGGCCATGATCCACACGCGGGCCCACTGCGGATTGGCGGATTCCACGTGCCTTAGTTTTCATCCATCATGCAGGTTTCATTATGATGTTTTCCTTCACCGTTCGGTAAATGTATGTAAGTTTATCGTTCGATAAATCCGACGAAAACTCATTGGAACATGGTTGACCCGGCTGAATCGAACCTGGGAACTCCGTATCGTAAGTCCAGTGACCCAACCACTGCGCCACCGAGATCTTGGGCCCGTATTAATAAATCTCTCTCAGCTCAAAAGTCAATCTTAAGACGAACTTCAAGATGGCGTTCCTATTAATAAACGTAACTTAGGTGCGCGTTTAGGAATCGGGTGTTACGTGAGTAACGCTGTAATAATTTTCAAGAGAACTGTGAAACTCACACTTGAGAACATATTTACTGATAGCAGGCGAACCGCAACTTGAGAAAGACATCACGTGATACGCCCTCAAGATTGGTTTATTAATAAATGACATATTTGAGATGGTGATCACGTCTTGGGAGTGTATCAGCTGAATTCGCTCTTGATGGTTTGAGCTCAGACTATTAATGCGGGCCTTATTGTGGGTAACACACATATATCTATTTAGCATTCTCCGGTATTATGTTCAAAACAGGGCTAATAACAAATGACGATATAAAGGTGCAAGTACACATGTCTGGCAATACAGCACGACGTTGCTCTAGCCATCAACTGGTAGATTTCTCGCTACAAAAGTGCGGTAATGAGCCCGTTTCTCATTCGATCCGCGCACGCGGCGCCGCTGGTCGTGTGGGGCCATGAAATTGGCGAGTCACTGAAATACTACTATACTATAAGTACGTACGCGTTAAGAAAATAGTGAAAAAAGAGCTCGTCTATCCACGGTTGACAAATTAGATGACTTAGACAAATGTGCCATAAGATGGAAAGTTCAATAAAAAATTTTTCAACTTTCCTTCTTATGGCACATTTGTCTAAGTCATCTAATTTGTCAACCGTGGATAGACGTTATCTTTTTTTCACTATTTTCTTAACGCGTACGTACTATATGTAATTATTAATTTACTTGAAACGGGAAATATCTGTGAATTTACAAAATAAGCGATCCAGAGGGGATATAATCATCATCAGCCCATAACAGTCCACTGCTGGACGTAGGCCTCTCCCAAAGTACGCCACTCAACACTACTCTCGGCCCTCTGCATCCAGTCTCTGCCAGCCATCTTGCGAAGGTCATCCATCCATCTGGTCGGGGGGCGTCCCACACTACGTTTACTCGTTCGTGGCCTCCGTTCGACAACTCGTCTACCCCATCGGTTATCGGTTCTACGACAGATGTGACCAGCCCACATCCACTTCAGTTTACTTTATAAAATCTATAAAACATATCAAGCCGTTTAACATGCCAAAGAATTATACGACTTACACACAAACATACACTCGAAAAATAATCTCCCTCTTTCTTGCACAGTCGGATAAAAACGGCTAATCGCTCCTCTTATGCATGCGCTCGTTTCGCGCCCCTACCATTAGGGGTGCAAACGTAAAAAAACAGCAATATACAAGCAACGTAACGCACGTGACTTGGGACCGAGATTGCGTCTAATGACATTGTAATGTGCGCTGTAAAACAGTACGCGAACACATTACCTCTCGCGGCGCGGTCGGCCAAATTAATGGAGCCTTCGGATCGGAAATTAAATCGAATTCTTGGATCCAAGGTTTTAATTCACACAATGCCGACGTAAATGTGTGTTTTCGCGTCGCTTTGTTTTATTGGCCAAGGGATATAAAGTGAACATTATGTCGAAAATAGAGTCAAAAGTATACAGAGGGTATTAGGTTGAGGTGTTCTCCTGAACTACTTGACAAACAGTAAAAAAATCGAATGCCGGCCGCGATGAAATTTTTTTTCTCCATTTATCATTTAGTGAAAAATCTTTCATTAATACTTACCGAGTTTGATGAGGTTCTCCAGGGACCTCATTTGGCCCTCCCTGCTGACGTAGTGCAGCGGTGAGCAGCCTGTGTTGTCATTCTCATTGAGGAGCTGTTCGAGACTTCTCTCGCAGCGATCCTGCAATCGTGAATGTCTTGTATGAAACAACTATTTATTTATTTTATTAATGGACTCGACAGTTCGTCATTTGCGTCAAGAGCGCCGACTATATAATTGGCAATTTTTTTTTTTACCAGTCGAGTGTTATTGAGAAAATCTCAACCTATTCTGTACTCTTTTTTTATTAGACTATACTTGTCAAAACTGCTCATTGGTGTACTACACTTTGGTGGCGCAAACACCCATAGTACCCCAGGGGTATCGATGGTAAGGTGGGTTCATATTCATGACGAACTCATCGTATCACCGGCCGCCTCTAGTGCTACGCGCATATGCTACGACGTAGCATATGCGACGTAGCTATTGTTCTGTAGCCACTAGGGCGGTAGTGGTAAGGTAAATACGTGACTAGGGGATTAGAAGGTAATACTGTGGGTTCGTCACGTTATTCCATGACGAACCCATCGTACTACAATGCTGGTACGTTGGGTCTTTCGGTACAATTATGATGTAATGCTGGGAAAGAAAGTTAATTTCTGGATTTATTATTAAGTATAGAAGCCCCCCCCCCCCCGGATTTGCTTTGATTTTTAGCTGAATTTTCAAGAATTTTATTTATGGGATTATTATTTGTTGTTTTTTATGGTGGTAATAGCAGCTTAAGGTTATGTTTTTTACTTATTCGAGTATCAATAAAACCGATCCACCACCGATCACCTAATTTAAGGACTACGTATATGAGAAAGAATCCGGTCGAAGGCTATTAACATTGAACCCAGAGGGGTTTTACGTGACTATTTTCTCGTTACGGCGGCGTCGCCAGTCTTAGTTGACCCTTACAAATAAACTAATTGCCAAAATATGAAAGCATATATATTTTAAACATGATGAAAAATTTGTAGCCGTGGGCAGTACTGAACCTGCGACCTTATCATTCCATGACATTTGTTCGCCGAGCATGGCAAAAACAAATTCAGATGTATTTATCCACTTAACAAGATGAAATTTCTATTATTTATTGAATAGGTTGGTACAGTCGACAGCAGATCAATGGTAACATTTGAAGTACGATTTCAAATCTTACGACGCAAATAATAAGAACTGTCAAAAGTAAAAAGTGTTACCATTGATCTGCTGTCGACTGTACTATAAAATGGTCGTAATTGTTAACGTATTTAGAATTCAAGGAGTAGTAATGAAATTGTATTTAACAAACTGGAATAAATTACAGAAATTCTAAGAATTGCTACCTTTACCAACTTAATAGAAAAACAACGAAAATTTTATTCTAATAAACATTGTACGGTCGAAGACAAAGATAGGTACAGGAGAGTTTTTAAGAGTGAGTTTTTCTCAAAAACTACTTTACCGATTGTAAAAAATATTTAATTGTTAGATAGATAAAAGTGAACACTATGTAAATGTAAAGATTAGTCAAAATCGGTCCAGTAGTTTTTGATAAAATCTCAACCTCATTGAGGCCCCTGTATACTTATCTCTGTCTTCGTGTGTACTTGAGATATTGGAGTAATATCTAAAGTACAATGTTTATACCTCGATACAAGGTATTTTTCTCCTTGAAATGACAATGCCAGATTCTGCCCCACCATCAACCGCAAGATGTACAAGATAACGAATAAATGTAAAAATATCTCCGTTTTTTATTAAAATTATTGCTTTAAAAAAAGTTTTGTACAAGTTGCGATTCGAAAAACACAGCTTAGTTAAGAATTCAGAAAATAGTAAGAAATCGAAGCGAATTATTCATTGCTTTTGTTATTCTTCTATAGGAATTGCGAGAGTAGTAGAAAATGATACTGATTATGATTATGCAATATGAAACCTGTAATAAGTCCCCAACAAAATGATAGGTACAGCTTAAATGGTCACGTAGTTTTGTAGGTGGGGCAAAGCTCCATTGAAATGTGGCAATGTCTTTTATTTGGTGTCTAAATCCAAAATAAGATTTAATCTTTCTCCGTTACTGTAATTCCAAACCCAAGTAAAGTAACATAAAACTGAATAATTAAAACGCCCCAAAAGTATAATGAGCAGAGGCTAAAAACAGCATTATTAATATTAAAACACACCGTTGCAAAATTACAGGACCACTCTGGTCACATTTTAACTGCTCCTAAAGGAATATAAATTTCAATTTTAAAATCTCTGTACGCCCGCGGGCGTGTCGCATAGCGTGGCGTGGGTAAAAATGCGAAAAAGAATATTTCTAGTGTACACTTTTCTTTGTGCTGCAGTGTATAAAACAGCAAATGTTTGGTTTAACTAGTTAACTTAGGTTAATAATTTCTTGAACTCATGAGAAATTATATTAATAACCTATATGCAAATGCTGTTTTGTTAAATTACTATAGTTTCGTGCTGCGATGGTTATTATCTAAAAACAAAATGCGGTAAAATAACTTTATTTTACTTCATTTCAACATTTTTAGGGTTCCGTGTCTCAAAAGGAAAAAGTAACCCTTATAGGATAACTTTGTTGTCCGTCTGTCTGTCCGTAGACAGATCAAGTTGAAATTAATACCAAATACTCAAGTCTGTTGCCCTCATGCAGCCTTGAAAAACTAAACCTTCTACGTTAACGCAATCATAAGATACCGCTGTTTATGTCGCATTTTCTCGCATATTTGTATGATAGTGCAAGAAAACCAAAAACTATAGGGTACTTCCCGTTGACTTAGAATCATGAAATTTGGCAAGAAGCTAGGTCTTATAGCACAAGAAAAGGAAAATGTCTGTAAATATATTTTTTTTCTTATTATAAACTTATACTTGCAGATCATCAACTAGTCAGGAGTATGTCGATGTATGGACATAATATTTCGATAATGGTATAGTTAAGTTAATCTCTAAATCTAGTTTATCTTTTTAGAGAAAAAATACTGGGTTATATAACCCAGTATTTTTTCTTTAAAATATTTTTCGTTTTTTGTTTTTGTTTCATTGCGTTGCACGGAAGCCTCGGTGCGCGAGTCCACTCGCACTTGGCCGGTTTTTTAATAACAGTAGTGGTTCAAGTAACGACCCTTGAGGAATACCGTCAATTTTCGGTTTTATCTATTTATTAATTCAACATCCAGTTTAACTCGTGCACATTATGGGACCTCAATACGTGGTAAATGAAATGCTAGATTTATGTACTGTCGGCTGTACATTTGATGTGTACATTAAATGGCGATGGGTAGGTCACGCCTGTCAAATGCTTGACTAATGACTATACTACAGGTAGCCTAGAAGAGTGTGGCAATGGAATTACAGAAACGGTACAGTAGCTATTGGGCGACACCTGATTCGATAGACTGATAAATTCTTTAAATGCAATTGGGATATTATGCTTGCAAGAAATCATGAACAAGATGGGTCACCCATAAAAAAGACCTATACCTATTCAATAATTCGAAAGAAATAGAAGAAAATACATTATTAGAATTGCCAGAATTTAATGTAGGTTTTCCTAAAGTTACAATTTTCGAATTAAAGTTATATTTAAGTATCATATTCCGCCCAAAAAACTCTAGTAGTTTTGATTAGTTATAAAAGATTAATTCCCAAAACCATTGTGTTTGTGACTACGAGTAAATTCGTCTATATAATGGAAGGAAAGTTAACCAGGAAAAGCTCGCCAAAATATTAGAACCAGTTGAGTGGTTATGACGTAACGGGAAAATTTGCGAAAAACCCATTCGGTAACAGTTGGATTTGGCTGTCGGGTGGGTCCCATTCTAAGAGGCTTTAGAAAGGAAGCGTCTTTGTCGTTTTATAATACACTCTGTGTTTGTGATCCCTGCATAAAAAGTTCTGATAGTGAAAACAATAAATTACGTTGTAGCCCCTTTTCCCATTGTTGTACAGATTATGGAGATAATTAGACTGTTACGAGTATTAGAAATATCCATTGTACAGTTTAGTCAGGTTTTGAGCAGTAATGCACACCGTTACGCGTCCCCGCTGGTGCGCGCTCTTGCCGACATCAATTCACTCCTAGAATCATCACATGAGTGTGACTTGTTTGCTGATAGTTGGTTGAGTGTAGTGAGAGAGTGTGCTATTGTGAGAGAACTATAAACTATGAACTATGAACAAAATCTGAAATAAATAAATTATTGATGATTTAATGGAAATATAAAAATTTTTTTTTGGAGAATTTGGTATATCTACCAATCTACTTTGTATTATCAGAGATACACTCTTAATTTGTGACTACATTGTTATCCTATGATAGTGTTAAATCTTTTTTTTTTAAAGTATAAATAAATGATTCTGTCATCCTCTTTTGTCTGGCATTTACAACCATGCCCCCCCCACCCCATCTACAGTCATCTCTCTTGAGTATCACTTCTTACACTTACACGGTTTGCACTTATATATTAATTAGATAAAATGGTAATTACCATGTTATACATTTATTTATTGATGTCTCGATATTTCGACAGCATTGCAGCAATATCGAGCTTTCTGATAAATCCAATGGCGCTCCATTCCGTTAGCTCTAAGATCCTAATAGGACCCCTGTCAGTCCGCATTATCCGGCCGAGATCACTCTGGGCGCGTCTAGCGAGCAGCATAACGATGAGATTCCTCTGCAGTGGAAGGGTTCAAATAATCCTAGGAGATCTGTCAGGCTTGCTTTTACTATTTTTTTTACCGGTGACCTTGGAATTGTGGGAAAGTGGATACAAATCTTGAGATAACTGTTAAGTGTCTAAACGCCTGTGTGGGAAAGACTTTACTAGGTCATAAACATAAACCAGGAAGACTTGAGTTTATGTATATTAGTACTATATAGTTTGTTATTGCATTTCATAAATTGATAGGTGCTTGACCAATAAAGTCAAATTTCTTTATTGCAAGTAAACACGTTGAGTACATTTTTCCACGTCAATATATTTTTTGAATTTACATTTACACCACTTTGCAAGGAAAAGGTGCCAACGCTGAGGAGAAAAAGTGGCACAAAACTCTCAGCAGCACATCTTTTATACATATTACATATTTTATATTCGTACTATTTGTTATTGCATTTCATAAACTGATAGGTACTTGACCAATATAGTTTTGACCTCGAAGTATTATATTATTGGTTTTCCATAAACGCAATATTGAATCAATAGCGGCCAACTCCCGTTATGAATTTACTTTGTGTTTCGAGTTGTTTCTGAGTACTTTAAAACTTTTGTAATACCTACTTCGTTGCCGAGTGCACTTGATAGCTAATCAAATGCATATGACATGTCTGTTATTGGTTGATTTCGATCTTAGGAACCTTATAATGTAAGTATACTCGCACTGTTTCAATTGTTGTGTATGTAGTTCGAGTGTTATGCGAAATCTGCAGTGTAAAGGTCCGAGCACATTTTGCCGGGCCGCCGCGTGTCGGGGCGGAGCGCAAAAATCCACTCAAATCACTTTAATACAATTTGTATGAACTATCGCACACTGTGTCGGGCCACAGCGGCTCGCATTACTGCGAGGCGGATTTGATACGTGCGATGCGGCCCGCCCCGCCCCAACACAGTGTGATATAGCAAGCGGATTGGAGTGCACGCGCGCCCGTGTTCATTGTACGATATCTGGCAGTACACTGTACTCAAAATACGTCAATGCGCTGCGACCCGGCCAGTCACTAATGTGCTAAGTAAGCATTTTGCGCTGCGCTGCGGCCCGCCCCGAAACACTGCGGCCCGGCATAATGTGCGCGAAGCATAATAGGTACCTATTACATCTTATTGCCCATTACCCATTGCTTCTTGCTCGGTCCTAATCGATATTTCCTTACCACAATGCAGATGCTTCTACTAGAAATCACAGTTGGACTCTCTATCTGTGCAGTAATATAAACAACAGTACCTAATGCCAGGTTACAAATTCCAGAAGTTCGATTTGAAACCAAGGTGTCTTGAAATACAAACCAAAATACTCTCTGACTGTAACAGGGTTGCCTCATTTTCTATTTTCCTGTTAGTCATTATTGAGTAGAGATTTTAGAACGTCGTTTCTAATTTAAATGAAACTGAATTATCTATCTACTAGCTGCTACCCGCGACTTCGTCTGCGCAGGATTATAAATTATAGCCTATGTGTTTCTGATATATGAGCTATATTATTGTGAAAGAGCAACAAACATCCACACATACATACTTTCGCGTTTATAATATTAGTAGGAAGGATTAGCAAACAAAATCTCAACCTCTGTCATGTTTAAGTGGATCAGAAAATATTGGATAAATATTACTCCATATTAGATATTGAATAATATCTTAGCAGAGCTGTGTTGTCGAGTAACAATTTATTTTAATAAATAAATAATAAATAAACAATTTATTTTAATAAATAATAAATAAATAAAAAGTAAAATATTGAAAATATAAAGAGAAATATATTTACAGGGCGACAGCCATTGTTAGAGACAGAATTGATTGCCTAGAGACATAGAACAATATTTCAAACTAGAATAGGTAGGTACATAGAATGTACAATTCTAACACTCCAGGTGTATAAATCTTGGCAAACTGAAGTCCGATCTCGATGTTCATCGTTTTCGTTATCAGTTTCATACCGATACAAGTAATAATATACATTACTGATTTTCTTTGTTGTTTATTAGAAGTTACAGCTTCGAAAATATTGCTGCAATGTGCCCCACTTGTCAAAATTACGAAAACAATGATATAAACAGTAAATTCTCTGGTTGATTTTAATCGAGACATTCCTTTTTGTATTCCAAAAGAAGTGGACGGGTGTGTAAAATAAGATACCATTACTTTAGGTAAGTATGACAAACCCAGTACATATATACCGTAGCCCGTAGCGTAGTAAATCAAGTGTCTTATTTTGTAAATAAATATGATGGTGTAGGGACCTCACTACATCACACTACTAAATATTTACATATACATACACAGTTATATTATATTTAATTTCATTTAGTTCCGTATATTTATTTCAACATTACATAACATTCACCGGGTGATGCCTTGCCGACTTCCGACACGCGTGGCTCCGTGTCGACAGCAGTGGGTAACCGCTCGTGCTGGCGACTCGGCACTCGGCACTCGGCACGCAGTCGGAGAGAAAAGAGTATTATATTCTTTGTAGAGACTATCTATGGAGACGCATCGCTATTGTTTACGCTAATCTATATTGTATGGGGCTTTTTGAAAATGGCGGGAAACGACGGTTGCGAAGTTATTTAATAATTTTCAGTTTAATGTCTACAGTGAGTGTTTTGTGTTTAATATCACGTTAAATTAATCAGAAAATGTTCGCGAATGACAGTATGGTGAAGTTATTGGAGAATTCAAGCAGGATCTGAAGTTTGGCGCCATGGTCAAGATTCCCACTACGAGCTCAGGAGTGAACGTGACTGTCGAGCTGCTTCGTCCACAGTGATTGACGCTAAGGCGTCTCCTGTGGATGAAGACATGAAGACGCGGCTACCCAGGGTGATGACGCTACGGCGACTCCCCTGGAGGAAGATAGAAAACTATTATACATTGAATTTTCTGTAACATGACATTGGCAAATGACGAACTGTCGAGTCCATTAATAAAATAAATAATATATTGTATGGATTTCTTTTCTGAATTTATTCGTAGATGGGTTCTCTTGAAAATGGCGGGAAACGACGGTTGCAAAATTGAAATTTTTTGGTTTATTGTCTACAGTGGTTATTTTGAGATTAATATAACGTTAAATTAATCAGAAAATGTTCGCGAGTGCCAGTATGGTGAATTTGTTGGATAATTTGAGCAAGATCTGGGGTTTCAAGCTATTATCAAGAGTTCCCGCTACAAGCTCGGGAGTGAACGTGACTGGCTAACTGCTTCGTCCAGAGTGATGACGCTACGGCGTCTCCTCTGGATGAAGACAAGAAGTCGCGGCTACCCAGGCTGAAGACGCTGCTGTGACTCCCCTGGAGGAAGATAGAAGACTATTATATATTGAATTTTCTGTAACATGACATTGGCAAATGACGAACTGTCGGGCCATTAATAAAAAATATAAAAAATTCTGTTCGCATATATCGCTTTGTAATTAAGAATATGCCGTGTTCAACCCTTCTTATTATGAGTGGAATAAACCGAGTGTTATTGTGTACCCAACAGGACAATTCGTCTCATTCCCACCTTGCAATGGTGAAAATGTCCCGTTAACTCAAAAATCAGGACCAAAGTCTTGCCAACCCTACAATAGACGCAAGTTTTGATTATGCAGATTGCATTCTGCGACCACCCCCGTAGGAAATACGTTGCATCCGCGCGAAGTTACTTCGATATTCCTATATTTCTTCGAACACAGGTTTCGATATGCGGTTGACAGGTTGATGAATAAATAATGCTTTGGATTCTGTAATCCTTTGAAGTTGATCTTAGTAAAGTTCTTTTTCTGTTCTCTCATTGCCGTCTCCAGTTTCTGTGTCTTTGAATTTTTCCTTCATCTTAGATAGATAAACATTTATTCATTTTTATAACACACTACAATACATGCACAGAACAACACAACGTGATAGATAAATAGGTATATGCACTGAAGCAGGTATTTAGGTACTTAACATATTTTTTATTGGACATTTAATAGCGGGAAACGACGGTTGCAAAATTATTTGATAATTTTTGTTTTATTGTCTACAGTGGTTATTTTGAGATTAATATCACGTTAAATTAATCAGAAAATGTTCGCGAGTGACAGTATGGTGAATTTGTTGGATAATTTGAGCAAGATCTGAAGTTTCAAGCTTTTATCGAGTTCCCGGTACAAGCTCGGGAGTGAACGTGACTGTCGAGCTGCTTCGTCCAGAGTGATGACGCTACGGCGTCTCCTCTGGATGAAGACATGAAGACGCGGCTACCCAGGGTGAAGAAGCTACTGTGACTCCCCTAGAGGAAAATAGAAGACTATTATATTTTGAAATTGTCTGTAACATGACATTGAATAAATAAATAATAGTCATCAGTCTATCAATTTATCAATGCCACTGCTGGACTTAGGCCTCTCTCAAGGCTCGCCACTCAACCAGATTCTCGGCATCCAGTCTCTACACATTAGAAATAGTAAATATTAAAATTTGTATAAATTATTATTAAGGATCACTAAAATAATTGATCAGTACAATCTGTTAACTTGTTATGTGCATCAATAGACAGTAAACAATGTGCTAATAGACTAGTCGCCATTATTATGAACATACTAGAATATTAAATAATATTTTCCCTTCCCACAATTTGTTTACGATTAATTAAACAACAGTTCTGAGTAACTAAACTTCTAACAAGTCTAATTTTGTAGGCGCAACTGTTGGTATGTAATTAGATTCGGATACAAACAGACAATTAACAGAAGTCGAGAAACAGTGCATCAGAACTAAACCGAATTACTATTTCATTTATCAACAATTAGGGTGACCATGTACCGACTAGTTATCTAGGACAAAATCTATAAAATATAAAATTGCATAATTATGCAAAATTCACTACCAAGAATAGTAAAAACGGAATAACTAACTCCTGTATCCTAATTCAAGTCAACGATTTCCAAATTGAAATTTTGTAGCATACTTCAGAATCATACTAAGCGCACGGTAGTTTGCAGGCCAAGGTTTCAAAACACAGGCCGCACGTGTATAAGTACGTAATTACTGTACAGGACACTATTTACACGAAACGTTTCGAACCACTTTTCACCACCCTATATCTCGGTACCACAGACCACTTACCCCATAGACCTGTAATAGAAGGGCACTCGTGTCTGCCCGCACATGAGCGCAAAATTGCTTCGCGACACGTGTAACCTAGAGATATTATCGACAAGGACGCATCTCTTTAATACGGCACCCCTGTCCCCCGCTTCGTCTCTATGCGCTCATCGTTGACAGAATTTTTCGCTTGCAAATTTGTACTGATTTCATGTCTATTGTGTAAGTGGTCTGTGCTCGGTACCTATTTGAGAGACACAGGTGAAATTACACCAGCAACACCATAATGATTTATTACATTTAATAATGCAATGTGTAGGTAGGTATTAGTTTGCATGTCAACGTTTCTTTTCAATTTACATTTACACCACATTGCAAGGGAAAGGTACCAACGTACCTTTTCCTTTTTTTTTGCAATGTGACCTGAGAGTTTTTTTGTCAATTTCTCCTCGAGCGTTGGCTCTATTATTCTAAAATATAGTAATAATAATATTCATCATTCATTAACATTTCTCGGATTCGGACCAGAAGCAGTGCGTAATTACACTTATAGGGCTCTTAGTTAGTTAGTGGTCACCCTAATGCGAGCTCATTTTCTGCTAAGAGTAATTTTCCTCCGTCACGTGTATTGTTTTCTGCCCTAATTAATGTCATTCCGTTGCGAAACTTATAAATTATACAGGGACTAAAAGGATAACATTCCGCATAATTATTTTCTATCTGCAACATGTTGACACAGTATAAAAATATCAGTGGTTCAACTTAATAATTGTAGAATTTTAATTTTATTTTTGCGAATATCTCAGGACTGAGTATTCTTCACACTGTCCTGTCACACCGATAAATAAATTCCCTTTATTACACCACAAATTCAGTATTTATTACTTTAATTAGAAGCACGTATAATTACCGTTCCGGTGTGAATTAGTGTGAAGATGATTTTTTTACTAGTGTGAAGATTCCGTGTGTCCGTCACTTATCTGTAACTGAAATGACAATGCCAGATTCTGCCCCACCATCAACCGCAAGTTGTACAAGATAACGAATAAATATAAAAATATACCTATCCGTTTATTTAAAAAATATTGGTTAAAAATAAAGTTTTGTACAAGTTGCGATTCGAAAAAAACAGCTTAATTAAGAATTCAGAAAATAGTAAGAAATCGAAGCGAATTATTCATTGTTTTTGTTATTCTTCTATAGGAGTTGCGAGAGTAGTAGAAAATGATACTGACTATGATTATGCAATATGAAACCTGTAATAAGTCCCCAACAAAATTATAGGTACAGCTTAAATAGTCACGTAGTTTTGTAGGTGGGGCAAAGCTCCATTGAAATGTGGCAATGTCTTTTGGATTGCTGCACTGCTCGGGCACAGACCTTCCCTTACATCGAGGGAGCTCGGGCAATGATCCACCCCGCGGGCCCAGTGTGTATTTCCGTCGAAAAAACAGAGGATAATTCATTGGTACATAGCCCTGGCTGGGAATCGAACCTGGGACCTTCGTATCGCAAGTCCATTGACCCAACCACCGAGCAATCATAATTGTAAATGATTTTAATTCCAATGATATCCGCATGGAATGACCTAATAAAGTTTTATACAACAGACAAATTAACATTTACTTCGTGATAAGTAAGACAATGAAACCAAGCCAAATGTTGTAATAACTTTATGGCGAAACTTGCGGTTATCTGCGCAGAAGTTAGCTTGTCCAAGTTATGACAAGTCCATTGTCAAAGTTGGACAATGGATGTTTTTACGATGATACATGTACAGCCAATTAATTTAATTGGTTGTATAATTGTACGTGAATCCTTATTGTTTGACGAGAACTGGAACATCAAACAGGGAAATTTTTCCTGTTAGTAAACTGGTTATCTAAAATGCTTAATCAAATAGGAATAAGGGAGAAATTCGTATTCACGTTAGGTGCCGTTTTAAACTAGGGGTATATTTTTCTTTCATTATTTCTTTCTTCAAATCTCAAATTTCAAATCATTTATTTGCCAGAATACATGAAATCTCAGGATGGTAAATTGCATTGTCCAGTACAGTATTCTACTTGTATACAAGCGTGCAAAGTTTTCAGTTACATAAGCAATAAAAATGTCAGAAGAAATAAAAATAATTAATGTAAATGTCATGTAGTAAAAATGTCAGTGAGAGGAATTTAAATATTCGGTAACGGAATAGTAACAGCGATCTAATAACCAATTGTACAATTTAGATTTAAATAATTTAATGTCATGTATTATCTTTATTTCCTCAGGTAACGCATTATATACCAGTATACACATGTTATATACATTTTTCTTATACATATACGTGCAGCATCGCGGTTGATAAAGCAGATTCAGGTACTGTTGCCTTGGCGGCCTTGTCATAACGTCATAGCGGTTTTTGAAGAGATCAGGATATAGTTTAACGAAAACACATAATTCTTTTATATATAGACATGGAAGCGGAAGGATTTTTAACTGTTTGAATAAAGGCTTACAGGAATCCTGATACCACGCTTTACATATTGCACGAATAAATTTTTTCTGGAGTATGAAGGTTCTGCTTACTTCGACTGAGTTTCCCCATAAGATTAAACCGTAACTAAGAACAGAGGAGACGTATCCGTGATAGGCTGTTAGCGCAGCCTCTTTTGATACGGTGCTTCTTATGCGTCTAACAGCAAAAACAAAACGATCTAACCGCAGGCAAACATCGTCTATATGTTGTTTCCAGTTAAGATGTTCATCAATTTTGAACCCCAGGAAATTGAATGTATTCATTTCTTCAACTTCATTGTGGTCATAAACGATCTTTAGTGGTTGCTTTGAGGAATTGTACGAAAGGAACTGCATACATTTCGTTTTGTTCACATTAATCATTAAATGGTTTTCCTTCATCCAACTACTCACGTTATCTAGGGCGCCGTTTATAGTCGATTCCCATTTTTTCCTGTCGTCACATTCCACCAAGAGCGTCGTATCGTCCGCGTATAGGATGCAGTTGTGGGATGTGGCACGTGGCAGGTCATTTATAAACAGCAGAAATAAGAGTGGACCTAATATACTCCCTTGCGGGACACCAGTGTTGTTTACTTTAGTTGCAGATCTAAACTCCTGTTTAATTAGTGACTTTCCGACCTTAGTAATTCTAGTTATCTCTGTGCTTTGACTTCTATTTGCTAAGAAACTATTCAACCATTCGCTGGCCTTTCCCCTTATGCCGTATGCTTCAAGTTTGGCCAATAGTAAAGAATGATTTACATAATCGAAAGCCCTGCTCATATCAAGAAATATGGACATTATAGGTGTTTTATTATTAATGCATTCAGTGATTGTCCTTACAAGACTGAAGCCGGCAAGCGTGGTTGAACGTCCTCTCCTAAAACCAAATTGTTGAGAGTTCAAGACATCATACTTTGTCAAAAAATCATTGAGCCTGGTGTACATTACTCTCTCAAATATCTTTGATAATATTGGTATTATCGTTATTGGTCGATAATTGCCAATGTGGTTTTTTTCACCTTTTTTGAAAAGAGGCTTAATAATGGATAATTTCAAACTCTCAGGAAAAATACCCTGAGTAAAAGATAAATTAATAATCTTATTAAAATCTTATTTCTTAAACACGCATTTTATTATTATTTCTCAAACATAAACACGTGGAATTTGTTTGAACATTTTAATTTTGCCCTGTGGAGAGTGATATATTACCTAATTATTTTTGTTTATTTACATAATTTTAATGTATGTATGAAATTTAATTACATTAATTAAAAAACCACAAACATTACTTAAATAATGTTTATCTTGGGTCGTTCCCAGCAGGTCCACGAGCCTATTGTTTTCAAAAAATTAAAGTTCATACATTGATTCCCAAGAGGTCCACGACATTTTATAATAATAATAAAATTCAATAAAATTCAATTAAGAAACATTTTCGTGACTTTTGTTTGGACTTGTTTCACTGTTGCTGCGTACTCTGTGGCTGTTGTCTAATAGTCGCATATCATAGTCCATTACCGTCATCATAAAGTATGAGCAAGAAATGGGGTAGTTAATGGAAACCTCATTATAAATGGAGTAAGAATTAATGGAACAAAAAAATAAGTATGGTTGTTCGACTATCGGGTATAATTGTAGTCATAATTCATATATAGGTAGGTAAGGTAAGTGTACATATAGCCGTCAATGTACGTATGCCCGTCAAGTCAACTTAAATTGCCTATATCTCACGAAAATGGTAGTTTATTTCGTTTTCTCTGCAATATTATGAAAATAAATACTGTTTTGCTGCTAATTAACTGGCAAAAATACAATAAAACATCAAATAACATAATATAATATCACTTTATAGTTTGTGTTCACGTTTTTGTAAAAAAGTTACGAAGTTCGATTACTAAACTGCTGTTTTTACTGACTACGGTTTTTTATCAACGCTGGCTCATGTATTTACTTATTTGTAAGTGTTGATGTTTAAAATGAAACTTTATTAATATTAATATCATTCTGTAATTTGATTTGATGCCTATTTGTTTTAATTAATTAAATAATAACATTTTAAATTCGTTGACGGCTATTGGTTCAACCAAACAGCAAAATGTACCAGTACCCGTCATCTATATGATATATAGATAACTATAGAGATATTGCTTACTTCCACACCAGTACTCGTAAAATAATATTTTTTAAGTTCCCAAAACATCCCCAAATGCACAGAAACGTCCCAAACATTACGATGTGTTTTCTTATGGTTTAGGACGTTATTGTGCATTTTATTGTTATTATTATTCATTTGATAGACAGGCAGCACAATGCTGGTGTGTCTATATCACAGTGTTGGTAAGTTCAGTCTATGTTGTCTAATGTTCATATGATTCACTACACATATTGCTTATTTATATAATGTTTGATTTTAACCACATGTCGAGGCGATTTTTAAAAGAGTTCACTGATAGTGCAGATACTACATCATCAGACAGTTTGTTCCATGCGTTGACAACTATGTTACTTAAGAAGTGATGAGCGATTTTGGTATTGGCGATAGTGCGGTAGATTTTCATATGGTGTCCTCGCAATGGACGCATGTCTTTAGTTTCAAAGAAACGGTGGAGATCTGGGAGGTTATATTTGTACGTGAGAATTTTATATGTCTCAATTAGATCACCTCTGAGTCGACGTTCTGCCAGGGTTTGAATACCTAGGATTTTAAGCCTTTCTTCATAGGATTTTTTGCGCAGGTTATATGGAATCTTTGTTGCCTTTCTTTGCACGCTCTCAAGTAGGCAGTATGTAGGTAGGATGTCCTTTATGAAAATATGGGTTCCATATTTGAAATCCATATTCCAGAAGAAGCTTAATGTATGTTTTGTAGATTTTGACAAGAACCTCGGATGTAATATATTGAAAGGATCTCCTTATAACATACATAAATGAATTAGCCTTCTTGACAATGCCATTAATGTGTTCTGAGGTGGTATACACCGTTGATGACACTCATATAAACACTGTGGAATCCCAATAGGACCTTGGTATTGTAGTTTCAAAAAATCTAAAATGGGGAATTTTAGATTTTTTGAAACTACAATTCCAAGGTCCTATTGGGATTCCACAGTGTTTATATCAGTGTCATCAACGGTGTATACCACGCCAGGATTTCTACTGCCTAGATGCAACACAGCACATTTCGATATGTTCAGCTTGACTAGCCACTGCTTCGTCCATTCCTGGAGCTTGTTTAGATCGCTCTGTAGTTGTCCAGACACTAAGAGTGGGTTGCCAAAGAATTTCCCATCGTCAGCAAAAAATGCAGATTGTGAGTCTATCAGCGCAATGAGGTTCGTGATGAAAATTCCAAAAATAGTGGGGGCTAAAACAGATCCTTGGGGAACTCCACTCAGGACGTCTCTCTTCTGGGACAAGGAGGAACCGATCCTGACCTGGAACGTTCTTCCCAACAGGTAACTCTTTACCCAGTCTAAAAGCCGACCTCGAATGCCAAAATGCTCCAATTTTATAAGCAGGCGCTGATGCGGGACTTTGTCGAATGCGCGCTCAAAATCGAGGTAAATAACGTCAACCGGGTTGCCACGGTCCACATCCATAGTCCACGGGTGCACACATGACAGTAAGTTCGTTATTATGGATCTCTTCTCGACAAAGCCATTCTGCTGGACGTAACATTTTCTCTGTTGTGGAAATTCTTCAGTTGGTTGCATATTAGTCTCTCCATCACCTTACCCACAATACTTGTCAAGCTGATTGGCCTAAACTTGGCAGGGTCTGTTTTATCACCGGATTTGTACACAGGTGTACCTACAGCATGTTTCCAGTCAAGTGGGACATGTCCGACCTTAAAAGACACCCTCATAAGCTCAGTGAGAACAGGAACAAGTGTTTTGCTGCAGTTTTTTTAGAATAATGCTGGGAATGTTATAAGATCCAGGAGCAGAGCCTGTGTCGAGTCAAGTTGTGTTAGGTGTAAAGTCTATGCCACAGATCGAGTGCTCCACACGGGCTAATGTAGTCACTTGTTGGCATATGGTCACATCTAGTTCACGACAATAGGCTTTCTGAAACTACTGCGCGAAGGTTTCCACTATGTCGGTGGGGTCCGTAACTTGGTCGCCATTATGGTTCCTCATTGCAGGTGTAATGCTCACTTTGGATAACATGCACCTTCGCAGATGGGAATAGAAGGGTTTTTGTCCATTATCCAGTAGTTTTGCTTCATACAGTCTCCTGCTCCTTCTGCTTTCTACCACACAATGATTGTTGGCGGTTCTATAGCGCTGGTAGTCCTCGTCATCCTTTGTGCCAATATAAATATCCCAAAGTATTATCTTCTCAGATACAAGTTTCAATGGTTTATTAGGTTTCTTCGTCTTCACTTTTTTAAGCGGAGCGTGTCTGTCTGTGTTTGTATCCACTATGGTTTTTAGCTGTCTCCAAAAACGCTCCACGTCAGTAGTAGGTTCCAAGATTTCGAGGTCCTTCTCCAGTTCCTCCATGTAGTTGTCAATGTAATGGTAATATCTTTTAAGTTTGGGCTGACTGTGGACTCTTTGTATCAGAAATTGGATGCTGAACTCTAGTACGCAATGATCAATATTTCCTATAGGTGGTTTTATAACATATTCCAGTGATTAAGTTTTCATCGTTTGTCATGATCAGATCGAGCAAGGATGGAGTGTTGCCTGTGCGGAAACGTGTCCGATGGGAGACCAATTGATGAAGATTACTGTTGAGAAACATGTTCTTAAACAGTTCCTCGGGTCCAGTGAGGCCATAGTATGGCGGAGTAGTTGAAGTCAACAGCGATAACTATCACATTGTTCGTTAAAGCAGCAGCCAAGTTAGCCAATAATTTAGAGTCACGTCGTTTCCATATATCTGGTTCCCTATCATCGGGTCGATATACCCCAACAACAAGGAAATGGTGAGAGTCATATTGAATATCCAAAAACAAGGCTTCCGTAAGATCACTTACATACTTCTTATGAGTTCTTGCAATAATGGGTATACCGTTGATACGGCCTCTGACATATATGGCAACACCGCCACCACGCGTTTTGCCACCCTGCAACTTAGGTTGATGTTTCCGGTCTTGCCTAAATATAGTATATTTAGGTATGGCAAATGTGCTGTTTATGTCCCTGCTGTTCAGCCAGGTCTCCGTGACAATTATAATGGATGGCTTGTTGGTGTTTACATATAAAAGAAATAGGTCGAATTTTAATGACAGCGAGCATAAGTTGGTGTATAGGAAGGTAAGGTCAGTGTAGGGGTTGTTGGGGTCAAATAGTTTTTTTGTTTGATTATCCTCGGCACACCCCTGACGTACTTAATAGTGAGGTCTAACTCACCACTCTCGGTACGTAGCTGGAGACGTTGCCTCAGCTCCTTTAGCTCGTCCCGCTGCATCGGTGTCTTGTCATCATACACTCTTACCTCTATGGCTCTATTCTTGTTTTTAAGGACCTTCACTGCATCATGCCGAGACTTGAGGATCACTTTCATGGGGCGCGGTTTACTGTTGTCTCGTTTATCAAGTCGCAACACTTTCACCAGTTTGTCAGAAGATATCTGTTCACTCGTAATCTCCACCAGGATCCTTCTGACAGTGGCCTCATCAGTGGGCCCTTGAATAGGTGTGTCACCCGTATCCATTACAGGGAGACCAACAAGGATCACGTTATTTGCTCTGCGATCACGCTCCGCCATCTCCTCCGATATATTGTTAGTGTCTAAGGAAGTGGCCGGAGTAGCAGTAGAAACTGCATGAGTCACTGGTGCAGGAAACCGTTTTTTTATTTCGTCCAATTCCTCACGTACACAATCATATGCTTGGATCAGTTTAGGCATTTGAAATAAGGTCTCGCGGCAAGGCGAACACAGAAAGATGAGGGTGCGTTTGGATTTCAACCCCATGGCACGAGCCTCGCTGCTTGTTAGGTTGCTGCAACTAAGACATACGTTCCGTTTACAGCCATCGCACTGTATCAAATTTTCATCGCTATGATCATTCTCGCACTGGAAGCACTTCATTTTGAAAACAAGTTGCCACAAAAAGTCGTTAATTTTTCGGAAAAAAAAACAATTGAATTTTACACTATGTAATGTCGTAGTTTTTGCGAGATAACACTTGTCCATTAATACAATGCACAATTTCACTAAATAACGTGTTTTTGGCGTAATTTAGACACATAAACTAATTATTTAATTAATTTAATACAAGACACAAATTCTAACACTGTTCACTTTTTGAGGGTAGAGAAAAAAAAACATCTTTGGGTGCATTAGTAATTATAGGCATAATGACCTGAATTATATATACTAGCTGGAACAGCAACAATGAATATTTTGACTATTTTGGTTTATATATTTGAGAAATGTCGAAATGTCGAAAACATAAAGCTTGTCCAATCAGTTCCATTTACACTATAACACTTTGATCAATCATATATATATACGTCATACATTACCTACACAAAAACTATATACATATATGACGGCTATTGGGACATGGGTATGTCGGATATCTGTACAAGGACATGCCGGATACCGGGCAAAGGGGTATTATTTCATATAAGTCTAAAAATATCTTATTTAATCTTAAAATTAAAGAAACATTATTTAATTACGTAAAATTTAAATAAATTGTTTATATCTTGGCACTATTTCATTCCCTGTGGGTCTTATACTACGGCCGTGGCTACAAAATCAAAAGTGAAAAGTTCAAAAAGTGACGGTTATTGGGACAGTTCCCTTATACCATGAATCAAGATTAACTCAATCTTCATAATATATACCTACATAACTTAAATGTATCGCGTAGGTACGTATGTACTGGTATCTATACTATAGTAGGATATAGTATCTAAGTATACTATACCATAATTTTTCGTGACACCTAGTTGTTTGATTTTTTATGATTTGGACAGATTGTATGTACATTAAATCCTGACTTGAGCTTGGTAGCTCGCTCAGTGGTTGCATCAATGGACTTGCGATACGGAGGTCTCAGGTTCGATTCCCAGCCAGGGCAGCCATGTACAGTCGACAGCACATCAAGTGAATCATTGTAAATGATATTTGCACTGACACACACTAACACAACACACATACATCACATCGACCGACCTCTCACATTCACCGCAAACACACACACGTTATATACACACATGCATACAATCACACAATAAGTAACCATTGGTTGGCATTGGAAGCTGTGAGCTCACCTTACGTACGTACGTACGGTACGATGCTCCTCTATAACCAATTTGGAGCCAAGGTGTGGGCTGAAAACCAGCGCTGACGCACTCTGTGTCAGCATCAGCTGAAGCCTAAACCTTTTGCCTAAGTTATATGTTTGTTAATTGTCATTGTAATTTATTAAGACTGTTTTTATTTCTTATATGTATATACTTAATAGGCAATAAATGTTATTCTATTCTATTCTAAGTGTAACACTTTTGACTTTGGACCGTTCTTATTATCTGCGTCGTAAGACTTGAAATCGTACTGCAAGCAGTTACCATTGATCTGAAAAAAATTCTAAGGCATATGAAATCCGCCAATCCACACCGGGTCCCAGCTCCCTCGATGTAAGTGAAGGTCCGTGCCCGAGCAGTGGGGCAATATAAATAGACTGATGATCTAACAATTGTAAGAGCGTGCTCACAAAAAGTTTACGTTAAAAACTGTCTCTAAATCTGGCCTTTATCGAAGATTAGATATTTCGACAAATTATACCACTAGCCTAGTAATATTAACCCTCAACTGCGATTTCGTTACTCCGTCTAAGCAATATGTTTGCGCGCACTAATGGCCCTGAGTGGGCCATACCCGGCGGTAACGGGTTAATCGATCTCTGTTTACTCATGTCGAGCTTGGGTTACGAACACGTCTACTGAGGAAATGGCTGTACTGATTTATTTTAGCTTTTAACCTGCGTTGTTGGGAGTCTTGAAACAAAACCAGTACTATTACCAAAGATATAGGGGCTACCAGCTGTCAAACTCGAGCGTGAGACAGAAGATGTCCCGCAACCGCGGAGAGAAGAGCGCGGCACAGTGACTCCATATTTGTATTTTTATTAATTTTTGCAGGTAAATTAAAATTAAATTCAAATTTTTTTTAAACAAGCTATCGTATCTATAATACCCTACATTCTGATATATATTTTGTATGAATAACTATTTCGGTTTAGACGTAATTTTCATTTTAAGAGACATGGAAGGGGTATGTTTGCAATTTTATTCTATAGAGCGAAGTTTGTCCAATCCAATAGTAAAACCATAATATGAACTATAAATTCGCTTCTTAACGACTACGTAATAACATTATTGATTGGAGGGACTTTAGTTCTTTTCTACCAGTAAATTCAGAAAGCAGATGGGTACCATAAGCCCATGAGCTCAACGAACAAAACCAAAACCCCACAAAAAACCAAAAGCAAACCGCCTAAAGTTCATTCCGGCAAAAACAATATTGCCAACTTTACAAGGACTGGGAACTTATGCCAACACTGCGGTTTACTTAGAGAATTTCCCCATAAGTTTGGGCCTTGTTTGTAATTCTAGTGTACCTTTTAGATACATCTAACATAATATATTATATGTAGTAGTAGGATTCGAGATTGCGTGCGCTAATATTAGTCGGCGCTAAGCTAGGCGTCCCGTTCGCTCTTACGCGATGTAGCATATAAACGACAGTGACAGTTGCGTTTAGTTATGACCGCTAAAGAATTAGAATATCTAAGTATATAAGGACTGGTGCTTACCTCGACTAACTTATAGCATTAACTATAAAAGAGGTAACCCAGCCTATTGGGCACCGTCCCTGGGTAGTTTTATTTTACGTTGTTGTTATTTTCATTCCAAATAAGTACTTTTGTAGTTTTTTTTAATAATAATCTACTTGTTTAAAGGGCTGCCAGCTGTCAAAGTCGAGCGCGAGACAGAAGATGCCCCGCAGCAGCGGGTGAAGAGCACGGCACAGTGCCTCAATATTCGTCTTTTTATGAATTTTGGATGAAGTTTGGCAGGGAAATAAAAATACTCCAACAAAAATCAGATTTTTTTAAACAAGCTCTTGTATTTAAGTACCCTACATTTTGATATATATTTTTTATGAATAACTATTTCGGTTTAGATATTATTTTCATTTTAAAAGATATGGAAGGGGTATGTTTTCGATTTTTTTCTATCGAGCGAAGTTTGTTCAATCGTGTATCGGTATTCATCAGTCTCTAAATAGACACCCCAAGATTGCTATACATTTTTTCCAGAAGTTTAATTTTAGTAGTTTTTTTTTTAAATTTATTTATTAATTTTTAACAAAATTGCAATGTTCCATCGGTCTCCAAACTGCAATGCAGTTTGTTGGCGTAGCTCTCTTACTTCTACACTGGTAGCACACTCGACAGCTCATCAATGGCAACACTCGCAGTACGAGTTCTATTTAATATTATTATATTTAGTGCCGTAGCCTTCGTAGAAAAACTGAAATACGCGCATAAAACGCATCCCTCGCTACGAAGCTTAGCACATCTCTGGTGGAGCGTGCCTTAAAACATAAACTTTAAGACGAAATCCCTCGCAAAATCCCAACAAAATGGCTCTCTAGATCTCCCAAATAGAAAAATTCTATTAGACAGTAAACCACAGCAATTGCCTCATCCGTCTCCCAACACGTATTCTCCAAGCATTAAGTCGGCTTGTCTTACTGAATAATTCCCAAAATGGCCAATTGGAAGAGTAGTGGCCTGGATTGTTTCGCCTTTTTATGCTCCACTAAATTGTGGGCCAATCGAGCTGTTTAAATATTTCAGTTGCAGCCAATTTGCGTCAGTGTAGCTTATAAATAAAGTCGATAAATTCGGCTCAAACTTTGGCATTCAATGGCTTTGTTTGGCTGTAAGTTAGTATGGCTTGGTTGTAACTATAAATTAAATACAAGGATAGACTAATAATACGAGAACAATACCAACCAACATATCGAAATACCTACCGAGACTTTAGGTATCTCGATATAGAGCCTCATAATTTGTTCTTTAAACGAATTATTGCAATATTTTAAGGACATGAGCTAACTAGCGCCGCCAAACTTAAAAAATAATATCTTCCAATTTAATCAATTTTATTTAAAAAAGCTATGTCCAAAATATATATCACGATAAATATAAATATATAATATAAGTTGTAGTTCGCATAATTAGTAAAAACGGCCGTTTTTGGCACATTTGTGAACTACAACTTAGCTTGTCGCAATTATGCCATGTATTGTACCTATATTGAAAAATAGTGTTTATCCTAATAAAAATTGTGTATATAGCATTTTTAATGTTGATTAAATTGGACGATATTATTATTTTAAGATTGGCGGCGCTAGTTGGCTCATGTGAGGCCCTTAAGAAAAAGTAATTTGATTAGTAATAGTCTAGCCAGGATTATTTTCGTTGCGTCTAATTCTAAGCGACATTTAGGGAATGTATTTTCAAGACTAGGGGAAAGACTCTATAGGAATTTGACATTCGGGAAAACATACCTCAGACAGACTATAATATTCCAAGAATTAGATGAAACCGTCCGGACCCAATTAGCCAACCCACAATAGCGATATATTTTTTATCATAAGTACTAAAAGCCAATGGGCGGTTTTGGAGCCTTTTGAAATTTTCGCGGCCAGAAACCAAATATGGTTATTTAGGTACATATTGGCAAAGTAAATAAAACATATTATGGCAGCTCATCTGTAACCTTAGTAATATATATGTAATATTCGAGTTTAACTTTTTACTTCAGTTAAACTCAAATATTCGGCCCCGGTGGAGGCTAGAAACGTCGAATCAACATTCATTAACAGATAATTCGGATTATCTATTACAATCATTGATCTCCTATAAACAACTAGATACACAAAGGTATTACTAAAACAATTTTAAAAACGTTCAAATAAGGGTCCACTGTTAACGTCCAAATATTGACCAATAAAGCAAATGAGGGCCCATTCATCCGTTTGGGCTTTGCGCTCGGACGTTTTTAGAAGGCAGACTGTGTATCTAGTTGTTTATAGGAGATCAATGATTACAATGTAATGCTTTACGCATACGTAAGTCTTCTTCTTCTCGTGTGGTTTAGTGACCAAACCTATTTGTCAAAGTTATTCAGGCCGCCCGTAGGCCTTTGACGTGGCCTAACGACTGCTGTCAAGCAACAACAACCGGGACCAACTGCTTAACGTGCTTTCCGAGGCACGAAGGGGCTCAGATGAAAGTGTCACTAGCGGTCACCCACCCATCCAGGTCACGCATACCTAAGGATACTATAGTTTATTAGAACATGATGATTATATTTAAGTGAGCATTAAATCCACCTCAACTTGTAGCAATAACTTGCCCTAACTCGCCAGAAGCCATAGTAACTTCGTACTACCCGTACCCCGTAGTTAAGTGAAGTCAAGTTATACTAATATGAACATGTCAGTCGGGGGTAACATCTTGGGCGGACTTTCCACGTAGTAGACTATCTAATCACTGGCACAGATTTTGATATAGGCATTTACAGTTGGATAAGTAACGTCGAAGCAATAAGTGCCTGTCCGTACACTATCTAATATTGTTTATGTATACAGGGTGTCCCAGAAATCGACGTCAAGCCGGAAACGCGTGATGGACCAAGTGATTCCAGTTATCAGAAAAATAAAAAATTAAATCCAAGTCATGTATTTTGAAAATAATTGGCAAAAAAATCGAGAAAAATGATAGGTTGATAGTTTTTTAAGTAGGTACAGTTATAAATGTTGGCACTATTTATAGAACGTCAAATTTAGCTTAAAATAAGGAAACGCAATACAGACTTTGTGTCATTTTCAATATTCGTCATGATTAAAAATATTTTCATCTTTGTGAAACTCGCAATAATATAAATCCCAAACAGTATTATTGCTCAACCTATTCATACGCTGAATTCTCTGCACAAATGTTGTCTGGAAGAGATCGCTTTGAGCGCTAAGACCGCCAATTGTAATACTAACTATATAGCCTATTTCTTTTGTGTAATTCTTTTCTTTTTTGCAATAAAGAGAACAATTATTATTATTTGCCCAGACAGTCAAGCGTCGCAAATACTCATGTTTGTCACCTGACCACCATGATTTGCGGCGCTTGCCGTGGAAACGATGGGCCCATGGTCCTCTGACGCAAAAAAAATAGTGCATGAAATCTGGACCAGGCTGATCCACGCCTCCGGCGACCTGAGGGCTGGCGCTTGCCTCTCGCAAAGGCTTAGCCTGGCCATACAGAGAGGTAATGCAGCCAGCGTCCTCAACACGATGCCCTGTGGAGGGGAGCTGCACGACGACGTGTACCTTTTATAATATTTTATTTACTTACCCAATTGATTATTTTAATTTTAATTATTTTAAATTTTATGAATAAAGAATATTTATCTCAGAATTTAATGAAATAAATTTTATCTTATCTTAACAGTTACTGACATGCTGTTTATGTAGCTGACTGTACACGTCTGCAATATTCAGCATGCATCATAATTAGATTCAGACTTCGACGGATATATCCGATAGCTGGGATCCGGGTGCAATGACGGATACATAGCCGATCTCTTGCGGATATTCCGTTTATCTACCATGGGCCAGTGGTTGTCAAACTGCTAGCGATTGCGCCCCTTTTGACTTGACGTCGGTATACGTTAGAAGCTAAAATAATGAACAAAGTCATTAGTGATATTTTCAAGTATATGTCGCAGTCAGAACAGCTAGCTGAATTGAACGACGCCATCCAACCAAACAACTAAGTGTAAATTAGAGGAGTGGCTGAACACATCGTTCAATACTACAGCTAAACGACGCTCAGCGGACTTGTTGAACGTCATTTTGCAATTTTTAGTAGCGACATATACATGGGTTTAAATAGAACAATGCTTAAATGCACAGACCACTTACCCCATAGACCTGTAACAGGAGGGCGCCCGTGCCCGCACCTGACCGCAAAATTGCTTCGCGACACGTGTAACCTAGAGGTATTATCGACATGGACGCTTCGTCTCTATGCGCTCCAGTCAACTGAACAAATGGGAATTTTCTTCCCACCAGTTCAGTCAAGTGAACTGGCCAACTGAACTAGTGGGAATAGACGGATTATGTCATGTAATTGGTAGTAGTTTCTTCATGGGACTTTTGTTATTGGAATGAATATGCCAATTAATTTTGGTATGATTATTTATTAAATTACATTTAAAATTTAAATGACAATGCCAGATTCTACCCCACCATCAACCGCAAGTTGTACAAGATAACGAATAAATGTAAAAATATCTCCGTTTTTTATGAAAATTATTGGTTTAAAATAAAGTTTTGTACAAGTTGCGATTCGAAAAAAACAGCCTAATTAAGAATTCAGAGAATAGTAAGAAACGAAGCGATTTATTCATTGTTTTTGTTATTCTTCTATAGGAGTTGCGAGAGTAGTAGAAAATGATACTGATTATGATTATGCAATATGAAACCTGTAATAAGTCCCCAACAAAATGATAGAGCTTAAATGGTCACGTAGAATTTGTAGGTGGGGCAAAGCTCCATTGAAATGTGGCAATGTCATTTACTAGAATGTACTTAGTTTAATTCTCTAGATCAATTGCTCCGTGAACTTACACTGAAAGAAAAGATTAGCTGTGTTGTTAAATATACTCAACTGCAGCCATTACAAACTATAGGGGCAGCAAAGTTTTTTGCTATTTGTGTTTCTGCCTAGTTTGATTGGTTATTGTTTAAGTACAATTATTTGCTCTGACTGACAAGGCCGTAATTGTTTTAGCTACAAATCAACAGCTATATAATACATTTCGCCAGAGAACCCTGTTATTCATAAAAAAAATAGGAAGCGTCATCGTTAAATCATGTTTCTAACCGAATGTTAGACATGTTTGTCGGAATACTTCTACTATTGTCCGATAGATGGACTTGCGCAACATACCCTTTAGTGCGTATAATACGATGAACATTTTCGGTGGGCATGGCGTGGCCTGTGGTGGCTCAGTTGGTAAGAGCATGTCACGGAATGACAAGGTCGCAGGTTCAAGTCCTGCCCACGGCAAGAAATTTTTCATCATGTTTAAATTTATTCACCGAGTTTGGATAATGCATATAATACAAATTCTGAGTATTTATTTATTCATTAAACTAAAATGTTCCTAAAATAAATTACAGAACCACGTGGGATGACGTAGCTCCAGTTTGAAAACCCACGTCTCTCTAAATATTCGAGTAAATAACTGACTTAGATTTAGCCAGAAGAGGCAGAGGCCAGCTTGCAGGCAGCAGGTAGTGCATTCACTGAACCAGAATCTGAAATCTAATAGTGTTAGGTTAAAGCTTGATGTAGGTATTATATTTTGGAAGTTTCTGACTAAATATTGAGCAAGGCAGCGAAGTGTAATTAAGCCTTTGTATTTTATGGTTTTTCATCGGTTTCCTGTCTTACATACATTTTTATTAAACAAACAGACGAGTAAATACACAGATGTTTATCTATATAAATGACATTGCCACATTTCAATGGCGCTTTGCCCCACCTTTTGTCACCTAACGTGACCATTGAAGCTCATATATCATTTTGTTGGGGACTTATTACAGGTTTCATATTGCATAACCATAATCAGTAGGAGTTGCGAGAGTAGTAGTAAATGATAACAAAGACAATGAATAATTCGCTTCGATTTCTTACTATTTTCCGAATTCTTAATTAAGCTGTTTTTTCGACTCGCATGTTGTACAAAACTTTATTTTAAACCAATAATTTTAATAAAAAACGGAGATATTTTTTACATCTATTCGATATCTTGTTCATCATGCGGTTGATGGTGGGGCAGAATCTGGCATTGTCATTTATAATAGATAATAATGTAGATCCTTATTCCTTAAATACCATATAAGTTTATTAAAAAAAAACTAAAATTAACTTACAAAATAAATTAACTAACTACTAGTTCAGTCAACTGAACTATTAAGAAGAACCCCTGAAGAACCGAATAAGTAGCTGTCAGTTAAAACAACGTCGTATGCTTAATTAACAAAACGGCGGACCGAATTCGTAACAGCTGATTCCATTTGATACTGCTGATTACTTTTTTAAGGACTTTGGAATAGGCATTACCCCAATTTAGGCCATATTTTCGTTCTTTTTTTGAATTCATTCAGCAGTGTTACCGTACCTGAATATTTTTTGGTGTTTAAAATGACGATTAGCTAATCACTGCTTAAATAACGTTTGTAAGTAAAAAAAAGGTTAGTCACTTATTAAGAGTTATAATGATTAATTAATATGTTGCTCAGTGCTTGATTAGTGTTTTTTTTATAAGTAAGAGGGTAATTGTATAATTGATTATTGTAAGCATTATTATTATATTGTATACACTGACTCGGTGCTTTGGTAATATCTGTAAACCAGTCAGTTATGTATTGAATAAATAAATAATAAATAGGTATCCTTACTATAGAAAATAAATATTTTTTCGAGTGACAAAACTTTTACATCGCTCGGAAAAATACATTCATCAGTAAAATGGTGTGATTCAGACGTTAAGCCAGGATTTTCCAATATGTGTACGAACGAACTAAAAAAGAATTGGATCCAGATAATCCTTCCAATTGAAATATTTCACGCTAAAGTTTTTACGTGGGACTATGCACTGCGTTTTACTACTAGTCAGCTTTCAATAGAATTTGGATTTATTTTTCAGTATTTATTCCAAATGACAAAGAGTAAGATTTTTTTTTGGGAACCTATAAATTGTCCCACTGCTGGGCAAAGGTCTCCCCCTCCTCTTCCATCCATCCCTGTCCTGAGCCTCTTCCAGCCACCCATCCCTGTATCTAACGATATCGTCTCTCCACCTACGCGTAAGAGTAAGATTACTCACCAATAATCATTGATCTCCTATAAACAACTAGAGACTACTAAATTGTAATGTTAAAAAAATCCTTTTTATCTCATATCTTTCCTCTTCCAACTAAAGATAAGGGCCTTAAAAGAACCTTAAAACATTTAGAGTAGCTACTTGTACCTACATCTGTTTTCACTCCACCTCAATTCGTTTCCAATTCCTAAAGTATCTGTCTACTAAATGGAGTCTTATTTTATTCAATTTAAACAAGTTAGGTCGCCTTCAAAGTAATTCAGTCCCTCTTCAAAGGGATAGTCCAGTGATTCTTAAACTTTTCTCAACGGACCACTACGGAAGTCCGAATTCTGAATCATTGTAATTCCTATTTCTTTACGACCCAAGAATTTTAAACCACTAATTAACAAACAATTAATTAAATACTAAAAATGGACGGTATGATCAGTATTAAGATAAATATATAAATTTTTAAACAACCAGCTGCGTTTAATTGGTGTTTACTTCAAAGATTCAATTCTAGTAGCGATAAAGGCGACTTAAAAGTCAGGCGGTCGTTTATGATCTAAGGATTTTAGCGGGAATGAGCTATACAAAATCGATGGTTCAGTAACTGTCAAATTAAACGACCGTTTAGACAGATTTTATCGATAATGTGTTTTGTGACATGTTTTTCCTTCTTCTCAAACGGAAGCTGTTGATGTATAAAGTTATTTATACTTCTTCTATAATACATACTAATTAAGCTTAATCGCTCAATATAAAATACTCGACACCTAATTTAGTACATGATATGCCACATACAATACTGTTTAGGGGCCTCATATAGGGGCCCTTAGATCCCAGATTAGGAGCCGCTGACATACTAAAATTTTACAACGACAAGTGCCTGAATTAAGTAGTCTTGAATCTGTTTTCTAAGTGCGTAAATAAACTTAGACTAATTTATTTGAAAGTGTTAATATTAGGTGCAGAGTTTTGTCAAATAGGTAGGGTATGTTTGTTCAATTGTGTTTCGAGTCAATTCTAGATTAGCTAGACCAATTTTGATGATATTTTAATGATATACTAATTGTTACATCAAAGTACATGTCGTGTTTCCACATGTACTTTGATGTAGATAATATGACAAGCTCCATAATACATATACTTACATAAATTATACATTACATATCTATATTAATTTTTTTCTACTAATAATAGAACTATTCATTATAAAGGTCGCAGTGTGATCACGGGTAACCTTGAAAATGGATTAAATAAAATCAGTAGGTATAATAATATAAAATACGATCAGCTGATTGGTACACAATGTAAAAAAAGTAAATTTATTTTAATTTTATACTAATTATCCAGTTTCAAGGTTAATGGTAAACACACTTTAATTTAACACAAATAACGTAACTTAACATCCAGACATAACATGTCTTATAAAATTCAATTCAAATTAGTACATAATTCAGAATTTGAATTACGCATTATCCATGCTCGGTGAATAAATTAGAACATGATGAAAAAATTCTTGCCGTGGGCAGGACTTGAACCCGCGACCTTGTCATTCCGTGACACGCTCTTACCAACTGAGCCACCACAGGCCACGCCACGCCCACCGAAAATCTTCATCGCTTTATACATAGTTAAAGGGTATGTTACGGAATTCCATCTATCGGACAATAGCAGTAGTATTCCGACAACCATGTCTAACATTCGGTTAGAAACATGTAGTACATTATTTCGAAAAACAGACTCCATATTTTAATATACGGCGCTGTATCTTTTGTCTATGGCAATTAAACAAAATCTAATCTGAATTGTTAAAATAAAGTTAGACACCCGAGGCGTGACCGAAAATTCTTCAATTTTATAAAACAGAAAACCTTTTAACCATTCTCTTCTAATGGTACACACGTTTTTTGTTGGCAATGATTGATTGCCCGCTTTGTTTCAAAATTCGCGGTAATGGTAAGTAATATTATGATGAATGCCATTTGCGTGGCGTGGAAGTGATGGGTAAAAATTGGCGATAGACATTTTGCGGTTAAAAGTCAACTCAAAATGTAATGTCAACAAAAGTTACGTCTTGTAAAAGGTGAAAAGTTAACGGTTAACATATTTATTTATTTATTTCAAATTTTGACCAACATAACGGGTTGCCCCAAGGCGTAGGACAGTCATACTTACTTACATTATAATTATATAAAATAACGTGATTACATACAGTGCGCGAGGCGTAAGCTCAGATTTGCATTTGTGTGAGTGCACACAGATAGTGTAGAGTGATATTCGGCCTGAGGCGCGACGCGTCCAATACAAACGCAACAAAATACACCCTGCGGCGCACGCACCGCACTTCACCTCTTGTACCGCTATCACTCACACAAATGTAAATCTGAGCTTCCGCCTCGCGCACTGTAAGGGCTTAGAATATTAGTTCGTGAAACTTTAAAATCAGTAACTTCTGGTTTTTATTATTATTAAGTAGGTATATAATATTGTTTATGTTCCATTCACCGGGATTGACAAAATAAACTATATTGTGTTGCTCTGTAAACAAAGTAATTTATTTAATTTTATGACAAACTGTACTTAACCAAACTATACACTTTAACTTAATAACTAACACCTACCTGTAAACAAAGAAACGACATTTAAAGTTTATTCTTTAATACGTCAATTCCTTCACTACTATAATTTAACTTTTAATCATCACACACGGTTACAAACAATCTTCGCCATTTTATAATTTTGTAAATCTACCCTACTTTACCGACAGCTTTACTGTCACCGCAGAATGCTGCTATGCCCACCGAGCAGAGTGCGCCAAAGTTCAAACTTAAAGAAATACTCTTTCTTTACAAGTATATTATAGTATATTATTTATACATATTATTATTATTTATTTACTCATTAGAAACTTGTTTTTCCTCCCAATTTGTTATTGTAAACAGGTGAATTTCTTTTGTGTCGCACCTACTAAGTATTGTATTTGTTATATGTATATATGTAAATCCAATTGACATTGCCGTGAAGTTTATAAAACAATAAATAAACGGCCATTAGCCAAAATAAGTCTGTATCATTTAAAAAAATATTATTTCCTTTTGTTTCGGTTCGGTTTCACAAATATAAATAAATGGATTCGGCGCTTTCTAATGAATACAGATGAGGGGTCTTTAAATACTAATAAATGTTATTTACGGGACTTATAACTTATTGTCAGGTGAGATTAACGAATTGTGGTAAAGTTCATGTTATTTATATAAATATCGATAAAACTTAATCGCGATAACTTTAATTTAATGATAGTGTAGTTTTATTAGAAAAGGGAATATTGCTTATAGAATACCTACTGAATAAACGCACTGGGCATCGTCTTTTCAGCAGTTGGGTAAAAAAAATACTGCCTTTTTCTCCCATGATTCCGTGATTACGATTCACGAGGAATCTAACGACATCTCCTATAGGCACGGACACCAGACGATCAATGGTAACAATTGCAATACGATTTTAAATCTTACGACGCAGATAATAAGAACGGTCCAAATTGTTACACTTGATCTGCTGTTCGCGTACGTCAAAATTCATCAAACTTTTAGGCTATAGGAGGCGACAAAGGAACATGCGTACATTCTATCGAGTGAATTATTTCAATAAGAAAATTATTATAAACAAACAAAAACCGACTGTTTTATTAGCCTTAAGCAGTCCTGAGATCAATATGAATTTAACGACAACTCTCTCCTACCATAAAAAAAAACATTCAACGTTTGGGTTACATAGGCTACAAATTAAAGACGTGGCACTCGAAAAACATTATTATCTCCCTTTAAGTAGTCGGACAAACAAGGGAATACATTCACTGCTTATAAAAATACATCAAGAATCAATATGTAACGATATGAAACATTATTGTTCACTTTTCTCAGTATAAACCATTGACCTCCTATAAACAACTAGATACACAGAGGTCTTACTAAAACAATTTAAAAAACGTCCAAACAAGGGTCCATTGTTAATGTCCAAATAATGTCCAATAAAGCAAATGACCATTCATCCGTTTGGACCTTCTTTGCGCTCGGACATTTTTAGAAGGCAGACTGTGTATCTAGTTGTTTAGAGGAGATCAATGGTATAAACACTCCAAACTCCTCGATGTGAAGGTGGGAGTAAGGATTTATCATTTTAACAATTTACTGTAGTATACTCGAAGTAGGTACTTACTCTCGTACGTAAGTCGAATCATTATATTTGTTTCGAAAATAAGATGTTTTTCTAATTTAATGACGTACTTAAGCATTAGCAGTCTATTTAAACGTTCCCATTGTTCATCAGAGTAATTTATATATAAAGAAAAAAAATATTGATAATAATTATTGGTATAAATTAATAAAAAAATCTATTCTATTTTTATTTGAATGGCTTCTACTCTTATTCAAGCGGTAATTTCGCCAATGTCAAGTTATTTAGAGTATTCATGTAAATAGAAAATCAAACAAATATAAAAATCAAACCGCCATTACAAAATGATGGCGGAATCATCTAAAAAAAAATCAATTTAAAAGGCGATGATTAAAAAAAAGCGCTAAGTATGGTCTACTATAAACCTACGAGGAAAATATGTGGAAATTCTTCATTTATTTAAACAACTTCAGTCCGTATCTAGGACACATAATCATGATCATCAGTCCACTGCTGGACATAGTCCTCTCCAAAGCCCGCCAATCCGATTCTCGGCCTTTTGCATCCAATCTCTGTCAACCTGGCACAGTTAATCCCTACACCTAATACCACACCGCACACACCGCTCTTTTGTTTTTGTTAATAGCCTTTTTAAAATGTTTGTTTCTTTACCCTATTTTTCTTTTTAATGTCCATTATGTCTGTAAGGGGGAGGCCTGGTGACTCAAAACACAGGATTAGTCCTAGCTTGAGCACCAGTCTTCCACCAAACTGTGTCTAATAACATGAAAATGTACCCTAATGTGGAAGGAAAAAAAAAACATTTGAATAAAGTCCCAATCTATGTTTACCAATACGTGGCCTTTCATTCGTTCGTGGATATTTGTAGTAAATATGATATTTATTGCCATGCTGGTAGCGAAACTATACAGGGTGTCCTTGTATTCATTCGACAAATTGAAACTGGGGGTTGTACTCATGATAAATATTATATTGGTAAGGTTTTTTTAGTAAATCAAAATTGCAAAAAAATTAACCAATGTTAAAATTAACATATGTCACAAGTCACACAATGACCTTAGAAATGACCAAATTCCAGTGAAAGAAATTGTCGCAAAAAAATAAAAATACCTTAAAATGTAAAAAAAACTCCAGAGCACATCAAATAAAAATTTTTTTTGATTGTAAATATATATTTTTTAATATTTTTCCCCAAATTGTTTAATTTACTTAAACGCTGTGCAGAATTAAGTAATTCAACCTGTATATAATATTTCACAGAAATCAGTAGCATGTGGGATATATTGCGAAGCATTATCTAGTTTCGGCACCATTGGCTTGAGCAGTCGGACGATCCAGCTCAACATCTGATTAACCGCCAATCAATAGTGATTTACTAGTTCATCCCTAGAGATGAAAGCCGGTAATGATTCGGAATACTGCCGAAAACTTTCGTTAGTTTTTAGAGAATCATAGATCTAAATATTATTGACCAGAATATGATCTAAATTATTGACGTGTAAAAATATACACAATGTACTTATTAACTTACAATAAATATTCTTATTATAAAGATTCTGATTCTGGATTAACAATTGGGTATTCAATATTATTTTAATTATGATGAAAAAGCATCTGAAATCTGTGTTTTGGTACTTAGAATAATACCAGAGATATTAATGGTAAAAGTCATGTTGTATCCATTTTTGCAAAGCGATCTTTTATTGTGATATCATGGTGTTGTCACTTCCTTTAAATTGATAATGTTTGTAAACATTTTATATTTGATTTCTGTTATCACAATTGACTTTAATTGAAATCTTATACACTACGATGACGCCATGACAGTATTTTGTAATTGTAATAAAAAAACATTTTCCACTTGACAAAAACACCGACGCACGAACCGCGACCGATCCACTCTATTGCTGTTATTCATAAAACTAGTTAAACCTCACTTCCTTTAAATCGTGTTGCTATCCCTTTCACACTTCGTTAAAAAGGGTTAAGATAAAAAGGGACAAAACGGTGACGTAACTTTAAATAACGTTTATGAATACGAGCCTATAAAAATAAAGCAAGGAGCAACCCCTTATTTATGTAAAATTGGTTCCAAAAACCTATTTTAAAATATTCTGAGAATAATATCTCTTTCGTATCGGAAGCAAATCTAATAATCCGGTGTTGGGAAAAGAGTAATTCCCTTATCTGACTTAAGTGTTACTTGGGCCGGGGTCGAGTTAAGGGGAAGTTGGGTTTTTGAAACATATTTTTTCCGAATTTTTCCTAAAAAATTTCGTGAATAAATTAAGATAATGGAAGGTAATCGCAATGTAATCTCTTTGGAGTTTTAACTTGATCATGAATGTCTCAAAGGCTTTATATCTCGTTTAAAAAACAATATCTTTATTGATGAAGAGAATACTTTAAAAAACCTTCAAAATCCTGCTAAGCTTGATGCGTAGAAGTTAAACTTGATGAGTAGGAGAAATGGACGAAATGAAAATACTTATTTTTTGAGATACGGAATTGTGAAATTACGGTGGCGCCTATGATCAGAAGTGGGTTGGAATATACTAAAGAAGAGGTTCTCTTGAAAATGGCGGAAAACGACGGTTGCGAAATTATTTAATAATTTTTCTTTTATTGTCTACAGTGGTTATTTTGAGATTAATATCACGTTAAATTAATCAGAAAATGTTCGCGAGTGACAGTATGGTGAATTTGTTGGATAATTTGAGCAAGATCTGGGGTTTCAAGCTTTTATCAAGAGTTCCCGCTACAAGCTCGGGAGTGAACGTGACTGTCGAGCTGCTTCGTCCAGAGTGATGACGCTACGGCGTCTCCTCTGGATGAAGACCAGAAGACGCGGCTACCCAGGGTGAAGACGCTACTGCGATTCCCCTGGAGGAAGATAGAAAACTAAGTCCATTAATAAAATAAATAAGTAATACTAAAGAAGAAGATTGCATAAATATAGTACGTCATACAAAGGAATAGTTATACAAAGGAATTTATAAAGGAGCATTCATAAAGGAGCAAGTCGATCTGCTGCAGTTCGTGTGGTTCCAATATTCAATTGGTTTCGTATCAAGATAAATCTTGATTGGATGGAATGTGATTTTGGCTAACTACCGTCATCCGTTAAGTTACTATTTCGTATCATGCTTACTCATTTTTTAATGTTAGACCAAGCTCGTATTTGACTTCAATCTCTAATGGTATGTGACCATAAGGCCGATGATGAAGCACACGGGGCACAGTAAATGCCTATTCAATCTTTCTGAAAGATATGGGAAGGCGTATTACAGAATAGATGACTATTTAAACGATGCACAATTGCACATGCATGGTGTGAGTCGCCGGTTCCGCATGAGGGATAAAGTGTAGATTACTAACAATAATAATAGTTGTGTCATACCTAGTTATTAAGTAATTGTGTTAATATCATTTTAAAAGATGCGCTGCTGAGAGTTTTTTTGCCACTTTTTCTTCTCAGCGTTGGCACCTATTCCTTGCAAAGTGGTGTAAATATAAATTCAAAATATGTTGACGTGCAAAAATGTACACAACGTGCTTACTTGCAATATAGAAATTTGACTTTGACTTATCAAGGTTATATGAGTCAGGAAACCCCGACGCCGGTAATACACCCACACAAATTGCCAGCTCAAGGGTTGGAGCCAAATATCCGACCGTGGGTGGTTATTGGACGATATCATTATATTTTTAATTCAAAAGGTTTACGTTTTAAAGTTTGAATGAACTTGAATTTGATCCAACGTGTGGGACGATAAGAGAGCTAATCAAAGCTTCAAAGTGGCGCCAAAAGTGTAGGCGGAATGTTGGGATGTGATATTTTTGGCTCATTCCATAGATTGGTACGTGTGAGTCATTTAAAATACACGTATGTACTCGTGGCGGTAGGTAGATATAGACTTCCACCTTTTCGTCATATTGCGCACCAGCTGGCAACGTCACGCGTTGTTGTGCAACGTGACCATCTTGTTGAGCGTCACGTGTTGCGCGTCAACTGTTGCCTAGTGCCTTTACGAGGCTTTATGCCCTCCACAGCCTTCAACGCCGCGACTTACGTCCTGCAATCAGTTGAAACGCTTGCTCCGCCTCATTTTCTGGGCATTTTAATGTCCAGTAGGTAGCGATCTGAGGCCTGCGATCTACGTCCAGTAGGTAACGATGGCAGAAAATGAGGTGGGGCATGCGTTTCAACTGATCGCAGGACGCAAGCCGCGGCTAGGTCGCGGCTGTGCGTGGAGGGTATTAACAGTAATTTCAATTTGTGATATTGTTGGCTAACCCCTTAAGAGAGAGTTTACACCGGAAATTCTAACCCTTAAATTTGTTGCAGATGGCTTCAAAGATCGTAACCTTGAAATTACGACAGCGGGAACGTTTTCATTCTGGCCCATAAGTAACCAGAATTTACGTGACGTTTCGCTACTAAGGCCGGCGAGTTTGCAGGGAAAATTCTAAATTAGAATGTCGGAGGGCAAGAATCTGAGGTCGCTGAAACATTGGAGATACCGGGTGTCATAGATGTAGGTAGTTACTATATGTACACTTTAATAGGTGAGGGTATTCGGGAAATAAACAGTACCAGTATTGGTTTTAGCACACCAGGCTGAGTGTTTCATTTTATGTTATAAAAAGAATAAAATTAAGAAAAAATTAAGAATAAGAAGAATAAGAATTGAAGAAAAGAAAGAATCGGGTAAGAATTGTTTATAAAATTTTTGTTTGTTCATACACTGTTCATTATCAGCCGATTTAAATGTCGCTACTGTTGCGACACAGAACTTTTACATCGAGGGAGGCGGGTCATTATCCATAATGCGGGCTGTAGATTTTTTTATTCACAGACATGTTCCTTGCGATGTTTTCCTTCACCTTCATTGGTACAGTCGAAGACAGAGATAAGTATTCTGGAGGCCTCAAAAAGGTTGAGATTTTTTCAAAAACTACTGGACCGAATTTAATAATTCTTTTACAGTTACATAGTTTTAACTTTTATCTATCAAACAGTGAAAGTGAGAAAATCTCAACCTCAAAAACTCTCCTGTACACCTTTCTCTGTAGGCCTCTGACGTGGATAATAACGCAGTCTGAATAACTCTGACAAACAGGTTTGGTCACTAAAACCACACGAGAAAAAAAAACCTTTCCCTGTGTTCCACCGTACATAGCTGATCTGGGTTCGAACGCGAAATTATGAATGATCTATACGTTGTTAGAGCAAGCTTTGTTATGGCATTCCCATTTGAATCTGACATTTACAAACTGGTATTCGATTATCGAACTTTATTAGACACTGGGCGCTAAAAATAATGTCGATGATGATATTTAAATCAAATTTGAAATAAATAAAACGTCTATCGACTTTGCTTAGAGCCAACGATGATATACCTCATCTTCTTTCATCCATGACCTATACAACAGTGTTCCAAAGCTTTGAGGTGCAATTCTAAATTAAAATCTTAAGGGGTAAGAATGTTTAGCTCAAAGGTGCAATTCTCTAAGGTTCTTTAGCAACGAGTTTCTGCGAAATGCCTTTGTGTAGATTTCTTTATTAGGTGCAATTTGTTCTATGCTTATCTTCGCTAAATAGAAGGAATTTTAAGGTTTTCGCTTTGATTATACTTTTAATTAGTATTTTGACTCCAATTGCTGTATTGCTGTTAAAAACGTATTTTTTTTTATTACCTTTTACGAAATAAATACACAGAGCGAATGCTGACGGAAGAGGCGGCAGAGGTAGACCGAGGAGAACGTACGTCGACCAAAATTGGCGATGTCTTGAAAAAGGGTCAAGTACGGTCTACTACAAACCGGCGAGCATGCATGAAGAGTTTGATGAATGTGGTGGCAAGGGGTGTGTTCCAGGATCGCATCAGATGGAAGTCCATCGTCTCTGCGTATCCCTACGGGAGTCAGGCGTGTGTTTATAAATAAATATAAATAGAACCTTTTAGAACTTCTAGAACTATTAACGTAATTAGTTTTTTTAAATTTTATTAATGAACTCGGCAGTTTGTCATTTGCCAATTTCACTTTATAGAGTATTTCATATCATAATCTATCGTCTTCTCTAGAGGAGTCGCCGGAGCGTCATCAACTCTGGACGAAGCTCAGCAGTCACGTTCACTCTTGAGCTCTGTAGTGAGACTCTTGAATCTAGCTTGAAACTGCAGATCTTGCAAATAATTCTTCCAAAACTCCAACATATTGATTAGCGAACAGTTTTTGATTTGAATTAAAATTCAACTCGATATTAAACACAAAACAACCACTTTAGACTAGAATAAACTGAAAATTATCAAATAATTTTGCAATCGAATATGATACTTATATTAAATGAAAATTAAATTAAATTAATTTTAGAAATGATAAAAATGGCTAGAAGTCACTTCTAGCCATTCAAAAGTCACGTAATTAATTAATCTATCTACCTATCGAAAACTATACCATTATAATGTACTATAGTAATAGGTAAGTAAGGCATCATGTAAAGAAAGGATGACCTTGGATATCTTCCCTGATAGTGGATTGTTTACAGATTCTTCGACCCTTTACGATCTCCGCTATTCGTAAACTTTTCTAGGTTAGTATTGTTTACTTACAAGTTTTCAAAGGATGTCAAGGCTCCTTTGTACTTCGCAAACACCTCAAGGATTATAAAAAGGAGGAAAAACAAGGATTCCCTCGAAAATCCATTACATTATGCATGCGGTGTTAGTTGGTGACAGTAAAAATGTTTTCTTATTGTAATCTGGCTTTGAAGGTCGGATGGAAATTGGGATGAAAATAATCACCTGACAATTTATCGATTCCGAAGTGTTCCACGCTAAGGTAATCGTCACTAAGTGAGCCTTCCCTCTCACTATTACGTGACCAAGCATATGAGTGACAGTGACAATTGTGTTAAGGTTTAGGATTCGACTTAGTGACCACCCTAGAAGTACACCTAGTATCCAAGCAACAAATAGTAGAGTCACGGAATGACAAGGTCGCAGGTTCTGCCCACGGCTAGAAATTTTTCATCATTTAAAAGACATTGCCACATTTCAATGGAGCTTTGCCCCACCTACAAAACTACGTGACCATTTAAGCTGTACCTATCATTTTGTTGGGGACTTATTACAGGTTTCATATTGCATAACCATAATCAGTATCATTTTCTACTACTCTCGCAACTCCTATAGAAGAATAACAAAAACAATGAATAAATCGCTTCGATTTCTTACTATTTTCTGAATTCTTAATTAAGCTGTTTTTTTCGAATCGCAACTTGTACAAAACTTTATTTTAAACCAATAATTTTAATAAAAAACGGAGATATTTTTACATTTATTCGTTATCTTGTACAACTTGCGGTTGATGTTGGGGCAGAATCTGGCATTGTCATTTGTTCGCTGATCATGGCATAATGCAACAAATTCTGATTAGTAGAGTAGGTGACAGTGGGCTGGTCAGATCTGTGGCTAAACCGACAACCGATAGCGTAGACGGATTCTTGAATGGAAGACACCAATGTGTAAAGGTAGTGTAAGACGCTCCCGAACAAAGAATACTACTCACTTATATTGTTGAAGCCAGCAATTAGACCGATTTCGACGGTCCATGGTTTCGGAGACCAGATATAGAGATATCCTGACAGGCAGGAACTGGGTACTAGAAATCGAGAAAGTCACACAAAATTCAGAAATAAACTAAAAAGTATGCTAGTCCATAAAAGTTACTACAAATTGCAAGAGTTTTTTGACGACACAATGTAATTACCTAACACTACTAATGATGACTAATTAATTTACTAATAATTACTAACCATATAACTACAGAATTTTAATCATGAAATTAAATAATGTTGTCATGTTGTACCTATTGAAATATATTGTATAATAATCATAACTTGATCTATCGAATATAACAAAAACTGTAGTGCCTCTGAAAATATTGTAGTGCCCTTACAGGGTACCATATGCGAACTCTGTTAATTAAGACCTAATATTAACCATATGGTAGCAATAAATTGAATTTGAGATCTGGTTGAGTTATGCACTGTGGGAGACGCCTACTTGTAGTGGATTGATACAGGGTGATGATGCAAGGCAAGCATTGTTAAAATTGATGACGATAAACGCGACTCTACGGGAGTTGACGTAGAGAGAACGCGATGTTCCGTGAATGATTCATAAAAACATAGATGATTAAAAAATGAATATTTAAATACGCTAGATTAAAATGCTGACGCACACAATGCTTTTGAGACGAAAATGTCAGACATGACCTCGCATGAAATCGCAGTATTTTCCAAAGATTTTGTTTGCTTAGGACAGATACTTACTGTAGATACCTACTCCAACAGAAAGGGTAAAAGTTTGAGTAGGTTTCTACCGTGCATGATCAGATATCGACTGTTTGCCGATCTTGAAAAGGTACAGCTCACTTTACATTAGTAAAACCATATACCGCATTACACAAAAGGTCAAACTCATATATGCCTAATGTACCGAGATGGTACAGACTTCAGAAAATCCAAAGTTCAACGAACTAGCCTTGTTACAATAAAATTAATTGGCAATTAGTTATGAGCATATTCGGCCGTGCCGTGCGTGATCTATGTTGATTCCACAGACCACTTACACAATAGACATGAAATCGGTACAAATGACAATGCCAGATTCTGCCCCACCATCAAACGCATAATGTACAAGATAACGAATAAATGTAAAAATATCTCCGTTTTTTATTAAAATTATTGGTTTGAAATAAATAATTGTTCAGTTGCGATTCGAAAAAAAAACAGCTTAATTAAGAATTCAGAAAATAGCAAGAAATCGAAGCGATTTATTCATTGGTTTTGTTATTCTTCTATAGGAGTTGCGAGAGTAGTAGAAAATGATACTGATTATGATTATGCAATATGGAACCTGTAATAAGTCCCCAATAAAATGATAGGTACAGCTTAAATGGTCACGTAGTTTTGTAGATGGAAAAGCTCCATTGAAATGTGGCAATGTCTTTTACAAGCGAAAAATTATGTCAACGATGAGCGCATAGAGACGAAGCGGGGGACAGGGGTGCCGTACTAAAGACATGCGTCCATGTCGATAATATCTCTAGGTTATACGTGTCGCGACGCAATTTTGCGCTCATGTGCGGGCAGACACGGGCGCCCTCCTGTTACAGGTATATGAGGTAAGTGGTCTATGGCTGATTCCCTCTCTACAATTAGTCGAGAATTTCCTAGTATATAACGTAGCGTTTAAGATCAGTTATGCCTATTGTATTTGTCTTCACTTCAAGTAAATTAACCACTGCAGCAATGTGACGTCATTATTATTTTCACTTTCAACGTGGTGGCTACTCTGACCACCACCAAATCTTTGTACCGCAACATTGGTGACGCTACTACTTTTGAACCTAATTTTGTCCGCAACGCCTGCGTTAAAACACCTGCAGCATTATTGTTGTGAAATCAAACTCGACGTCAAACGAGACTAGACCGTCTCATAATCACAGCGCAAGAAATAGATGCGACAGACATATACGACATAGAGATGAGAAACGTGTTCGAGATAGTCATGTCATACAAGAGTAACAATTAGTAACCCACAAACCTAATTAGGCAGTTGTCCGACAGCCGGCGATGAGCGAGTAGCGAAAGCTATCAACTATAAAAACTAGTAAGTAATGTCCAATTACTGCAGCACATGCTGAGCTGGAGACCTGTTTGACACCACACCACTGCACTATGTATCTATGTATCTCTTTTCTTTGTAATTCTATGTATCTATTATGTACTGTGCTCTGTGTGTGTGTCAAATAAATGTTTTTTATTCTATTCTATTCTAGTGGGCGACCAGCGAGTATAGTTTTATAGCTCGGCTATCAGCGAGTGGCGCTGAGCGACGGGCGATTACTCGCTTCACTCGCCCGCGGTGTGAACAGTCGGCAATGAACTATTAATATACCTATGCACCTCTTTTGTTTACACAGAATGTAGTATCTTTTGGACGTTTCTTGGGCGAGAAAATAGCCGGGACAACTGACTACCAATAACGATATAAACCTAGAAAATAACCAATAGGTAAAATAATAACAAATAGCCGTTTTTTGCTTGCCACTTTTTCTCCTCAGCGTTGGCACCTTTTCCTTGCAAAGTGGTGTAAATGTAAATTCAAAAATATATATTGACGTGCAAAAATGTACTCAACGTGCTTACTTGCAATAAAGAAATTTGACTTTGACTTTGACCGTTAAACTGTCACAAACGTTAAATCGTCCTGACATGACGGAAACAAACAAAAACCCTCAACCATTACGGAAGAGATTTGTATTTGTAAAGTAAACAACGTTCGGGGAATGTTCTGGGTCCACCTGCATAATTTATTTGGGCGGATCTAAGAGGCTTTACAGAGAAAAATTATCCACCACTTTATAGCTTAAGAGGGGACTGACATATTGCAAGTAGATAAAATGTGAAGTACATTTGGATGGGATCCTTCCAGTCCTGATCAAAGAGTTTTATTGTGCTGTGACGTTAGTGATTTCAGTACAGAATTCGCCTGCGTATTTAATTTACCATCGTATCCTTGCTTATTTTTGCCACCAATATAATTAGTGCATTAGCATTGATGTGCTGCGTTTTTTTTCGTGTGGTTTAGTTACCAAACCTATTTATCAGAGTTCTTCATCCCACCCGTAGGCCTCTGACGTGGCCTAACGACTGCTGCCGAGCGACAGCAACCGGGACCAATTGCTTAACGTGCTTTCAGAGGCACGGGATATATTACATTGTCAACATTTGTCATCACGTCTATTTTATTTTTCTCTTTTTAGAGTGGAATTTTGCCAATGTTAAGTTATTTTGAATAGGTATTAATATAATTTGAGCAAGATCTGAAGTTTCAAGCTTTTATCAAGAGTCCCGCTACAAGCTCGGGAGTGAACGTGACTGTCGAGCTGCTTCGTCCAGAGTGATGACGCTACGGCGACTCCTCTGGATGAAGAAAGGAAGACGCGATTAACCAGGGTGAAGTGAAGACAACACGTCTACTCCTCTGGAGGAAGATAGACACTATGATATATTGAATTTTCTGTAACATGACATTGGCAAATGACGTACTGTCGAGTCCATTAATAAAATGTATAAAGACGAATATTTTGTCACGAGTACTATGTCATCATCATCATCAGTCTATTTATATCGCCCCACTGCTCGGGCACAGACCTTCCCTTACATCGAGGGAGCTCGGGCCATAATCCACCACGCGGGCCCAGTGCGGGTTGGCGGATTTCACATGCCTTAGATTTTATTTTTCTACGACATGCAGGTTTCATCACGATGTTTTCCTTCATCGTTTTTGAGAGCACTCGGTAAATGTACGTAAGTTTTTCCGTCGAAAAAACCGAGGATAACTCATTGGTACATGGCTGCCCTAGCTGGGAATCGAACCTGAGACCTCCATATTGCAAGTCCATTGACCCAACCACTGAGCCACCGAGCTCTCTACTATATATCGAGTACTATCTACACATGGTCAAATATAACAAATACGAATAGCCATGAAGTGCCACCAATATTTGTATCTCGCACGTAAAAATACACAGAGTGTTATTACAACATTACTATAGAAATGTAAGTGACATTCGGCATAAAGGGACAATATTGGCGACAATACAAGACCTACATAAAGATAATCTCTTAAACTATTGGAAGTGGAGCGCGGCGTTCGGTCGGCAACGCTTAGCTCACAATAAAAGGGCGCCGACTTTTGTGAAAAACAACGCTTTGATAGATGACTTCCTTCTTCCTTCCCTTCCTTTGACCCAGTTGTGCGAACGTAAATTATACATATTGATATGTTTTTGAATAATATTGGGCGAAGGAAAAGTTTGATGAGCCGTCTTTATTATGATAAGAAAGGCTAGAAAGTTAGACTTTGGCCAAAATAACGAGGAAAATAAAACTTTGTTTTACATTATTTGTATGGACTTTCAACAACAAATCATGTGAATACAGGGTCCTTATTCGACGGTAATACGGCCTAGATCGCAAATGATGTGCGAGTTGATGTGATTGTATTGTGTTGTACTTTTGAAGCTAAAATTACATAAGATAGAAATAAAGAGATATTTAAGAATGGAAAGAGCTATGATTTATGTTTCTCTGGTAGAAATAAATAAATTAACTACATAATACTTATTGCTGAAATGTCTGCCTCTGTCATTCAATGTTGCTGTGCCCTACAGGGTGCATGTGTCATAATTTTAAGACCTAATATATTATAATTTGTAATGTATTAATGTACATTCTGACATGTGTATACAATTAAATAAATTAAATTGAATTGAAAAGATAGAATAAGCAATGATTTCAACAGTAGTTGAGTACTGAGTTGTAGTACTATCAACAGTTTTATTGAAATTATGTCATTATTTTTAGACATTTTTATATATTTCAAGACACTCATACATCCCAAAGCACACAAAAACATCCCATAATACATAAAACACCTTCTACCGCATGCAGGTTTCATCACGATGTTTTTCCTTCTCCGTTTTGAGAGCATTCGGTAAATATACGTAAGTTTTTCCGTAGAAAAAACCGAGGATAACTCAACTGCCCTGGCTGGAAATCAAACCTGGGACTTTCGTATCGCGAGTCCATTGACCCAACCACTAAGCCACCGAGCTCTCCCAAAAAGTCATACCCTTGCCAAATTAGAATTCCATGATAATGAACGAGTTATCCTAGGATTTCAGCAACATTTGTGTTTTCACAGAAAATTAGCTCATGCAGTAATGCTCTCATAAATTTAACGCGAAATTCAAGTTGAAAACAATCGCTGTGACATTGTAAGCGAGCCCACGCGACACGAGGCGACGTGTTGAACATTTGGTACCATAAATCAACAGAAATATGACAAATTTTGTATATTAGGTTAGTTACATAATGTAAGGTGTTGAAATATCTAGGTATTTTTTGATTAAATAACATATTTATACACACACACACACTAACACACCCTCTCTCTCACTCACACACACACGCACACTAACCACGACCATCACCACTCACATACACCTAATTAGTACCTAATGCCTAATGCTTATTTTCTTATTTTCCTATTACTGTTTCTAAATGGGGACGGCCTGGTGATCTGTAACACAGGCTTACACCTAGCACAGTCAGCAGACTCTCGCATCTTAGAACCATACATTGTTATTGCTAGTTGTATCTTGTACCTACCATTCTTTGATGTGAGATAAATAAAGATTTTTATTATTTTATTTATTATTATTATATTATTTCTTTGTTTTCCACTAATGACGTGCGTGATACCTTAAGTCGAAGAAAATAAACTGATGTCAAATCCCTTAGATGTTTGATAGTTGTAAGAGCCAGCTCAAGCTAAGCTTGTGCTCAAATCTGTCTATGAATCTCACCCTTACTATTAATTATCTTAAAATGACAATGCCAGATTCTGTCCCACCATCAACCGTATGATGAACAAGATAACGAATAAATGTAAAAATATCTCCGTTTTTTATTAAAATTATTGCTTTGAAATAAAGTTTTGTACATCAAACGAGTCGAAAAAACAGTTTAATTAAGAATTCAGAAAATAGTATGAAATCGAAGTGAATTATTCATTCTTTTTGTTATCATTTTCTACTACTCTCGCAACTCCTACTGATTGTGATTATACAATATAAAACCTGTAAGAAGTCCCCAACAAAATGATAGGAACAGCTTCAATGGTCTCGTAGTTTTGTAGGTGGGGCAAAGCTCCATTGAAATGTGGCAATGTCATCTGCAAAGAATATATCTCAACGAAGAGCAACATTTCGAGAATAAAATCGCTCGAGATTTTGTCAGCTTATCAACTCGTATGTATTCAGTATATCTGAAACCTGAAACGTTGAATAAATGATTCATTTTGTTGACGACATGTTTACAAAAGGTACACAAGTCACTTTTAACTCTGAAATGTGTGCTAATTGTACCTTTTACAATATTTATTTGGAAATTGTATGAGTGTATTATTAAAATGGGTTGTTCTCGTTTCGATTTATTTGGTTTGGGAAAATTGGGTGGTATGCCATTAACACGTTAACTGTGGGTGCCCCATATATGGGCCATTTGTGGACTATAAAATTGTAGAAATGAACCACAGATAACCGATCGACTTTTATTAGTATTGTCAGGGTAGACCATGAAAAATTGAAAAAAAAAAATTTAGAAACTACGATTTTGAACACGTGTGAGCTGTAATTTCAGATTTCGGGTTACACAGGGAACGTGTTAATATTCCAATACAACACCACACCAATGTTAAACACTTGAAGTGGAATATCAACTCTTATTACGTTTTTATATTGTACAAGATTATAGCTAAGCTTGTAGAGATAATCAGGACATAATTATAACTTTTATTGCAAGGATTGTGAATATTTTTGCACGTAAACTTTTTTTTGAATTATTTACATTTGCACCACACGATACACCTAAATATTAAATGAGACGCATACCTAATGCTGATGAATCAAAATCAAATTATTATACGTTGTTATTAAACTTCGTGTAAGTGAAAGTTTAAACCTTGTCCCATATTAATAGTCCCGAGATGAGTTAATTTTGGAAATATAATGTTAAATTTATTGTTTGGGATGGACCCCGAACTAAATTAAAACAATTAGGGAGTAAACAAATTAAATTCAAACTAGGATCATCCCACTCTGTACTACCGCTGTATTAGCTCGAATTTACGAAGAACGTCAACCAAAAGAAATACTTAGATGAAAGATCTTTGTTAAACTTTCTCCTTAAAACAAATATTTATTAAAATGACTGACTATATAATAATATTATGATTTCATCGAAATCATTGTCGATTATAATATTACATTATCCATGTAATTATACCACATCCCAAATCAAGTGTCTTATTTTGTAAACAAATATGATCGTATAATTACCTGTGGTGATATGTACACTGAAGGAACTGATTGTTCGAACCTGTTCCTCATTGTGAAAATAAAGTTCATTTCTCTTTCCATTCCCTGAAGCGTCTCCAAAACTTTTTGCCCTTGAAGACTAAGATTACTCTCGCTCAATCCTTACTCCTTCCTATCATAGATTATGCCGATGTTTGCACGTTGGACGCCACTGAAGAACTTTTCAACAAGTTGGAACGTTTGCAGAATCTCTGTATACGTTTTATCTTTGGCTTACGAAAATATGACAGAATTTCTCACTTCCGGACTGAACTTAAGTGGCTCCCAATACGTGCGCGGAGGGAAATGCACATTATTAATATATAGTATTATGTTATATTGTAGGTATAGTTTTATATTTGTAAGTATGTTTAAGTATTTATTTATTATTATAACGGTACACACTATGTCTGCCTTTCATCTCAAATTGTCGCTTCATGGGGTTTGCTGGAAGAAATCTCTGATAGAGATAAGTTACGCCCTTTGTATATGTCTTTTCTTATCTATGTTACAATGTAAATATCCAGTGTGTATACAATAAAGTGTTAATAATAATTCTTTGTTTCCTCTTTAAAGTTCTCAAGAACCCTTCCTCTCCTTCATACTTACGTGAGCAGTTCGTATTTGTGCGTTCTTCGTCGTATCGTTCGACCAGGTCACATATTAGTACTCTTCTAGAATTTCCTTCAACTCCGCGCAAAACTCAATTTTTCAATTACTCTTTCTCTGTCCATGCAGTGCGCCTGTGGAATAATCTTCCTCCTGCTGCCCGTGAGAGTCAATCCATTACTGTTTTCAAAAACCGTGTTAAAGAACATTATCTGTCTCTTTCATAACTATGCTGTCGTCTACTCATCCGTTATCTTATAAATTTATTTTGTGCTATAATTATGTATATATTTATATAGTCATATCTTATATTATTATTAATATGATATATATGTATATTATATATTTGTATGCATATGTATTATTTTATATATTCATATTGTATAATGTATTTATTTTAGTAATACTTATATACTTATTCGTATTTCATCTATTTATTTTAACATTAATTTTAATGTGTTAATAAGATTTTTCAGTAGCGTATACTTTAGGTACACCTGTCTTCCACTGTTTCAAACTTTCCATGTTTATCGGGTCAGCTGGAAGAAATCTCTTAGAGATAAGTGCGCCCTTTGTACAATTTTTCTATTATTAAGATGTTTTATACTCTGTTGTGTACAATAAAGTGTTAAATAAATAAAAAAGTGATCCGATCTAATGATGTGAAAATAACTATGCATTAATGACAGCTTAAAATGATAGGTAGGGTAGTTTTTGTTTACAAAATAAGACACTTGATTTGGGCTTCGGTTTAGGTATAAATATGGGAAAGATTCGGAGAAGTTATAACACAGTTAATAATAAACGTCTATTCGCTTTTACCCATTATACCAATAAAAACAAAGATTGTTTATTTATTTATACGAAACGAATGAAAATAACGGTAAGACATATGTAAAAGCTTTTTAACTTATTTGGCAAATAACAGTAAGTATTTACAGTGAGAAAGTACGCGAGAAGTTTAGCAAGTGAAATGAGGGTTGACTTCTAATTCATTTGAACTCTGTTCAACAGCGAATGAGTACAAAAGTGATTCATTATAATGCTAAGGAATTACGTAGGCGTACGTACATGAATGCTTTTAATGAAAAGTGTGGGTCACATAAGAATTTCTATTCATACTTGTCATCACGCTTCCCTTGTAGAGGATGGCAGAGAGGATGGATCGCCACACAATCCTGTTATAACACACCACTTTCGCCATATCCAACATCATTAAAATCATCATTCATTAAATTGTTCCTTACATCGAGGGAGCTCGGGCCATGATCCACCAGGCATTACTCATACCTTAGATTATTTCAGGTTTCATCACGATGTTAAACCTCTTTAGAGATAAGCTCGACTGATGTACATCTGCTTTATTGTAATATTTATCTGATTTACTTTTCGTGTCCAATAAAGTAAAGTATGATCTACTTCACCGTCTTTCGAAGGCTTTCACTCCGGTAAATGTAAGTTTTTCATTCGAAAAAAAAACCTCAAAGCTCATTGGTAAATGGCTAACAAAGCTGGGGATCGAACCTTGGACCGCCGTATCGTAAATCCTGCGACCCAATCACTGCGCCATCGAGCTCTATAAGCAAAAGTGGATGTTGAATGTTATTTGTGAATATCTAACATATAATCACAAGATTAGAAAGTTGAATATCTAACATATAGTGAAAACACAGATCACTAAATTGTTCAAATGTATTTATTGCATACCACCATCCAACAAGTTTCTGCTAATGAATAGCTCGCCTCAATACAGGCATCGCCTAGTGAGGAGGGCTATGAAACCGATTGGAATTGTAAATTGTTCATTGTGTAAAATTAATTAGTTTAATAAGACATTAGTGTATATATAGAAAAAGAGCTCGGTGGCTCAGTGGTTGGGTCAATGGACTTGCAATATGGAGGTCCCAGGTTCGATTCCCAGCTAGGGCAGCCATGTACCAATGAGTTATCCTCGGTTTTTTCGACGGAAAAACTTACGTACATTTACCGAGTGCTCTCAAAACGGTGAAGGAAAACATCGTGATGAAACCTGCATGTCGTAGAAGAAAAAAAAAAAATCTAAGGCATGTGAAATCCGCCAACCCGCACTGGGCCCGCGTGGTGGATCATGGCCCGAGCTCCCTCGATGTCAGGGAAGGTCTGTGCCCGAGCAGTGGGGTAATATAAATAGACTGATGTTGTTGTTGTTGTATATATAGTTTGGTAAATAAACGAAATTATTATTATTAATTATTATTATTATATATCCAAGCTACATTCACATTTAAAATTCCTCCGAGCACGAATAGTCGAATTGTTCAAATCCAGTGTCCAATATGTGAACGTATTTAGAATTTCAAGGGCTCCTTGTGACTCGTAAAGGGAATTACTCGAGCGCCCGAATCGCGACACAAAGGGCGAATAAACCTAAAGATCTTCACATAAGTACGTTCCGTACATAAGTAATTATTAAGGGTTACTGCAAGTTGCTGGCAGTCATAGTATTCCAAGAATTCAGTAAATTGACTTCAATCGGGATCAATGTACAGTGCGACAAGGGTCTTTTGGCACGTGTGGCAAAAATCGGAACTAACGGCGTCTTGTAAAACGTACTACATGATAGTTCCATATTTTTACTGTTCGTTGCGAACAGCGCCCCCTGTCAATGTCATCCATGTGCTAAAACATCCTTGTCGTTGTCTACATTTACTTGCCTATGTCATGGAAAATGTAGGGAAATATCGAGCCGGTTTGAAATACAGTTATTATTTAATCGAAACTTGAAACACTGCCTAAACTGCGGTTTATGCATGATTCAGTATCGTTATTATTCGTCATTTCCAAAATATAGGTAATGTCAGTTCCGGACCGATACGGAGACGAAATGCCTTTACATAATATATTTCTCGAATTTTAGAATTAAAATGAAAATTTGTATATTTCATAGAATTTTAGAGATTACATTTAATATGAACCCTGACTCTTACACTAGGATACCATGTGCTACTATAGTTCTAAACTATGTCAGCTCCCAATATAGGAATTTCAACAGTGAATTCAGCTACGTCGGGGGGAGGCCTTTGCCCAGCAGTGGGACATTGCAGGCTATTAAATAAATAAATAAATAAATAATAATTCAGCTACATCACATTCACCGTGGACGGTGCCGGTGCAGTTCGATTGTGAGCCGCGTTGATATAGTGCAATGCAAGACGAGACGCCACCATTACTAATGCGGGCGTGGCGCACTCACCTTTATAAAGGCCATCGAATATCGACTTCAACCCAAAAATGATTGTTATCCATTTGTATTATGTATAATAAATTATATCCAGTACTTTTGATCACAGGCACAATCTCAAGGACATGCTACTTCATATTACTGCGACAGCTGAATTAATACTGTGAGTTGGTCGACAATGGTTTTGCGGGAGATTCCCTCTCTAAAGTACATAGAATTTCGGTCCCTCGGTCCTGTTTCACAAAGCCACAATTCCTAAAAGCCGAACATGGCAACACTGGTCAGTGTGACATTGTTGACGACGTCAGTGTTGCTACTCGTGGTTTACTTTACAACACCTTTGTGAAACACCGTGAAAGTAGCTTTTCGAAACTTACTGCATTTCAGATTCTGAATCTGATAAGGTAAAGCACAATCTCTATGACGTTTAGTCAATCATTAGCTAGCATTAGTTTAGGAATAATTACGAAGGGACTTGAATAAAGATATTAGAGTTGGCATTTAATATTTCAGGAAGCTAATAAAATTACATGAAACAATAGAAAGTTTTGAAAGGCTTTATTAAAAAGAAACTCAACAACTTTGAAGGCGACGAATTGAATAATCCCCAAACAAGATTACCCCGAAACAAAACGGGCAATATTTTACTCGGCTAATGGCACGTGAATTTAATTTTGACTTTTGGTTTAATTTAATATTGGTGTATTTAAAACTTCGAGAGCTCATTGGCGCTTGTGACATTGGGCTGGAGGTCTCAGGTTCAATCGAATACTAATAAGTTTTTGTCGGTTATTTCGAAAAGATAATCAGACAGACGGACAACAAAGTGATTCTATAAGGGTTCCTTTCTCATCTTGAGGTTCGGAACCCTAAAAATTAATAAAAGGTGTTAAATTTTTTTTACTCGGTTTTTTTGTTTTTTGAAATAATTTTTCCATTGTTTGAATGAAGCCGATCATATAAAATCAGACGCAGTTCCGCTGTCTTTGTGTTTCTTATGTTTTTTATCAATGGGTTTCAGCCTTTACTATACCGAAACAAAAGCTTTCCTTCAGATTTAAACGTAAGCCACTTGTAATATCATATCAGAGGGCATAACCCGTCTTTTTACGACCCTCAAGTAACCCATAAATGGCGTTTTATGCGTTACCACACTACGTCACCAAGGCATTATTATGGGAAGGTTAACTGTTTCAGGTTGTATAAGTTCATAAAATTTGATGTAGGACATATACTCGATAAGACATCTAGGAGAGGTTTTCGGATCCTGGGGTATGAAGATACTTATGTGGATAGCAAAGAAAGTAATCTTTAAAAACTCTTGCGCTAAATAAAGCTCAACTAAAAATCAAGTAGTGTGGGACGCCCCCCGACCAGATGGAGGGATGACCTTCGCAAAATGGCTGGCAGGGACTGGATGCAGAGGGCCGAGAGTAGGGTTGATTGGCGCGCTTTGGGAGAGGCCTACGTCCAGCAGTGGACTGATACGGGCTGATGATGATGATGATGATGAAAAATCAAGATTGGCGTAACACAGTAGCGTGTACACATTGAAAACGATCGTTCGGACAACAGCAGATCAACGGTAAATCTTGCAGTACGATTTTAACTCTTACGACACATGTAATAAGAACGGTACAAAGTTACACTTGATCTGCTGTTAGCTGTACAAGTTAAGCAACGTTTTTATTTCCCAAGTTGTTTCTCGTTCGGATTTTTTGTGTTTGACAGTGCCGCGCTTACTTACAGATCTTCTGTCTCCGCCCCGACAAAGATCCCAGTGGGCTTATAATGAATTTATACAATTCAAGGGGGGCAAAATGGGGGACCCGTTTTTCGCATTCTAGAGCGAATTTTGGAAAATGGGAGGGGGGGGGGGCAAAATGGGGGACCGGTATTTCGCATTCTAGAGCGAATTTTGGAAAATGGGGGGGGGGGGGCGATTTGTGCCCGTTACCGTTAAAGATATCGCTGTGGCGATAGCGATGTGGCCTGTGGTGGCTTAGTTGATAAGGGCGTGTCACGGAATGACAAGTCAACTGCCCACGGCTAGAAATTTTTCATCATTTCCTTTGGTCGCCGAGCATAGTATAATGGCATAAAAATTAAATCTGAATATTATTAATTATCTTATCTGAAAAGGTCTGAATTTTACGAACCAAAGAAGTAGACAATCAGAGATAGACGCAGAACTCACCCACTAACTATAAGTAGGCTTAGGTTTATACCCCTGCTGTTAACTTAGCACCCTTCACACCCCATTAGGTGGAGTTGGTTTTATTCTAAGCGCCCTCGTTGGGCCAAACAGGACGCGCACCTTTGTAAATGAAGCAATAAGGAATTACAGGTACAGGTGTGCGGAATGACGCTGAAAGTTCTTGGGACGAAATCGCGGTTCCCAGAGGTCGGTGGGAAGCCTCACTATGAGTTCTCGAACGAAATGACATTGCCACATTTCAATGGAGCTTTGCCCTACTGTTCACGACATAAAACCTTAATAATTAAGTCTCTTTGGAGCAATGTAAAAATATAAGTAGCGGTTGCTATGACGACAAATAAACAATGGCTGTTGAGGTGAAAAGTTATGTTTTTATCTTCGTAGCTAGTTTATCAAGTATATAATGGATTCAGCGTTATAGTTGCGTCCACCTACCTACAAAACTACGTGACCATTTAAATACTGTCATGACGGCGCTGTGTGATGGGCAAAAGCGGTCGTGATTGGTCAATTGGTTTCTGATATAAGACAGGTACCCCGTCTTGCCCGCCACCTCGTCTTGCCCCCCTCTCCCCTACCTGTCATTTTGTTGGGGACTTATTACAGGTTTTATATTGCATAATCATAATCAGTATCATTTTCTACTACTCTCGCAACTCCTATAGAAGAATAACAAAAACAATGAATAAATCGCTTCGATTTCTTACTATTTTCTGAATTCTTAATTAAACTGCTTTTTTCGAATCGCAACTTGTACAAAACTTTATTTTAAATAAAAAACGGAGATATTTTTACATTAATTATTCGTTATCTTGTACAACTTGCGGTTGATGGTGGGTCAGAATCTGGCATTGTCATTTGTTCACCGAGCATGTTATGCAGACCTAATACAAATTCTGACTCAATGATAATTTGCTATTTGATGACAGAAACTCACTTACAATCCGTGCGGACTTTACACGGAGTCCTTGTACATACTATAACTTCTTCTGTGACGGAGTATGTACAATACTATTTTCACTTGAGTCCTGGGCTGAAATACTTTTCGAGAGACGATGGTAGGGCCCAAAGGGTCTGACCTAAAGTAGTGTTAATATTTTACCCGAAAGTGTTAGTGGCTGACGAGGCTTCCTGTTTGTTAATTTATGCAAATAGGCTGCTTATTGCAAGTTATGCGAGTAGTTAGGCCATATTGAAAACGGGATTTATACTCACTACGTTGGCTCAGTGACCGACCTCCGGACATTATACCGAAATACTCTTGACCGATGGAACGTTTTGTCGAAATCACTCTTCGCCGACGGTACAGACCACTTGCCCAATAGATATGAAATCGGTACAAGAGACATTGCCACATTTCAATGGAGCTTTGCCCCACCTATATAACTACGTGACCATTTAAGCTGTACCTATCATTTTGTTGGAGACTTATTACAAGTTTCATATTGCATAATCATAATCAGTATCATTTTGTACTACTCTCGCAACTCCTATAGAAGAATAACAAAAACAATGAATAAATCGCTTCGATTTCTTACTATTTTCTGAATTCTTAATTAAGCTGTTTTTTTCGAATCGCAACTTGTACAAAACTTTATTTTAAACCAATAATTTTAATAAAAACTGAGATATTTTTTCATTTATTCGTTATCTTGTACAACTTGCGGTTGATGGTGGGGCAGAATCTGGCATGCTCATTTACAAGCGAAAAATTCTGTCAACGATGATGCATAGAGACGAAGCTGGGGACAGGGGTGCCGTATTAAAGAGATGCGTCCATGTCGATAATATCTCCAGGTTACACGTTTCGCGAAGCGATTTTGCGCTCATGGCAGACACGGGCGCCCTCCTATTACAGGTCTATGGGGTAAGTGGCCTGTGGTTGGTCCGTATATTATACCGTAATAATCTTCACCGATGGAACGTTTTGTCAAAATCACTATTCGCCGACAGTTTGTTTTATGAAAAAATCATTCGCCTTTTGATGCTTCGTCGAAAACATTCTTTGCCGACGGTTGATTTGACGTTAAAGTCCGTAGTATGTGCGGGACTGCTGTTTTTCTAGTATGTTTAAAAACAGCAAAAATAAGTATAAACTCGACTAATTTATTTGTTTGGATTTTAATGAAAAGAAGTGAAATGTCATTTATTTGTAAATATGGATTAATGCAGATATTATACAGTTGTGGTAGTATCCCTAAGCGTACAATTTTTTGTAGTACTTAGCAGATTTATTATATTTTAATCTAAGTACTTATATTAATTACATGTTAAAAGTCAATTCAAATAATCAAACATATTTTATCTACATTTGCTATATTAAAATTTAAAAGACTCACAATAAGATTTCAGTTTCAATTATCTTACAATACAGCCTCTAATAGAGTTAATTTATTACTTTAAGCCTTTATTGATAAACAGCTGTCTAGAGAAATCTTAGTCTAATCCAAGTCTAAAAGTTTTCAGTGCGACTTCAGCCTTGAAGTGCCATTATGAAACCACCGAAAGCCTGAATTATAAAGTGTTTATGGTTGGCGTGAAAGTAGACGTGCTTCAGCGTTTTGAATATCAGCAATTTAAATTATCTGAACTAAAATCTCTACAAACAAAACCTATAAACCTTCTTATTGACATTTTCATTATTGTTATCCTGTAAATTAATTTAATAATATGACTAAGACAAATTATGAAATGTATAGTGCATTAGTTTAAGACTGTAATGCTAGACATTTAAATGAAATAATAAATAAATAATAAATAAATAAGTGATATAATAAACACATGCCTTAGATATTTTTCTACGGCATGCAGGTTTCATCGCGATGTTTTCCTTCACCGTTTTTGAGAGAACTTGGTAAATGTATGTAAGTTTTCCCGTCAAAAAACCGAGGATAACTCATACGTACGGTCGAAGACAGAGAAAGGTGTAAAGTAGAGTTTTTAAGGATGAGATTTTATCAAAAACATCTTGAGCTATTGCAATAATTCTTTCACTGTTAGATAGATAAAAGTTGAAAACATGTACTGTAAAATAATTATTAAAATCGGTCCCGTAGTTCTTGAGATAATCTCAACCTTATTGTGGCCTCCTGTATACTTATCTCTGTCTTCCTGTGTACATTGGCTTACTTTTTTTTTGACCCAGGTAAAACATGTAACCACGTACGGTGGAACACAGAGAAAGGTGTACGGGAGAGTTTTTAAGGTTGAGATTATCTCAAAAACTACTTGACCTATTGCAAAAATTCTTTCACTGTTTGATAGATAAAAGTGAAAACTACGTAACTGTAAAACAATTACTAAAATCGGTCCAGTAGTTTTTGAGAAAATCGCAACCTTATTGAGGCCCCCTGTATACTTATCTCTGTCGTCGACTGTACCACCACGCCCGGGGGAGCGTGTTGATTATGTCGGGCTCGCCGCCCTGAAGGGGCGGAATACCGACTAAACCTCCTGGGGTGTTCCACCTCGTGCCATTCTTGCCGAGCCACGGCAACTGCGATACATCCGCAACCCGACTGGCGCCCCGAGCACTCCCCATTGTGGGCTGTAATAGCCCACAATGCATAATCCATTCATCCTTCGTCCTCCCCGTCCGGGCCTCGAGTCACTCGGGCGCCGTGCGGTTCGCGCACTGCGTCCGTGGGCCCGGGACCTTATTTAGCGGCGGCGCACCTCGTATACTCCGGTACGCTTGGCATCGCCTCGTACTTCCCCATGGCGACAGGATCGAATCTCCGTATCACTGCACCACCGAGCTCTTAAAAAATACTTTCACCATCACCGTAAGGCTTCGTATGCGCATATTTTCAGTTTTTCTACGAAGGCTACGACACTAACTAAAATTAAACGTCTTAAAAATATATATAGCAATCTTGGGGTGTCTATTTAGAGAGGTTGTTTTAAAAAAAATATGAATTTTGTTGGCGTATTTTTTTTTCCCTGCCAAAATACATCAAAAATTAAAAAAATACGAACATTGAGGCACTGCGACGTGCTCTTCACTCCGCCGCTGCGGGGCATCTTCTGTCTCACTCTTGCTTTTAACAACCATAATATAGCGCCATAAACAACCCGCGAATCTTTCTCTCTCTACCCTCACCTGAAAGCTTTATACAAACCGTTACAAACTTGTTTACTAATTCCATGCAACGCTAACTCCAACAAAGAAAGTTGAGGTGCGACACGGAGCAACTTTTAATTTATTCACTTCGCAATTTAAATGCTAAATTAGACTAGAAGATACACTTTGGAGTATAAATATTTTTACTTGTACCTTGTAAGCTAAGCTAAAGCTTGTGAACATAGCTTAGTTGAACTCGTTTCCATCAGTTCTACGCTTTGTGGACCAATGAATATGATTGGTGGATATCAAACGTATCCTAGACATGAAATCGGTACAAATGACATTGCCACATTTCAATGGTGCTTTGCCCCACCTACAAAACTACGTGACCGAAGCTGTACCTACCTATCATTTTGTTGGGGACTTATTACAGGTTGCATAATCATAATCAGTAAGAGTTGCGAGAGTAATAGAAAATAATAACAAAGACAATGAATAATTCGCTTCAATTTCTTACTATTTTCTGAATTCTTAATTAAGCTGTTTTTTCGACTAGTTTGATGTACAAAACTTTATTTTAAAGCAATAATTTTAATAAAAAAACGGAGATATTTCTACATTTATTCGTTATCTTGTTCATCGTACCTTGATAGTGGGGCAGAATCTGGCATTGTCATTTGCAAGCGAAAAATTCTGTCAACGATGAGCGCATAGAGACGAAGCGGGGGATTCTATAACTTATGATCGACAAACCGTTGCTTAAACGACATACCTTTGATCGACGTTGAAAAAAAAAGTACATGATTTGCCAAAAATGACAAGAACGTCGCAAAGTGTTACACTACCATAATTTTTTCAGTCAGTCAAGTAGTTCTTGAGAAAATCTCAACCTAAATGACATCCTGTATAAGTACTTTTTTTCTGTTACTCTGTTCTCTATTAACAAAGTAGTTTCTTGGTTCTCTTGAAAATGGCGAGAAACGACGGTTGCAAAATTATTTGATAATTTTTATTATAATGCCTACAGTGGTTATTTTGTGTTCAATATCAGAAAATGTTCGCGAATGACAGTATGGTGAATTTATTGGATAATTTGAGCAAGATCTGAAGGTTTAAGCTTTTATCAAGAGTCCCGCTACAAGCTCGGGAGTGAACGTGACTCGACAGCTGCTTCGTCCAGAGTGATGACGCTACGGCGTCTCCTCTGGATGAAAACAAGAAGACGCGGCTACCCAGGGTGAAGACGCTACTGCGACTCCTCTGGAGGAAGATAGAAGACTTTTGAATTGAATTTTCTGTAACATGACATTGGGAAATGACAAACTGTCGAATCCATTAATAAAAAAGTATTTTCTTACTACACAGTTTGTGATTTGTACTCTGCCAGGTTATTACGCTGTGACCTAACATTTACTCCTAGGGTCTAGGACGAAGGATGGAACAAGCTAAATTAATTATGAACATACACAGGTTCAAGTTGTTCAAGTTACCAACATAAATACGGCGTGTTCTGTTCGCAAACTTCAAGGCTTCAGAATTAATGAGTTTCGTCATGCGTAACGAATGACAGGTAACAAGATCTACGTCTGTAGAGGTACTGCATAGACATAGGTATATGTAAAAGACATTGCCACTTTTCATTGGAGCTTTGCCCCACCTACAAAACTACGTGACCATTTAAGCTGGGGACTTATTATAGGTTCCATATTGCATAATCATAATCAGTACCATTTTTCTCCTATAGAAGAATAACAAAATCAATGAATAAATCGCTTCGATTTCTTACTATTTTCTGAGTTCTTATTTAAGCTGGTTTTTTCGAATTGCAACTTGTACAAAACTTTATTTTAAACCAATAATTTTAATAAAAAACGGAGATATTTTTACATTTATTCGTTTCTTGTACAACTTGCGGTTGATAGTGGGGCAGAATCTGGCATTGTCATTTTAGTAGTGATTGTAATTTATGACGTTAAAAAATGGATCTCACGAATTTTCTCGTTGAATCTAGAAAAAGTACGAGTGACAGCCAATTCAATAGTTACACTTGCAGTACGATTTCAACTCTCCATCATCATCAGTCTATTTATATTGCCCCACTGCTCGGGCACAGACCTTCCCAGTGAACCAGTGTATACTAGAAAATGAATCCTATTGCAATCATAAAAGATCTTAATTGGCTAGCCCGCAGATATAATTGCCCAGTTCCAGGTCGACACATAATAGCACCCAATATACCTCATATTATGTTACGAATTTACGATAGCATCATATTTCCTTATTATTTAATTAACTGATTACGAATATCCGTATTCAGTTCAATACATCATCAGTACTGGTAACCTAATTAGCAATTGCGTATTTCCATTCAAAATAACGGAACGGAACGTATCGCCAAAAACGCAATAACCGACCCATTAAACAACATCACAACTGTAATTTGTTAGGCTCAAATAAGCAATGTCAATAAAACGACGTAACATTTAAAGCTCCTTACAGACTGGCTGTTTGCGTACGCAGTTTGTGCAAGTAAGTTTGCACAAACCTTTGCGTACGCAAATTGCTGCTCTCTCTATCGCAGCTTTAGTTAAAGATCAGCCCCAATACTTTGTTATTTCATACAGTCGAAGACAGAGATAAGTATACATGGGCCCTCAATTAGGTTGAGATTTTCTCAAAAACTACTGGACCAAATTTAATAATTCTTCTACAGTTACATAGTGTTAACTTTTATCTATCAAACAGTGAAAGAATTTTTGCAATAGGTCAGGTAGTTTTTGAGAAATCTCAACCTTAATAACTCTCCTGTACACCTATCTCTGTGTTCCACCGTACCATGACGACCTTAAAGTAAGCTTAATAAGGACATCATGGTACGAAATAACTATGTATTATTTAAGTAATCCTGCTATTAGAGTTCATGGTAAGGGGGCTACAGTTATTATACCTACCATGTTTAATTTAAGTGGGAGACATGAATTATAATCTTTACCATTGCTACTGGGTATTATTACGAACTTACATTACTCACGCTTGTTTCGTAGTTGTAGGAACTGTTAGCGAAATTAATGATTTTTTATACATAAAGTATTACCTACCTATGGTCAAATCTGTCACAAAGCAACAATCGTGTGTGCAAGGCGTTTGATTTACACTTACAACATAATCTTATCGTATATACTAACTTGTGCAAATTAGAGTTTGTGTACAAAGGGTCTCTACAATATTAGAAATTTCTTTTACAAACACATAGTCTGCACTATAATCTGCCTACTAGTGGAAGATTGGTTAGTAGTTAAGACTTTTAGAGACAATATTGCACTTATGAGGCCCTGAATATTTTTTCTGCATGTGTAAATGGAGCTTTACGAAATATTCGTACCCTTTGACCTCGACGAAAAGCAAATTAACCAAAAAGCTCTCTTAATAAATCCCCGTGTACATAGAAACTCAATTATAATTCAAAGGGTGAAAATCATAGCATACCTAAGCACTCTTACGAATGGAGCCTTTCCGAGAAAGTGTTAAATCTTCTTATTAGTAGATCAAATACCGGAGAGAAAAATTCGGAGCTAATTTTGGAAGGATATAATACGAAAACATATATCTAATGTAAGGTATATTCAGGGTGTAGCGATAAGGTGATAGGGGTGTGTTCAGTTTACCTGTAACGGAACGATTTATGAATTTTCGTAAAAAAATATGACTTTAAAAAAAACTATACTGATCTTATCGATTTTTTTATACTTCCTATTTGAAAAGTCGTAGAAAAAGGTGTTTAATCCCTTCGGCTCACTTACACCCTTTGCATTTCACCCTGTAGGTATTGTCTTGACTTAAAAATATTTTGTATAGGTACGTAATAGGTATATTGTAAATATTTCAATACCAATCTTAGGTAGGGGTAGACCCCCGAAAAGGGCCTACGAGGGCGGCTGCGGACGAGGTGGTGGTATTTGGCGCTGCGTTCCCACAACCTCGTTCCAAACGCGATGCGTTGAACACCTTGGGGTTTTAGTGAGTATGGCGGGAGTCCCACATACTCACCGCGCGCCCCTCCTCATTGGCGCGGTGAGATGTGAAAAGCATTTCCCCAAGTAAAAAAAAGGTCGTGACTTTAAAATATTTTGTATACGTGTACATTTAACCAGGCGATAATAAAACGTATCAGAAGGTTATTCACACTAGCGTACCGGAGTGTACGAGGTGCCGCCGCCTAAGTAAGGGCCCGGGCCCACGGACGCAGTGCACGAATCGCACGGCGCCCGTGTGGCTCGAGGCTCAGACGGGGAGGAGGAAGGTGATGGATGACTGGATTATACATTGTGGGCTAGTGCAGCCCACAATGGGGACTGCTCGGGCGCCAGTCGGATCGCGGATGTATCACAGTTTCCCGTGGCTCGGCAAGAATGGCACGAGGTGGAACACCCCAGGACGTTTAGTCGGTATGCTGCCCCTTCAGGGCGGTGAGCTCGACATAACCAATGGTGGCACATGATCTTGCATGTTTTACCTGGGTAAAAAAAAAGGTTATTCACACTGATACTCTCACTTCATATTCCCAGAAGAACTCTAATATAGGAATTCGGTCAATAAACTCAGTTTTAATTATGAATGCCTGATTTATCAAAGAGAATTGAGATTGTACATAACCCACAGAACAGTCTTGTCGATTACAAATACCTACCTATTTCAATCTAAATTATTTGCCTCAGAGACGAAACTTTAATTACCTATCTCTATATTTACAAAACACAATGTTTGTTTGTCATAATGAGGTGTTTCTAAATTAGGTACATATACCTAAGTAGGTAATATTATATTATGTGTTTGTTTTAACACTATTGTACAACACAGCTCGGTGGCTCAGTGGTTGGGTCAATGGACTTGCAATATGGTGGTCCCAGGTTCGATTCCCAGCTAGGGCAGCCATGTACCAATGAGTTATCCTCGGTTTTTTCGACGGAAAAACTTACGTACATTTACCGAGTGCTCTCAAAAACGGTGAAGGAAAACATCGTGATGAAACCTGCATGTCGTAGAAGAAGAAAAAATCTAAGTCATGTGAAATCCGCCAACCCGCACTGGGCCCGCGTGGTGGATTATGGCCCGAGCTCCCTCGATGTAAGGGAAGGTCTGTGCCCGAGCAGTGGGGCAATATAAATGTACTGATGATGATGTACAACACACAAATACATAAATCAAATTACAAGAGAAACATATTGGTACAAAGGGCGAGCTTATCTTAAAAGAGATTTCTACCAGCAAACCCGCGAAAGAGAGAGCAGTGTTGTAAGTGGTAGTCGTCGTGGTGTACAAAATCTAAACAACTATAAATATAAGCAATACTTATAAATACAACCTAGAATAAAATACTTAAATATATATATACTTGAAAAACTACATATAATACAGTTACATATAAACTATAAATATATAAATAAATACTAATGGCTGAAATACTAAATAATCAGGGATTAGATAAATAGTGTTCATTAAGAGCCTTAAATTTTATTAAAAAAGCTATTTACAAAATGTTTATTACGATGAATACTATTTTTTAAATGCTTATTTATAACGTGATTCAATTTCGGTAAGTTGTAGTTCGCATAATTGCGAAAAACTGTCATTTTGGGCACATTTGTGAACTACAACTTAGCTTGTCGCAATTATGCCATGTATTGTATATTGAACAAACCTGTACTATTAGCTGTATCTATAGTCTGTAACGGTTGCAGCTGCAGTTTCGATTACTTAACAACCACAGCTAATCTTTTCTTTCGGTGTAGTGCAGCGCCATCGCCGCCGAGGTCTTCTCGCCATGTTTTTACCTAACGTCTAGAAAAAGACATTGCCACATTTCAATGGAGCTTTGCCCCACCTACAAAACTACGTGACCATTTAAGCTGTACCTATCATTTTGTTGGGGATTTATTACAGGTTTCATATTGCATAATCATAATCAGTAACATTTTCTACTACTCTCGCAAATCCTAGAGAAGAACATACTCCTATAGACTACATATTTTCTGAATTCTTAATTAAGCTGTTTTTTTCGAATCGCAACTTGTACAAAACTTTATTTTAAACCAATAATTTTAATATAAAACGGAGATATTTTTACAATTATTCGTTATCTTGTACAACTTGCGGTCGATGGTGGGGCAGAATCTGGCATTGTCATTTAAAACGACATCAATATTTCAGCATACTACAATAACTTTTAGGTAACTCCCAAGAAGCAAGTTCACAAAAGATTTTGAGAAATTGTTCGGAAGCCCGGGCGTGTCGCGAAATTTACATTTTATTAATCTCCGAATTGGCGACAGCGGAAAGATTTTTTCACAAAAACAATATAAAAGCGAGGGCAGCTGATGGAAATCGGGCAGCCTTTCGAATTGATGAAAAGTTTTCACGAAAATTTCTCGAGATTAAAGTTGTCGTTTTGTCGGAAGACGGGGAGAGGGAATTTAGAAAAATGCTCGGCGAAAAGACACAGGAAGGGATCAGCGCGAAATACCGCGAATTTGAAAGAAAGAAAGAAAGAAAGAAAAGACATTTATTCCAATAACACACCATACAAACACAAAAACTAATTAAAAATTTGCGTGTCGATGTTGGTATTGAATTAAATTAATTGAATCAAAGCTAAATTCAAATGAAAGGTTTTCGAAGATCAATGATTTATTTATAGAACGTGTTAAATGAATAAACGTAAAACTCTTTGAGCTGCGTGATAAAATACTGTTACATACTAACGCATCTTTAAAGTGGAGATTTTCTGAAAAACCAAGTTACCGATTGAAAAATTATTTTACTGCTAGGGTTTTACAGTCTAGATCAGCAGGGTTACTCTCACCTCTTATAGCGATCCAGTTTAGGTTCCGAATTGCTATTTGCTACAATGACGTTTGACGTCATTTGTAGCAAATTATCAGTTTAGGAACCTAAACTGGATCGCTATAGGAGGTGAGAGTAACCCCGCAGCAGATGTATCAGTAGAATTTCAATCGGTAACTTGTTCTTGGAGTCTTGTATCTTCACGACCAACCAAGTCGGACTAAATGAACTGATACAGGCTGATGATGATGAATGATGCTTTAGTATTCTTATACTGCTAGATAGTTCAGAGTACAGACTAGAATATCACCACCACAAACCACCAGCCACCTACATCGAACTTTGCACAAAGTGAATCAATAGGATTCAGAATCGTTAAAGTTCTAATGGAACCACTGGATAGCACACGAGTGTATGTATCTATTGCGCAGCCCAAATCAAGTGTCTTATTTTGTAAACAAAAACTACCCTACCCTACAAACATTTTAAGCTGTTCTGTGATTATTGTTAGTTATTTTCACATTATTGGATCAGATTACTTTATTTTCACAAAGATGAACAGGTTCGATCAATCAGTTCCTTCAGTATTACATCACAACAGGTAATTATACGATCATATTTGTTAACAAAATAAGACGGGCTGCGATATATTATATGTATATCTTAAAGGTTCTTGAAAAGTCCTACAAAATGCCTACTAAACGTACTACCACGATCCAGAGTACGGAGTCGTGCCCTATCGGCATTACTAACCGAGTGCGTCTCAGAATGACGTACTTACCTTTACACGATTAAGTAGGACCATGTATTTTATGGGACACATGTTTTATACCTTGTATTAGTGTGCTTTTTAAAAATCGTTACGAATAGGTACAGTGGGTTACTCTCACCTCTTATAGCGATCCAGTTTAGGTTCCTAAACTGAACCGAATCGCTATTTGCTACAATGACGTTTGCAAATTGTCAGTTTAGGAACCTAAACTGGATCGCTTTAAGAGGTGAGAGTAACCCTGCTGATCTGCTGTTGTCTGTAGATAAAAGAGATATGATTATTTAAAAGACACAAACAATCCTGAACGGTACCTTCATCCTCTGGATGTAACGCACCATGTCATATTATTCAATCCAAATTCTAAAACAACATTGCAGTACGTGCGCTGCCCCAAAGGTCCCAGACAGGTCCAAGTTTAATTAGCTAAGTTTAAGGAGATCTCAGGCGCTTCGCCGTTAAGTACGGATTAAAACGGGAACCAATTATAGCGTAAACATGATTAAAATATTCGCTTTTAATAGAAATGTGAATTGTGTTTATTAAAATAATGAAGTGACTAAGGCTCTGATCAGACGAACCACATCACACCGACAATATTGTTACTGAGCAGATATTTTTGTGAAAATGTGCACTTAGTTTCATTCACACAAAGCACATTTGTCGCTGTCTTTCACTTAATTCGACTAATTAGAACTTGAAATTCGTCAACATGTTCAATTTCGTATTATCAGTCTCTCAGCCCGTATCAGTCCCCTACTTGACGTAGGCCTCTCCCAATGCGCGTATCATTCCAATTCTCTGCTTTTTGCGTCCTATACCTGCCAGCCACCTTGCTTAGGTCATCACTCCTTCTGGCCAGAGCACATCACACTCTACGTCCCTTCATGGTCTCTATTCGAGAACCCATCTATTCCATCGGTTCTATGATAGATGTGACATGCCCATCGCCACTTCAGCTTGCTGATTTTCTGAGCCACATTTCCTCCATTGGTAATTTCTTCTTTATTTCCGTGTTCCTCTTATCAGCGAAGATTGAATAACATCATGGCAATCTTGTTGTAATACTGGCATGTATTTTATAGTAAATTTTGTAGTTCTTTTCTATCTGACTGTCAGCATTACATTGTTTGATCTCCATTCTTGTTACTTCAATAAATTATCTTCATTAGTATACACTATTTTTCTCTTTTATTTACGTATATCTCTATAAATTCCCAACATATCTTCATCCTCTGGACGTCTGCCTGGAACTTAGGAGCCGGTGCTGCAGCCGAACCAATCACCCAAGAGTATCCTGGCAACCTTCCTTTTCCCATAGATCTTGCCTTGAATTATTAGGTAATTTCAAATCACAATAAACATGTTCATGCCAATCCGAATAAGACAATACAATCACCGAAAAGTCGAAAACATATCGCGATATCCTCCTAAATGTATTTGCGTCCCAAAGTTTTTTATTACCATTTTTTCCACTCCCTTTCTCGGTGTAATGGAAAATAAATTATGCGTGATTGATGAGTTTCGCTCATATTGTGTACCCGACGAACATATTTCTTGTGTCTTTGTCTGTTTTTCTATCGTTTACTAATTTCATTCGGTGATAGATTGTTTATACATTTTAAATGAACATTCGAGTTGGGTTAAATGTTTAACCTTTCATAATCCATTACATTTTAATTTTACTAGTTGGTTGTAACTTTGTGAGTGACATTAAACATGTTCAGATTTTTAAGCTGGCTGGTGTATTATAATGATAGACGTATATGCACAATGATAGTCATCGCTTGAAGCGGCTGTGGATAAGACATATCTTCTAATTCCTTGACATTCTTGAAAGAATGAACATCGTTCTTCAGTCTTAAGACTCACTCCACAATTCGTCTAATAGAGAGAGTTACCTGTTCATAATTATTATGCTTACTTTCATTATATCCTAAACCTTTCAAGTTAATCTTGTTCTATTACTTCCAGCATTAGTAGTCATTTGGTCAATTTTGGCATCCACTGACTTGACACAATTTTAAATGTTTCAAAAACTGTCTTTTGTCGTCGCTACTCTATTGTCAGTTTATCTTTTATCGAAGTATTGACACACGGACATCAGCATTGTTCTCCCAAGACGTCTATTAAACATTAAACTGATGAAACAAAAAATGGCCTCGATAAAACGATTGTAAAACGGGATGTTACGCTTGTTCGTTTTAAGTATCATTAGGGTTTCACACATTGTAAATTTCGCTCACGCGTGCATCTAATACTCTCACGAAATTCGCTTCGCTGTAGATATAATACAATGTTATCGAATGTGGATATACTGGGACAATTTATTTTTCCTAAATTTTCGTTGGATATTGTTATTTGATTATAGTTCATTGCAACATGTAAATTTCGTATTTAGGACGAAATGAAAATGGCAAAAAGCTTTGAGTTTTTAAATAAATTGTGCAGTAGTATGGTAACAGAGAATAATGTATTACGTAAATAGTAAATTCGTAGGAAAAGATAAAAGCGAATGAATGTAAAAAGTTGATTGTTCACAACCACAACAAATAGGGACATTGCTTGAATATTTCAGTTTAGAAACATAACACAGATCGCAATAAAAAGAATCATAATTTAAAAAAAAACATATTACCAAAACCCAGAACAATGAACTGCCATTCAGAGCAAACAGTAGAAAATCGACAGAACGTGCGTAATTCTCCGAAAACGCAGTCATAAAACAAAGCGCATAAAACATTTAGATTGCTTACAATTTGATTCTTTTCCCACCCGCTCGGCTACCGACAAAGCAACCTCGTAATGTATTCATCCCACCATGATCCTGCAAAATCCTACCGACAGTCGAAATGACAAATGGATATAGAAATCGCACAATAAGGAAATGGGCCGGTTGTAGCCCCCTCTTTATCTGTCTATCTCTTTATGCGGCCATGTGAGTATCATTATGCAAAAACTGTTATCGATATAGGTCACAAATATAAACGAAATGGGAAAAGTTCTCAAAGCTACCCACAATATTTGGGAGATTTGCGCGATAGAATTGGGCAAAGTTTGATAAAACACGAAATAGACGACATAATACAACAATTTACACAATTTGGGAAGTTTTAGCTGATATTAATAGCAGTGTTTCTATAAAAATAATCAAAGTTTCTTGAAAACCTTTATTACATTATATCGGTTTGGTCGGATAATCAATGCAACTTATGCGATCTTTTGAGGGTTGAATATCAAGGAAGCGTGACATCCGTCGACAGGCCGTCGAAATCGGTCGAAACTGTCGGTCTAATTGTCGACTTCAACAATATAAGCGAGTGATATCCATGTATATATAATAATTTGTTGTAATGGCTCACAATAGTTTTAATTCTAAAAGAAACGTGAGATGCAATTAATAACACTTCAGCATCCTATAACATGTCAACAACCTTTATTCTCTGGCAGATAAACTTATCTATAATTTTATCCACCAGAGAAACGTCAGTCACAGCTCTTTGCATAGCTCGTTGAGCGACTTTGATCTTGTGGGTTGCCTCACCTACAGTGTCCATGTTTCGGCTCCATAGGTCACCACTGACAGGACCCACTGGTTGCCAACGTTTAACAACAACGTATCTATAAAATGATAAACCAAGCAAACTTTTACTTTAGAATTAACGACGTCTACGTCTACGTTCTTATCATTTCACGTCACTCACATGTCGAATTCCACCTTTCATACGATATCTCCGTCTTTAGAATTCTATTCTTAAAGAATCCATATTCATGGGTATTCGATACGTGTTGTCATAAATTCCGTCACTCGTTGGAAGTTGATCAGCTTATTGAAACAAATATTCGTCATTGTGTCACTTTAGCTATTAATTTTGCGTGTGCGTAATTTTATTCTTTACGAATTTTTTTGTGTGACTTTTATTTGAGCCGAGGAAGTCTGATGAGAAATACACTTAACGCAAAATTAAATTCAGAATTTGTTAACTCAATTTAAATGCCTATTTAATTAAGTCCGTTGTCTAAATCTGCCCAGATTGCCTGCGCAAGGTAGCTAGCAAAGACTGGATGCAAAAGGCCGAGAATTGCGTTGAGTGGCGTGCTTTGGGAGAACCAGTGTATAACGATGGAGAAGACTATATGCAGACTAATAACGGCTGATGATATCTAAATCTGGAAGGATACACTGCTTTGAAAACTGTAGGTAAATATACGCAAATAACCCCATTCAATTCTGCATCTCCAAGAAATTTATTTTCGGTGGCAATTTTGTTGCTGTTGATTTTTTGTTAGTTGAAATTTTAATGTTTTTCAAAGTCCCTTGTGGACCTTTAACGAGAATAAGATAAATCATATCAAAAGAAATTCTTTATTTTATTTCACAAACCTGTACCTACCGAGAATAGCCAAGTCTTAGGCACAGGCCACACAGAATAGACTAGGTAGGGCTGGAAGACGAGGCGTGGCCGAGACTTTTTGAGAGAGTCAATCAATGATTTATTTACTCACTATGCAATATATACCTTAACTTACATTGATCTACTATAAACAACTAGATACACAGTCTGCCTTCTAAAAATGTCCGAGCGCAAAGAAGGTCCAAACGGATGAATGGACCCTTATTTGGACGTTTTTTAAATTGGTTTAGTAAGACCTTTGTGTATCTAGTTGTTTATAGGAGATCAATGTTAACTTATCAATATAGGAATTCATCCTGCATATCATTTAAATGAAAGTAATCAATTTCAATTTAATTTAAATTTATTTATTCATCCTTTGGTACATATAGCACACTTAGACATGTCATATAATACAAATAATAGACAATTAAACTATGACAATAACAAAATACATGTACCGTCATAATTTAAGCTGAACATTGACATGAAGGTGTTTTCATAATTCTTACCTATGCAGTTTCCTTTGATTTGCATTCAGGTATTTATATACAAATGTAGTATGGAAACAAATAGAAGAAGCGTCTTGTACTTGCCTCATTCTAACCCTACGTCGCTTCAGTGTGACCTCCGCTTTATGAGAAGCCACAATTTTACCGCTCCGCATTCATTCCTTTGAGCAATTCAAAAACTTTTGTCGAATCAGTTATGTAAAATGCCCAGATGATGTAAATGGTCAGTGTTATAGAAAATATTCACGGCATTTATCTCTTGTGGGCAAGGCAGATTAGTATAGTAGGACCATTAACAGAACAGTACTGAGACACGAGAGGTACCAACTCCTCCAGCTCATAATGATGGGCAAGATTGAGGGGAAGAGGCGGGTTGGCAGAAGGAAGAAATCGTGGCTACGCAATATAAGGGAGTAGACAGCGATATGGCTATCGCTGTCTACTCCCTTATATTGCGTAGCGTCGAAGAGTTTTCCGATTGGCTCAAGACAGAGGGAGATATGCGGAGCTGACGGCCAGCCTTCATTAGTGACGAGGCACTGCAAGAAGAAGAAGATTAACAGAACCATTTACAAGACCATTTCTAAGAAGAACCACGTTCTCCTTCATGCATTATAAGTGGCAAAGTTGGGGGTTAGAATTTATTAGTAAGTATGAATTAGAGTCTATTGAACTTCAAGTTCATTAATGGCGTACCTGAAGATAGAAACTGGATTCTCTTTCTCAGAAGCTTAATGTCCGAAATAAATTTTTGCACCACCTGGGATTTTCGGTACAGATAATTGGACAATATAAGTCGTGAACGTACGTGAAGTTGACAGTGCATCAAGACAATGTGGAAATACTTTGCAACGGTTTTGTATAAGGTTGATGTGTTTATTAACTGTACAATGGAATCTAGAACGTTTTGTCTGTGTTTATTGTAGTAGGATATAATTTTTTGTCTCTATCTGTTTTTGAGATCATCTAATGAAGACGCAAAAACTGAGTATTGCATATCCCTTTTGAAAAGTTAGTGAGAATAAAACTACCTATACACCTTTTACCATGATATCCGGATGGTTGCGGTGAAAAATATTTGCAATCAAATTGTTCGGCTAGCGATACAAAAGTCATCCGTGCATAGCAGTCCCAACGGTACGCTTTGAGGAATTCGAAATATTTTTATGGGTTCCCAAAGTTCGTTGAACAAAAGCTTTTCGGCACGCGGCTCTTACTTAAGGGTGACTAAAATATGTCCAATATAACTTTTTGATCGCAACGTAGCTTGAAATATAATCGATATTAGCCCCCAAAAGATAGGTATGATTCTGATTCTGAAAGTAATTATTAAATATATCACAAATGTATATAGATATAAGTACTACTGATTTATGAAGAATTTTAGAGATCGGTAGTAGTTTATTGCAAGATCTTAAAATGAGACCACTTCATTGCCTCAAGTGTACACTTTTATCTGTTTTAGCCAGAGTTTTAGGCTGAAATTCATAAATAGTTAAGAGCGCAAACTTAGCGTGAGCTCTTACAAATGTCAAATATATAGGTTTGACAGTTGTGCTCAAAACTGTCTATGTCTTTTCGTGCTTCGGAAAGCATGTTAAGCAGTTGGTCCCGGTTTCGTTAGACCACGTCAGAGACGGCCTGAATAACTCTGAAAATAGGTTTGGTCATTAAACTATGAATATCGATCCTATCGACATCATAACTTTTACTTACAATGTCAGCGACTTTTCTACCAGCATTAATAGAATCCAATCCGTTATTATGACGTATATTTCTGCGGACATTCGTCACATCGATTGCAATGAACTCACCTTGATTTCTCGCAAAAAAAACCAGTAATTTTTCCCTCGCGCCATGTCAAAGGACACCGCTCAATCACCTGACAACCGTCGTAGAACCGAGAGAAGAGCGGAATTTTAGCGGACATTTTCATTGATAAATTTTCTCTTGCACATAATGAAGACGAACATATTATTATATATAAACGGATATCACTCACTTATATTGTTGAAGTCGTCAACAATATAAGTAAGTGATATCCGTTTATATATAATAATTTGTAGTAATGGCTAAGAAGACATTCTAAGAAGAAGAACATCCCTTTGGATATTTTAGGAACGTTATTTTCTTAAAATGTCAATCAAGGGTAGATTAACGAATTAATGTTGAGCAAAGTTCACAACATATCAACAGATCAGAAGAGAATGAAAGAAAATATAAGAGAAAAAGTAGACAAGAAAATAGATATGAAAAAGTACAGATTTGAGACAGAACAAATATGGGAGCAATTCACGATAATCTCGAGAGTAACATTTGCCATTGAAAGAAGATTTCAACGCTAAACCATATCTGACAACTGAAGATGAACACAAGAAAGTCTACAGGAAAGTTTTTATAGTTGAGATTTTCTCAAAATCCTAATTTAATAAAACTTTTATCTATTTAACAGCGCAAAAAAATATGGCAATAGGTGAAGTAGTTTTTAAGATAATGTCAACCTTAAAAACTTTCCTGTACACATTTCCCTGTGTTACATGAGAGAAAATAGAGAACCTCCTTTTTGAAGGTTGTTTCAAAACAGCCGATTTCGTTGCCGCACGTCTGATTCGGCTGCATCTGCCGTTGACAAATGAACGCGGTTTTTTAAACACAGCGCACATTTTCCCATTTTTTCACACAAACATCGAAAACAACCTTTATTTTTACGTCCTAAGGTTTATTTCTACTCTAACTCTCGGTAAAACCAAGTTGGTTAAATGGAGACAGTCTGAGGACGCATAATGTAGGGTGTTTAAGTTATGTAGCGTTAAGTACACGGATTTTTATTACGTTTTTATGTTTACAGGATTTAATATGGCCGCTTGAGCAGTGAACATGGTTTTGCTTTTGTCCATTAGAGTCACGTGGATTTCTTTTTTAAAATTTATGACTGGCATGTTGACATCTGTGTCCTTAATAACTTGCGGAGCATGTTATTGTCAAGGCTTCTATTATTAACATGCATTTCCTTAATTGATTCATCGACACTTAATTTCCACACGAAACCTTTATTAACTTATTTTTCGTCAATCTAAGCTTTCTGACTTTGTACGTTTATTTTTTTTTCTTTCGTTTTCTTTCGTTTTCTTTCTTTGTCTTTCTTTTTCTTTCTTTTTCTTTCTTTCTTCTTGCTTTGATTAATTTTTGTGCGTCAAATACACTTCATTATGTATTGTCGTGAAAGTGTAGTTTAATTACAGAGATTTTGTAGTAATAACTTCCTAAACACCTACTAAACCAAATACACAAGCCAGTAATAATCTTATGAAAATCCCCGAGAATTGTTTCTAAAATATTCACGCTTCGCAACAATATTTTGAACATTATCTCACCGCAATATTAGCCGTAAAGATATCCCGTCAAATATTTATTAGTCACATGAATATTTACAAACCGAAGTAAAACTCAATAACCACTCATGAATATTGTATTGACTAACAAATTCTCTAAGACGAGAGAATTAATTTCATGGAGATAGAATGGAGCTAATTTTTCTCGACGAGTAGTGTTCCGTCAATGGGATAGTGTTGTGGGGGAATCGATTGTTAATTTGTCGATAGTTTAGCAGTTAGCTAGAGATGATGTTACGTAAACAGTAAACTATGGTACTCCATAAAATAACGTGACCAGGTTACACAAATAAGGTTGAGATTTTATGACAAATGATTTGTAAATTATTTTACGAGCACATACCTAGTCTATACTCTAAACTATCATTAGTTAACAGTAGTATTTATGAAAATTTTAAAATTCTTGGAACTGGGCACATAATTTTGTAATTATGTTCTAGGGGTTGTCACTTTCACTCTCAATCATACAGAGAGACATCTGTTTTTGTATGTTCGGTTTCTATTGAAAATTCAAACAAGTCAGTGGCAGAGATGATAAAATTGTCATGCAATAGGAGTCAGCGATGTCAATATGGCTAACTTCATCGGCGGTTCCTAGCTTCATAAACAATGAAGAAGATGAGGCAAAATTTCTCGTCACTGCCCCATCACTAGTAAGGGATTTACCCGGACACGACGAGACGCGGACGTTTGCAATTTGTCCAGCCCATTTGAGGTTGCTTCCGCTAGTAAAAGAATTTGCTCAGAACATTTCACGCTATTACACTCACTTTGACATAACTTTTAAGAAATTCCACTTTGCGAGAATAAAAGATAATCTGATAGGAGGAAAGTTAGTCTAAAAGCCTTTAAGTTTTAGTAACTACTTACATATTTCTTCCGAAGGGACTTGAAAATTTATTGAGTATTTCAATAATCCCAAGTTCAACATTGCTGTTGAAAATCAAGTATTGAGTAACCCGTTTCAATACAACTAACACATCTAACCACACAACTTGTAAGTTATTCCGATGACAGAAACAGTACGCTAGAGCAAATCCGTTCTGAAACTATACGTGTACAGACGATCAATATTGCCCATCTATTCTGACGTCGAAGACGACGTGTCTACATTTATGAACGGAACTCTGAACGGATTTATCAGGATTGAGAGCTGCTGACACTTGCAATTTATTTGTGGAAGCGAATCGATAGCTTGGCGATAAAACTTGACTCTATTACTGTTGGAATCTTTTAAAATAGAGGGTCTATTAGAACTTAAAATTTTAGAATTATTCAACAATTTGATCATTTCACTGTAAACGTCGCAACGATAATTTATAGGTACGTACACACATACAGTCATGTAAGTAACAAGATTTAGGTCATTAGCAGTTTTGTGGGCACTAAGTGTTGTTGGGTCTAGGTCTCTCTAGAATGTTGTGCTATTTACAAACGAGGAGGTTAATGTTTTCGAGTGTACGTATTTATTAGTTTGTAGTTTCTTATACCCTAAATGGCTTGATGGGTTTTGTGTCATTAGATTCGTCTTGATTGGAATGATATATTTTGTCAAAAAAGTAGTAAGGCTATTGTTTTTATAATAATTCATTTGTTTAAAGACTATTTTATTTACTTTCTTTTTAGCAGATGGTAATATAATACAAAGGTAAAGGATGGTAATCAAAAAGGTAAAAAAAAAACCTATTATCGTTAGTGAATCCCCCAGCAAATGTTCAAAGAAAAGAAGCCTTTTTATTCTAATTCTAAGAAGTTGCCGGAAGTTGTTAAACAAATAGGAATTGAGTCAAAAACGAAATAATGTTGTTTATCCAACGTTACTTAATGTCCCTGCTGAATATTTTTTCAAGCATACACTCCTCATGATATTTCCATATTTTCCTGTAGCGTTGAGCCCGGTCCCAAAAATTGTTTCGTATGAAGAGCACGATTACGGACGTGAATGAACCTTTCCGTTGTTTTCTGAAGAATATTCTGCAACTAGCTTTTGTACAGTCGAAGACAGAGATAAGTATACAGGGGGCCTCAATAAGGTTGAGATTTTCTCAAAAACTGCTGAACCTTTTACAGTAACATAGTTTTCACTTTTATCTATCAAACAGTGAAATAATTGTTGTAGTGAAGTAGTTTTTGAGAAAATCTCAACCTTAAAAACTCTCCTGTACACCTTTCTCTGTGTTCCACCGTACACGACTTCGTCTCAGCGTAATACTAATTAGACAAGCAACGACTAGGTGTAAAGTAATATGCTCGCACTCAAAATATGTCCGAATATCTAGTTAGTCCGCGTAGGAATATGGATTATTGATTACTTAATTGATATATTATATCCGCATCTCAATATATTTAAAAAATACAACGCAATGGAACATATTTTGCATAAATTCTACTCGTAAAAAGGTTAAAGTTGATGAAAAAGTCGGTAATTGAAACTTCTTCACATCATCAGTTTTGTAGTTGAAAATATTAAACATAATCGTATTCTCATAAAAATGTAAATAAAATAATTATGAAACGAATGTCTGTGCAAGACTGAAAGTAGGGATTGTTTAAATTAACTAGATATTTTGTTTCCTACGTCCAAAAAATAATCTAAGATTTAGGAAAAAACATACTTAATTGGATTTCCAGATTGTTTTGGTTTATTAATTAAAGTAAGCAACATTTCGTTAGACCTGCTGGTTTAAGGTTTCGAAATTTACCTAATTCTCTTTATAACTTTTTTTTTATACCTATTAATTTTTCTTTCATCGTTCATTCTCTTTAATTACATCAACAATCTTAGTATGACCAAAAGGCAAATATAGCAAGTTTTCTTATACAATATTTATAGTTCCAGTAATATACATATTGACATATCGTATACAAAGAGGACGATTTAATCGGTAAACATAACAAGTTATCTAGAAATACTGGAATATACATTGTAAGAAATTCTTGACATTTATCTAATTTTAATCAAATTGACATCAAAAGTTGCTAAAAAATTTGAAAATTTTAATCTTTAGCAATGACTCCTTGCAAAGAGGTGTAGGTAAATGTATATTCTAAAGAATCTATTGCAATAAACTGTATGAATATCTAATTCCTCTTCCCTTTTTAGCGTTGACAGACTAATCGATAATGAAAATTTAAAAACGTGGCCCTTCCTCCTTCACACCCATTTTTTTCCAAAACCGCTGGAAAGTAAAGTAATGAATGTCCCGCAAAAACGCGGGATATAAAAGGGACAGACAAATTAATGAGCCGAATGGCCAGTCATTAAGTTCAGTTAACGGGATTCACAGTGTCACAGCTAGGGAGTGTTTCTGACAGAATAAATTTTCTTTGCCACTGAACGCTTGTGTGTGACATACAGGAGGTTATATTGATAAACAAATTGAATGAAGTTAGCATATAATAAATTTTAAAATGTAAAAAATTTCAATTTGGAATTTTTTTCGTTTCTTAATTTTCCGAGTCACGGTGTGATGAAAACGAGCATGAAAAACTGAATAATGTAGAGCATTATATCACTAAAAGGCATTGATTGTCTTTCATTATAGAAAATTACATGAAATATGAAACTTTTTAAAATTACATGTATTGTCATATACCATACCACCTACTAAATTATGATTTCTAAGTAAAATATTTTTCCTAAAAATGAGACAGATCATACTTGCCCAAGAGGTTCATTTTTTCTCACAAAAAAAACCACATTTCGTGTTATGTTGAAATATTACTGTTCATAGATCCCGTTGCCTTATTTTGGTCTGCATTAGGTGCCTTTTGGCTGCGTCTTGCGGATAGGATTAGTATTCTGCCGTCGTCTACATTGTAGAATAAAGTTGGCTGAACGTATCATTTATGTATCAGACATAGAGTTACATGAAAAGAGCGCTACTCTTTCATCGAACGGCCAGTGATCTCAGAGAAGAACAGAAATTCCAATACTGATGTTTACATCTCCTCTTAGCAATATGTCAATGACACGTGACGGCGTCACGACTAAGTTTTATTGAAATTTTATTTAAACACATACATGCTTACATATTTCATAAACTCATACCTTGATGGACTTCCAGTTACAGCAATCCCAGTATACCACTTTGATTTCATCTACATCCATCAATCTCTTCATGTACGCTCATCGATTTTTAGAAGACTGTCCTTGGCCCTTTATTTAAAACATCGATATAAATACCGCAATGTTCTGTCGCAGCAGTAAGTATAATGCTCCTTTTAAATAGCTTTATGTATCAGTTACATTGCTTTTTTTGTTCTTTTTTTTTCGCTTCCCACGAGGAAAAGGTCGCGACTCGAAAGAGATCTGTTTTAAACAAAACAAAATGTTAATTAAAAGGGCAGGGACTCCAGACGTGAGCGATCTCATTTATTACATTTTGTGAATTTGTGGTGTGTGCTCCTTTTATATTTTATCCATGTTTGTGAAATAATGTTGAATGGGAGTTAATATTAATGATTCATCGTCATCATCATCAGTCTATTTATATTGCCCCACTGCTCGGGCACAGACCTTCCCTTACATCGAGGGAGGGAGGGAGGGAGGGGAGGGATATTAATGATTGTTTTGTTAATTTTCATTAGATAAGCTAAAAGTAAACTGTTTCTATATCATGTATCAGATTTCTTTGTAAGCACAATATGCTCAGAGAAAATTTAAACTTGAGCATTTCTCTTAAACTACATAAGCAATTGAAAAGTTCTTCAATTAATAATAATGTTGCTTAATATTCATCATCATTAAACTTTATAGTTTAGACTTTAGATGATCCTGGTCAAGTAAAGTCAAGGTAAGTTTTAATTACCAACATTGCTCAGGTTTCAACATTTAATTTAGGATCACACACAACTTGTTTTGGGTGACAGCTATTTTATTATCTGTATTTTATATTAGTGAATACAAAGATTCTTATTATATTTATTCTCATAAGATTAGCATACTAATATAAAAACTTAAAATAATACAAATAATAAAAAGTAATATTTACAAAATATTTACATAATTAATAATTAGTGAGTACTGTTTTGTTCAATGTCTTGTTTTAAATGAGAGCTGTGGTTACTGCAATTGTTGCAATCAATGTTTTTGTAATTTAGTTATCTAATATGTACCATCTATTGGAGGCATTGATATAAACAAGTAAATAAATCTCTCCAGTTCCTAACTACGACCTTTCTGTAATGGTCGATATCTAATTTATTTGCTGTCAAATTTTTCCATTGAATCCAATTACATCTTCAACGCCATTGTGTGCTTTAATCATGGACTTGTCTTTAGTTTGTGTTAGATATTACTTCGAATGTTTTAATTGAAAGGAAATATTGTTTCCTCATTCCTTGTTTTTTGCCTGTGCTGTTTGGTTTTCATTATATTGAATCGATATCGTATTTCGCTTCCGTTCTGTTTCATTAAACAATTCTATTTTAACAACCTGTTAGCGAAAACCTAAAATAGAATTTTCAGAGATTTATATTATTATCTCAATAACTGTATGTAAAAATTGTCTCACTAATTGATAGAGTATAAGCACATACCTACTATGTAATTGCAATATAAATTTTTAAATCGGTCCAGACGCTTTTAACAAAATATTAAAATGTGTTTCTTACTTTTCTCTGGTTTAGACCGTACTTAAGTATAGGTTATTTAAAAAATAGTAAAATTAAACCCATATGAACTTAGATCTAAAACACGATAAAGAATGCCTAGTCAATATAACATAACTTTTACAAACATAAAGTAAGTATGCACTTTACAAGGAAACAAATTATCGAAGTAGGTAATTTTATCCCCTTCGATTTTACACCTGTAAAAAATATGTTGTAACCAGAGTGCGATAAAATTACGAAAGCATTTACTAAAATTACGATGACCATCTTTTCATTCTTGTGGCTAAAATTGATAGGAAAAAACCGATGAGAAAATTTTCCCCTAAACCCGCGTTTATAGGCAGTTATGGGGGAGTTATGGGATCTCGATATTATAGACGGAGCTACTCCAAAGATTGGTCGTTCGAGTACCTTTGCGGTGCTCAGTCAAGTCTTTATAAATAGAGACTGGACGAAAGATTTTTTCACCGACGCTGGAATAGTTGATAAGTATTGAAAATTGATTTATTTTCCTAAATTTTTCAAATCAGACTAGAGCAAAATAATATAATTCCTTTCGGTACACCGTGATCAGTTTCCAAAATTAATATAATTTATTTCTTGTAGCCGCGGATACCGTGAACGGTGGGTAAAAACATTGATTGGTTTTTGTGTTGGAAACGGATCCCGGTATCGGTGGAGTCAAACTGCCGTGATCCGTTTCCAACTCAAGCGGATCCCGGGATCCGTGGAGACAATCCTGTGGTCGGCACCTGTGGAAACTGAACTGAAATCAGTTGAAAAATTAAATAGTTACAGATATGTTGAAAATCGGAAATCAGATTGTGACTTCACGTCTTAGAAATTCCATAGAAACTTATTATGCTAAATTCGTTTTGCCAAAAGGGGATCAAATACAAAGTATAAATAATTTTTACAATCGCTCAATTAGATCTTGTGCAAATTTTCACTTTATTGAATGTCCCTGCCAAATTCTCTTTGTATTAATGAAAATTCCAGGAAAAAAATATCAAGTCTTCGATGTACCTACTTGAAAATTAAGCATTATCAAAAAATCCTAAACTTTTTAATCAGATTATCTCTAACCAAGGTTCCTGTAAGTAGATACCTACTAAGGTTGATTTGTCTGATAAATTGAATGGATATCTATTGAAAATCTATGTCAGGGTAATAACAATAATTCTACTTGAATGATACCTAATGGCTTCGATGCCTCCTTTATTTTCGAGATGAATTGATTTAATCAAAGAATCTATATTTTTGCTGAAACCGGCTCTTTATTGGTTCTAATTTGTGTGGACAGATTTGGGTCAGATTTGAATCTATTACCGTGGTTATTGGAAATATTTAATGTTAATGAGTTATAAATGTCTTTTATAAACTATTTTATTCAATATTAATAATTCTATATACACTTGCTCTGCTTGCTCCAGATTTCGTCTATATATATCACGCACACACACACACACACAACACACACGCGCGCGCGCATATCGCCGCCCAAATCAAGTCTTATTTTGTAAACAAAAACTACTGACAATATAAGCTTTTTCTGTGAATATTGCATAGTTATTTTCAAATTATTAGATCAGATCGGAGTAGGGTTGAGTGGCGTGCTTTGGGAGAGGCCTATGTCCAGCAGTCGACTGATACGGGCTGATGATGATGATGAGATCGGATCTCTTTATTTTCACAATGATTAACAGGTTCAATCTATCAGTGCCTTCAGTGTTACAACAGGTTTAATTGACGATCATATTTGTCTACAAAATAAGACACTTGATTTGGGCTTCGGTATACACCCACACACTGGTCTGCAGGTAGAGAACTTTGAGTGAAGAACACTGTATTGTAATCATTTCATTTCTAATCAACATTTGTTAAAATCGATGCCATCGTAGGTGGGTAGATACAAAATACTTAACTGTAACATTTTCTATTATTTATTTATTTGATTAAGACATAATATGTAAACAGTAATTACTTATCCCTTCCAATTTCATATATTTACTTATTACATAAGCACCTGTTGGGAAGACGCTAGTCCCCACGACACAGGGAATCCTAGTGTGGGGACTAGAATGTTAGTTGCACGCCTTAAAACACAAGTAAACATTAATTGTATCTAGAATTAAGTTAAAACTGTACAAAAGACATTGTCACTTTTCAATGGAGCTTTGCCCCACCTACAAAACTTCGTGACCATTTAAGCTGTACCTATCATTTCGGTGGGGACTTATTACAGGTTTCATATATTGCATAATCATAATCATTTTCTACTACTTTCGCAACTCCTATAGAAGAATAACAAAAACAATGAATAAATCGCTTCGATTTCTTACTATTTTCTGAATTCTTAATTAAGCTGTTCTTTTCGAATCGCAACTTGTACAAAACTTTATTTTAAACCAATAATTTTAATAAAAAAAAAGAGATATTTTTACATTTATTCGTTATCTTGTACAACTTGCGGTTGATGGCGGGGCAGAAACTGGCATTGTCATTTCTGGTTCCAAATAAAAATTATTATTATTATATTTATTTATTATTTTCCACAGTACAAACAAGACTGGTATAATGCCACTCACGGGCCCAAGCCAAAGTGAGAAGCATGTACAATGTTTAAAAAAAAAACACATTTCACTTAAGATAATACACATAATAATAACTAAACATACCTACATTATTATTATTATAAAATGTTCTTGTAGACCAATTAGTACGGGCATGGAAAGTCAAAATAATTTGACATACTTAGTAGGAAGTTTCAATATTATAAACTTGTAGTAGATAGTTAACAAGTTATCTTCTACGAAACGTCCTACACATGTCTGCCTTCTAAGTTCTTATTGGTTTCAATATCAATAAACTTGTACCACAGCTACAAGTAGGGGAAATTGGCCCAAAGTGGACCACCGCGGAATTGTTGATACATAAGTTTACAACGTTTGTGGCTTTTTGTTTTGGTGCAAGTACCCATTATTTGAGAGCTCGGTGGCTCAGTGGTTGAGTCAATGGACTTGCAATATGGAGGTCCCAGGTTCGATCCCCAGCTAGGGCAGCCATGTACCTACAGTCGAAGACAGAGATAAGCATACAGGGGGCCTCAATAAAGTTGAGATTTTCTCAAAAACTACTGGATCGAATTTAATAATTATTTTACAGTTACATAGTTTAAACTTTTATCTATCAAATAGTGAAAGAATTATTGCAATGGGTCAAGTAGTTTTTGAGAAAATGACAACCTTAAAAACTCTCCTGTACACCTTTCTCTGTGTTCCACCGTACCAATGAGTTATCCTCGGTTTTTTCGACGGAAAAACTTACGTACATTTACCGAGTGCTCTCAAAAACGGTTAAGGAAAACATCGTGATGAAACCTGCATGTCATAGAAGAAGAAAAAATCTATGGCATGTGAAATCCGCCAACCCGCACTGGGCCCGCGTGGTGGATTATGACCCGAGCTCCCTCGATGTAAGAGAAGGTCTGTGCCCGAGCAGTTGGGACATATAAATAGACTGATTATGATCATGGTGACCCATTATTTGGGAAATCTAACATACAAGAAACAAAATTGTGTGTACGAATTATACCTACCTTTATTGTAATAAATCGGTAAGGGTACCTATTTAACAAGCATTGGATTAAGGTGTATTTTCGTTAATTTTATATAATACAGTGATAATGCCAGATTCTGCCCCACCATCAACCGCATGATGTACAAGATAACGAATAAATATAAAAATATCTCCGTTTTTTTTTATTAAAAATATTGGTTTAAAATACAGTTTTGTACAAATTGCGCGTCGAAAAATCAATTTTAAAAGTTTTTGTACGTTTTCCTCTTAGTTTTTCCGCTAATCATTCATTGTAACGTGACATATTTTTTTTTATTGTGGGCCCACCATCAGACAATGTAACAGATAGTGCTGAGCGTTAAACATTAAGAAATCGAGGCGAATTATTCGTTATTTTTGTTATCCGTTTCTACTACTCTCGCAACTCTTACTGTTTATGATTATGCAATATGAAATCTGCAATCAGTCCCCAACAAAATGATAGGTACAGCTTCAATGTACACGCAGTTTTGTATAGGTGGGGCAAAGCTCCATTGAAATCTGGCAATGTCATTTGTGGTCAACGTGGAAACAGAATTGAAATCATTTGAAAAATAACATAGTTATTGACATTTGCAAGTCAGAAATCTAATAGTAAGATGTTACATGATGTCTTGTCTTACTAATTCCATACAAATGATAATGCCAGATTCTGCCCCACCATTAACCGCAAGTTGTACAAGATAACGAATAAATGAAAAAATGTCTCCGTTTTATTAAAATTATTGGTTTAAAATAAAGTTTTGTACAAGTTGCGATTCGAAAAAAACAGTTTAATTAAGAATTCAGAAAATAGTAAGAAATCGAAGCGATTTATTCATTGTTTTTGTTATTATTCTATAGGAGTGGCGAGAGTAGTAGAAAATGATACTGATTATGATTTGGTCACGTAGTTTTGTAGGTGGGGCAAATCTCCATTGAAATGTGGCAATGTCTTTAAATCTAAGTCATTTTACTTAAAATGAATGAAGTGGGAGAAAGAAGAAGCCCCAATCCTTCTTTGAATTAAGTCCTATTCTAGACCCGCCTAATGTGATTCTAATCTCCCTGGAAAACATTGAAAAACATCACGAGCCTTTTCATGACTATAATAAGCTCAGGTTCACCTGTGAAAATGCTACATAAGATTCCCTTTCCCTACACGGGATAAACATCATTATCCTTTGAAATAAATCTCCAATTAACCCTAACTTCCTCTACAATTTCACTATGAACTGTTCTAAGCTCACATTATAACGTAAGTTGCCAACATCCAGTACAAGTTTACCGCAAGCCACTGGCAAAAGTAAAGCACTTAAGGCTGTGTGCTCAACGAAAGCCGGAGTTATGAAACTTCATATCTTTTTGATTCATTGAAGGGTATACAGTACAGGATTATGTTCGAGTTTAAAGAGGATTTTGATTAAAATTTAATGTGGTGTGGATTATAATGGATATAATAGTAGTTAATACTCCTAAAGAGGAGACGAGCTTCACTTATGTTATTATCGCAATAGACTTTGAAAACCCGTTAGTTTTAATGCCACTTTTTCTTCTCAGCCTTTTCATGAAAAATTGTGTACAAAATGTACGGTGGAACACAGAGAAAGGTGTACATGAGAGTTTTTAAGGTTGAGATTTTCTCAAAAACTACTTGACCTATTGCAAAAATTCTTTCACTGTTTGATAGAAAAAGTTAAAACTATGTAACTGTAAAATAATTATTAAATTCGGTCCAGTAGTTTTTGAGAAAATCTCCACCTCATTGAGGCCCCCTGTATACTTATCTCTGTCTTCGACTGTACAAAAAGTTTTTGTCATGCAAATGAAAATTCACGACCAAAATATACGAAAAATATAGGTACGACCTATAAAAATAAATAATAATATTTATTTAAATAATACATACAATACAATAATATCAGTGAATGCAGTTTCTCTCACGGTGGCTTTTCATCACCGTTTGAACAATCGGCAAATATACGACGTTATTTGTCTCGAAAAAACCGATAAAAACTCATTGGTTCATATCCAATCTGAGATTCACACCTTTCCGTAATCGGAGACCAGTGTCATAATCATAGCGTCAACGAACTCTTCATAGGTGCATGTCCGACCTGGAAACCAAACCTCTGTAAAGTCCGGTGTCCTAGTGACATCACCACCTTTTTTTGTCCCAGGTAAAACACGTTTCCGTGTACCACCACGCACAGGGAGCGTGTTGATTGTGTCGGGCTCGCCGCCCTGAAGGGGCGGAATACCGGCTAAACTTCCTGGGATGTTCCACCTCGTGCCATTGTTGCCGAACCACGGGAACTGCGATACATCCGCGACCCGACTGGCGCCCCGAGCACTCCGCTGTAATAGTCCACAATTCATCATCCATTCATCCATCAATTCATAATTCATTTATCCATCAGCGACATCACCACCTAGCTCTGACATCATCATCATCGACCCGTCTCAGTCCTGGACGCAGGCCTCTCCCAAAGCACGCCACTCAACCCGATTCTCGGCCCTTTGCATCCAATCTCTGCCAGCCCTGACCAGACCCTGCGAAGGTCATGAATGTAATTACTGTTTAGTCATATCAGCACAGTAACAGTACGTGATTTCCTCAGACCACGTTCCCACGATTTAGGATCCCGGATGGTACCCAAAACGGCCGGATGCGCCTAAGTGGCACATGAGCACGTGACACCGATTCCACTTATAGATAAAGTGAAGGATCTTTCATACAATCCTCATAGGTCTACTTTTGGTTGAGTACGTAGAGCAAGAACCAGGGTATAATATTTTAGTGTTGTGAAGGTGTAGAAGGAAACACTAATTTGCGTGTTGAATAATCCATATTTTATTGGAAAATATGCTCAATAATATTTTAAAAACGCTAGTCCACAACTATGTATGAAGTACAGGGTATGTATGAAGTTACTTAAAAGCAAACGCGCACCACGCGGCAGCATCAGTGCTCCAGCGACGCGCGTGGCGACAACTCCTCTGCAAGCTTAATAAAGATTGAAGATTACCGAAGAATCCTGGATACGTCTTAACAGTCCTTTTCAGGGCTATATCCTAGTTTCTCGTAAACAGTCCTTTTCAGGGCTTCAGTGTTTCAATACGATCATGTAGTTAATATACAATTAACCTACAATATTCTTGACATCTTTCAGTGTCATTAGACAGCTATTGATTGAAGGCTACGGTTGCTATATTTGCCTAAGAACATTGATATCCTATAAACAACTAAATACATAAAGGTCTTACTAAAACAATTTATAAAACGTCCAAATAAGGGTCCATTGTTAACGTCCAAATAATATCCAATAAAGCAAATGAGGGTTCATTAATCAGTTTGGACCTTCTTTGCGCTCGGACATTTTTAGAAGGCAGACTGTGTATTTAGTTGTTTATAGGAGGTCAATATCATAGGAATAGATATCGTTAAATGTAGTCAAATGGAGGGAAAAGTAGGTACGGTGGAACACAGAGAAAGGTGTACAGGATAGTTTTTAAGGTTGAGATTTTCTAGGAGTTTGTTTGTAGGAGATCAATGCCTAAGAACTAAAATGGCGGAGACTTAATATAGATTGCCATTGAAAGAGAGTCGGCTCTGCTCTCTAACAGCTTGTTATGCATCTTACGCTCAGTAATTAAACTTTATACGTAGGTAAGTAGTTGCGTCACCCGTTTTGTCGCCACAACAATTCCACTAAGTTCTCAAGGTGACGCAGCTTTGCGTCTTTTAATTATTCACGAACCAATTTCTGCGCCATGTTTGCGGTCCTATGTCTTGTGGAGGTAACCGCATGGCTTCGCGAACGAGTTATGTACTCTACTTGCTCGAACTATAAAGGGATTGTTTTGTTTGTTTGTGTAAAACAGCCAAAGTTACGATAACTATTTCACTGAAGTTTTTTGTACAGTACCAATCAGCCAACTAACATGAGCATGCCGAAGTTAAATATGAAATACGTTTTTCGATACTTCAATTGGAGGAATGAACACCTATTCATTGCCTTATTCGAAAAACTCTTTTTTTGATCGGGAATGTAGTAGAGTGCATTACACAGGTTCACAAGCAAACTCGTAGCGTTTGCTAGTTATTAATTTAATTCCTATCACATGGTATTATTAATTTTCTGCATGTGTAGGTTTTTGAATGAAGATTATATCTACCTACGATACAATACCCTTACCACTCGAGCGGAAACTAATTCCTATGAGGAGAGGATTTATATATATAAGTAACAATTTGTAGGGGAAACAACCCTAACAGTTATCTATCTATAAAATTAGTCTAAAATAATAATGAGAAGGAAAATTTATTTCCCTTGAATCATAGTAAGGTGTTATTTTTTTACTAATTTTTATTATTATTAGAGGGGTTCGTAGTCCAGTTGCGAGTGCACATTGAAAACGATCGTACAAGTTAAGCAACGTTGGGCGACGTCAGGACCTGGATGGGTGACCGCTAGTGACATTTTCATCTGAGCCACTCCGTGCCTCGGAAAGCAAGTTAAGCAGTTGATCCCGGATGCTGTCGCTCGGCAGCAGTCGTTAGGCCACGTCAGAGGCCTACGGGCGGCCTGAATAACTCTGACAAATAGGGTTGGTCACTAAAGCATACGACAAAAGAAAGATTATTATTTACGTTGGCAACATTAAATAAAGGAGTAATACTAATTATTCATAATGTTTTGAAAGTGTAAAAGCAAATTTTAAGAAAATAGACGTGTATTTTATTTTCCATTACTCTTTATGGAACTAAACCCACATACCTAAAGTGATTTTACCCCTAGTTAAGGTAATTTATTCGAGACTCAAATTATTCAACGAGCTTTCTAGACTCCCAGCTTTCTAGGTTTTGCGGTATTGTCAGAAAGTTCTTGCGTTCGACCTTTTGTAAACTTTTAAAACGAATCTCATAAATATTTCAAAAGGTAAATTTTCCTAAGTAGGTGAAATAGATGAAATAAATATTGAAATGTTACAATGGTTTTGATTGCAACATGTACCGAAAATTAGCTTAAAAACTTATTACGTACATTCATAGTAAAGTTAGATTTTTAATACTTGTGTAGGTAAGGTACAGTGGAAGACAGAGATAAGTAGATATACAGGGGACCTCAATAAGCTACTGGACCGAATTTAATAATTCTTTCACAGTTACATAGTTTTTACTTTTATTTATCTAAAAGTGAAATAATTTTTGCAAGTAGTTTTTGGGATAATCCCAACGTTAAAAAAAACTCTCCTGTACACATATCTCTGTATTCCACCGTACACATGCCATACTCATAGCCATACGAATTCGATCACAAATTGTACCGTTATCGATTCTCGATTAAATGATATCATGAAATGATGCGTGTGACAATTATGGTATCACATTGACACTTGTTCAACATGTCATCTCATTATAGGTATCATTTCATCGTTTTGAGAAAATAGGTGGGCCGTTTAGAATCGAAAGAAATCCTTATCAGAATCTCTGGCTCGCAATGGACAAATGCCATGTGTCAATGTGAGTCTATTATTATGTATGAAAATATGTTGACGCTAATATCTGCTTGTGTCTATAATCTGACGGTCCTGACTTTTAAGACCGGCTGAACGGAACTGACAAAGCAACGTAAACAACATAAAGGGGATTTTATAAGAGTTCCACTCCTTTGTAGCCAAGTGTGACTACAAGGAAAGAATATTGGATTTTCAGGCGATTTCATCGGAAAATTCTTAAGGGACTGTCAGTCGAGTTTACGTCATCGATCGTTTCCTTTTTGAGGAGATGGGGTTAATATAAATTAAAGGTGATTGATAATAAAAAAATGTTTTTACTTAGTTCTTTTTTTATGGGGAAAAAAAAATGGTTTGGTACCTACTTGGTAATTTTAGTACTTATTCATATTATACCAAGACATGCCGACCTTAACGACGTCATCCGTCGGGCTCTTGCTACCGCCGGTGCGCCGGCCGTTCTCGAACCAAACGGTCTGGCGCGCGACGATGGCAAGAGACCAGACGGTATGACCCTCATGCCTTGGAAGATGGGACGGCCTTTGGTGTGGGACGCAACCTGCGTCGACACCCTTGCGCCGTCGCATCTTCCAAACACGTCCAGCAAGGTCGGCGCTGCGGCCACCACAGCCGAAAACCTCAAACGGCGCAAATATGCAGCTATCGGCGATGGCTACATGTTTGAGCCGTTTGGGGTGGAGACGCTGGGACCATGGGGGCCGGGAGCACACCGCATCGCTAGGGAAATATCGCGGCGCCTGGTCGAGGCATCGCGTGACCAAAAGGCTGGCAGCTACTTCGCACAACGTATCAGCCTCGCGATACAGCGGGGCAACGCTGCCAGCCTTTTGGGCACGCTGCCTATAGTGGGGGACCTGGGGCAGGTTTTCTATCTTTAATTTTATTTTTTTATTATTAGTTTGTTATTTGTATTAGTTTAATAAGATATTGGAAGGAAATGAAATTAAAAACTAACATTAAATAACTTATTCATTGAAAAATCACATTACACAATATCAATCAGAGAGATAATATCGATCAGTTTCCAACGTTCGTGGTTATAACAACTTAAGACATCTCTAGACTCCTCTCCATAAAAGTGTATTAGCAATATAAAGTGAAATTATCATAAAGAATAAAAACGTAGATATCGCCTTAAGTATGGAAAATAAAATAGAATATCTCTCTAACACACAAACGGAAATAAAATAGACTGAGCGAGAGACAAATAGAGTTCGTTCAGATCGTAAGTGTGAACGTTAAAAAGAAAACTGCTATCACATTCTCTGAAATGGAGAAAGGAAGATTTATGGACGGTGTGAAAGATTATGAATGGTATGACGACATCACAAGTAGCGCAAATAAGACTTGGAAGAAATTAATACTAGAACCGACGGTACTCGTGTATAGCAAGATACTGAAATTGAAATTGTTACGGACTTGGCCACCTTTTGTGCCATGTTTTTATAACTTTATATTTCTTTCTGTCAACTTTTCTGCCATTGTAAGCACCATGAAGCACACCTAAATTATACCATCTGATATCTTGAAATTAAGCCTTTTGAAGGTTCTCTTGAAAATGGCGGGAAACGACGGTAGCAAAATTATTTGAGAATTTTTGTTTTATTGTCTACAGTGGTTATTTAGAGATTAATATCACGTTAAATTAATTAATCAGAAAATGTTTGCGAGTGACAGTATGGTGAATTTGTTGGATAATTTGAGCAAGATCTGGGGTTTCAAGCTTTTATCAAGAGTTCCCGCTACAAGCTCGGGAGTGAACGTGACTATCGAGCTGCTTCGTCCAGAGTGATGACGCTACGGCGTCTCCTCTGGATGAAGACAAGAAGACGCGGCTACCCAGGGTGAAGACGCTACTGAAGAGAAGATAGAAAACTATTATATATTGAATTTTCTGTAACATGACATTGGCAAATGACGAACTGTCGAGGCCATTAATAAAATAAATAAATACTGAACTGAAATAATTTGCAACAAATCACGCTAAAACTAATAAATACGAATGAATAATGGAGACTCGGCATAAAAATAAATCTACTACGGCATTTGAAAAGCATTCGTTCGTAAGTCGCCTGTAGGCTGTTTTTTAATTTGTCATTATCATGTTAGTTTACATTGAAATATTACTAAATTAGATACAATTTATACCAAAATTCTTCACCATGTAGAGGAACCTTTTACAGATGAAGCATTTTACGCAGCAGGGTTTAGTCGAGACAATCACGGCTCAGCCAAATTCGCGCCGCGCGTTTTGCAACGCGTGATTCGCTATGCGACTCTATTTACGTGACCGTCTCATCTGTCTGTCTCCGACATAAGGTCAAATAAGACGGAGATACTGCTTGCTCCCACTTCGCCTTGGCTATTCTTATTTGCGTATTAGTCATAATTGCTATGTATGGTTGGTATGCTCGACAAAATATTCGTCTTATTTGTGTGTAGGTACGATGGAACACAGAGAAAGGTGTACAGGAGAGTTTTTAAGGTTGAAATTATCTCAAAAACTACTTGACCTATTGCAAAAATTCTTTCACTGTTCGATAGATAAAAGTTAAAACTTTGTAACTGTAAAAGAATGATTAAATTCGGTCCAGTAGTTTTTGAGAAAATCTCAACCTTATTGAGGCCCCCTGTATACTTATCTCTGTCTTCGACTGTACGTCAAGTATTTGACAAGTACGACAATCATCCAATAGCGAATACGAATAGCCAAGTGAAGTACCACCATAACAGAAATGCCATAATCGGAAGTGTGGACTGTGGATTCACAATGACAGCCAAAAACCTCATTTTCACGCCAGCCAATCAGCGGACGGGATTATTTCAGTAGTTTTCAGTGTTCTTGCGAGTCTAAATCCACCCGGACTTGCATAGAAGCCCGGAGATCGCATACACAATTTATGAATGTACCTTATTTACGTCAAACTGTCCGCGTTCGCGCAAACTGTCGGATAAGTACTTACGAACTTTTGTTTGTTCAAACCAGTTCAAATGGACACGGTGCGCTCGCCATTGGATACGTTTTTGGTTGGGAATTTTTCTAGAAACCCGCAGCAAGGTTATACAGGGTATAACGTAAAGGGTATATGAACCCGAAGGGAGGGTGTTCAGTATCGGTAACTGAACAACTTTTGTTCTACGACTTTTCGATTTTCGCGAATTTATTTTTTGACTTTTCATACATTACGTACCGGGCAGCTGATCGATTTGTATGAGACATTAATTTATTTTTATTCGAAAAGTCGTAGAAAATGATCCTGATTATGATTATGCAATATGAAACCTGTAATAATTCGCCAACAAAATGATGGTACAGCTTAAATGGTCACCTAGTTTTGTATGTGGGGAAAAGCTCCATTGAAATGTGGCAATGTCTTTTGGCCAATTTCAAATAAAATACATACCGAAACGAGATCAACCCGTCAGATCGTAGAGCAAACTTGTACAGTTTGACTCACACTGCAAAGTTGCACACTATTTTATTCTTTACTGAGTTGCAGTCTTTATACATTCTCCATCCCGTGATCCCGGAATATAGGAGTAATACTTTCATACTGGCGAGTTAGACCGGGTGAATTTAACGGCCATTTTGTAACGTTTACGTAGAAGGTAAGTAGATACACCGAAATAAAAGATTAGCTGTGGTTTTACCCGACTGCTCCAGAAAGAGGGTAAAGTTTTTGAGTATATTCAGGTATAGCCGAAATCAGATCTAGTGTAACACCTTGGACCGTTCTTATTATCTGCGTCACAAGAGTTGAATTCGTACTGCAAGTGTTACCATTGATCTGCTGTTTTCCGTACAACCGTTAGGTACAAACTACTGGGACAGCCAAGTGTTTTGCTGTTTTTGCTAGTTTGATTGGTTTACAATTATTTGCTCTGACGGACCATGTTTTCTGTTAAATGACTCATATTAAATTTTACTAGTTGACCGAGGATTTAATAAAATAATTCTTAATCACACTTGCCATGTTTTTGCTACGTAGTTGTTGGTTGTTACTTACATTTAGCAAAACGATGTCAGTAACGAATTAAACTGACCGTCTATCGATCTGACATTCACATCGTTAAAGTCGACCTTGACTGATAAAACATTATCGTCATAAAAACATTTTATGACGTCACTAACTAAGAAAATTACTTCACAAACGTCGACGTGCACTAAGATCGAGCTGTTCGTCTTATTTTTACGATGTCCAACTTTAGTGTTGGACGGCTATAACTATCGATAGTTTATCGATGACTTCAAATTAACGGAATGGACATAATTTTTGATTCGATGAGTTCATCTGTTATAAGATATTGATCTTGAAGATAATTGAACTATTCAGCAATAAATTGTTTAATGATTAATATAATTTACAATACTATTCTTGTAATTAGTTCGATCTACATAGCGCCGTATAATTATTTTAAATCGCAAGATTTAAAAGTTAACATAGCAATTACCCTTATCTCCACACCGTAATGCACATATTTGTTCTGAGATAATAAAAAAAGAAGCACTATTTCTCGCACTTTCGACGGAATACATAATTATATTTGACGCGTGTGTAGGAGCGACCAGCGCAAATATGTGCATACGTTGTGGCGATGTGTTAACTGTTTAAATTGACGCTTCGATGCGCTTCGACTCTGCTGTAGCATGAATAGACCCTTATTGTGAAGAATTTGATGCTTCAATGCGCTTTGTCTCTAGTTCAAATTCTGGTAACGAAAATTTTTCAATCTTTTAAAGCCACCTTTTAATGCTTATCGACATGCGGACATCACTATTTCCACGGTGGAGTTCTGCTCAATAATTCCAAGGCTAAGATGGACTCAGGATTGGATTCGCTGGAGGCGATGAAATTGTTATTTTATGTGACGTGACGTGGGTTGCCGCTGGATTAGACAGTCTATCATAGAACACACGATTGCAGGCGACGTGACGCTTCTCAATGCCAGGGGAACAAGAAATTCCTAATTGACAGTTACTATCTCTAAACGTAGAAATACCTTTTAGCTATAGAGGTAAGCAAGCAATCTTTATACCCTGCGCAAGAAAGAGGGTTATATTTTTCAAGTGTATGTATATCTAATTCTTTGGCACGCCCTACAGCCTACGGCTTGAATGGATTTTAACATTTATATGCTATAAAAATAATCAAAGGGGGTCCAACTTTTGTCAGTCGGGTTTTTGTTTTATGAAATACTTTCTGCTTGTTCATGGCTTCTTTTTATCAGCCCTAGCTGAAGAAGATAAGAATGAAAAATGGGTTTTAAGAAATAATAAGAATATAGTAAGAAATAACGGTAATGTATGAGACTGTGAAAGACCGATCGCCGCCCGGTTGCCGCTCCCTTGCTGTGCCGCAGACGATCCATTGCTGCGTTCAGTCTGTCATCTTTCATAGAGTTTCATTCGTTACAACCACTGCAGCTTTTTGATATAAAAGTATCCTAGGTCAATCTCGTAATCATGACCTCCCATTGCAAAATAAAGGCCAATTTCCAATATCCCTTCGTTCAGGTCTCAACAACTCTATTCACTGTCAATTTAAAGCGCCCACCCGTTCATTCACTACGACGACATAAGGCAGATAACACGTTCAGTGAACGAACGAGTGAGTGAGCAATAAGTGAATGAACTATTTCAGGTAAGTCGAGCGAATGTGAAGAACGAACACAAAGAAAATGAGATTTTTCTCTTTACTTTCAGGAAAGTTTCACTTGTGAATGGAGTTGGTCCTGAAAAATAACCCTATTCGCATTCGGCTATTCGAATCCTACACATGATATAAAAAAACTCTATTTCTTCAAAATAATGCATCACAAGAAAATTTGTGATGTTTTAAATAAGTAGAAAAAGCGTTCATTTCTAATGACACCACTAAAACACTAGGATGTCGTGGAGAATAAACCGATCGTATTTCCTTTACACTCGAATAGAGATTGCTCATGACACTCCGATGGTGTCATCCCTCCATCTGATCGTGGGCTTCCCATACTACGTTTACCCGTTCGTGGTCTCCATTCGATAACTCGTCTACCCCGTCGGTCGGTTCTACCACAGATGTGGCCATTGCTATTTCTGTTTGCTTTTATAATCAGTGTCACTCACTTTTGTTCTCTAGCGGATATACTCATTTCTTATTCTATCAGAATCGTTTTTTGACACTGTAAGGCATAATAAAGTAGCAGTTACAGTTGCTTAGGTGGTACAGAGACACTTGCAGTGTACCCAGATCGGGCATTCAATAAATTATATAAACAATAAAAACATGCAGTCATTTGTGAATAGGTACTACATACACAATATACGTAATATCCACCAAAGAGATGTCAAGTATAGCTCTTTCCATAGGTCGCTGAGCGACTTTGAACTTATGGGTCAGTCTCACCGTCAGTGTCCACGTTTCGATAATATTTAATCTCGTCTAAATTACGAACTTTTATCCTCAGATTTAAAATTAAAATAATGCCCCGAACTAAAGCGTACCACTAACAACATGCATGCAGTTTTAAAGAGAAAATTTTAAATTTCCTCTCAAAGACGGCCGCCCGCTGACATCACATTTGCTCTAAAGTGTAGTGAGGACAGCTCTCACATAGCATGAATGTTATGGTGTTGGTGCAAGGCAGAGACGAGAGGCGATTTTCATGACACACTGACCCAGCTGATGCTTCAGGGTACTTTACCATCAGAACGCTTAGCCAAGTGTCAAAGTCAAATTTCCTTTTTGCAAGTAGGTAAGCACGTTCTGTACATTTATGCAAGTCAACATATTTTTGACGAGTGTCTTTCTATAAGACTAGAATGAAAAAAAAATAGATGTGAAATTATTATTAGTTATCTCGTCCTCCTCTGGAGGAAGAAAACACACGACAGCTTAATATGGTATAAGAAAGCAATCTGCTTTAGGCTACTTTACCACCAGAACGCTTAGCCAAGTGTCTTTCTTTGAGACTAGAATGAAAGAAAATAGATATGATGATTATTAGTTTTATTAATAGACTCTACAGTTTGTCATTTGCTAATTTCATGTTACAGAGCATTTTATATCTTAATCTATCGTCTTCTTTCTTCCTCCGGAGGAGTCGCCGGAGCGTCGTCACCCTTGAGACGCTCTCATCGTCTTCATTTCTTCTTCCAGAGGAGACGTAAGAGCGTCATCGACTCTAGACGAAGTAGCTCAGCAATCATTTTCACTCCCGACCTCTGTAAGTGGGATCCTTGAATCGAAAGGAAAGGCGATTTATAAGTTGAGTTTACTGCCTTGTAATGCAAATGAGGGCAACATTAAAGTTATTACTGTTTATGACATTATTATTTACTTTATTCAAAATATTTTTGAACTGATTTTTATTAAGTTCATGACTTAAACCACCCATCAAATCCGCCGTGCCTTGTGGAGACATCTTATTTAAACTCAAGCTCGCTCGATGTCTCCTGGATTTGCATGCACTCCTTGTTCGATATATATTTTAAGTGGTTCTTAATACAGAGTACCTTTATGTTGAGGAATGTTCTAGATTTATGTGGAGAATATTCTCGAGATCCGTTCGAGACCTCTATTCCAGAACCTGTCTTCATCAGTTCTACGACAGACCAGTCTACTGCCACTTCAGTTTGCTGATGCTATGAGCTACGTCAGTTTCTGTTGGTCTTTAGCGGATAAACTTATTTCTTCATCTACTACTACCATAGAAACGTTAAGTATAGCTCTTTTCATAGTTTGCTGAGAGATTTTGAACTTGGGGGCCAGCCTCGCCGTCAGTAGTTCACGTTTCGGCTCCGTAAAATATACATGCATACTTTAAAATTAGCATGATTCACTGTGGTAGTATTCGGAAACCTTAAAGAGTCAGTTGATGGTTACTGGACTGAAGATATACCAAGAGTCTGCGGAATTGAAGTTGAATGATCGACATTTGGCTGATGATGACAGAAGAGACTTATGTCCAACATTGGATCCGTGGGCCTATGATGAAGACGTATTATATTATTATTTTGTATCAGGTGTTGCCACAAGCTCAAGGGTCACTATGGCCTCAAAGGTATATTGTGACCGTCTGCAGTCTTTTATCAGTTCCGATTCATGGAAAACCATAGCCATCAAAATCCTGGTGATACCACCAAATCAAGGCTATTAAGCTTTATCTACTTGTTTACTGGCGAATTTTTCTCACGATGACCTATTTTTTGTGAACGCCTGAACTATTCCACCCTAATTCCCTTTTTACTCCCTCCTTATACTTGTAACTGTCATAAAAATACAGTTTTATGACACCTAGGCCGATTTAATCTGTCACATAGACGAAATAAAATGTGACATAAATACAAACTTTCTCGGCATCAAGATAATAGTGAGTGACAAGGCTACGTTCGTGAAATATACCTGTTACGACATTCTTGGGATCCTGGCCAAACAGGAAGCTCTTTTGAGAATCCCATTAAAATTAAATGTTGAAGTTTGAATGGATGTTTGCTCAAACATGATCAACCGAATTAACAAAACTACAGTATGATTTGAAATTTTCCTGCATATATCTGCCACGGTAACTTTGTTTGAAAAGAGCGTGCCGGAATGACGAGGTCCCTGGTTCGAATCCCGGTCGTGGCGTAAATTTTTCGTTTTATTTAACTACAGTAGGTAATAATATTATTTACACAACAGAAAATTATGCAGATTCCCAAGGGATTTAGGGCAATGGTTCCTGCGATTGTTCAGGAGGATTGTAAAACTTGTGATCGAAAAACAGTTGCCCGAATGACATTTGGCCGACATTACGTTTGATCGACATGACTTTCGCCCGAAAGACATTTGGCCGACATTACGTTTGATCGACACTACTGTTGATCGACACGACTTTCGCCCGACAGACATTATGGCCGACATAACTTTTGATCGACGTTGATCAAACTTGACAGGAACGATCAAAAATCACAAGAACTGTCAAAAATGACAGGATGTGTCAAAAATGACAGGAGCTGTCAAAAATGACAGGAACTGTCAAAAATGACAGGAACTGTCAAAAATGACAAGAGTTGTAGGTGTACACACCGTCGCCATTATTTGTTGATCGTTCCTTACAATAATGAATGTTTAATGTGATAGAACGCGTTGCCTGTCTTACAGGTCTCATCCTTAGACTGCAGTATATAGAAGCTTTACTAAAGCTATTTACAAAATGTTTATTACGATAAAATTATTTAATTTAAATTACAAAATATTATATTAAAGAAACAGTAAATATACAAATAAAAACTATAAATAAAAAAATTGCCCTAAATCACCGACCGCGGGGAGTGTCCCCAGAAGGCTTTACTACATATATTAAGAGATAACTTCACCAATGTCAAGTTATTTAGTTTAATTATTCATTCATAGGTATACCCCGTTGGTCATTAATAGCCCGAAGAAAGCGGACAACGTCGAAGACGGAATTGAGAGGAAGTAGCTCAAGGACTGGCGAAATGAAAGCCCAAGGGAATATACGCTAAAAGCTGGACTAAAAATTACTGGACCGATATACATAAAACTTAACGTCGATATCAAAGTAAAATCATGCCTCCAACTTAATATCAGTAAAGGCTACTAAAATATCTTCATCGATGGAAAGGCAGCGATCATAAATTTTTTACACCACGAAACTTCCAAAGACTTTATACATCAGAGGCTCACATGTGCCGGGCAAAGTCAGGTAATTGCCACTTTCAATGCAAAAACGACGAGCCGACTTGAATTTTAAGTTAGGGACAGTGAAGAATCTAGGAACATAATGAGTGGGGGGTCTGATGATGCGGAGATAGATATAGGATGCAAAAGTTGCTATGGAAAAGCAAGAGTTTGACAAATTACAGTAATGAGGCTGTAAGCCGTGCGAAAATGTGGAAATTCTTCAGATCAAAATACACCGAAACTCAAGTGTCTAGGTCACATAATGAGGTATAAAAAGGACGATATTTTATAACTGATTCTTCACGAAAATGTCCAGGATAGAAGAACAATAGGCTTATGATAGGAACTTACGCCAATGGCAAGAGTACCAGGTATCTTCCTTCGAAGGAAGACGGCAACATAATAATAAGAAAGCCATGTGACATAAACGCATGGGAAAATGTCGTAAGTGTTTTGGTGGAATCTTTCATTTACCTATAGGTTAAAGTTTCAACATGTGTTACGAAGAAATTATGTTGTCATCAGTCATTTCAACAGCTGACACAGAAAACTCCTGCAATCGTATTCAACAGGGAATTCACCTGAAACCTTTGTATACGACCTATTCCAACATTTATATTCGTAAGTATACGTTAAACATTTTATAGGGAACGGGGGTCAGACCCCTTAAAATCTTCAACCAATCCCCTGAGTGCTGCCCTGGGATCGACCCTGGTGGCGGCTAAGTGTGAAGTAATGCCAATTTTTACGAGACACCCTTGCTGAATGCTTGATGAGGTTGTAAAACCTTTGGAAAGAGTTGAGTTTTATGGCACTTCGTTTATTCTGATGTTAAGAAGTTGGGCGGCATAATTGCATTATTAGTTGGCCGAGAAGATCTAGAAATTAGCATCATGATGTGAAACAACAAGCGAATTTTTTTAAAATCCTCAGATCAACTCAAGTCTCAGAGAAAAAACAGGGAGCTTCATTTAAGTTGACATTATCAGTTGCAAAAAAATTGGACCGATTTTTTAAATTCTTTTATAATTAAATTATGTGCCCATTCTAGAATGTGCACGCTAAATTCAAACAGTCGCTAAGCGAAGGGCCTCCGCTCACTCTTACGCGATGTAGCACATGAGTAACAGTGACAGTTGAGTTTAGGTTTAGGATTAGACTTGGCGACCACGACAGAACCACAACAGATAATGTCTGCTGTTAAAACACCAAGAAAACATTGTTTTAAAGTCCTTTTCAACTAAAAAAGCTGTTAAAAGCTGTTAAAGTTACTGTCTTTTTAATTTAAAGCGCAATATCCTGTTGTCCTGTTATTCTTTGTCTCGACTTGGCGAAGATTTTTAATTAAAATAGTTTAGAGTCCACTCAAAAACAAAGTAGTCAAGGTGCTTACAGATTTACAGGAACTTTGTACAAGGATTGCAAACGAGGGAAAGATTAATTGCTTGCGGAAACATTTTTGTGAAACTTTTAATGTGGCTGCCTTATTCTGAACCCAGGATGGTAAGAGATAAAATGGCGGTCAGTTCGATTTAAAGACAGAAGAGACGCATGAAAAGATGCAAGATTGAGCAATCTCAGTGGGCAGAAAATTTGTCAGAATTGAGGCACTTAGTACAATACAGAAGGTGTATGAATTTGAGGAAACCACAATATCAGACCTGGATACAAAGCGAGACAAACAAAACGCCAGAGCATCTAGTAATATATTTTATAATTACCAGAAATTGGACAAATTTCTAACCAGATTTACTATTGATCTTTGTTGATGCTATAAATGAGTTTGATTTGATCTTGGCTTAGATGGCTCTAAGGACTATAGTCCGTCAACGTCGTGCTTGCCGCTCCCACGCCGTGACAGGGGTTGGCGGGAACGAGGTAACTATATACAAAGCCGTGCGTGCAGCCTCTCCGAGAACGTATTCCCTCGCCCCGCCATGCCTGTACCCCTAGCGCACGGCAAGCACGACGTTGACGGACTATAAATGCGGCCACAGTTAGTTACTTTTAAAACGATTAGATCATCGATCATTCATCTCAATATATTATTTATAATTTTAGTGAGACGATCATAATCGAGTTTCATTTCAAGACTTCTAATAATAGCTGACCCGCGCAGACGTCGTATCGTTCAATTACGATGCGAAGCAATACCAATTTCCGATGTAAAAACAGTCAGAACGAGAACTAATAGAATTTCCAGAGGAAAATCAAACATTATTGTCGAACAGAACTCGAGGACAATTTTTACTCGATAGTTCATATTCTGATATCTATTCATTTTCGATTCTCGTTGTGGATTTATTATGGACATTATGCATTTTGTAGTGTATTTGAGAGAGATAGTGATTAGGACAGTATACTTCCTTTACAGAAGCCCAAATTCGATTCCCAGGTCGGCTATATACACCAACTTTTCTAGGTATTTTTGAAGGAAAATTATACGTACATTTATCGAAAGCTCTCAAAGTGGTGAAGAACGATCTCATGTGGAAAGCTGGATCTTTGATAACAATACAAATGCGTAATCCCCAATAGGTAGTGGGTGCACGTGGTGGATAATGACTCGACGTAAGGGAATAATGGGGACATGAAAATAGGCTAATCATTAGTGTATTTCAAGTCTTTTCTATAAGCTATCTCTAGTGCAAAAATGATTTGGGGTAGGATGGGAATTTTTTTCCCATCCGCCCCACAAAATCATACTACCCTCACGTGGAGGCGGATGGGAATAAAATTCCCATCCTCCCCCACGTGGGGGGCGGCGCTTGGATGGGAATAGACGCAGTTAACAGCGCATCAACCTACACAAAACCATTGCAATCTATACCTAATGTAAAACCACATGTTTTATTTTGTACAAGTACAAATATCAGCGTCCTCAAGTGGTGAAATATTGAAGGAAATGATTGAATGAGTCTGCGGGGCTATTACGATTCTCAAAACGATCGAATCATATTTACCATGTCATATCGCGTGTGACAGGGGCAGTGATATTACGTTCGTATAGCGGTGTCTCTGTTCGGCGCGCCATGACATGGTATGATTTCATCGTTTTGACAACGGTAATAATGCTGTTCTGTGAAAATAAAGTAATTTGAACGAAAACGAAAGAAATAATGCAATAATCACAGAAGAACGTGGCAAAGCTTAATAACAGTCGTTTTTGTGTACAAAATAACACATTGGGATTAGATATTGCCTGTGTGTTGTACTTCATTATGCTCTCCTCTGTACGTAAATATTCTATATTCTCTCCAGAAACTCTGAGGAAAATATAGTCGGTTGACCGCAGGGCAATTTTTCGCACTATTTCACCTGTCTGCAACAACGCTCGCCCGTTTTTACACCGTCATTCAACTGGCTGAGGGCGGCACTGGATGGGATACTACGATGGCACGTGCTAACAATTTATAGTGTGAAATATTAGTTTTGTCTTCTGTTGAATTTTGCTGTGGAAAATAATATTGCTAGAGATGAGCTTTGATGTGTACAGTCGAAGACAGAGATAAGTATACAGGGGGCCTCAATAAGGTTGAGATTTTCTCAAAAACTACTTGTCCGAATTTAATCATTCTTTTACAGTTGCATAGTTTTTACTTTTATCTATCAAACAGTGAATATTGCAATAGGTCAAGTAGTTTTTGAGAAAATATCAACCTTAAAACTCTCCTGTACACCTTTCTCTGCGTTCCACCGTACAATACATATCAAAGCACATCAAGTGTTATAGTGGCACTTCACATGGCTAGTTCAGTCAACTAAACAAATTGGAATTTTTTTTCTCACTAGTTCAGTCAACTGAACTGTACAAACTACTAGTGGGAATACTTACTTACTTACTTACTCCGCTGGCTCGGCGACCCGAAGTGGGTCTTGGCATCTGAAACGAGAATACGCCAGTCATTGCGGTTCTGCACCGCATCGCGCCACGTGTGTGCCTGCAGTAGGTCCAGTGGGGCTATTACGGTTCTCAAAACGATCAAATCATACCACGTCATAGCGGCCGTGAAAGGGACGGTGCTATTGCATTGGTGTAGCGGCGTCTCTGTTTGGCGCGCCATGACATGGTATAATTTCATCGTTTTGAGAACGGTAATAGGGGGGCTGATCCTTCACGACTTCGTCCCTCCAGCGATATCTAGGACGCCCGACTGGACGTAGCCCAGTGGGAATAGACGTTTGTATTTGCGTATTTGTTATATTTGAGAAATAATTGCCATGTGTGGATAGTATGTGTGACAAAATATTCGTCTTATTTGCCTATTCGACAAACACAGTAAATACCAAATACGCGATTCCGCGCTTGTCGGTTTCGACGCGACGCTGTTTGTGTGTTAATATTTGGCTCTCATGTATGTACGTCAAATATTTTGACAAATACGACAAACATCCAATAGCGAATACGAATAGCCAAGTGAAGTGAATCCATGTCTATTGTGTGATGATAATTAAAATCAACCACTTATCATTGATTATATAAAAAGAAGCGTTTCGGGATTATTCCCATCGTAGGTATGTTATCATACCTACTTATGTAATTGGGGCAACAAAGGCCAGACGGCAAGTTCACTCCGAGAATAAATGAGGTCTTATCCAGTGACCTATTTGCTCTAGATCCGTGTAACACTCGACTACAATCCACTTTTTTTTCGAGTGCTGATTGGATAAACGCTGATGTGTGCTTTGCAATTGTAATAACGCTCATTTTGGCCCAACGACTACTGGAATAGTCGGCTATATGAGTTGATTGAAGACTATTGGTGGTCTTATACATTATTTCCGATTATTTAATATCTACGAGTACATAATAATCGGTCAAATAGTTCTTTAGATAATCTCAACGTTATCCTTTTCTTTGTTTTCGCCTTGTATTCTCCAATCCCACAGACCACTTACCCCATAGACCTGTAACAGGAGGGCGCCCGTTTCTGCCCGCACATGAGCGCAAAATTGCGTCGCGACACGCGTAACCTTGAGATATCGAAACAGGTTTAATATGGCGCCCCTGCCCCCCGCTTCGTCTAATATCGCCTATCGCTTGACATAATTTTTCGCTTGCAAGTTTGTACCGATTTCATGTCTATGGGGTAAGTGGTCTGTGTCCAATCCAATGGAAGTATTCACTGTTTTCCGTGGAAATCTATTGATTACGATAAATAATCATATTTTGAAGACTTTAGTTGATTTTAACGGAATAAAGTCATGCCTGAACGCTTATTTGTGATTTACGCGTCAATAAAGCACGTTAAAACATTGTTCAACCATTTCTAATTACCAATCCGAGATAGAATAGAACCGAATATACGAATTAGAGCAGCGAAATGATTGTCAATGCAATCGGAATAGTGTAATTGGATTCAAATTGTTTGGGGGTAATGTGTAGTGGAATACTAATAGCTATTTCGATTTCATGAATATTAATCATTATTTTAGGCTGTGTTATTGACTCATGGTATTCTCTTAGCTTTTTAGCTACAATTCTAATGGAATCCAAATAATTCTCCTACTTATAAATAATCCCTAAGCTAAAACTTAAATAAACAATAATAATGAAGATTTATCACTTTTTAAACTTTCACGGTTTGTATACATATTAATTAGATAAAACGGGAATTACTCGGGGAGTCTGCTCGTGACCATGATGGCTGCAATGCTGTCGTAATATCGAGACATCAATAATAAATGTTTAACACGGTAATTCCCGTTTTATCTAATTAAAATGAAGATTTATTCTCAATTTAAGTAATCTGGATTTCGAAATATTGTACAAGAAACAGCAATAAATATTTATCTAAAGAATAGTAATACTTAGGTACCTACATAAATCAATGATAACACTTGCAGTACGATTTCGAGTCTTGCGACGCAAATAATAAGAACGGTCCAAAGTCCAGAGTGTTACCATTGATCTGCTGTCGACTGTAGGTACCTATCTTAACTTAATAAAAATTGAATTTGTTAAATTAAGTAACAAGCTAAGAGCAACAATGGTGCAGTTTAACCTATACCTAAAAGCTGAAACACTTAAAAAGCAGCGGGAAGGCAACAGCAGCGCAACAGCAGCGGCAGTGGTTGTAACTGGTTGTAATGTATGAAACTTATTACCTATATATGTCACAGACTGAAGACCGCGCGGTTGCCGCTCCCTTGCTTTGGCGCTGACGCTCCATTGCTGCGTTCAGTCTGATTTGACAAGGTCTAAATATTTTCAGAATTTGAATTACGCATTATCCATGCTCGGTGAATAAATTAGAACATGATGAAAAAAATTGAAACCTGAACATGATGAAAAAATTGAAATTCAAGTCCTGCCCACGACAAGATTTTTTTCATTATGTTCTAATCTAAATAATTTACCCCCTTTATTATATTTTTTATGAAAATATACGTAAAATTAAGGGACTCATATTTTTTTATGAACTAAGAATTTATTTTGTGTTACCGTAATGGGAAACCGTTGACAAAACATTCATAAACACTGAGAAAGTTTCTTTTTAACACTAGATAGTTTAGCCATACGTGACTTAGGCCCGTATTAATAGTCTGAGCTCAAACCCAAGAGCGAATTCAGCTGATACACTCTAGGTGATCACCATCACAAGTATGTCATTTATTAATAAACCAATCTTGAGGGCGTATCACGTGATGTCTTTCTCAAGTGGAAGAACTCAAGTAAACGTCGCGGCTCGCCTGCAATCAGCAAATACGTTATCAAGTGTGAGTTTGACAGTTCTCTTGAGAACTGAGTTTTATTTATTAATACGGCGTTACTCACGTGATACCCGATTCCTAAACGTGCACCTAACTTACGTTGATTAATAGGAACGCCATCTTGAGGTCGTTCTCAAAATTGACTTTTGAGCTGAGAGTGATTTATTAATACGGGCCTTAAAGTTAGGCGGTGATTCAAGCCACGATATAAGAATTTTCGCAGGTTGCCTTATTGTTGTTTAAAAACTGTCAAAATAAGTCACAGTTTAGCAACCTTTATGGCGACAAGCCTTTTTTTTTTACTTGGGGAAATGCTTTTCGCATCTCACCGCGCCAATAAGGAGGGGCGCGCGGTGAGTATGTGGGACTCCCGCCAGAATACGGTCCTGTACCCACTAAAACCCCAAGGTGTTCAACGCATCGCGTTTGGACGAGGTTGTGGGAACGCAGCGCGTAATACCACAACTTATGGCTACAAGCCTAGAGGACCAGTGTTAGCATAGGTTTTATTCTCGAGAAAGGGAAAGTATGGAAATAGCCACTTGCACTTAATCTCCATAATAAGGCCGGAACGCGTCTCAGGAATGATAAATTGGTCGTGTTTTATTCATACGCATTTTTAGTGCGGGTCTCTGGTCTCTCAGTGAGAATAGGAATTTTTAGGCTTCATATATTCGACGTAATGGAATGTGAGCCTAGGTCAAGATTTGCATAAGGCATAATTTTACAATTCTCATACCTACATAAACTCTGCTTAGATTTGATTCGCGGATCAGAGGATGAGTTTTCCACTTTTTGAAAACTAATTATTTTCAGGTGTAAACTGATCCGCAGCGCATAATTCATAATTCATTTATTCCTTGCTTTATGTGGTAACATGGTTCTTCGATAGTACAGGAAGTGCTCACATAAACCCTGTAAGGGCACCGCAACATTAGACACTTAAACATTAAAAATTCAATTTTGTCAGTCAGTCAGTCAATAATACAAATAAATATTCAAGTAAATATAATAATTAGGAAGTAATTCTTATCCATTAAATAAAAAATTAAAATTGTCAACGTATAAATTAAAATTGTCAACATATAATTCATTGGTATAAGTCTTAACGTCCGTTTCCCATAGAGGCAAAGACTATCTATCGACCCATGAAGCAAATAACAGTAACCGCCAATGGAGTTACATTGGCGATTGGATTTTACATCGCAGGCTCTTCCGTGATAATTTTTCGCGTCTCTATCACTCACTTTGTTTAAAGCGAATTAAATATATTAATATTGAATTTCACATTTTTTGGCAATAGATGCCGCCACACGCATATTAAAACGCGCTATCGTTTGTGTGGTTGATTTTGTATAAGACAGACAGATATTTTATAATTCTTCGTTCTTACACCAGCACCAATAAATTATTTTCCATTGTTTAAATTTTCAATAGAAGTCTAACATTTATAACCGTATGCCCCTCGCCCAGTTTTATTAAAGCATCTTGGCAGAAAAAAGGGTAAACTCGCCCGCGGACTTGATATTTTGTGGGCGAGTACGCCTTAAGCCAAAACAAAACAGATGTCTCAAAGTACAGTGCGCGAGGCGTAAGCTCAGGTTTACATTTGTGTGAGTGATAGCGGTACAAGAGGTGAAGTGCGGTGCGTGAGCGGCAGGGTGTATTTTGTTGCGTTTGTATTGGACGCGTCGCGCCTCAGGCCGAAAATCACTCTACACTATATGTGTGCACTCACACAAATGCAAACCTGAGCTTACGCCTCGCGCACTGTAATGGATTTTGATGCATGACGTATTATTAGATTCGTTTCGACCAAGGCACTGATAGGATACATTTGTATGCTCAAAAATGTATATATTTTTTTAATAATTCACTTGTTCATAAGAGAAATAATTCAAAGGCTGATTTTGATCTAGTGCGGTATTCAGTGCTTAAGTCAGTCTTCGGGAAAGGGATAATATATTCCGGGGATTCCATGTCTCAGTGGTTGACATGCGGTCTGACATACAATCTGCCTGACTTACGATCTTTTCTAGGGTTCCGTGCCTCAAAGGATCACTTTGTTGTCCGTCTGTCTGTCTGTTCGTCTGTCAAGACCTATATCTCAGAAACGCGTATACGGATCAAGTTGAAATTAATACCAAATACTCAGGTCTGCAACCTCATGCAGCCGTTAAAAAATCAACCTTCTACATTAACGAAATCAATAGATATGGCCGTTTATGTCGAATTTTGGCGCCTATTTGTATGAAAAAGCAACAAAACCCAAAACCTATAGGGTACTTCCCGTCATGAAATTTGGCAAGGAGCTAGGTCTTACAGCACAAGTAAAGGAAAAAATCCGAAAACTGTAAATTTGAAATTACATCCCTCCCAAAAAAATTATCTTTTCGTTAGAGCAAAGTTACGGGGCAACTTGCGTTGCACGGAAGCCTCCGTGCGCGAGTCCGGCTCGCAATTGGCGGGTTTTTTTTTGAGAAAGAAAGAGAGAACTATTGATGGCAAGCAGTCATTGTCGTCTACAGATCGAATTGTATGATCGTATTTTAGTTGCTTCATTATTTATTTATTTTATTAATGGACTCAACAGTTCTTCATTTGACAATGTCCTGTTACAGAAAATTCAATATATAATAGTCTTCTATCTTCCTCCAGGGGAGTCGCAGTAGCGTCTTCACCCTGGGTAGCCGCGTCTGCTTGTCTTCATCCAAAGGAGACGCCGTAGCGTCATCACTATGTACGGTGGAAGACAGAGAAAGGTGTACAGTAGAGTTTTTAAGGTTGAGATTTTCTCAAAAACTACTTGACCAATTGCAAAAATTCCTTCACTGTTTGATAGATAAAAGTTAAAACTATGTAACTGTAAAATAATTATTTAATTCGGTCCAGTAGTTTTTGACAAAATCTCAACCTTATTGAGGCCCCCTGTATACTTATCTCTGTCTTCGACTGTACGAAGCATCTCGACAAAGTTGTCTCATTTTCAGTTCAGTAGATATTCGATAATTCGATTAGCAGTTTTTTGAAATAGGGTTTACTTTATTTAGCGTTTTTCGCAGTAGTGATACGCACCCCTTCAACAGAGGTGTTGCTGGTTCGCTGTCGACCTTGAAAAACTGTTCACGTTACCGTTTTTAGGGTTCCGTGCCTCAAAAGGAAAAAAGGAACCCTTATAGGATTGCTGCCAGTCTGTCTGTCCGTCCATCCGTCATACGGACAGACAGACGGACAACAAATTGATCCTATAATTTTTCCTTTTTTTCCTTTTAAGGCACGGTCTCTTTCTGATGTTTAAGTGTAAAAGTGACATCAATGAAGGAAGGCAGTCCCCATACAAAATAAACTACAGGCTATCTCCATAGAGCGCGGCGAATTTTTTCCTTTATAGTAGCTGATACAGGATAGTCATTACATGCACACCACGTCTTTCGATCTCGATCTCTCCTCATCTGATCCGTTCTAAACCGTTTTTATGGCGCTACCCTCATGTCATTCGCATCAGGCAGGTGAGGTTTCCTTGGAATGCACGTAACGCACAGTCAAACAAAAAATAGGTATGTGGGACGGTGGAAAAGAAAAGATTAGCTATGTCACTTTTTAAACTTACACGGTTAGTATACATATTAATTAGATAAAAACGGGAATTACTGTGTTAAACATTTATTTATTGATGTCTCGAGGGTCCTCTTGAAAATGGCGGGAAACGACGGTTGCGAAATTATTTGATAATTTTCCTTTTAATGTCTACACGGACTATTTTGTGTTTAATATCACGTTAAATTAATCAGAAAATGTTCGCGAATGACAGTACGGTGAAGTTATTTGATTATTTATGCAAGATCTGAAGTTTCAAGCTTTTATCAAGAGTTCCCGCTACAAGGTCGGGAGTGAACGTGACTGTCGAGCTGCTTCGTCCAGAGTGATGATGCTACGGCGTCTCCTCTGGATGAAGACATGAAGACGCTACTGCGACTCCCCTGGAGGAAGATAGAAGACTATTGAATATATTGAATTTTCTGTAACATGCCATTGGCAAATGACGAACTGTCGAATCCATTAATAAAATAAATAAATAAAATGTCTCGATATTTCGACAGCATTGCAGCCATCATGGTCACGAGTAGACTGAAGTCGGTGAGTGTTAGTGGTAGATCGTTATGTGTCCCCTCTGACGTTCAACACTCACTTCAGTCTACTCGTGAACATGGTGGTTTGCCTTTGCAACATAAGAGAGAATTATAGAGTTGAAGAAGTTACAGAGCTTGGTAATAACAGGATTCCGATCTCTGAAATATAAATATTATTTTCGTTTTTTTTACCAATATTGATCAGATTTCAACTGCCTATTTATATAGGATTCTAGCTCAGGGTCCCCATAGAAACATGCTACATTTTAAGACCTAATTAGAGTTGTTATACTTGCTGTCTATTAATTAAAATAAGCACTTACGCATCAATTATCTCTAGCTCGCTTTACTGCTTATTCTCGTCCACTAAATACTAATTAGACATAATTACTAAACTATTATTCCAAATAATTAATTTCGCGTACTTACTTAGGTACTAATTAAAACCCGGACGATTATAATGGTCCGTCCATAAATATATGGATCTCTAGTATAGGGTAAGTTCACACTGGCGACGATATGCGACGTGATTTGAAGAATAAAATTGCACTTTCGGCTAGGATCGCTTGTCAATGTTTTCAACTGATTTCTATTAAATTGATGAGTTTAATCAGCCAATTTATTTGTGTTATAGATAAGTATTTGTTACATAATGTCCCCATGGGGTCCGAATCTGTAAATGTAAACGAACTTGAAAATATATTAAATACTAACTTCAATTTGGTTCCGTCTAGTTAGTCGTCAGACACTGCTCCATTACAGCCTACCGCGCATTGCGATTTTTTCGCAGCCAGAATACGTAAATGTATGGATTTGACAAGATTTGAAAAGTGGTTGACATTGCTCATAGAATCAGTAAACTGAAGTGGCAGTGGGCTGGTCACATCTGTCGTAGAACCGATAACCGATGGGGTAGACGAGTTCTCGAATGGAGGCCACGAACGGGTAAACGTAGTGTGGGACGCCCCCCGACCAGATGGAGGGATGACCTTCGCAAAATGGCTGGCAGGGACTGGATGCAGAGGGCCGAGAGTAGGGTTGATTGGCGCGCTTTGGGAGAGGCCTACGTCCAGCAGTGGACTGATACGGGCTGATGATGATGATGATGATGATGGATTTGACTATTTCCATACAAAAAAAATCGTAGTGCGCGGTACGCCTTAGCGGCAAGACAGACAGCAAAAGATATAAGACGCGGCGCCACATTCATACGTTATATAATAAGACTGTGTTTGTCTGTGACTTTGTGCAAGTATCACGCCATAACTACTGAAGGTATTTTGATGGGAGTTTCACTAGAAAATAGCTGAAATATCCGGACAGCTCATAGCCTATAAGCCATGGCGGTATGTGATGTGGAAACAAGGATAAAGAGAGGAAGATCTGCCTCCTGATCTCCTCCATCCTCCTCCTCTACGCAAACGAAGTTGCGGGGTACAGCTAGTAAAATATATAGAAGCGTCGCGACGCAAATCATACAGAAAAGACCGCGGTGCGGACACGACGCTTACTCATCTGCGTCTTATTGCAACACATTATAGAATAAGGACGAGGCACGAGCGCGGCCGGGCGTGCGGAGAGCCGGGTTCCGCATGCAAAACCGAACTCGTCCTGCGCATCGTGCCACCAGTTTGAACGGCCTTTAGCATCGTTTGTCATTACGAGCCGAACTGGCAGGCTCACCCATTGGTACATGGGTTAACCATCTCATTAGTGCATGCTAGATTTCTGGCGATAGGATGAGCGTAGATAAACATTCTGGAAGGGGCAGTTGATGTTTTAGATTTCATCATAATTCAACTCTTTTAACCATGTAAATGTAGATATTTTACAATTAAACTAGGACAGTATATGATTATAGTACTTATATTAATTTTGTAACATTGTAACAATAGGCACACCTATTAGAACATGATGAAAAAATTCTTGCCGTGGGCAGGACTTGAACCTGCGACCTTGTCATTCCGTGACATGCTCTTACCAACTGACCCACCACAGACCACGCCACGCCCACCGAAAATCTTCATCGTATTATACATAGTTAAAGGGTATGTTACGCAACTCCATCTATCGGACAATAGTAGTAGTATTCCGACAACCATGTCTAACATTCGGTTAGAAACATGATTCAATGATGATGAAGGTCGCATGTTTAAGTCCACGGCAAGAATTTTTTCATCATGTTCTAATAATTCTGCGTAATACAAATTCTGAGACAACATAAAGAATCTACGAGTATTATAGTAATTACATTCGATTAGTCATCTTCCAGTAGTTATATTTCTTCGACATATTCAGTGTTAGCGGAATGTTATTAGGTATGTCGTGGGATGAGCCTTCAGTGAATATAATCAGTTACATCCTGTATATGAGATGATTTATAGGCATTTTGATGGTGTTTGACCTCTCGTCTGCCTCGGGGTGAACATTAAGTAATTGGTCCTGGTTGTTGTCGTTCAACAGCCAGTCGTCAGGCTACCTCAGAGACTTACGGTCGGCCTGAACAACTCTGACAATAGGTTTGGTCACTAAAATCACTCGAGAAGAGAATGGCATTTGACTGTGGGATTCTAGGTTTGAATCCCCTGGAAACAGTATTTTTATCATGTTATTTTTTGATCTATTTTTTTTTGCCAAAACGAAAATAAAATTACAGAATATAATATGTATTTTATTGCAAAATATAAATAGGTAGGTACTTAGTTGTGTTTTTGACGGTTTGGTCGATTTTCGACACAATTTTAACTGGATACCAACCAACATAATATTTTAACATAAGATTTAAATATTTTATGATACTAGCTTCTGCTCCGCGACGTTGCCTGCTAGTTTTCAGGTTCCCGTAGTAAAACAACTAACACAGATAAAACTGTTACGTAAATTAGCGGAGATAAGAAAATATGTTAAAATACCGGAGAACTAAAATTAATAGGATTATGGTTTTAGAAACACTCGTAAACACAAAACTCATTAGCGTTTTCTAATGAGTAATTTTTCTCTGAAGTGCTGTTGCATTTTATTTACAACGGCCATAAACAAAATGGTATTTTAAAAAGCTCCGAAACATAACAGCTTTTCAGGCAGTTCTGTTTTATATTCATTGTTCGGTATCATATATTAAAAATGCTATAGATGCAAGGCCATTCAAAGTTGCACTAGAACATTGCATACTAATCTCGCTCACAGTTGTGACTAGCCCTGTCACTTAAAGTCCCGTGAAATACATATTGAATAACTGTAGAAGTAATATTTAAACACTCAGAAGAAATTGGGGGGTTCAGAAACAAATCAATTTCTTGTTTTTATGGCCCAAATTCTGGCGGTTCGTGCTTTATCGGAGCTAAATGTTGTCAATACCTTTCAATAATTGGTCCCACACTATAATTGCAACTTATTCATATATGTTTACAAATTACAAATGATCAATAAAACCTTTTCTTCAGACGCAGGTACATACTACACACCTATACAAACACAGGATTTACGAATACATATATCTGTACTTATAACTAAGGCTCTGATAGTGTTCAGTCACTATATTACTGAAAAAGGCATGCTATCTCAGCATTTATGCATAACTATAACAATTCTATAAGAATCACGGCTGCTCAAATTAGGTTCACATTTTGGTAAAATATCGTCTCCTCTAGATTGCATTAGTTCATTGTGAATTCAGCTCGGTGACGATTGAGACAGAAATATTGCACTATCAGATTTTTATGACAACGGAAAGTCAGATTGCACTATCAGATGTTTAGTGCAATTTTCGTTGTGCCATTTCCAGCTCATTGACCATGCATCTATATCTAAGTTGGGTACAAAATAATATTCAAATGAATACAGCTCGTGTAGAGCTAGCACTATGCTCGTAGTTCTAAAATATTTTACGAGGAACGTGAGACTTGATGGGTTACATTAGAGAAATGATAACGTACAGTGTAAAAATATTTTAAGGTAAAAAATCGTATATCATTGAAATCTTGGTGGCTATGTAGTTAGGACATTAGACTTCTGGTTAAGAACCCAATGTTAAGACTAATCCTTTTGTAAAGAAGAATAAGACATATTCTTTGAAAGGTAAATTGGGCACGGATACTAGACTATAAGATAAGATCTCTGAAACATGACTCATAACCTCAAAAGTCAACTTTTGAAAGTACCAAACTAAAGTCAGTCAAAAGGTAGTTTGCTTCTATAGGCTACCGTATTTTCTCTACAGTACTTTTAAAACAGTAATTAGAGCAAAACCTGCAGAAAGTAATGAAAGCCAACACGAAACATCTAAATTTTTTAATTTAAAGGTAAAAACAAAAGTAAGAACGGTTGTAAAACTTTATTTTCTACTAATAGTGTTGGGAAAATATTGCAAAAGACCGACTTCACTTGGTCTTTATATTTATGTGGGGCTATTACGGTTCTCAAAACGATAAAATCATACCATGTCATAGTGCGCATGACAGGGACAGCTATTGCGTTGGTATAGCGGCATCTCTGTTCGGCGCGTTATGACATGGTATGATTTCGTCGTTTTGAGAACCGTAATATGGGCTGGTTTATGTACTCGGAGTATGTTGCTTGGTTTTATTTCCTAAATTGCTTTGTATAAAATATAGGCCAAGGTAAGGCCAGTTTTAATTGGGTTGATTGTTGCAAGCAAGGTTTGTGTGTCATTCCCATTTATTGTGTTGATTTTAATTGCTTATTTGCCTTACGAATATTTATATTTCCTTGATTGCATCATTAACATAATAAACATAAAATAAATTAATATTAATTCAGATCTAAATAAAATGACAATGCCAGATTCTGCCTGCCAGATGTAAAAATATCTCAGTTTTTTTATTAAAATTATTGGTTTAAAATAAAGTTTTGTACAAGTTGCGATTCGAAAAAAAACAGCTTTCAGAAAATAGTAAGAAATCGATTCATTGTTTTTGTTATTCTTCTATAGGAGTTGCGAGAGTAGTAGAAAATGATACTGATTATGATTATGCAATATGAAACCTGTATAAGTCCCCAATAAAGTGATAGGTACAGCTTAAATGGTCACGTAGTTTTGTAGGTGGGGCAAAGCTCCATTGAAATGTGACATTGGAGGGAAATTTCGGCATTTAAATAATAAAAAAACTTTTTTAATCTGTGTGGGTGGACCGTTAGTGATATTTTCCAGAGGCATTCTGTGCCTTGGAAAGCATGCCAGGCAGTCAGTTCCAGATTCTGTCGCTTATCAACAGTCGTTAGGTCATGTTAGAGACTTTTGAGTGCTCTAATTAACTCTGACAACAGATTTCCTAGCGAAAGACAGACTCGCGAGGATAGTATTATGCTGAGCGTTGACCTGTTTGACATTGCTGCATAGGTATATTTAGTTATTTTATAAGTTTTTTTCCTTACTTTATGTATTTATATGTGCTTTATGTATTTTTATGTAACCACACGACAAAAAAAAACATTTTGGTTTCGGTCAATAATTACAGATAAACCAGTCTCTATTCTCGTCTCTTACATCACTATAGTTGAAACTTTCGTAGCGTTTTAGTGCTGCAAAAAGCATACCCGTGTAGTTTTTAAGGAATTTATACAAAGTATTGAAAGTACTCATTAACCAAGTAACATACAACATTTTCTTTGTAATTTTATGAGAGTTGTTAATTTTTTAATTGAATTTACCTGCCAGCTCTACTCAAGTAGCTCTATAAAATTCTTAAGATTTTGTTTTAAATTTATCTTAAAAGGATTTCATTAAAATTTAACCTACATTTTTTAACGAAAAATTGCGTGTTTATTTTGTATTCTCTCTATCTTTCTTTATTTATTTATTTTATTAATGGACTCGACAGTTCGTCATTTGCCAATGTCATGCACAGAAAATTCATTGTATTATATATAAAAAAACTAGGCTTCTATCTTCCTCCAGGGGAGTGGCCGTAGCGTCATCACCCTGGGTAGCCGCATCTTCTTGTCTTCATCCACAGGAGACGCCGTCGCGTCAATCACTGTGGGCGAAGCAGCTCGACACGTTCACTCCCGAGCTCGTAGTGGGAATCTTGACCATGGCGCCAAACTTCAGATCCTGCTTGAATTCTTCAATAACTTCACCATACTGTCATTCGCGAACATTTACTGATTAATTTAACGTAATATTAAACACAAAACATCCACTGTAGACATTAAACTGAAAATTATTAAATAATTTCGCAACCGTCGTTTCCCGCCATTTTCAAAAAGCCATCTTTGTTTATTATTTTTGGATATTTGACTTGACAAGGCCTATTTACAGCTGCTGTATTTTGGAAAGTCTATTCTTACCTTTGTTGTACATACGTTGACATTGTTTTAATTGCGGCGTTGTCGAGAGTGCAGATTGCTATATTGATCGCCAACCTTCGTAAGAAGGCACCATAAGAAGAAGAATTATTATTTTGAATTTGAATGGGTTTATACCTGTAAATATATTATATTAACGAAAAAATTAAGAACGTACATGTACAAGACAGTGTATAGCTTCGTGGTAATATATGCCTTTTAATAAAAATGTCATTAACTTGCGAATAATTTTTAATATTGCCGCCAAAGAGCCACGTCATTATGTTAAAATATGTTCATAAAGCTCGCTTCTTATTTATGAGAGGGGAGATCTCAAAAATCGTGCTAAAACGGAACCTGCGCCCTTGGAACTTTTTAATAAAAAATATTCAATCACTGCGTCTCAAACTTTCGCCCGAAGATTGTTCGAAGTTAATAAAATGTAGATGAAGAAAATACGCTTACGGCGAACTTTTTTTCCTAAGGGTGACTATTTTAACACTTTTATGATGCCAATGCTTGATTAGGGCTAGTGCAAACTGATGACTACTTACTTGTAACATAGATAAAATGTAAAAAAAAATAAGATAGAAAAATATGGCGGTATAATTCGTAGATCTGATATAGGTACTATAGCTCTATTGGAGAAGTTAGTGCCACGGAATGCCGAGGTCCTGGTCGTTAAGATAGGTTCAGTCGACAGCAGATCAATGGCAACACTTTTTACTTTTGACAGTTCTTATTATTTGCGTCGTAAGACTTGAAATCGTACTGCAAGTGTTACCATTGATTTGCTGTCGACTGTACCTGCGTTCAATACACACAAGAAAAATCAAAATCTCATTAGTTTAAATTAGTTGAAAAATAACAGCGTGTTGTGAATAAATGACTTTATTTATTTAGATAAATACATAAACTAACACACGTCTCCCATAGAAGGTAGGCAGCAGAGACGTACTTTTATCTGCTGTGGTCCTGGCAAACAATAGCACCGACACATCTACAACCGTCGCTAAGCTTGTTTTCGACGAACCGTTCCATCGGTATTGGATATTTCAGCATACCGTAGCGAGCTCACAAAATATTTTTTGCACATTTCTTTATTCCCGCAGTAGGTATAAACTAGCCCTAACAAAACGCAGGCAGGTATCATGTCACCAAAGTTAGTCGGAAGTTTGGGAACCACTTCATCTTTCACTTTAATCGTATTATCTAAACTCTAAACTCATCGGTACCAGTTTACCGATGAGTTTAGAGTTTAGATAATACGATTAAGAGATCCCAATTTATTTAGACGGTGATTTGAATTAGCAAACTCTTTAGTAGTTGCTAAGTAAGTTCATTCGCTAGCGAGAACGTAAATATGTTAGTTGTTTTTGGTGCGATTTTAGGTACAGAATGTAGTGCTCAGAGAACGGTGTGGTCTGAAAGTATAATGTAGTAAATGGGATTGAAAAACCATTACTACAAATTATTATATATAAACGGATATCACTCACTTATATTGTTGAAGTCGGCAAATAGACCGACAGTTTCGACCGATGCCGACGGTCTTTTTCAAGGTGAGCGCACCACGCCCGCGTCGCCGGTGACGTTTCTTCGCGCGAAGAAACGTCACCGGTCTAATAATGTGAAAATAACTGTGCAATGTAGGGTAGTTTTTGTTTACAAAATAAGACACTTGATTTGGGCTTCGGTTTATGTATTTTAGTTACATGTATGTAGCGACCCGTAGCGAAACTAAAACCGACCGATTGTCACAGCTTATATTCGCTAGCCAACTCGCTAGTAAACGAACTTACATTGGAAACTCACAGAGTTGTACAGAGCTCGATGGCTCAGTAAGGCACTGGTCTCACTAGGTTTCAAGTTTGATGCTCGGAATCAAGAAATTACCTGATTAGTCCGAAGAAAAGCTTAGGTGCATTTGCCGAATGTTCTCAAAAAGTTGAACATCGTATAACGAAAACTAATGAAGTAGGTAACAAAAAAACAAGATGGCTGGCAGGGACTGCAAGCAGAGGGACGAAAATAGGGTTGAGTGCCGCGCTTTGGGAGAGACCTACGTCCAGCAGTGGACTGATACGGGCTGATGATGATGATGAACAAAAAGTATAAATTCAGGTTGTATGTAGTTAATCCTAATCAGAATCACCTTTGAGTGATTCTATGTAGTAATATTTATATGCGTAATAGGTACTGGTACTAAATCTGTGCAAAGTAAAAAATATATTATATTCTGTGGTCTAAGTGAAGCCTCGTTGAGTACAAATAGGTACTTCTGTCCTTATATTAAGGTGCTTAATTAAATAAAACGAGCCTCGTCAACTCCTGGGAGAAATTAACAATGTTTACGCAAAAAGCGCGCCTTACAACTGACACGGCTATTACAGTGGCTAGCGAAATTAAAAATATTAAAGCTGTAAGCTTATTATTCTTCCTAAGAATTCTAAGCTAAAGGATTTATATTGAGCTGATACTAATACAAAATTTTAGGAACCTAGTGATATTAATTTGGAAATGCCGCGCGCTAAATGTAATATTCGCTTAACAAATACCGTTTATTCCCACTAGTTCAGTTGTCCATTTTTTTCAAATTTGTTCAGTTGAAAGACTACTTTTGCGCCCGGTTTTACGTCCCGCCCACTCTTACTAGAGTAACCGTGACATAGTTATTTAGATTTAGCAGACATGGCATAATCTCACCTATTTTTACCTAGCTCCAAAAACAACAGCTCATTAACAACACATTAAACTAAAAAGCGTCAGCCACAGAATTGCTATTTACTTTTGCGTATTTTATTTATGAAACATTTTTAACAGAACGATAATTGACACGTCCGTTGTGGAGTCTTCAGAATACTAAAATCATAAAGCTCTAAGCTTGTAGTCTGTTAAACTAAAATTAAAAAATAATTTACTTCATTCATGATTCAGAAAAGCTAAGAAACTTTAATAATAGAGATTTTCTTACCACTTAATTCGTGTTTATTTTGAAGGCCTGGTTTTAAAATTAGATATTTCTTTTCGTACAGTCAAAAAATATAGTGTACCTACCTGACACTTCGAGCTTTGTACAGTTCTTATTACCCGCGCAATAAAAGTTAAAAACATTCTTCAAATATTACCATCTTGGTGTGTTATCGAGTGCTCAAAAACGGGTAAGCAACAAGCTGCAAGGTTATTATTATTCTAATAATTTGTAAGCAAAGTATTCATCGAACCTTCTTAATAAATTTATAGCCTAAATGAATATTAAATTTTCTTAATGAAAACGTTGTTGGCTCCAATCATGTTGTAATGTGGTAGTGACTATTTCATACTAAGATTCGAATCTCTTTGAGTCCCCATAAACACATTCACATTAATTATAACAGCTTCAGCGTATGAATACCCAAAGGTTGACGAATAACTATATTATTAAAGTAATGAACGGTCTAATTACATACTCAAAGGAACCAACATCAAAGCAAACTTAAGCTTATTACAACTCTATATAAATAACCCGAGTATTTATATAGAGTTCGTACAATTTCTTCAAGGCACGAATTCCTACACTCCCAAATGTCTTGCAGGTATCTGTGTCTTAATTAGAGAGAGAGGGGACTATCAGGAATTCTTTGTCTTGAATTTATTATTTTGAACAAAATGGGTTGTCTTTTGTCTTCCCATCTCGCTTTGACGTTTACGTTTTTCTAACGAAGTGCCTCTGTTATGTCTTTGATAAATGCATAAATAATGAGATTTTTAAATTAAACTGAAACAATTTAGGTTACAGAATGGTTAGTATTAAGACGGTTCATATTGTGTGTTTTAAACTGAATTCGGAACACATTAAATATAGGTCTTATTTGGTGTTCATTTATCTACAACTAGATATTAGAGATATCATAATAAATCTGTGAAAGTCTAACTAACTTTGAAACTTAGCAAATACCAAAGAAAGACATTACAAGTTTCTTTAACTTTCTATCATTAATCATAATCATAAAATAATCACAGTAAATAAAGTCTAGATTTTCCCCATTTAGGAACCAAGTTAAGGTCTTAAATTACACTGAAGTTAATGTTCATAATCATTAGGTTTTACTTACTCTGGAAAACAAATTACGAGAACTTTTTATACAAATATTTTTCGTGATTACGCTAATTGACCAGTAATTTAACTAAACGCCTAACGTCCGCTCCACAAATTATTTTTGTGGCTAACCGCAATTTAGCTAAAAGCCTATACGTCCAAACATTTGACTAAAATGATGGATCAGTCGGACAAGTTACGCCGTTGTAACTTGGTCAAGTAATTAGGCCAACTTGACAGGCCGAACGTGGACTTTTGTGATCAATGAGAGGTTTTCAAAGTTACCGTCTTCTTTATTTTCTCGTGTGGTTTAGTGACCAAACCTATTTGTGAAAGATATTCGACGTGGCCTAGCGACTGCTATCAAGCGACAACTACCGGGACCAACTGCTTAACGTGCTTTCCGAGGCACGAAGGGGCTCAGATTAAAGTGTCACTAGCGGTCTCCCATCCAGGTACTGGCCTCGTCCAACGGTTCACTAATGTTTGACAAAAAACGTATGACAAATGATCATTTTACAAATTATTTTTGAAAAAGTAATCATTTGACAAACTTATCATTTACTAAAGTGATCGTTTTAAAAGTGATCATTTGACAAAAATCCATTTTATAAATATTTAACATAGCAAATGTTGTGAATGCTAAACCGTCATTTTGCAATTGATTAAATGACCAAAGTATTCCTTTTTCAAGGTCGCCATTAGACAAAATATTGGGTAAATAAGTGGGTATTTTATATGTATAATTGTTAATAAATGAACTTGCTTTTTGAATACAAAAAAAAAAAACATAACATCGAAGTCTCTGGCTTGGAGCGAAGCTGCGCTTCGCTCCAAGCCAGAGCCTTCTGAACCTAAACATCCGTGTCGGATCTGGTTAGAGAGTTGGTCGGGGTGTCCCTTCATTTGATAAAAAACAAATTACAAATTTATGTATAATTGTTAATAAATAAACTTGCTTTTTGAATACAAAAAAAAAAAACCTAACATCGAAGTCTCTGGCTTGGAGCGAAGCTGCGCTTCGCTCCAAGCCAGAGCCTTCTGAACCTAAACATCCGTGGTGGATCTGGTTAGAGAGTTGTCGGGGTGTCCCTTCATTTGATAAAAAACAAATTACAATTACCAAACAATGCATTTTGTCAAAGGTTTTTATGCCTTGCGTTGTTTTATCTATTAACGTATATAATAAGTGAATAGTTTGTTAAGTGATGTTTTGAAGAAAGAAACTTTGTCTCGTAATTGTTTTGTCAAATGAATTATTTATAGAACCATTACTTTGTACAAAGATGAACTTATGAATCATGATTTTGCCAAACGTTGTTTGTGAAATGAATGGTTTGTAATATGTTTTTTATCAAATGAAGGGACACCTCGTCCAACATTGGTTATCGACAAATGTGATCAGCCCACTGCAACTTCAGCATACTGCTCCTATGAATAATATCAACTAGGTACTAAAGGATAAGCCTTGCCGTCCAGAGGAGAAATGCCGCCAACATTTTGGGCATTGCCGGACAATGGGTATCGGTTGAACTATCTGTAATCTTGCATTACATGTAGTTCAACCGACCTATTTTGCATATACTTATATAGTTTAATTATATATACTTTTTACCGGCTCCTTGAAGAGTGAAGGTGAAAATGAAGAAATAATTACTGGTCGCACTGGTTGAAAACCTTTTCAGGCATTGTGGTTTTGAAGACGAGAAGATATAAACAGCCCAGCACCGCTGATTTGTATCAAACAGATGGAACCTAGTATGACGACGTTACCTGGGACGGGCCAGCTTATACTGGATACGTAATCGTCGATCCAAATATCTTAGCAGAATTGGGGGGCAGATGTGCCATTATTATGTCAATAAATAATTTATCGCTAGTCTACGATTGCTCATTTAAAATTCATTATAATGGTCCCCAAAAATATTCAGTTCAAACAAAATTGATCTACAAAAATAAACGGAGATCCATCCTAACACCGTAATACCTAAAATACATAAATAAGAATAAAGGCAGAAAGCTTTTTAATTCCGTGCGAATCTCCAGATACGCCCGAGGGGGGACGTGGAGCGAGGGAGGGGAGGTATTTTTTTTAATATTGACAATACGTCCCTTTATATCTCTTCAATTTAGGGGAGTAATTTTGCCTTTTAAAACCTCCGGTCTTTTGTACCTGTCATTGTGATATTGGTCCTTAGATATTGAATGAGGAATTCAGTTTTCTTATTTTACAGCGGTGTTTAGTAATTTGCTTGTGAGATAAGAGCAGAGGAGAGATATATGACGCAATTTATATATTTATTTGGAGAAAAAACAGACAATAGACACAAAAAATACTCGATAATAATAGTTAACTTAACTAAAAAGTTTAGCCTATGCCAATCTCACTATGACATAATGTTACATAGGAACGAACTAAGCTGACTCAATGGGGCTATATTGCGTCATCTATCTCTCCTCTGCTCCTACTACCTATTTGACTAATTTAAAAACAAAAAACAAATAAGTATGTAAAACGACAGGGCGTCGACGCAATCCGACGACGCAACGCAAAGCAGCGCACAGATGACGCAACGCAACGCAATGCACAGATGACGCAACGCAACGCAACGCACAGATGACGCAACGCGTCTTAGCCTCTAAGCGCTCTTATGATTATAAAAATTTTATGACATTATCTCAAACTCAGTTCCCAATCAAAACAGTCGATAATAGTCATCCTTATTTATCAACCTTTATCTTGAGTCTATTAATTATTATTATTGATTCTCCATTATTACATTAACATGATGTACCTACCTATAAAATACAAAATTGATCAGTTTTATGCAACAGTGAGGCATGCAGCAAATTAAGCAAACAAAGTATGAGCGGCTGCACATTGGTTGGCGTTGCCAATTTCGGTTATGGCATTCGTCTCATGCATGTTGTATTAGGCTGAAACTCAATTATGATATGAGACTGGTTATGTTTTGCATAATAATAATTGTGACTGGGGTAGGCTATACAGAATTAATGCGTTAAGGTAATGTACTAGTTTATATTACTTTGTATATTGCCAAAATTGTACATGCTTCTCAATAATGTAATTAATACTGTATTACGATGCTATAAAGTGTATTTATCTTTCTTTTAAATATGTGCTGCTTTGCATATTTTCTACTTACAAAGTGGAATGTAAATTTTAAAATGTAATACGCGAAGTGAGAAGCGAAAATATGTGTAAGTATTTTCGCTTCGGCCGCCTACGTAACCGAAGTTTCGTAACCAGTTACGAACGATGACAAATGTATCTTTACTCAAAACCGGCCGCCAATCGCCATCCTGACTTAAGTTTCGTAATCAGTTACGAGAAAGGTTTTTTATACGAATCCGGTATAAAACTCAAGGTTCGTAAATTACTAGCCATTTTATAAATATTTATATTTGTTCATCACCGTTAACGCATTCACTACCGGTACTTTTCCCTAGACTTTCGCCAGGTGCCGCAACTATTATGCCTCAAACTCGCTAAACATATGAACAGACGCCTTCAAGGCACTGGATGTAAGTAACGAAAACGAATATATGTTTCTTGGAACTTTTTTTAGAGAAATGAAGTTGGATTTTAACTCTTGCGACGCAAATAATAAGAACGGTCTAAATTCCAAAGTGTTACACTTGATCTGCTGTTAGCTGTAGGTACCTAACTTAAGTCCTTACTTTTCACACTCTTAGCAGCAACGTTAAAATGTGCGACGTCGCAAAAATATTATGGAATTAGGATTTCTCGGTTTATCATACTTATTTATTTATTTTATTAATGGACTCGATAGTCGTCATTTGCAAATGTCATGTTACAGAATATTTAAAATATAATATCGTCTTCTCTTCATCCAGGGGAGCCGCCGTAGCGTCGTCAGCCTGGGTATCCGCGTCTTCTTGTCTTCATCCAGAGGAGCCGCCGTAGCATCGTCACTCTCTGGACCAAGCAGCTCGACAGTCACGTTCACTCCCGAGCTCGTTGTGGGACTCTTGACCATAGCGTCAAACTTCAGATCCTGCATGAATCCTCCAATAATTTCAAAATACTGTCATTCGCGAACATTTTCTGATCTACTTAACGTGATAACAATCGCTGTAGACATTAAACTGAAAATTATGAAATAATTTCGCAACCGTCATTTCCCGCCATTTTCAAAAGCCTTTATCAAAGTTATTATTATTTATTTTATTAATGGACTGGACAGTTCGTCATTTGCCAATGTCATGTTACAGAAAATTCAATGTATAATAGTCTTATATCTTCCTCCAGGGGAATCGCCGTAGCGTCGTCACCCTGGGTAGCCGCGTCTTCTTGTCTTCATCCATAGGAGACGCCGTAGCGTCAATCACTCTGGACGAAGCAGCTCGACAGTCACGTTCACTCCCGAGCTTGTAGCGGGAACTCTTGATAAAAGCTTGAAACTTCAGATCTTGCATAAATAATCCAATAACTTCACCGTACTGTCATTCGCGAACATTTTCTGATTAATTTAACGTGATATTAAACACAAAACAACCGCTGTAGTGTAGACATTAAACTTAAAATTATCAAATAATTTCGCAACCGTCGTTTCCCGCCATTTTCAAAAGCCTTTATCAAAGTTATTGTTTGTAATATCTGTTGAAAAAGTTTGCAAGGGTTAAAAAAATAAAACTCCCATACAGTGTTGCTATCTTTATTTGTCAAAGTTTGCCTTATGTCTATAGATTTATTATAACCTTTTGTATCTGTTGCTACAAACGTATTAACTTCGTAAAATAAATTGTTGGTATTCAACCCTTACTCATCATTTATAAATTCTATTACATTATTTAAATTAAAGTTTTCCAATTTTCTAAACATAAAACTGTTGCTTAATTGATCCATAAAATGTACATTAAAATTATTATTTACAGTGTATCTATTTACAGTTTAATTTACATTTTTAAATACATGTTTTTTTTTAATATAAACAAGTCTATTTAAAATTCTCCAACTAGAAAAACAACTATAGTAAGAAATAAATTGATTGGTGCCATTTAATTTTGATTAATACGAATTAAATTTAAATAGATTTTTCGCTGTAAATAAAGTGTTTTTATACTTTATAATAGATATCTATTATTTACAAGAGAATTATAATAGTTTATTAAAATCGTATCATTCACATATTCATTTAAATAAAAACAAATGATAAAAATAATTAAAATTATCTAAATTATAACTAGAATGGAGCTGTATCGTTAAAAGGCGGCTTAATCTTCTAAATTAGTATGAACTTAAAGTTGAAACTGATTACTACTAATAAATAATATTATAATAAATTATTAATTCAAATTATGAATATTTACAATAAATAAAATTCTCAGTAAATATTACAAGTCTGAATATCTAATTCATATTTAAAACTCAAAGTGATTTTAGGGATGAATCATTTCACGAAATATTGAAAGAACAAATAGTTAACCTTTTTTGCCAACAATGTTATCGCATATCCAGCGAAATTATAAAATACCATAAGCTCGCTGGGTATCAAAGATTTATAAAGAAAACAAATTAAGGAATTAAAATACTTCTTCACCACAATTTTTCAAATATACTAGCATAATTGTTGATAAAAATAAAGATGACTTATACAAACTATTACAATATTAAACTAAAAATAAGGGTACTAAAATGTATCTAAACTAAAATAAAACTATATGTACAAAATAGGTCGGTTGAACTATCTGAATGGCTTGCATTACAGATAGTTCAACCGATCCCCGTTGACCGGCAACGTGCCCAAAATGCTGGCGGCATTTCCTCTCTGGATCGCTAAGCAGATCCTTTGGGCGAAATACAAGCCAGCATTTCGGTCACGCGTGGACAATGACATGACTTTAATTCAATAGTTTCACTCAAATAAAATAATCATCCGTATTATTACCCAAATATATGGATATTGGCAGAACGAAATCCGTCATGACTAATATGAAATTCGTATGAGAACTATCATAGTATCTACCTACGTTGTTTCATAAAACAAATATAAATTACATTTCATTGGCCGTTGATATAATACTATTAGAATATTCATGAAAATTAGATAAAACGGGAATTACCGTGTTAAACATTTATTATTAATTTATTATTTATTTGACCTTTAACACTCACCGACTTCAGTCTACTCGTGACCATGATGGCTGCAATGCTGTCGAAATATCGAGACATCGATAATAAATGTTTAACACAGTAATTCCCGTTTTATCTAATTAATATGTATTAAAAAGTGATATTCATGAAAAATTCTCATAACTCTGAATATTTAGAAAAATTGCAGGTGAAGAAATATTTTATTACCAAAACAATTCAGATGCATATCCCACACGTTAAAATAAATTATCTGTTACAATAAAATGTACAATAAATCATTTTAAACCGTGACTAAAACTCCTGTGTAACTTTCATCTAAAGCCGTCGACTGTACTTGTGTATATACTCGCCACTGTGCAGTACAGCGAGATTAGCAGATTGACCGACAACGCACAGGGTGATGCTGTGTTGGCATTGCCGTGCTGCATTGCTGCTGGATGCTCGCCTGTGAACAAGGTGATATTATTATTAAGGTTTAGATCCATATTGTATGACAGGATATGTGCGCTATGGTATGTCAGGATATGTGTGCTATTATATGACAGGTTCAATCCTGTTTACCACATTTTACGTTCAGACCACACTGTTCTCTGACCACTGTTCTGTAACTAAAATTGCATCAAAAACATCGCTACTAACCACTGATCTCCTATAAACAACTAGATACACAGTCTGCCTTCTAAAAATGTCCGAGCGCAAAGAAGGTCCAAACGGATGAAGGGTCATTTGCTTTATTGGACATTATTTGGACGTTAACAATGGACTCTTATTTGGACGTTTTTTAAATTGTTTTAGTAAGACCTTTGTGTATCTAGTTGTTTATAGGAGATCAATGCAGTAAGTTACGTTTATTAATAGGGACACCACCTTGAGGTCGTTCTTAAGATTAACTTTGAGCTGAGAGTGATTTATTAATACGGGCCCCTCTGTTTATTTGATCAATTTTAGGAACTAAGTTTATATAGACTCCCACCTCTGTTCTAGGCATCGCCGATCAAAAACACAGAACCTTACCATTAATGACGTGAACATTAACAGAAGCTGCCTCCGCCATAGTGGGTACACAGCTATAGTTCCCGCTGTCGCTCGGCAGTAACTTGTCTATGGTCAGGAATGACGTCAGCTGTTCCGTCCACGTCGTCCTTAGCTTCACTCTAGGCTCTTCAACTATTTCGTTCTCTTCTACCTCCTTATATTCTACTATTTTTGATCCTAGAAAAAAGGAGAATGCGTTAAAAAGTTTTCACAAAATTGCTCCATTTCTGCAGCAGAAAATTTTAAATATAATACATTTAAAATTTTCTATTATGCCTGGGAAACTAGCACTACGAAAACTTCTTATTCCTAAAGATATTATCAGATATTAATAATCCTCAATATGTCCCTTAGAAGTCTTACCAAATAAGCCATAGATAAAAAGACGTGTTCTATAGTAAACAAAACCAGGCTGGGAAAATGTAATGTAATAATATTGTTTTGCAATCTGCTGTAAAACTGCTGCTCCTTTCTGTTTACTTAAGTATTTTATAATAACATGTTATTACAGGTAGATCCTAGTCAACGAAAATATGGTTACAATATAAATGACAAAACGGAACGATTTACCAAAATTCTCAGTAAAACAAAATCGACAGAAACTGTAGTCTGTTCTCAGAAATGAAAATAAAGACGAAATGGAACACGCGAACCGGTGTTTAACCATAATTATCTAAAGAAAATATGCAAAAGGCATTATGAACCTATGGAACAATATGCAAAGAAAACAACCTTTGTTGAGCTAAATTTAGGATGTTTACTTTTCCGTCAATGAGATGATATTTAGGTTCCTAGATGTTATTAATTTTGGGTAGGTACTGCGTTGTTGAAATGAAGATATTGAATGAAGGTTTCACTAATTTGCTTTTGGGCACGTTTTGCGTAATCCACATAATTTAATTATTCATCTGATAAATAGTTCAGCACAAAATACCGTTCGGATAACATTATGATATTCTTGAATAAGGCCATCATCATCCATGGAATTGGTTTAGTTGATAAAAATTTAATTGTGGTGTCAAAAATTGAATTGTGAGTACGTATTTATTTAAGCTCCAACTTCGACAAGAATAGAACTTGAAGAGAATAAGCAAAATTTTGTAATTTATACGTAAATAACGATTCTATAACCTTAATTTCACAAAAGTTTACAAACAGATATTCCTTTAGGAACTTTGGTCCTGAAAATTCTCCACATATTGACAGGTACTTCAATTCCATTCACGAATTTAATTACACCCGAAATTTAATTAAAACTTTTGCAAATACACTCGTTGTTGACATAAATGGGCTTCACATTAGAATAGAAATTTCGATGTCGTTTAAATTGAAAAATTGCTGTCAACGACCGGATAATAATCAATTGTGTTCTTGACTGACACTGCAGCCAATTACTGGAAGGAAACACTTGCTATACATAATTTGATACCAATTGAAGTGAATATGAAACTGAGGGACATTAATTTTATTGAATAGGCGACATCAAATCCGAGCGTGAGTATTTTATGAGAATACAATAACATAAACAATAGTTTACAAACAAAAAGTAATAAAATGTAATATAATCAGAACCAATAATTAAAACGACCAAATACTTATCTATAATGATGGGAAATTACGACGGAGATGGTAATTATGATACTTTCAGTTGCGTTAATAGTAACCACAAAATAAGGAAGCGACAGAATGTAGGCTCAATACAATTAGGTACTTACGTATTACCGCTAGGGCTGTCGCATTTCAGAGTTTCAATAAATTAACAAATGAAGTGCGTTACGTTGGCATCACTTATTATGTTATTAAAGGAAAATCACGCACGGAGTCCAATTTTATCCATCGTTCCAATACAAATTGATACTCGTGAATTCATGCTAAAACAGTCTGAGATTGCCTGTACGTAGTCCCAATGTGTGCGTGAGGTGTTCTTCGCACGGTTCTATGGAGCCTACCTTCTGTACGTCTTTATCTTGTGGTAATAGTGAGGATAGTGACTGTATAATGGATTTAAGCATAAATATTTGAAATACGAACCCTTATACCAAAATATGGTGCCTAGGTCATGTGGGCCCTGGCTAAGGATGCACGTAAGTGACAGTGAGCTGCCAGTCTTGACGTACAGGTCGACAGGGCCCAGGATGTGGGCTTTCGCCTCTGAGGACAAAGAGAAACATTGTTAGATACATTAACAAAAACAAGTAAGGTATAAATATTTAAGATTGATTAAGGAATAATGTAAATACGAACAAAATATTGGCTACTGACACAATAAGACTCGATTATAATAAATATTTAAGGTTATACGAATTTCGACTGAACGATTAAACAACCCAACCAATAAATTCAGCGCGATTCAGATATACTTAAGGTAAAGGTGTCTAATAGTAAGTGTTATCTCTTTCGCAACTTTAGTTAAATAAAAGGATGGCAGTATTTTTAGGCCTCTGAATTTTGTTTTAAATTAGGAAACATAAACTGTAATCCCTGTCTGCCGAATAATTCCGATCCTAAATATTTAACGTTGTCGGTCTAAATAGGGGGGGCTTCTAAATTGACTCACTTAAGTGCCAATAGATAATTCAACCTTATTTTATTATCATAAAATTATTACCGTTACTATAAATTCCAACCCGATGGATATTCAAACGATACCTATACTACACAATAGACATATCTTGTATGTGCAGATTCTCTGTCCTTCACAGCCAAATCCTGACAAATCCGTACGTAACTTGAAGCTATCTCACGAATGCGGAAGGGGTTTTCTTAGAAATATCCACGGAATTTGTGTTATACGTATTACGTAAGTTTCTTTTATAACACTGAATATTTAACAGTAGTGTGTTGTGGGTGAAACCTACCTGCTGAAACGTTTGAAAATGTACCCAAAAATCAAATGTGTTATACATGCTGCAGCGTCCTGAATTTTTGAAAATGTTGATATGTCTTTAATCACTCAAGTTATGTATTTTCAAAAATATAGAAGACTTATTCGTCAACTGGCGAGTGGGGAACTCGCGAGTGCGCGCGGGTTGGCACCTTCTGATTTTACCTACTTTTTTGTCGTCAACTCGCTTATTCGTAAATTATGACGTATTTATGTACAGTCAGCTACAAAAAAGTTTAATAAATTTAATATACGTGCATGGGCGTACCCAGGTAGGTAAGTTGTAGTTCACAAATGTGCCAGAAACGGCCGTCTTTCGCAATTATGTGAACTACAACTTACCTACATTGCATCACGTTACAAATAAGCATTTAAAAAATAATATTTATAGCAATAAACAATGTGAACGTAGCTTTTTTAATAAAATTGATTATATTGGACGATATGATTTTTTTAAGATTGGCGGCGCTAGTTTTGCTCTAGGAAGGCTCTTAAGAAGAAAAAGCTTGTTCTGTTTTTAAACTTTCAAAGCATCAAACTCTCGTAGAGTACTTTCTATTCAGAGATCTAATCTCGACCCTAAAATTTGTTTCTCGAGCATTCTTTTAAGGTCACGACAGTAATCCGAGTAATTCTGAGCCTAAGCCGTGCCCTATCATCTTTGTAAAGCACTTGAGTAGGACTTTTGTTATCTATAATATCTTAACAAGATGCGTTTTTAAGAGAAACAGACGCTAAAATTGGAAACTTGACGTTTATCGGCATGAGCTAAGGATATTAGGTTTTGAACCTAATTTTGTTGATACAGCAGATTTTTCCTCATTGCCTCTTCTTATCAAGTGCTCTGTTAACAACTTTTCGCTTCTTGAGCGAGTGTTATGCCTAAGGTATAATCTAACAAGAGATGATTCAAAATTTGTGACCAAATAAGTACTTAATTACGTTAATTAATTATTTTATTAATGGACTTGACAGTTCGTCATTTGCCAATGTCATGTTACAGAAAATAGTAATATTAGTTCATATTCTAAATAATATCTAAGAAAAAATGATTATCTACCTAATTCTAGGCACGTCGTCGTCTAGGCCCGTCCCGCGCGGTAGGGTGCCCAGCGCACTGGCCGCATTGCCCCGCTGTATAGCGAGGCTCAGGCGCTGGGCAAAATACTCACCGGCTCTAAGGTCCCCCAAGGCGAGGACCTAATAGATACCTCCCGAACCATTCTCTTAGTACTTAATTATATTTTATAAGGTTCAGATATCCGCCATAGCTTAATAATGTCTAGTAGTAATTCATCATCATCATCAGCCCCTATCAGTCCACTGCTGGACATAGGCCACTCCCAATGCATGCCTCTCAACCCGACTCTCGGTCCTTTGCATCCAGCTTCCATCTGGTCGGGGGGCGTCCAACGCTACGTTTACGTTGGCCTCCATTAGGTTAGTGGTAATTATCACTTTTTAAACTTTCACGGTTTGTATTCATATTAATTAGATAAAACGGGAATTACCGTGTTAAACATTTATTATTGATGTCTCGATATTTCGACAGCATTGCAGCCATCATGGTCACGAGTAGACTGTGACCATGATGGCTGCAATGCTGTCGAAATATCGAGACATCAATAATAAATGTTTAACACGGTAATTCCCGTTTTATCTAATTAGTGGTAATTATTGAAATATACCTATTTTAAGTAATAAAAGATAAATGCCACGCCACGGGTAGACTGAGGTCAGTGACCCTTGGATATGAGCCAACCCAATGGTATATCCTGTATGTCGTCCATGCAGGACAGTCGTGATCACCATCTCTGTAAGATTACCTTTCTGTGTTCATTGATTTCACAAAAGTTCCCTTTCAGAGTAAATTCGATGTTCTTGCTACATAATTTTCTTTGTATTCCGAAATCCAATGTTCCGTGAAAAATACCTTTCATCCAAACCTGCATTCGACATTGTTATTTGAACAACTCTCCTCTCTAAATTTGGAGCTGTTTTCAGGAAAAATATTTTTGTAATAACAACCTCCTAATAACTTTTCAAAGGAAAGTTTTGCTTGTTTTTTTGAAGATGTTATGTTAGGCTAAGTAAATAGTAGAACATTTTCAATTAGAAAAGATTATTATTTCATTATTACAAGGAAAATACTCGTAAGCTTTAGGCGATACAGTTCTAAGAATACCTTTAGAAAATAATATACGAAGCAATTTACGCTGAAACAATATTCTCTTTTCGACAATTAAAATTTTACAACTCTAAGAGATCGTGTATCAGTACTGGTCAAAGGTTAAGAGACTATTATCGTATGTTATATTAAATTCAAACAGCTTCTTGAATAATTAAATTAATTCCAGGTGTACCGTTAAGTCCTTCCCAAAATTACTCCAATATTCCGTTCCATTATCTTATGTGAAGAAAGCCTATAAAGGACAATGGAACCTTTCCATTAGCCCTAACCATGTTCATATTGTTGGAAGTGGTAACTATCCTTCACAATTTGCCATGTCATTAAACCGCATCAAGTGGGAACAAGTCGGAATAATGGGTGACTACAAATGGTGCAGTGCAACTAGGACAATTGCAAATAAATATTCTTTTGTTTTAGAGCACAAATGCTAACAGCAGATCAAGTGTAACACTTTGGACTTTGGACTGTTCTTATTATCTGCATCGTAAGAGTTAAAATCGTACTGCAAGAGTTACCATTGATCTGCTGTTGTCCGTCCGTTAAATATACCTATGATATGAGGAACTCAAAACTAGAATTGTTTTCCATGTTTTTGTGGTATTGTCATTATAATTAAATGATACCTGTGTATATTGAGTTACGATTTATTTTTCTGTAATTTCATTTATGACATTGCTATAGATATATTAAACCATGTAATAAATTTTCAAGTTACTACTAATTTACTTTATTAAGGCGAGGCCATTGGGCCATTTGAGCCTAGTGAGGGGGTGAGGTGCGGGGCGAGGGAGGGGCGAGAGAGGGATGACGCGCATTGATCGGGGTCATTACTCTCGCAGGTACACAGAGTAATCGTAACCAGTGTCCTCACTGTGACGTCACAGCTCGCTACCCATAATAATACATATACAGAATGTCCCACGGATAGACGATATATCGAAGTCCACTTGTCGGTGCCAACATTATCGACCCATTTAATGCCAAATAGGGAAATCCCAGCAGAGCTCGGTGGCGCAGTGGTTGGGTCAATGGACTTGCAATATGGAGGTCCCAGGTTCGATTCCCAGCCAGGGCAGCCATGTACCAATGAGTTATCCTCGTTTTTTTCGACGGAAAAACTTACGTACATTTACCGAGTGCTCTCAAAACGGTGAAGGAAAACATCGTGATGAAACCTGCATGTCGTAGAAGAAGAAGAAGAAAAAAATCTAAGGCATGTGAAATCCGCCAACCCGCACTGGGCCCGCGTGGTGGATTATGGCCCGAGCTCCCTCGATGTAAGGGAAGGTCTGTGCCCGAGCAGTGGGGCAATATAAATAGACTGATGATGAGGGATATCCCAAGTCTCACAGCTTCGGAGTTACTTATTTCAATTTTCGCGATTGTCGGAAAATATTTCTTTCAATCTTGAACTTTTGTCTATACTAAATGTTGTCGCACATTATGTCAACTCGGAACCGTATCATCATCACCCCTCCTGTTCACCTCTCGCCGCCAACCAGGCTTCAACTTCTACACTGGCCCTAACACGGGCTGTGCTCGTGACTATCCCATACCACACCCACTAATATTATGCGCAAGTTTGGATGGATGGATGGATGTTGCTGAATGAAACTTTACAATAATATAGCTCATATTATACATCAAAATAACACATAGGCTATAATTTATAATCCTGCGCAGACGAAGTGGTGGGCAGAAGCTAGTTGACAATAAAGTAAAGCAATTTGTACTTTTAAACGTATTTATTTATACGGAAGGTCATAAGCAGACATACGTTAAACCGACCGTCCGGAGTGGGTTCAGTGCAATCAAATTCGCGTCTACAGGTTATATATTTTAATTATTTTTTAAGTTATTTATATTGACGTATGATAGTATGACGTAGTAGAATAAAATACTATGTTAATACTAATCTGACGGAAAAAAAGACCTGTTATAATAGGAATGTCAATTAGGTAATATTGTTGTAACAAAATCAATAAAATATCAGTTTAGTGTAAATAAATGAATTTGAATTTGAATTTGAAAAGTGAAAAATTGGAATAATCAAATTATTTGCTAGGGGAATATATTTTGAAAGTACTTTCACGCGATTTAATAAAAAATGGTAATAACCATAGAGATTACATTACAACAAATCTGTCTTTGACAAATTTAAGTGACAAACTGTCAAGTGTATCAATAAAACTAAATAAATGACGAATTTTTTAACGTGATGTTAGGTAAGTATTATTATTGGTGTCAGGTGTGACGTCAGTGATGGTGAAATCTGGCCCGTGTTATCACTGCGTAGGGTAAAACATGACACACATTATGTGCTGTTGACTGTACTTTTAAAAGTAGGCACAGTGTATATTGAATCAGTCTATAACTACGTAGCTATTGAAATTTGGCCCGTATTATCACTGTGCTTAGAGTAAAACAGGTATATATCGCACACCACATTACAAACCACAGCTACACTTGCATAGCTATTGAAATCTGGCCCGTATTTATTATCACTGTGCGAGTGTGCGTAGAGTAAAATGTGGCAAACTTTATGTGATGTTCACTGTACATAGTTTTACAAGTAGCAACTACGTATAAACTATTTTAAGTTCGATTGCTGTTTGTTTGTTTGCTCTGTGGGACAAATCACCGTCAATAGTCATTTGTTTTGGCCTGTTCCACTTTGGTCAATTTGGAAGTTACTGATCAGCCCCCCTATTACCGTTCTCAAAACGATGAAATTATACCATGTCATGGCGCGCCAACCAGAGACGCCGCTATACCAATGCAATAGCACTGTCCCTTTCACGGCCGCTATGACATGGTTTGATTTGATCGTTTTGAGAACCGTAATGTTATAGCCCCACTGTAATGTTAGCCGACTTGTCTTCATCTGCAATTATCAGACCACTGCTCGCTCCCAATATACGACACTCGACACTGGTGTTCGTGTCGCGTGTAATATGATGACTTCAAAAACATGGTTCGCGAAATATCTATTGTGTTAAGGAATATCTGTTTTAGGTTATGAGTCCTTTTATTTATTCAAAACGATGCACAATCATTCCGTGATTAGTAAACTAATAATCTTAAAGTATAGGTGTGACCAAATTCGACTCGTATTATTTTAAATTTTATTACGTTATGACGATCGTGGGAGCATTCCAACTATTCCAAGGTAAAGACCTAAGTGGAACATTTGGCAAAAATCGATACAGGTCCGACCTCGGCAGCGCCCAGCGGCGCACTGAAGCTCGTAGCGCCGTGCATTTGTATTTATACAAATTGTGTTTTTTCTTAAATTTTGCCTGGTATAAAAAAAACGTTACAAACAACAGATTTTCATCTCATCAAGCTCTTCTATTTATAATAACCTACATTTTGATATATATTTTGTATGAATAACTGTTTTAGTTTAGACACACTACTCAGTGAAAAGACAGGAAAGGGGTATGTTTGTGATTTTTTTCTATCGAGCGAAGTTTGTCCAATCGTGTTTCGGGAGCCAACAGTCCCTAAATAGATACCCCAAGATTGATATATATTTTTTTCAGGCCTTTAATTTCAGTAGTTAGTGCCGTAGCCTTCATCGAAAAACTTAAAAACGTCCCAACACCTCGCCTTAAACGAATTTTCAACCCAACGCACATCGATACAATGTTCTAACATAAGTAGTATGTTTTAGCCCACGGGGTATAATGCTGTTAATTGAGTAATCTACAATTTCCAAACTGTTTAATTTAAGAATATCCATCACAAATAAAACCGGCCAAGTTGGACTCGCGCACCGACGGTTTCGACTTCACCATAACATTTGCTGTAACGAATTTAGAAACAAACTTATCTTTACGTTTTCGAAACTGATAACTGATGTCTTGACAGACAGACGGGCAACAAAGTGATCCTATAAGGGTTCCTTTATTCCTCTTGAAGTACGGAACCCTAAAATTATCAAATTCGTTTACATAATAAACTAGCGCAAAACAACACAATTGGAAATCACCAACCATCTTATTTGTCCTTCGGGAACTTGAACACTTTTGAGCGTCGCGGCGCGACGGTGACGTTTCTTCGTCACAAAATTTCTTCGTTTTTTTGATCAAATAAAAAAAAATATTTGAAAATTTTTTTTTCTCAAAGAATCGCACCTGTTACAGAAATACGAAGTATACCAAAAAATCAGGAATAATTTGTACTATAGCCGTATGAAAGGATATTACGGTTTGACTTGCGATTCCAGAGATATCCTAATTTTTCATAACAGCTCCATACAATTTTTTGGTAAAAATAAAAAATTTCAATGGATTTAGCACAAAATTGACTGCCACGCTATATTTGAGCATATTGATAGTGAATAAAACCCATCTCAAGCTAAAAAAACGACTCTTAAAAATTTAAATCGCTATGTCTATGAAAGTCGATTTTCAGCTTACTGTGCGTCGGGACTTGAATAGAAAACTTATATCTTTAATCTGTGGTCGGGACTATTCCAATGCCGTTACATAAACAAACAAACACCCTACGGGGCATAGAGCACTAACTAGTGGGGAAGCATGCAAAATTGCACTGTCAAGCGTTGTCATTGTTTGCGCTAAGTTCAGTTAGTTCCCAAGTAACTTTAGTCGCAGCGGTAAAGTTCGTATTGATTTTACTTGAGTTGAAGTTTGCAGACAAATTCTAACGACCTGAATTATTTACAGATCTTGCAATTGAAACATAAACACTAACTTCAACAGCCAAGTCGCAAACTTGAAAGGTGTGACTAAGTTAACATGTCTTGTGCCCCATGTAATTAATCCGTTCGGAGCTTTTATGTGGTTGTAGGTATAATTATTATATGGTAAAAATGTGTGGCTTCAGAATAGTAAATATACTTATATTTCAAATTATCTTGCTTCTTATGCTGATGCAGGCCTATTCCGGCGCTGCACACCATTACAGCCTGTTATAGTTTTAAGTGCATGTATGTAGGTATGTATAGTATGTATGATAGTCCATTCCTTCCTGCCATCCTGTAGCCTAAACGGCTTGATGGATTTTGGTGTATGAGGTATTTTTAGATTCGTCTTGATTACAAGAGTGTCATAGGTGAAATTTTTTTGTAGTCGGGTTTTTTTGTTTTTTGAAATAATTAATTTGTGTGTTTCTATGGGTTGTCTGGATAAATGTATTTTCTTTCTTTCTTTTATTATTTTTGTGACTGCGAAAAGGGTGATGCCCTCTGCGTCTGAGAAGGTTCAGACTTCACTGGTTATTGTGTTCAACACATGAAAGTCTTACGGTCTAACAGAAACCAAACTACTCACCGACAACATTAAGCTGGAACGCCAAAGACATCTTCGGCTCTGTGTTGACTTGACACTCGTAGATACCCGCGTCTCGTTCTTGTGGGAACTTGATCTGCAGTGTCCAGTTCTCAGACTTGTCTGGTCTGATCACCTGGTGGGAGGAGAAAATGAAAGCTTTGAATGAAAGTAGCAGCACCTTTTAAAATAAATACTAGTTGAGATGGTATTCTAAACTCTTTGCTTTAATTAACTGCACCTCTTTTTGAAACATTAATAATAATCCATTTACATTTGAAGTCTAGGCTGCTAGGGCCAGCAGTGATCGGTAAAATACCGTAAAAATTGCTGAATAAATGACTTAATCGACAAATAGAGAGATTATTATACGACGTAGTAACATTCATCTCCTGTAAACAACTAGATACCTGTGTATCTAGTTGTTTATGAGAGACCTTCTTTGCGCTCGGACATTTTTAGAAGGCAGACTGTTCTGCCTTCTAAAAATGTCCGAGCGCAAAGAAGGTCCAAACGGATGAATGGTCATCTCATTTGCTTTATTGGACATCATTTGGACGTTAACAATGGACCCTTATTTGGACGTTTTCTAAATTGTTTTAGTAAGACCTTTCTGTATCTAGTTGTTTATAGGAGAACAATGCGTAGTAATATAATTTTTTAAGGAGCAAATTTTACGTAATTTAATGATCACTGCATGGAATGATGGATGGGTGTCTGAAAGAGGCTCAGGACAGGGATGGATGGAAGAGGAGGGGGGAGACCTTTGTCCAACAGTGGGACAATTTATAGGTTTACAAAAAAAAATTATCACTGCAGGTTAACCATAAACTTTCAGATACCTTACGTAATTATGCGTGTTCCTTATTAAAAAGTAGAATATATCATGCATGCAAGTTTTGCTTCAACGATTTGCCAATATTAGAACATACTTTTTGAAGATAACTGTGCGCTACTGGTCTAGCATATTCCCCTAAAAGAAATCCTGTTATTTATTACAAAATTTCCATTGAGCACATTCCTTTCAAGCTTGTTATCGTGTTGTACAGTACTCAGCCAAATTAGCCTAACATCTTGATACCAACCAAGCACGCTATTGTTCGATTTCACACAATACCTAGCACGTTTGTTAGTACTCCAATGTTACGTAACAATATTTGTATTAAAATTTGTATTAATGGGTATTAGCGCTTGTAAGGGCTTAATATAGATCTGCATTGTATGAGCAACGTCTCTGAAAGTTTTTGTCAATGCAGAGTCGTCTTGGTTAAGTAATCATAATCACAATCAAATTTATTTATAACATATTCTGTTATAAGTCATTTTACAAAACATATTACATTACCATTACTCATTTCAGTACCACGCCCTTATCTATTTCTGCTGATATTGCTGTATTCCTGTGGAGCCAATAGGCATATAGTTTGCGGCTAATTAATTACCTCCCATATATTTTAGATAATTCAGTCAGTGCGATCGCTATTCACCACGCAAGCAAACTGACTACAATACGCAGCTCAGAGTCAGCTATCCGATAGTCAGTCGCAAATTATTTGCCTAATCCAAAGCCTGAGAGAGCCAGTGTAATTACGCAAACAGTTTTTTTTTTCTCGTGTGGTTTAGTGACTAAACCTATTTATCAAAGTTATTCAGGCCGCCCGTTGGTCTTTGACGTGGCCTAACGACTGCTGTCAAGCGACCACAACCAGGACCAACTGCTTAGCGTGCTTTCCGAGGCACGAAGGGGCTCAGATGAAAGTGTCACTAGCGGTCACCCATCCAGGTCCTGACCTCGCCCAACGTTGCTTAACTTGTACGATCGTTTTCAACGCGTACTTGCAACTGGCCTACGAGCCCCTACGCAAACAGTGAATTATATCTTTATCCTAAGAACGGTAACAGCGGCAGTAATTGACGATAGGCGATGGTGATTTTACCATCAGAGATAATTTGCCGTCACTTGAAGAAAAAAAATGAACAGAATGCGGCCACATTTATTGATAAAACCAATCATTCTCTCAAAGCATAAATATCATGTGACACCCTATAGGACTAATGATATTGGAAAGCTCTCTTTGAGCGCCTCGTAAGTAACTTCCTTCGAAGCGAATTGAGTTTATAACATTCTGACATGTCCTCAATTCCTAAATATGTGTGGGTAGGTAATTATTTGCTTTACTGAAATATTGGATTCATCAACATTGACATGTTATTTACCATTATATATGGATGGATGTTTTTCACGGAAATATATTTTGAGAAATATTACATAACTCAGCCCAGCTTTAAATAATGTCCAATTTATAATTTATAGAGAGGGGTTATGACTCTCGCTCCGGGTCCTACCTGGTGCAAAGATTGGCCATGGCTATACATACAGCGCGGCAATGCCGCGAGCGTTATGGGCACCTTTGCACCGGGTACGACAAGGGGCGGGTTATTTAATTAATTTAGGTAAGTATTTATTTTAATCACGTTTTATTTGTTATTATAGGTATTAGATTTTATTGTTATTAGTTTGTATTTTTAGCTTATTACTGAATAAATTGATATTTTATTATAAATTTATAATTTTCAGGAAAACAGAATGAACATAATGCAATAAATTATATTTAGACTTCGAATTCCCTGAATCCCCTAACAAACATTGTTCAGTTTTCAGTGTCCAATTCCCACTTTATTACATCATGATCACATTCTTTCAGCTAGACAGTCGCTTGCAAATTAAATGCATTCTGAGTTACGTGAATTGAGCTGACCTGGCTAGCGTGGAAATAGCCTGAAAATGTTTATTTGACATTTTCAAAGTTCACACCAAAAGCGTGAAGCGCAAAAGCTATATATACCTACTACAGTGTACTTTAACAACAGAGTATCTTGATTTAAAAATAATATAGTGCAGCGGCTTATATTTCTCTTGAAATGAATTAGTGATGGCTGCTTTATATAATTGATAATTAGAGTTTGCTCTGTGGTGTAGCTAATTTCAAACTTTTACTTGTGTGTGGCAGAATCACGAGTATGATCCAAGATAATTATAAAGTTTCAAATGGTTACGTTACGGTAAGAAAACTGGCAAATAGGTATTTCGCCTTACATTGTTCACTATTGTTTTGTATGAAAGTTAAACAATGAATAAAGGTGTTGATAACAATTTATTTACCAGGACTATTGGCCTTAAGGATTCATACCTGAAACCTTTGATCCGATGTGTACGTCAGTATGCCCGCTGTTAATATGTGCAGATCCCTTTTCCTTATCCACGATACCTGAAACAAAATGGTTGTAATTAAAAATCGAGAAATTTGCAACGCGTAAAGAAAAGGAAAGAAAATAGACACCGCATGTTTAGACCTGAGAAAGGCGTTTGATCTTGTTGATAATTATATTTTGCTATCAAAACTCTTTGCCTGTCATTTCTCGTCTAGAATAAATGATGTCGTTTGCTAATTGCCTTAAGAAGCGTACTCAGTATTTCCTGTTAGGCAGATATAAGTCTTAGATTTATTTCACGAGATCAGGTGTGCCTCAAGGAAGTACACTAGGACCAACTATGTTTCACATGCCTGCCAAATGTTTGATGGGAGCATACAATAAAATATACCATTCAGTTAATTACTTCTTCTACTATAAAGATAATAGCGTGATATAGGCTAGATTGTAGATTGTCTGTAATGTCATGTCTCATTCCGCCGAAGCTTTTGTTTGTTGACACGTTTGCAATAGAGCGCTTGTTTGTTCTTTCGCGAGATCGTCGTACATTGGGCGTAGTGTGAAACGCCTCCTTTAAAGCATTGACAGTCAATCTCAGGCTGAAATTGTTATTGAAATTTCAAGATGAGACACTACCGTACGTCCTCGATCATGGAATATCGGCATGGTGTCACGCTATACTAAAAAGGCACTCGCCTTCGATCGATGGGGTTGAGAAAGGACTCCACAGCTCACCGAGCAAGAATCACCGATAACGAAATGGAATAATGCGATTTATTCTAAAAGTACCTACATAATTTACTCGTTCCACCGTCGTCCGGGAAGAGAAGCCTATTTTTAACTGACTTTAAAAACAAAGGAGATTCTCAATTCATCGCTTATGTAACTTGAGCCTTGAATAGGGTGATGAATGCTCGGTAAGAGGAAAAAGGAATTCACATTTGTAAAAGTAAGAATTTTTTGCGAAAAGGCGGTTTCACAAATAAGAGACGATTGATTAGAATGATAAATATGTACCTAATCGAAAATGTACAAATTCGACGATTTTTCTAGAAATTTTTGAAGAAAATATTGTTAAGCTGGACTAAACTTGGATAACTAGTCCTAAGTTATATCCCCAGATCAGTGAAAAGCTTTTAGTTTAATTTATAATACTTCGTACCTACGTCAACCATTTCCATTTTCTAAAAGATTATCTCTAAATCAGATTCTTTCAACATAAAGTGACGTCACAAAACCTCATTCCGTATAATACCTTCTACATTTTCCTTCAAAATCAGTTCATCTATTTTCGTCTACCGGGACCGTATGTGCTGAAATAGCTAATCAATACTAGTGGAGACAGCCTTACCTGGTGCGCTATTTCAGAAGCACTTGAGCAATATGGAAATTACAGAGATATATTATACTGAAATGGGTTTTCAATTACAAACGGTATATTACTGTTGTTTATTTATGTAAGTATGGATGTCGATTCCTTTGTCGGTAGCTGTAGCCTAAATAGCTTGATGGATTTGATGAATGAGACATATTATTATACATATATATTGTACTTATATAATATATTATATTTATATATTATATAATATATATGTATGAGAGACGATATCGTTAGATACAGGGATGGGTGGCTGGAAGAGGCTCAGGATAGGGATGGATGGAAGAGGAGGGGGGAGACCTTTGCCCAGTAGTGGGACAATTTATAGGTTTACAAAAAAAAAAATTATACTTATATTCCATTTTAATCAGCTACTACTTGCAATACTAGTTATAAATCCAAAAACATGTAGAGACGCACATGATTTTGAAAAAAAATCGATAAGTAATAAATAATCATATTACATCATTACTGTAATGTGTCAAACACGCCATCCTGAATTGACTTGGGTATAATATACCCTAACTATTACAAAACAATCCACAAAATAACTAATATAGGTTAATGAAGGTGCTATTACGATCCCCGCGGCAGACATCAACGGCATGCGGCGATGGTATTTGTATGAGAGCGTTCCCGACTACGACTGCAAGTGCCGCGCGACCGGTCGCGACACTTGCAGTATATTGAGTATTGAGTGCATCGCCGTCTGCCGTGGATCGGAATCGCACCTTAGCTCTTACAAAACAATACTCACCGCTTTGTCGCCTAGTTGTTCTACCCTGCAGTGCAGGAAGGCCGTCTGGCCGACCACCGTGGTCACGTTGCGAGGCACGTTGTACTCGAAGTACGGGAACGAGCCCACGCTGTCCTCGCCGTAGTGCGCCGTGCCTGTAGACAACACAGTGGTACAGTCGAAGACAGAGATTAGTATACAGGGGGCCTCAATAAGGTTGAGATTTTCTCAAAAACTACTGGACCGAATTTAATAATTTTTTTACAGTTACATAGTATTAACTTTTATCTATCAAACAGTGAAAGAATTTTTGCAATAGGTCAAGTAGTTTTTGAGAAAATCTCAACCTTAAAAACTCTCCTGTACACCTTTCTCTGTGTTCCACCGTACCATTGATTTATTTAGTGGGACTTTTAAAGGCTTATTCCACCTTGGTCATAGTAGACTTAGGCCACACCTTGGAATGCTTCTCGTACGTCACACCTATTAAAGATTAAAATGTTACGAGTCGACTTTGGTCACATCCATACTTTTAGATTATAGTTTACCAATCACGGAATGAATGTGCAGCGTTTTGAATTTTAAAAGAACCCATAACCTATACCAGATATTCCTTAACACTATAAAATCATTTTTTCTCAAGCCACGTTTTTGGAGTCATCTTATCATATCGATAACGGCGGGAATGAACTGGGATGCTACGGCCTGCTTTCTCACAGGCCAGATGGCGGCGCCACTGGCATACGTTGAAGAAGATTGTTGATATCAAAGTCAAAGTCAAATCATTTATTTGCGTGAATGTAGGTACATGTATAATCAGTTGTCATGATACAATAATAAGCCCCTAATACATTCTACCACTTATGTGGCATGCAAATATAAAGTATAATACTTATATGAATTTAATGTTTAAAATGTAACTGAAATTTCATGTCATATCCATGTTTAATAAAATAATCCTAGCTATAATTAAAAAATTCGTCAATATCTCCTTTTCTTAGTCCAGAGGAGTCGCCTGAAGCGACTGCAATCCTGGCTAAATGAGCTCACATTCCACGTTCACTCCTTGGAGCCTTGAATCTAGCTCGAAACTGCAAATTTTGCATGTTATGAATTAGATACTCGAAACATATTGTTATTCGCAAACATTTTCTGATTAATTTATCGTGAAATTAAACACAAAATAACCGCAGTAGACAATTAAATTTGAATTATGATTCGTGATTGAAAGGATTTCAGTTATTGGCCGGTATAATTCATAATTCATGTATTGCATATCACACACATACTAGGTACATACTGAGGGTACATAACACAATTACAGTTCACAATACATGTGGACCCCGTCGGGCACAGCAATATAGGAAGGCAGCTCGACATTGGACTATTTGAAATCATCATCTAAGTATTTCTGCAATGAATAGTAACACTTGTTTATTAACATTTGCTTTAAAGTTTTTTATGAATAGTTTATAATTAGTATCGTTTTTAAATATTTTCGGGTAGTTTGTTATAGATTTTTATTGATAAGGCTTGCTATGTAACTGTAATTTGGATTTTTTTGGAATTCAGTTTTGACCGTGTCTTGTTGGATATATGCAATGATACTGATTTCTCTCGGTTAAAAGGTGCCATCTTTATTTGATATCCCTTCCCTCGCAACGACAAAAATAGAATGGCAAATGGCGCGATTAGTATAAATAAACAAAGGTGGTTGATTAAGAAATTACTCCGGGGTCGGAGCATCTGAGCCCTAATGTGGGACGGGGCAGGTGAACACCCTTATTTTGGGGGTTGTTCGAGACCTTTTTACATAGCTGGGGCGGATTGGGGAACAATGGATGCGGCAGTCGTATTGTCTCCTAAGTTACGAGCGCACGTCAAAAATAAAATAAAATCGAAGTCCGCTGTTACCCTATCTTTTTTCTAACTCTATCTTTTACAGTGTAACTGTAATACTCGTAATAACGCGGCGAGTCCTGACCTAAGTCGTTTAGTACAATCTACAAAACTACTTGAGCTATTGCAATAATTCTTTCACTGTTAGATAGATAAAAGTTAAAACTATGTACTTACTGTAAAAGAATTATTAAAATCGGTCCAGTAGTTCTTGAGAAAATCTCAACCTTATTGAGGCCCCCTGTATACTTATCTCTGTATTCGTGTGTACCTGCAGGAGAGTTATTAGGGTTGACATTTTCTATTAAAGTACCTACCGCACAGATTTTTAAAAATCCTTTTCTATTACATAGTGTGTACTCTAAACTACTTACCAGTTAAGGGCCTTCCAAAATGTTTATTAGGATGAATACTATTTTTCAATATACAATACATGGCATAATTGCGACAAACTAAGTTGTAGTTCACAAATGTGCCAAAAACGGCCGTTTTTCGCAATTATGCGAACTACAACTTACCGAAATTGAATCACGTTATAAATAAGCATTTAAAAAATAGTATTTATCGTAATAAACATTTTGTAAATAGCTTTTTTAATAAAATTGATTATATTGGAAGATATTATATTTTAAAGATTGGCGGCGCTAGTTGGCTCATGGAAGGCTCTTAATGACTTTTTACAATCGGTCAAGTTAGTAATAATAGTTGTTGAGAAAATCACAAAATTGAATTTGGATTAATAAAATAACAAACTTTATCAGAAATAAAATGTTCACATCCTATTTTATTTCGTCATTAACGATTTCACGTTACCTGTATTCAAAATTGAGGGTAATTCCAACTTTTGATGGCTGACGAAAAACACATTATGCCGTATCCATTAAAAGTTGAAATGGTTTTTCGACATGAATGTCCAACCCTTTCACTGCATAGGTACAGCCATTTAGCCAAATTGCCAAGCTTAAACCGCGAGGTTCACATCTCATTTACTACGTTTTTACGATTCTAGAGGTGTTTTAAAAAGAGTGCGCTTAAAAGCAAAGACAATGTAGGGTAAATTACACTATTACGGTCCAGCCACAGGTTTGGACTGAAGCTTGAGTGTTCACTAAAGCAGCGGAAGCATTCGAAATGTAGGTATATTAATCAAATGAATGTTTATGGGACAGAACTAATTTACAAAGAGTTATTTGCCAACAAACAGATAGCTCTACTGTTAAAAATATTCTTCACTTATTATATAAAAAACATATGTAATGCATTTTTTGTTGTTGAAAATTCATATCTAAATGGTTATAAAAATTAGAAATAACTATTATAATATTAACCTAAAAAAATATATATATAAACTAAACTAAAAACTATATGTACAATAGGTCGGTTGAACTATCTGAATGACTTAGCATTACAGATAGTTCAACCGATCCCTGTTGTCCGGCAACGTGCCCAAAATGCTGGCGGCATTTCCCCTCTGGGTCGCTAGGCTGATCCTTATTATATTATTATTGGAATTTATATTTTTTTTTAATTTTTAATACATACCTAATCTCGTGGATACAGCGAGACCGAAATATAACGATGCAGCAGAGAATAGGCAAAAACATCGAGATCTTAAATACCATTATCATTAATTGAAAACCACAATACTTACTCTAAATTGTAAAACATTGACAAGGCATCTTTACACCCGCTATTAGATCATATTGTTATATCCCGTGGGTCGATTATTTGCCCTGTTTCTCTGTTCGTGCATCCAGCCATAACCTAGTTTGTATTATGTATCTTATATTACTGTAAATTATTACATGATGTATGATATAACCGAGTGTTCCATAGTGCTCCTAAGGTTGAATAATGAAATATTGAAGTACTTAGGCAAGTAGCTAAAATATTAAAATGAGAAACAATAACTGCGATTTTTGTGTAACATTCATTAGAGTATTGTTATTATGAATGCAACACTTAATTTGTAGTAAAAATCACTTAAGTGGGCACTAGATATGTCGTTTCCCCTAGCCAGAACAGGAGTTGTCAACCCTTTTCTGTTTTACGGACGGAGCAAATTGAATTTGCTTTGCAAATTATAATTTTATAAAAAACGGGAGGAAATTGTCAAAAAAATGGTAAGGGATTTTAAAGAGGCTTTATTAGATATTATCCGACATTGAATTTAGGGACTTTTGCTACAGCCTACTATGGTGTAATAGGGAAATTAAAGTAGGTGGGTACGATCGAAGACAAAGAAAGGTGTACAGGAGAGTTTTTAAAGTTAGGATTTTCACAAAATCTATTTGAGCCATAGTAAAAATTCTTTCACTCTTAGATAGATAAAAGTTAAAACTATCTACTTGTAAAAAAGTTTTTGTAATCCGTCAAGTAGTTCTTGAGAAAATTTGAACCTTATTGAGTCCCTCTGTATACTTTCCTCTGTCTTCGTGTGTACCTAACAATTGTTTAACTTAAACAAAAAGTTAAAACTTTTAAAATAATATAAAACTAGTGCTACGAAATAAAAAAATCCTGTGAAATTTTACATTCATAGATACATTTGTATGGACTTGTGCCCTTGTGGGCTAACCAGAGGTTGTATTAGTTTTTTTAATGATTCTAATAGGATCCTCTTCGGGCCATACCGAACACTCATCTGTGACAGAAGGTACTGCTCCTTTGAAGGCTTGTTTTATTTTAGAAAACGTCATTTGTTTCATTTTACTTTTGCCTAGCTTAAAATTTATTTCACAAAGGTAACAAAAACTACAATAAATACCAATAATAAACCAATGTCTTCCAGTACCTCAGAACACTGACAGCATTTCCTGCCAGTCCTCTGATCTTCTGGTGATCAGAGGTCTGGCAGGAAATGCTGCCACGATGTTTTCTCATCGTGGCGCTGGAATATCTTTATAATTTACGCTTCAGGACCCCATGAACCCATTTGTTTCAATTGATTTGTAAAAAAAAACTCTAAATTGATTGAATGTACGCATTAATACTTTCAACCCTTAAAACTCGCTACAAAAGCGGATAAACCCCAATATCGCAGTCCCTGGCGCTAAAGTAAAACACGTGTAAACACACGCCCCTATGGGACGTGGACGAGGTGAGTTGACAACCCCTGATTTAGAAAAAAAAGGTTTATTTGAAATCGTAAAAAGGTAATAAATTTTTAAACTAGCTGTATTCAAACGTACAGTCTAACACAGATAAAGGTGTACAGTAGGTACAGGAGAGTTTTTGTTGAGATTTTCTCAAAAAAGTACTTGACTGATTTTTTAAATACTTTTAACTATCTACGAGTATATTTTATTGTTATTGAGCAAATATTAAATGAAATTCGTGGAAGGTTTTCTATTGCGTTTATTCAGTTCCGCCATGACACGAGAAGAGAGTTTATAATAGTGTTGCCAGTAATATAATCTTATATTCTACTTAATATAATATTAGGCTGTATGTCTGATATTACAACATGCCGCTCCTTAAATAAAAAAGAAAATATTTTTACTCTATGGTTACAAGATTGATTTACTATTGATTGATAAATGTAAACAAATAATAATGAAATTTGGAACAATGAGTTTTACCTGAAAAACTTATTAAATGGATTATATAATGCAAGAATTATTTTATACAATGCAATAAAACAATATTGAAGTGAATAGCAATGAAGTTAATGTGCAATTGTGACTTAAATGTGAAAGTTTGTTATAATACTATGTTTACAATGTTTTTGTGAATTCTATGTGAAAATTAAAGTTATTAAACATAAATGTTGTTGTTAATTTACTTTACTTAAGTTATTTACTTACAATTCTTATTGAGTTAAACGCAATGAAAAGTTTACTTACATACTAATTACTTAGTACTAAAGAATTTAGGAGTTTTTACAGTTCTCCCTGACCTAGTTACTAATTGTTTATCAGAATCTTTCTTAGACTTAGTATTAGACATAGAAGTTAAAGAATCTTGATAAGAATCAGTTTCTGACATGTTACTTGGTACATAGGTTTCATCGGACAGAGCGGTTTGACAAAGTGTATCTTCTGATACTGACATTTCTTCTGGATTAGACAATTCTGATTGAATAGATTCAAAACTAGAATGTAATGACTCATAGTTAGACTGCATATCTTCTTCTGTAATTGACTGTAATGACTGACGTTGAGACTGACTTATACGACTTGGACCTGGACTTGATTCAAATATATTTGTAGACGACTGACTGATTTGACTTGAACCTTGACATGGCTCTGACATTATAGATTCTGACTCTATAATCTGACTTTGACTTGAATCGTTGACTGAATCTGAGACATTTGATAATTGACTGTATGACCGTTCTGATTGTGACTGTGAAGACATTAATTCTCTTGACTTTTGTTTTGAGTTATTGTACCAATAGTAAGAATAGTTATCGACATTAGTAAATGAATTAGTTTCTGTAGACTTGTATGAATTTGACATGTTATTTTGTGACTGTGATTCTGAATTCTTATGTTTATTTACTCTGTGATTAGGTAAATTAATATGTTGTATATTCCTTCTGTATACACTTCCTGACTCATCTCGCACTATGTAGGAACGAGGAAAATTAGTTTTAGAGACAACAAATCCTTTACACCACATTCTATCATTAGGATTCTTTTTGAAATAAATGAAATCATTTTCTTTTAATTCTGGTGACACCCTAGCATGTTGGTTATAGTATAACTTTGTTCTGTGTAAATTACTTTGTTTATTTTGTGTATGTAATGAAAATTTGACAATTTTAGGTTTTAAATTAGAAACTTTGTTAGGTAATTTAGTTCTTAATTGACGTGACATTAGTAGTTGTGAAGGAGAACTGAGATTCCCTCTTGGAGTATTACGATATTGTAATAATCCAATATAAGGATCTGTTCCTGAGTTTTCACACTTTCTAAATATGTTTTTGACTATTTTGACAGACACCTCAGCAAGACCATTTGCTCTAGGCAAATAAGGACTGGAGGTTATGTGTTCTATGTCCCATTCAGTTAAGAATTCTTTGAAATATTGTGAATTAAATGGGGGACCGTTGTCACTGAGCAATTGCATTGGAATACCATGCCTTGCAAAAATAGACTTTAATTGTGTAATAACATACTGACTTGAACTGTTATTATTCAATAATGCAATTTCTATGTAGTTAGAATAAAAATCTACACATAATAGATATTTCTTGTTTTTGTAGTCAAACAAATCTACTGCTATTTTTTGAAAAGGAAATAAAGGTTGTTCGTGTGAGAGTAATGGATCTTTTGTTTTATTTTGCATAAAAATTAAGCAAGTTTCACACTGTTTTACTTTTTGTTCTATATCATGGTTAATGTTAGGCCAATATACTGTGCCACGGGCTTGACTTTTAGTTTTTTCGATGCCCTGATGACCTTCATGCAAAATTGATAGAATTTCTGATCTCATTGATAATGGAATTATGACACTTTGATTTTTGTATAGTAAATGATCAATGACATGAATTTCATCTCTAATATTCCAGTAAGGCAAAACAATAGGATCCACTAATTGTTTACAATTAGGCCATCCATTATGAAAATAGTATTTTAACTTTTGAAGTACTTGATCTTGATTTGTGTGTTGTAGAATTTTATCCAGTTTTTCTTTACTCAAAGCTAAGTTAGAGGTTAATAAATTGACATGAATTTCGACACTGTTTTGTAAATAATCTAGATTTTTGTCTCCTGAGTCATTGACTGGTGCTCGGGACAAAGTATCAGATACATACATTTGTGAACCTTTTGTGTATGTGACTACTAAATGATAGGCTTGTAATGTAATCATCATTCTTTGTAAACGAGTAGGAACATCAGATAATGCTTTTTTGAATAGTGTGACAAGAGGTTGATGATCAGTTTCCACCTGTACAATCTTTCCATACACATATTGATGAAACTTTTTGCAACCAAATACTATAGCATATAGTTCTTTCTCAATTTGTGCATAGTGTTCCTGACATGTAGTTAATGATTTTGATGCATAGGCAATTGGGTTTTTATCATGAAATATTACAGCACCTACAGCACTCTTCGACGAATCGACAGACATTCTTAGAGGTTTTTTCATATCGAAATGAGTTAATACTGGTGCTTGACAAATAAGTGATTTTAATCTATTAAATCTTTGTTCATGTTCATCTGACCACTGCCATAAATTTTGTTTTTTGAGTAAATCTCTGAGAATATCGGTTTCTGAGGCTAAATTTGGTATGTATGAACCTAAATATGTTATCATTCCTAAGAATCTTTGCAAATCTTTGACATTATTAGGACTTGGCATCTTAAGAATTGCTTCTACTTTAGACTTGTCTGGGGAAATACCATCTTTATTGAAAATATGACCAACATAACATACTTCTGAAAGACCAAATTGACATTTAGATTTATTGAATTTTATGTTTACTTCTGCTGCACGTTTAAATACAGCTTTCAGACGTCTGTTATGTTCCTCAATTGTATCTGCATGTACTAACAAATCGTCAATAAATACTGCTACACCAGGAAGATCTCCAAATGCTTCTACCATTGTTCTATGAAAAATTTCAGAGCTAGAATTGATACCGTATGGTAAACGTAGGAATTTGTATCTACCATATGGAGTATTAAAGGTACAGAGGTCACTGCTCTCTGGATCTAACTTTATTGCCCAAAATCCTGAATTTGCATCTAATTTTGAAAAAATTGTTGAATTTGCGACTTTAGAACGTAAATCATCAAATGTAGGAAATGGATAATGAGGTCTTTTAATAGCTTCATTTAAATTTCTTGGATCGAGACATACTCTTAATCTACCATTAGGTTTTTCGACTAAAACAATAGCATTGACCCATTTTGTCGGCTTAGTTACTTTTTCTATGACTTGTTGTTCAACCATTTGGTCTAATTCTTGTTTGAGACGAGATAGTAATGAGTAAGGTACTCTACGAGTAGGACATATCTTTGATTGTATACTAGTATCAATATCCAAATGTGCTTCATTAGGTAGACAACCTAAACCTTCAAATGTGAATGAATATTTATCAATAATACTTTGTACTGACCTGGGTAATACTTGTTGTTGATTTTGTGTTGACATTTGTTTATTACTTGATTGTGAAATACTCTTTGTCGAACTCTGTGTCCTATGAGACTGTGACTGTTGTTTATTACATAAATCTTTGTCCTGAAAATTCTTAGTTATGCTGAAAACACGTTTAACAATACCTAAATCATCACACGTTTTGCTACCAAGTACAGTCTGACATAATATATCTGCAACAGCAAAATATAAATCTGTAATTATACCATTTGAAAATGTGCACTTTAGTTTACATCCTCCAATTATTGGAATTTGGTTTCCTTTTTGTTATTTTTATTGCTGAAACAAAATCTCGAATAATGGTTAGGACGATTGCATACACTGCAAGTTACACCTTTTGCTGGACACCTGAATCGATGAATTTGTCCACATCTGTGACAATTCGAATTTGAGTTTTGACCATTGTTGTTGTCATTTCTCGATAGACTTCTTGCTCTTCCGTTGAATTTTGATTTCTTTGAATGACTGCGCTTCCTTCCTTTGAAGTTTGGCGTATGACTTCTTCCACGATGTTGCATTTTACCTTTGTAAATAGCATTTATTTGCTCCTTTGACTGTGAATCATTACTTGACTGGACTAGTTGATTGGACCGTTCTTGAGACAATTCCATACTTTTGGCAATTTTAATAGCTTTTTCTATAGACAGATTATCTTCTTGGAGTAATCTCTCCTTGACTCTTTGATTGTTTATTCCTATGACAAACATATCTTTGATCAAAGATTCCTTTAGACTTGACAGATCACAAGAGTTGCTTAAATTTGTCAAAATTGTTATATATTCGTCGATAGTTTCATTTGACTTTTGTAGTCTTGTGAAGAAATTGTATCTTTCCACCGTAAGATTCTTACACGGGTTGAATTTGTCATCAAATTTTTTTATAAGCTGTTTTAAGGTTATATCGATTCTTTTGACATCGAATGAGTTAAAAATTTCGAGACATTCGTCGCCAATAATGTTCAGAAATATTGCCACTTGTCGAGCATTGCTTTGCTTGTCTAATTCATTGGCTTCAATATATATCTCAAATTTTTGCTTCCATATTCGCCATTTTTCCGCCACGTTGCCGTCGATAGTCATGGGACGAATCGTGTTCGAAACCATCACTACACCTGAATTGGAATTACCTGTGCCTGCGACGTCCATATTTTGATTATTCCTTTACTTCTGACACCATATTTTATTGTTATTGAGCAAATATTAAATGAAATTCGTGGAAGGTTTTCTATTGCGTTTATTCAGTTCCGCCATGACACGAGAAGAGAGTTTATAATAGTGTTGCCAGTAATATAATCTTATATTCTACTTATTTATAATAGTGTTGCCAGTAATATAATCTTATATTCTACTTAATATAATATTAGGCTGTATGTCTGATATTACAACAGAGTAAAATAATTTTTACAATCGGTCTAGTAGTTCTTGATAAAATCTCAACCTTATTGAGACTTCTCGGTTTCTGTCTTCGTGTGCATGCAACAACCACACGACAGCGACAAAATTTTCGCCGGGCATGAGTTTCTATGAAGTGTTGCCAGCGAAAGTAAGATTTCCGATGCTATTGCATGCTATATAGCATGAATGAACTTGCTTAGTAATTCTGTTAGGGTCAAAAAATAATGATTATGCAATCTCGTTAGGTACCGGTCTTTACAATATCCTGACGGTGTAATAGGTAAGCCGAAAAGAGGGTGTTCAATATCGGTAACTAAACAACTTTTGTTCTAGGACTTTCGAATAAAATATAAAAATGTCTCACACAAATCGATTAGCTGTCCGGTACAAAATGTATGACAAGATTGACAAGTCAAAAAACAAATTACCGAAAATCTTTTTCGACTCTCTAGTGATGCCTCTGTGAACCGTGACGTTGAATGTTTTAAAATCGATAATGATTCAACCACAAATCTAGACATGTGGTTGAATGAAGTTGTTCAACTAAAGGGCTATCAAACGTCTATTTCAATTAGTCGGCTGCAACATCTCCTTAAACACAAGATACTAGAATCTAATCTTTAGTATTTAATCCTCAACAATTTTAAACGTTTTAAAGTACAATTTCTAAGTAACTCATTTAGCCTTAGCGTTCTAGACTACCTAGGCTTTCTCTTTAAATCTCTAAGAGGCTTAGTGTAAAGGCATTAGGTCAAGTGGCCCTGTGAGGCTTCGTTAAGCCAGTTACATTAGTAACGAGACGAGCCTCGGGCTAACAAGAAATAACGTGTGGAATGAATGTTATGCTCCCACGTCGCTTGAATATTCCTATTTGCGTATTTGTTATGGTGGCACTTCACTTGTGCTATCACTGGTGTTATCTGTCACCTACACAATAAGCCTGCAGGTTTCAATGTGGGCATAATTTATATGACAGGTGGACCCTTGGAAACCGCTTTAACACTATCAACTGAAAAGCACTATTCATTTCAAACGTGGGTGGGTCCTATCTTTAGAATTCCGATAGCTGCAGACATTTCCGCATGAAAAAACTGACTTGTGTATTCTGTCTAAAGATGAACGTGTTGAGAGTACAGAATGACGATGAGACGAAAGATGAATGCAAAAAAGGAAGTGTCATAGATAGGAAAATGGATAATGCTCCTTTTACGTGATGAATTGACGAGGAAACAGGGCCAAGGGCATTCTATCGGAATTATCCAGTTACAATGTTAAAGAATGATGGTTATAGCGATAACAACTAAAATCGTTGTGCAGTCCGAATTGATTCAATAAAGTGAATAGTAAGTTTTGATTGATTGCTAAGTACATTAGATGGTAATAAAAAATAAATGTCAAATAGTTAAAGATATGTAAAAATAAACGACTACATTGGTACTCCATCCTATAGAAGCGCTGGCTCGAATATTCGTCAATATACGTTAGGCTCGACTATTCGTTAAATTCATTCATATTTAATTTAATTCGTTCATTGTGTTTCAAATTATAATATTTTACAAATCAAGCAAACAATAATATTAAATATAGTACAAAATAATAACAAAATGCAATTGATAATGACCCAATATTGTTTGTAAATAAACCGATAGAGCTCACGGAAAACTTAATCCTCGAAGAGTCGATAGCGTTCTTCCTAGACACCGCAAACCAACTATCCAAGCCAACTTTAAAAACTAACCACGTACAAACTTCGAAACACAATACTACCCACTTTTACGCCGGAACTTTTCCATATCGATCACACTCAGGTGGTGACGATTACCCCACCAAAGTGAAAGGCATACTTTTAGGGAAAAACACTTTGAATACAGAGCACCTTTTTTCTGCAGCCACCTTAAACTTCCCCAAGCAATGAAGACCCGATGTTATATGAGAAATATACAATGAGATTCGCTAAGAGGCTGCTGAACTGACTGTCACACCAAAGTGTAATACAGCAGAGCTCATTTTAACTGTATTTTGCCATGATTAGAAATATATGTATTCATGATTTCTCTGGAAAACAAAATTGTCGACGTAGAACTAGAATTAAAGACAATACGCAGAAAAGCAGAAAGGAAGGAAGAAATAAAGGGAGAACGGAAATAAAGAAATACAGAAAAGTTACACAACGAACATTGCAGAACAAATACCTAGACGAGTATTGTTGTAGACTTAACTGTTTACTAGATTGAGACTAGTTAATTAAGGAAAGCCTAGCATAATATATAATCTGATAGTACTAGAGAATTTATGGACAGATTTAAAGAAATAAAGGTCAATGTCCCGACTTACAACTAATTGGTCAATAAAAATATGTAAAGGAACAGACTTGCATCGGTTAAGAATAGGATCAAAAGAAAAGTCTGTATTCTCTGATAGTGGTGAAGCTGATAGAAAGAATACTATAATCAATCTTAAGATTATTGGCAACGATGTTCTTTTGTTGAAGCTTTTCAATATGAAAAACTTAAAATCAAAGCTACAAACGATTCTACGGATAACACATTTAGGCAAAAATAATACTCTAAGTCTAAGAGAAAAGCTGCTGAAATATTTATGAATAAAAGATTAATCGCACGACCGACAACATCGAATGGAGATAGTAATATTTATGAGGCGTAGGTCGTGCCTTGTACACTATCAAAGGGATAAACCCATATGAACAAACAGACTAACTGGATGCAATATATTGGACAAACAATAGAAAACTGACAGAGATTCCGCAAACGTATCGGTTGGAACATGATTGAAAAAGTAAATTGAACTTTTTAAACGATATTGTTCCGACGGAGTTGAGGTATCGTGATGCGACAAGACAATACTAAAATAAACCATAAGGTACTGTACAGTTTACTCATGAAGTAATAACATCGGACAATAGTGCACTGGATTTGAACTTTGAAAATATTGCGAAAATATTTTGTTACGAGCAACCTCGTCATTCCGCACATGCCGACGCTCTTTTTCAACGAAGCCACGAAATGGAGAGGCCTCAGGTTCGGTTAGTTTTTGATGAAAGATTTTCATTTCACGTGCAACAAAAAATAAAATGCAAATATTTAGTTTTATATGCCAGAAAGTATCACGACGTTGACGGAGAGGAAATTTAAAAATTTCATTAGGAACACTAATTAAAAAGACGTACAGAATAGATGACTATTTAAACAATGCACATGCACGGTGTGTGTCGCCGGTTCCGCATGAAGGATAAAGTTTAGATTACTAATGATGGTAATAGTTGTGTAATGCCTAGTTATTAAGTAATTGTGTCATGATTATTTTAAAAAGATGTGCTGCAGATAGGTTTTTTGTCACTTTTTCTCCTCAGCATAGGCACTTTTTTTCTTGCAAAGTGGTGTAAATGTAAATCCAAAAAATATGTTGACGTGCAAAAATGTACACAACGTGCTTACTTGCAATAAAGAGACCTTGACTTTATACTTTCGATCATATCAGGATTAAATGGCAAGCCATTTAATCCTGATATCTTGTAAAAAATATGTCTTTAAAATCCAATATCGAGCCCGTATCAGTCAACTGCTGGACGCCTCTCTCCAAACCCACTCAATATGAATAACAGACCTTAAATTCACAAAGGTAATCTACGGTAAAGCCTCGCAAATAAAACATTCAACTCCCTCTTAACATTTTATTACACGACAATGTAACCGACACTCCCAAGCACCCTTAAGAGTTCCGTTGTCGAATTATTACCCTTTTATTAATATACGACCGCGTTAACCGACAGTCGTTAAGTTACCGACTCTGACGATATTTCAGGAAGTTGGTAACACAGGGATGTTGTCAGGTAGGGGCTCACGACAACAAGATTATTTAAAAGTAACTGCCCCCTTATTCTGGTAAAATAGCGTAAAAAAATTTCTCGCTCCTCTCTGTTTAACGATAAAGTCCCTCGTAGGAGTTGAATTTGTTTATTTTTCACATCTTTCAACAATACAGCTTCAATTAAATAGCTAGAATTAATCTATATTGGTGAGCGCTAGCTCTCATACTAGGATTCCCTACACTAATTGTTATAAAGAGGAAAGATTTATTTCTGTATGTTTGTAATGACTAAACTCAAAAACTACTGGAGTGATTTCAAAAATTCTATCACTATTAGAATGTTACATTATTTAAGAGTAACATGGGCTATCACCCGTGAGAAGTAAAACTGCACAATTTTGTTAATATTTTATTTGCCCACTATATGGTCGACTGGCGGATGTCAGTCAAATGTCAACTGCAGAATAAATATCAACCAAATATCGTAGAAAATTTAAACCAGGCGATCCAAAATGCACTATACATTTTCATCATTTCATGATAAATAGAAATAAGTCGCATTTCTAATTTCTTAAAAAACTACAGATCTGATAAGTTAGCGATAGTTCTCAGTAAACGAAAGAAGGAGATTTGAATTACACTATTCGGAAAAAAATGCACATACTTACGTTGGAAAAATATGCCACGAATATGAAAGAAAACTAAAAAAAGGTTATAATGTATTACCAACTTATTCTTACTAAAATTTGATTTCTAGAATGCAAATAGAACCCATATTAGTTCCTAACTTCGTACCTGGCAACTATATTTCAAGAACTTTCCTGAAAGCACCTACTAAAATTTTCTAAGTAATAAAGAGAACTTTTTCAGGGGCTTACGGTCTTTTGCCGAATAATTAATCTTTCTAAGTATACTTAGCGAAGTCTTTGCATCAATGCTGAAATGTTTATGTTCGTTTCAGCCTTGGCTTTGGTTTCGGCGAAATGTTGCCGAATGAATGCATTTTTGTGTCGAGAAATAAATGACTCTACTTATTTTTTGTACAAGTATTTACTTAAAATGTTCGCACATTTTAGGTTGGTAAGTAAGTACTTGGATATAATATTAGCGAGTTTATAGCATTTTTAACCGAAATTAAACAAAAATTGAATGGTATTCAAATGGATGGTCAATTGTGAAAACCATTTAAATCAGTTGAACATAAATGAAGGGTTATATAGACATAGATCATAGGTTAGATGACATCACAGGTTATAGCAAAATACCTATCGTTTTGCTATAAAATAATACAACATACATTTTTTTGTTTGTTATTGACCATTAATATCTCGAAAATTATCTTCAGCCTATGAATTTATTGACGAAAAAAATTAATAGTGAAATACCCGATTGGAAACCTAAATATTACCATAGATGTCGTTTCGGCTGTACATTTAACGTGGTTTTGAAATATTCATTCGCCAATATAATAACTGAACTAAAACGATATCCAATTTTCAACCCCCATCAAGTTCAATGTACTCGTACGAAATTGTAAATTTTGAACGAAAGCTGGTGAAATAAGTCCGGAAATTAGAAACGTTATCGTACACTTTCCGTTTTCACGATTATTGCTAAGACATGGATAATAATTATATAAATGGAAGAGCCTAAATTATAGAGCTCTAAAAGCTGAATATGAAAATATTATTGAGTATTTTTTACCAAAGTAATATTTTATTTCACAAAATTACAAACAAATATAATAAAATTAAACTACTTAAAAATTATAATATTAACCTAGAAAATATAAACTAAAAACTATATATACAATAGGTCGGTTGAACTATCTGAATGGCTTAGCATTACAGATAGTTCAACCGAGCCCCGTTGTCCGGCAACGTGCCCAAAATGCTGGCGGCATTTCCCCTCTGGATCGCTAGGCTGATCCTTTGGGCGAAATACAGGCCAGCACTTTGGTCACGCGTGGACTCCATTTTATTAATTTAATTTAATTTTTTTAATTGCGACATGTGATCTAAACTAAATGTTAAATAAATTTTTAGAGAGACATAACTTATAAAAAATAAATATTTTCGTTACTACCACCAGGATTCGAGCCCGGAACGTTACCCTTCTGATACGTATACTCTTTTCTACGATAAATTGAAATAAATTGTGAAGTCAAAGAATTCCATTTTGATTGAAATTTTATTGAAACGTATACGGAATAATATTAAATTAATTATTCTTCGATTAAACTCGACCCAAACGTTAAAACCGATCGTAAAAATATCCTTTTCTTCATTATCCTTTTTAACGCTAATTGGGGAACAGGAAAATCCTTTAGCAATTATTGAAACTGCTCATTAAGTCCAAAATACGGTTTGCTTCTTAATATATATTTATTTGGAATGCAACAGGTATTTTTCTGACAAATGACTACTCAGTTTTTATTAATTTAAACGACAAACAAGCTTGCACCCGTGGTCCACCTGCAGTGTTATTGTCTAAAGTTAACAGTCCAATGACATACAAATATCTATCATTCGACGCTGCCTCAGCATCGAGATCAAAGCTATTTTTTTTAGAGAATAACCACTGTTGATGGTAAGTGGTCATCGTCGTATATAAATGTAAATATTTTTCAGTAGTGTAAATAAAACTATATAGGAGTCATTAAGTTTCAGATTTTCTCAAAAATCACTTGACTGATTTTTAAAATTAGTGTGGCCTATTAAATAGTACAGCGTATCATAATTTAGAAGCTGGTCATTTTCGGCATTTTATAATTCGATTTTTTTATGTGTAGCTTGATAAGTATTTATATACATTTAGACTAAAATAAGAATACCTGTATAAAATCTAATTTGCGCATTAATAAAAGTTTTCTTTTACTTGAAACTATCTACAAGTAAAATAATTTTTACAATAAGTCAAGCTGTTCTTGAGAAAATAATTGTAGACTTTTCTCTATTTTCAACTAGATTAGAATGGTTACCATGTAATTGTAAAAAAGATCGGTCAAGTGGTACTAAGCCAGACTATTACTACTGCTGATAATAAAAATAAATAATGCGACAATAAACCACGCTCACATTTGACACAAAACTCCGTCCATGACCTATCTAGACAGCCGACATCTGCGCACCCGCGGTTCTAATGAAACACATTAATAACATCTGCGCACACTAAAATGTCTTTTGTTTCTTACACGATTTCCGAAATTGTAGTCCCTTTGTTGTTATACTGGATTAATATTATTGTGTTATGCTTGTAACAACGAAAAGTAAGACCAACGTATGAAATAGGTCAGTAGACTTATTAGGGAAATAATATAGGTTATTAATTAAAGATCTCGGCGACGCTGTGTGACACTGGACTCATATTTATAATAGTTGATAATTTTATTATAGTTTGTTATTGACAAGGCCTCTTTACAGCCGCTACTTAATTTATTTATTACGATTGTTACTATTCTTAATTAATTATTAATGAATGTAAGTAGTTTATTAATTAGTTTTAGTGACCACTGACACAATACAGTGGGTCTGCTTTTGCCCTTCTGCCCCTTTGTCTATCGAGCCATGTAATCATACATAATTAAAAATGTATGATCACAATATTGTACAATGTATGACGTAACCAAGTGTTCCCGGTGTACCTAAGGTTAAAATAAATGAGTATGAGTATGAGCATACTACGGTGGTCCTAGGTTCGATCCTCGGTTAGCCATGAATAATCTAACATAGATTAAAGTATACATGATAAATCATTAAGAGCCTTCATAGAGCCTTACTAGCGCCGCCAATCTTAAAAAAATATCTTCCAATATAATCAATTTTATTAAAAAAGCAAAATGTTAATTACGATAAATACTATTTTTCAATATACAATACATGGCATAATTGCGACAAGCTAAGTTGTAGTTCACAAATGTGCCAAAACGGCAGTTTTTCGCAATTATGCGAACTACAACTTACCGACATTGAATCACGTTATAAACAAGCATTTAAAAAATAGTATTTATCGTAATAAACATTTCGTAAATAGCTTTTTTAATGAAATTTATTATATTGGAAGATATTATTTTTTTAAGATCTCAATGAAGGCCCTTAAGGCTAAGATTTTGTCAAAAACTACCGGAAATAATGTTTATTTATGGTTTTAGTGAAATAATTTTTCATACGCTCAAGATTTTGAGAATCTAAAAGTCAATTAGGCCAGAGGCTGATAGATGTTACTTAATCTCTGTTTTCGACTGTACCAATAAGTTTTCTTTCTTTATATGAATGACAAAATTGTGAGGAAACTTACATGCATAAAAGTCCACCAGGCATAATTATTTTCCCGATATTGTCTGTCCCAGAAGAAGGCAGCCTTTCATTTTATTGCACCGAAATATTAAATCGAGGTATTTTATCCAATCTAAAACAGATTTCTTCAAAAGAGAGAGAAATATAATATTTTTTCCGTAATAAGTACTTGACATGTATAGAGGTAGTTATGTATAATACAGCCTTTGAAGTCAGATAAATACGTCACGTACACAACGTACTTATCAAAAAGTTGTCTTCTTTCAGCTTCAGAGTCCAGGAATTTTTTCAGGAAAATGGTGTATAATATAAGGAAGATACGCCTTCATTAGCAGAAAATGTTGGTAAAATAATATGAGTTTACTTGCATATGTTTGGATATATCAGTCTTTCTTTATGCTAAATTATGTCGAATGAAAGTTACCTAACTGACACTTTATATGATGATTGAAAAATCGGCCCTGATGGAAATGGCGGTTTTTTTTTTCTCTCTCTCTCTTCTCGTGTCGTTTAGTTACAAGACCTATTGTCAGAGTTATTTAGGCCGCCCCCGTTGGCCTCTGACGTGGACTAACGACTGCTGCTGGCGAGCAACGAGTTTTCTGATATAGGTTTTATACAGGTTTTTACCTACCTACAGTACCTACATATTTTGTACCTTCTCCTCCCTAATCATTGACTCAGTGCTGAGGATCTTGACCCTCAAGAGGCGCCAGGAGACACGGTATTGTGCTCTTCTCACAGCCTCTTCAAAGGGCACGCCGAGGATTCTGCCAACCGCAGCGGGCTGGTCTCTGGCCACGTGGTCTAGACCCCTCAACTTTGCCGAGCAGTATAGTTCTCTCCAAGTTGGAAGGGTCCATTCTTATGTTTCTTACCTTACGTGGGCATAATTTCAAGACAAATTGAACAGACATTTTTTTAAATAGTAATTATGTTAATTTACCTCGAATCTCACAAGTTTATTTTTCGAGTTCTCTGCTAAGAAGGCGTGCCCTATTACAGAATAGATGACTATTTAAACGATGAACATGCATGGTGTGTCGCCGGTTCCGCATGAGGGATAAAGTGTAGATTACTAACAATGGTAATAGTTGTGTAATACCTAGTTATTAAGTAATTGTATTATTATTATTTTAAAAGATGTGCTGCTGAGAGTTTTTTGCCACTTTTTCTCCTCAACCTTTTCCTTGCAAAGTGGTGTAAATGTAAATTCAAAAATATGTTGACGTGCAAAAATGTACACAATGTGCTTACTTGCAATAAAGAAATTTGACTTTGACTTTATACTTAAGGAAAACTATTTACCTCGATCTCACAAGTTTATTTTTCGATATTACAGAATAGATGACTATTTAAACGAGGAACATACATGGTGTGTCGCCGGTTCCGCATGAGGGATAAAGTGTAGATTGCTAACAATAGTAATAGTTGTGTAATACCTAGTTATTAAGTAATTGTTTTATTATTATTTTAAAAGATGTGCTGCTGAGAGTTTTTGGTCACTTTTTCTCCTCAACGTTGGCATCTTTTCCTAGCAAAGTGGTGTAAATGTAAATTCAAAAATATGTTGACGTGCAAAAATGTACACAACGTGCTTACTTGCAATAAAGAAAGACTTTGACTTTCCTATGACGGCATACATTTTGAATCCAATGTTGGCACACACGGAACTGTAAACCCAGGTCAAACTAACAAATCAGTTAAACAACTCGAATCCATCCAATTTCATCGAAACCTCCCTCCGTTAATGAAAACATCAAACGCATATTGTACCTATCACTCGGACAACACATTTACTTCGCACAAACAAACAAACGAAATTACAATCACAAATACAATTGCCGACAAACAAGCCAACATGAGCGGTAAAATATTCCAAACTAAACACTTGTGCACGAAATATATTTGCCCGTATTCTATTTGGCCGAAATAATCACATTAGTTGGCCAAACATTGGGATGTGTTCGGACAAATATTTGTTTCCACTGATATTTGCTAATGGAAGGGGTTTATTTCGTTATGAGACACTTTTTGCACAGTCTATGGCCGAGAGTCTTGTAAGATAGTTTTAAGCACAAGCTTAGCGTTTTTGACGTTTGTAAGAGCGAGCTCACGGTAAACTACTGAAAAAAAAATCTATTAACCTCGGCATATGTTTCGGTTTGCATGGTGCTTTGGTTTTATTCACGTGTTTGTGAAATAGAGTAAACCTAAACGATATATTTATCTAAGAATACTAACATTTCCTGACGGGGCAGGGAAATGTCGATTCTAGTCAACATAAAGCAGTTGTCCCACCGCCTACGAGTAAGAGAGTAACTATCGGCTATTTTCTCACCCAAGAAACGTAAAAAATATAGTAGATTCACTATAGAGATGCATATATATGCACTCGCCCGGCGATGAACTATAAATATCTATTATGTTTCTTGCGCTTGGTTTACTCGCTTACACGCCGGCGGCCTATAGTCGAGCTACAAAACTATCACTCGCTGTTCGCCAACTCGTTTCTAATTTCTAGCTTTACTCGCTACTCGCTCATCGCCGGCGGTGGGACAACTGCCTAAACCAGCAAGAAGGGGCTCATAGTCCAGTTAACCCGATGACGTTAAACCGATCGTATAAGTAAAGCAACGATGCGCAAGGTCAGTATCTGGATGGGCGACCGTTAGTAACATCTTTATCTGAGCCTCTCCGTACCTCGGAAAGCACGTTCAGCAACTACTAGTAAAATTAGTTAGGAACTATGTACCTACTAGTAAAATATTTTTTACAATCGGTATAGTCTAGCAGTTCTTGAGAAATTTTCAACCTCAACAAACAAAGCCAAAAAAATAGCCATTGCAAGAGCAGCAATATCCCGGTTACTGCCGCTCGGCAGCAGTCGTCAGGCCACGTCAGAGGCTTACAAGCGGCTTGAATACCTCTGACAATATCGTGGGTTACTAAACCACACGAGAAAATAACATAGACCAACAACATGCATTAAACGTCTACTCAGACATCACAGCATAAACTGAAGCCTCATTTCGGACGCTCGAATGACCTCAAAGTTACCCAACTTGGATAATTTGCTGTAACTGCATAGATAGACTGTAACTTAGATAATTTGGTGTACTGTAAAGTTTAACTTGGATTGGTGTACTAGTACTAGACACTTGAGAGGAACTTAATTCATGGCAGCTACTAAATAATCATTTCGCGTTTCTTGGCCAAGAGAGACATTCGAGTATAGTAGCGACACTTTCAACAAGTAAGATAGTTATGGAATAGATTGAGATACCTTGTCTATTGCACGAAACTACGACGAACGAATTGAGTCTAAATTATTGATTTGAACATCAAAGACAGAAAGCCATCAGTTGATTGACAAGTATTGATAAATTCGATAATTGTACAAAATAGACATCATTTGCTCAAACGTGGAAACAGAATTGAAAACAGCTAATATTGACATAGCTACTTAAAATTGTCACAGACCAAGCTCGCTCGTACAATTGTAAAACGTCTATGGAACTTGATATTTGTAAGAGCGAGCTTACGATAAACGCGTTTCAAACTGTCTAAGGTAGCCATAGATAATTTCGAGCATGAATTCAGACTTCAACATTGTCATTAAAACTGACAGAGTTGTAAGACCGAACCTATTTACTCCACCCATACTCAAAACTGTCTATGTCTGCCTAAGAATCTCTGCCTTGTACTCAAGCAAATAGTTTCAAGCAAAATTAAGTGGCCGTATTCTAAACCTTGACTGCGCGAAGGCTTTCATAGAATTCAAATTATTCAAGCAGCAACTTGTAATCCAATTCGAGTCTATTCAGTCGTAGTGTTGGGTTGGTCAGTCACAGGCACACTTCACACTGCCCTGACATTTGTACAATCGACCGCACATCAAGGGTAGCAAGCACTTTACGCGTCGATAATACTGGCTAGATTGCAATGGTTTTATATAGGGTATGTGCCAAGCATCGCGGAGTCAGGAAGGGGGGTCTCATTGAGAAATACTTTGGGCCCTTAATTTTTCTTCGTCTTTCGACTATATTTAGGAACCAGTCTTTTTGCTTGGTAAAGCAATTCTGGTTAATTCTATTTTAATAGAAGAATATACCCATAGTGTGAGTGAAGAGCTCAGTAATGCAGTGGTTGAAATACTGGATTCACGATACCGAGGGACCAGGTTTGAACCCCGATCAGCCATGTATCAATAAGTTTTACTCTTTTTATTCAAGTGGATATTTACTATCAAAACTTATATCATCAGATATATAGACTTGAATTTCTGAATTTCTTCGGTTTGTAGCAATTAGTTTCGAAGTTAGTGGTTAAAGTTGAGGACCTGAACAGTCCGTCTATTAATATAACAATGTGGTAACAGTCTGCTCTTCTGGAAGACTTACTACGTCCTAGTTATTAGAAGCAATTAGCAATTCTGGTTTGTTTTCTAATTTAATATATTATATTGATTGTCCTATTCCTCTTATTTCACTTAGATTACGAAGTAAATAGCAGCTATTTTCGAGGTCACCTTCACTAGCGTTTATCGTACCTCATTCATTACAAAATAAAACGCCGTTAAATTTACATATAAGTATTTGGAGGTAAAGAAATAGAGACCCCCAGTACACTTAGTTTACCCCTGGTTGACCGGAAAGCAAACGTGACTGGCTTGAATTAACAGAGCAGAGGTATTGAGTTCTGACATAAATGGGGTATAACCTGCTCTGGTTTCCATGAAAATGGAATAAATTGAATGAAACATATAATTGACACAGTAATAGTGTATTTTGTCAGAACAAGTATTATAATACTGCTAAGCTCGAATTTCAAAGCGTTTCTGATTTTCTGTCGATCTTTAAGATATCTATTATTCACGTTTATCTTTAAGCATCCCATAACATAGCTTTGTGGATCAATTCGCACATTCATGTGCTCAATAATATAGTTCGCTTAAAGCATGTTGTGATGGACAGTCATGGGTTCAGAACATTTTATGCGAATGAAATCTTTCGCACCGACGACGGATGGTGAAATAATTACAAGTGGACAATAGCACCAAATCGAAAAATTCTTTGGAGAAATGACCATTGTAAGGACGATAAAACAAGGTGAAGCTGGCATACATAGATTTTATATGAGAAAGATGTCATTCAAGCAGACAAGCTACCTGATGTAAGAGGTCATTATTGACACATCTAATCTGAAACAGGGAAGGCGATGTTGGCACTTTGTCGAAATAAGACTATAACTTCAAGAGAAATATGATTAACATTTCGCTTGAAGTTTCCCATTACAAATACACTTGACTGAACAACTAGAAGGCAAGTTAAATCTTCGGTCGAAGTATATCTTGACGCTTGAGTTCCTATTCATAACTACACGCACATTTGGCAAGAACATTCTTGTCGCGTACATGTAAAATGTGGAATATTTGAGTGCGCACTAACTTCACCAAAAGTTTCTCCTTAGGTAGAACCAAATCTAATATGTTATTGGATGCCTAAAACTTCTGCAAGTTTGGCCATTTGTAATTCGAGTGTTTACGAATCCTAGAAAGCGCGGAGAGATAGTTCTATGACTAGAATTGGATTTTCATAATTATTTTCTTGTTTGCCAGTATTTATAACTCCTACAAAATATTCTTAATAGGTGTGCTATCTTAAACGTCTATCTAGGTGCCATCAGCTCGGTTTAAATATTTGCTAGCATTCCCAAGGCTCATCAGTCATCAATTTGCCTTTCATCATCTGCACTCGCTCAGATAGCGTCAACACCGACTTGGTGGCTGTGACTTTGAAAGCCTATGTACGTACGTACAACAGCAAATCAACGGTAACACTTGCAGTATGATTTCAACTCTTACGATGCAGATAATAAGAGTCAAAAGTGTTACACTTGATCTGCTTTGATATGTACCTTATCAGACCTGTGATCTATTTCATGAACGTGTTATGTGAACAGTATTATTCTGCAATGTATCCCCAGTTCGTTTAGTATGTTTTGCCCATTGGTTGGTATGAAGCCAGCAATGTCTTAACTTGGCTCTCATTAAAGAATCCAAGCACCATGATGATGATGACGACGATGAAACAATTGGTGATGGTTGCTTAGTATAATAATGTTTTGCCTATCGGTTGACTTAAAACCACCAATATCTTACCTTGGCTCTCATTAAAGAATCCAAGCACCATGATGATGATGACGACGAGCCCGATCTTCAGTCGGTACCCTAGCTGGCACGTGGTGTACATCTCTGCCCCCCGCCACATCGCCATGACTCAGCCTTGTCTCATCCATTCGTTGTACGGTTTTATGTCGTTATGCCGAGCCCTGTGATTCGTCGGATGCATTATCTGGAACAATGAAATATTCAGATTCAGGTTCATATTGTTTATTGCAATTATATTTAATCATGTCACGTTTTTTAGAATCTATATTGACACCACTTTACAAGGGAAAAGTGTCGATAGAGGATAAAAATTGAATAAAACCTTCAGAAACACATCTTTGATTAACCATACCTAAATGATGCGTACCTACAGCTACCATTACTTTAAAGAACGTTTAACATTTGCTGGTCATAGATGATAAACAGAAATGTAGAGATATTCACGGCCATTAAAATACATTTCCAAATTTTTCTTCAATTAGATTTATTTGTATTTTGTTTGTATAATGGATATTGTATATTTTTCTATCATAAAATTACAAAATCAGAGGTTTGACGCAGAAATAATATACCATAATATCCGCTTATATCAACCAAAATTTTCAAACAACACTGTAATTTCTTTACAAATAAAAGGTTCACTGTAATATAGGTACCGAGTTTATACACAGGCAGGAAAAGCAAACTTTCTCAAAGAAGACCTCTGAAAAAACAAATTCATTACGACCCAATTGACTGCTCATTTCACGTTACGATGCACGTTTAAATTTTACAAGGGGCGTCTCCTGCAATTTTTTCCCTCGGTAGCGCGCTTATCAACGAAAACTTCTCAATTAGCGAGTTTACCGCTTACAAAGAAAGTTGCCCAACTTCCCTCGAGCCATTAAAAGCGTCCTTTAGAATCACCCGAGAGTTGCTGAAGTGCAAGTTTTAATGTCTTTCCCTTGAAACGTTTTCTTTTGTGCCTTCGACACGGGTGGACGCACAAATAAAAACAGGATTATTGATGTCCGGCTAGACGGGAATTCCCCTGGGAATAGTGCTTTTTTATGTAAATCGCTATCCGTATGGGAAATTCCATATGCATTTCTGGTATCGCCGTAAATCTTTTAGTTGGGGAATGTGGCAGGTTTGGTTAAATATTTAATGCTTACAATTTCGGAAATTGGGAGTCTGGTAGTCTCTTAGAATATATTACCCTTTCATAGATGCCCAGAGGACAGGACATAGTAGTTAAAAGGCCTCATAATGTATGAACAAGATAACACGGGAAATATCGTGTTAAACATTGAGAATTCCTAGGTTAAAGTTGAGTATACCAAGAGCGTTATTCTTTGGAATCGCAGCATACGCATAATAAATAAAAGTAATGGTCCAAGTGAAAGCTACAAGACAATATTTAAATGCGATAAATCACCCTTAACCCTTTTTATGGCCAAGATTTTGGGAATTCAGTCTGGCCTATAAAACGAAACAATTAAGGTTGAAGACGAAGATTTCCCGTGACATATGTAAACATTGAAGGAAACGAAACAGGACATTTATTTAGGGATACATTATTAAAATAAAAACACATGTAAACACACAATTTAACAAAACTGATAGCTATAAACATGACTTCAAGTTATTCTATCGTTTGCCATCGGTATCATTCTAACTTAACATTTCACACAAACGATAGAATAACTTGAAGTCATGTTTATAGCTAACTCACTTCATTAAGCCATGTTATTCTTAACATGGCTTAATGAAGTGAGGTTAAACTAGGTTATAAGGGTCTTGAGGCCAAGCAGAGGGGCGTCCGCCCACCTCCGGAAGAGATGAGAAGATGGCGAGAGCGGGGCCGGGACCGTCTCTTCCGGAGGTGGGAGCAGAGGTTGGGGAACCCGACTGCCAGCAGAGAGTTGGTGGCCGCCATTCGGCCAGTCCTCAGGGACTGGGTCGAACGAAAGCACGGGGCTCTCACCTACCGCCTGACACAGGGCCTCACGGGACATGGTTGTTTCGGCGAGTACCTGTGCCGGGTGGTCGGTAGAGAGCCCACGAAAGCGTGCCACCATTGCGGGGCGGCGGAGGACACGGCGCAGCACACCCGCGCCGTTTGCCCCGAATGGGAGGAGCCGCGCGCGGCGCTAGTCGCGGCCATCGGGGCGGACCTCTCGCTGCCGACCATCGTCCGCGCCATGGTCTGCAGCGAGAGAGCGTGGGAGGCGGTGATCACATTTTGTGACACCGTCCTGTCACAGAAGGAGGCGGCGGAGAGGGACCGCGAGGACGACCCACTCGCGCTTCCAATTCGCCGCCGGCGAACAGGCCGCCGGCGGTTGGCATATGCCCACCGCCTGCCGCCCTAAGGGGACCTTCGGGCGGAGGATCGGGGGATCCGCCGTCCGAATGAAGTGGTCCCGAGCTGGAAGGCGCTCCACGTGTTCCGGAGCGCCTTCAGCGGAGAAGGGGGAGGCACGAGGCCCCCCGGAGTCGGGCCCGAAAGGGCACCCGCCGACAGGGCCGCGGTAGTTTTCGAAAGATGTACCCGTGGTCCTGTCCATGGTGGCGGAGGCGGAACACCCCAGGAGTTTTAGTTGGTGCGAGTCCAACATAATCACCCGTTCCCCCGGACGGGTGGTATACATTACGTATTTCTCCTGGGCAACAAAAAAAAAAAAAAAGGTTATAAGGGTCTTACCACAAGAAATAAAGAATCATTGAACACAAGTCCAAAACAGTACCGAAACTAAGCATTAGGTGCATTGAGCTTCCATACCATCTCTTCATGTACTATGTTGAAACGCACACTTAAAATGGAATAGGTACCAATTTTGTCAAAAACCAATATTAGTTGCCTATTTTTATTAGCTTTTACATCAATCATAAATGTGCTTAGCAGGTGGGAAGCTCCATAAATAAAATGCGAAATATAATACTGAAGCCGTCACGACGAGACCTTTCAATATCTAGCACAAAACCGGCTATAAATGGAGGCAGACGACAAGCCTTGACTTTCGATAGCATCTCTCATTTCACCTAGACTCGGAACCTCACCTATCATTGTTATGTTAGAGAAGGTTAAGATCGAAAGTCATAGATTTAGTATGGTCATATAGGTACAGTTTTGAGCAGGAACTCTGCGTGAACTCGTACTTACGACTGTCAAAATTTTATGAAAACTGACAATTGTAAGACCGAATCCAAACTCCATTGATCAAAACTCTCTATGATTATCGGCCTAAGTGAACTACTTTTCCATATTATCAACCAGATATCAACAGAAGTTAGTACTACCGCGGTAGTTTCACCCACATAGAAAACCATGGTACTGTGGCTGTATGATTAAAAAACATTGACTGAAGAAGATGGTGGTTATTAGTATAATTGTCGTCATACATATTTTATACACACGCCTCCAATTTTGTATTCATCATAGTCATCATTTTTGGCCCCATTTGATATTGATTCTTTTAGCGAATCTGCAGGGTTACTCTCACCTCTTATAGCGATCCAGTTTAGGTTCTAAACTGTCAATTTGCTACAATGACGTTTGACGTCGTTGTAGCAAATTGTCAGTAAGCGATCCAGTTTAGAACCTAAACTGGATCGCTATAAGAGGTGAGAGTAACCCTGCTGTACTTACAATTAGAAACCGCTGACAAAACTGTCCGGATGGACATTGATTTCTTCTTTTCCTACTGCGTCTTTACGCTTTAATAAATTAGATGCCGCAGTTCTTACCTTCTAGCTGCCCCTGAGTTTTAAACAAACATACGTCCATACCGACAGACGTCGAGTTTTATAAATATAGAGGAGAAAAGATGTTACCAGTACTGAATACTTAAACATATACCTTGGGTAAAAACATACAATAAGTTTGAACCCCGACATTTTCCTCGTTATAATGTCACATAACTTCAAATGTAGGCTAAAACTCCGTAGTTGGCATTTTCATATTTTCCACATACCTTTGAAATTTTTTCGCTCAAAATATGCGGAGCTGTAAATAAAAGGCATGAACCCCGAGACCTATTTGGAGTGTTTCCAAAATATGAATAAATAGTGCACGAAATATGCAAATAGTTGCGGCAATGAGAAAGTTATGCTGCCATATCTATTCACATTTTTTTTGTGGTAATTATGCTGGTTTATTTATAACCCGATTATAATGATGCACAGAGGAATAGAAGAAACAGTTTTAATATCATTCTGAATGCGTTCACTGATACAGTGCGCGAGGCGTAAGCTCAGGTTTACATTTGTGTGAGTGATAGCGGTACAAGAGGTGAAGTGCGGTGCGTGCGCGGCAGGGGGTATTTTGTTGCGTTTATATTTGTATGCGTAGGACGCGTCGCGCCTCAGGCCGAATATCACTCTACACTATCTGTGTGCACTCACACAAATGCAAACCTGAGCTTACGCCTCGCGCACTGTACACCGTTCTGTGAAATCTAAAGTCATATAAATACCCATACCTTCAGATTTCTTTCTATCAAACATATTATTTTAAGTACTAACATAGTTTTAACCTTTAATTATATTGTGTAGTACTAACACACAATATGGACACTCAATTCGGTTATAAATATTTTTGATTTTTATATGTGGAAGTGGCCATGTTGTTTAATTAGGAGTCCCACATACATAGCTCAAGAGTGAACATAGACTGGCTTATCTCCTCAAGGTTGCAGTTGCTTTTTATTGTCTCTTCTGGAGAAAGAAAGGAAGACCCTGATCTCCTCCGGTTGCTTTTAGATGTAAGACTGTCTCTTCTTATGTCTCGCCATTACCCATTTATTTGGGGTCGGCCCTTCTGGTCATTTTTCTCCAGGACGGTCTGTCCTGGGTCATTTGTAGTGTGATGTTGTGGTCCTTCAAGTTTTTGTTTATTAGGGACATCCATGTGAGACGGGGTCTGCCGCGACCTCTGGGCTGCGTGCTTATGTCGAGCACTTTTCTCGTCATGTGTTCAGGTGGTCGTCGCATGACATGTCCGTACCACCTGAGTCGGCTCTCTAGCTAGATGTAAGACTATCTAATGTTGGTAATAGCGATACGCATTTTCCTGTGAAACATAAACGAATAAATTACAATATGTTTGAAGTGATGTTATTGTCCTACAAGAGAATATTCCAAGGCATTGAAGCATAAAGGAGCAGTGTATGACGTCAACATTATGCATGAATGTATGGCTACCAACTCTGCCTCCGAAAATTTGAATACGCTAGTTGCAAAATCCAAATGAATTATGTATCACGGAAAAAATCGGTGTAAATATCCGATGATCCGCCACCAAAAGGTTGCGATCGTCCTTTATCCTTCGTCCATCATCGGCTTTTTTTTTCGCTCGGCTTTGTTCGGATACATCATGAATAAATTCCGAGGGAGCTCAAACAAATATCTTTCCAATAATGCTTCAGGTATCACGTACTTTAAGTTTGTGAAAGATAATGTTGTTTCCGATAAATCTAATAGCCTAGTCTGTAGTGTGATTTCTATGGAAGATCCGGACCGAAAGGTATCTATTTTTAATTTTTCCGGGAGAGATTTCCTTTTGGGATTTTATAAGTGTAAATTCTGGAAATATAAATATAGGTATAATCCTAATTTGCACCATCCGTCAGTATAGCGACCCGACCTTTTGTGTTCTTTTTTGTACTAACATAATAATAATTAAAAAAATATATTTTCAGACAACAAATGGTCCATAATATTGTTCGTAAACCTTAAAACTACGTTAGTTTCCTTACAAAATTAATTTAGGTCTTGGGATTTCGTAGTTAGTTCCGCTTCCCTAAAACGTCGGAACACCACCCTCAGGCCAGAAGTCCGGCTTGAGGAGCACCATCAACTGTTTGGACAGGACACGCAGCAGGAAGGTCTTGAAGTGCGTAGGCTTTCTAGACTCTATTTGCGTTATCTTCCCGTTCAGGAGAGGCTCCTCAATCCGGAGCACTAGCTTCATCCCCTGAATGTGACGCACGATAATTATTGTCATGTCTTTTTTCCTCATTTTTTAAATTGTAACTATTGATGATTCATTTTGTTTGTCCATAATTCCAGAAAAAGAAAGGGCATGGTAACTGATACATGAGTAGGTATTCATCATCATCATCAGTCTGTTTATATTGCCCCACTGCTCGGGCACAGACCTTCCCTTACATCGAGGGAGCTGGGTCCATGATCCACCACGCAGGCCCAGTGCGGGTTGGCGGATTTCACATGCCTTAGATTTTATTTTCTTCTAAGGGATGTAGGTTTCATCACGATGTTTTCCTTCACCGTTTTGAGAGCACTCGGTAGGTATTACTAGGAATCAATTTTACAAAATCGATACATAATATAATGCAATTGATGGAACGTAGTATAGTAGGTAGGTAAAACATTATTATATTAGTGGTACTGCGGCAAAACTAAGCCACTGCATTCGAAAGCGAACCAGCTTAAAAAATAAAAGATTTCATACCATACGCAAAAAAGTAACATAACCCTTTATCTTCCATGAAAAAATGTTGGGCGTAAAAGCGTATCACAAAAATGCCTTAGTTCTGCATAATACCGTCGCTTACTCTGGGGATAATTTTTTTTTTCGTCATGAAGATGAATGGTACGGGAGAGAGTCGTGGATTGCCTTTCGCATTTATGAGTAATTTTTCAGAGCGGCCATTATTAGAATCAAGGATCTACTTAGAGACCTTTATAAATTGAAGGGTGCGAATGATTTTGATGCAATTAGGAATCAGGGTCTCTCGGGAAAGGGTTTAGTAAGATGAAATACTACGTAAATTGTACAGCTATACAGTTTTAAATTTTAGTGGTTGCTTTCGCGCGACAGAATGATTTGCTCTCAGTAGTACTGTTTAATTATACAGAGTGGCCCTGAATTCATTCGACAAAACTAAATGGATGGTTAGGCCTGTGACATATATTAATTCTGCACAGCGTCTAAGTAAATTAAACAATTTGGGGAAAAATAAAAATATTTACAATTAATTCAACTATCAAAAAAAAATTTTGATGTGCAATATTAAGTTACAGTGTTATAATTTTTTTTCTTTAAATCTTCCAATGACCTTTCGTCAAAATCGTCGTTCAAATCAAGAGTTTCATCAAATTCTTTATTATTCATGACTAAGTACAATAAATCCAATAATAACCTTATTTACGCCTGGTATAATGCCAATACCAAATACAGGCTTTACTTGAAATATTCGCCAATTTTCTTTATACGAATTTCAAATTATTTAGGCGAAAGCCGTTGTCGTTCCTTCGAACGTTCACCCTCTGAAAGGTAATATTTCTGCCACCCTGATTAATATTATTATTGCAAACAAAGCGCAATAATTTACTTATTCCTTTCTCATTTCCCGCAGGCAATCACGATTTTTCCCAGATAAGTTTTCCTTATTTTCTTTATTCCCGCAAAAGGATGGAGGGAGATATTATTTGCTAATCTAAGAATATTATAACGATTCCTCTTAATTACTAATCTCCCAAGATGGTTTCATTAAATGAGTTGGGCGAAAATTGCTTATTTCTATATAGTCATGGAATTTATCCTTTTGGCATTTATACTTCATGAAACAAACAAAAAATACTATTTATACAATTAAATTAGTCAGTTCCTTATTTTCTTTATTCCCGCAAAAGGATAGAGGGAGATATTATTTGCTAGTCTGAGAATATTATAATGATTCCTCTTAATTACAAATGTCCCGAGATGGTTTACCGAGTTGTGCGGTAATCGCTTATTACTGTATAGTTATAGCATATATCCTTTTACGGGTTTACATGAAACAAAAAAAAATACTATTTATGCAATTGAATCAGCCAGTCATCTATTATATCAAATATTGTTAAAACATCAGTTCTAGATAAACTATAAAATGATACGGGTATGTTTTTCCTCAAGAGACATGGATTGTCTTGTTCTAAGAATAATATAGTTCATGTATTCAAAAAATTCTTCTCGGTTTATGAAAACATGATTTCTTAAATCAATAATGAAATGTAAGCAATAGGCTATTATTCTTGAACCTACTAAAATGTAGTTTTCCTGTCAAATTCAATACGTTGTAGGTCTCTTCTCAACGTTCCTCTTCTCATTGAAGGTTGGACAACATCATGGCAATTTTCACCCTCTGAACGGCTGCCAGGAACAAGGAGCCGGTGCTGCAGTCGAACCAATTACGTAAATTCTTCAGCCAAGAGTGTCTTCTCCTGCCAACGCTCCTCTTTCCACAAATTTTGTCCTGGATGATTAATTGCAGCAGGTTATATCGCGGGTTCCGCATAATATGACCGAAATATTGGAGCTTCCGTCGCTTGACCTCCTTTAAAAGTTCCAACTTTTTATCCATACGGTTCAACACCTCAACATTTGTCACCTTGTCCCGCCACGATATCTTCAGGAGTCTACGATAGACGTACCTACGTTGTAGGTATTTGTACAAAAAACGACAGAAATTGTTACAAAAACGTAACCGGACATATTTCATTTTAAAGGAATCAAGGATTTTTCTTGAGCTAGAAATGATTTTTTATCCGCGTTCTTGTTATTCCGTAAAAAATATAAAGTGGATATATGTATTGTATTATGCCTTTACGTTTAATAAATATAAAGTATCAAGCAAGATCACAGTGTTATTCAATTTTCTTCCCAAACGACAGCATTGCAACTTATATACAGGCTGCTCATTTTTGACTAGACATTGAAAAATTACTAAGGATGGGGATGATTGATGGGTCACTGGTGGGCACGTTTAAATAACAATTCGGATGCTTAATTTTTCTGTCGTCAGATGTCGGTAGTAGCAGTCAGTGATGGATTGAGTTTGACAAAAATAAAAGTTTATTTCTTTGAGAGAGCCGATGGCAGAGTCCCAATACAGTGTTATTTCCAACAATGCAACTGAGTAATTTTGTGCATCTAATCTGATGATTATCGACTTTGATATTTATAGTAATATCTATTATGATTAAATACGTACTTGTGTAAAAATTGAGGGACCGATCAGAGTGCATATCGATAGGCGTAAACGTTGCCGCTTAAAAAAAGATCGACCGCAAAAGTGTACTCGTGTTGCGAATGTTGCGCCTGACAGCCATTTGACAGCTCACCGGTGTTGCGTCGATCGCCAATGCGAGGTCGTACAGTCGACAGCCGATCAATGGTAACACTTGCAGTACGATTTCAAGTCTTACGACACAAATAAAAAGAACTGTCAAAAGTAAAAAGTGTTACCATTGATCTGCTGTTGACTGTACCCACAAGCCCTGCTGATCATTTTTAAAATGCAATTTTTTGTAGATACATTTTAATGCATATGTTCGCCAAAAAATTACACTAACGAAATTTGTGAGGTATTTTACCAATCATCACTACACAATATTATGTAGCTGAATTCAAAGTTTTGATTCACAATCACTGGTCACTCTTTACATTACATTTACAACCTGTATATAGGTTTTGCAATCGTAATCCGATAACACACAGTAAGAGCAGATAGAGCCTCGATGTTGTGAAATTTTAATGCTTTTTGCATTTTATTTGATCTCACGTTGTACATTTTATTTTTATTGTAATATTTCTCCCATTGCAATGTTATTCGACTGGAAATGGATGAGCATTGAAAATAAGTGAATTGGTAGGGCCTATACTTTTTAAATATGACTCCTTTCGTTATTATCATCATCAGTCTATTTATATTGCCCCACTGCTCGGGCACAGACCTTCCCTTACATTAAGGGAGCTGGGGCCATAATCCACCACGCGGGCCCAGTGCGGATTGGCGGATTTCACATGCCTTAGATTTTTTTCTTCTACGACATGCAGGTTTCATCACGATGTTTTCCTTCACCGTTTTGAGAGCACTCGGTAAATGTACGTAAGTTTTTCTGTCGGAAAAACCGAGGATAACTCATTGGTTGCCCTGGCTCGGAATCGAACCTGGGACCTCCATATTGCAAGTCCATTGACCCAACCACTGAGCCACCGAGCTCTTTTCGTTATTATGTAATTGTTAATTTGAATATTCAAATGGATGTACCGAATTGGAATCCCAGACCACATAGCTCGGAAACTAAAACGTGGTATCACATATTGTTTTCTTTAAAAAAGCTGTTGTGACTTCGGAGATACTTCCGTCTATAGTTAGGCTTAGGGTGTGGCGATTTTTCATTATCATCTTTATCCCATTGCCATTACATTCCCATTACATTCCCATTACATTCCCATTACATTCCCATTACATTCCCATATTATTTTCATTTCATTCCCAACTCCTTATGCCCCTCCCATGTCGTTCCAATTTAATTCACAGTTCAATTGAATTTTCAATTTCATGCATAATCATTATATAATTTTATAAGACCTACCAGCACTATGCTGAGCCTGCTGCCTATTGCATGGAATTTTGTTGTTTTTGATTCTCACTTTTAAGTATATGTATTTGTTTTTATGCAATAAATAATATTTGATTTGATTTTATAACCTGTATTTAAAACAGCCTATATGGTTACTGCTATTCCCAATACAAGAGCAAGCTACGGCGTCTCCTCTGGATGAAGACACGAAGACGCGGCTACCCAGGGTGAAGACGCTACTGCGACTCCCCTGGAGGTTGATAGAAGACTATTGAATATATTGAATTTTCTGTAACATGACATTGTCAAATGAGTCGAGTCCATTGATAAAATAATTAAATAAGTTCCACCATCCGCTGGCTTAGGTTTTTTTTTTAAATTCTTGCTGTGATCTGTCACAGCGATATTCAGCTGCACATTATGAGTTTGGTATATTGGCTTGCACATTATGAGTTTGGTCTATTGGCTTGCACATTATGAGTTTGGTCTATTGGCTTGCACATTATGAGTTTGGTCTATTGGCTTGCACATTATGAGTTTGGTCTATTGGCTTGCACATTATGAGTTTGGTCTATTGGCTTGCACATTATGAGTTTGGTCTATTGGCTTGCACATTATGAGTTTGGTATATTGGCTTGCACATTATGAGTTTGGTCTATTGGCTTGCACATTATGAGTTTGGTCTATTGGTTTGCACATTATGAGTTTGGTCTATTGGCTTGCACATTATGAGTTTGGTCTATTGGCTTGCACATTATGAGTTTGATATATTGGCTTGCGCTGTAAGAGCCGTGACTAGTCCGCTGTTGAGTTTCACACCATCCTGTGGAGCTTTTTTCTTCAAATATCTTGAAGACTAAATCTCTTCTCCTACTGCGCATTAGACCAGTTGCTAGTCCGTTTGGGTCTCAGTTCTCCTTGCATAGGTTTTTCTTGCTGTTATCTCCTCACAGACGTTTAGGATGCTTAACACGTTCACAGTCCCCGTACAAAAATGTTTTGATTTCCTTGTAAGTCCCGCCTATTATTTCAATCTCTATACAAGTCGAAATACATCAAATTTGTTATGTGAGCACTTCAATACTGGGTGGAGCACTCTGAACACTCTTCAGAAGACAATAGGACGTGAATGGACAGAAGCATCCACCAAGGACATCGTATTTACCTTCAGAAAAAAATATATACCCTTAGTGCGGATCTGGTAGGCACATACTTTTTTCATCGTGCCACGTATGTGGGGCACTGGACATGCTGCTGTTGTTTGTTTGTTTGTGATGATCACGGAGCACCAGTGATCATACGCAGCAGTTTAGTATAATAATAATAGCTTCTGTTAACCTAAAATAAATCACTATGGCGTTATTGTAACTTACTTAACCCGGATTAAGTCTTTTAACCCGGGTTACGTTGTTGGTGCAAGTGTTACGAGTACAGTAGCACGCAGGTCACGTAAACTCCAATGAAGCGTCCTTTTGTCTATGCCCAGTGGAACGTGACATAAAATCACATCACACGCTTACAAAGGGGCTTATAAAGATTGTTGAACTGTGATGAGACGAGACTTAATTCCTGGTTCATTTACATTGTGAAATGTAAAATTTTCAATTGTAATAATATTTTGGTTTTCTCATTTAAGTTTTTTCTATTTTGGGTAGTCGATTTACTCATTAATTAATTATTTATTTATTTATAAACTCACGCCTGATTCCCGTAGGAGTAGGCAGAGGCGATGTACTTCCATCTGCTGTGATCCTGGCACATAAACCTGGCCTCCTCCACATTCATCAATGCATGTATAGTATACAAACCGATTTACTCATACATTTAGTTACATTATATATGGAAAACTACTTGAACTCTAGTGATATCAATTCTATTTGCAGATGACCATGATTTTTTTTAATTTTGTAATCTTAATGAAAACGAAAATTTTCGATCTAATTTACCTATTATAAGTACGAGTACGTAATTACCCATCCTTACAATAGGTAGGTACTTATCAGAATTAAGTAATAGAATGTAAATTAATTCTGAAGATTAATATAATAATACGTTTTTCTTCAATTTTCAAGGGAATCCAGCACTTTCAGAAATAGGAAAAATCCAACTGAACAATTTTCAATGTCAAAATAAAATTGTAAGCGAAATTCACGAATACCTATAGAAATCCTTATACTAATAGCAATCATTTAATTAAGGCTTATCTTAGGCCTTTTACAAAATTCTGTTCGTCCCTACCAATACGAGTACGCATAAATTCACGGGTTAAATATACAGACCATGAAGGAAAAATCCTAGGAGACAAAATATATTTAATTAGGCCGCGTGAGCGCGGATTTTTAATTTTCAATCCAGGCTTCTAAAATTAAACATCTGAAAAAATAGCAATCTATCTATACATATAATAAGACTGTAAAAAAAGTTGTGACTGTACATTGGATATTTTTTAAAAAGAATAATTGTAATGTGTTTTAGGATCGATACTGATGCCAAAAGACTAATCATCATAATCATAATCATAATCATTAATTTTTAGAATTTTTGTCTGTTTGTCTGTGACTTTGTGCAAGTATCACGCCATAACTACTGAAGGCATTTTGATGGGAGTTTCACTAGGAGATAGCTGAAATATCCGGACAGCTCATAGGCCATAAGCCATGGCGGTAAGTGATGTGGAAACAAGGAACCAGAGAGGAAGATCTGCCTCCCAGTACATTAAACGTACGCAAACGAAGTTGCGGGGTACAGCTAGTATGCCATAATTGTAAAGCGCATTATCGTATTCACCACGTTTTAATAAAATCCCTGTTAATTTATCCAATAAGTAACATAAAATAGTTAATAAATGACATTGGCCCGCCAGTCGGCATTTGTCCCAAATTATCAGTTTATCCCATTTCTCCGAAGCTTTGAGCGATGACAGGAATCAGTCTTCCACAAAACTCAGGGGAATCGTTCACTCGATCGTTCCCTCGTTCCATTCGTTCGTTCAATCATTCATTCGTTTGTAAAGACCAATTGAATGAGAAAGTCATGTTCATACGGTTCAAGAACAAGGGTCATAGGTTAGGTATTTAGTAACTCTATTTATATACTTAATTGAATCCTAACTTTCCTATTACGTTCCTATAAACTCTCTCATGTTTCCCGTAGTGCTAAGCTGAGACGATGGACTTCCATTTGCTGCAATCCTGGTACACAACTCACGCTTTGACATTCATCATTCTCTTAACTTAATGCAAATGATTCGTCCTTCCTTAAAACCTTCCTTAAAGTGTCCAAATATTGTCTATGCTTTTATTATTTATTCTTTCCGAAGTATTTATTAAACAAAGGTATTTTGATCTCATTATAATATCGAACGTTTCCACTTTTGCTAAAAGTGCTCATTAAAAATAATTACAGTACCGAAAAAATGGTGCCTAGTGACCAGGATAACATAAAAAGGAAACAAAAAGCTCTCCCCTCGAGGCAGGCGTCTTAAACACGATAAGTACATGTTCAAATATTTATCCTCAGCCTAAAAATCATAAACAAAGACTTACCGTCAAACAGAGGGAACACAATAATTGTCTATTCCTTTAACCCCACAAAAAGGCATAAACCATTGACTTACTACTAAAATAGAAGGCACTTGAACAAAAGTTGCGCAATGCAAAATGCAACCAAGAACATAGGGGTACGGTAGAGGTAAAGTAATCAAATCAGTAACAGAGACGAGTCGTCGTAGAGTAGTTTCAAGTAACTTCCAGTATTTTGTATGGCTTCTTGTAAAACAGAAGGGCATCATACCTAGGTATAGACTTGCGAGATTTAACACTTTTTGTTATCTAGGTACATAGGTAATAATTCTACCAGAAATTAAATATAGAGTGTTGATTCCAAAAGCATGTATAATCTCGTGTCAAAATCAGATTGATTCCGTTTATTGCAAGCACATGTGTATATTTTTGCAGATATGTTTCTTTAAAAGGTGTTAGCGCTGCCCTGACTAATAAATATAACTTTCAGCACATCTTTATGATCGATAAGTGAACAAGCATATCGCAAATAATTCAATAAATAATCGACACTATACCTATATTCATCGTTCCACAAAATATATAAGACTAGAGTTAAGTAGTATGTTTTAAAACTTGCACGTTTCTGCAACTAAGCATTATTTTCTGAGTTAGAAAAACTGAGAATCTACTCAATAAAAATGAGGCGATGTCACTGTTTTCTCTAATGCCTAGTATTTAATAGCTCAATGGCACAAACAAAGCAAGTTTGTTCAGTAAGCGGAGAGCACTCACCATTTTTCATTTTCATCCGTAAATATTGAACTCTGTCGGTTGTTTCCCAGTTTATGTTACAATGAAGTAATAAGGTTGGAATTCTTTTCACATTATTGCGGTCTCGAAATTAATTGTCTGGTACTGCTGTTAGAAATGGAGCGAAACAGGAACGGAAATTAAGAAATAAAAATGTTGGTCTGGAAATATCTCGTCTAATACTAAAGTGGATGATATCTGAGATTAAATGTGTAATTTGATCTAATTGGCTTTATTTTAGTATTTTCTAAATATTTACCTACCTTACCTAGTTGTTCAATTATTAATCTTCGGTTGAACTATTTGTAATGCTAAGTCATTCAGATAGTTCAACCGACCTATTGTACATATAGTTTTTAGTTTAGTTTATATATATTTAGAATTTTTATTATTGTTATATGGAATAAATGAATCTTTGGCTATTTTTCATGAATTAAAATGACTCCTACTTACTATTTTTAAATAGAGAGGGGCAACAATGTCAACGGTAAATTACCGGCTGGCAGAAGACAGCTGGTTCCTAAAACAATGTTTTTAAACTACCAGGACTTCATAAAATGTAAGTATTGTAAACAGTAAAAAAGCGAAACTTAAGATGGTCCATTAGGCGACTGAAACAAACATCTTGTCGGCGTTTGAGCAAAGGCCTTTATGTAAAATTACTAGCAAACTGTTTGGTTAGGCCCGGGATTAACCCATACATAAATACCGTTTTGCTCGTGAAGCAGAAATGCTAACAATGCCGTTTTACTTGGTAAACGGGTAGGTATAAAATATAGGATCATTTACCTACTATAATATTTTAACATCTCATATAAAGCCGGACACACACGCGTTACAGCTGCGGGCAGGCCGCCTGTGTAATACTATGTATGGGTCAAGCTTTAACCAATCGGTTTTGATCGGTATACAGGATGGCAAAGTGATCACCGGTTGACCTTGTAACTGAATATCAGTGTCATTAATAATATAATTTAAAATCAATATTTAAAAAAACATTAAAACTAAATTCTCTTTTTATTTTGTACGGGGGGTGGGGGGTGGGGGGGGGGGTGGGGGGGGGGGGTGGGGGGGGGGGGGTGACCGCGACTTCAATCGTTATGGTTATCGTTTTCATTTTGACACTTGAACGATATACATTGCTTTCGTTATCGTTTGTTAAAACTTGCAAATACATGGCAGCAATTTATAGTGTCCATGTGTCAAATTGAAAGCGATAACGATTGGAAGTCGCGGTCACCCCACTGGTCAGCTTTCAAGAATATTTTTATATTGATTTTAGATTTATTTGTTATACCGATTATCCAATTTAAAAGGACAACGGTGATCGCCCTGTAGGTATCATCATCAGCCCGTATCAGTCCACTGCTGGACGTAGGCCTCTCCCAAAGTACGCCAGTCTCTGCCAGCCATCTTGCGAAGGTCATTCCTCCATCTGGTCGGGGTTTACCCGTTCGTGGCCTCCATTCGAGAACTCGTCTACCCCATCGGTTATCGGTTCTACGACAGATGTGACCAGCCCACTGCCACTTCAGTTTACTGATTCTATGAGCAATGTCAACCACTTTTGTCTTCTGGCGGATATACTCGTTTCTTATTCTATATAACAGATAAATGTCAAGCATAGCTCTGTAGGTATAAAGTGTCGGTATCTGTTTAAAGTTGTAGACCAAAAGTTGTTCAGTTACCGATACTAACGAGCCCTTTTTGTTACACCCTCTTTAGATAATTCCCACATAATTCCTAATGGTAAATAACAACGTGTATATGGATTGATAATCGCCTTTACCGATATAATGTGGTTATCGTATAGCTGGAATATGCAAAGCTCAAGTTTGCAATGTTGTATTCAATGGGAACTATTATTATGTAGCGACATAACTAATAGATTACTCTTACAGTTATACCTAGTTATCAATATACAGAGTGTCCTTGAATTCATTCGTCTAGTTGAAACTCGAAATGAAATATTTTATTGATAACATTATGTTACAAGTCGATTTTTCCAAACAAATTATTATCAATGTTTATAATTATTATAATACTCTCATTATTTAATTAATATAAGTATAAAAAATAAAATAAAAAATAAACAATAAGATATCGTCATAATTTCGATTAAGAGCCTTCCTAGAGCCAACTAGCGCCGCCAATCTTAAAAAATCATATCTTCCAATATAATCAATTTTATTAAAAAAGCTACGTTCACATTGTTTATTGCTATAAATATTATTTTTTAAATGCTTATTTGTAACGTGATTCAATGTAGGTAAGTTGTAGTTCACAAATGTGCCAGAAACGGCCGTTTTTCGCAATTATGTGAACTACAACTTACCTACATTGCATCACGTTACAAATAAGCATTTAAAAAATAATATTTATAGCAATAAACAATGTGAACGTAGCTTTTTTAATAAAATTGATTATATTGGAAGATATGATTTTTTTAAGATTGGCGGCGCTAGTTGGCTCATTTCAGCGCCTTAATCATTAATCATACCAATATTGGTAGTGTTAAAAATTCCGATAGCTATAAAATATCGTGATAAATATGAAATTGGTAAGGTTTTTAGTAAATCAAAACTGCAAAAAATTCAACTAAGTAGGTACGTCACAAGTCACACAATGACCATATTAAATGATTACCTCCTCTTTTTTTGTAGTCATTAAAAAGCGCATAAATGATGACTACATCCTATGTTTGTATCTACCATGTTGTCTTTCTGCGGGTAGTAGTTTGTTGTAGAAATTAATAAATGTATATCTATCAACGTCAGCTATCATTTAATTAAATATCTATATTTCTATTTTATACGTGTTTTATTCAATCTTCAAGGCGCGTATTCATGAACGTGATCTAAAATTACGCCACCATTTAAACCCCCTGTCAGTTTCTATCTTAACCTTTATCAACGATATAGCATCATGATTTAGTAGAAGTGAGGTTTAATAGAAGTGAGGTTTAACTAGGTTTATGAATAACAGCACAAGTGTTTAGAGCAGGATTGTAATCCTCAAGTTTTATAATAGATCTTTGCATTGTTTCTCTCGTAATTTCCATTCTATTTGGCTAACCACGTCACAAACTGCAAAAGGTGCAACTCTCCCCCTGACGTTTGCTAATCTACGTTTTCCGGCCCGCTGGCTAACAATGAATTAGTGAACAAAACAGAGTTGACAAAATTGCGCTTCGCTTCGGCAGTGAGCGTGCGTTTGACGCTTTGCCGTTAGGTTGTTAGTACGGTATATAGGCCAGTCATTAAAGGAGTTGACCCTAGCAGTAACTCATCTATCTATGAAATTTGGCACAGTGATAGAGTACCATATGTAGATTGAAATTGACATAGAATCCAATAATTTGTAGAAACGGAAGTTAGGTATTTTCAAGGTCAAACTTAAATTACGTGGTATCAATTACAGGAAAATTGCTCTATCCAAATTTCTTTTTTTACAAGTTCTAGTTACCTATAGGCATGTGTCGACAGAATATCCAACCATATTTCCATATGGAAATATATATATTTTAATAAAATGTGTTTTTTTGCCGTAATTTCCAAGGGATAATTACTCACTCCAATTTCTATTTAATTATGTATTTAAAATATTACTTTCGAAAGTAGTTATGAATATCCAATAAAAAATCCAGACCGAAAAGCGTTATCCAGAAATTGACGAAAAATGGGGGTTTCCAAAAATGCTCAGCCCGATTTTTCTTGTCATTATGAACAGACTATCTTATTAAAACTGCTTTTCAAGTTTTCCAATAAAAAATGCAGGCGAAGCACAAAATATCAAATAGAGTTGTATTCAAATATTTCTAATCAACGCGGCGGTGAATGCGCCACTGCGCGCGGATCGCTACTGCGGCCGATTAACAACCTTATTCCTATTACACGTACAGAACAGCGGGAACGCGGACGAGAAATTGGACGGAGCGGAGGAGATATTTGGAGATGGGATTCTGTTGTCTACTCATATACAAATAAGGTTAATTGTAGATTAACTCTTTACTAAAGTCCAGTAAAGATCCATGCGGACAAGCGTTTTCTAGAAATCGACGAAAAATTAGAGTTGAGAAAAATGCTAAGTTCGATTTTTCTTATCATTATGAACATACTTATGATCTTAGTCGAACTGTTCTTCAAACTCAAAGTCAATTTATAATAAACCTTATTCCTATACAAGTAGAAAATATCTATCGCATCGGTAACGTCGACTGAAAGTTGAACAAATATTTTGGAGATAGGATTCTGTACTCTACCTACAGTTATACGAATAAGGTTTATTTTAGGTTAACTCGTTACCGAGTGGTGAAAGCTCGACCGACCTACGCCAACATGCACAAAACCATTCTAATCTAGCCCGTATCATCGGCGCATAAGTACGACAACATTTCAAGGTTAGTACGGACATAGCAAAACAAATGGTAACACTTGCAGTACGATTTCAACTCTTACGACGCAGATAATAAGAACGGTTCAAAGTGTTACACTTGATCTGATTTTGGAATGTTTTAAGTAAGCTCGACCGACACAACAGTACCTACGCCAACATACACAAAACCATTGTAATCTAGCCCGTATCATCGGCGCATAAGCGCAACATGTCAAGTCAAGGTAAGTACGGACAAAAGCAGATCAATAGTAACACTTTCAGTACGATTTCAACTCTAACGACGCAGATAGATATATAGATTGGAGCGGCCCAAAGTGTTACAACTTGATGTGTTTTTATGTGTACTTACTAGGTACCTACTACGTGGAATGTTTAAGTAAGCTCGACCGAGACGATAGTACCTACGCCAACAAACACAAAACGTAATCTAGCCCGTATCATCAACGCAGAAGTACGACAACATATGTCAAGGTTAGTACGGACAATGGCAAAACGCTTTTTTTTCGCCGTGGGATCTCGTTTGGTGTGCGTGTATCAAATTATTTCCTAAAATTATAATTATCTGTTATATAAAACCCTACTGTATTGTGATATTATAAGAATCAAAATAGATTACCAGTCAATAAGTGATTCAGCGGAACGGTGCGCCGTGCTACATGCGATCGGACCCCCCTCACCCCCTCGAGTAACAAAGACAGCTTGTTATTTTTCAACTCGCTCGCACATCGACTACGGGTATATTTGCGTGCGGCATAGGTCTTATTACTTACGTCATACTGACGACTACAGCTAAGCAAATTTAAATTCTACACTTGTACGATGAGCGTGAGATATTCACCTACTAATAATATGTAATCGCAACTGCAACCACAAAAATCTACAAGTGAGGGTGATCTGCCTAATATACTAACCAAATTCCAAACACAATTATTTTTTCAATTCCACGAATTGATAACCTCCTCCTTTTTTTGGAAGTCGGTTAAAAATACAAAAAAAAACACGAAACAAAATACAAAACAAAAAATAAATAAAAAAACAATAAAAAAAATATATTTAGCTAAGGATCGAACCCGGAACCGCGTGCACGGGAGGCGACCGCTCCAGCCACTCGACCAATACGCCCGCTGTTTGGCGTGGCGAAATTATCAAACACTATCTCATGCACCAGCGTGGGACATGAACGCGACTAGATTTCGACAAAATTGCTAATAATCTAGTACAGATTCACAACAGGGGCGTTTCTTAAAGCTGGAAGTAACATAAAAAAACACTAAGCGCCCAATTAAGTTAAAGACACTCTAAAGGAATCTCTGGGTTAGTTTATCCTAGACCCCGTGTCGCGAAGAAAACACACACTATATACTCAACTTATACAAGGCAATACGCATATTACATTTACTGCGTTCATATGTTTCGAAACGATGACGATAATAATAATTAAATTGCGATGTTTAGATCAACCTCCTACATACATACATACATACGTATAGTACGGACAACAGCAGATCAATGGTAATACTCGCTCGCATTCGCACGATTTCAACTCTTACGACGCAGATAATAAGAACGGTACTTAGTCCAAAGTGTTGATCTTCTGTTGGCTGTACCTATTAACCTACTTGAAGAAACTCGCCCGCCGCTCGACCGGTTTTCGACGCCCCTCGCCCGCCTCGGGCCCCGCGCTGGCCTGCGCTTGATAGGTATTTCGAAATAATGGTGTTCCGCCTGGATATTTTGTTGGTTTCTTTTGAAATCAGGTTATTTGTGGGTATCTCATTACAATTGTAAAAAATATCTGATAGAGTAATTTTCCAGAGATAGTTAAAAGACAAATTCTGTATAATGAATTGTTTCATTTGGATTTTTTTGTTGGATTTTCGTACTTATACTAGAAATAATAATTTGAAGGCATATTAAAAACAGAAACCCGGCGGAGCAATTATCCTATGGAAACTACGGCCAAAAAAGACATTTTATTAAAATACCTACACTTTCGAATTAAAAAGTAGTTTTACTTATGAATGTACAGAAGCACACTAATAAAATACAATTTATAGAAAAAGAATTATGACCATAACATTGTTCCAGAAAAAGATACGGTATAATGTTGAATTTCAATTAAAATAAGTAACTTCCGCCTCGAAATATTATTGGATTCTCTGACAAATGTTCTTATAAATATGCTATTAAGTATACAAAAAAGTTTCATCGATAGAGGAGTTATTGTTGGGGTCTCCATACAAACGCTCGCCAGAATGACTGGCCTAATAATCTAACACAGAGAAAGATACAGGAGAGTTACTAAATATTATTTCAAAAAATACTTGACTGTTTTTATAAATCTTTCAAAATTACATAGTGTGTACTGCAAATTCCCTACTTGAGTCGTATTACTCATCGCTGAGGCTCGTGACTCCACTGGATCATCTTTTCTCTGGTATCGTAAAATCGGTATCGAGATTGGTACGGATCTGATCGGACCAACGTGTCGGGCTTCTTCTGCGAGGTCTCCTTGCCAGTCACCATTAATCTTTCCAGGTTGTCGCCACTCTTCCTGGCAATGTGACCGAGGTATTCAAGAATCCTTTTGAGATGGATGGTTGACAGCCTGGTCGTTATCCTAAGCTCCTTGAGAATGAATACTTTTTTCCGATGCGCCGTCCAGGGTCCAAATTATCTACTATTAAAAGAATTTTTACAATCAGACAAGTAGTTCTTAAGAAAATCTCAACCTTTTACAGGGACTTTTATTAGGCAAAATTCCCAGGTAAACCCATTTCCTCGCGCACGTAAATACGTCACGTACGCACGTCGTAGTTCTACTATGACGTCATGACATTGTAACCTAGTCTATATAGAGTTCGCTAGCAAATTGTAAAACATTTTGTATTTTTAATTATAAAAGCTAATAATTAAAAATACAATAGGCTATGTTCCTATTGACCCAAAAAGCTGGTCTCGATTCCACACACCCTTATTATGACAGAGCCAGTAAATTCCTGGCGTGTCATGGCGCGGGCCCAGTTGGCTCCGGCCCATTTCTTGTACACTGAAACATGAACAGGACATTGACTTTGGGACAGAGGCAAGTTATTGTGAAGGATGCAGCATTGCGGCCATTTCAGAGGACATTTGTACCGATTCTAGAGAATGGCACCTAATTTTAATCGTCACTAAGGGTCAATTTACGCTACAGCAGAGTCGAAGCGCATCGAAGCGTCAATTTAAAAGTTGACACTTATCTCCACAATGTAACCTATATCTCAGAAACGCGTAGACGGATCAAGTTGAAATTAATAACAAATACTCAGGTCTGCAGCCGTGAAAAAGTCAAACTTCTTCGTTAACACAATCAAAAGATATGGCCGTTTATTTTGCATTTTCTCGCATATTTGTATGAAAATGCAAGAAAACCAAAACTACAGTTTACTTCCCGTTGGCCTAGAATCATGAAATTTGGCAAGTAGCTAGATCTTATAGCACAACATTTTTTAGTTATTACAAACTTATATTTGCAGATTATGAACTAATCAGTAGTATGTCGATGTAGGACATAATATTTTGATAATGGCAAAGATAAGTTTGTCTCTAAATCTAGTATCTTTTCGTTAGAGCAAAGCTCCTTTGATTTAAGAGGTTGCAAATTAAAATTGTATGATGTAAGTACTCTATAAATCCCTAGAAAACCTTTTGGTTTGAACCAGGGCATCTGCCGTAGCGAAAGATCATTGTCTAAATCACTAGCCAGCAGCGCTCTAGATTCCTCCTCTAGTAGTCCTCTGAAGAATTTTCCTTCATCTATGTTTTAGGGGCTAAGGGAGGATACTGTCCTATATAATTTAGATGACTAAGAGCTTACGTTTCGTAATTAAAGCTACACAGCTTGGACGCCCTTCACCTTTTAACAGATGTGCTTATTTAAATTATTTTCGTAGGCTTGACAATATTTAGTGCAGGCGAAATAAGTAATAGGCCGGTATTGTAGCTGATTCTGTGGTGGATGTCGAATACGACTATGTAGTGTATGCGATTCACTGGCTCGCCAACACACCGTTATGCAAGCGCACACGTCCACTCCCGCCTACGGCTCTCGTGCGACTAACAGATGTCACGTGACCGGCCTGAGAACTCATATCGGATGTGCTCGAGACAGCGTATTGACTATGCTACACATAGTCGGAACCACTACACTAATACTAAACGCAACTGTCACTGTCGTTCATATGCTACATCGCATAAGAGCGAGCGAGATGCAAGATGTAAGTAGGTACGAAGTCTACAATTGCTACAATTCTTAAACAGTTTTGAGCACGAACTCAACGTGAGCTCACACTTACGACGGTCTAAATTATTATATGTATATAAACGGATGTCACTCACTTATATTGTTGAAGTCGGCAATTAGACCGACAGTTTCGACCGATTTCGACGGTCTTTTTCAAGGTGAGCGCGCCACGCCCGCGTCTCCGGTGACGCGGTCTAATTGCCGACTTCAACAATATAAGTGAGTGACATCCGTTTATATACATATAATAATGTGTAGTAATGACTCACTATAGTTTTAAATCTAAAAACTGTCTAAATTATATGAAATCTGACAGTTGAAAAACTGTTTGAAGTCGACAGAATAGTCGACTAATCTTGGATTTTATTGATTAGATAGTTTATTTTTGACGTATGCCGCAAGAGGGTAATGTTTTTGAGTATGTACGTATCTGTAGGTACCCTTGTGATAATTTAGTTGCCTACATTATTATGAAGGTATACGATTATAATTTACCTATACCTACAAATATAAACCTTTTTAATCGAAACAAATGTTTTTTAAAGTTTACTTTATTGTTTTTTAATTCTCGATTTAAATAAATTCGACGGTCGAACAAATGAGAAAAAAAATGCTCAGTAGTTCGACGGTAGAACAAATGAGAAAAAAAAGTCTCACTAGTTCGACGATCGAACTAATGAATCGAACTAGTGAGAACGAACGTGTGTTTCTACTGTAGAATAAATTGCTTTTGATGTATAAGGTTTCGTTAGATTGGTCTTAATCTCAGAACTGACTTTACTACTCATAGGATATATCTTTCGATCAAGAAAGCATCCAAACTCTGTATAAATTCAAGTTCTTCACACATTAATACACATTCAAGAAAATGTTCGCTAATTATAAAAGAATTTTTACAAAAATATTCAAAAGCAGCTTGTAGATTTGATGCTTGAAAAGCCAACATTTCAGTCAAAATGTTTTTCCATGTAAAGTAATTGCCTACTAAGGTGGCATACCGGTTTACGTATTTCGTGAAACTGCCTCGTATTTCGCGATGCTATGTGATATCGTGAGGCATTTCCGACAACAATGTGGCATGAAATAGCATTGCAGCTCTGCATTACAATAGGCGTATTATATATAACCAGTAACACGACTTCGTTAAGGATTTCCTTTGCGCATAGACAAACACATACAGAGAAAAATAAAAATTATCGTTGGCCGCTGAGAAAAAAAGATGCCAAGCTCCTACAACTTTGAACATTATCTCAAAAACTTCTTGATCGGTTTATAACATTGTGGTAATTACATACATACCTACACAAACTCACGCCGTCCTTTTATAACACTTTAGAATTATTTGGTATGTATCATATTGTGCTCCCACAAGTAGGTACTTACGGTATACCTATCTCATCCATCATTACAGAAAATAGTAATAATATACCTTTATACATAATACAATATAATTACGTTGTTATGGTTATTAGAAGAAAATACGCATGTTTAATTTTTAAACTTATGTCATTTGCATCCAAAATAAATTCATTAACGAAATAGATTAATTTCTATTTTTTATTACTTAATTATATACTTACAACCTTTTTTCTATACATAGTAGGCGTAGGTATGTAACCCCATCGTCAACCCCTCGTGCTTTTGGTCGACTCGACCACTAACAGTTCAGGTAAGTTGTCCACTCGACCATCGGCCGAGAGATTTGTGGTCGAGTGGTCGACTTGACACCTACCTTTTTTCGAAAGGTGGCCGGAGATTTGTGTGGTCGAGTTGCCACCTAAGTCATAGTAGCAACGGTAACCCCAGTGAATGTACTAGGCTATTACTGTTTTAAACACAATTATTGTCTCTGCCAGTCTCTAGTAGCAAAGTTTGACTACTGGTATAATAACTACTGTGGCTGCAAAACGTTGTAAACTGCTACATGACGTATCTCGCAGGTTTCCTTGAAAATAGCTCAAGACAATGTGGGCACCCATCCGAGTAGTTTTTGATCGCTTCTGAACGCAGAAACAGACTGACACTACATACAATTCCGTTTTATATTTAAGAATACCTTTTTGCGAGAAGTAGTTCATCTTGGATGCAATGAACCGTTTTATTGGAGAAGCCATCTTTAAAACTGGATGGTAGCACATGGATGAAACAAACACATGAAAGTATTGACTGGCCCAGTGGTTAGTGTCATGAACTAGGAAAGATGAATTGATGCACCTTTTGCTATGTATAAAATAAATATCGTTATAGTATTTAAGTTATTTATCTAAGCATATTTAATAGATGAATTGTTTTATATAGACTTATAGTATGCTGCGTATATTATCTAAGTGTAGTATCTATGTATCTCTTTGGTTTAAATAAATGAATTTACATATTTTTTTTCCTTGCCTTCTGAATATGGACGTGTGTCTACGTACTTACTTGTGTGTGATTTAGTGTCTCTATATTGAAGCTGTAATTATGTGAAATTAATTCAATTGAGTTTAATTAATGGACTATATCAGTCCGTTTGTTACGGTTATTGATATGTCAAACAAGGCTACATTGGGTTGGGACTTGGAATTAATTACAAGCTTAGTAACATACCTAATGGGTTGTGTTTATGATTGATATTTGACTTATGTCTTTGTTACTGTACTTCTGGAGCTCGGTGGCTCAGTGGTTAGGTCAATGGACTTGAGATACGGAGGTCCCAGGTTCGATTCCCAGCCAAAGCCGTACCAATGAGTTATCCTCGGTTTTGTCGACGGAAAAACTTACGTACATTTACCGAGTGCTCTCAAATCGATGAAGGAAAACATCGTGATAAAACCGGCATGCCATAGAAGAAGAAGAAATAAAACTAAGGCATGTGAAATCCGCCAATCCGCACTGGGCCCGCGTGGTGGATCATGGCCCCAGCTCCTCAGTAAGGGAAGGTCTGTAGCCGAGAAGTGGGGCAATATAAATAGACTGATGATGATGACTGTACTTCGGTCGTACAGATAATCTGTCAAACTCGTGAAGGAAAAAATTTCGCGCTATTCATGGAGAGAGCCGAAAGTATTTTTTGTATGCCAGCGTAAACCACAGCTGTGACGGAATTGGTCGGATTTGTGTTGACCTCTATATACTATTGTGACCCCTGTATACTTATCTCTGTCTTCGACTGTACAAGAAGCCCGAGCAAGTCGCTCGAGCATGCTGCTCGCGCCAGTTATCCCGCGCCTTTACTCGTCCCAGTTACTTGCTACGTGTACAAGCACCCTTAATCATTTAAACCTACTAAAAGCTTTCATGTTTACTTCTATATAAGCTTCTATGATGCAGAGGTTATGATTTCTATCCCAAATAATCTCATATTTCTACAATCACAAATACATACGTTACATGTCAATATTTTCATGCGAGATTACCAAAGAAATAAGTTGGGTTACGATGGATATTGAATAAAATACGGATAATGTATGATTGACGTAGTGATGTGGCGGATTCTGTACTGATTGATGTATTTCGCTTCGTATAACAAGAAACTTTGTGGTCGCTGAAATGTTTTCTGTGTAAGCAAATTGGAGTTTTCTAGACGATGTTTTCTTCGCTAGACATAAAAATGAGATTGGAAAATATTTGTACGAGTACTTTACTGGGTTGGGTAGATATCGCCAGTATAAATGGAGAATATAAAATATTTCTATTTCGGTTAAGGTACCTACAGGAAACTTGCTTTAATATAGGCTTTAAGAGCCTTCATAGAACTAATTAGCGCCACCAATCTTAAAAAAATAATATCTTCCAATATAATCAATTTTATTGAAAAAGCTATTTACAAAATGTTTATTAGGATGAATACTATTTTTCAATATTCAATACATGGCATAATTGCAACAAGCTAAGTTGTAGTTCACAAATGTGCCAAAAACGGCCGTTTTGCGAACTACAACTTACCGACATTGAATCACGTTATAAATAAGCATTTAAAAAATAGTATTTATCGTAATAAACATTTCGTAAATAGCTTTTTTAATCAAATTGATTATATTGGAAGATATTATATTTTTAAGATTGGCGGCTCTATGAAGGCCCTTAATGAGTCGATCGATAAAAGCCTTAAAGTAAACAAAATTAGGGTGTTTACATGCTGAAAATACATTTGAAAATAGTACTTATAAATATAGCCATTCTTCCCTTTTTCGCAAAATCAGTATGGATCATTGTAATAATTTTAAATGTCTGTAATTTTAAATATATTTCCACAGTTCTGTTTATGTCTAACTAGCTTCTGCCCGCGACTTCATCTGCACAGGATCTTTATAAATTATAGCCTATATGTTATTCTGATTTATGAGCTATATTATTGTAAAGTTTCATTAAAATCCATTCATTAGTTTTTGCGTGAAAGAGCAACAAACGTCCATCCATCCATCCATACAAACTTTCGCGTTTATGTATTAGTGGGATGGGATTTGGGATTTGTAAAATTAATGAACATAATTTAATCAATCGACTAATAAGGCTCCTCGTAACTTCTTCGACTCGACTCAACCTCACCCGAGTTTTAGTCGATTTTTATTGGATTTAATTCGTCATTACATTATGAGTTTATGACGGTTAAATAAAATTATTATATTTAAAACGCTAGTCCACAACTATGGAGTCCACGTCGCTGAAGCACTGACGCTGCCGCGTGGTGTGCGTTTGCTTTTATGTAACTTGTAAAGTCAGCGTCAGTGCTCCAGCGACGTGCATGACGACAACTCCTCTGCTAACTAAATGAAGATTGAAGATCACCAGAGACAAGATCGCCGATGAATCCTGGATACGTCTAACAGTCCTTTTCAGGGTTAAATCCTAGTTTCTCGTAAACAATCCTTTTCAGGGCTTCAGAGTTTCAATACGATCATGTAGTTAATATACAATTAACCTACAGAATTGACTTTGTATTTGTGAGAAACTTTTATCTGATCACGTAACCCAAAGGTAGTTCGGATAGATTCAGATAATAAATTAAACATACTCCAAAAATAACATGTGACATTCACGAAACACGCATGAAGGAAAAATGCTTCATGGAAACACGTAAGTCTTACTATCACGTGTCACACGATATCGTCACTCGTAATAGGAATGTCACTTCAATAAAAACAGATATTTGATAAAGGTGAGCTGGTGATGTATTATCAGCGAATGCTTTTGACAATTCCTTTCAGAGTCAGACGTAGAGCGATTTGCGTGGATGTAGGTATGTTGGGTGGTGTAAAAAATGTGCCATTTTCTCTCGTGTTAGGTAAATGGACAGTAATGTGATGCCTTTAGGAAAAGACTTCTATATTACGTGTCATGTTGGCGGATCTGAAATATAGTCACGAGTAGCTTTGCAAAAGGTATCAGCGTGGGAAGCTAAGACCACTTACCCAATAGACATGAAATCGGAACAAATGACATTGCCACATTTCAATGGAGCTTTGCCCTACCTACAAAACTCCGTGACCATTTAAGCTGTACCTATAATTTTGTTGGAGACTTATTACAGGTTTCATATTGCATAATCATAATCAGTATCATTTTCTACTACTCTCGCAACTCCTATAGAAGAATAACAAAAACAATGAATAATTCGCTTCGATTTCTTACTATTTTCTGAATTCTTAATTAGGCTGTTTTTTTCGACTCGCTAGATGTACAAGACTTTGTTTTAAACCATTAATTTTAATCTGAATCTGATATTATTATCTGACATTGTCATTTGCAAGCGAAAATTTCTGTCAACGATGAGCGCATAGAGACTAAGGGGGGTCAGGGGTGCCGTATTAAAGAGATGCGTCCATGTCGATAATGGTAACACGTGTCGCGAAGCAATGTTGCGCTCATGTGCGCGCAGACACGGGCGCCCTCCTGTTACAGGTCTATGGGGTAAGTGGTACGTGGTGGGAAGTGAGGTAGCGATGGCGAAGTGATAATGTTCAGATACGTCAAAAAAATTGAAAATATTATTTCAATTGACGATTTTGCCTTATTTTTGTCTTTTTCACGGCACGACTCTGGTGCGTTCTCCTTTCGGAGGCCAAGACAGGCTTAGGTGGCAACTGATCCGAAGAAAATGAAATCAGCGGATGACTTTACCACTTTTCAATCAGTTCGGGTCGCTGAGCCAACTAAGTATTGTTTTTTGTCTTAGTATCATAAATTGTCAAATTTACAAACCTTGATTTCAAGGTTCTCTTGAAAATGGCGGGAAACGACGGTTGCAAAAGTGTTTGATAATTTTTAACCTAACCTAACCTACAGTGGTTATTTTGTGTTTAATATCACGTTAAGTTAATCAGAAAATGTTCGTGGTGAATTTATTGAACAATTTGAGTAATATCTGAAGTTTGAAGCATTTATCAAGAGTTCCCGCTACAAGCTCGGGAGTGAACGTGATGACGCTGCGGCATCTCCTCTGGATGAGGACATGAAGAGGCGGCTGCCCCGGGTGAAGACGCTACTGCGACTCCTCTGAAGGAAGATATAAGACTCTTATATATTGAATTTTCTTTAACATGACATTGGCAAATGACGAACAGTCGAGACCATTAATAGAATAATAATACTGATTTTAATTTATTCCTATAGCAATAATAAAAATTATAAATAACTATTATAATATTAACCTAAAAATATATATATATATAAACTAAACTAAAAACTATTATTTTTAGTTATTTGAATTAGATTAAGTTGTTGATATTTCTGTGACGTCATTGCTCAGTACCATTCCGTAATGTGCGCATGTCTGTACATAAGTAAGTACCCACATTTAGCAAAAGATTTCTACTCACATCGCGACTCGCAAATTATTTCACGTGTAAAGCCTAAGCGTACATTTACACAAACATTACAGTTTCGTAATTACCCACCTGTTTAGAAACACTAAACTATTTGCGTAGGAGGTACTTAATACTTAGTTGAGTTGATTCGTGTCCTAAATGTAAATCCTTATATAAACATTAAACAAGTATTAAAATTCTTATTACGTAGTAGTGATAGTTACAATAAGATGTATGCAAATCATAAACTGGATCTATACGACACGAGCGCAGCGACCGTGAGACGCATCATGGCGCAGGACTTCTTTAACGACAGTTTTTTTGGATCTATATAAAATTTAACATAAGTACCTATTTAAGTCACTTTTATTTTTTTAATTCTTGAGACACATCTTGCTATCTATAGGTGGAGATTTGTAATTAGCTTCTAGACATTATTAAGTAACCTAAAGTTATTGTAGCTGTAAATCTTCCTTAAAATAAATAAATAAATAAAATGATACCTACTTAAAAAATTTCTAGCGTGGGCAGGACTTGAACCTGCGACTATGACATTCCGTGACAAGCTTTTTCATTATATTAATTTGTTCTCCGAGCATAAAACAAATGTATAGAAAATATTCTGGGAAACAAGTATATTGAATATCTACAATACTTAGGTACTTAAAACTTATTTATACATTTTCTCTTAACATTGGTATCATTGATCTCCTATAAACAACTAGATACACAGTCTGCCTTCTAGAAATGTCCGAGCGCAAAGAAGGTCCAAACGGATGAATGGACCCTCATTTGCTTTATTGGACATTATTTGGACGTTAACAAGGGACCCTTATTTGGACGTTTTTTAAATTGTTTTAGTAAGACCTTTGTGTATCTAGTTGTTTATAGGAGATCAGTGATTGGTATCTTATAAATTAAAGAATTGTCATTGTAAAAGAAATAACATTTGTTAGACATTATAGATTAGATGAAAATACATTGAAAAAGAGATTGATGAAGTGGACCAGGCGAAGGTGGTGGCCAGGATCACAGCAAATGAAATTTCATCATCTCTGTATGCATAGCTTAGAAAACTTATATCTTTAATCTGTGCTCTACATGGGCGAAAGGCAGAGTTTGTAAGTCAGTAAAGACAGACAGATTAAGTTATTTGATTAGTTTTTGCATATTATAACTACTATGTGAAACAAAAATCTGAATATTATAGCGTTATATTGGGTGGTTCCTAAAGACGACTAGATGAAGAATAGATGACTATTTAAACGATGAACATGCATGGTGTGTGTCGCCGGTTCCGCATGAGGGATAACGTCTAGATTACTAACAATAGTAATAGTTGTGTAATACCTAGTTATTAAGTAATTGTGTTATTATTATTTTAAAAGATGTGCTGCTGAGAGTTCTTAGCCACTTTTTCTCCTCAGCATAGGCACCTTGCAAAGTGGTGTAAATGTAAATTCAAAATATGTCGACGTGCAAAAATGTACGCAACGTGCTTACTTGCAATAAATAAATTTGACTTTTGAGAAGAATATGAGAAAAAAAACATGCCACGGAATGGCGAGGTCCCTGATTCGAATCCCGACTCGTGACTCCATTTAATATTTAGTAAGATAAAGTTTCAAACGATAACTTGTATCGATCTCCTCTTAACTGTGTCAATTACATTGTAATTAGAGATTTAACGTAGGTACGTATGTAATTTGCTCTAGACATTGGCGGTTATTCTCAAAATAGTGTTACCTGTGTTATCGCATTCGATATTACTGAGTTGTGGTGATTGCATTTATCAGGTTCTCTTGTTCAAATTACCTGTAAAGTAAAAACATTTTGTGAGTATAATTTTGCTAACTATAACATTGTATATCCTTGCACATGTTTCTGAATAATTATATCTTATATCAAAAATCTACATTGCTGTGGTCACTTTATTAATTTAGAGAATACTATCAATTTCTTCTAGGTGTAGAAGAATCATGTATTGACCTCAAGAGTATCATAAAACAATAAAAACAATTATCCTAACTCCATTCCATTATTACCTACTGACCATCTTTACAATAATAGTTATTTCTACTCCAAAAAGAGCACAAAGTAATCTTCATCTTTTAATTTACACATGCCCCGTAATAATTATAATGATAATACTATTTTAAAAAACTATGTCTATACATAAAACTTTCATATTGAATCTGAATCCTACTTAATCCTGTAATGTCATTGATCCTATAAACAACTAGATAAGTACCTACTCAAAGGTCTTACTAAAACAATTTAAAAAATGTCCAAATAAGGGTCCATTGTTAACGTCCAAATAATGTCCAATAAAGCAAATGAGGGTTCATTCATCCATTTGGAACTTCTTTGCGCTCGGACATTTTTAGAAGGCAGACTGTGTATCTAGTTGTTTATAGGAGATCAATGTGTAATGTAGTACTTTTGAAAGCAAACTTAACCCCAGTATTTGCCTGGCTACTCATTATTCATTCCAAAAATCTTAGCAATTAGCGAGCAGCCTCGTCTGTTCCTATTAGCTATCACCACAAATCCACAATATCGCACGACGACCCATAAATCTCGTATCGAGGGCTTTGGTAATAGTCCCCGCGCGCGCAGTAATCAACTCTTCCCAAATTAATATTGACACGTATTAGTAAGCACTAGAGATTTAGCTATAGCTAACATATAGTATGCGATATTATGGGATTGTTTGCTGAACGTTTGTGTTATTCAAGAGTTTCTCAAGGGAATCAATTCAAAGGCTTCTGATTGGCTGTGTGATTTAGAACAGAAATAGAAATGTAATTTAATGCTTATGTTACCGGCCAAGAACGAATTCAGGACAAACTAGATTGGTCTTTTTTACCCAGGTAAAACATGTAACCACCACGCCCGGGGAGCGGGTTGATTATGTCGGGCTCGCTGCCCTGAAGGGGCGGAATATCGACTAAACCTCCTGGGGTGATCCACCTCGTGCCATTCTTGCCGAGCCACGGGAACTGCGATACATCCGCGACCCGACTGGCGCCCCGAGCATTCCCCATTGTGGGCTGTAATAGCCCACAATGCATAATCCATTCATGTATCACCTTCCTCCTCCCCGTTCGTCATTGGCCTAGACCAAACTAGTTCTGCCTATATGCGATAGAATAAACCGGTATAGCCTAGACCAAACTAGTTCGTCCGAACCCCGATAGGATAAACTAGTTTTGCCTAGGTCAAACTGGTTCATCCTAATAAGAATACGTATCCGTCAGGATAAACTGGTATGGCCTAGTTTAAACTATGTTCCCCTATAGTCCGCACGACAAAAAATCTCTGTTCAAGTTCTCTTGAAATTATCGCAGCGGATAACATAAATCCTGACACACACCGCCGCGATCTGCACTTACCCAATAGACATGGAATCGGTACAAATGACAATGCCAGATTCTGCCCCACTATCAACCGCAAGTTGTACAAGATCACGAATAAATGTAAAAATATCTTCGTTTTTTATTAAAATTCTTGGTTTAAAATAAAGTTTTGTACAAGTTGCGATTCGAAAAAAACAGCATAATTAAGAATTCAGAAAATAGTAAGAAATCGAAGCGATTTATTCATTGTTTTTGTTATTCTTCTAGCTGCCAGCTCTTGGGTCACCAGTGGCATCTACTACTCGTTTGCTTATGTCGGTAAAAAGCGACCAGGCATCTGGACCCCATGAATTTAACATATGTGAATTTATTATTATTGCGCGCGCAGGTACTGGTCGGGCACGTTCAGGCTGCATACGGCCTCCACAAGTTGCGGACAGTGAATTTCACCGCGGAGGATCCGACACGCCATCGTCATAAGAGCTACGTTGCACCTCCAGCGAGTTGAAACCCAGGACACCTAACAGAAATTTCGTTGGATAGAGGAAAGGATAAAATATGTACAGCTTTTTATATAAAAACCGTAAGAAAGCCTGTTGTTGACATTTTGTATTTTTTATTGTTAATGACATTTTCATTATTGTTATCTTGTAAATTAATTTAATAATATGTAACTATAACTAAGACAATTTGTGAAATGTATAGTGCATTAGTTTAAGACTGTAATGCTAGACATTTAAATGAAATAATAAATAATTGTCTATAATAAGAATAAGGAATTTTTAAACCTAAATATTTCAAAGTAGCCACTTTCAAAATATCCATTTGCAAAGTCCTTTGTCTGCGTCCCCGTTCCGCCGCGCCGCCTTAGCGAGGATCTATTGGTCTCGCTTTGAGACAAACTGAAACATTTTATCAAAATAACCTCATTAATCCAAGTATCCGATAACATTAATTTACTTTACAGCCAATATTTATTACAAGGGACCCTAATTCATAACGGTAGAGCGATAAACTCCGGTATGACAGAATTTTTATTACTTATACAGGGTGTAACGTAAAGGGCATATGAAGCCGAAGGGAGGGTGTTCAGTATCGGTAACTGAACAACGTTTGTTCTACGACTTTTCCAATAAAAAATAAAAATAAATTAACGTCCCATACAAATCGACCAGCTGACCGGTACGAAATGTATGAAAAGTCAAAAAATAAATTCGCGAAAATCTAAAAGTCTTAGAACAAAAGTTGTTCAGTTACCGATACTGAACCCTCCCTTCGGCTTCATATACCCTTTACGTTACACCCTGTATAGATTTTGGAAACGAAGTTAGGGAGGAAAGAGGACAGGTGTTTACACATGAAGACAGAGATAGATACAGGGGGCCTCAATAAGGTTGAGATTTTCTCAAAAACTACAGGACCGAATTTAATAATTATTTTACAGTTGCATAGTTTTAAGGCGATATATGGTTGTCAAAATCAAGAGTGAGACACAAGATGCTCCGCAGCGGCAGAGTGAAGAGCACGGGGCAGTGCTAATATGCGGGGTATTTTCAGTTTAATAATTATTTTACAGTTGCATAGTTTTAAGGCGATACATGGTTGTCAGAAGCAAGAGTGAAACACAAGATGCTCCGCAGCGGCATAGTGAAGAGCACGGCGCAGTGCTAATATGCGCGGTATTTTCAGTTTAATAATTATTTTACAGTTGCATAGTTTTAAGGCGATATATGGTTGTCAAAAGCCAGAGTGAGACACAAGATAATGCAAGTGTAAAATAATTATTAAACTGAAAATACGCGCATACGAAGCCTTAACTTTTATTTATCAAACAGTGAAAGAATTCCACGGGGCCACGAAGACTCACTATTACACTTGAACCACGTAAAGTCATATTTGGTACGAACAACAGCAGATCAATGGTAACACTTGCAGTACGATTTCAACTCTTACGACGCAGATAATACGGTCCAAAGTGTTACACTTGATCTGCTTTGATGTGTACATCGCAGAATTTAAGCGTCTTTACCACTCATTTGTTTTTGCATTGTTTGAATTTTCAGAAGTAGTTATAATGGTGGCACTTCACTTGGCTATTCGTATTCGCTATTGGATGTTTGTCGTATTTGTCAAATACTTGACGTACATACAAATAAGACGAATTATAATATTATTGTATTAAGATAGTTTACGTATGTTTAAGTAGATAAGTATACCAGTGAAATTTAATTTTACTCTTGCTTCCGCATACACGCTATTTTTTGACATTTTGAAAGGTTGACTGGAAGAGATCCCCTGCGTGGGATATTGTACCTATTTTTAAGTTTTATCTCTTTGTAGTTAGTTTTGTAAGGAATAATAGTACAATAAAGTGTATACAAACATACAAACAAATATTTTGTCAAGAATACCAACCACACATGGCAATTATGACAAATACGCAAATACAAATAGCCAAGGGAAGTGCCACCATAATATTTAATATTAGTACACCAAATGGTTCAAAATCAACCGTATATTATAAGATCTATGTATAGGTACTAATCTGGATCGATTTTTATTTCCGTCAGACGTAGTTTTTTTGTTATTTTCAGTTGGAAATTGTTCTATATTTCCACTTGACGTTGCTTTTATGCTATTTTTCACCAACACCTATTAATACGTCAGCCAGCACTTGGTTGAGGAGGAGATAAATAACAACTGGCAGCAAAACAAACACATCTAACAAACCATCGCAAACAAGAGGACTCGACGCGAAAATAACCCTGTTTTGACAAGTTCTCGAGATATTGTTGTTTGCCGCGAAATGGACGAGTCAAGCGTCAATTTGATTAGTAACAATGGTTCCGTATCTATTGAAAATTAGGTCACAGTTAGTTATGAATGTGTAGTGACAGTTCTGACTAGCGGTCGCAGTTATACAATAAGTTCAATACTCAATTATTTATTGCATTTCATAAGTTATAATACATATCTCATATAATTAACATTAAAAATGTTACAAGTTATAGGAACCTTATTGTACAGTGCGCGAGGCGTAAGCTCAGGTTTACATTTGTGTGAGTGATCGCCAATCGCTAGCGGTACAAGAGGTGAAGTGCGGTGCGTGCGCGGCAGGGTGGCGTCCCGCTGGGGACGCGCCGCGCCTCAGGCCGAATATCACTCTACACTATCTGTGTGCGCTCACACAAATGCAAACCTGAGCTTACGCCTCGCGCACTGTATATTGTGATTATTTTAACACCATTTTTGTATAGCAATTCTATTTTTTCATTAATTTAATCGCTAGTGTATGTATTCCAATATATTCTTGATTAGTGTGAGTATTTGGTTTGTATTTTTGTATACCTATGTGTAATTGTCGATATAGGCAGGATTGTGGAACTGACAGCGACTAAAGCCAGACATGAAATAGGAATGAAATCCATTTTGAAATTATGATTTGAAATTGCCCTAAGCAATTTGCACCTTTGTACAAATTGTTTCACTTCTACTGTTTTCTTCTAAGTATATAATATTCTTCTTTGTGCAATAAAGTATTTATCTATCATTAGTAATATCTTTTTTTCACAGCATTACACCAATGGTTATTAAAATTTACTTCATTCTGATTAGTGATTACCTACTTACCATCAGAATCGCAATCCATTACCTATATTATAACGGCTAGTTACTAAAAAGGTCCGCTGGTCACAACAACTTCAAATTCATTCTTTTACACCGCGGATCCCTAAAGTTATTTGTCTTCACGCTCATAAAACTTCAGCTGATATTCAAGGTGAAAGTTGGAAACAAACATCCCTGTCAAATATAATCTCACTTTTTATCTTTGAGCTGCGCAATCGTCATGAATTCTTGGAACATTTTATATATTTGCATTTGTCTTTCAAAGGCTACATTTTCTTACATCAATGGATCCCAAATTCTACTACTCAACCAAGTTTTGTTCTAAGACTTCTGATATATTCTAATAGTTGTGTATATATACATATACGGACATCAGCAGATTAATGGTGACACTTGCAGTACGAATTCAACTCTTATAACGCAGATAATAAGAACGGTCCAAAGTGTAAGGGTGCCTTTCCACCAGAGATATGAATATGATTGGTGGATATCAAACGCATCCATAGCAAGTAGCATAGCATATATCTGGTGGAAAGGCACCCTTACACTTGACCTGCCGTTAGCTGTATGAGTAGTTCTGTGCTAGTGCTTGCTTGGGAAGCTGGGACAATCAAAATATCTGTCAGTATAGGCATGGACGTACCCAGGTAGGGGCAGGGGAAGGCAGCTGCCCCCCCCCCCCCTGGACAAAGTTGACGTCCCTACGAAGTATCTTATCTAGTACTTTTAACTAAAAATTACGCGGCGCGTTCGTTATTTCTATAAGCACCTAGCCTATAAAAATCTCATTTGCCCCCCCAGAACCTGGGTACGGCCATGAGTATAGGTACTGTTGGTTTTCGGTCTGTCAGTATTCCACATAACTTATTGGGTTTGTTTTGTTTTACATTTTCATCCTCTTTTTGCGTCCCACGATTTCATTTCTGTCCATATTTTGCTGAAAGTGGGACCCTAACTTTTAGGGAATTTCTTACAATAGGATATTGTTACTTCTAATGATGTGAATTACGAGCTATATTATTGCAAAGTTGCATTAAAATCCATTCATTAGATTTTGCGTGAAAGAGCAACAAACAACCATCCATCCATCCATACAAACTTTCACGTTTATATATCAGTGGCTATTTAATTCTGGAGAATTATTAAATACCTCCTTCATAGTTACTACTCGTAAATCTCACCAAAAAGGCGTATTCAGACATTTTGTTACAAGTTGTGTAACCCCTCGCATTACACATAAAAGGATCATGCTGGGATCATGCCCTTAGATGCCTAAACCTTTTCTTGCTTTACCTCTTATGAAAATATATATTCCCAAATATGTAGGGTTCCCCGGTGACCTCATTTCCTACCTCGGAGGCTGGAGTGATAAATAGGTGTCAAATATTCGTGGCCGAGCCGCAGTTGGGCCCCGGAAACTTTGCTCTTTTATTGATTTCCTTAAGCTTTGTTTGTGTGCTTCTACTCTTATATTATAATGAAATGATGTCATTTATAGAAATTATCATCATCATCATCAGCCCGTATCAGTCCACTGCCGGACGTAGGCCTCTCCCAAAGCGCGGCAATCAACCCTACTCTCGGCCCTCTGCATCCAGTCCCTGCCAGCCATTTTGCGAAGGTCATCCCTCCATCTGGTCGGGGGGCGTCCCACACTACGTTTACCCGTTCGTGGCCTCCATTCGAGAACTCGTCTACCCCATCGGTTATCGGTTCTACGACAGATGTGACCAGCCCACTGCCACTTCAGTTTACTGATTCTATGAGCAATGTCAACCATTTTTATTATAGAAATTATAGTAGTAGGTATTCATAATTCATCCTGCTGGTTTTAACTTACGGAGCAGAAACTTGGGTAACGACGAAAGCTAGAATTGGAAAGCTCCAAGTTGCCCAAAGAGCGATGGAGCGAAATCTGGTTACACGAAGAGATAGGAAAACCAATTGCTCAGGAAACACAGCAGGGTCGCAACCATTGGGAAACGGGTGGCGAAGCTTAAATGGCAATAGGCAGGACACATAGCTCCAAAAACCGATTCTAGGTGTAGAGCCGTTCTGATTGGAGACCCTGGGAACAGAAAAAGACAAGCCGGCAGACCACAGACGAGATGGAAAGATAACATAAAGAAGATGGCGGGCAGCAACGGGGCTCTCACTGCACAAAACAGATCGGAATGGAAGCGGTTGAAGGAGGCCTACACCAAGAATTTGGTAGAGGATGGCTAAGAAGAAGAAGATAGTAGGATTCATTTAAGTAAGCGGGGTCTTTCTCTGACTTGGGTTGTATTTATGCACGACAAAGATAGATAAAAATGGAGAAGTATGGAGGAGCAATATTTTTGCAATAGGTCAAGTAGTTTTTGAGATAATCCCAACCTTAAAAACTCTCCCGTAACCTACGCTCTATGTCCGCTCATAACGAACATAATATTCGACATACGTGAACATCGTTGTTCTGAATAACTAAGGCATAACTAAGCTTGTATCTCTATGTAATGTTCCTACTTACAAAGGTCCGACCATATCTCACTATTAACGTTTCCTTAATGTAAAGGACCCTTTTAAATACGCAACATAGTTTCAAAACTTGAACAATTACAAACGCTGCTCCAAGGAAACTTGTTCAATTATTCAACTTGTTAAGATATGTTCGAGGGATGCGTGTTCATACTGAGATATGGGACATAACTTGGCAAGGATTAATGCTCAACACGAATAGGATAGAGCTTAGAGCATTGTATAACGGAGAAGTTGTTTACTGGTTTTAAGATCATTTATTCTTCATAAGAATTATACATTCACTTACATGAGAAAACGTAACTTAAAAGTAGGCGTACAGAACTTAATATTAAGATAGAACTGTAACATTAATTAAAATACTGTAGGTAGTTTGAAGTACACAAATACAAGTTTAGTAAGATAGAATAAAACGGAACTATGAGTACTAGAAGTGGCTTGGTAAATTAATGATGTTTATATTTTGTTATATTTCGTTTGCGTAGAAAAAGTTATATGCTCAGTTTAGATGATATTATAAACCGTACCTATATGCTCACAGATTACATACTTACCTACATGTATAACATGTCTCCAAAAGCTCGCATGCATTGGAGTACAATACAACGTTAGTTACCCATTACAACTTATTAGTTTGTGGGCGTGGTGGGCTGAGGACCGAAGCTCTGAGAGAGCGTTCCCCAGGTCTTTGCGTATAATTCTAATCTGACAATAGTTGACAAAATCCAATGAACAATGCGGTTACACTTTGCACAAAAAACATGTACCTACATGAGCATCATGTGAGAGTAACGGAACGCAATAGCGTCTCATTTTTAAATGTTCTAAGAGTGTACGTCGCTTTCTAGGATCGTTGTTCAGAAAGTCGTGTGGTTTAATTCTTGGAATAACTATTATGTTTATCTTTAAAGTCAAAGCTAAAACTAATTATATGTAAACTTAATAACGCAAATCTCAGAGCTTTAGCTACTCGTATATTAATTTTAATGCCTTCAGTAAATATAATTTAGGTAAAGTGGTTATTTATTACTATTAGATGGAGCATTTTTTTCGAAATTCTATAAGAGATTTTAATTAAACTAAATTGAAGCCGTTTCTGATACTGTTGAATTTTCTAATGAAAAAAAAATGGTAAGTCCATTAATAATGCCAATATTTCTTCTTTCACGAAACTTAAAGAAATATGCAGTTATTTACTTTTAAGGGATTTTAATCTTTCTTGCTATGCGAAACAAAAATCTAAATCATTTTTTTTTAGCTACTGATCCGAGTCAAGGTATGGCGTCATATATGGAGTCATGATATTTAGAAAAGAGCATGCCATGGAATGGCGACGTCCCTGGTTCGAATCCCGGTCGCTATTGTACTTTTATTTAATTACTACAGCACTAACTACTAAAATTAAACGTCTGAAAAAATATATATATATCAATCTTGGGGTGTCTATTTAGGGACTGAGAATACCGATACACGATTGGACAAACATCGCTCGATAGAAGAAGAAAAAAATATGTCTAAACCGAAGTAGTTATTTTTACAAAATATATATCAAATGTAAGGTATTGTAAATACGAGAGCTTGTTTAAAACATCAGATTTTTGTTGGCGTATTATTATTTCCCTGCCAAAATTCACCCAAAATTAATAAAATTACAAGTATGGAGTCACTGTGCCGTGCTCTTCACTCCGCCGCTGCGGGACATCTTCTGTCTCGCGCTTGAGTTTGACAGCTGGCAGCCCCTTAAGTAGGTATATCATGGGCAATGAAATGAAATGAAAAATATTTATTACACATATAAGGTGACCTTATTTATACACTTAGAGCTAACTTAAAATAATATGCGTAAAAGGACTGTGATCAGCTGGAATGCTGTGCCCAGCCACTGGGGTGACTGGGCACAGCGCTGGTTTTCATCACATCCCGTACTGTGTTCGTTCGCGGTGTGGAGCGAGATAGGCAATGGGTAATTTGCCTTATAGTTTTATGTTACAGTTTGGTAGTTAATTAATTTGAAATTTCTATTACAAAGATAGAAAATAGCTCTTTGTCGTATAGCATACACGAATGCTTTCAGAAGGGTTTTAGTTGAATTATATAAAATTAAATTTAGCTCGGCCCCCGGTTACGAGTGGCAACCTAAACAAACTTACTAATAATATACGGAACAAGTTACACGCAGTAGCGGGTAGCGGTAAACCCCAAATAAAATTATCACAAAAATTAACCAATGGACACGATACGCGGCCGTGGTAGCCTTTACCCTGCCGCCTGAGACATACAGTTATGATGCACTATTAGTGAGTTGCCTTCGTAGCTTTGATGACAATGATTTCCATTCGTGTTAGTTAGTGTCCCCTTCGTAGCTTTGATGACAATGATTTCCCCTTTGTGTTAGTTACTGTTCCCTTCGTCGTATCTTTGATGACAACGATTTTCCCTTTATGTTAGTTACTGTTCCCTTCGTCGTCGTTTTGATGACAACGATTTTCCCTTCGTGTTAGTTAGTGTACCCTTCATAGCTTTGATGACAATGATTTTCCCTTTGTATTAGTTAGTGTTCCCTTCGTAGCTTTGATGACAATGATTATCTCTTCGTGTTAGTTACTGTTTCCTTCGTAGCTTTGATGACAATGATTTTCTCTTCGTGGTAGTTACTGTTCCCTTCGTAGTTTTGATGACATTAATTTCCTCTTTGTGTTAGTGTTCCCTTCATAGCATTGATGACAATGAATTTCCCTTTGTGTTATTGTTCCCTTCCTAGCTTTGATGACAATGATTTTCCCTCCGTGTTAGTTAGTGTCCCCTTCGTAGCTTTGATGACAATGATTTTCCCTTTGTATTAGTTAGTGTTCCCTTTGTAGCTTTAATGACAATGATTTTCCCTTCGTGTTAGTTAGTGTTCCCTTTTCCCTTCGTAGCTTTGATGACAATGATTTTCCCTTTCTATTAGTTAGTGTTCCCTTCGTAGCTTTGATGACAATGATTGTCTCTTCGTGTTAGTTACTGTTCCCTTCGTAGCTTTGATGACAATGATTTTCCCTTTTTGTTAGTTAGTGTTCCCTTTGTAGCTTTGATGTCTTATGCCAAAAAGATATAAGCTTCTTACTTGTACCACATCTCTCGCGTACGTAACCCAACTTTATTAAATTACCCTCTCCAGGAAGTGTATAAAATGAGGAATTTATCGCCTGGGTCTTTGGCGTCGCCGTTATGAGATCTGCACTGGAGTACTTACCGAGACAGTGGGAAAGCACATCAAGAATACTTTGGACCGTGCTTATTATATGCGTCGTAAGAGTTGAAATCGTACTGCAAGTGTTATCATTGATCTGCTGATGTCCGTACCAAATACGTTACGTAGAGTAGAGAACAGAGAAAAGTCTCCCTGATTTATAAAATTGTTCGTCGTAGTTTGCTGCGTATGCAGATTAACTAATTTTTAATGCATTTGAACGCACAGCAATGTAACTGTGAATCGCAATGAGATAACAATCGTTATGCACGGCTTCTGATTTTGTAGTATGAGCCTATGCTTAAAACTTTTCATTTCGAAGGTCTGGAGAAAAGTATCTGTAGTTCAGCGGTGGATAATATGGTAAGTATTTGACTATTTTTAATTGCATTGATATGATGAAGTTTTTCGATGTTTCACATAACACCAGAGATGATTATTTATTAATATTATTATTATACAAATTAGGCATCTTTACAGCCGCAATTAGATCATTTTGTTATATCCCGTGGGTCGGTTCTTTGCCCTGTTTCTCTGTTCGTGCATCCAGCCATAACCTAGTTTGTATTCTGTACCTTATATTAATTTCAATTTCAATTTATTTAAAAAATTAATTTATTTATTTATTTATTATTGTAAATTATTACATTATGTACGACATAACCAAGTGTTCCCTAGAGTTCTTAAGGTTGAATAAATGGAGTATTGAAGTGGAAATCTAAGGCCGACATTTATATACAGTTTTGAAGCAGGTTAGCATAGAAATGTTAAACACGTTCGACAGTTGTAAGACGGAACTTAAGCTAATTATGTTACCTCCAATTGAAAAAAATAGCGCCAAATAACTCCACCGCTGTAAATTAATTCTTACATAAATTGAAATAAAACTCAAGTCAAATTGTAATTAATTTTAGAGCTTAATAATTTAAGAAACTTAAAGCAGCCGAAGATTAATTGTTCAAGTGTTGTGAACAATATTTTGGTTTTAATTAATATTAAGTATAATGTTTAGTTTAGGGATCATGTCGGAGAATCAAACTACTATAAAGTCGAATACAATACGTATACACGACACCAGATCAATGGTAACACTTGATTTGAAATCTTATGACGTAGGCAATAAGAACGGTCCAAAGTGTTACTCGATGTCCTGTTGACTGTACAACTAACTTATAAAGCTTCAAAGTCAAGTTCATTAAGTTCTGACAAGTATTGTTGAGCGAGCACGAAAATAGCGGTCTGTATTTTCATTGGAATATTGTAGGTTATTGTTGAAGCCTAATTATACCAAGGCTGAGTGAGCACACTGAAAAAACAGGGTTGCTACAGGCATCATAGAGTTTAATTTAAACATTACAACCACTGCCGCTGCCATTACGCTGTTTTTAATGTGATTCAGCCTTAAGAGGCTGCCAGCTGTCAAACTCATGCGCGAGACAGAAGATGTCCCGCACCGGCGAAGTGAAGAGGACGGCACAGTGACTCCATATTTGTATTTGTATTTATTTTGGATGAATTTTGTCAGGGAAATAAAAATACGCCAATAAAAATCAATGTTTTTTAAACAAGCTCTCGTATTTATAATACCCTACATTTTGTATAAATTGTATATGAATGACTACTTCGGTTTAGACCTAATTTTCATTTTAAAATGCATGGAAAGGGTCATGTTTGCAATTTTTTTCTATCGAGTAAAGTTTGTCCAATCGTGTATCGGTATTCATCAGTCTCTAAATAAACACCCCAAGATTGCTATAGGTATATACAGGGTGTAACGTAAAGAGTATATGAAGCCGAAGGGAGCGTGTTCAGTATCGGTAAATGATCAACTTTTGTTATACGACTTTTCGATTGTCGCGAATTTTTTTTTTACTTTTCATACATTTCGTCCCTGTCAGCTGATCGATTTGTATGAGACATGAATTTATTTTTATTTTTTATTCGTAAAGTCGTAGAACTAAAGTTGTTCAGTTACCGATACTGAACACCCTCCCTTCGGCTTCATATACCCTTTACGTACCCTGTATATTTTTCAGACGTTTAATTTTAGTAGTTAGTGCCGTAGCCTTCATAGACAAACTGAAAATCCATGCACAACAGCCTTAAACATCCCACTAACGGCCACCAATCCCTATTAAAACGACGCCCTATGTGGCTTTGGGGTGCTTGCCTAAAGATTTTGCCGACAGACGATACCGACACGTACCGACATATCGGTACTGGATGAAAAATCCCTAAATTTTTTTAAATAATATCATTTAAGGATATTATTAACTAATGTAGTTTTAAGTTGTACAGTCGAAGACAGAGATAAGTATACAGGGGGCATCAATAAGGTTGAGATTTTCTCAAAAACTACTCAACCGATTTTAATAATTCTTTTACGGTACATAGTTTTAACTTTTATCTATCAAACAGTGAAATAATTCTTGCAATAGGCCAAGTAGTTTTAACTTTAAAAAACTCTCCTGTACACCTTTCTCTGTGTTCTACCGTACTAGAATTATGGAAAAAATATTATTAAATCGGTACTGGAAACCTGTTTCTTTACGCAAGCACCCTAACTATCAAGTAGTCTTCCCCGATACTTTCGTGAAATCAATCACCATCTAATCTACTCCTACTTCACAAAGCAAACTCTCGATCAACCCTCAATAGGACAAGATCCACAGAACAGTAATACCTATATATCTAAGTGTTATTCAGCCCGTGTCAATATTACCCGGTTCGCTTTGACCTGATTGGTTTGTATCGGTTGACGCGCACACGAGAGCCAATCAACGGCCGTGAAATCGCAAATAACGACGCTCTTTTGTGCCACTTCTAACCTAGTTTTGTGATATGATGACCTGTTTTATCCTATGAAATAAAAGTTTAGTTTTATGAGCATTTTGCACCGCGAACGGTGGAACGGTCTTATTAATTGTTCATGGTTAATTTAATCGATGTAGTAATCCTGTTACACTAAGGATGATAGTTAGAAACGGTATGACTATGTTAGAACATGATGAAAAAATTCTTGCAGTGGGCAGGACTTTTTTCATCATGTTCTAATTTATTCACCGAACATAGATAATGCGTATTTCAAATTCTGAGTATGATTATGAGTGGAGGTTGAGTTCGGTACTACAATAGTTAGTTTTCATTCAATTTTGACAGTCATTAGTCCGAGCTTACGCTTAGTGTGTGCTCAAAACTGTCAATGACTAGGTATCGGCTTATCCTTGGCTTACCGAATAGGTACTCTGAAAACGGTGAAGGAAAGCATCCCGATGCTTACATCAGTTTATGACATTTTTGCACCCTCTACTCTATTTTGATATAATATCTCAATTAGGTACCTGATGGTTTCCTGAAAGAAATCGCCTAATTCGATAAGGTGTAGGTATGTCTGTACCACAGACCACTTACTCCTTAGACACGCTCGCACATGAGCCAAAATTGCTTCGCGACACGTGTAATCTAGAGATATTATCGACATGGACGCATCTCTTTAATACGGCACTCCTGTCCCCCGCTTCGTCTCTATGCGTTCATCGTTGACAGAACTTTTCGCGAGCAAATTTGTACCGATTTCATGTCTTCATGATCATTTTATAATGTAACCGATATATTCTTGTATGTGTATGAAATTATAATTGATTTTATTGATCAACAATAATCATACCTATCTACTTATTGCAAGTAGATACGTTGCGTACATTTTTGCACGTCAACAATTTTATAATATGACGATACCGACAACAAAATCGAAAGAAAGAAAGAAACGTTTATTTGACACCACAATACATACACCATGAAAACATATCAACAATCAAAAAGCACTCGAATTAGACTAGCGATCCAGTTTAGATTCTAAACTGACAATTTGCTACAACGACGTCAAACGTCATGAGAGTAGTAACCCTGCAGCTCAGCATAGCCACAGCGCTATATGAGCCTTATTATAAACCTTTTGTACGTCAAACCAATTGACGTAGGGTACCGCCAAGATGTGCCGTTGTATACAGATAGATAGGGCAGTTATAAAAGTGAAACATGGCTTAGTACAGTACAGTTTGCCAAGTGGGACACGCTTGCCGGCCAAGTTTGGGCGGCAGCTGATATTAAAACCGCCTTTTTGCATAGCGTTTGTGGTTAGTTTCAAGTGTGGACAACTTAGTGTCTTAATATGTATGACTTGAAAAGCAGTTTGTAATCTGGCTTTTGAAATAAGAGTTGTTTTTGAAATAGTTACATTTTGAAAACAAAAATGTTGGACGAAAGTCCACCGCATTGCCCGGTGGCTTATTATGTAAATGTCGCAGTCAACTGGTTAAAAAAGACGTTTGATTTAACAGCTATCACTTTAATTGAACGACGAAACATCTAAACGTCAATTAGCTGAGTGACTGAACACAACGTTTAACACTACAGCTAGACGACGATGAGCTGTTTGAACGTCAATTTCTTACCGCGATTTAGACGGAATGCCATGCTCTGCGAACTTTAAAACTATGAAAAATTGCGCAATGATCATTTAGTATGAATAATACGATGAAGAATTTCGGTAGGCGGGGCGTGAGCCTGTGGTGGCTCAGTTGGTAAGAGCGTGTCACGGAATAACAAGGTCGCAGGTTCAAGTCCTGCCCACGGCTAGAAGTTTTTCATCATTTTAAACCAAAAATTCAGTCGGGTTTCTTTGTTTTTCTAATAAACAGTTCAAAAATTTACATGTGATTTGTCTCTAGTTACATATTCAGAATTAAAACAAAAGACACTGCCACATTTCAATGGAGTATTGCCCCACCTACAAAACTACGTGACCATTTAAGCTGTACCTATCACAGGTATGCTGTACCTACCTTATTACAGGTTTCATATTGCATAATCATAATCAGTATCATTTTCTACTACTCCTATAGAAGAAGACAATGAATAAATCGCTTCGATTTCTTACTATTTTCTGAAATCTTAATTAAGCCGTTTTTTTCGAATCGCAACTTGTACAAAACTTTATTTTAAACCAATAATTTTCATAAAAAACGGAGATATTTTTACATTTATTCGTTATCTTGTACAGCTTGCGGTTGATGGTGGGGCAGAATCTGGCATTGTCATTTATTGTCGGCTCACAAACTGATATGGGTTATTGTGATACAGGGTGTGGTTACAGTTGTTGTGTTGTATTAATTGCTGTAATTTATACGTTACACGACTTGCGGCCTGCCCTTGCCGCGGGCACTTTGTTTATGATAGTTCGGCTATGATTTGTGCTAATGGTACCTTGGTGTGCGGTTAGGTTGTAATTGATAAATATAGCTTCAACATAATAACATATTGTATTAATAGCTCGGTGGTTAGGATGCGTTACGGCAGTTCGATATCCAAAGTAGGTAGTCTATATACAGGGTGTAACGGAAAGGGTATATGAAGCCGAAGGGAGGATGTTCAGTATCGGTAACTGAACAACTTTTATTTTTTGACTTTTCATACATTTCGTACCGGTCAGCTGATCGATTTGTATCAGACATTATTTTTATTGCCGATACTAAACGTCCTCCCTTCGGCTTCATATACCCTTTACGTTACACCCTGTATAGATACTAATGAGCTTTACTTTTTTTTTGAGTGATAATTTATGTACAGTCGACAGCAGATCAATGGTAACACTTGCAGTACGATTTCAACTCTTATGACCCAAACAATAAGAATGTTCTAAAATCAAAAGTGTTACACTTGATGTGCTGTCGCCTGTACTGCTAAAAGCATATCCGTTCTTATTATATGCGTCGTACAAGTTAGGTAGGTAAGGACAACAGCAGATCAATGGTAACACTTGCAGTGTGATTTCAATCTTACGACGCAGATAATAAGAGCGGTCCAAAGTCCACATTTGATCTGCTGTTAGCTGAACCTATTATATTCGTGTGGTTTTTTTTTAATTCCATTAGGCGAATATCGAAAATAACCTACTGATGGAGAAACAAGGTACTGTATTTAGGTAAAAGGCGTCGGCAACTAGAGTGAACAGGCGAAGCAGCTTGTTATCCGTTCCTTATCATAAAACAGTGGCTTAAGACACAGATTCCCAAGGAATCTCGTAATTAAACGCAAACTTTTAAATAAACAACTTTTAAATAAGGGTCTACCATTTTTTTTATTTTTTTTTTACCCAGGAGAAATACATTGTGTATACCGCCCGTCCGGGGGAACGGGCGATTATGTTGGACTCGCACCAACTAAAACTCCTGGGGTGTTCCACCTCCGCCACCATAGACAGGACCACGTGTACTCTTTCGAAAACTAAGGGCCTACCATGAGCCAACTAGCGCCGCCAATCTTGAAAAAATAACATTTCCAATTTCATCAATTTTATTAAAAAAGCTATTTACAAAATGTTTATTAGGATGAATACTATTTTTCAATATACAATACATGGCATAATTGCGACAAGCAAAGTTGTAGTTCTCAAATGTGCCAAAAAGGCCGTTTTTTGCAATTATGCGAACTACAACTTATCGACATTGAATCACGTTATAAATAAGCATTTATAAAATAGTATTTATCGTAATAAACATTTCGTAAATAGCTTTTTTAATAAAATTGATTATATTGGAAGATATTATTTTTCAAAGATAGATAGTTGGCTCATGGAAGGCCCTTAAACGCAAACTTTTAAATAAACAAGGCGAATCTTTTCAGCGAAAGTTAATTAAGCGAATACCGCCGACCGTTAAGCCAAAACAACGGGAAAGAATAATAAGGCCTATTAAAACGTGCTGTCCGCAGTAACATGATAAATTAACGGCTCCTAGCTACATAACAGCAGTTTGGCCGGCTGCCAAATCATTTCGCTACATTTTCGCCGGGTATGGTGCAAACAGGGAAAGAAAGGATCATACCTTTTTCTTTTTTTTTGTCCCATGTCGGGCTCGCCGCCCTAAAGGGGCGGAATACCGACTAAACTTGGGGTGTTCCACCTCGTGCCATTGTTGCCGAGCCACGGGAACTACGATACATCCGCTACCCGACTAGCGCCCCGAGCACTCCCCATTGTGGGTTGTAATAGCCCACAATTCTTAATCCATCACCTTCCTCCTCCCATACAATAGCACACTAGCGATCCTGGCATACTATAGCTAACATATCCTGGCATACACTAACACACATTACCTCATGCAATTGATCTAACAACCATTCCTGTACATTCAATGCAGCGAAGTATCCACCGCCTGCTTTTCTTCACTACGTGATGCACCCATCAGCGAACCTCACCGCGTACATTCATAATAAAGTCTCATTGTGGTCCCACGATTATGGATGTTCAGTTCAGTTCAGTTTATTCATCCTTAACAATAACATACATAAAAAAAAAATAATAATAAATAAATACATAAATACATAAATTACATTGTGTTGGACATCAGATTATTAAATACAATTATCATAAAATTAAAGTCAAGCCTTATAGTTAGAATTAAATTATACAATACAAAACAATGGAATGGAATGGATGGAGGGAAAGGATTAGTGGAAGTTATTGGATGGAGTCCAGGGTAATAATGGACAGTTTCCACGGAAGGATATGGGAATGTAGTAACAGTAGCTCGAGGAGTCAGGGGTCGCGAACCCGTATCCAACCTAGTAGCCGCTGGACGGACGACTCATAGAAGAATCCTCTGAGAATTGTGTCCTACCGGTACTAGATATATCCGCCAGAGAACAAAAGTGTTTAACATTGCTCATAGAATCAGCAAACTGAAGTGGCGGTGGGCAGGCCTCATCTGTAGTAGAACCGATAACTAATGGGGTAGACGAGTTCTCGAATGGAGGCCAACGTAGCTCCGACCAGACGGACGGATGACCTCCGCAAGGTGGCTGGCAAAGACTGGATGCAGAGGGCCGAGAATCAGGTTGAGTGGCGCTCTTTGGAAGAGGCCTACGTCCAGCAGTGGTCAGTCCGGGCTGATGATGATGAGACATCATAAATAAGACTGTACATGCTTACCGTGATAAACAGACTGCGAACTGCGACTGTTCACAAATCCCGAATAATGTTTCCACGAACCAACAAACTTTCGACGTTATATCATTGCAACGCACGTTAGATAGCGAAAGCTCAATCCTGAAAGAATAAATTCTCTGCCTGAAGGTGATCTGGAAGAGATCGCACTGATACAAGTAGGCTTGTAATAATATAGAATTTGAATGATTATTAAAAAGAGTAGGCTTCTCTATTTTGGGCATTGAGCAAATAATAAAAGCTAAGTTTTAAAACTTTTACAAATGGTACGTAGATTCCAATTAAAGATTACAGTTAGGCATTTATTGAATATTATCATTGGTATAGAAATAGTTGATTTCTGCCCCTCGTAAAGAAAAGGACGAAACGATGATAGAAATAATTGCGTATGTTTGCGTAACGCCGACCCTTTATTACGGCATAGACAATATTTAGCTTCAATATTTCGTATAAGGCTGTAGATACACTGAAACCTACTCTCAAGTAGGGACTGTAGGAGTCCGGCTCGAATCCGGGTCCGTTTCGAGCATTCATTCATCATTAGCCCGTATTAGTTCACTGTTAGAAGACCTCTCCCAAAACTCAACCCGAGAATCGGCTTTGTGCATCCAGTCCTTGCCAGGCACCTTGCGTAGGTCATCTCATCATCCGGCCGAGGGGTGTCTACCCCAACGGTTATCGATTCTAAGATATATGTGACCAGCCTACTGTCCTTCATATTGTGGATCCTATGAGCAATGTCAATCCGTTTTCAGGCTCTCTAAATTATTTCATTGTCGAGAATCTAACATTAATCTTATTTAAACATGATAAAAAAATTCTTGCCGTGAGCAGGACTTGAAGCTGCGAACTTGACATTCCGTCACACGGACTGAAAACTGTTTACTGCGAATTCCGTTACTTCCGTCACGGAATGACAAGTTCGCAGGTTCAAGACCTGCCCACGGCAAGAAATTTTTCGTAATGTTTAAAGTTTACCGAGCATGGATAATGCATAATACAAATTCTGATTAATCTTATTTCTATATCTGATTGTAAATTATAAACCAGCACAAACCTTACAATTTCCGGTAAACTCAGTGTATTCCCAGATTAAACAAATCTCCACAGATGATTGTTTTGCTTCATCGATTGCCTTTCAGGGGCCTTTTGTTGGCGAGGGTAGGTTGGGGTCATTGAAATTCAAATTCCTGGGTCCAATATGAAATAGTGGTAATTTAGCTGCCTTGAATTTAAGCAAAATATTATGTGATACGCTATAGTCTAGCCATAAATTCTTTGTTAAGTAGGTATTGAATTTTGTATGGAACATAAGATGGTGATGTAGGCATCGTTTAGGAAGCTACGTTCATATCTTCTTTTCAACTCTTACGACGCAGATTATAAAAATTCAAAGGAACTGCAAAAAAAATCTTACTTTTTCTGAAGATTTTTTTTTATTTTTATTATTTTTTCCTCTCTATTTATTTAAGCGTATGGCGTAAGGACGCAGTAGGAAAATAAAAATAAAAGAAAAAGATCATTGTCTATCCGGACAGTTGTCAGACGTCGACATCCAGTTGCTGCAGACACCATTGGGTAGCGTCAGGCGTGAGCTCTCACAGGTCCCTCGGATATCCCTGGTATGTGCGCAGCGGGCACGTCTCGACTATCCACTTTTAACGACACCCTAACGCTAACTCGTTATTTAGTGAAATTAAAAAAAAAAATCTGCTCCATTAGCACTCTAACGTTAGTTGTGTTTTTGACTGAAAAATTGTAGATTTTGTTTAAAATTTCGCCGCCATTTTGGATGAACTTAGCTGCGGGGTCTGCATAAACTGTGAAAAGGCGAAAACTAACGAAACCCATTTCAAAGGTGAACCAATAAACATAATTTATGATCATTTCACCGGCTAAAAGCAGGGAATCTTACAAAGACATATTTTGTATAAAATATTTGGCAAACGTTACACGAACTAAGGGGACGGTGCGGTCACCGTGTTTTCATGAATTTAGTATGAACATGAATTATTTAGAGGATATTTTTAGCGTAAGCCAAGGACGCTATATTCTGCTCGTGGGACGACCTGCGAAAGGCCTACGGAGGCGTCTTTATTAATGAATCTGTAGACAACACACAATATAGCCTAGAAACAGTGGTGTTAGTGGTCAAAACTGCGCTGTTATTTAAAAATGTTTTCTGTAATGCTCCTAAGATATATGTATAACAGACTGCCTCCAGATATACGGAATGCTACTATTGCTAAGTTCAAAAATAAACTATTTAATAAATGCTATTAGAAGATATTATTTTTTTAAGATTGGCGGCGCTACTTGGCTCATGGAAGGCAAGAGCCTATAAAAAATAATATCTTCTAATATAATCAATTTTATTAAAAAAGCTATATACTAAATGGTTATTACGATAAATACTATTTTTTAAATGCTTATTTATAACGTGATTCAATTTCGGTAAGTTGTAGTATACCTACGCGTAATTGCGAAAAACGGCCATTTTTACCACATTTGTGAACTACAACTTAGCTTGTCGCAATTATGCCATGTATTGTATATTGAATGGTAAATGAATCATGTCAATAAAATATCTATTTTAATCCACCCCTATAACATTTTGCACGATTCAGCTTGCTCCAAAATATTAATCTCATTTTTATGACAAATAGTGTCGCTATCACGTAGACAGATTAAATTGGTTATGTGACGAGCCAGGTTTATTGGCCAATAAACGACGGCGCTGAAGAGATATTTTATTTTATTAATATATAAAAGAACTGGCAACATTACCTACTTCAGTCAATACAAATTGCTTTTAAATGTTTTCAATCTTTCATGGGAGATGTTTTCTAGGAAACTTCGATAGGTGTTATAAAGTTAAAATATAAAAGCGGACGGTTTATATTTTCTGTTATGGATTTAGAACGGAAGACAGAGAAAAGTCAGTAGATATTTACTTTAAGAGCCTTCCATGAGCCAACTAGCGCCGCCAATCTTAAAAAAAAAATCTTCCAATATAATCAATTTTATTAAAAAAGCTATTTACAAAATGTTTATTAGGTACGATAAATACTATTTTTTAAATGCTTATTAATAACGTGATTCTATTTCGGTAAGTTGTTGTTCGCATAATTGCGATAAACGGCCGTTTTTGGCACATTTGTGAACTACAACTTAGCTTGTCGCAATTATGTCATGTATATTGTATGTTGAAAAATAGTATTTATCGTAATAAACATTTTGTAAATAGCTTTTTTAATAAAATTTATTATATTGGAAGATATTATTTTTTTAAGATTGGCGGCGCTAGTTGGCTTTATGAAGGCTCTTAAATACTTGTTCTCTGGTGAATAAAGACATTCGGCATTCTAAATCACTCTGTATAAAAGCATTTCTCACGCTTTCTACTAAAACTAGGCCGAAATCTCTGGCGAAGCCACAAACAAAAGCCATTTCTTATAATAAGACCGTGTCAGGATTATTTGCTTGCCGCTTCATCGGCTAGATACAAAATATATCCTTGTTTTTGTTCCTGACCTATTTACCTCCCCTTTCTTCCTTAAATCTTCCCCCACACTAACGCGGTGGCACAGCACGTAACGTCAACCGCAAATGTGCACTTTCGTGAATAATAAATGCTTGCAGCTCGCCACCAAGCGACTGTTGCTTCGCGTTTTTGTTTGGTTGCGGATTTTTCTCGTGACAAGTGAGATAGTGAAGTAAAGAATATTAAATATACTCAGTGTAAAAGATTATCTAAGGCCCGTATTAATAAATCACTCTCAACTCAAAAGTCAATCTTGAGAACAACCTCAAGATGGCTTTCATATTGATAAAGGTAACTTAGGTGTGCGTTTAGGAATCGGGTATCACGTGAGTAACGCCGTATTAATAAATAAAACCCGGTTCTCAAGAGAACTGTCGAACTCACACTTGAGAACGTATTTGCTGATTGCAGGCGAACCGCGACTTGAGAAAGACATCACGTGATACGCCCTAAAGATTGGTTTATTAATAAACGACATACTTGAGATGGTGATCGCGTCTTGAGAGTGTATCAGCTGAATTTGCGTTTGATCTAAGACTATTAACACGGGCATAATACAAATTAGACCTCATATTAAATGTGCTTAAAACTTTGCTATAAATAATAATTTAATTACTTGCATGTTTTTGGTAAATTTTTGATTGAAGCTCGTATTTACACAGACAGTTTCGATCGATTTCCATGAACTCTATTAACGCGAGTGCGCCGTGAAATAATGGTTCGCCGTGGTATTAATTCAGCGGTAAAGTTACTGAGCTGAGGGTAAAACCCTTCCAAATACGTATTTTCATCAGTTGATAGCTCGGTCACATGCTAATGGTTGATGAATCGAGCGGCATGAGCTGTGAATACTAGCTGTTGCATAATTTTTAGGGCAATTGCAATTAGGTATTAGCGTCACATGCAACCTCGCATCACAAAATTATATTAAGCGAATTAGTTAAGTAATCATTTATTTGACTTACTTCTGCTTTACTTCACTTCATAATTCATTGATTTATGTAGTACCTAACGTGGTTGTTATGATCGTTATCGTAATCGCTTTCAATTTGACACATGGACGCTATACATTGCTGCTATGTTTTTGCAAGTTTTAACAAACGACAACGAAACGCAATATCATTCAAGTGTAAAAATGAAAACGATAACGAAAACGATTGAAGTCAGGTAATGTAAACCCTGCAAAGGCACCGCAACATTAGTTAAACAATAAAAATTCAATTTTGTCAGTCAGTCATATTCAATAGGTATTCAATTTCAATTCAAATAAATCTAATAATTAAATAATTGGTATCCATTAAATTCAAAATTCAAATTGACAACAAAATTAAATTAATTTGCAAAATCATGTTCGAAAAACTGTTTGAATGTAATCACAAATATGTACAAAAAGGAGTGTTTTAAATACGATATAAATAACATAGAGCTCTATTTTTCAACAACCGACTGCCTAAAAGAATATCACATACCGAATATTAAAACATCATGGTATCAAATGAAGCTATCGAGGAACCTATACTCGTACTGAGTCGCTTTCTAGTAGATTATGTTAAGCGTCCTAAGCCAAGTTTCACCGCAGCCTAGTTATAATTAGCAGCGGCAATCGGTTGTCCGAATTATCGACTAATGAAAATGCGTCCTAACTGCGTCACGCCTGTATGGTGGAACCCTTGGCCATCACTCATCCAGCGCGTTTTGTTCCATGATGTATGGCTATCCTCAAATCTAAGATAGCAGTATCCCACGAAAGAAACAATCCCGCTCTATGGAGAGAGCCTAAAGTATATTTTGTGTGGGCTTCCACAATTGTTGTCACCTTCACTCTCATACGTCAGAAAGAGCCATCGCGAGTCAGGGGTGATAATATGGTACTAATGCCAAAGAATATTATAAAAGTATACCTGGTACAGTCGACAGCAGATCAATGGTAACACTTTTTACTTTTGGTTCTTATTATTTGCGTCGTAAGACTTGAAATCGTACTGCAAGTGTTACCACTGATCTGCTGTCGACTGTACCTTAATATTTCATGCAAAAATCCACAAATAATAAAATTCGTTGTTACTAACAACGCGACGACTGTCGACCGGGTCATTGACAGCGTGATTGAGGGTACTTTGTACGTACGGACAACAGCAGATCAATGGTAACACTTGCAGTACGATTTTAAATCTTACGACGCAGATAATAAGAACGGTCCAAAGTGTTACACTTGATCTGCTAGCTGTACGATGACAGCGCCCATGCGCCATGATCATTTTCAGAGATTTTTTTTAATAGCAGGTAAGTAATTATGTTAACAATAATAAAATCACAACTACTACACTTTATGTTACCTCCCTTAGTGTAGTATACTTATCTGTTTGAACCTTTTTTTTGTGCATGTATTGTAGTGTGTTGCAGAAACGAATAAATGTTTTATCTATCTATCTACCACTCTGAGCTTGACGCCTGTCCAAAAAACACAGCAAGTATAAATAGATTGCATTTTAATCTTACTCCATAGGGCGTTTCTTGCTCCATGGGTATCTCTTACCGTGACTAGCCATTCGTGCGGATTCGTTAATTGTGTACGAAATGTATTAATGTGGCCTCTTCCTGATACTGTTTTCCTTAAGGTAAACACGAGATGGGTGATATTAATCTCTGACCAACGCTTCATGCAATATGTGGGTAATTGAAAAGAAAATGTTAGGAAAAGAACAGGTATTTATTTTTATTTATTTTATTAATGGACTCGACAGTTCGTCATTTGCCGCCCACAAAACTAATAAGTTGTAATGGGTAACTAGCGTTGTACTCCAATGCATGCGAGCTTTTGGAGACATGTTACACATATAAATATGTTTCTACTGGGCTACTTACCAAAAAAAGTTTGCTCGCTAGTGACTGTGTAAATGTCGCAGTCAACTGGTTGAAATAGACGTTTGATTGAACAGCTAGCACGTTAATTGAACGACGCCATCCAACCAAACATCTAAGTGTCAATTAGCGGAGTGGCTGAACACAACGTGCAACACTACAGCTAAACGACGCTCATCGGACTGCTTAAAATTTTTAGTAACAGGTTCTTATCGTGATTTAGGCTGAATTATGAGATATTTCGACACCGTTACAATCATCATGATCACAAGACATACTAAAACCACAGAACTATTTTAAAATAATAGAGAAAAGTTCTTTGTGCCACGCAAGATCAGGGAAGCGATTGAGATTGCACGACGGCCCAATTTCAACAGAGATTGCGGTTGGTCCTTGCCTGCTACGTGGAAGCCCGTACTCAGGGCCGTATCCGATGTTAGGAGTGTAAGTGAATGCAGAGTAGACGCAGTGAGTACATACTGCGTGACAGATGTGAGTGGCGGTAACTCCCCGACAAATGAGATCGATCAACGAATCCAGCTAAAGCCATCGAACACACCGTCGTCGGCGGCGGGACAAGTTATGTCGGAACGCGTCCAGAGGGCGCTGATCCGCAGTGCGCGAAGAAACGTCAACGGCGACGCAGGCGTGGCGCGCTCACCTTGAAAAATATCGTCGAAATCGGTCAAAACTGTCGGTCTAATTGCCGACTTCAACGATATAATGATATCCGTTTATACAGGGTGTAACGTAAAGGATATATGAAGCCGAAGGGAGGGTAATCTGTATCGATAACTGAACAACTTTTGGTGTACGACTTTTCGATTTTCGCGAATTTATTTTTTGACTTTTCATACATTTCGTACCGGTCAGCTGATCGATTTGTATGAGACAATAATCTATTTTTATTTTTTATTCGAAAAGTCGTAGAACAAAAGTTGTTCAGTTACCGATACTGAACACCCTCCATTCGGCTTCATATACCCTTTACGTTACACCCTGTATATAATAAAATAATAGTAGTTAGAAATGGCAGTGCAGCCTAGTCTGTGGTATAATAAAATAGAATCTCTTGTTGTTCTGTGCAACATAATAGAATGAACTATGAAAGTAATACGCATTCAACTGAAATAGTAATAAAAATCAGGGTTGTCAAAATCAGTTAGAAAGCACGGCTTTCGAAGAAATAAATCGAGAGAATTTATCGTGACTTCCGTAACGGATTGCCGGGGGAACGTGGCTGTACAGGGCGATACGAAATACCCTTGACGGCTCAAAACAAGGGTGTTCTATGTCAGACGAAAACGTTTATTGAGACGAAAATCCTCTTGGGATCGTATATCCGAAGTCACGATCACGATTTAAAACGTTCCTCCCATCATTCTTTTTTATTGATTTGCGTGATCCAAAATAATTATATCGGTTACAGGCTCACGGCATTTATATCTTGCTAGCCTGAGATTCTATTAGAATCTTTTATGATTTTGAAATCTCGATTCGACTCTACGTGTTGCGAGTCGATAGGTAATTAACAAATATTCAAGTATTAATTAAATAAAAACGGGAATTACCGTGTTAAACATTCAATTATTGATGTCTCGATATTTCGACATCATTTCAGGGTCACGAGTAGACATATAAATGAATTAAACATTCACGGTAATTCCCGTTTTTATCTAATGAATATGTATACAAACCGTGTAAGTTTAAAAAGAAATATTCAAGTCTGTGGCATTAGACTCCAAGAATCAAATCACGGTCTAATTATGTATTCTTTTACAGTTACATAGTTTTATCTTTTATCTATAAAAGATGAAAAAAAATTGCAATAGGTGAAGTAGTTTTTGAGAAAATCTCAACCTTAAAAACTTTCTTGTACAATTTTCTCTGTGCTAGACCGTAGGTACTTAGGTAATAGATAATATACAATGTTACTTATTTTTATAGGAGTATTATTATTTTGACCACAATCATCATCATCATCAGCTCCTATCATTCCTGCTTTTCGTAGCCCTCTCCCAAAGCACGTCACTCAACCCTACTCTCGGCCCTCTGCATCCAGTCTCCGACATCTTGCGAAGATGGCTGTCAGAGACTGGATGCAGAGGGCCGAGAGGAGGGTTGAGTGACGTGCTTTGGGAGAGGCCTACATCCAGCAGTGGACTTATACGGGCGGGATTATCACAACCACCACAATATATGTAACTATTTACGAATGAATGATGATGACGCCCCCCGAGCAGATGGAGGGATAACCTTCGCAAGGTGGCGGACAGAGACTGGATGCAAAAGCCCGAGAATCGGATTGAGTGGCGTGCTTTGGGAGAGGCCTATGTTCAGCAGTGGACTGATTAGACCTTACGAATATTCGAACTAGCGCTTCTCGACAACGGAATTTCGATCCTTTGGAGTACAATGCAGATATTTACGCCAAAATGTCAATCAACAATCACATTTTGCCACAAACCGGAGAGTGCACTTAGCCCTCTAACACAAGCTAAACAGAAGCAACTCTAGATTATCGGATTAACAACAGCCTGTATACCTCGTGGCTGAATTTTGAGGTAGACCAACGTAAACAAGCTAACATAAACGTAGCAAGAAATGTTTACAAAACATTCTACTGATTGTGTAACCTCACCACATTTTCAAAGGAATTGAAGGGCGTTGTTATTTTAGAATAACAACAGGTTAAGTGACATACATCAAAGCCAACGTATTTATCGACATAAGATACTATATCACTATATTTATCGACATAAATACTATACTTATCTACATAAATAATATACTTATCTACATAAAAGACTTATCGACATAAAGTACTACCTATACTTATTTACATAAAAATACCGTATCTAGATAAAATACTATACGTATCTACATAAAATGAGCGTTGTTATTTTGGAATAACAATAGGTTAAGTAAAATACATCTTAGACACTATACTTATCGACATAAAGTACTATACTTATTTACATAAAATACTATACTTATGGACATTAGTCAATGTTATCGGCATAAGATACTATACTTATCAACGATAAAGACTTATCGATATAACAGAGTAGGTACACTCATCGACTTAACTTAGGATTAGAATAGCATTATTCTGTCTTAGTAGTGATCGGTAAAATTCGGTAAATAAACTCCCTAAATATGTATTATTAAATAGGCAAGAATAATCAAATTCAAAAAAATAGTAATCTAGATAGGTACTCCAAGCGAAGGTAATACCGCGTAGCTTGCAATTGTTTTCTGTAGGAATGGATATTATGGTAAGATTTTAGCTACTTGGAAGGATTTCACTCTTCGATAAATTCCAATAATATACTGGCAATAAGTACCTATACCACGGTATTTTCAGAGACGCGTATCACTGATACAGAAACCATAATAGCTTGATCCACAAAACCTTTGGCATAGCAATCAATTGCGATAAATCCATTGACGGTCACAGCTCTAGATATGCCGGATGGTTTGTAAAGAGATTTATATCTCATTTTCCATGACATTCATGACAGACCGTTACAATAGCAAAGTGAAAATAAGAAAAATATTGATATATTTCTTTCTTTCTTTTTTCTTTCTTTCTTTTTCTATATTATCCGTCGGAATCGCGAAAGTGCGAACGGCGCTTTTAATATTGTCAACTTATCATATTTATAACTTTTTCTCGCAAATTCTCGTATATTAAGTATTAACTCTTATGTGAAGTATAAAGTAAACACATTTTGGTGCAAATATTTCTAAAATATACGAGTAAAATTAGATATCATTGCTACGAAAGTTCAAAGAACCTTTTGCTTCTAATAAAGTTTTCTCATCGAAACATTATGCTAAATCATCATTTTATTTATTTAAATCTACTGCTCTGTGAATTGCTAATAAATTTAAAACAGTATTTTTGTAAGTACTTATACCTACGCCTATGATAATTTTTGTAGATTTAGCAAGCGAGTTCTCTCAAACAGTAAAAGAAACATTACGTTGAATCTATATTAGATAGCTTATGACGTATGAATTAGGATAGGTTTTATTATAAAGTGCCTTACTTTATTAAAAGTTAGCTCAAGCCTAAAGAGGATGCTGTTATAATCTTAGGCCCGTATTATAGTCTATTTTTTGACCTTTTCAAATGTTGACTGGAAGAGATCCCCTGCGTGGGATAAGTCCGCCTTTGTACCTATTTTTAAGTTTTTTTTCTCTTTGTATTTAGTTTTGTAAGGAATAATAGTACAATAAAGTGTATACAAACAAACAAACAAACAAACAAACAATAGTCTGAGCTCAATCAAACCTGCGACTTGACCTCAAGAGTGAATTCAGCTGATACACTCTCAAGACGTGATCACCATCTCAAGTATCTTATTAATTAATAAACCAATCTTGAGGGCGTATCACGTGATTTCTGTCTCAAGTCGCGGTTCGCCTGCAATCAGCAAATACGTTCTCAAGTGTGAATTTGACTGTTATCTTGAGAACTGAGTTTTGTTAATTAATACGGCGTTACTCACGTGATACCCGATTACTAAACGCGCACCTAAGTTACGTTTATTAATAGGAACGCGATCTTGAGGTCGTTCTCAAGATTGACTTTTGAGCTAAGAGTGAATACTACGTGAGTGAGTAATACGGGCCTTAAAAAGATCTTAAGATCAAAATTGTACATGCTTCTCAACAATGTAATTAATACTGTATTATGGTGCAATAAAGTATATTTATCTTTATCTTATCCTAAGAAAATTTCTGACTTGTTTGCAAAATTTATAAGCTATGAGTTCATAAACTATTAATTAAACTGATAAAGCAGTTTAAATTCTAATTCACACATGAAATGAAAGAAAACTTCCTCAGAAATCGTCCTGAGCTTTTAAATAAGGAAATTGATGGAATCCTCAATCCCATTTAAGGGGGAACCCATAAAAAAGGAGATAAGAAACAGCCTACAGTTTTACGGGGACTTTTATTTTGTAGCAGACTTTTTACGTAAATAACATTCTAGGAAGTTTACCAATACCTGCGTAAATAAATAGGATAAACATTATCCTAATGGAGTGAGGAATTAAAGGATGTCACGATGGCTTGGCCAGAAAAAAGTGTTCCACAAGTTCCGAATTGTATTCCCAGTCGTGATTAAAACAATTATCTAATTTGCTAGATATTGTGAGAAGAACTATAAATTGCATTCGTCTATTGTATAATTAATATTCTAAGGCCTTATGTACTTACATTTTTATATAATGTAAGTAAGTATGACTGTCCTACGCCTTGATGTCCACCCCTTATTTAGACCAAATTTGAAATAAATAAATTTCGTCGTCTTCAACTCGTGAACAGCTGGACGCAGGCCTCTCTCCAGACGTACCACTCAAAACGATTCTAGGCTCTCTGCATTCAGTCCCTGTTAGCCTCCTCCACTGATAATATTTACTTAATAATTATATACCTAAGTAATGAAAAGTAAACTAATTTTGTCAACTCGTTTCTTCGTTTGAAAATTGCGAATACAGAACTAACCTTCGTTTTTTGTTAGATTAGGTATCCATTTTATTTATATTGTCCTCTTGTTAAAGACGAAATGACAATGCCAGATTCTGCCCCACCATCAACCGCACGTTGTACAAGATAACGAATAAATGTAAAAATATCTCCGATTTTTATTAAAATTATTGGTTTAAAATAAAGTTTTGTACAAGTTGCGATTCGAAAAAAACAGTCTTAATTAAGCTGAAAATAGTAAGAAATCGAAGCGATTTATTCATTGTTTTTGTTATTCTTTTATAGAAGTTGCGAGAGTAGTAGAAGTAAGTCCCCAACAAAATGATAAGTACAGCTTAAATGGTCACGTAGTTTTGTAGGTGGGGCAAAGCTCCATTGAAAAGTGGCAAAAGTCTTTTCCCCCAATGTCAAGTTATTTAGACAGCTGTTTTAATCAGGTAAAAAGAAAATACGGCAAACAGTAATAAAATCTATTCGCTATTTCAAAATAATGGCGGTGTCCACTTTAATGTCGTATCTAGTTTCGTATCGTAATAGTTTTATTCGGGTTGTACCTAGTTCGGTTTAATATGCTAGGTAAACGAATTGTATATCTTAGTCACGAATGCTATTTACTTGTAGTAGACCGATCTATCGCGTCTCTGCTCGCAAATTTCAGAGTCCATAAAAAAGAAAAAAAGAAGTGTCAAGTTCCGCCGCCCCACCCAAACGGCCATTGCTAATCTTTGCGTCGATGCCGCGTGAGTGTTTTTCCTACAATTTATGGAAAATTATGCTGAAAACGAAAAATTTCGTACTCGATCAGTTATTAGAACTGGTTAGAATGGCTTGATATCGCCTGGGGAAGATGAGAGGAAGATATCGAACAAATGCCGTGAGGTTAAGTGAAGTTTACGAATAACCTGAGTGACGAAGAGTTGTTTCTTCTAGTGATGCTTGTACAGTGTACACCCATGCGATGGGTTGTAATTTGGAGTGATAGTTGTGACGTCTAACGTCCAAACTCGGGTGAGGAATATATATGATATTTCCACCACGACCATACGTGCAAACAATTTGATGCGTATCTATCACTCCCAGCGAGAGGCTGTATTGAGAGCCTGGGCTCCTTTCACGATATACATGCGAACAATCGATATGTATTGCCTCAGGCAGGTCACGTCTGGCGTTTAGTGTGTTAACATAACCTAACCTAAAATGAATCATAGAAAGGCAAAGTACAGTAGATCGTATGACTATGTACCTTCTTACAATACATACTGGACGACATGTCACAGTCCATTCTTGAACAACGCCAATAACAGACAGACCCTGTAGACAGTTGCAGCGGTGCCCATGGGGAAAAATACCTCGGCCACTAGATAAAGAAATGAAACAAGATGTCCTGATCCAGAGAAAAGTTATACTTGCCATACATTGTTCCTATTTCCAACTCAAATACTAAGGCTGTGATGTCAGAAATAAAATATGTACATTTTAATTTTGACTAATTATTTAATAAATATCCTGCAATGTGAGGGAAGGTCTGTGCCCGAGCACGGAGACATATACCTAAATAGACTGATGATGATTTAATAAAGCAGAAACATATGGTCTGTGTTGTCTTTTGCAGTGGATACTGCTCTTAATCTCTTCCTAATAGGAACGATTATGTCCTGAACACTATTGTATCAGTGATGCTGGCTGACTGTTATACCGATAACACTTACAAAATGTGTCTAGTCTAGACGCTTATACCACCGATGCAGTTGATAAATATCATTGCAATATAACTTGTCTGATAAATTGAATGAATGCAAGCAATTGTGCGAACATTTCTAAAGAAACAGCATATTGGCTATACCAACATCAAAACTTTTCAATTTCCGTGACCTGCTTATACCTAGCCAACAAATTCAACAAGAATCTGTTAAAATCTTCTGTGGAACCTAGGCACACCAGAACAGCCTAGCACGACGACCAGCAACCCTGTATTACCACCAGTATTGGATGGAACACACAGCAGCAAGGACGGCACCAGACCAGTCCTACCCGCATTAGCCCAAAGGTAGGCTCACGGGTATATGTGCCTGTTATATACATGATTTATACAATATATTATTATTATTAATGACAAGACGGCCTTGTCATGACCTGGGGGATTATAAAATACCCCTTAAACAGCAGGTATCACAGATGAATCTGCCATGCATACATACTTAAATATCAATAATACATATTTAAATGTCAATAAATCAAAAACATGTGAAATTATTCATTTGATTTTTTCTTGCATATCCGCTAGGTATGCAAGTCGTTTCATACAATCGTATGCGAGGTGTGAAATTCACCTGCATATAGGATAACTTTCAACTGATGGGGCAATTACTCCCCGGCCGTACAAGTTGCATAGGCCAACTCCGGGCCAAATTTTTTCCTTCATTTCGTTAATACCAAATCTAATAGAGAAAGGGTAAACCTATTCTTCTAAGATACTTCACTTTAAATGCCTTAATTAATTCATATAAATAAATAGGTATCTCAAATAATTTGATACATACTTGTAAAGCTAATAGACATTGTATTATAGCGTGCATACACTTAAATATTTAAAAGACACCGGAAATTCCTTCAGTTTCAAATACAGTGTCTTGAGGGGGCCCAAAATTATGTAATGAGTGATATGTTACCTAGGATCACTAGGTCTTATCTCTACAGTTTATTTGGAATCTTAAATGACTTTCCCTTATTGTAATTTTATGAAATGCTTATATCATTTCATATCGCTGTGCCGTGCTGTGTGTTGTGTATGTTATATCAAAATACCTAATAATTAATCAACATACATTTTGACATTATGTATGCAATTTTAAACAAACTAAAACTCAAATATTTGGATGCTTATGTGCAGAATATTTGAATAAAGCTACCCTGACAGCTTAGCATTATGAAAATTGGCTTTATTATGTATTAATGCAAACAATTGATGTTTCATGGCTTCAAAAACTGTTCCGCCCTTAAGCATAACCCTGTATCAGAGGTGATTCCACACTAGCTTTCCACAAGGAAAATGGCTAAAATTACTGGCATAATGTTATAATGGGTTTATAACCAAAATAAATGCAAAATATGAGATTTTGGCCCGCTGACTGGGACCATTAACCGTTGCATGCATTGCAAAATTATTATGGTTGGTTGGCTATATACAAAGATATTTGAATGGGCCAAGCACAATAGACTCTTATAAAATAAAGATAATTATCAGATAATTAGGTATATAAATACCACATAAGTTACAAGATGATTTCGACTAGTAACTCACTTGAATAGATAGGTCAGTGATCATCAGAAGAAGTTCTGTGCCTATTAAATATTTTAAAAATTAAACGACCTAGGGTTGCTACGGTGAGGCCCGCGTATTTACGCGATTTCCAAGACATTCTATTTACATCAGACCAGGCTGTAGGCCCTAGTTGGCCTTGCCTTTCCCTCTGGGAAGAATTTAAAAACAACAATTAAGTATTTTAAATCCTTTCAAACTTTCTTGCTATAAAAACGTATGCTGGACACATGTCTAGATGAAAATAATGTTCACAATACCTTTACCATAGTATGCCAGAGCCTTATATGGGAGGTACACAATTAGGGACCTACCCACATTTAATCACATTATTAAACTACTGTGGCAACTATATAGTGACATATATATTACATACATTATTATTTGATATTGAGGTATTGGTAGAAGCCAAAGGGTCACAGCGGCCACAAAGGTGTAGTGTGACATACATATATAATGTCATCAGAAGAAAATATTTAATCAGACCCCGAATCCAACCGAAAACAGGCACGCCGAACCGGATTCGTAGACTTGCCAGTCAAAACAATGCGAAATGGGATTTTATTATGTACATTTCCACTACTTATTATCGTTATTTTCAATTTAGGTAACAATCAAAATATGATTTCAGAACAAACTCTGTTTCCAGGGATTTCTAATCAAATCAATTTATTGCCTCATGCATGTGGTACATACAAGGCGTTAAGTGCTAATGCCCAGACTAATTATTAACTTATCAATTATTGATTATTTGTTAATTATTAATTTATGAAAAGTGATTTTATTGACCCAGTGGTTACCCATAACCTTGGATTAACCATAACCAGGGGTGCGCTGATGGGAATTAATCGGCCAAGTACTTCACATAGTTCAGGATTTAGTTTGAGCAAAGCAGTACAATATATGTACAAAACAGTACAATACATGCCTCTGACAAGCGGCTTGTGATGTTGCATTTATGAGGATACATTCATGTGATACCTCTATTTCACAGATCACTATTAAATATGCTGTATGTTTGCTCAGCCCATTATGCTTAGCTCATTAAATTGTGCCAAATCAGCACTACCCAAATTACCACGCCCTCAAATTAATAACGATAGCGACTTGATCAAGTAATTCTTTAGGATTGATTCTTCAGTATGTCGCCTTTACCTAACAACATATTGCCTGGGATCCAGAATCCAGTCACAGGCTTGAAACATTAATTTTTTGGTTGTTTGTTTCTTCTTTCTAAGGAGACCTTTGGAGATTCTTGCAAAAAATCAGTAGTTTTTATTTATACTATACTCCTTATAGTTTTTGCACTCCAGGTGCAGACCTTAATAAAGGTGTGAATTATTGAAACCCTGCCTAACCAATGGTTAAGAAATAGTTCCACTCCTATAACAATATAATTAACCTCATTTAAATTTAATTTATTTAATTTTTCATTTTAATCCAGAATATTGCTAATATTATATATTGCTTACATACCTATTAGGTATAGTCATTGCGTACCTATCTCAACTAAACGCGTTTAATTCGCAAGTAAATTGATACTGTACTAACAATAAGTCACAAGAGACCTTGATAGGCATAGGGTTCATAATCTGTTAGCAGATCAAATATACCTTGGTGGTGTGAACTGATCTATATTTACTGCTCAAAGCATTAGACATGCTGATACATCAGCTGCGAAATGGCTTGACATCAATATATTCAATTAGATCATAACTTATTAAAATTAATGATTGTGTAGATTCATCACACACACATTCACTAAATTTTATGATGGAGACGTATTGCACTCCAATAATTCAAATTGCCAGAGCTTGTCAATCCCACCTTAGCTTATACACAATGCTACTGCACTAGGTCCTACCTGATCAGCACAATATCATATTAAATGGTTCAGTGACTTCATGCCGTCAAATGTTGTACACTACAAAATTGGAACTTACGGGGTTCATACCTATCAATTAAGGCGAGGTGTTGGGACGTTTTTAAGTTTTTCGATGAAGGCTACGGCACTAACTACTGAAATTAAAGGCCTGAAAAAAATATATATCAATCTTGGGGTATCTATTTAGGGACTGTTGGCTCCCGAAACACGATTGGACAAACTTCGCTCGATAGAAAAAAATCACAAACATACCCCTTTCCTGTCTTTTCACAGAGTAGTGTGTCTAAACTAAAACAGTTATTCATACAAAATATATATCAAAATGTAGGTTATTATAAATAGAAGAGCTTGATGAGATGAAAATCTGTTGTTTGTAACGTTTTTTTTATACCAGGCAAAATTTAAGAAAAAACACAATTTGTATAAATACAAATGCACGGCGCTACGAGCTTCAGTGCGCCGCTGGGCGCTGCCGAGGTCGGACCTGTATCGATTTTTGCCAAATGTTCCACTTTGGTCTTTACCTTGGAAATCTTGGAATGCTCCCACGATCGTCATAACGTAATAAAATTTAAAATAATACGAGTCGAATTTGGTCACACCTATACTTTAAGATTATTAGTTTACTAATCACGGAATGATTGTGCATCGTTTTGAATATAAAAAGGACTCATAACCTAAAACAGATATTCCTTAACACAATAGATTTTTCGCGAACCATGTTTTTGAAGTCATCATATTACACGCGACACGAACACCAGTGTCGAGTGTCGTATATTGGGAGCGAGCAGTGGCCTGATAATTGCAGATGAAGACAAGTCGGCTAACATTACAGTGGGGCAGGGGGCTATAACATTACGGTTCTCAAAACGATCAAATCAAATCATGTCATAGCGGCCGTGAAAGGGACAGTGCTATTGCATTGGTATAGCGGCGTCTCTGGTTGGCGCGCCATGACATGGTATAATTTCATCGTTTTGAGAACGGTAATAGGGGGGCTGATCAGTAACTTCCAAATTGACCAAAGTGGAACAGGCCAAAACAAATGACTATTGACGGTGATTTGTCCCACAGAACAAACAAACAAACAGCAATCGAACTTCAAATAGTTTGTACGTAGTTGCTACTTGTAAAACTATGTACAGTGAACATCACATAAAGTTTGCCACATTTTACTCTAAGCACAGTGATAATACGGGCCAAATTTCAATAGCTACGTAGTTATAGACTGATGCAATATACACTGTGCCTACTTTTAAAAGTACAGTCAACAGCACATAATGTTTGTCATGTTTTACCCTACGCAGTGATAACACGGGCCAGATTTCACCATCACTGACGTCACACCTGACACCAATAATAATACTTACCTAACATCACGTTACAAAATTCGTCATTTATTTAGTTTTATTGATACACTTGACAGTTTGTCACTTAAAGTCAAAAACAGATTTGTTGTAATGTAACCTCTATGGTTATTAAAATTTTAATAAATTTTGTATTTTATAAGAATTTAAGCTCAATTTTTTATTAAATCGCGTGAAAGTACTTTCAAAATATATTCCCCTAGCAAATAATTTGATTATTCCTATTTTTCACTTTTATTACAACAATATTACCTAATTGACATTCCTATTATTCCAGGTCTTTTTTTCCGTCAGATTAGTATTAACATAGTATTTTATTCTACTACGTCATACTACATCACTACGCTACGTTACGTCAATATAAATAACTTAAAAAATAATTAAAATATATAACCTGTAGATGCGAATTTGACTGCACTGAACCCACTCCGGACGGTCGGTTTAACGTATGTCTGCTTATGACCTTCCGTATAAATAAATACGTTTAAAAGTACAAATTGCTTTACTTTATTGTCAACTAGCTTCTGCCCACCACTTCGTCTGCGCAGGATTATAAATTATAGCCTATGTGTTATTTTGATGTATAATATGAGCCATATTATTGTAAAGTTTCATTCAGCAACATCCATCCATCCATCCAAACTTGCGCATTTATAATATTAGTGGGAGTGGTATGGGATTGTCACGAGCACAGCCCGTGTTAGGGCCAGTGTAGAAGTTGAAGCCTGGTTGGCGGCGAGAGGTGAACAGGAGGGGTGATGATGATACGGTTCCGAGTTGACATAATGTGCGACAACATTTAGTATAGACAAAAGTTCAAGATTTGAAAGAAATATTTTCCGACAATCGCGAAAATTGAAATAAGTAACTCCGAAGCTGTCAGACTTGGGATATCCCTATTTGGCATTAAATGGGTCGATAATGTTGGCACCGACAAGTGGACTTCGGTATATCGTCTATCCGTGGGACATTCTGTATAGGTATTATTATGGGTAGCGAGCTGTGACGTCACAGTGAGGACACTGGTTACGCTTACTCTGTGTACCTTCGCGAGTAATGACCCCGATCAATGCGCGTCATCCCTCTCTCGCCCCTCCCTCGCCCCGCACCTCACCCCCTCACTAGGCTCAAATGACCCCATGGCCTCGCCTTAATAACGATAACGTAGATTGATTGATGTGCAAATGGACATACATTCATGTAATAATAATTCATAACTTTTGTGTCGTCAACGACCATATTGCATTATGTTGGAAGAAGTAAATATAGCAAATACTTAATTAAAACAACATAGTTGCCCTAGAATATTTATCCTGTTTCATGATAGATGACACTTTCAACATCTACAAGTAAATAGCATTCGTGACTAAGATATACAATTGAAAATTAAACGAACTTACCTGTTGTGAAGTTCAATTATAATTGTATATCTTAGTCACGATATGAATAGTCCCACCCACCCCTAACACTCCCTAGTAACTTGTCATGAAACAGTTATACTTATACTTTGAACTACAATGGCCGTTTGGGTGGGGCGGCGGAACTTGACACTTCTTTTTTTCTTTTTTATGGACTCTGAAATTTGCGAGCAGAGACGCGATAGATCGGTCTACTACAAGTAAATAGCATTCGTGACTAAGATATACAATTATAATTGAACTTCACAACAGGTAAGTTCGTTTAATTTTCAATTATGCGTAACAAAATGGAAGTCGACTCTTATAATAAATTGAACTAAATTAAAAACCACGTCAGGAATACTTTAACCATGTCAGGTACTCGTTAACCAAGCCAAGTAATTCACGTCCACTTTAAATAATTTTATAGTGAACGTGAATTAGGTACTTTACTCGGAATAAAGCTTTCAGCTTCAGGCTTCCGAGAGAGAAATGTTATTCTCAATTTGAAGACATTTGAATTCATTTAATAACTGGAATATGAACAAGAGAATAATTTTCTTAAAGAATATTTTTTAAAGGACTGTTTGTCGATGGGTTAGCTGATGATACTTAAACTTGTTACCTACAAAAAATTGTTAAATTATGTATTCTACTTTTTTTCTCGAGTGATTTAGTGACCAAACCTATTTGTCAAAGTTATTCATGCCGCTCATGCTGTCAAGCGACAACAACCGGGACTAAAAACCTAAATAAAATTATGACAGCTAGATCGACATTTTACTACCTAAATTATTTGATAATAACCTTACGAATAATACGAGAGGCCAAGCGAATCTTATGTAATTTTGATGGCAAATCGATTCAATTTCAATCTCAGAAATAAAATAGATCAAAATTTACCGATATCATTTGAATTCGACCTTTTGACGACTAGACAAGACCAACGACCCCTCGTTGAACTACAAGTAGTCCATGTAACAAATAATAGGCTATTATCATTTTGATAGCGCAATAAAATGAAAGTTTCATCAGAAACTGAATGGTTTGTGATTTTTCCAAGAAGAGAACAATATTACATCGTCCCACTGAGACACGATCTCATTTATTTTTTTACGAGCGCATACGAAGAATACTGTGTTGATTTGGCAGGGATATGGAATCACTTAGAGACGCCCTAGGTTAGCTAAATAATGGAATATTAATTCAGATAAAAACTAATTATAATTTTCCTAAACATTAGCTAAGTAGCTACCTGACGGTCAGTCCTGACCAGACCAATCGGTCAGTGCAATGTTACCATTTGATGTAAAAACTAATTATAATTGTTAAACAATCGAAAAGTAGTTACCTGACCAGTCAGTCCTGACTAGACCAATCGGTCAGTCTTCTTCTGGAGCTATAGGTATCTAGGTATAGGCAGCGGTGGTATAGTTACCTGACGACCAGTCATGTCTGAGATAAGACTGACCGTCAGGTAGGTACTTATTAGACGAGTGTTTATTTAAAAACAAAAACATCGAAAAGCTGGTTTTAATTTGAGATAAAAATACATGCTATAAAAACATAATTATTTTATATCCCGTCATTTGTCATCAGCCTTATTTTAGGCCCGTCGTGATCGAGAAAATAATCTTAAAAATACGTTCCCCTCTCTATTTACCAAATGGTAGACATATTTGTTCCTTTTCACGAATTAAACTGACTAGCACTTGGTAATTGGTATAATACAGAGTGAAAAAATTCTACAGTTTTACCGACCACGGTTACCTACCTTAGACTAAGTCAGTTCACTACATTATGTGACCAAAAGCTTAACTCAAGCTGTAACTCGAAGACTGTTGAAGAAGTCTGTAAAATTCTGATTATAGTTCTATTATTACTAGTTTCGCGGAGTTACATTGTATGAAGTAACTTTACTGCGCTATATACTTTTCATGGGAAATGGAAACGGCGTTTATGCTACAATAAAACTTCGTACCTACACTTACCTCAAAAATTTGATACCTAGTGATGAGGTGATTTTTACTCTTTATTTTATAGCAGCCGGGTTAAGAGCCTTCCATGAGCCAACTAGCGCCGCCAATCTTAAAAAAAGTTGTAGTTCACATAATTGCGAAAAACGGCCGTTTCTGGCACATTTGTGAACTACAACTTACCTACATTGAATCACGTTACAAATAAGCATTTAAAAAATAATATTTATAGCAATAAACAATGTGAACGTAGCTTTTTTAATAAAATTGATTATATTGGAAGATATGATTTTTTTAAGATTGGCGGCGCTAGTTGGCTCATGTCAGCGCCTTAAGTTGTAACATTATGGTCGTGGTTTGTCTCAATTCGGGTTTAAGTGGGTATAACGGTCTCAAAAAGATCCATAATGGAACTTTACATCTTATGGAAGCGGTCGTTTTGCAAATTAATCATATTAGAATTGGGATTCCAATGGTTAATATACCTAGTCATTTTCGTTCGTGAAAAAGAAAAAAATAACAGCCGCTTGCGAACAATATAAATAGAGATGGGCATGCAATTTTTACCGGTATTTTACCGATCACGGTTGGCCCAGAATAATACCGCTTTATTATTGTTAAAGAGTAGTAAAACCTATACGACATATTTAAATTCCGTATTTCAATATTAATTGTAGTTTTACTAAGTATGTTAATGAAAAAAAAACATTTAATCATCAACTCATTTTATCGTCGATTTTAAAATATTACCACTAAAAAGCCGCCAACTTTCAGTACCGGACCGGCCGGAGCAAGTTACACGGTCTAAATTAAGATAGATGGATAGGTCCAAGGGGACGCCTGGACCGCTGAAGTTGCAGATTAGTGGACAGCTAGATAGATTTAGCCTGTACGAGAGCATTCAGAGGACTCTTGTAGCTGGTCTCTTGAGACTAAAATAACGTTTGATGAAATAAAAAGCATTTTAGTTTAGTTTAGAGGCGCTCATAAACTTTCTTCGTTATATTAAGGTCCTAATAGGATCCCTGGTTAGGTCTTAGGGATAATGTTATCTGCAAGTGTATATTTTTGCGCTTCTGATTACCTAATCTAAATGGCTTGATTGATTTTATTGGATGATGTGTCGTTTTATATTTAATGTGAAAACAACCTTATTTTATTGTAATGATTAGAGTTATTATGTACTTGCAAAATGATATGAATTTTCTAGAAACATGTTGACTACAATTTAGTACAATATCTTACCAGAATAATATTGGGCCGTACGAGTAAAATTATCGCATGAACATCGAATCCTTCAGGCCTCCATAAATTCCAAACGCTCTCTACCAAGTCTCTAGCAATATTCTCTGATTACGTTACGTAGTGGTTACGTAACATGAAACATTATTTATTATTCTATTTAATCTTGGGGGATTGTTTCGGGCATGTAACATTCACAAACTGTTCTAAGTTGGCAACATTCGCGCTTGGATCTCACGAGGCTTGCTGGGATTGCAAATTTCATTCGTGTGGAAACGCAGGGAATACTAATGTGGGGATCTATGCAAGTTTCAATAGGGGAGGGAGTCGTAGAAATCGCACAACAAAGACTTTCTTCTTTTGTTTTTACACGACTGCTACAGGAAGGATAATCTTTTTGGGGGATGTACTCGTATATCAGTTCCATCATATCGCCTCCTGTAGCCTAAACTGATTGATGGATTTTGTTCAATAAGGTGTTGTTAGATACGTCTTGACTAATGTACATTTCATTTTATACCTAAACCAGTACGCCAAACCTGGTACGCGGGCGAGATTTCCCCTTCGTAACACCGAAGTGTAAACTCGCCCGTGTTCTTGGACAGGTCTTGTCAGTTTTGGCAGTTCTTGATTGCTCCAATAAGAAAGCGGTGAGTGAAAGTCTGTAGTTGGACTCAAAAAGGCCGTTAAGCTATCAACTTATCTAAGGCTAGCCAGCAGCTCAAACACAGTCTACCATTGTACCATAAAGTCAATCATCAGTAAACCATCGATATCCAACTCGATATGATGGAGTAGAAATAGTATGACAATATGTTCAGCGACACCTATTGGTGTTTTGGGAACTAAAAGCGGTAGCATTTCCGACAGAGTGGAAGCCCCGACAGCCTCTAAAACGGACAGGTGGAACTGTCCTATCCTGAGTTTCTGGGTGAAGGTGTATGCTATAAGTCATGTCAATTCACCCAGAAAATGTTACTATACGGGTGTAAACGATAAGTGATCGCACTCGATTATATCTAACGATATCGGATAACTAATCACTGATCCTGAAAGTGCTTCAGGAGCTTTCAAATGGTATCAATAATAGTTTATAAAATAATCTGGATCTATCCAAAAATTCGATGTTACTAGCTTCCATATTTTTAGTATGGCGATATGACACTCATCGCATGATAATACCATAGCAGATCTCCAGAAGTAATTCACGATTTCATGATTTATTTAATTGCATCTTTTAACAGTTTTTTTTACTACACTATTGATACCATTTAAAGCTCCTGAAGCACTTTCAGGATCAGTGATCAGTTTACCGATACATAAATAGTTTAGAAATAATCGAGTGCGACCACTTATCGTTTTCACACTAATAGGTAAAAGTCAGTGTATTCCTTTTCCTACCAACATAGATTTTATAAGTAGATATAATTGGTATTTACATATTGTACCTATAATTATACTTTTGTGTCTGAAACATTCATTCATTCATTCACATTTTTGATGCTGGTCAAGCCATACGGTACGGACTTCTGCCTATCTGTTGTCGTGATCGGTAAATTATCGTAAATTGTTATTGCCCCTCTCTATTTACCGACCGCAGTGGTCGTTATTTTTACCCAACTGAGAAGCAGGAGGGTTAGGTTATCTTGGGATATACTAAATACATAACAATGATTATTACTATATAAAAATTTGCACGCCTGCTAGCAGGCTGAATACTGTGACACTCCTGTAATTTATAACACCTCATATGACTGTATTCGAGCAAATAAATATTTCATTTCATTTCATCATTTCATTTCATTTCATTTGAAAATGGCGGGAAACGACGGTTGCAAAATTATTTGATAATTTTTGTTTTATTGTCTACAGTGGTTATTTTGAGATTAATATCACGTTAAATTAATCAGAAAATGTTAGCGAGTGACAGTATGGTGAATTTGTTGGATAATTTGAGCAAGATCTGGGGTTTCAAGCTTTTATCAAGAGTTCCCGCTACAAGCTCGGGAGTGAACGTGACTGTCGAGCTGCTTCGTCCAGAGTGATGACGCTACGGCGTCTCCTCTGGATGAAGACAAGAAGACGCTGCTACCCAGGGTGAAGACGCTACTGCGACTCCCCTGGAGGAAGATAGAAGACTATTATATATTGAATTTTCTGTAACATGACATTGGCAAATGACGAACTGTCGAGTCCATTAATAAAATAAATAAATAAGGAGGGTTATTTACAACTTCCTCATCAAAAGTTAACTCGGGTATTTGGATGAGAGATTATAAAAAATTGAGACTCATGGTTCGTATCCTGGGATGTACTAATGTTGGTTTGAGTATGTTTTGTTATTTTGTGCAGTCTATTTTATCCGTGTAGCTTTCCATTGTGGGAATATCTCTCAACTTCAAGTGGTCCATTATTCGCTTAACAAAATATTGTCTTTCAATATGAGGGTAGCAGCATAATTACAAGGGTTGTCACCCCTATTGATGTGTCCTACAATAACACTTCAAACCCCCACCAAAATACACAAGGTGCGCTGACACAATGTTGCAATTTAGTAGGAAATTATGCGACGTAGGATCAGTTGCGATTCTAATAAGAATCACATGACGCTAAGCACATCACTAGTTAACTACCAGATGGCAGTCTGTCGTTGCTTATTCAGATAACTTTAATTATACGAACTAAAATAGCTAATACCCTTTCAACTCTACATAACTTATTTTGCCAATATTGTACATGCCTCTCATTAATGTAATTAATACGTATCTAATGTATTTATGGTGCAATAAAGTGTATTTACTTACTTAGGTTCCTACCTCCTGTTGGTTAGGTTAGATTTAGGTTAGGTTATGTTATCTTTTTTTTTTCATTGAAATCATCATATTAATATTATTATGATATATCCTCGCCACGGAGAGGCGAGGACCGCTATGTCGGACTCTTACCGACTAAAAACCTACCTTCTTTTGAATAAGTAGTGAAATATGGCTAATTAAAATTATTATTAAAATGACAATGCCAGATTCTGCCCCACCATCAACCGCAAGATGTACAAGATAACGAATAAATGCAAAAATATCTCCGTTTTTTATTAAAATTATTGGTTTAAAATAAAGTTTTGTACAAGTTGCGAATCGAAAAAAACAGCTTAATTAATAATTCAGAAAATAGTAAGAAATCGAAGCGAATTATTCATTGTTTTTGTTATTCTTCTATAGGAGTTGCGAGAGTAGTAGAAAATGATACTGATTATGATTATGCAATATGAAACCTGTAATAAGTCCCTAACAAAATGATAGGTACAGCTTAAATGGTCACGTAGTTTTGTAGGTGGGGCAAAGCTCCATTGAAATGTGGCAATGTCTTTTAAGTTACAAACGGTACCTAAGTACTATATAAATAGGTAAGTATATTAATATCACCAAATTGGTGGTTGATGGTTGGTATAATTTTATTTATTATTGTAGGTTCGATTGATTAATCATTTTGTATCATTTTTTTAAAGTACCTAAATGAAGTCGCTATTGGTAACCATTGTTTGTGTAGTTCATGTAAAAAAGCAAAGGTAACCACGAACCTACTTTAGAGATGGGCAAACATCCCTACTTAACGGTATTTTACCGACCCCGGTTGTCCAGAACGCGACTGTTGCGGGAAGATAGCTTCAAAGCGTCAAATAAAATCATCTGATTTTTTAAATTTAAATCCTTAACAAATCATTATTCATTATTGTGGTAATTAAACCAAATATCCCACATAAATCTTCCACAAGAGAGCATTTCCGTATTAAATACGTCATAATAAAATCACCATTTTGAAATGTTTTTAAAACAATACAAAAGTCCCAGTTAATTCTTTCACGCGTCGGAGAATTTAATTTTACATATTTTCCCGATTCTCATTTGTCGGATGAGCGGAGTTGTTTGAATGAATAAATTAATTAAACGATTGGTAAGGGATTAAGTCTCATTAAATAAGGGTTCCGTACCAAAACATTTTTTTTTGTAAAATTCTTCCCAGTGGGAAAGGCAAAGCCAACTAGGGCATACAGCCTGGTCTGGTGTTAGTAGAATGTCTGAATTCTTATAAATACATACATATATACGAAGATAACCTAACCTAAACAAAACAAAAATCAAGGATGATGATGAGGCCAGACCAGAGACAAGATAATATCAAACAGAACTCAGGTATGTCTTTGTACCAAAAAAATGTCTGGGTTTGATATTTTAGTATTATGAGTATTACTTTCTTGTCTCTAGGATAGTGATGGGCACTATCCATTTTTTTCAAAGAATTTCACGACTAATAACCCAAAATCACACACAAAGTTAGTTTGAAAATTTTAATTCATTATAAATATTTGTTTAACTTTGTCTCAAAAATTTCAGAACACAAATTCTGTTAACCTTTAAAAGTACTTATTAAATTAATACCGAATTTATTGAATTATTAACCCATTAATTTAATTCAATTTAACCCGTCATTCGCGGCTGGCTCTTTTTTTGTCTTTCTGAATTTATTTTCAACCGCAATATTCATCCTTTTGATGCTTCATGATAACTTCGTTAACCCTTTTGTTTTCGATAGGGCATAATAATTATCGTTATTAGGGATAATTAACGCAGTTAGAGCCAAAATTTCAACCCTTACCTTCTAATTATCCTTTAGAAATATTTCTGCTTCGGCTAGAATATCTTGCTGTTTGTTTTAATTATATCACTAATTATTATTTAAAACAGTATTGCAACTGCTAAATTCACTTTCAACACTTCACTTATTTTAACTTCTTAATTTTAGTTTCAAAATACACAGTTCACTAATTTAAATTTTATTATGTTTAGTCCAATGTCAACACTTGCAAGGTATGCCTTGTAATTCCGAGTTCACATTTCGTTTCACTTGACGTACTACGTCATTAGTTCTGACGTAAAGACGTCCATCCGTCACGGCATCCAGTGGGATACTAACGTACACAGCATCGCCAGGGTTGAAAGTTTTCCTGTGTGCGTACCAAGCTCATTCGTAAACAGCAGCACGAATACAAAAGTCGAGGTTGTGTGAGTGATTTTGGATGCTTGTGTCCGTGATTTTGGACGATTCTGCGCTGTACAGACAGGCGAGTTGGGTGTGTGGGTAGCCGATCACCTAGGCTTACAGCAGTAGAGGTGGCGGCTATAGCCAGGGAAAACGGACCGTTAAAATTTTCAGCGCGCATGCCCGAGAAGCTTCGAAAAATGAAATCGCGTTTCGCGCTTTTTAAATACCGTTGTGACAGAGTAGAGATCGACACCAGTGTCATGTTAATTTAAAGTGCCTTCGCAGTTTAGGGTTAATTAATGATTTATATTTGTCAATTGAAATATTTCTTAACATTATTGCCCATTTTTATGATAAAATAAAAAATTATATTAATAATCGAAAAATACGGGAAGAATATTGCGAACATTGTTTTTATAACAATACGGCTCTGTAAATCCTGGGCCAGGATCGGTCAATCTCCTTTCATTTTATAGAGTTTCTCTGTCACCTTTTATATCTACTACATTATTAAAAAACATAATACTTACATAATATGTTTATAATACTAACGACAGTGAAAGTTGCATACAATTTTCACTGTCACTGGTAGAAAATTACACTTTACATATGCAAAATAAATGACAATGCCAGATCCTGCCCCACCATTTCCCGCAAGTTGTACAAGATAACGAATAAATGTAAAAGTATCTCCGTTTTTTATTAAAATTATTGGTTTAAAATAAAGTATTGTACAAGTTGCGATTCGAAAAAAACGGCTTAATTAAGAATTCAGAAAATAGTAAGAAATCGAAGCGATATTTTCATTGTTTTTGTTATTCTTCTATAGGAGTTGCGAAAGTAGTAGAAAATGATACTGATTATGATTATGCAATATGAAACCTGTAATAAGTCCCCAACAAATGATAGGTAAAGCTTAAATGGTCCCGTAGTTTTGTAGGTGGGGCAAAGCTCCATTGAAATGTGGCAATGTCTTTTGCACTGTGACCAAATTACACTCGGTTTAGGATTAGACTTGGCGGTTACAATATAGCACACCTACTGCCTATTTAGTTATTAATTATCTAGACCTTATATTCATTAATTAATTAATTAGAGTGCCTAGAGTGCTTATATTTCACTCTGATGATGATATTGCGTAAACATGTAACTTATTTAGTAGGTAAATAGAAGCATCCTCATTGCTATGTTAATGTAGGGAAATCGAATTACATCACCCACTATGTGACATACTTTGGATGGAGATACTGTAAGTAATTATTTGTAAGGAAAATTATACTACATTACGTGTATACAGAGTGTCAGCCGAAAGGGGGGTTTCAGTATCGGTAATTAAATAACTTGTGATCTACGACATTACAATTTTCGCGAAAATAAAATTGTGACTTTTAATCCCATATTTTATATCGATCAGTTTTATTCTATGAGACATTGGTTTATTTTTTATTAGAAAAGTTGTTCAGTTATCGCTTCAGCTTACACTCTGAAAAAAAATTAATAAACAATTTTTATTATTAATATAAAATGTCGTGTGCCGCATGCAGCCGGACCGATGGGCCCGGACTGTTACAGAATGGGTACCATCGGACGGTCGCCGGCGTCGGGGCAGACCGCGGCGTAGGTGGAGGGACGATATCGTTAGATACAGGGATGGGTGGCTGGAAGAGGCTCAGGACAGGGATGGATGGAAGAGGAGGGGGGAGACCTTTGCCCAGCAGTGGGACAATTTATAGGTAACAAAAAAAATATATAAACAGTCGTGAACCTCTTGGAAATCAATGTATGAACTTAAATTTTTTGAGAACAATATGATTGTGGACCTGGTGGGACCGAACCCATTACAATAGTACAGTTTGTATGGCGCCATTACACCAGCACTGTCGTAGTTCATTGATCTTGAGTGAGTATAATAGACAGGTTGATCGAAATCACTGCCAAACCTGAAGTGATATTGAAGACAAAAACCTCTTGAGGATCTCTTGAAAACTGAACTAAAGCCAACGGCTTAAGTGATTAGCGACAAGCGAGCTACTTCATTTTGGGTTAGTCACCAATTCATCCCACGGATCTTATCCCACGTGGGCTGAGATGGTTAAACTCAATATAAGTCAATTTTTTCTTTCGTAAACTCATCCCACGGATTATTTTTAAATTTAATTTTGAATATCTCGGGGGATGAGATGGTGAATCTCAAAATAAATTGTTTTCTGCATTCTGAATAGTGGCATAGGTAGGTAATCAGGTAAACTCAGATATACAAATACCTACTTTATTTCATAAAAAGTACAAACAGACAATAAATAGATAATTTAATATAAAAGATGTCTTCCAGTACATCGCATCGACGCTATGTGCCCAGAACACTGCCAGAATTTCGTCTGTATATGGCTAGGCTGCCGCTGGTTTCACTTTTTAGTGTTTTTAGTTTGTTAACTATTAATTTATTATCTACGATATGACCAATCACCGTCGTCGTCACACACAGACCACTTACCCCATAGACCTGTAACATGAGGGGCGTAAGTTTCTACCATCTGTCATGTGCTACCATCTGTCATAATCAAACGTGAGACAAAAGATGTCACGCAGCGGCGGAGTAAAGAGCACAGCACAGTGACTCCATATATTTTATTTTTCATGAATTTTGGCAGAGAAACAAAATACGCAAACTAAAATCAGATTTTTTTAAACAAGCTCTCGTATTTATAATACCCTACATTTTATATAGGTACATTATGTATGAATAACTATTTCAGTTTAGATATAGGTAGTTTTTTTTAAGGCATGGAAAGGGTATGTTTGTGATTTCTTTCTATCGAGCGAAGTTTGTCTAATCATGTATCGGTATTCATCAGTCTCTAAATATATACCCCAAGATTGCTATACATTTTTTTCAGACCTTAAATTTTGGTAGTTAGTGCCGTAGCCTTCATAGAAAAATGAAAATTACCAGCCTTAAAGATATAAGTCCTCCGTCCAGTCTTCTAATTCCCCGCTCCCGCTGCCGCTTGTGCATTAAGCAATGTGAATAATAAAGGCCCGCTTGATCTCGACTCTCACAAGAGCTTCCAATCTTCGACAGCTATTGTTTTACATAAGAGGTTCAATTTGCGTTGTACAATATTGTACAGGATGTTAAAAGGATTTAAACTCGGATCTCAACTCGTATTGTATTAATAAGTATAATTATATATTTATTATTTATTTCAAGTTTATTTCTATAACTTACTGGAAAGAAACTAGGTATACAAATATATTTATACTGTTAATATTTATTTATACGAAAATATTACTATGTATCTTATATGTAAGTACCAGAGAAAAGGGAAATGGTGATATTTATTTTATTTATTTATTTTAAGGAAGATTTACAGCTATAATAACTTTAGGTTACTTAATAATGTCTAGAAGCTAATTACAAATCTCCACCTATAGATAGCAAGATGTGTCTCAAGATTTAAAAATATAAAAGTGACTTAAATAGGTACTTATGTTAAATTTTATTATTTTATGTTATATTTATAATATATATATAATTGTGTGTGTGTGAAGTGAAAAGTGCTCACAAGAACGATAACACTACCACTCAACATGAACTCTCGGTTTCCTACGTACAGGTGTTTACCTAGTTAGGAGTCAGATATTCACTGTTTCGGTGGTAAGTACAGACCTGAGCCATGAGCTAAGTTACCACTTGCATCTACCCACAAAATGTATCTTACCTAATGTTAAATGTACTAAATAAATAAATTAGAACATGATGAAAAAATTCTTGCCGTGGGCAGGACTTGAACCTGCGACCTTGTCATTCCGTGACACGCTCTTACCAACTGACTTACTTCTTCATCGCTTTATACATACTTAAAGGGTACCTATGTTACGCAATTCCATCTATCGGACAATAGTAGTAGTATTCCGACAACCATGTCTAACATTCGGTTAGAAACATGATTTATGATGATGCGCTCCTATTTTTACTCAGAATTTGAATTACGCATTATCCATGCTCAAATAATTTTTTTAGTAATTTTTTGGGATGAATAGATGTGTTGCTGAGAGTTTTTTTGCCACTTTTTCTCCTCAGCGTTGGCACCTTTTCCTTGCAAAGTGGTGTAAATGTAAATTCAAAAAATATATTGACTTGCAAAAATGTACTCAACGTGCTTACTTGCAATAAAGAAATTTGACTTTGACTTTGGATAACAAAATAAATAAATGATTAAGTACAAGCATCTACACACTATTGGAGTTACTGATAGTCCTCTGTGCAGAGGGTGCCTTGACGAGGACGAGACAGTGGAGCACGTCTTGCTCAGCTGTCCCGCTACCGAAGACACCCGAGCGGAATTGGGTATGAGGACGGATACAAGCATATCAGTGTCGAAAAGCCTGCAACAGTAGAGCTGTCAGCCGGCAACCTTCAGCGAGCTGGGATGGTTGAGCTGGGATGCTGAGCTGGGATGGCTGAGCTGGGATGGCTGAGCTGGGATGGCTGAGCTGGGATGGCTGAGCTGGGATGTCTGAGCTGGGATGTCTGAGCTGGGATGGCTGAGCTGACAGCGCGGGGAAAATGCACAAATCTCCCACCTCCGTGGAGTCGGTACAGAGTCTCTCACTCCCTCTAAGAATAAGAAGTAGGTACACGGAAAGAAAAGATTAGCTGTAGTTGTTAAATTTTCGCAACTGCAGCTACAAACTGTTACAAACTGTAGGTACAGCCAAGTGTTTTGATGTTCTTGCTATTTGTTTTCCTAGCTAGATTGACTGGTTATTGTTTCCAATTATATTTTATGCTCTGACTGACAAGACCGTAGCTGTTTTGGCTAGAAATTAACAGCTAAGTAAAGCTACAGTCAGAACCATGTTTTTGTAATTAATTTCGACGTAGTCAATATAAATTGGTAAATTGCAGAGAACCAGTCTAAACGTCTATTAACACGTAGATACCACAACCACAATTTATCGCAGCTACAAAAGTGGCCGACTACAAAAGGTGGCCGACCACCAGAACACAGAGAACAAAATAATATCTACGATTGATTATAAATCAAAATAATGACACCTAATAAAAATTCTAAATTACTACGCACGCTATAAAGTAAGCATTATATCAAATACACACGCAAGATAATCAATTAAGCAGGTATATACCCGGTAAGGTCAAATATTACCCGGGTATGGGGTATGACTTGCCCGGGAATCACGGAATACTGCTATTTGTAAATAATCAACACATTACTATTCTGTTCCGGTATTGACTGTGTGTGAATAATTAAGAGCTATAATATTGTTCATTATGGATGCGGTATTTTGTAATATAAATAAGTAAGTATTACTTATATGAATTATCAAATGCAGTGAAAGAAGAATTTGCAACTGCAGTCTTCATCATCATATTTCCGCACTGCTCGGGCACAGATCTTCAGCCGTTTTATTAGATATTAAGAATATCTTAGCAGAGACATAGAACCATAATATTTAAAAATCGAACAAAGGTACATAGAGTATACAATTCTAACACAACCCCTCTCTTAAACCAATTCTAAGAAAGCCCCATATCTATCATGCACCTCTTCAACTTAACCTGGCACAAGGGTTTAGTCAGCGCATCAGCAGTCATGCGCTCAGTCGGAAGATAACACACCTCAATCATACCGTCTGCCACACAGCTTCGCACATAATAAATCTTTAAACATCAACAACAGAATCTTTGTACATATAAGTAAACAGTACGTATAAGTATTTCCGTCGAAAAACCGACGATAACTCATTGGTACAAGGATGCCCTGGCTGGGAATAGAACCTAAGACCTCCGTATCGCAAGTCCATTGACCCAACCATTGCATACAACGTGCTTACTTGCAACAAAGAGATTTAATTTGTTATTAAACCCTTGTTAACTTGGGGCTGGCTTGGGTCGGGCTGTCGATACAGCGTACCGTCGATATGATATACTGTTGATGCAGCGTACCATCGATATGATATACTGTTGATGCAGCGTACCATCGATATGATGTACTGTCGATGCAGCGTAACATCGATATTGTGTACTGTCGATGCAGCGTACCATCGATATTGTGTACTGTCGATGCAGCGTACCACCGATATAGTGTACTGTCGATGCAGTGACCCGCCGATATATAACGTTTTCGATAGAGTGACCGTCGATGTAGTGACTTTCGATGAACTAGACCCATTTGCAACGTCTTATTCTTCTTCAGCATACAGCAGCCCACTCCTTGGCATATGCCTCTCCATGAATTCTCCATGTGGCCCGATCCCAAGGTTGTCTGGTCCACACCGAGCCAGCAACCCTCTTTATGTCTTAGAACTATCTGGCCGGTGGTCTACCCACGCTTCTTCTACCCGTCCGGGGTCTCCACATTAGAACGCATTTACTCCATCGACCATCGTTTCGGCGACAGAGGTGCCCCATTTGCATTACCTTATCCAAATCTTCAGTGATCCATCGTCTATTTTCAATATCAGCTCGCTCAGGTAGCGTGTTGACTGCACGTTATACTAGCTATGTAATTACATACCCTGCTTTATACCACACCTAATAAGGGAATGTTTTCGGCTAGGTTTGTATTGTCGCGAACGTGACAGGACAACGGAACCAGTTTCGGGGTTCCTTTAATGGGGGTTTGACACGATTCAAAGAACAGTGATAACGCTTTTTGAATAGAACTATTGTGTAGCAATGTTACTTTGCACTAATGAACTAAACGCGAAAGTTTCAATATTTAGGTACCTACATTATGTATTTATTAGTTAGCTAATTATTACGTTGCATACTCATAACTCAACTACCGTCACAGTAACAACGTTTTATCGTTTATCCACAAATTAAATTCGTAAACAGTGCATAATCTGGTGTAAAATATCTGAAAATAACTGAATTTTGATCGGCATTCTACGACTGACCCGGTGATATAAACAACATTTAGATTTAATTCGGAATTATAGCAATTTTAGTGAAAATAAATAAAAGTGAAACGCCACGTGAGGTATTCGTGCGAAACGCGTAAGCGACGTATTCTACACGGCGCTTACGACCATTTGGTCGTCACATTTCATTCGTATCTAACTACTAAAGCGCCTTGCTACGCTTGATACGCTTTATCTCGATTGCTTCGGTTATACGTGTGTGCTAAGGGTAGCGCTTTCAGCATGTCGTCCACCAAATGTGTTGCTTGTGTTGATACATCGACGTCGGCGGCGGCGGAACCCACTGCTACACTGCAATGTTCTCGTTGCAAGGCGCACTACTGTCACCTTTGTGCTAATAAGAACGAATCTGACTTCCAATCTCCGAGATCCAAAAGTAAGTGGGTATGCCAGGGTTGCCGCTGTAAGGAGCCCAAGGGTGGTGATAACACAGACACACCATTGCGCAATGTCACCCTTCGCAAAGTTCGAAACAAGCAATCAAATACTGGATCTGATCCCAACCAAACAAGACCACAAGGAGATTTGGGGGAAAAGCGCGATATTAGTGGGAAAGAAATTAAACAACTTTGCTTGCCAGGGGACATGGAGTCGCGTGTAATTACGGCCCTCCGCACAGAGATGAGAGAGATGTTCCTGACAATGCAGGCCAATCAGAATATGCGTTTCGAAGCAATGGAGAAACACTTGTCTGACTTAAAGGTACAAAGCACAACAATTCAAAACTCCACGTTGGAAATTGAGCGATCCATAGAGTTCATATCGACAAAACTAGAGACCGTGCAGACAAACATTGATCGCCTAGAAAATGAAGGGAAAGTCTTATCGGCACAGTTGGCCGCATTTGAGGACAAATTTGACTCGTTGGAGCGAGGCTCACGGAAGACGTGTATAGAAATTCGCAATGTTCCCAAACGCAAAGGAGAAAAGAAAGAGGATATATTTAAAATGATAACGAAGTTGGCATCTTCCTTAGACATAACCCTCACGGCGACTGACCTACGCGATGCATTCCGACTACCTGGGAAGCCTAATCAGACCACGTCTGCAGTGGTGGCAGAGTTGAACAACACCTTAATAAAGGGTGATATCCTATATGCCACAAGAAAATTTAACAAAAATTCGCCGTCAGCGCAGTTAAGCTCCACTAACCTCGGGCTATCGGAACCAAATACCGCAATCTACGTATCAGAATTTCTAACCGCTAAAGCCAAACGCCTGCATTTTTTGGCGCGAGATCTAGCGAAAACAGAGGGCTACGCCTACTGCTGGACGTCTCATGGGAAAATATATCTGCGCAAGTCGGACGGAGATCCCTATATATTAATAAAGAATGAAGATCACCTAGCCTCATTAAGAAATAAAAAGAATTGACTAGTATTAAGTAGTTTCAAAATTGTGAATTCCAGTTCAATATATATATTTAACTTGCCATTACAATTACGTACAACTACACACGTTCACACACATATCTACATTCACCCTCATATTTACATTCATACTCATATTTACACCCTCACCCACATTTACACTCACACTCAAATCCCTACTTTACTGTTCCACAGTTACACATTCCGCATAACACACACACAAATAAAACTATCCAATATATACACTCAGCGCGTAACAGCAAGTATATGCTCCCGCCCTCTACATACATTATCAACATCATGTCTCGCCGTTTTTCTTAATAACCACAACTTTTTAATATCGTACGCACACAACTTTGGACCCTTCAATTCCCCCTCAAATAAAATTTGATAACCTAAACCTAATAAATGACATTGATAAAACGGACTTAATCACAAGCTGCCACATATTCAACCCTGATTTATGCATACAAAAGCTGGGAGACATGACTACGCAACTGACAATTCTATCACAGAACATAAGGAGCATAAGAAAGAACTTCGACAGCATGCTTGTTTTCTTGGCTAGATTAAAATTTCTCCCTGACATAATAATACTCACGGAATGTTGGCTTAACGACTACTCAACTGTGATCCCTTTGGATAACTACCGTTGCCATAATTCTAAGACATACCTGAACCAAAACGACGGTATTGTCATTTACTCTCGTTCGGAACTATCAGTTGAAATTAAAGAGCCAGCGTTCAGGGACGCCAACTGCTTAACTATTAGGGTCGACAAGGAATTTACCATAGTAGCTACCTATAGATCTCCTTCAATTTATAACATTGACAAATTTATAGATTCACTAGAGAGTGTTATAAATACGGCAAATGGCGAAGCCCTAATCGTCACAGGTGACATAAATATTGACATAAAAGAGGATACTTGCGATCCTAGGGCAGATAGGTATCTGGAGCTCACTGCACATTATGGCCTTATTCCCGGTCATAAACTTCCCACCCATGATCGTAACTGCTTAGATCATGCGTTGATTCGGCATGGTCTACCAGCTCGAGTGGTTGTATGCGGTTCTGACATCTCCGACCACGATTCAATCATTATAGGGCTTAACAGAAAACAGGCTACTCCAAAACCGAACTCCAAACTTTCTACAAAGATTAACTACAAGGAACTCCTAAAAGACCTGGAAGAAATGGATTGGTCAAATCTATATCTTACCTCTGATACCTCTACAGCCTTTCTAGAATTCATGGCTACATTAAATAATAAAATAAATCTTCACAGACACGAGGCTGTTGTGCGTAACTCCAAAAACATTAGAAGACCTTGGATCACTCCCGGTCTCCTGAAGTGCATTAGGCGTCGCGATCTGCTACATTCCAGGGCCAGAAAGTCTCCAAAAGATGAATATTTACAGCTACAATACAAAAAATACCGAAACATATGCAACAATCTTCTTCAAAATCTCAAAACAAAACACGACCGAGATCTACTGGTCCAAGCAAATGGCGACAGTAAGAAAACGTGGGACGCCGTGAAGACAATTTGTAACTTTAAGAAGGACAAATCTGAAAATTCGAATCTCTTAAAAGCATGTTCAAATCCCAACAAGTCACTAAATAAGGCTAATGACTTCTTTGCAACAGTTGGTGCTGATCTGGCCAATAGAATTCTGTCCAAAACAAACGAAACCGAGCAATCCCTTGCTAGCAAGACGGTCTTACCCAGGAATCCACAGAAATCATTATTCCTTTCTCCAACCGATGAGATCGAGATCCTGAAACTGATTGCTGGTCTCAAGTCCAGTTCCGCCCCTGGCTGGGATAGCATTGGCAATGATATTTTGAAGAAGGGTAAACATGTATTAGCATCACCTATCACCTTCCTCTGTAACCTAAGTCTCAACACTGGAATTGTGCCTGACTGTTTGAAAATAGCTAATGTATGTCCCATCCATAAGGCGGGTGACCCTTTTGACACCTCCAACTATAGACCGATCTCACTCCTTACTTCTCTCTCTAAAATCCTGGAGAAGGTGGTCAACAGAAGACTTCAGTCTTTCCTTGAAAAGGAAGAATTATTGGCCGGGAACCAATATGGCTTCCGCAGTAGTAGGTCGACGGAGGATGCCGTAGCACACTTGGTAAACACAACCGTGGCTAATTTAGATAGCGGCCAAAAGTGTATCGGAGTCTTCCTCGACCTGGCAAAGGCATTTGACACGGTTTCCCGACCAATACTACTTAGGAAAATGGAGTTACTGGGTGTAAGAGGAGCCGCATTGGAGTGGTTTCGATCCTATTTCTCGAACCGAAAACAGAGAGTACTTCTTGACAACATAAGCAGTGACTATGCTGTCCCCTCCTACGGTGTTCCGCAGGGTAGTGTGCTCGGGCCAACGCTCTTTCTAATGTATATTAATGACTTATGTTTACTAAATTTGACCCAAGCCACTATCCTAGCATTTGCTGACGATACCGCAGTTATTTTTCACGGCAAAACGTGGGAGGCGGCCTCAGAGATTGCCCAAAATGGATTAGAGAAAATAGCAAAATGGCTCCAGAACAATCTTCTCACAGTAAATGCACACAAAACTAAATACCTCTGCTTTGGAATTTCCGAACGCACTGCTCCCACTGACACACAAAACATCAAACTACACACATGTGGCGTTACCAATGACATCCGATGCTCCTGTCCTATCCTTCAGGAAGTTACCCGCATCAAGTATCTTGGAGTGGAGATAGACAACCGACTAAACTGGAAACACCAGATTGAGTGTCTTAGCGGCAGAGTTAGAAAACTTTTGCATATCTTCAAACGTCTTAAACATGTTGCTGATGACCCTGTTGTCGAAATGATATACACGTCCTTGTGCCAATCTATCCTCAACTACTGTGTAGTTACCTGGGGACCCGCATGCAGTGTGCATCTGCTTAGACTGGAACGTGCCCAACGTGCCATACTTAAAGTAGCACACAAAAAACCATTCAGGCATCCAACAGACCTACTATACCAAGAGTGTAAGTGTCTGAGGGTGAGGCAATTGTTCATCTTAGCTTGCATTCTACGTTTCCATAAAAATTCCCCAGTCAGCATGCAACAATCAAAAAGATCTCAGAGAATAAAAATGTGGCAAACGCCTGCAACACGAACACAGTTCGCCCATAGGACATTCTCATTCATGGGTCCCTACATGTACACTAATATTAATAAAATCCTCGATATAGTCGACTGCACCAGGCACAACTGTAAAAGAAAAGTCACAGACTGGCTTTTAACACTGGACTACATCCAAACAGAGGATGTCCTGAGAATATGTAAATGAGAAAAAAAACAACCCGCGCCATTTCGTATCTACACTATCGCTTATACGAACATACACTACTGCATGTATACATACACCCACACACCCTCACTCACCACACACACCCTCACTACTCTCTCTCACTCACACACACACACACACACCCTCCCTCACACACACACACACACACTCACACACTCACCCTCCCTCACACACACACCCTATTCAGATAACTCGCAAATCTATTTATTTATTTCTCTTGTCTAATTGTTAATTTGCTTTGTACCTAGTATATTCGATAAAAACTGTTGTAATAGCCATTCTTGTCTCTTCAAGATGAGTTGGCATATGGATCCTCCCGAAGCAACTAGCCCCCACAACACAGGGAATCCTAGTGTGGGGGCTAGTGTACTTCAATAGCACGACCTGCTAAACAGGATAACTTATATATTTATAAGCCTTAGCCAATGTTATTATGTGCTTTTTATACCATGTAACATCAGTTCCATCAATAAATTATTATAAGATCCAGGCAAGATCTGTGGTAATCCAGAGCAAGATTTGTGGGAAGAGCAGCGTTGGCAGGAGAAGACACTTTTGGCTAAAGAAGTTACGTGATTGATTCGGCTGCAGCACCGGCTCCTTGTTCCGGGCAGCCGGACAGAGGGTGAAATTGACATGATGTTGTCCAACCTTCGATGAGAAGAGGAACGTTGAGAAGAAGAAGATTGTAGCGGACACAAACCTAAACCTAAACACAGTGATCCTATAAGGGTTCCTTTTTTCCTCTTGAGGTATGGAAACCTAAAAATACGGAAACGCCAGTATCTAGGTCACATGATAAGCTGTGTGCTGGGCCCGCCTCGAGCGGCCCGGGGAGTGCGTAATAGCAAGCGCGTGGGAAACTCTGGTGTAGTTCAACAGAGATCCCAGAGTTCCCCACAATGCGCGGAGGACGCCACCGTGGGGTTTTAGTCGGTGCGAGTCCGACATAACCCGTCGCTACCCCTGAGGCGAAGGGTATGCACAAGCATTTCCCCACGAAAAAAAAAAGGTCACATGATAAGAAATACAATGTACGATCTTCTACAACTGATTGCTCAAGGAAATATACGGGACAGAAGAAGAATGTCATAGCTTAGAACCTTACACCAATACGGCAAAAGTACCAGCACGAGTCGCGTTAGCGGTCGACGCAACGCCGCGGAGCTGTCAAACTAATGTCAAACGCCTTGTAATAATGTCACTTTAATAGCGGGCGTTGCGTCGATCGCTAACGCTGACTCGTGCTACAAGGGCAGGTCTTTGTTCCACGCGGCATGGACCAAAGACCAGGCGTAATGATCGCCAACCTTCGTAAGAAGACGGTACCATAAGAATAAGGGATTTAGGCAGAAGTTCGTTCTAAATGTGACATAAAAACAGAAACACGACGGTATTTTTTATTTATTAACCGTAATAACAGTCCAGGATGAATATACGACTTAGGAATGGCCTAGACCGTGGCAAATGGCTGACAATTTCAACCAAATGGTTTTACTGAAGCAACTGTCGTTATGAGGGACATAAACGTTTGTTATAGAGGATAGTTTTGAATTGGATCAAGACTCAAGAATATTGTCAAAATATTCAAGTGTTGAAAATTCAATTATTTTACAAAATAGACATAGATATACCTAGATATATTGATGCTCAACTGTGAAAACTAGTTTAAAACACGAAGACAGAGATAACAATACAGGGGGCCTCAATAAGGTTGAGATTTCCTCAAGAACTACTGAACCGATTTTAATAATTCTTTTACAGTACATAGTTCTACCTTTTATCTATCTAACAGTGGACTATTTATTGCTATACGTCAAGTAGTTTTTGAAATAATCTCAACCTTAAAAACTCTACTGTACACCTTTCTCTGTCTTCGACCGTACAGACATGTTGAAAATAAAAAAAAAATGATAGTAAGAAATGACGTCAGAAATAATGAATCTAATCCTCAGTTTTCATTGAGTTGTGTGATTTGCGAAAAGATAATCTGAAAACCGGGAAAAGAAGCTTAATATTTATTTTAGTTTAATTAGTCTGGTGTACGTGCGGTACGTTTATAATATCTTGGAATAATAATGAAAATAAACATAATATGAGTGAAAAGAGCGGTATTTATTTGTGGAAAATGTTTATGGAGAGAATCCTTTTCGCTACGCGTCACTGTAGTGTCGCGCGAAAGGAGACTTGTGAATGAATCCGATGCCGAACTTTTGTATCTGGATTTTAAAACCACAAATGTAGAAACCAGTAGAAGAAGTAGCGCATCCATGGGAATGGATAAGGGGTTGAAGACCCTTTGTTTTCTGGATCCGCCACTAATATCCGCCTATTCTTCCTCTAAATGAATAAAAGGTTCGGTTTAGTGATAATCTACTAATTTTTTGTTGACATAACCAAGTGCAAATGTCACGAAAGGTTAAAAAAGGTTAAAAACACAATACGGGATGTGATGAAAATCAGCGCTGTGCCCAGTCACCCCAGTGGCTGGGCACAGCATTTCAGCTGATCACAGGCCTTTTACGCATATTATTTTAAGTTAGCTCTAAGTGTATAAATAAGGTCACCTTGTATGTGTAATAAATATTTTTCATTTCATTTCATTTCAAAAAATAAAGAATCGAATATGAACATGAAACCGAATTAAAGTAAGTAAGAGTAAAGGACTTTGATCTCAGCAGACCAGACTGATGTCAACTTTACCCATGAACAGAGTTTGGAGGGGTATTATTAAATTTAGAATTACGTATTAGTTAACTAATTATGAAATACCAAATCGTTATTTATTTTAAAAGTTGTGCAGCTTACAGTTTTTTTTTGTTCCAAATTGTTTATTCTCGGCGTTTGGCACCTTTTCCTTGCAAATCTGTGTAATTGTACATTCAAAAAATGGTTGACTTGCAAAAATATCTATTTACAATAAAAATATATTATGATTCTGATTCTGTATGACTTTTCATGTCGGATCTGGAATGGAAGGCCTCCGTAACTGAAGTCCAGTGACCCCAACCACACCTTATCTCGTTGTGGTTTGGCCAAAAGTAACCGATTTATGAAACCGTAGTCGGTCTCTATTTCTCAGCCCTAATATATTCTGTTTGAACACGCCTGCACCGTCAGAGCTTAGCCCTTCAAATAAATCCACTCCTTTTGGGTCGCAACTAATTAATTGTATGGCAGACCCGGTACAATACATGCCTTGCCACCCCTCGAGCTAAGTGGCATTGACTTTCGTTACCGCTAGTAGAATAGAAAGAAAATGTTAGCCTAATGTCAATCCCCAGCTATGAGCTAGTTATGTCAGGGGGTGCGCTGCGTCGATTTTTACTAGCCGTCAATGTCAAATTTTTGACTAAAATTAGAAGGTTAGCAAAGAACATTGCCTGGAAGAAATCGCTTAAAGTGAAGAGTGGGCCGCCTGTCTGTACACTATCTAATTTTACATGCAATCTATTGTGCGCAAATAAAGTATATTTGTTTTGAAGTCTCATTTTAAAACCCAACTGTGCCAATTATGCCTTTATTCGACTCTACCTTTCACTATAAACTTATTGTGCCGTGCCTAGATTTATCGTCATCCACTAAATCCCGCCCAAATCTGGTCAAATCTGATTATAACAATGACATTCTGTGGTTTCCATTGTTTAATTAAACCCAATTAATGGTTTCATTCGATAGCAAATTCGTATGGCGCAATGAATAAATAGGTAAGTAATCAATTATCATTTTTTTTTATGAAGATATTTTTGAGACCGTACTAGGTATGCTTCAAAAGGTAAGATTACAAAGAAAGTTATTCAAAATAACAAAAAAGGGACCAAATACAGAATTTTTTAGAATGGAAATAACATTACAACAACATACAATTCTAAACATGACATGACATGAAAAATTTAAACCACTCTCTTCTTTCCAAGTAACTATTGCGAGGCCGAAGGCCGAGCCGGACTGCGAGGCCATAGGCCGAGCTCCGCGTAGGGCGAAGCCCGAAGCGTCCCCACGCCACCAAAGGCTGAAAGATGCCCATGCTTTTCGAGTTATGAACAAAGGTATGGAAATTGTGTACAGCTAAGCGTTTGGCTTATGAAAACTTTGAATAAGTTTCTGGCATACGGTCATTTCGAGCGTTGCTTGCTTTATAAAACACAACCATAACCAATTTTACATGAACTCTTTTCGAAATAAATGACTCTATGAAAGTTTTGAACTTGCAACTTTCGGGCGGTGCTTGATATAATTAGTGGATGGGCTTGCGCGAATTATTTGCACAGCCAACAATCCGGATAATGTTTCTTTAGTTGCGGCGCCTACAACACGAAAACAAAGCCGTCTCGCGGGCCGCGCGCGGCCCGCGCACCATGCAACACCTAGTAGTTATAGGTAAGTATATACTTAATACTCTGTGTAAAGTATGTCAATTAATGTTAAGGCGATATATGGTTGTCAAAAACAAGAGTGAAACACAAGATGCCCCGCAGCGGCGGAGTGAAGAGAACGGCGCCGTGCCTCGATATTCGTATTTTTATGAATTTTGGCAGGAAAATAAAAAAAACGCCAAAAAAAATTAGATTTTTTTTTAAACAAGCTGTCGTATTTATAGTACCTACCCTACATTTTGATATGAATAACTATTTCGGTTTAGATAGAATTTTCATTTTAAAAGACATCATCATCATCATCATCATCATCAGTCTATTTATATTGCCCCACTGCTCGGGCACAGACCTTCCCTTACATCGAGGGAGCTCGGGCCATAATCCACCACGCGGGCCCAGTGCGGGTTGGCGGATTTCACATGCCTTAGATTTTTTTTTTTTTTTTTTTTTTTCTTCTACGACATGCAGGTTTCATCACGATGTTTTTCCTTCACCGTTTTGAGAGCACTCGGTAAATGTACGTAAGTTTTTCCGTCGAAAAAACTGAGGATAACTCATTGGTACATGGCTGCCCTAGCTGGGAATCGAACCTGGGACCTCCATATTGCAAGTCCATTGACCCAACCACTGAGCCACCGAGCTCTTAAAAGACATGGATAGAAGAAAATCGCAAACGTACCCCTGTTTGCGATTTTTTTCTATCGAGCGAAGTTTGTCCAATCGTGTATCCGTATTCATCAGTCTCTAAATAGACACCCCAAGATTGCTATACTTATATTTTTTTTCAGAGTTTAATTTCATTAGTTAATGCCGTAGCATTAGTAGAAAAACTGAAAATATGCGCATACGAAGCCTTAAAAATAACAACAGTTCAGTGTTAACTGTAATAGTGAAAACTTGTAAGCAAATGGCTGTCAATTTTGTATTATTATTATTATTATATTACTTATAGTATATTGCCTTTGTTTTTCCAATAATCTAAAAATAATAAATTAAAATAAAATTTTTAATGAGCCATCATAATAAATAAGTAATAGTGCTTTTAAGGTAATTTATAAATACACGTGTACCAGCCAAGCAAAGATGTCTCGGTTGGTCGCATTATTTTAGGGGTACGAGTACTTACCTGTTTTCAAAGGTCAATGTTACAAAGGATGTAGGTAAATACTATTTTTGGCTAACGGCGTAATAAAATCACGACTATGTGCTCTAAAAGGATCTAAACTATGGTGCGAATAAACAGTTCTTTTTTTTCTCTTTTTTTCTACGGAATTCAGTTTCATCACGATGTTTTTCCTTCACCGTTTTGAGAGCATTCGGTATGTATACCGAAGCCCAAACCAAGTGTCTTATTTTGTAAACATAAACTACCCTACTAACATTTTAAGCTGTGCCGTGATTATTGCATAGTTATTTTCACAGTATTATATCGGATCACTTTATTTTTACAATGATGAACAGAATCGATCAATCAATTCCTTCAGTATTACATCACAACAGGTAATTAGATGATCATATTTGTTTACAAAATAAGACACTTGATTTGGGCTGCGGTATACGTAAGTTTATCCGTCGAAAAAACTGAGTAATACTCATTGGTACATGGCTGACCTGGCCGGGATCGAACCTGGACCTCCGTATCGTAAGTCCAGTGACCCAACCACTGCGCCACATAGCTCTTTATTCCACAAATGATCAGAAATTAAACAGCTTCGTTATTTGTCTAATAATATGAAAAATTTATTGTTTTTCGATCGCAAATAGTATTTTATTTGACTAAAATAAACCACCACTTCATAATCAGTCTATTTATATGTCCCCACTGCTCAGGCACAGACCTTCCCTTACATCGAGGGAGCTGGGGCCATGATCCACCACGCGGGCCCAGTGCGGATTGGCGGATTTCACATGCCTTAGATTTTTTCTTCTTCTACGGCATGCAGGTTTCATCACGATGTTTTCCTTCACCGTTTTGAGAGCACTCGGTAAATGTACGTAAGTGTTTCCGTCGATAAAACCGAGGATAACTCATTGGTACATGGCTGCCCTGGCTGGGAATCGAACCTGGGACCTCCGTATCGCAAGTCCATTGACCCAACCACTAAGCCACCGAGCTCTTTTACCACCACATAGAGAGGATATAATTTTTTTTTCAGTTTTTATCTATCAAGACTTCATGGTATCAGAAAGAAGTCCATCGTCATATGGCAAATTTTAAACAATTTGTTTTTACATTATATCAAAACGAAATAATAGAAATTATGAAATATTCGAATAATTATCTTTTAGGCCTTAAAATTATATGTCATCACAATCCTGGCAATTTCATACCAAATTGACTTTTGCATAGTAATTTTTATGGCTTCAAAATGTCATCGCAAAAAGCATTAAAGTGGGGCCCCAATTGAGGCGTACCTACCTTTTGTTATTATGAAGCTTTCAGTATGACAAAATATTCCCAATGAAGTATTCATTATGATAAAATATTCATAATGAAGCTTTCATTATGACAAAATACACAGTTTCATCTTAGTACCAAAAGCCATGTACAAACCTAAGTAAATAAGTAACACATTGCCCAAACTAGGATTCTCCGTAGTATAGGTTCAGGGAGATACATCATATAAATGAAAAAGACTCGTAAAAGTGTTTATGTATTATATCTTACGTAAAAGCACCTTTACGACTGAAAATTGAATCGTCCTGGATTTTATACAGAGGTAGGCGCACTACTCACTATGTAGGTATGGTCGTCAGCAAAGTTACTGCAAAATTCATATCGATTTACACAGGACAAATAAGCTTCTCAAGCAATACTGAACGTGACGGTCATCATAGTGTCCTTTGCCTCCCAGTAAGGCAGATGATGTTTCCGTATCTATCGGGATGTAAACGTGACGTTAGTATGGTTTAAACCAGCCCCCCCTATTACCGTTTTCAAAACGATGAAATCATACCATGTCATCACGCGCCGAACAGAGACGCCGCTATACCAACGTAATAGCACTGTCCCTGTCACGCACGATATGACATGGTATGATTTGATCGTTTTAAGAACCATAATAGCCCCGCTGGACTTCCGTAACTGAGCATCGCGCGCTACGCAATGGCAACTCCCAAACTTGAGCCCTGCTTTCAGAAGCTATGCTCAGAATAGCAACCACATCCTTCTCATTACTAGCCAGCCAGCAAAGTAAAATAGTTTTGCTTTTTTTCTTATTTTCTAATAAGAATTATAAAGGTTATTTGTAGTTTTTCTGATAACTTGTCACTGGGTTGGAACTAAAGATTGCAAATTTTCAAGGGCGTCACACCTTCATGGACAGTAGAAATTACGAAATGACAGTGAAAATTCTCAACTACTGTCATAACCGTGGGGGATTCTAAGTATGTGCGTGTCTAGACCGACAAAAATGTACCTACAACCTTTATTTTGACAGTACACATACCTATTTTCTACACAGAATGACAGTGGGACCGCTCCACAAAGAAAACCGCCTACGAACGCCGCGGGAGATGCCGTTGTGTCTTTTTAAATGCATCAAAATACTACGTCATACGCCGTACTGTCATTTTCCGAATACTCAAAGTACGGCATATGCCGCCACTGTCCATGAACGTTAAACCATCAGATTCCTTATGACAAAACGCCTAAACTGGGACCCCACCTCGAATCGCTTCGCTAGCCACCCTAGCGTTCGATGCGCGTCGCGCGACGAGGCCATAAAGTGAAATTGACGGCGCACATTACATTTGCTCGTAAAAACGCCGATTTTGGGAATGCACCTGGTATATTTTAATATCATGTAATGAATGTATGGCTTAAAACTTTGGTTCTGTAAAAATACGGCCAAGTGCAAATCGGCTGTTGGACTCGCGCATGGGCGTACCCAGGTAGGGGCAGGTGAGGGCAGCTGCCCCCCCCCCCCCCCCTCCCCCCCCTCCCCTTGATAATGTTGACGTCCCTACTAAGTATCTTATCTAGTACTTTTGTTGAAAAAAATTAAGAATACGAATTTTAGCCATTTGTTTGCAATACAATATTTTTACAACTAAAAATTACGCGGCGCGTTCGTTCTTTCTATAAGCACCTAGCTTATAAAAAATCTGATTTGACCCCCCCCCCCCCCCCCCCCCCCCCCCTTCTTGGCCCAGAACCTGGGTACGCCCATGGACTCGCGGATAACTGTAAAGGAAAGGTAAACTAGATATGTATAGATAGATAAACACTTTATTGCCCAAAGAAGCATACACATAGAAAACAGGTAGTATATGAAACAATTTGTAAAAAGGCGATCTTATCGCTCAGAGCGATTTCTTCCAGGCACTACTACTACACTAGATTTAGGGACAAACTTATCTTTGCGTTTTCGAAACTAATAACGTCATACATAGACAATTTTGGTTTTATATGTAACTGATGTATTTTCATTTGTGTGCAAATAAAGTATTTTGATTTGATGAGGGATAAAGTCTAGATTACTAACAATAGTAATAGTTGTGTAATACCTAGTTATTAAGTAATTGTGTATTATTATTATATTATTTTAAAAGATGTGCTGCTGAGAGTTTTTTGCCACTTTTTCTCCTCAGGCACCTTTTCCTTGCAAAGTGGTGTAAATGTAAATTCAAACATTATGTTTACGTGCAAAAATGTACACAACGTGCTTACTTGCAATAAAGAAATTTGACTATGACTTTTTGACTTTGATTTCTAAATTTTTTAATATCACAGCAATTACAGGTTTGGAAAACAAGCACATCCTTTTTATGTTTTGATACCCTATCCTTAATTATCCTATACTTATTATCCCATTATCAAATTAGACATTTGAGTGAGGCACGAGACGGTATCAGAATTACGGTATAATTGATTTCATTAATTAATGAGGATTTACGGTTCAGGTTAATTAAATTATTAGTAACTTGACTTCAGACGATATTTGAGAGTTTGAGTAAGTAGGTAAGTACAGTCGAAGACAGAGATAAGTATACAGGGGGCCTCAGACCGAATTTAATATATTTTTTTACAGTTACATAGTTTTCACTTTTATCTATCAAACAGTGTAAGAATTTTTGCAATAGGTCAAGTAGTTTTTGAGATAATCTCAACTCTAAAAACTCTCCTGTACACCTTTCTGTGTTCCACCGTCATTGATCTCCTGTAAATAACTATATACACAGTCTGCCTCCTAAAAATGTCCGAGCGCAAAGAAGGTCCAAACGGATGAATGCACACTCATTTGTTTTAATGGACATTATTTGAACGTTAACAATGGACCCTTATTTGGACGTTTTTTTAAATTGTTTTAGTAAGACCTTTGTGTATCGGTTCCATAAGTATACTAAAAATATGAAACATTTATTTCGAAAACAATAAAAAAAACTATTATAATATTAACCTAGAAAATATAAACTAAACTAAAAACTATATATACAATAGGTCGGTTGAACTATCTGAATGGCTTAGCATTACAGATAGTTCAACCGATCCCAGTTGTCCGGCAACGTGCCCAAAATGCTGGCGGCATTTCCCCTCTGGATCGCTAGGCCGAGCCTTTGGGCGAAATACAGGCCAGCATTTGTGTATCTAGTTGTTTATAGGAGATCAATGTCCACCGTACATAAATTATAGCTCAATGGACATGAAGTGAGACTTTCTGATTCTAGTCGAACAGTAATAATTCCACAGCCAATTCTTTCCGTTTACCTACTGTTGTAACAATTACAAGACCGAATCGTGTTTCCATCGTGATAAAGACACCGGTGCCGTTGTTGTATCTACTGTAGTATGGTAGATAAGAGCAGACGTAAACGTAGTGATTAGAAGGTAAGGCATATGCGTTTAATGTACAGAGATTGCACTGGTTAATGGTGGTTTAACACGCAATTGTACCGTTTTTGATTGCATCGTTGTAGGCTCTTTTACCCGACTGAGCAGGAGGGTTATGTTTTTCGAGTGTATGTATGTACCTAAGTGGTAAGTATGTACAGTCGAAGATAGAGATAAGTATACAGGGGGTGTCAATAAGGTTGAGATTTTCTCAAAAACTACTGCACCGAATTTAATAATTATTTTACAGTTACAGTCAAGTAGGTTTTGAGAAAATGTCAACCTTAAAATTTTTCCTGTACAACTTTCTGTGTTCCACCGTACGTACTACATTCGGAGACAGAGATAAGTATACAGGGGGCCTCAATAAGGTTGAGATTTTCTCAAAAACTAATGGATCGAATTTAATAATTATTTTACAGTTACATAGTTTTAACTTTTATCTATCAAACAGTGAACGAATTTTTCCAATAGGTAAAAGTAGTTTTTGAGAAAATCTCAATCTTAAAAACTCTCCTGTACACCTTTCTCTGTGTTCCGCACCTATGTCTAACTTTGTGGCACGCGCTGCAGCATAAACGGCTTAATGGGTTTGTAGTTAGATTCATCAAGATTGCAAAAGAATTAATTTTAATTAATTTGGCTAAAAGAATTAATCAAAATTATTACATAACACAAAACAAAAACCGACTGCAAAAATGACAATGCCAGATTCTGCCCCACCATCAACCGCAAGTTGTACAAGATAACGAATAAATGTAAAATATCTCCGTTTTTTATTAAAATTATTGGTTTAAAATAAAGTTTTGTACAAGTAGCGATTCGAAAAAAACAGCTTAATTAAGAATTCAGAAAATAGTAAGAAATCGAAGCGATTTATTCATTGTTTTTGTTATTCTTCTATAGGTGTTGCGAGAGTAGTAGAAAATGATACTAATTATGGTTATGCAATATGAAACCCGTAATAAGTCCCCAACAACAAATGATAGGTAGTGATAGGTACAGCTTAAATGATCACGTAGTTTTGTAGGTGGGGCAAAGCTCCATTGAAATGTGGCAATGTCTTTTAAGCCCCTTTGATTAATTTTAATTTAATTAAGATGAATCTAACGGTAAACTTTCAAAATATCAGTTATCCCATACAGTCCAAAATTCACGATAGTTAAGCAAGAAAGTAGTTTGTTACGAAAACCACTTCATCCATGCTACGAATAACCAAGCGTGTTAACTTCTAAAATAATCGAATTTACGTTCAATATTCTGAAAATCGAACACATTTTACATAGACCTTCCTAACTATAGTTCAACAAAATATTCTCTACGCTTAGAATAATAAAAAGTGAACCTTATTTTTATAAAAATAGAAGTGTAATGCTACTCTGTTGATGGCAAATGAAACGTTGTCCTATAAACTGATTTTAGGAAAGTTTGATGGGCCCTGTTGAACAAAAGTTCGGGTACAGTCATGTTAAAGCCGAAATAACTAATATTAAGTTTATGACAATAAACGTCAATTTAGATTTTATAGAATGGGAATATATCACGGTTGTTGATAAAGTTTTTGTTACTAAGCCCTAATAAAAGCATTAGCTTTCTCTCCCCGACTGAAAAAATGTTGACTTACCTACTTAGGTACTTGCAATAAAAGTCATTACGATATCGCTTCGCTTGTTTTACTATGTAGACTTGTTTTAAGTTATTGTTTACGTTGGAACTGATGGAAAATTGTAATCGAAAATGTTACTGTAAACATTTTTTTAGGTAACCTATAAATTGTCCCACTGCTGGGCAAAGGTCTCCCCCTCCTCTTCCATCCATCCCTGTCCTGAGCCTCTTCCAGCCACCCATCACTGTAAACATATTGTTATTTATATAAATGTTCTTTTGGATATCATCATCAGCTAGTATCAGTCCTCTCCCAAAGCATGCCACTCAACCCTACTCTCGACCCTCTGCATCCAGCTAGCCATCTTGGGAAGGTCATCTGGTCTGGGGGAGTCCCACACTAGTTTAGGTACCCGTTCGTGTCCTCCATTGGAGAACTCGTCTACCCCATCGGTTATCGGTTCTACCACAGATGTGACCAGAATGTTTACTATAGGTATTTGTAGCTGCGGTCGGTGGTAGAAATAAGTGGACTGTATTTTTATAGGTAACTGGTGTATTTAAAGAAACACTTGAAACACGAATTTTTACGCTCCTTGAATTTAGTTAGTTTAGTTTGGTTCTCAAGTTCTCGTCGTCCTTGATTTGAATTGAATGTGACACTTTTGACCTTCACACTTTTTGACAGTTTTATTTTGACACTTCACCCCCGCGCGGCGACCCCGCGATGGCCCCCCGCCATACGTTCCGTTTCACCGGTTTCACGGACAGTATTTAAGTTATCTTGTCTAAATAAACTCAACCAAACTCAACACAACTACAGAAAGAAGAAGATTAAAAACCCCGAACTTCCAATACTTTGGAAGTCGACCTCTAGCGTGGGTTCAATGTAAAAACGCAAAACAAAGAATCGATTTCAGCCGCTATCAAGTTTCAAATTCACCATTTCAAAGTAAATAAAAAGAAATGAAAGAAAGGCGTTCTTTGAGTAAAATCGCGCAACGGAGGTCGGGCGACAAGGAGTAGGAAACTATCTGTTCAGTGAGTCTAGCCAAGAGACTTTCACGAGACAGTCGCGGTTCGCCTGCAATCAGCAAATACGCTCTCAAGTGTGAGTTTGACGGCGTTACCCACATGGTACCCGATTCCTAAACGCGCACCTAAGTTCCGTTTATTAATAGGAATGCCATGTTGAGGTCGTTCTCAAGATTTGCTTTTGAGCTGAGAGTTATTTATTAATACGGGCTTAAGGCTTCGTATGCGCGTATTTTCAGTTTTTCTACGAAGGCTACGGTACTACAAAAATTAAACGTCTGAAAAAAATATATAGCAATCTTGTGGTGTCTATTTAGAGACTGATGAATACCGATATACGATTGGACAAACTTCGCTCGATAGAAAAAAATCGCAAACATATCTTTTAAATCGCAAACATATCTTTTAAATCGCAAACATATCTTCCATGTCTTTTAAAATGAAAATTATATCTAAACCGAAATAGTTATTCATACAAAATATATATCATAATGTAGGGTACCTACTATATACGAGAGCTTGTTTTAAAAAATTTGATTTTTGTTGGCGTATTTTTATTTCAAAATTCATACAAAATTCATACAAATACGAATATTGAGGCACTACGCCGTGCTCTTCACTCCGGCGGCGGAGTGAAGTATCTTCTGTCTTACTCTTGCTTTTGACAACCATATAGCACCTTAAATAGTTTTCGTTGGCAAGTGTCAATCCCATCATCATCATCAGTCTATTTATATGTCCCCATTGCTCGGACACAGCCCTTCCCTTAGATCGAAGGAGCTCGGGGCATAATGCACCACGCGGGCCCAGTGCAGATTGGCGGGTGAAATCCGCCTTAGATTTTTTCTACGGCATGCAGGTTTCATCACGATGTTTTCCCTCACCATTTTGAGAGTACTCGTTAAATGTACGTAAGTTTTTTTCGTTGAAAAAACCGAGGATAACACATTGGTACACGGCTGCCCTGGCTGGGAATTGAACCTGGGACCTCCGTATCGTAAGTCCATTGACCCAAACACTGCACCACCGAGCTCACCCATACCTTTTTCTTTCTATACTAGCTTTAGCTACAGTCAATAGGCTCACGCAAACACAGTCTTCTAAATTATGTGTATAAACTTTGTTCCCAAAATACAAGAAAAAAACGCATTCTCATCTCAACAAACACCTTTACTGCACACCGTAACGAAATTCGGGAATTTTCCGTTTAGCCTACAAAAGTTATAAAAGACATTGCCACATTTCAATGGCGCTTTGCCCCACCTACAAAACTACGTGACCATTTAAGCTGTACCTATCATTTTGTTGGGGACTTATTACAGGTTTCATATTGCATAATCATAATCAGTATCATTTTCTACTACTCTCGCAACTCCTATAGAAGAATAACAAAAACAATGAATAAATCGCTTCGATTTCTTACTATTTTCTGAATTCTTAATTAAGCTGTTTTTTTCGAATCGCAACTTATACAAAACTTTATTTTAAACCAATAATTTTAATAAAAAAACGGAGATATTTTTACATTTATTCGTTATCTTGTACAACTTGCGGTTGATGGTGGGGCAGAATCTGGCATGGTCATTTATCCGTCATTGGTGGTAGGTATAAAAAATAAAATAAATAAAAATAGCCTTTATTTTGCCAATTAATACATTATAGATTATTTACATTAAAATTATCATTATTATCTTATTATCATTTTTACTTATTATTATTAGATACCATGCATTGTTTAAATTGTGATTCTTTTATATTTAATAAATGTCGTTTACAAATATTTACTTATGATTTTTTATTTACTTTTTTTCAGCAACCCTCACGCGGGCAAAGGCCTCCCCCAAGTTTTGCCACTTCTTTCTGTCTGTAGTCTCTCTGGTCCAGGTGACCCCAATTTCCTTCTTCATTTCGTCCTCCCACCTTTTCCTCGGTCTACCTTTTTGTCTTTTATCTTCTCTAGGGTACCATTCCGTTGTCCTTTTGGTCCATCTGTCGTCATTAGCCCGCATCAGGTGCCCGGCCCATTTCCATTTTTGTTTCTTAACATGCTCCGTGCAGTCTAATACTTTTGTTCTTTCTCTTATTTCTTTGTTACTTATTCTGTCTACTCTTTTTATATTTAGAATGCTTCGTTCTATGCTTCTTTGGCACACTCCTAGTTTTTTCATATTTTCTTGATTTAAGGACCATGTTTGGCACCCGTATGTCATACATGGTAGTAAGACAGAATCGACCACCTTCCTCTTTGAACATACTGGTATTTTTCTATTTTTGAATATATCTTTTAAACTCCAGTATCTGTTCCATGTCCTTGTTATTCGTCTATCTGTTTCCTTAGTAGATTTTTCTTCAAAAGTCATCAGTTGTCCTAAGTATACGTATTCCTCGACATATTGAATGTTTGATGTTCCTATTTTTATATCTTCTTTTATTGAATTAGTCATTACTTTCGTTTTGTCTTCGTTAATTTCCAGTCCTACTTTTTCACTTTCGTCTTTGAGATTGTTTATCATCTCTGTGATCTCATTTATAGTTTCGCTAAATATTACAATGTCATCGGCAAATCTTAGGTGACTTAGTTTTGTTCCGTCTATGTTTATTCCTTTGTACTTCCAATCTATGTTTCTGAATACGTTTTCCAAAACAGCTATAAATAATTTCGCTGATATAGGGTCTCCCTGTCTCACCCCTTTTTCAATTTTAAATTTGTCCCCTGTTCTTTCCATTTTGACTGCAGCAGTACTGTTTTTGTAGATGTTTCTTATAATTTCGATGTATGTTGCCTCAACTCCTTGTATATTTAGGGCTTCCCAAATTGCGTCGTGCTCGATTGAATCAAATGCTTTTTTGTAGTCAATAAAGCATAGATATATTGATTTGTTAAATTCTACGTATTTTTGAATTATTTGATTCATTGTGTGCAGATGGTCGGTTGTTGAGTAGCCACTTCGGAATCCCGCCTGTTCTCTTGGTTGGTTCTCATCTATTTTCTTTGTTATTCTATCTAGTATGATTTTAGCGAAAATTTTATATATATTGGACATTATACTTATAGGTCTGTAATTTCCGATATCTTTCTTATCACCTTTTTTATATAGTATGGATATTTCTGAGTGTGTCCATTGCTTAGGTATTTCTTTCGTGGCAATGATGTTGTTAAAAATGTTTGTAAGTTGGGGTATTATTGCATCACCTATGATTTTCAGAATTTCATTTGTTATTTTATCTTTTCCAGGGCTTTTGTCATTCTTCAGGCTCTTTATTGCTTTTCTAATTTCGTCTGGTAGAATCGATGGAATTATGTCTCTATTTCTGTACTCAATTTTCGAGTCCACATTTCCAACCTTATTTGTTGAGTATAGTGTTTTATAAAATTGCGTTGCCACGTCTACAATTTCCTCTCTATTTTTTATTTCTTTGCCTTGAGCGTTCTTTAGGTGTGATATCCACTTAGTTGACGTTTGTAATATATTATGACCTTTTTTAATTCCTCCTGTATTCACTATTGACTCTTCATATATTATTGTTTTCCTTGTTTTTAAGTCTGATTTTATTGCTTTCTTTACTTTCCAATATAGTGCCCTGAGCCTTTCTTTTTGTTCCTTCGATTTGTTATCCATGTTTCTTAGTTCTTCTCTTTCATTTATGAGCCTTAATGTATCTGTCGTTAGTATTTTGTTCTTGCGGTCCTGTGTAGTTTCTTTAGTAATTTTTTCAATTGCCTTTGTAATAGCTTTTTCATATGTGTCGTATTGTTTCTGAATATGTTCTGTCTCATTTATGAAGTGTTTATTTATTTCTTGTGTATATATTTCGGTTAGTTGTGCGTGCGCAGCTGTAGGTATGTTTTTAGCTAGTTTTTGAGCATAGTTTCTTCTGCTTTTTTTCTTATTGTCATCCATTTCTATCTCACATCTTACCATTCTATGATCAGAATTGAATTTTGCATTTACTATTACTTTGGTGTTTAATACATTTTCTATCTTATTTGTGAGAATTAAATCAATTTCATTCTTCACTTTCTCGTCTGGTGATTTCCATGTCCATCTTCTGCTTTGTTTATGTTTAAAATATGTATTTGTAATTTTAAGTTCTTTATGTAGTGCGAATTTTACAAGTCTATCTCCTCTCTCGTTTCTTTGTCCATACCAGTTTGATCCCATCACTCTATTTTCTCCGTCCTTTTTCCTACCAATTTTGGCATTAAAGTCTCCTATGACATATATTTCCTTATGAGCTGAGTTGATTGCGTTTTCTAGGTTTATGTAGAAATTGTCTAGGTCTTCTTCGGATTTATTTTGTCGTGTGGTGGTAGCCGGAGCGTATACCTGAATTACTGTGATATTTCTTGTCTGTGATAGTTTCATGTTTAATATTGCAATTCTGTTTGATTCCGATTTTATTTCTTGTATATTATTTTTCCATGTCTTTTTTATTACAAAGCCTACTCCATGTTGTCCTTGTTTTGCTCCAGTATAATAGAAAATGTAGTTTTTCCTTTCTTCAATTTCTTCACCTTCTCTTCTTACTTCCGACAGGCCAATTATGTCCCATTTAAGTCCTTCCAAGGCATGTTCAAATTCTGTCATGCTACTTTCGTTTCTTAGTGTTCTTATATTTAGAGTTGCAATGTTCATTCGATTGCTTTTTCTTGGGGGGTTGTGGTCGTATTCTCCCGCGGTGACCAGCCGTGTTGGGAGGATTTGTTTTTTTTGATGTAATGGTGCTTATCCTTTTGTTTTTTAGCGTAATATTCTAATTTGTTGCCTTTACATCTTTTTCCTGCATGCTTCTCTAGTTTTTTGAGGTTTTTGATATATTAATGTCCATCTGGTTCTCTCTCGTCCTCATATACGAGTCTATTCTGTTAGTATTAAATTTGTTTATCATATTGGGTTTATTTTTCTTTTGATCTGGTGTTGGTTCATTTTTGTCATCTGATGAGAGTGTTCTTTTGTTTGATTTTGTTTTGTTTTGTTCTACTCTTTCTACTATTTTTCCCCTTTTTATTACTACATTCTTACCCTCATTTCTCATTTCGACTAATTCTCTTTGTAATGTTCTCCTTTTTTCTAGTATAGTTTTTGGGTAGTCTACTTTTATATACTTTTCCGTGCCTTCTAGCTTTTTCTTATTTATAATTATTTCGTCTCTCTTTTTCTGTGAAGTTAGTCCGATCCTGACTGGTCTTGTTTGGTTTTCTTGTTTCTTCTCTCCTATCCTCATAATAATGTCTATTTCTTTTGAATCAATATCAATTCCCATTGTATTTTTTATTGTGTCTATAACATGATTTTCCAGTTCTTGTTTGTTTGTTTCTATTTCAGGTATTCCAAAAACAACTATGTTCTTTTTTCTCAGTTGCATTTCCAGATTCTCTATTATTAGGTCTTGTTGGTCCACTCGCAGCTTAAGATTATTGGATTCCTTCTCAAGTTGGTGTAACTTTATCGTCAAATTACCATTCATTTCTTCCAATTTTTCGCTTTGATTCGCAAACTGTGTATTGAACTCGCTTCTTAGTTCATTGATTGCGTTAAGTATTATCTGGGAATCCATTTCGTTGGTATATTATTTGTCGACAGATGGCGCTATTCTCAGCAGTTATGATTTCTGTCGTGGTACTCTCAGTTCTAATGTCTTGTTGTCAGATGTCGCTGTTCTTCATCCTTTTTTTTTTTTTTTTTTTTTTTTTTTTTTTTTTTTTTTTTTTTTTTTTTTGGTGGTAGGTATGTTTTACCTTAAATGTACTTATAATACGAGTAAGTTCTGTAGATTGTTAATGACAAAATAAAGGGGTATGTTTGGTACAAACTGGATCTTATGAAAATGGTAACCTGACAAAATCCCTACCTATCCTGCAAGGAAAAAACGCCGTCAGACTTTGTTTGTAAGTATATATGCAGAGACTAAAATGCCTTATCAACCCGCTTCATAATTCTCCGCTTCGATTAATGAAAGGACCCGAATTTCGTCCAAAGTGTAATCCGTTTAACACCTCAACTTGGGCCAATTCATCGCAACTCCAGACCGCTGCCTCTGGGTACAAATTCCCATCTGATTATTCCTATTTATTAAACGCGATAAGCAGATACGTCCTGTTTCTGCCTAAACCCTTAAATTAATGCTAAATATAATTAATTTGACGTCAGATTACACGGAAAGACAATATTGGCTATGGTTGTTAAATATTCGCAACTGCAGGTAAAACCGTTACAAACTATAGGGGCAGCTAAGTTTTTGCTAGCTATTGGTTTTTCTTAGCTATAGTATGACCGTCTAAATCAGTCTTCGCCCGCCGCCCGCACCTCTCTCGGTCCCCGTTGTCGTCATACCCCCGCGTCCCTGTACCGCGCAGGCGAAGACTGATTTAGACGGTCATATAGTAGTTTGTTTGGTTATTGTACAATAACTTGCTCTGACTGACAAGGCCCTAACTGTTTTGGCTAGAAATCAACAGCTAAATCAAAACTGCAGTCAACCCTGTTTTTTTTCAGTGTTCAATCACCATCTTTGTATTATCATAAAATACAATCGTCATCATAATAGTATCTGAGTGACAATATCTTAAAACATGTCAGCTCTTTATCGCCCTAAGATCAATCCATCAATAACCGCACGCCCCAATGAACCAAGTGGCAACCGGAAACCAAGTAGCGGCCATGTTTGCGTTAGCAGTGGTAACCGCGACCGTTTCTTCTGACTTCCGGTCGCCATCTTTCGGTCTCCCCACATCGGCGTGATTGGATTCAGAAATCGGCGGCAGAATTTCATACATTTTCACAGAGTGTCGAATTGGTAATTCCCGCCTGCTTCCCGCTTGCTTCCCGCTTGCTTCCCGCTAATATATATTTTTTATTGACATTATTTGAGTATGAATTATATAAAACTATTTCCCTAGTTCAGATTAACAACTTTAAATGGTTTGTAATTGTTGGTATATTTTATGTTAAAGCCTTATATTCATATTCTATATTATTCTTGAATTGTTTGATTGATTGAATACAAGAGAAAGGTGGCGATTCTTGTAATGACATGTAGCTGCTATCTCTCCTAATTCAGTCAAGCAGAATGCAGTAAGTATTAGTATTACAAGTCCTAAGTATTATGCTAAAATAAATAATAAATAAATATGTTTTTTTTTAATTTTTAGTCCCTTTTCGCATTTCTTTCACCCACTTCCTATAATTTCGACATCCACATCACAGTTACTGTTAATAGAATCATAAAAAAGCTTGTCATTTTGTGTGAGGCATTAATTTGTTTTTAATATTAATGTTATTTTTACATTGCTTTCAGATTATATTAATGATACTAATTATCCAGTTTCAATAACAGCGATGATAACACTGCCACCATATTTATCATATCCAATATTGGTGATAATATTACCTATATGGTGAGATGCATTGTCGCTTACTTTCCGCTGCGCTGCCACAGCGCCGGTATGGGAACCCTTGCTCCGAAAGGAAGTTTGCTTAGTACGGGAACACATTGTTTTCAAAGTTGCTTGCAAGTGGCACTTCGCCAAGTTTCAAGGTTTTTGTTAGACAAAGCTCGGTGTCAGCGTGGGATAGGAAAGTTGGTTCTATTGATGCCATAAGATTAAAGAGGGGCCCCGTCATGATACTTTCGATCCTAAACGAAAACATGTTGAGCGCTTCTTAACAAAGTTATCTACGGGACCGAAACTATTTTAGGAGCCGTCATTCAATGCGAGGGATTCTACAATGCGATGGAAGTGAAAAGACATTGCCACATTTAAATGGAGCTTTGCCCCACCTACAAAACTACGTGACCATTTAAGCTGTACCTATCATGTTGTTGGGGACGTATTACAGGTTTCATATTGCATAATCATAATCAGTATCATTTTCTACTACTCTCGCAACTCCTATAGAAGAATAACAAAAACAATGAATAAATCGCATCGATTTCTTACTATTTTCTGAATTCTTAATTAAGCTGTTCTTTTCGAATCGCAACTTGTACAAAACGTTAGTTTAAAACAATAATTTTAATAAAAAATTGAGATATTTTTACATTTATTCGTTATCTTGTACAACTTGCGGTTGATGGTGGGGCAGAATCTGGCATTGTCATTTAACAAAGATCCCGCAAATGACTCCTATAAGAATATTTCGTTCATGCTCACCAGTAAATATTATTCTTCTTATGGTGCCGTCTTCTTACGAAGGTTGGCGATCATTATGGCTCTCTGCACTCTCGACAACGCCGCACGGAACAGAGACCTGTGGGACTATTACGGTTCTCAAAACGATCAAAACAAACCATGTCATATCGTGCATGACAGGGACAGTTCTATTGCGTTGGTATAGCGGCGTCTCTGTTTGGCGCGCTATGACATGGTATGATTTCATCGTTTTGAGAACGGTAATAGGGGCTGGTACTCTTGCCGTACCATTGGCGTAAGTTCCTGAGCCATGATATTCTCCTTCTACCTGGCCTTCTTCTGCCCTTCTTCTTCTGCCTTCTTTCCTTAAAGAATCAGTCTGATGAGTGAAAAAGTAGAATCATTCGAAATGTGGATGTATAAGATAAAATAAGATCTCGTCCTGGGTACAGTGCGCGAGGCGTAAGCTCAGGTTTGCATTTGTGTGAGTGCACACAGATAGTGTAGAGTGATACACGGCCTGAAGCGGGACGCCACCCTGCCGCGCACGCACCGCACTTCACCTCTTGTTGGCGATCACTCACACAAATGTAAACCTGAGCTTACGCCTCGCGCACTGTACAGCGAGTCCGAAATGAGACAGTGCTCCAGAGAATAGGCAAGGATGTGGAGATTCTTAAGACCAGTTAATATTATCCGGAATTAAATATTTGTTATTCTCTATAAATAATAAAAACTTTGTATGCAGAGATTTATACGCGTCGTCGTATTATTTGAAATCATCATCAAAAAAATTGTAACGTGTCTACATATTTTCTTCGAGCTATTAAGGAACAATTTCTCGTTAGTTTTTTGTTTGTTTTGTTTCGACAAAATTATATTTTTACAGAGTTGTATGTCCATATAAAATTATACGCAATAATTTTGTGTTGTATGTATGTAGGTATTTTCCTTCAAGCCAAATCTCGGGAAACTGGGTCAAAATAATTTAATTTAAAACAAACCGCTGTATATTGAGTATTTCCTGGAAATAATTCCGTAACCCTCAACTTTGAGTGTCGTTATTAGGAAGTTTTGTCCCCAATTTATTTGGTGACAGGTTTTATTGAAAACAATTTTAATTTATTAACCCTTGTTAGGGGTGAACGTAAAATACGTAAAATTGGGTTATAAACGATACTTTCTTCGAAACCTTTTCTAACACATAATTATCTAATATTATATCAATTAGGTATTTTTGGAATAGGATACTTAGTTAATTTTTTATTGTCTAAATCAATTCACGTGGTTATCGGAAATTAGTTTTTTTACTATACTAATTACCTTTTAATTCTTTATAGGTAGGTACTTATTAATAATACATTATTTATTTTTACTCACTAGTTCAATATAAAACAGATAAAAGTATACAGCCTCATTAAGTTTATAAGATAAAAATAAAATACTGAAACGATTTTTAAAATTGTTTTACAAGCCTACTTTCATAATTAAAAAAAAAATTCATTTCGAGCGCTCAAAACCAATAAGTTTGCTTGCTATCGCTGCTTTATGCAAAAAATATGTAAAATGAGAAATTGTGTCGAATTTACAGTAACCCTGTGACAAATTAACACAATATATTTTTTATTGCATATGACGAGGTTACTTTCAATGTATGGAGTGTACAAAAATGTGACGAATTTACTTTGTGACGAATACACAAAAAAACCTCTAAACTACTCGTATCTTCTTCTTCTTGAAGTGCCTCTCCGCTAGCGGAGGTTGGCTGTCAGCTCCGCGTACTTGTCCCTGTCTTGAGCGAGCCGGAACAGCTGTCCAGCGCTCGCGATGCCCGTCCAGTCACGAATATTACGGAGCCAAGATTTTTTCCGACGTCCAGGGCCCCGTTTGCCCGCTATTTTGCCCATCATAATCAGTTGGAGAAGTTGGTATCTATCGTTCCGGAATATGTGTCCTAGATACCCAACTTTTCTCTTTTTGATGTCTAGAAATAATTCACGAGACTTGCCCATCCGCTCCAATACTCGAATATTCGTGACTTTGTCGATCCATCGAATTTTGAGCATGCGCCGGTAGCTACGTATCGTATCTACTACAATATTTTTTTATTTTAAATCCATCAAGTATTTTTGAGATAATCCTAATCTTATCCCCTGTATATTTCTCTGTTCACACAACTTTCCGGGAAAACGGCATACCAACTTTACTAAAGGTCATATTTATCTGCGTTTTCCCGAAGGCCACGCCACACTGCCCACATTGTTTTCTGTGAAGAGTTGACTCAGTAAACTCTGAGAACTGTGTCAATGTTGAATACCCATATAACCTCCGCATGTAAACAATGATCTCCTATAACAACTAGATACACACAGGTTTTACTAAGATAAGATAAGATAAAAAAAGGAATTACACAAAAGAAATATGCTAATACAGTTAGTATCACAATTGGCGGTCTTATCGCTTAAAGCGATCTCTTCCAGACAACCTTTGGGTAGATAATTCAGCGAATGAATAGGTAGCTTGTTGAGCAATAAATAATACCTAACATTACATAACTGTTACTTAAATACATATAAGTAACAATTGACATACTACAATTAAGACAATTTAAAAAACGTCCAAATAATGTCCAATAAAGCAAATGAGGGTCCATTCATCCGTTTGGACCTTCTTTTCGCTCGGACATCTTTAGAAGGCAGACTGTGTATCTAGTTGTTTATAGGAGATCAATGCATGTAAAGGATTTATTTGGTTTTGTTGGTTTGGGCTTTGTTATAGGTAAGTACGGATAACAGCAGTCAATTATTTTTTGAGAAAATCTCAACCTTAATAACTCTCCTGCACATCTTTTTCTTTATTATTTACGGCGCCATCTTGGTTTTATGTAATCGCCAAGACATGATTTTTGGTGATAGAATCATCGAAATTGGTCAACGCATTTGCGCTTGCGCAACCTGATAGAAAATACGGGTCCCTTAATTTTAAGTATATTTTCATATAAAAAATAACAAATGGGGTTAAAAAGTTATACTTTGTCAATTAAAATATTTAATATATTGGGGGACAGACAGGAATAGTCCGAATACTATAATTATCTAAAAACACGACATTTTTTTCAATTTTTATTATTATTCTGATAACATTTGTTAATTTTGAAACCACAATGTTAACCTACGGACAATGTAGAACTCAAGTTTTTATAAAATTTTAAACTGACTATATTTTTAAAATGTACCTAGTTTTAATCCAGCTTTTTTGACGTTGACTGTACCTGCGAGTAAGTGGCAGAACTCGTTTCATTTTTCAGCTGTGAATTCCACAAAAACCAGTTTACATTCGCCGAGGGGAAACCTGACAGCTCCCACGTTTTTCAGGGTACAGTCTCTCGGATGTTGCAAGAAAAATGAGTATTCTATATACAGGGGGAGTAACGGAAATGACAATTGTAGTAAGCCGAAAGCGATAATTATAAGTCAAATAGTAAATCAAAGTCGAAGTCAAATGACAATGCCAGATTCTGCCCCACCATCAACCGCAAGTTATACAAGATAACGAATAAATGTAAAAATATCTCCGTTATTTATTAAAATTATTGGTTTAAAATAAAGTTTTGTACAAGTTGCGATTCGAAAAAAAAAGTTTAATTATGAATTCAGAAAATAGTATTTTTTTTGTTATTCTTCTATAGGAGTTGCGAGAGTAGTAGAAAATGATACTGATTATGATTATACAATATGAAACCTGTAATAAGTCCACAACAAAATGATAAATACAGCTTAAGGCGAGGCCATGGGGTCATTTGAGCCTAGTGAGGGGGTGAGGTGCGGGGCGAGGGAGGGGCGAGAGAGGGATGACGCGCATTGATCGGGGTCATTACTCGCGCAGGTACACAGAGTAAGCGTAACCAGTGTCCTCACTGTGACGTCACAGCTCGCTACCCATAATAATACCTATACAGAATGTCCCACGGATAGACGATATACCGAAGTCCACTTGTCGGTGCCAACATTATCGACCCATTTAATGCCAAATAGGGATATCCCAAGTCTGACAGCTTCGGAGTTACTTATTTCAATTTTCGCGATTGTCGGAAAATATTTCTTTCAAATCTTGAACTTTTGTCTATACTAAATGTTGTCGCACATTATGTCAACTCGGAACCGTATCATCATCACCCCTCCTGTTCACCTCTCGCCGCCAACCAGGCTTCAACTTCTACACTGGCCCTAACACGGGCTGTGCTCGTGACAATCCCATACCACTCCCACTAATATTATAAATGCGCAAGTTTGGATGGATGGATGGATGTTGCTGAATGAAACTTTACAATAATATGGCTCATATTATACATCAAAATAACACATAGGCTATAATTTATAATCCTGCGCAGACGAAGTGGTGGGCAGAAGCTAGTTGACAATAAAGTAAAGCAATTTGTACTTTTAAACGTATTTATTTATACGGAAGGTCATAAGCAGACATACGTTAAACCGACCGTCCGGAGTGGGTTCAGTGCAGTCAAATTCGCATCTACAGGTTATATATTTTAATTATTTTTTAAGTTATTTATATTGACGTAACGTAGCGTAGTGATGTAGTATGACGTAGTAGAATAAAATACTATGTTAATACTAATCTGACGGAAAAAAAGACCTGGAATAATAGGAATGTCAATTAGGTAATATTGTTGTAATAAAAGTGAAAAATAGGAATAATCAAATTATTTGCTAGGGGAATATATTTTGAAAGTACTTTCACGCGATTTAATAAAAAATTGAGCATAAATTCTTATAAAATACAAAATTTATTAAAATTTTAATAACCATAGAGGTTACATTACAACAAATCTGTTTTTGACTTTAAGTGACAAACTGTCAAGTGTATCAATAAAACTAAATAAATGACGAATTTTGTAACGTGATGTTAGGTAAGTATTATTATTGGTGTCAGGTGTGACGTCAGTGATGGTGAAATCTGGCCCGTGTTATCACTGCGTAGGGTAAAACATGACACACATTATGTGCTGTTGACTGTACTTTTAAAAGTAGGCACAGTGTATATTGCATCAGTCTATAACTACGTAGCTATTGAAATTTGGCCCGTATTATCACTGTGCTTAGAGTAAAATGTGGCAAACTTTATGTGATGTTCACTGTACATAGTTTTACAAGTAGCAACTACGTACAAACTATTTGAAGTTCGATTGCTGTTTGTTTGTTTGTTCTGTGGGACAAATCACCGTCAATAGTCATTTGTTTTGGCCTGTTCCACTTTGGTCAATTTGGAAGTTACTGATCAGCCCCCCTATTACCGTTCTCAAAACGATGAAATTATACCATGTCATGGCGCGCCAACCAGAGACGCCGCTATACCAATGCAATAGCACTGTCCCTTTCACGGCCGCTATGACATGATTTGATTTGATCGTTTTGAGAACCGTAATGTTATAGCCCCACTGTAATGTTAGCCGACTTGTCTTCATCTGCAATTATCAGGCCACTGCTCGCTCCCAATATACGACACTCGACACTGGTGTTCGTGTCGCGTGTAATATGATGACTTCAAAAACATGGTTCGCGAAAAATCTATTGTGTTAAGGAATATCTGTTTTAGGTTATGAGTCCTTTTTATATTCAAAACGATGCACAATCATTCCGTGATTAGTAAACTAATAATCTTAAAGTATAGGTGTGACCAAATTCGACTCGTATTATTTTAAATTTTATTACGTTATGACGATCGTGGGAGCATTCCAAGATTTCCAAAGTAAAGACCAAAGTGGAACATTTGGCAAAAATCGATACAGGTCCGACCTCGGCAGCGCCCAGCGGCGCACTGAAGCTCGTAGCGCCGTGCATTTGTATTTATACAAATTGTGTTTTTTCTTAAATTTTGCCTGGTATAAAAAAAACGTTACAAACAACAGATTTTCATCTCATCAAGCTCTTCTATTTATAATAACCTACATTTTGATATATATTTTGTATGAATAACTGTTTTAGTTTAGACACACTACTCTGTGAAAAGACAGGAAAGGGGTATGTTTGTGATTTTTTTCTATCGAGCGAAGTTTGTCCAATCGTGTTTCGGGAGCCAACAGTCCCTAAATAGATACCCCAAGATTGATATATATTTTTTTCAGGCCTTTAATTTCAGTAGTTAGTGCCGTAGCCTTCATCGAAAAACTTAAAAACGTCCCAACACCTCGCCTTAAATGGTCACGTAGTTTTGTAGGTGGGGCAAAGCTCCATTGAAAAGTGGCAATGTCTTTTCTTTATTGCAAGTAAGCACGTTGTGTACATTTTTGCACGTGAATTAAGTAAGTACCTACCTACTTACCTAGACAAAAGAAATAGAAGAACTATAAATACCTAAATAATGTATAATTCGCCGTATTACATTACGGCTAGCCTTCTTTTTTTAGTTCGCAACCTTGACAAATTATTCAAATTCAAATACACTTTATTGTACATAAAAGACACAACAATTGCAGAAACAAAAATACAAAATGTAAAATTTTGGCGGCCTGATCGCTAAAAGCGATCTCTTCCAGGCAACCAACTATTCAGGGAATTACTATAAAAATATAGAATTATAGGACTCTGAGTCCTGTGTACTTTCCTCTGAGTTAGACTGTACCAATATTTCAAAAGTCTAACACGAATATCGTAAGTGGAAATCAGAAAAACGTTAGCAACCAGAATGAAATAGAGATGTTCGAAAAAGGACATTTTAATGTACTGCAAGCGGTTGCTTGAAATACGAGTGGTTACGCAAAAAGAGTGGCGGTTACAAGAAGGATCGGGTAATGTATCTTTAACTTTTGAAAATGGCTGGAACGATACAGCTGCTAAGTTATTTATTTATTTTATTAATGGACTCTACAGAACTGTAGACCAACGAAATAACACAATGATCCACGCAATCATGGAGTTACACAAAGGAAACCTTGCTGTTGGCGACTGGCTGGTTCCGCGGCCATAGAAACGGTTGTTGATTTTTAGAAGGTTTTTCAGTTAGTTGTCAGTGAGTAAATAAGAGACAAGGCTTTTCAAATTAATATATTTTCTATATAATCATTCAGGTTTCCATTTCCTTTCCATCATCCCTGATCCATCCGCAACACTTGCTAAGAGCACAAAACTTCACAAACACGACTTCTTTCGAGCACTCTATTAGAGCTACATAGGTAGTTGTAACTTTTTCTATTATTTATTTATTAATAGACGCGACAATTCGTCATTTGCCAATGTCATGTTACAGAATATTCAAAATATCATATCGTCTTCTCTTCATCGTCGTCACCCTGGGTATCCGCGTCTTCTTGTCTTCATCCAGAGGAGTCGCAGTAGCGTCGTCACTCTGTACAAAGCAGCTCGAAAAGTTATTTGATATTTTTCTGCAAAAAAACTCCTGCCTTTTGAATATAGTTGTAATATTCTATGATGGAAAAAAAATGTGGAATTGGAAATTATTACAAAAAAACACTAAATCAATTACTTGATTATATAAAAAAATTATAGTCTATTATTTTAAGTTTTGATATTATTATGTGATTAGTTTATTTTTTTATTAAACTAAAATAGTCTATTTGTCACTCCTACTTACAATCAAGACGAATCTAACGACACATCATATTATGTTAAAATCCATCAAACTGTGGCTGCAGGGCGTTCCAAAACTTACATACATTCACTTGGAACACATAACCCACCTTCTTGCGCAGTCGGGTAAAAATGTTTCGCATTTTATTGGTGTTCGATTTTAAACACGTCTTAAAATAATTATAAGAACTCTGTTTAAGATTACTATGCCATAGGTACGGTCAACAGGAGATCAATGGTAACACATGCAGTACGATTTTAAATCTTACGGCGCAGATAATAAGAACGGTCCAAAGTTAAAAGCGTTACAATTGATCTACTGTTAGCTGTACAATACAGTAAACTTTCAGTATTTTTCTTTTAAAAAAACCAGCTCCTCGTTTATCGAAGTTCCCCTTTAGTTCCATTAAAACTTTCTATATAAAAGTATCATCGAATCTACCGTGAACCGAAAACTAAGTAAATACGTTTCGTTCCAAAATAACTGCCTAGTATCGGTAACGGGGGCGTCTCCGACAGAACTTTTAATAGCTTTATTTAATACTCGTTCGATTATTGTTCCCTTCGAAAGCGAAAACTGGTCATTATTCGTAAACTTTGAAACGCTCGACGATTTTGTGACACACGGACTTTGAAAACATCGAATTAATATAGGACACCTGTTACGATGGTCCGGGTTTGAACCTCAGTCGACTATACACCAAAATATACTTAGTTTTATTCGTTGCTATAACGGTAAAGATATTCACTATTCAAAATTGACTAATAAATGTCTAGCCCCTCCAAATAGCGCCTTTTTATCCCAGGTTAAAAACGTTTACGTGTACCACCACGCCCAGGGGAGCATGTTTATCATGTCGGTCTCGAATACCGACTAAAATTCCTGGGGTGTTCCAACTCGTGCCATTGTAGCCGAGCCACGGGAACTGTGATACATCCGCGACCCGACTGGCGCCCCGAGCACTCCCCATTGTGGGCTGTAACAGCCCACAATTCATCATTCATCTTCAAATAGAACCTGGGCTACCTGAGGTCGGAGGTCCCAGGTTCGATCCTCGGTCAGGTAAGTCATGTACTAATGAGTTTTCACGGTTTTTAAGGAACACTTTATTTCATGCATGTTACCTCACGTTGTTTTCCTTCTCAGGTTTGAATTTTACCGAATGCTTTCAAACCTGCATGCCGAATATTTTCACCAATCTGCACTGAGTCAGCGTTGTGGGTCATGCATGACCCTAACTCCTTCGATACAAGGAAAGCTCTGTGTTCGAACAGTGGGGACATACAATATACTGATGACTATGATAGTATACAAAAGATTGTTTGCCAAATTGGTTGACACTGTTGCATTGGTACCCTATTAATGAGAACCATCTGTAGTCCCCAACTTGGTCCTGCCTGCTTAACACCTCAACTGATTCGATTTATAGTCAAACTTTTAAGGGGAGACGTTTGGAATGAATGGTGTATGTAAATTATTGGTATACCAATTGTGTTGTTGACAACTCTTCAGTCATCAATATCGAGAGGGTTCGAAATGTCACAGTATTCTGGAGAATGGGAAAGAATGTGGAGATTCTTCAAAACATTAAAACGGAAGAACTCCAGTATCTAAGTCACAATGCGGAATATAAAGTGCGATCTTATACAACTGTTTCTTCAAGGAAAGATCCAGGGAAGAAGAAAGCCTGGTAGAAAAAGAATATCATGGCTCAGGAACTTACGCCAAGAATACCAGGTCTCTGTTCCGTGCGGCATTGTCGAGAGTGCATAGAGCCATAATGATCGCCAACCTTTGTAAGAAGACGTTACCATAAGAAGAAGAATATCGAGTGGAACCGTGGGTACAAGCTAGTATGCAATAAATTCGATTATTTCGTCGAGGGTCCCGCCCTAAATATAAACTTAGATGTTCGGACATCACAGGACACTAAAATTTCACGGCCTACTGACGACACTTTTATGTTCTGAACAAATAGCTATTGGCGACTTAATGTCAGTTGGTAGAGATGCCACATGTCCAGGCTTCGGTTCCTTTTAACCTCCAATGTAAAGAGATGGAGGTTATAAGTTTAATTTGTGCATATTGGGTATCGACTTTTTTTGTTTGAAAGTGTTCTTGGCTGTGATTCCAGAAGATCAGTTCAGCAGGGTTACTCTCACCTCTTATAGCCGATCCAGAATGACGTCAAACGTCATTGTAGCAAATAGCGATTCGGAACCTAAACTGGATCGGCTATAAGAGGTGAGAGTAACCCCGCAGAGCCATTACTATGAAGTCTTATAGCAGGATTACTTCAACAATACTTAATAAGGACGTCATGGTACGAAATAACCAATATTTACCATGACGTCCTTAATAAGCTTAAGTTAAGGTCGTCAAGGTACGAAATAACAAAGTATTATTGAAGTAATCCTGCTATAAGACTTCATGGTAAGGGCCCTGAACTGATCTTCAGGAATCACAGCTAAGAACACTTTCAAGCAAAAAAATTAATACCCGATCATCCGTTAGGAAGCTACAAGACAGGCACATATATGCACAAATTAACCTCCACCTCAAGACTTCATGGTAAGGCTCCAGGAGTATGATTTTTTTTAAATTTATTATTATTGTTTAAATCTTCCTCCCAACTTTTTCACTTATTCCTATTTTTCTTATGATTATTATAGTGGTAGCAGGACTGGCAAGACTCAGTACTCAGGGCGGCAACGGCATTGCAACTCTTGGTGTCACATACATTTGGTTTCGGTTTCGAAGACACCCACCTCTAGTTACATCGTATTTTTCATGACCGGTTCAATTTAGTGACAGGCTCTCGTCAGGGTCAATGTGATAACTGCTGGGTACAAATTGATATTGCCCTTTTTTGATTAACTCTATCAAGGTTTTAGTACCTTTATCTTCAAACTTCGTATTCCGTGGACTGCGAAACGCACAAATGCCTCTATCTTGACAGAACTAAAAATTAAAGACCGGCTATCTACTTTATGTCTCCAATGTATAATGACATACTTTGGTCACGTAGCCAGGCGAGGCGATGACAACCTGGAGAAGCTGGTTATAGTCGGTAACGTCGAGGGCAAGAGAGCGAGAGGCCGATCCCCGACAAAATGGACTGACCAGCTTAAGGAGTCCAAAGCGTCAAGACTGCGATGCTGTTCGCCTGGCTAGTGGCAGGAGCCGATGGAGACGGTTCGTGCGCTCCCGAGTGATACCGTTACGTGGTGGTCACGATCTTCAGTCATGAAGGACCGACCAGAGAGAGAGAGAGAGAGATCTTCAAACTTGATGAGATAAATCTTTAAAGAATCTTTTCTACTAAAACAGATGAAAATTTTCATTCTGGTATACGATAGTTTAAAAATCAAGATGTCATTGAGAATATATCAACCCTAGGTCTCAGAGAGTTCAAATAGGGCTAGACCTAAAATAATAAACATCGGCGCCATCTTTTATCGTTTGAATTATTATATTAGCCAAACTACACGAGTAGTATAAAAATAAATCGTGAAAAATATTAAAATATGTTCAAAGGAATTACTTTCTTTTTGATGAGAATACAGAAAGAAAAACATACATTGTTAGAAATAACTTTTAATAAAACTGTTGACTGTATCCTTTGTTATTGCGTTACTTAAATAACTGTTGATATTATTTTACTCGTATATATCAAGTTGAGAAAAATAGATTTCTTTCAGTTTCTTTATAATGAAACCTAATTGAATATTTTAAAACTAGCTCCAGAATTACTCCCCAAAAAGAATTGTTATAAGATATGAAATTAAATGAAAAATAAAATACAACTCACGCTTACTTCATATTTTTGGGAAATAGACATTCAAAGTTTTTATATCGGTACTTAGAAAAAAATTGATGCTGTAATAACCGAAGTATTGGTACAAGCTACTATGATTATAAACTAAAAGGTACAATACCAAATAAGTTAGGAAATACATGGTATTTTATAAAGTTTAACACGACGATGGACCCAAAGGACAGAGTTTGTGATCAAAATACATGCGGCACGTGTTCCCAAACTAAATACCTATACGTTGATAAACTTTCTGTCCCCCGGCGATGTCTATGGTTCATCCTTTAATTACAGTGTCGGATGTCGCTACCCGTACGGCCTCCCAATCGACCTTTTGTTTAATCTGTTTTTGTGGTGTTAGTGGATGCTTCGACACGTGCGTTGGGGGTAGTAGTTATGCAGATTCGACTTTGTTATTATTACTTTTATTATTGGACTCGACAGTTTGTCATTGCCCAATTTCATGTTACAGAGTCTGTTATATCTTAATTTATGATCTTCTTTCTTCCTAAAGAGTGGTCGTCGGAGCGTCGGTCGTCAACCTGTAGAGATTTCATTTCTTCGTCCAGAGGAGACACTGGAGCGTCACCGACTCTGGCCGAAGCAACTCAGCTGTCACGTTCACTCCCAGGCTCATATAAATTCTTCTATAATTCCAACACATTGACATTTGCGTAAATTTTCTGAACGGTTTAAGGAAAATGATGTGTTTACAGCAGATGCATAATAAATAAGTACTCTACATGCAAATGGAATAGATTTGATAGTGTGAAAGATATTCCGTCATTGTCTATCAAACTTTGTAATCATATAATCGCTCTACAAACTTTTTCTATTTTGTTTGTCTTTTATTAAGATACTTTTAAAGGTTGATCCGAAATCCATTAGTTTTTATGTAAACCTTAATATTTATAAAAAATATTTTAGGTAAATTGTTAAACATTTTAGAATGACGGCTTGGCAAAATAGAAATTCTAAAATATCTAGATTATTTTATTAGATGGCTTGCAGGTCTGTAAGTAGATGTTGAAACTGATACTTTTTACAGTGAGGAAAAATACAGAAGCATCAAAAACAAATCTATTCGAATAGATGATCTTTTTAAATAAATGTGCTATGCAGTATTGAAGCAAGCTAAATAAATGAGCGAATCGTTTATCACGCAGAAACTTTCCGACTTCTGAAAGGGATGGTGGCGAACAAAAAGCACCAGGCAGGTATATAATAAATCAGCCCCGGAGGCGATAGAAACACAATACATTTTGATGTTAAATGTGGACATACGTGGCTCAAGTTTGATTTATGATCTCTGTTTTTGAGTAGTCAGTTTATAACTCGCGAGATAAATCTATTTGAAAATAAATGAAGTTGATTTAAATTTTCATAATTTTTAGTATTGGGTGATCCTATTTCTCGTTCTTTATCATAGGTTAACTGTGAAGGTTCCTTGCAAAGTGGTGTAAATCTAAATTCAAAAATATGTTGACGTGCAAAAATTTACACAACGTGCTTACTGCAATAAATAAATTTGACTCTGACTTTGAAGAAATGGCAAAATGTATTTGTATATCTAATTATTAATGAGAAATTAAAGGTTTTTCATATAAAAATTCCAGAAATGTTAACGTAAAATATACACAACGTATTTTCTTGCATTATAAACGATATGAATTTGAAATAAGGAAAAAGCGTATTCAAGAAAAAACTAAAACCAAATTCTAAGGCATTCATAAACGTTATTTAAAGTTACGCCACAGTTTAGCCAGTTTAGCCTGTCCCTGTTTCTCTTAACATTTTTTAACAAAGTGTGAAAGGGATAGCAACAAGATTTAAAGGAAGTGAAGTTTAACTAGGTTTATAAATAACAGCATAAAACATTTCAACAAACCTAACATTCACGGCTTTAGAGAAAACAATTACATAGGATAAAATTACAGAACTTGATTATATTTTTTAATAAATCGAAATAAACACACTTTCAATTCAGCTTTTAGAACAAATACCAAACTTTGTTCTCTTTCACGTTCAATAGAAAGTATCAATGTTCGGAAGCGTTTTGTAAAACTGCTGAATCGCTGAAACTCAGCTGATCGTACAATCAAGCGGAATCCATTGTAGAGTTCTTTTATTACTTATTCCCACTTGTGATCGTGATTGGAAACACATTGGGTGCTCGACACTTTTTTTTCGGTTACATCTGTATCAGTTTTATACAAATTATTATCTATAAACGGATATCACTCACTTATATTGTTAAAGTCGGCAATTAGTCTAATTATCTATAAACGGATATCACTCACTTATATTGTTAAAGTCGGCAATTAGACTAATTATCTATAAACGGATATCACTCACTTATATTGTTAAAGTCGGCAATTAATATAATAATTTGTAGTAATGTCTCACTATAGTTTTAATTCTAAAACAGTTTTATACAATTTCAAATTTTATGCGGAAGTTCTAAATTCGGCCCATTTGTATTTTTTTAAAGTAGTCGTAAGATGCACGGTCTAACCAGAGAAAAGTGTACAGGAGATTTTCAAGGTTGAAATTTTCTCAAAAATGACTTGACTGATTTTTCAATATTTTCAATGACATAGGTTTGTACTCAAAAGTCGAAACTATCTATCTGTATAAGAATTTTATTACAATTAGGTCATGTAAGTTTTAGAGAAAATCTCAACCTTATTGAGGCCCTGTATGTGTTGTGTATCTCTGGTTTCGATTGTATGTTCTCTTTTTTTGCTTTAGCGATTTTCAAATATTTTTTTTCCTTTATGTGTTTCGTTTTAATCAGACCATAAATTTTTGAGGAAATCAAAAAAATACTTGTACAAAATTTAATGTATTTTGCAATGATCACGGATTTTTGGGACAAATAAAGTGGATCCGAGGCACTTCAGTATTAATATAGCCTTCGTTTGTTGTTATATTGGTACCTATATGATAATCATCTTTACTACAACAGATGTGAAGAGCATGTATCCTGTATAGCATTTCACAACCATTTCATTCAATCAACCATGTCTATTTCAGAAAAAGCTATAATTTTATTTTAATAGATTTTTTCCTGTTTTGCCTTGAAAATTTCGTCCGACTTATATAAAAGCTTATTTCCCCCGACATTTCAATCCTCATTCGTCCCAAAATAAGTTTTCAGGTAAGTACTATTTACATTTATTGACGTGAAAATCTAAGGTGTCTAAAATGGAGCGTTCAAATTCCGTCACTAAAATTCGAATTCGCCAGAGCAATGGACAGCTGAAATCGCCACTATCGAATCGAATGATTAGTTCGACGTTCGCTGCGATATCGCCAGGGCGCAGAGATGGGGCCGGATACGTCTGCGGCACTTCCGGTGCACGATTGGTATCGAATTTCGAAACCAATGTTTCTGTTTTGCAAACGGAACCGCAATCGTACGGTTGGCGGCAAAAGTGTATGCATTCTACGTGATTTTAGTTAAGTACAAATTATTTTTATTAAATTCTGTTTTTATTTAGTACCTTTTCGGTCAATGTAACGTTATATATTCATCGTTAGCACATTTTCCTTGCAAATTCCTGTAAATATAAAAGACATTGCCACATTTCAATGGAGCTTTGCCCCACCTACAAAACTACGTGACCATTTAAGCTGTACCTATAATTTTGTTGGGGAATTATTAGAGGTTTCAAATTGCTACTACTCTCGCAACTCCTATAGAAGAATAATAAAAACAATGAATAATTCGCTTCGATTTCTTACTAATTTCTGAATTCTTAATTAAGCTGTTTTTTCGACTCGCAACTTGTACATAACTTTAATTTAAACCAATAAATTTAATAAATAACGGAGATACTTTTACATTTATTCGTTATCTTGTGCAACTTGCGGTTGATGGTGGGGCAGAATCTGGCATTGTCATTGAAAGAAATATGGACGTGCCAAAAATATACACAATGCTTCCAATTATTTATGAATCTGTTACAAAAGGAAAATAAATCAGTAGTTACTGGTGATAAACAAATATCATTTAATATTTTAAGCTATAGTTGGTACAGCTAACAGCAGATCAAGTGTAACACTTTGGCCCGTTCTTATTATCTGCGTCGTAAGATTTAAAATCGTACTGCAAGTGTTACCATTGATCTGCTGTTGTCCGTACCTAGTACCTATATATTGTATTTAAGCTTTTGAAGCTTACTTACTTACTTACTTACTTACTTACTTACTTACTTACTTACTTACTGTACTACGAAAATACTGTATTAAGCAACTTTTATATGCATGTTAGCTTTAGAATAATATTGGCATATGGTGTATAATAACGGTAACCCAGAACTCGTATTTTGATTAAATTTTGCATTTACGAGAATATTCTAATGTTTTAAATTGGCATTACTAATATATATAGCTCGACTACCACTGACTGACTGACTGACTGACTGACTGACTGACTCACTGACTCACTGATTGACGCGCCCGTTTAGTCTGAAGGAGTTCCCGGAGGTGAAAGTGATGTAGGGGGGAGTTGTATAGTTTAGTGATTGGACCAGAGGAAAACTATAGGGAAGTGAAAAAAACAAAATGGCGGCGGGTCACGTGATGCCATCTTCGCCATTTTCCAACCGATTTCGATCAAATTTGGAACGCGTGTCACATGGTCCACCTACTTTGTGATGAAATTGAAAAACAAAAGAAAAACAAAATGGCGGCGGAAATATAGCCGATTGAAAATTTGGACATGTCAGACCAAACTTTGACGAATTAGCTGGCCTAGCACGAGCGCATGAGGAATATCCAACCAATTCCACTTCGTAGCACATATGATGCAGTATACCAGAAAATTGTCAATTTTTGGAAAAACAAAATGGCGGACGAGCAGTTAACCATAATATTTTCTCAATAAATTTTCATATACGAAACGAAAGGATTACTTGCGTGCGGTAAATATCTATCAGTAACTATAGCGAGGCCGAAGGCCGAGCACCCTCCGGCGAGGCCGAAGGCCGAGCTCCGCGTAGGGCGAAGCCCGAAGCGATAGAACACCGCGAGGCCGCAGGCCGAGCTCCGCGTAGGGCGAAGCCCGAAGCGTCCCCTTGCCAAGCAGAAACAACTCCCCACCTTCCAAGTAACTTTTGCGAGGCCGAAGGCCGAGCCGGCCTGCGAGGCCATAGGCCGAGCTCCGCGTAGGGCGAAGCCCGGAGCGTCCCCTTGCCAAGCAGAACAACTCCCCACCTTCTAAGTAACTTTTGCGAGGCCGAAGGCCGAGCCGGCCTGCGAGGCCATAGGCCGAGCTCCGCGTAGGGCGAAGCCCGAAGCGTCCCCTTGCCAAGCAGAACAGCTCCCCACCTTCCAAGTAACTTTTGCGAGGCCGAAGGCCGAGCCGGCTGCGAGGCCATAGGCCGAGCTCCGCGGAGGGCGAAGCCCGGAGCGTCCCCACGCTACCAAAGGCTGAAAGATGCCCCTGCCTTTCGAATTATGAACAAAGTTATGGAAATTGTGTACAGCTAGCAACGTTTGGCTTTTGAAAACTTTCTTTAAGTTTCTGGCATACGGGCATTTCGAGCGTTGTTTGCTTCAAAAATCACAAAAATAACCTACTTTAAATGAGCAAACTCTTTCCGAATAAATGTTTTTCACAGAGTTTTGAACTTGCAACTTTCGGGCGGTGCTTGATATAATTAGTGGATGGCTTGCACGAATTATATGCACAGCGAACAATCCGGATAATGTTTATTTAGTTGCGGCGCCTACAACACGAAAACAAAGCAGTCTCGCGGGCCGCGCGCGGCCCGCGCACCATGCAACACCTAGTTATTACTATAATATATATAGCTGCATTACCACTCACTCACTGACTGACACGTGGATTGAGGAAACTGGAGGGGGTGGGGGAGGGGTGGGGGGTTGGTTGTATAGACTTTGGGGATGTGATGTGCGGAAAAATATAGCGGTCCCCCTGGGGGTTGTTTATCTTGGGGTCACTATGGTGAACTCTGAGATGCGTAGTCCGATTTGGACCAAATTTGGTAGGTTTGTAAAAAATAGCATCTAATAAAAAAAATTTTTTTTGGTTTTCAAAAAAACAAAATGGCGGCCGAGTTATAAGAAAAAAAGTGGGGGGGACGAAAAAGACCCAAAAGTAGGGTACCCCTAGATCGAGTTGGGTGAGCAGTAGGGAGGGGTGCAATATGTCGTTGGAATGGGTAAATCCTCTACTTTACCCAAAAAAATGGGGGGTTAAAAAAAACAAAATGGCCGACGAGTTGTGAGCGATTGAAAAAAAGGGAGGGAAATCACGAGTGGGCAAAGCGATATTACTCCCAGATGGCAACACCGCAGAGCTTCGGCTTGTATGGGGCGGTTGTAGGTCTCGGGGAGTAGTGTTGCCAGGAAAAAAAAATTTCCCAGAAATCGGGGTAATTTACCCCACAGGGTCCAAAAAGGTGACAAATGGAAATAGGGACTTTACGAAAATTCTGGGTATGCAGTCCGATGAGATTGGCCCACCCAAATGACATTTGGGTATTTTCATCGAAATCCGCTGGCAACACTGAGATTGGCGAATTTTTTAAAATTTTCGGGAGTTGCCAACTTTGGAGGGCAACTTTGTTGAACCAAGTTTGAGCTAGCGGAACGGTTTAAATGCAGTTTGTTGGGAAATTTAGTCTAGATAAAAAGAAAAATTAGAATTTTTTTTTAAAAACAAAATGGCGGCGAGATGGGAGACAAAATTTTAAAAAGTTGAAAAGTTGGGAATTTTCAAATCGATATTAATCTCAGATGCCAACGCCGCAGAGCTTCGGCTTGTATGGGCCGGATGTAGGTCTGGGGACGTAGTGTTGCCAGGAAAAAGAAATTTCCCAAAAAGTCGGGTAATTTACCCCACAGGGTCCAAAAATGTGACAAATGGAAATAAGAACTTTAGGGAAATTCTGGGTATGAAGTCTGGTGAGCTTGGTCCACCCAAATGACATTTGGGTATTTTCATCGAAATCCGCTGGCAACACTGGGATTCGCGAATTTTTCAAATTTTTGGGAATGGTCAGATAAATTGAGTTTGTTTGTTCTACCAAGTTTTAGCTAGAGAAAAAGTTTAAATGCAGTTTGTCGGGTAATATAGTCCAGATAGCCAGAAAAATCCGAAAAGTGAAAAAATCAAAATGGCGGAGAGAGTGGAGGTAAAAGTGTAAAAAGTACAAAAAAATGGAATTTTCAAAGCGATATTTCTCCCAGATGGCGCCACTTTAGAGAATCGCTATGTATGGGTCAGTTGTAGCTTTCGGGGCGTAGTGTTGCTATAAAAAAGAAATTTCCCCGAAATTCGGGTAATTTACCCCACAGGACCAAAAAAGGTGACAAATGGAAATAAGGAGTTTTGGGAAATTATGGCTATGCAGTTCGATGAGGGTAGCTCACCCAAATGATATTTGACAATTTTCGTCGAAATCCGCTGGCAACACTGGAAGTTATGCGACTTGAAAGTTGTGGTCAGAGCCCCGTTTGGGCGCCAACTTTGTTAAAGAAATGTTGCGCTAGAGCAATAAAATATATGCCATCTGTTAGGTACTATCCTGTACTTACTCATAAACGTCTAAAGTATTTCAAAATCCAAGATGGCCGCCAAAATTTTGATATTTGAAAGTATCGAAAATATCCCCATACATTTTCCTATACAAAACGAATGAATACTGCAGGCCTATATAAAACCGTGGTCAATGCTTCCAATAATCGATGTCCATCGACAATTATAACGAGGCCGAAGGCCGAGCATCCACCCGCGAGGCCGCAGGCCGAGCTCCGCGTAGGGCGAAGCCCGAAGCGACCCCCCCGCGAGGCCGTAGGCCGAGCTCCGCGTAGGGCGAAGCCCGAAGCGTCCCACCCGCGAGGCCGCAGGCCGAGCTCCGAGTAGGGCGAAGCCCGAAGCGTCCCCCTTGGCAACCACCCGAGCAACCATCAACAACCACCCGCGAGGCCGCAGGCCGAGCTCCGCGTAGGGCGAAGCCCGAAGCGACCCTCCCGCGAGGCCGTAGGCCGAGCTCCGCGTAGGGCGAAGCCCGAAGCGTCCCACCCGCGAGGCCGCAGGCCGAGCTCCGCGTAGGGCGAAGCCCGAAGCGTCCCACCCGCGAGGCCGCAGGCCGAGCTCCGCGTAGGGCGAAGCCCGAAGCGTCAACCTTGGCAACCACCCGAGCAACCATCAACAACCACCCGCGAGGCCGCAGGCCGAGCTCCGCGTAGGGCGAAGCCCGAAGCGACCATCCCGCGAGGCCGTAGGCCGAGCTCCGCGTAGGGCGAAGCCCGAAGCGTCCCACCCGCGAGGCCGCAGGCCGAGCTCCGCGTAGGGCGAAGCCCGAAGCGTCAACCTTGGCAACCACCCGAGCAACCATCAACAACCACCCGCGAGGCCGCAGGCCGAGCTCCGCGTAGGGCGAAGCCCGAAGCGACCATCCCGCGAGGCCGTAGGCCGAGCTCCGCGTAGGGCGAAGCCCGTAGCGTCCCACCCGCGAGGCCGTAGGCCGAGCTCCGCGTAGGGCGAAGCCCGAAGCGTCCCCCTTGCCAAGCGGATACAATACGACCATCTGTGTCGCCTAAATAACCTTGGCGAGGTCGAAGACCGAGCCTAATGCGAGGCCATAGGCCGAGCTCCGCGTAGGGCGAAGCCCGGAGCGTCCCCACGCCAGCAAAAGCTAAAAGGAAAATGCGTATACGCTCCGAATAAGAATGAATTTTTGAAATCTATATAAAGATGATAACACTTGTCTTTTGAAGTACGTCTTTATTTAGTGCCAGGCCTACGGTCATTTGGGGTATTGCATGCTCTATATTTATAATCAGTTTAACAACTTTAAATCAAACTATTATCGAAACATGTCCATTTCATAACGTTTTGAATTTATACCTTTCGGGCGTCGCTTGATTTACAAGTGGCAAGACAAATTACATTGCACGCACACCAAATTGCAAAAGAAACAAACAAAATAAAGACTTTAGTTAGTTGCGCCGCCTCCAAACCTACATTAAAAAGGAAGCCCCGCGGGCCGCTCGCGGCCCGCGCACCCACGCACCTACTAGTTACTATAATATATATAGCTGCATTACCACTGACTGACTGACTGACACGTGTTTTGAGGAACCTGGAGGGGGTGGGGGTGGGGTGGGGGGTTGGTTGTATAGATTTTGGGGATGTAATGTGCGGAAAAATATAGCGGTCCCCCTGGGGGGTGTTTATCTTGGGGTCACTATGGTGAACTCTGAGATGCGTAGTCCGATTTGGACCAAATTTGAAACAAATGTAAAAAATACAATCTAATAAAAGATTTTTTATTTAATTTTCAAAAAAACAAAATGGCGGCCGAGTTATAAGAAAAAAAGTGGGGGGGACCAAAAAGACCCAAAAGTAGGGTACTGGTAAATCGAGTTGGGTGAGCCGTAGGGAGGGGTGCAATATGTCGTTGGAATGGGTAAATCCTCTACATTACCCAAAAAAATGGGGGGTTAAAAAAAACAAAATGGCCGACGAGTTGTGAGCGATTGAAAAAAAGGGAGGGAAATCACGAGTGGGCAAAGCGATATTACGCACAGATGGCAACACCGCAGAGCTTCGGCTTGTATGGGGCGGTTGTAGGTCTCGGGGAGTAGTGTTGCCAGGAAAAAAAAAATTCCCCGAAATATGGGTAATTTACCCCACAGGGTCCAAAAATGTGACAAATGGAAATAGGGACTTTAGGAAAATTCTGGGTATGCAGTCCGATGAGGTTGGCCCACCCAAATGACATTTGGGTATTTTCATCGAAATCCGCTGGCAACACTGAGATTGGCGAATTTTTTAAAATTTTCGCGAGTTGCCAACTTTGGATGGCAACTTTGTTAGACCAAGTGTGAGCTAGCGCAACGGTTTAAATGCAGTTTGTTGGGAAATTTAGTCTAGATAAAAAGAAAAATAAGGAATTTTTTTTAAAAACAAAATGGCGGCGAGATGGGAGACAAAATTTTAAAAAGTTGAAAGATTGGGAATTTTCAAATCGATATTACTCCCAGATGCCAACGCCGCAGAGCTTCGGCTTGTATGGGCCGGATGTAGGTCTCGGGACGTAGTGTTGCCAGGAAAAAGAAATTTCTCAAAAAGTCCGGTAATTTACCCCACAGGGTCCAAAAATGTGACAAATGTAAATAAGGACTTCAGGGAAATTCTGGGTATGCAGTCTGGTGAGATTGGTCCACCCAAATGACATTTGGGTATTTTCATCGATATCCGCTGGCAACACTGGGATTGGAGAATTTTTCAAATTTTTGGGAATGGTCAGATAAATTGAGTTAGTTTGTTCTACCAAGTTTTAGCTAGCGAAAAAGTTTAAATGCAGTTTGTCGGGCAATATAGTCCAGATAACCAGAAAAATCCGAAAAGTGGGAAAAAAACAAAATGGCGGCGAGTTGGGTAATAAGATGGTAAAAAGTACAATAATTGGGAATTTTCAAAGCGATATTACTCGCAGATGGCGCCAATTTAGAGCTTCGGTTTGTATGGGGCGGTTGTAGGTCTCGGGGAGTAGTGTTGCCAGGAAAAAAAAAATTCCCAGAAATCGGGGTAATTTACCCCACAGGACCGAAAAAGGTGGCAAATGGAAATAGGGACTTTAGGAAAATTCTGGGTATGCAGTCCGATGAGGTTGGCCCACCCAAATGACATTTGGGTATTTTCATCGAAATCTGCTGGCAACACTGGGATTGACGACGCTTTGAAATTTTTGGGAATGGTCAGATAAATTGAGTTAGTTTGTTCTACGAAGTTTTAGCTAGCGAAATAGTTTAAATGCCATTTGTTAGGTAATATAGTCCAGATAGCCAGAAAAATCCGAAAAGTGGGAAAATGAAAATGGCGGAGAGAGTGGAGGTAAAAGTGTAAAAAGTACCAAAAAAAGGAATTTTCAACGCGATATTTCTCACAGATGGTGCCACTTTAGAGAATCGATTTGTATGGGGCGGTTGTGGGTCTCTAGACGTAGTGTTGCCACGAAAAAGAATTTTCCCAGAAATTCGGGTAATTTACCCCACAGGTCCCAAAAAGGTGAAAAATGGAAATAAGGACTTTACGGAAATTCTGAGTATGCATTTCGATGAGGGTAGCTCACCCAAATGATATTTGACAATTTTCGTCGAAATCGCACGGCAACACTGGAACTTATGCGACTTGAAAGTTGTGCTCAGAGCCCCGTTTGGGCGCCAACTTTGTTAAAGAAATGTTGCGCTAGAGCAATAAAATATATGCCATCTGTTAGGTAATGTCCTGTACTTACTCATAAAAGTTTAAAGTATTTCAAAATCCAAGATGGCCGCCAAAATTTTGACATCCGAACGAATCGAAAATTTCCCCATACATTTTCCTATACAAAACGAATGAGTACTGCAGGTCTATAAAAAACCGTGGTCAATGCTTCCAATAATCGATGTCCATCGACAATTATCACGAGGCCGAAGGCCGAGCACCCACCCGCGAGGCCTTAGGCCGAGCTCCGCGTAGGGCGAAGCCCGAAGCGTTCCCCCCGCGAGGCCGTAGGCCGAGTTCCGCGTAGGGCGAAGCCCGAAGCGTCCCACCCGCGAGGCCGTAGGCCGAGCTCCGCGTAGGGCGAAGCCCGAAGCGTCCCACCCGCGAGGCCGTAGGCCGAGCTCCGCGTAGGGCGAAGCCCGAAGCGTCCCACCCGCGAGGCCGTAGGCCGAGCTCCGCGTAGGGCGAAGCCCGAAGCGTCCCCTTGCCAAGCGGATACAATACGACCGTCTGTGTCGCCTAAATAACCTTGGCGAGGTCGAAGACCGAGCCCAAAGCGAGGCCATAGGCCGAGCTCCGCGGAGGGCGAAGCCCGGAGCGTCCCCACGCCAGCAAAAGCGAAAAGGAAAATGCGTATACGCTCCGAATCAGAATAAATTTTTGAAATCTATATAAAGATGATAACACTTGTCTTTTGAAGTACGTCTTCATTTAGTGCCAGGCTTTCGGTCATTTGGGGTATTGCATGCTCTATATTTATAATCAGTTAACAACTTTAGATCAAACTATTGTCGAAACATGTCAATTTCATAACGTTTTGAATTTATACCATTCGGGCGTCGCTTGATTTACAAGTGGCAAGACAAATTGCATTGCACGCACACCCAAATGCACAATGAACAAACCCAGATAAAATCATAGTTAGTTGCGCCGCCTCCAAACCTACATTAAAAAGGAAGCCCCGCGGGCCGCTCGCGGCCCGCGCACCCACGCACCTACTAGTTAATAATATATATAGCTGCATTACCACTGACTCACTGATTGACACGTGTTTTGAGGAAACTGGAGGGGGTGGGGGTGGGGTGGGGGGTTGGTTGTATAGACTTTGGGGATGTGACGTGCGGAAAAATATAGCGGTCCCCCTGGGGGTTGTTTATCTTGGGGTCACTATGGTGAACTCTGTGATGCGTAGTCCGATTTGGACCAAATTTGAAACACATGTAAAGAATAGCATCTAATTGCGAATTTTTTTTTTGGTTTTCAAAAAAACAAAATGGCGGCCGAGTTATAAGAAAAAAAGTGGGGGGTCGCGGAAAGACCCAAAAGTAGGGTACTGGTAAATCGAGTTGGGTGAGCCGTAGGGAGGGGTGCAATATGTCGTTGGAATGGGTAAATCCTCTACTTTACCCAAAAAAATGGGGGGTTAAAAAAAACAAAATGGCCGACGAGTTGTGAGCGATTGAAAAAAAGGGAGGGAAATCACGAGTGGGCAAAGCGATATTACTCCCAGATGGCAACACCGCAGAGCTTTGGCTTGTATGGGGCGGTTGTAGGTCTCGGGGAGTAGTGTTGCCAGGAAAAAAAAAATTCCCCGAAAGCGGGGTAATTTACCCCACAGGACCGAAAAAGGTGACAAATGGAAATAGGGACTTTACGAAAATTCTGGGTATGCAGTCCGATGAGGTTGGCCCACCCAAATGACATTTGGGTATTTTCATCGAAATCCGCTGGCAACACTGGGATTGGCGAATTTTTTAAAATTTTCGGCAGTTGCCAACTTTGGAGGGCAACTTTGTTAGACCAAGTTTGAGCTAGCGCAATGGTTTAAATGCAGTTTGTTGGGAAATTTAGTCCAGATAAAAAGAAAAATAAGGAATTTTTTTTAAAAACAAAATGGCGGCGAGTTGGGAGACAAAATTTTAAAAAGTTGAAAAATTGGCAATTTTCAAAGCGATATTACTCCCAGACGGCGCCACTTTAGAGAATCGCTATGTATGGGTCAATTGTAGGTTTTGAGGCGTAGTGTTGCCAGGAAAAAGAAATTTCCCAAAAAGTCGGGTAATTTACCCCACAGGGTCCAAAAATGTGACAAATGGAAATAAGGACTTTAGGGAAATTCTGGGTATGCAGTCTGGTGAGATTGGTCCACCCAAATGACATTTGGGTATTTTCATCGATATCCGCTGGCAACACTGGGATTGGCGAATTTTTCAAATTTTTGGGAATGGTCCGATAAATTGAGTTAGTTTGTTCTACCAAGTTTTAGCTAGCGAAAAAGTTTAAATGCAGTTTGTCGGGCAATATAGTCCAGATAACCAGAAAAATCCGAAAAGTGGGAAAAAAACAAAATGGCGGCGAGTTGGGTAATAAGATGGTAAAAAGTAGAAAAATTGGGCATTTTCAAAGCGATATTACTCCCAGATGCCAACGCCGCAGAGCTTCGGTTTGTATGGGCAGGATGTAGGTCTCAGGACGTAGTATTGCCGTGAAAAAGAATTTTCCCCGAAATCGGGGTAATTTACCCTACAGGACCCAAAAAGGTGACAAATGGAAATAAGGACTTTAGGGAAATTCTGAGTATGCAGTTTGGTGAGCTTTGGCCACTCAAATGACATTTGGGTATTTTCATCGAAATCCGCTGGCAACACTGGGATTGGCGACGCTTTGAAATTTTTGGGAATGGTCAGATAAATTGAGTTAGTTTGTTCTACCAAGTTTTAGCTAGCGAAAAAGTTTAAATGCTATTTGTTAGGTAATATAGTCCAGATAGCCAGAAAAATCCGAAAAGTGGGAAAATCTAAATGGCGGAGAGAGTGGAGGTAAATGTGTAAAAAGTACCAAAAAAATGAATTTTCAACGCGATATTTCTCACAGATGGTGCCACTTTAGAGAATCGCTATGTATGGGTCAGTTGTAGCTTTCGGGGCGTAGTGTTGCCACGAAAAAGAATTTTCCCAGAAATTCGGGTAATTTACCCCACAGGTCCCAAAAAGGTGACAAATGGAAATAAGGACTTTACGGAAATTCTGAGTATGCAGTTCGATGAGGGTAGCTCACCCAAATGATATTTGACAATTTTCGTCGAAATCGCACGGCAACACTGGAAGTTATGCGACTTGAAAGTTGTGGTCAGAGCCCCGTTTGGGCGCCAACTTTGTTAAAGAAATGTTGCGCTAGAGCAATAAAATATATGCCATCTGTTAGGTACTATCCTGTACTTACTCATAAAAGTCTAAAGTATTTCAAAATCCAAGATGGCCGCCAAAATTTTGATATTTGAACGTATCGAAAATTTCCCCATACATTTTCCTATACAAAACGAATGAGTACTGCAGGTCTATATAAAACCGTGGTCAATGCTTCCAATAATCGATGTCCATCGACAATTATCACGAGGCCGAAGGCCGAGCACCCACCCGCGAGGCCGCAGGCCGAGCTCCGCGTAGGGCGAAGCCCGAAGCGACCCCCCCGCGAGGCCGTAGGCCGAGCTCCGCGTAGGGCGAAGCCCGAAGCGTCCCTCCCGCGAGGCCGTAGGCCGAGCTCCGCGTAGGGCGAAGCCCGAAGCGACCCCCCCGCGAGGCCGTAGGCCGAGCTCCGCGTAGGGCGAAGCCCGAAGCGACCCCCCCGCGAGGCCGTAGGCCGAGCTCCGCGTAGGGCGAAGCCCGAAGCGACCCCCCGCGAGGCCGTAGGCCGAGCTCCGCGTAGGGCGAAGCCCGAAGCGTCCCACCCGCGAGGCCGTAGGCCGAGCTCCGCGTAGGGCGAAGCCCGAAGCGTCCCCCTTGCCAAGCGGATACAATACGACCGTCTGTGTCGCCTAAATAACGTTGGCGAGGTCGAAGACCGAGCCTAATGCGAGGCCATAGGCCGAGCTCCGCGGAGGGCGAAGCCCGGAGCGTCCCCACGCCAGCAAAAGCTAAAAGGAAAATGCGTATACGCTCCGAATAAGAATGAATTTTTGAAATCTATATAAAGATGATAACACTTGTCTTTTGAAGTACGTCTTTATTTAGTGCCAGGCCTACGGTCATTTGGGGTATTGCATGCTCTATATTTATAATCAGTTTAACAACTTTAAATCAAACTATTATCGAAACATGTCCATTTCATAACGTTTTGAATTTATACCTTTCGGGCGTCGCTTGATTTACAAGTGGCAAGACAAATTACATTGCACGCACACCAAATTGCAAAAGAAACAACCCAGATAAAATCATAGTTAGTTGCGCCGCCTCCAAACCTACATTAAAAAGGAAGCCCCGCGGGCCGCTCGCGGCCCGCGCACCCACGCACCTACTAGTTACTATAATATATATAGCTACAATACCACTGACTGACTCACTGATACGTGGATTGAGGAACCTGGAGTGTGTGGGGGTGTGGTGGGGGGTTGGTTGTATAGATTTTGGGGATGTGATGGGCGGAAAAATATAGCGGTCCCCCTGGGGGGTGTTTATCTTGGGGTCACTATGGTGAACTCTGAGATGCGTAGTCCGATTTGGACCAAATTTGGTAGGTTTGTAAAGAATAACATCTAATAAAAAAAATTTTTTTTGGTTTTCAAAAAAACAAAATGGCGGCCGAGTTATAAGAAAAAAAGTGGGGGGGACGAAAAAGACCCAAAAGTAGGGTACTGGTAAATCGAGTTGGGTGAGCCGTAGGGAGGGGTGCAATATGTCGTTGGAATGGGTAAATCCTCTACTTTACCCAAAAAAATGGGGAGTAAAAAAAAAAAAAATGGCCGACGAGTTGTGAGCGATTGAAAAAAAGGGAGGGAAATCACGAGTGGGCAAAGCGATATTACTCCCAGATGGCAACACCGCACAGCTTCGGCTTGTATGGGGCGGTTGTAGGTCTCGGGGAGTAGTGTTGCCAGGAAAAAAAAATTTCCCCGAAATCTGGGTAATTTACCCCACAGGGTCAAAAAAGGTGGCAAGTAGAAATAGAGACTTTAGGGAAATTCTGGGTATGCAGTCCGATGAGGTTGGCCCACCCAAATGACATTTGGGTATTTTCATCGAAATCCGCTGGCAACACTGGGATTGGCGAATTTTTTAAAATTTTCGCGAGTTGCCAACTTTGGAGGGCAACTTTGTTAGACCAAGTTTGAGCTAGCGCAACGGTTTAAATGCAGTTTGTTGGGAAATTTAGTCTAGATAAATAGAAAAATAAGGAAATTTTTTAAAAAACAAAATGGCGGCGAGATGGGAGACAAAAATTTAAAAAGTTGAAAAATTGGGAATTTTCAAATCGATATTACTCCCAGATGCCAACGCCGCAGAGCTTCGGCTTGTATGGGCCGGATGTAGGTCTAGGGACGTAGTGTTGCCAGGAAAAAGAAATTTCCCAAAAAGTCGGGTAATTTACCCCACAGGGTCCAAAAATGTGGCAAATGGAAATAGGGACTTTACGAAAATTCTGGGTATGCAGTCCGATGAGGTTGGCCCACCCAAATGACATTTGGGTATTTTCATCGATATCCGCTGGCAACACTGGGAGTGGCGAATTTTTCAAATTTTTGGGAATGGTCAGATAAATTGAGTTAGTTTGTTCTACCAAGTTTTAGCTAGCGAAAAAGTTTAAATGCCATTTGTTAGGTAATGTAGTCCAGATAGCCAGAAAAATCCGAAAAGTGAGAAAAAAACAAAATGGCGGCGAGTTGGGTAATAAGATGGTAAAAAGTAGAAAAATTGGGAATTTTCAAAGCGATATTACTCCCAGATGCCAACGCCGCAGAGCTTCGGTTTGTATGGGCCGGATGTAGGTCTCGGCACGTAGTATTGCCGTGAAAAAGAATTTTCCCCGAAATCGGGGTAATTTACCCCACAGGACCCAAAAAGGTGACAAATGGAAATAAGGACTTTAGGGAAATTCTGAGTATGCAGTTTGGTGAGCTTTGGCCACTCAAATGACATTTGGGTATTTTTATCGGAATCAGCTGGCAACACTGGGATTGGCGACGCTTTGAAATTTATGGGAATGGTCAGATAAATTGAGTTAGTTTGTTCTACCAAGTTTTAGCTAGAGAAAAAGTATAAATGCAGTTTGTCGGGTAATATAGTCCAGATAGCCAGAAAAATCCGAAAAGTGGGAAAATCAAAATGGCGGAGAGAGTGGAGGTAAAAGTGTAAAAAGTACCAAAAAAAGGAATTTTCAACGCGATATTTCTCACAGATGGCGCCACTTTAGAGAATCGCTATGTATGGGTCAGTTGTAGCTTTCGGTGCGTAGTGTTGCTATAAAAAAGAAATTTCCCCGAAATTCGGGTAATTTACCCCACAGGACCAAAACAGGTGAAAAATTTAAATAAGGAGTTTTGGGAAATTATGGGTATGCAGTTCGATGAGGGTATCTCACCCAAATGATATTTGATAATTTTCGTCGAAATCCGCTGGCAACACTGGAAGTTATGCGACTTGAAAGTTGTGGTCAGAGCCCCGTTTGGGCGCCAACTTTGTTAAAGAAATATTGCGCTAGAGCAATAAAATATATGCCATCTGTTAGGTACTATCCTGTACTTACTCATAAAAGTTTAAAGTATTTCAAAATCCTAGATGGCCGCCAAAATTTTGATATCTGAAAGTATCGAAAATTTCCCCATACATTTTCCTATACAAAACGAATGAGTACTTGCAAGTCTATATAAAACCGTGGTCAATGCTTCCAATAATCGATGTCCATCGACAATTATCACGAGGCCGAAGGCCGAGCACCCACCCGCGAGGCCGTAGGCCGAGCTCCGCGTAGGGCGAAGCCCGAAGCGTCCCACCCGCGAGGCCGTAGGCCGAGCTCCGCGTAGGGCGAAGCCCGAAGCGTCCCACCCGCGAGGCCGTAGGCCGAGCTCCGCGTAGGGCGAAGCCCGAAGCGTCCCACCCGCGAGGCCGTAGGCCGAGCTCCGCGTAGGGCGAAGCCCGAAGCGTCCCCCTTGCCAAGCAGATACAATACGATCATCTGTGTCGCCTAAACAACCTTGGCGAGGTCGAAGACCGAGCCCAATGCGAGGCCATAGGCCGAGCTCCGCGGAGGGCGAAGCCCGGAGCGTCCCCACGCCAGCAAAAGCGAAAAGGAAGATGCGTATGCGCTCCGAATCAGAATGAATTTTTAAAATCTATATAAAGATGATAACACTTGTCTTTTGAATTACGTCTTTATTTAGTGCCAGGCCTTCGGGCATTTGGGGTATTGCATGCTCTATATTTATAATCAGTTAACAACTTTAAATCAAACGCTTATCGAAACAGATTAATTTCATACCGTTTTGAATTTTAAAATTTCGGGCGTCGCTTGATTTTAAAGTGGCAAGACAAATTACATTGCACGCACACCAAATTGCAAAAGAAACAACCAAAATAAAAAATTAGTTAGTTGCGCCGCCTCCAAACCTACATTAAAAAGGAAGCCCCGCGGGCCGCTCGCGGCCCGCGCACCCACGCACCTACTAGTTACTAATATATATAGCTCGATTACCACTGACTCACTCACTGACTGACTCACTGATTGACACGCCCGTTTAGTCTGAAGGAGTTCCCGGAGGTGAAAGTCATGTAGGGGGGAGTTGTATAGTTTAGTGATTGGACCAGAGGAAAACTATAGGGAAGTGAAAAAAACAAAATGGCGGCGAGTCACGTGATGCCATCTCCGCCATTTTCTAACCGATTTCGTTCAAATTTGGAACATGCGTCACATGGTCCACCTACTTTGTGATGAAATTGAAAAACAAAAGAAAAACAAAATGGCGGCGGAAATATAGCCGATTGAAAATTTGGACATTTCAGACCAAACTTTGACGAATTAGCTGGCCTAGCACGAGCGCATGAGGAATATCCAACCAATTCCACTTCGTAGCACATATGATGTAGTATACCAGAAAATTGTCAATTTTTGGAAAAACAAAATGGCGGACGAGCAGTAAACCATAATATTTTCTCCATAAATTTTCCTATACGAAACGAAAGGATTACTGGCGTGCGGTAAATATCTATCAGTAACTATAGCGAGGCCGAAGGCCGAGCACCCTCTCGCGAGGCCGAAGGCCGAGCTCCGCGTAGGGCGAAGCCCGAAGCGATAGAACACCGCGAGGCCGTAGGCCGAGCTCCGCGTAGGGCGAAGCCCGAAGCGTCCCCTTGCCAAGCAGAAACATCTCCCCACCTTCCAAGTAACTTTTGCGAGGCCGAAGGCCGAGCCGGCCTGCGAGGCCATAGGCCGAGCTCCGCGTAGGGCGAAGCCCGAAGCGTCCCCTTGCCAAGCAGAAACAACTCCCCACCTTCCAAGTAATTTTTGCGAGGCCGGAGGCCGAGCCGGCCTGCGAGGCCATAGGCCGAGCTCCGCGTAGGGCGAAGCCCGAAGCGTCCCCTTGCCAAGCAGAAAAAAACTACCTAACTTCCAAGTAACTTTTGCGAGGCCGAAGGCCGAGCCGGGCTGCGAGGCCATAGGCCGAGCTCCGCGTAGGGCGAAGCCCGGAGCGTCCCCACGCTACTACTACGATAATGTTTATTTAGTTGCGGCGCCTACAACACGAAAACAAAGCAGTCTCGCGGGCCGCGCGCGGCCCGCGCACCATGCAACACCTAGTTTATTCCTATATTGGTGCTTCCTCTTTGATGCCATCTGGTTTCGAAGATTAGTGATTATTATAGCAATCAGTCACGATAATGCCACACGGAGTTGAGGGCTAGTACGCGCAAGCATTAGCGATCGGCGTGACGTCGGCGAGCTGTCAAAATATGGCTGTCAGACGCAACATTTCACGACTACACGTTTGCGGCCGACCTTTCATATATGACTCTCAACTGTGTCTCGGCGTCATTTTGGCGTGGCGTGGGCGCGGCGCGTTACAACGAAGATGTGCTAAAGGGGCTGGTACTTACTTACTCTTTATGCCATCTGGCATAACTCCATAAACCATGATAATATGCTTTAGCGTTTACATATTTTTTTATTTTCATGAACTATTCAGTTGTAAATTCAATATGCGTCCATTGCTAGAGTTATTAATTTTATTAAATTGTTTTAACTTTCATGTTAAGCATTTTTACTGTGGACGTATATTTTACGAAAGTATTCAATATAAGTCCATACGCATCGGTTGCGCAGTGGTCGGATCACTAGACTTACGATACGGATAACCTGTGGATTAACTTAAGTCACCTTTATTACTAACAGCGTAAGAGTAGAACCCGTAAAGCCTCATTAATCGAATCCCGCTCTCTCTCCGGCCGAAACATATTTCAAAAACTTTATTAAAGCATCCAATGCATTTTTCCTACCGTGTAATACGAATTCTTTTTCATTTTTAACCGGATTTATCCGGTTTTTCAGTGTGAAATGTAAGACAGCTATGGTTTTAGAGATGCATTGTTGTGCGGATCTGTTTCTCTATTTAGCTTGTATTTGTTGCAGTTGTCTGAGCAAGAACGTGTTGAATGACTTCTGTTATTTGTAGTTTATCTTTTTCAATTTCAACTTTTTGTAACAAGCAGCGATCTTTTTCCCAGCTGTATAGTATATCTACTCTAATATTTCTTTCAGTCTGTTCTGCCATTAATGTAGGAATAATAATAATATAAATATAACTAGGTGTTGCATGGTGCGCGGGCCGCGCGCGGCCCGCGAGACTGCTTTGTTTTCATGTTGTAGGCGCCGCAACTAAATAAACATTATCGTAGCAGTAGCGTGGGGACGCTCCGGGCTTCGCCCTACGCGGAGCTCGGCCTATGGCCTCGCAGCCCGGCTCGGCCTTCGGCCTCGCAAAAGTTACTTGGAAGGTAGGTAGTTTTTTTCTGCTTGGCAAGGGGACGCTTCGGGCTTCGCCCTACGCGGAGCTCGGCCTATGGCCTCGCAGGCCGGCTCGGCCTTCGGCCTCGCAAAAAATACTTGGAAGGTGGGGAGTTTTTTCTGCTTGGCAAGGGGACGCTTCGGGCTTCGCCCTACGCGGAGCTCGGCCTATGGCCTCGCAGCACGGCTCGGCCTTCGGCCTCGCAAAAGTTACTCGGAGGGTGGGGAGTTGTTTCTGCTTGGCAAGGGGACGCTTCGGGCTTCGCCCTACGCGGAGCTCGGCCTACGGCCTCGCGGTGTTCTATCGCTTCGGGCTTCGCCCTACGCGGAGCTCGGCCTTCGGCCTCGCTATAGTTACTGATAGATATTTACCGCACGCCAGTAATCCTTTCGTTTCGTATAGGAAAATTTATTGAGAAAATATTATGGTTGGCTACTCGTCCGCCATTTTGTTTTTCCAAAAAATGACAATTTTCTGGTATACTGCATCATATGTGCTACGAAGTGGAATTGGTTGGATCTTCCTCATGCGTTCGTGCTAGGCCAGCTAATTCGTCAAAGTTTGGTCTGAAATGTCCAAATTTTCAATCGGCTATATTTCCGCCGCCATTTTGTTTTTCTTTTGTTTTTCAATTTCATCACAAAGTAGGTGGACCATGTGACACGCGTTCCAAATTTGAACGAAATCGGTTGGAAAATGGCGGAGATGGCATCACGTGACCCGCCGCCATCTTGTTTTTTTCACTTCCCTATAGTTTTCCTCTGGTCCAATCACTAAACTATACAACTCCCCCCTACATCACTTTCACCTCCGGGAACTCCTTCAGACTAAACGGGCGTGTCAATCAGTGAGTCAGTCAGTCAGTCAGTCAGTCAGTGAGTGGTAGTCGAGCTATATATATTAGTAATAATCGATGCATTTTAATTTAAATATGATACTTAGATAGAAATTTCATAATAAATAAGTTGACAATTGTATTTTTGGACTAAGAAATATCAACCTAATAATGTAGTAACAATGCTTTAATAGTGTAATATTTGCATGTCATTATTATAATATGGCAAGATGTGCTTTGGACATATTTCATGTATTTAGCACCTTCTATTGTAACCACATTTTAAGCAAATAAAAATATCTTATCTTATCATTATAGTCCGATAAATCTAACTTATTTGAACGAATTAAATTATAACTCGAATATAAAAATTGGATGTGATAGTACACATGGACTCTCGATGCTTTGTATAATATCCCACCAAAAAAGTGGTATATTATACGCAGTAGAATAGTTCGTTTTTTTAAAGTAGTTATATTAATCAGTAGTAAATTCTGTATTTATTTAATTCAGTGTAAAGGCTTATACTTACATTTCATCAGATTTGTAACATCTACTATTTTCAAAAAAAAAAACATCAATCTTTTTTTCTGCTATCACCTATTTTTTTTTACCAATGATATATTTTCGGGAGAACATACTTACATTTTTGCTATTGATTGGTTTTTATATCAATCAATATCATAAATGTATTATGATTGTTATCGGAGTCTAATCGTACTTTAATTACCTATAATGAGCCATGTTTGATCGTATCTAATATTTCAAAGGCATATATTTTACGGTTTAAATGTAGATCAGCGTTTCTCAACCTTTATAAAAAAAAAAATATTTTTATTTAAGACCCTTTTTTTACATCCATATTTTGTTAGTAAATACTTAAATAACTATGTTAGTACATACTGGTGCGTGCAGGCCGGTCCAGTGTCTGAGAAATCGACTACACGGTCGAAACACGGTCAGGATACTGCTGCCGCTGGCGCGCAGCCGGCGAGGAAGCCGTCCACCTGTGCGTCAGCGAACATGCCAGTGGGTATGGCAAATATTAATGTAATTCGAAAATTTGTTTTTTTCCCGTCAGAGACGATAGCATATCATTTGCCGCATTCATCGGAGCAAAACGGCATCCTACCACTGGCTTGGCAGCATTTATGTCCCCACTGTTGAAACACTGACCTTCACTCTGGCCAGTATGCCCTTATGCTCCCATTTCACTTGGCTTTTCGTATTCGCTTATATTTGTCGTATTATGTCCACACATCGACATACTCCTGCGGGGTTACTCTCACCTCTTATAGCGATCCAGTTTAGGTTCCTAAACTGACAATTTGCTACAATGACGTCAAACGTCATTGTAGCAAGTAGCGATTTGGAACCTAAACTGGATCGCTATAAGAGGTGAAAGTAATACTGCTGATTAGTTGATCATCTGCAAATAATAAGTTTGTAATAATAAAACAGGTTTTGAGTTTTTTGCGTTTTCATACAAATATGAGCCAAAATTCGACATAAATGGCCATATCTTTTGATTGCGATAACGTAGAAGATTGATTTTTTTCACGCCTGCATGAGGTTGCAGACTTGAGTATTAGGTATTAATTTCAACTTGATACGTCTATGCGTTTCTGAGATATAGTTCTTGACAGATGGACGGACAACAAAATGACCCTTATAGGGTTCCTTGTTTTTTTCTTTTGAGACACGGATCCCTAAAAGCAGCTGAACGGCAGCGGTAGTGGTTATACATTACGTATAAAACTCTATGAGAGACAGACAGACAATTTAACGCCGCGCGGTTGCCGCTCCCTTGCTTTGCCACTGACGCTCAATTGCTGCGTTCAGTCTGTCATCTTTCATAGACTTTCATACATTACAACCAAAGCTTTTGCGGTTCCACTGCCTTTTAAAATAACATTGCCACATTTCAATGGAGCTTTGCCCCACCTACAAAACTACGAGGCCATTTTGTTGGGGACTTATTACAGGTTTTATTTGGCATAATCACAATCAGTAGGAGTTGCGAGAGTAGTAGAAAATTATAACAAAAACAATGAATAATTCGCTTCGATTTCATACTATTTTCTGAATTCTTAATTAAGCTGTTTTTTCGACTCGCAACTTGTACAAAACTTTATTTTAAACCAATAATTTTAATAAAAAACGGAGATATTTTTACATTTATTCGTTATCTTTAGTCGCCGGCGTTTAGTCGCCGACGTCGGGGCAGACCTCGGCGTAGGTGGAGAGACGATATCGTTAGATACAGGGATGGGGGGCTGGAAGAGGCTCAGGACAGGGATGGATGGAAGAGGAGGGGGGAGACCTTTGCCCAGCAGTGGGACAATTTATAGGTTCACAACAACAAAAAATTCGTTATCTTGTACATTTGTACGGTTGATGGTGGGGCAGAATCTGGCATTGTCATTTGTTTCACCTTTATACTCTTCCGAATCCCACATATATCCCAAGTTGAGAACCGATGATTTAGAGGTAGAAAGACATAAAGAAAATAATGTTCCCTTGTTAATTATTGGGTTAATGTCCACCGACATGGGGGTAACTGCGTGAAATTATAATTTCGCCCCCGAAATTACGGGTTTTGTTGTCTAGTGACCCGAAAGGGGCGGCAATGTTCAATCAACATGTCATTGACATACCCCCACCCCCGTACCACCCCTAGCATACAACACATTGAACCGAATGGTCGACGATGAATAGGTTTTTAGGTAAAAAGAAAACAAGTAATTTTTTTACAAAAATATGTAATACATAAAAACAAATAAATGATTTGATTTAAAAAAAAAAGATTTGATTTGATTGAATGACTGTTGAGATGATTCGTCCAGGGTGAAGACGCTACGCCGACTCCTCTGAAGGAAGAGAGAAGACTTTGATATTTTATGAATTACAAAGAAAATACAAAATATTTTATTTACAAGAACTTTATATTTACAGTATACTTTTCATAATGAATTCCGCATTAGGTTATACCTGTGTCGCGGTAGTTCTAATTTGCGTTACCTATCATTATATAAATAAAAAGAACTCGGTCGATAATTTGGGCCCTATCACAATCACAGTAACATTGGCAAAAGACTAGATATACGTCGAGCCCATTAATAAACTGAATAATAAATAAATAATAATCAATTGGATCGGTCGCGGTTCGTGCGTCGGTGTTTTTGAGTAAACAACACAGTTGGTCGCGTTTTGTGCGTTTAAAGACCATGTCGTCGAAAGGCCATGACTCAAGAACTGTTATAAATAAATCTATACTTAGGTACATATAATAAGACTGTAAAAAAGTTGTGTCTGTACATTGGATATTTTTTGAAAAGAATAATTGTAATGTGTTTTAGGATCGATACTAATGCCAAAACACAATTTTTTAGAATTTTTGTCTGTTTATCTGTGACTTTGTGCAAGTATCACGCCATAACTACTGAAGGGATTTTGATGGAAGTTTAACTAGGAGATAGCTGAATTATCCGGACAGCTCATAGGGTATAAGCCATGGCGGTATGTGATGTGGAAACAAGGATACAGAGAGGAAGATCTGCCTCCTGATTTCCTCCATCCTCTCCATTCTCCTCCTCTACACAAAAGAAGTTGCAGGGTACAGCTAGTAGGTAATAAATTGAATGACAATCTCGTGAATTTTTACGATACAGCGTACGATCTAATTTACCTTTGGGCATTTAGTTTTGCATAAAAACTTAATACACAAAGATGTTTTTTCCGATATTTTGTACCTACTTAGTATTTGTTGAAAACAAAATCGTTTTCCACCTTGAAGCTTCAATCACATCAACTCTGCTATATCAGGTCGATAACCTCGTCGCAGTATAGATATTGTAAGGTAGGGAAAGAGAGACAATTACTTTGCGAGCGATTTATATTAGAACGTTAAAAAAATCTTAAAACTTGGAATTCGGTCACACAATAAAAAAAATATGACATTCATTAGGTACACTCATATCTCAAACTATAAAGATACCATGTGCTAAGTCTAGAGAAATAAGCAGAAGCGATCACAATTTACACATATACTAGGAAAAAGTAGTTGTAGAGTTGAAGACAGAGATTAGTATACAGGGGTTGAGATTTTCTCAAAAACTACTGGACCGAATTTAATAATTCTTTCACAGTTACTAGTTATAACTTTTATCTATCAAACAGTGAAAGAATTTTTGCAATAGGTCAAGTAGTTTTTGAGAAAATCTCAACCTCAAAAACTCTCCTGTACTTACACCTTTCTCTGTTTTCCATCGTACCTTAGGTACAAGCAACTTCCATATTGGGAATCGAACCCAGGACCCCTTGCACAGAAGGATATTTCCAACAAAGATATACTTTCTCTAAGACGAAAATGGAGGAATCTCTGCATCGTACGGCCTAACACAGAGGAATATGTGGAGGACAGTTTTTAAGGTTGAGGTTATCTCAAAAACTACTTGACATATTGCAAAAATTCTTTCAGGTCAATGTCTACAGCGGGTGTTTTGTCTTTAATATCATCACTTTACATTAATCAGAAAATGTTCGCGAATGACAGTATGGTGAAGTTGTTGGATAATTGATGCAAGATCTGAAGTTTGGCGCTATGGTCCCACTACGAGCTTGGGAGTGAACGTAACTGTCGAGCTGCTTCGTCCAGAGTGATGACGCTACGGCGGCTCCTGTGGATGAAGACAAGAAGACGCGGATAGCCAGGGTGACGACGCTACGGCGACTCCCCTGGATGAAGAGAAGACGATATGATATGTTTAATATGGTGTAACATGACATTGGCAAATGACGAATTGTCGAGTCCATTAATAAAATAAATAATAGAAAAAGTTAAAACTATGTAGCTCTAATAGAGTGCTCGAAAGAAGCCGTGTTTGTGAAGTTTTGTGCTCTTAGCAAGGTTTCGTGTAACTCCATGCTTGCGTGGATCGTTGAGTTACTTCGTTTAGGGGGTTGGCCCTCCCAACGTAGTTACTTGTGCGTAGGTTTAGGTTAGGTTATCTTCGTATGTATGTATTTATAAGAATTCAGACATTCTATTAACATCAGACCAGGCTGTATGCCCTAGTTGGCGATGCCTTTCCCTCTGGGAAGAATTTAATTTAAAAAAAATGTGGCTCTTATAGAATTATTAAATTCGGTCCAGTAGTTTTTAAGATAATCTCAACCTTATTGATTGTATTGTCCTTTACTTTTCTCTGTCTTCGTGACATAATCCTTAAACACTTTTCGGGATGCTCTAACTAAACTGTAGCACAGCCACTACTGTATCAGCTGTAAATTGATCTCCACTCGCCATTATCAGAAAGGGTCGCGTCAGCTGCCGCGCCACCGGGGCTTGATTACTTCCCGCGTAGACGGCTAATCCGAACATCGGATCCGAACGTCATAATCCATATTATTTTCCATTTCTATAGGAATTTTGGAGACGAAAGAACGACATTTCAAGACACCTCTTCTAAGCTATTCAGCTAAAAATCTCGGAGATAAAATAGACATACAAAAAAATTGGGTGGCAGAATCGCAGCAGATGGAAGGCCATCGTCTTTACCATAGCCTAGGATATTTACTATTATACCGATAGTCATATACAAGTTTTCAGAGCTTGAGTTCGGTCTTACAACTGTCAGTTTTCATACAATTTTGATAGTCTTAACTTAAGTCTCACGCTGAGTTCGTGCTCAAAATTTTCTTCAAAGTATCCTATTAGAATATCTGGGTAAGGCAATTGATATATCCATACAGATGACTGTAAACAAGTTGAGTCTGTACATTTGAGACTTATTGAAAATAATAATTATAACTTTATTTCACACACAACTTAAGAAAAGTAGAATTAAAACTAAAACTTACGAAATGTATTAAAAACTACTAAAAAATATTAAAAAGTACCTAAATATAATTTTCAGAATTCTTGTCTGTCTGTATAACAGACTACTTGTCTTACGATGATGCGTCCATGTCGATAATATCTCTAGGTTACACGTGTCGCGAGGCAATTTTGCACTCATGTGCGGGCAGAACCCTCCTGTTATAGGTCTATGGAGTAAGTGGTCTGTGGTCTGTATAGATATTCGGGAATCACGCCGAAACTACTGCAAGGATTTTGATGGGACTTTCATTGGGAGATAGCTCTCTCTCTCTCTGGGCAACTTATAGGCTATAAACCATTGCGGTATGTGATGTGGAAGCAACTAACCAGAGAGGAAGAGCCGCCTCCCAGTACATTGAAAGTACTTCGTGGAGGTCTACAGTAACCAGCGACTTCTGTTCAAAAGTTGTTGGTAGGTACAGCTAGTATCAAAGAAACATTTAATAAGTAACACAGTAAGACGAACTAGGTCAGAATTCACGCAAGCTTATAAACATTTTGCTAACATACGACGTTAATTAAAAGAAAATACCGCCTTTGCCGTCTCAGTGAGAAATATTTCATAGTTTTTATGCAGATTTTACATTCACTAGTTTTTCTATTAACGTGACTAGTTAATTAAAATACTTTTTTTTAACTGTAGGCAGTTAACTGAGCCGATACCGGAGTGCTCACGCTAAATGTAATCGTCGCTAAGCGGGCATCTCACTCACAGTTAGGTATATGATGCAGCATAATATTAGTGACAGTTGACACATTTAACTACATTTTTTTATTATTTTTATTAATGGACTCGACAGTTCGTCATTTGCCAATGTCATGTTACAGAAAATTCAACATATTCAATAGTCTTCTATCTTCCTCCAGGGGAGTCGCAGTAGCGTCTTCACCCTGGGTAGCCGCGTCTTCATGTCTTCATCCAGAGGAGACGCTGTAGCTTCATCACTCTGGACAAGTCACGTTCACTCCCGAGCTTGTAGCGGGAACTCTTGATAAAAGCTTGAAACTTCAGATCTTGCATAAATAATCCAATAACTTCACCGTACTGTCATTTGCGAACATTTTATGATTAATTTAACGTGATATTAAACACAAAATAGCCCCTTGTAGACATTAAAAGGAAAATTATCAAATAATTTCGCAACCGTCGTTTCCCGCCATTTTCAAGAGAACCCGACATGAAAGTTGTGAAACTAAAATCGCACCTTGGTCATAGTAGACTTAGGTTATACCTCTGAATGCTTCCACGTAGGTCACACACCTATTAAAGATTAAAATATTACGAGTCGACTTTGGTCACACCCATACATACTTTTAGACTATAGTTCACCAATCCCGGAATGAATGTGCAGCGTTTTGAATTTAAAAAGGACCCATAACCTATACCAGATGTTCCTTAACACTATACTTAAAACATTTTTTTTTCTGAAGCTATGTTTTTGTAGTCATCTTAACATATCAATCATAATTTTCAAAAAGTTTGTCAACGTTAGCTACGGAATTTACATATTTACTAGCGAACAAACTTACTACATCAAGTCATAATGATTCATAGACTAGCTAGAGCCTTCATCGCACAAAGACGGTAAATCTGCCGTCAAAGACAATGGCTATCTCAGGATGAAAGGCAACATTAAGTGCATTAATAGGAGCAGCGGTCACAATGGGGTGTTAATGGAATCCAGATTTAGTTCCTGTCCAGTCACTGCTAGATTAATTGTGGGCCAGATTTGGCTCTTAAACAGATGCAACAAGGAGTAAGCAGGCAAGGTAACATGAGCTCGCTCTTACAAACGTCAAGTTATAGACAGTTTTGATATTTTCTTGCATATGCGCTATGCGAAACGAAAATCTAAATGATAAATGGAGAAAAATTTTCATCACGACCGGGATTCGAACCCGGGACCTCGCCATTCGGTGGCACGCTCTATTCCAACAGAGCCATCGTGATTCGTATCCAGATCGTGAATTTTGTCTCCATATTCTCGTCTGAGGGACGGTAGCGACATCTATCCAGTAATTGTGCAATTACTCAAATTCATGTCTAACATAGCAGTTAGAAAACATGTATTTAATTTATGACGCGTTCCTTTTTATATGTTTTGATATTTTCTTGCATATGCGCTATGCGAAACGAAAATCTAAATGATAAATGGAGAAAAATTTTCATCATAGACAGTTGTAAGAGCAAGATCACGCTAAGCTCATGCTCAAAATTATCTATAAAGCTCGGCCTAAATATCTAGTTGCCATATTCAGCTAGATTTTGAAACCACAGGTCACGACTCATCCTATCCTATGGCGATGCGAATTCACACGTATTCATAAACGTGATTTAAAGTTATTCCACCGTTTAGGCTGTCCTCTCCCTTTCTACCTTAACATTTTTAACGAAGTGTACAAGGGACAACAACACGGTTTAAGGGAAGTTAGGTTTAACTAGGTTTAATAACAGCACGTAATTATAACGTCAATCTTCCTGGTTTTAACGGCGAGTTTCGAAAAAAGTGTCCATTCATTATATTTATTGAATTGGAACTCAAATCTCAATGTCACTAATTAATTTCCCCAATAAAAAATTCCGTCGCATAATCCCTGGATTTCTAATTAATCTTTGATCCGATAAGACTGACAAGCTAATTTTTCCCATGACAAAGCTACCCTTTTCAGCTGTCTCATAGCGAAGCCCATTCTGAGATTCGTCTTGTGATGCTAGAACCGCAATTGCAACAGTCTTTGTTATCTTGAAGGGTTTGTAGAATAGCCCCTTTGAAATACTGAAGTCCCAGTCCTATTTAGGTCAGTTTGAAATTTTAACTAAAGTTTTTTGCATTCCATTCTTATTCTTAGTGCTATGAAGAATTGGTTTAGTAATATTTGTAAAGAACAAAAGTAATTATGTGCAACTATTTTTCTGATGTCACTGACTTTTTTCCTTTCGTTGACAGTTTGTGAATGGCCGGCCCTATCTGATAAATAGAGTGGTGTATTTTCATTTAACTGTAAATTTTGTGGGATAGGTTAGCGAAAGCAGAAAACAATTTATTTTGAGTTTCACCATCTCATCCCACGAGATATTCAATATTATTTTTAAAAATAATTCATGGTATGAGTTGACGAAAGAAAAAAATTATTTATTTTCAGTTTAACCATCTTAGCCCACGTGGGATAAGATCCGTGGAATGAATTGGTGCCTAACCCGTTTATTTAAATATCACGAGAAAGTTAACTATTATTTATTAGCAAGTGAAGACTTCTCATACACTCAGGCGCGCCCATATTTTTTTTTCGAATTTAGATCGAAGCTAGCACTAAGCCCGTGTGTTCTTTCAAGTATTTTTAGATCACAACGAGCGCTTTTATAATTTATCGCACGGCACGGCACGGTACGATTTTATCGTCACGGTTTAATAGGAAGACAAAATGTATGGAATAGTATGAAGACTCTTTTATATTTACGTCCACCATAACGTCATGCCGTGCACGTCTATTCCATACATTTTGCCTTCGTATCATATCGTGACGATATTAACGTGGACGATAATAACGTGCACGATAAATTATAAAAGCGCCCATTGACGTACGGACAACAGCATGTCAATGCGATTGACTTGCAGTACGATTTTAAGTCTTGCGACGTAGATAATAAGAACGGTCCAAAGTGTTACACTTGATCTGCTGTTAGCGTACGTCACGTAAAATATGGTATAATGTATGATGAGTTCTCCTGGCGGGTAATAGCATAAACTTCAACTGGCCACAGAAATGAGAATTACTTTTCTCGTGGTCTACTATCGAACTAGTACCTACTATGCGTAGGTAGGTATTTTTTTACCAAAACTCATATAAAATATCTCCGATTCTGATTACTATCACTTTCCTTATCATTCAGATTTCAAAGTTACATTGCAACAAAAACTTTTATTCACATTCCTCGTCTAACTTAATTTCAAAATATATTTCTATAGGCTTTTGAGAATGAATACGTAATTCTTCTTTTCAAACCCAGCTTACATTCATATTCGGACAAGTACCTATTTCTATTAGGAGTAAAACGTTATTAGGATAAATCGCGAGCTGCGTCCTAACAATAGGTGGAACCTAATCATTGTGTCATTTATGAACAATTCTCTCTTCTCTGAGGAATAATATTTTGCTACATAGTGTTGCTACGGCCTGCAAGCCATTGCCAAGATTGCCAAGAATTTCTTAGATGTGATGGAGTCGCTTGGGTCTGCTGAATCTAAAATCAGAGGCAGCGAATAATACCAGAATTGCTGTGTTTTCTGGTGTGAAGGCAGATATAATGTAATTACAAGCACACGAGGATTCCTATGGCCTACGGCATTCATGCACACAAGGCATTAGTCCTTAGGGCGGTATTGTGATGATGGTGATTATTTATCATCAGCTAATCTGTCGGTCAAGTGTCCGAAATAACTTGCTGCAGTTAAAAATCCAGAACAAGATCTATGGTGGGAGGTGTATGTATGGTGGGTAAGGAGTGTTGGCAGCAGACACTCTTGGCTAAAGAACTTGCATGATCAGTTCGGCTGCAGCACCGGCTCCTTGTTCCGGGAAACCGGCCAGAGGGTGAAGATTGCCATGATGTTGTACAACCTTCGATGAGAAGAGTAACGTGAAGAAGAAGACCTGTTCTTTGATGTCCCTTAAAAATTCAAAGAGCTGATAGTCAAGTCAATCCTGCCAAGCAGGCTCTTCAAACTCCAAGTATGTATGTCATATACATAAGACATCCTTCGCAGCTCCCGTATAACTTGAATGAGCACTTATTAATCTAAGACGCTTCAAAGGGAACCTTTCCTGTTTGCGTAGCTTTGGATACGCAATATTTTTCTGTTTCTGTCAGATCTCTCTATTGTTTATTATGAAGAATGGCTACGGCTTGCAAAGACAATCTAGTCTAGTAGCTTAGATATGAGATATAATATCTTCTTCTTATCAGGCTCTTACAACACATTGTTGAATACAGGTTTCTACATGAGCACCCCGACAGTTGTTTTGACAGTTCTTGTCAGTTTGACAGTTCTTGTCAGTTTGACAGTTCTTGTCAGTTTGACAGTTCTTGTCAGTTTGACAGTTCTTGTCAGTTTGACAGTTCTTGTCAGTTTGACAGTTCTTGTCAGTTTGACAGTTCTTGTTAATAAGGCGTAGGTAGATGGTTCCCTTGGACTTTTGGTCGACTCGACGACTAATAGTTCAGGTAAGTTGTCCACTCGCTCGGCCATCGGCCAAGAGATTTGTGATCGACTGGTCGACTTGACACATACCTTTTTCAGGTGCCTACAGTTTTTAAGGTGGCTGCTCGACCATTGGCCGAGATTTGTGTGGTCGAGCTGCCATATAAGTCGATTTTTCGTGATCTTTTTGTGGGATCATGGTTATTGTAACACAATACTCCATTGTCCGATTCAGGGTGCCACTCTTGCATTTTTATACTCCATCTATCTTATCAGATCTGCCCATACCACTTGGATTTAGAAACTTTAGCTCAATGTGAGTGATTCCAGGTTTCAGTAGGTCGATCTAGATTTAGTAGAATCTATCACAAACATCACAGAGCTTGCCTAAATAGAAATGTTCTTATCAACAGAGAATCGGCTATGCCTTCGGCGTCACATATGTTTTCATCTGCTTAGGTATCATCAGCTCGATTGTCTGTTAGTCACTCCTTTCTCATATTAAATATCTTTTTTTAACGGTCATCTTCGCCTAGAAATGCATGCGTTATCGGAGGCATTGCTGATTTGCTACAGACCTTGAATCTCTCTTGTGGATATACTCTGTTGTGTTGTTGATATGATCTGGTAGATGTTGGTATACACTGTGAGAAGACTTCGCAATTGCAGCTAAAACCGTTACAAACTACTGGGACACCCAATTGTTTTGCTGTTTTCCTAGGTTATTGTAACTAGCTAGGAAAACAAATAACAAAGCCAGGAAACACTTGGCTGTCCATATAGTTTTCAACGGTTACAGATGCAGTTGCGAACTCTTCTATCAGTACCGTTCTCAAAACAAGAAACAAGTTCCATGCCTCAAAACAAAACAAAAAACCGTCACGAAGAAGCACCGGCCAATTTGTACTCCATAAACATTGTCACATAAAAACGGGAGTGATCGCCCCGCGGGCATCAATCCAACTTTTTAAATTAAAGCGAGTAAAGAAACTTGGGAATAAGTCCCAAATGAAAGAAACACAGTGAGGACTTTGTAAAACAATTCGCGATTTATGGATCCCTGTTTTCAGGACTGTGTCTCTGGGATAATTTACTGGAATCTTGCGTAAATAATTTCAGCACACAAAGACTGTCTGCTGTCAAACTCAAGCGTAAGACAGAAGATGACCCACAGCGGCGGAGTGAAGAACACGGCACAATGACTCTATATTTGTATTTTTTATTAATTTGGGATGAATTTTGGCAGGGAAATGAAAATACCAGATTTTTTTAAACAAGCTCTCTTATTTATAATAGGTACTCTACATTTTGATATATATTTTGTAGGAATAACTATTTCGGTTTGGACATAATTTTCATTGTAAAAGACATGGAAGGGGTATGTTTGCGACTTTTTTTCTATCGACCTAAGTTTGTCCAATCGTGTATCGTTATTCATCAGTCCCTAAATAGACACCCCAAGATTGCTATATATTTTTTTCAGACGTTTAATTTTAGTAGTTAGTGCCGTAGCCTTCATAGAAAACTGTAAATCTGCGCATACGAAGCCTTAAGTTCAGAGCTTTGAAGCAGTGTCTCGGTGGAATAGCAATGTACAGTTTTAATACAAAGGTTTCTTTGGACGCCTTTAGGCTATCGTGTTTTAGATTTCTTTAGCCTTTAGTATCTTGTTAGGAAAATATAATGGATCAAAGAATTATAGACAATACAAATAATTGTGGAAAACAGTGTTTTCTACTTTCTATATTGAGCGACTCTTTGAAGTATGAATTTAATGCCCGTATTAATAGTCTGAGCTCAAACCCTCAAGAGCGAATTCAGCTGATACACTCTAAAGACGTGCAAGTATGTCATTTATTAATAAGCCAATCTTGAGAGCGTATCACGTGACGTCTTTCTCAAGTGGCATAACTCAAGTAATCGTCAAATCAGCAAATACGTTCTCAAGTGTGAGATTGACAGTTATATTGAGAACTGAGTTTTGTTTAATACGGCGTTACTACCGTGATACCCGATTCCCAAACGCGCACGGCGCGCACCTAAGTTACGTTTATTAATAGGAAGCCATTTTGAGGTCGTTCTCAAGATTGACTTTTGAGCTGATAGTGATTTATTAATACGGGCCTAGGAGTGTCCAATTCTGAGCCTTTCTTATAGAGTCTATTGTGGTCAAAGTCGATAGGTGCGTCGCATGAGATATCCCTTCGGTTTATTTAATTTTTGCTGTCAGACATTTTGGATTTCTATTTTGCTTTAACAGATTAACTACTTACAGGTATCTACTTTTCATACATATATTTTTTTAATTCTTATTTTTACCTTTTTATACTCTTTTTTAATATCTCCAATGTAAATAGGTACATAATAGTTTGTTTTAGTAAATAAATAAGATAATGTACCTGAGTGTGAGTCTCAACTATAAAGGTTAGCTAAGGTTTATAGATTTTTACCTATTAAGTTCATTCTAGAAACAAAGACGATGCATTTCTTCTCTGGACATTTAAAATCTTCTAAATAAACAAAATTCACAAAGAAGTAAAAACGAACACGGAAACAATCGTGAACTGTTCAATGAAGAATGTAAAGATTCTTAGTCAGCCGTAACGTAACCAATAGCAATATCCACACACATCAGAATATCAAATGATACGAAACAACAATACGTTTTGGAAGTGTGCCTGTGGGACTGTACTAAAGGGCCCGCCACACACTGCAATGAGGATAAAGAATAACTAAGCCTTACTTATAATCGATTATTAAAATTAATGCCTTGTTCAACAATTGTTTTAAAAAAATAGTAATCAACTCCTGAAGAACCGAATAAGTAGATGTCAGTTTAAATAACGTCGTAATTAACAAAATGGCGGACCGAATTCGGAACAGCTGATACATTTGACACTGCTGATTACTTTTTTAAGGACTTTGGAGTAGGCATTACCCCTATTTTTATGCAAATTTTCGTTCTTTTTTTGAATTCATTCAGCAGTGTTACCGTACCTAAATATTTGTTGGTGTTTAAAATGACGATTAGCTAAAATAATGATTAGTTAATAGGTATGTTGCTTAGCGCTTGATTAGTGTTTTTTTTTATAAGTAAGAGGGTAAGTAAAAAAACCGGCCAAGTCGGACTCGCGCACCGAGGTTCCGTGCAACGCAACAACTTCGCTCTAACGAAAAGATAAACTAGATTTAGAGACCAACTTATCTTTGCCATTATCACAATATGTCCATGCATCGACACATACTCCTTATTAGGTGATCATCTGCAAATCTAAGTTTGTAATAAGAAAAAAAATGATGTAACTACAAATTTGCAGTTTTCGGATTTTTCCTTTACTTGTGATATAAGACCTAGCTGCCAAGTTTCATGATTCTGAAACTGGAATGTCTTTTGAAGTGTTTCCAGCTCCGTATTACTGTTTTTAAAACGATGAGATGACATATTAAACGAAGACGGCGCTTACCGGGGCAGTATACTTAATTCACCTGGGGTAATTCACCCGGGTGCATTAAGGGCTTATTCCACCTTGGTCATAGTAGACTTAGGTCACACCTTGGAATGCTTCCACGTAGATCACACCTATTAAAGATTAAAAGTGCACTATTAGCAGACTCGATACACCCAGGTAATTTCCATGTGCATTAAGTACACTAAAATAGACTTTAATCACTCAGGGTGATATCGGGCGATGTGATAACTGTCACTCTGATTCCGTAAAATCATTTAATCGTTTTGAGAACAGGTGCGCGAGGCGTAAGTTCAGGTTTACATTTGTGTGAGTGATAGCGGTACAAGAGGTGGCGTTGTATTGGACTCGTCGCGCCTCAGGCCGAATATCACTCTACACTATCTGTGTACCTCTGTGTAACTCACACAAATGCAAACCTGAGCTTACGCCTCGCGCACTGTAGGTACCTAATAATCCCACAGATCTTTCGATGAGTAATAGCGACCAATATCTAGATTTACCTAGGCGCCAATTAGGCTATCTTTAGTTGGCATAGCTATTTGCTCAGTGCAATGTCAATTTAGTTAAAAATACAGTAGAATTCCTCTTGCGGCTTTTTTGCCTTGCACTACACATTTTATACACAATAAGATTTCAAAAACTTAATTTTGTGATATAGTATTTCAAATGGGTCCTTCCCACCAGGTCCACGAGCCTATTATTCTCAAAAAATTTAAGTTCATACATATTCCCAAGAGGTCCACGACATTTTATAATAATAATAAAAATGTTTCCCAATAGGTCCACGCATTATTAGTTAAAAATACAGTAGAATTCCTCTTGCGGCTTTTTTGCCTTGCACTACACATTTTATACGCAATAAGATTTCAAAAACTTAATTTTGTGATATAGTATTTCAAATGGGTCCTTCCCACCAGGTCCACGAGCCTATTATTCTCAAAAAATTTAAGTTCATACATATTCCCAAGAGGTCCACGACATTTTATAATAATAATAAAAATGTTTCCCAATAGGTCCACGCATTATTAGTTAAAAATACAGTAGAATTCCTCTTGCGGCTTTTTTGCCTTGCACTACACATTTTATACACAATAATATTTCAAAAACTTAATTTTGTGATATAGTATTTCAAATGGGTCCTTCCCACCAGGTCCACGCGCCTATTATTCTCAAAAAATTTAAGTTCATACATTGATTCCCAAGAGGTCCACGACAGTTTATAATAATAATAAAAATGTTTCCCAATAGGTCCACGCATTATTTAGTACAGTCAGCAATGAAGAATAGATATTTCTTTAAATCAGTTCAGTTTCATGAAATAAAAACGATATAACTATGTTTGTAAATTAAGTTATCTGTATTATTACTAAAACAAATGGTAAATGAATGTACTCTTGGTCTAACTAAAGTATGCAGTACAAACTATAGGGGTAGGCAAGTGTCCTGCTGTTTTTGCTATTTGTCTTGCACTAGTTTTGGTTATTGTATAGGTATAATTATTAGCTCTGACTGACAAGGTCGTAGTCATTTTAGCTAGAAATCAATAGCTAAGTAAATGACAATGCCAGATTCTGCCCCGCCATCAACCGCTAGATAACGAATAAATGTAAAAATATCTCCGTTTTTTATTAAAATTATTGGTTTAAAACAAAGTCTTGTACATGTAGCGAGTCGAAAAAAACAGCTTAATTAATAATTCAGAAAATAGTAAGAAATCAAAGCGAATTATTCATTGTTTTTGTTATTCTTCTATAGGTGTTGCGAGAGTAGTAGAAAATGATACTGATTATGATTATGCAATATGAAACCTGTAATAAGTCCCCAACAAAATGATAGGTACAGTTTAAATGGTCACGTAGTTTTGTAGGTGGGGCAAAGTTCCATTGAAATGTGGCAATGTCTTTTAGCTGCAGGCAACCCTGTATTTCAGTGTATGTGGCGAGCTTAAAGACGGTTTCGCTTACTCATGGCATGCTCCAATAACGAGTAACTTGCGGGAAATGAGATAAAAGAGGGGAGATTTTTCACTAGTTGTAAAGGGTGAAAGCAAATATGGATCAATTTCTTTAAAGAGGGTTCTTTGTTTAGTCGTGGTTACTATAGATATAAATATGAGAAAGCTAGACCACATTATTATATCCTATAAAGTATAATTACAGGGATGGGGTGATCACATGGTAGCATTGTGTGAAACAATTTTCCAACCAGATTGGCTACATTAGCTACTTTAGAGCGTACCAGATCAGTGAAGTCCTCTGGGACGACATCACATTACTCACATCACAGGCAGAGAAGATGAATTTATATCTCCTGCGAAGACTCTTGCTTCCTCCAAATTTTCCAATCTCTTCTCAGTTTAAAGGCGGTACCCAATTTGGTCGACATATCCTCTTCGGTCTACATCTGCCGACTCTTCTACCAACATTCGCTCTATGTATTTTCTTCATGACTCTTCTTTCATTCATTCGCTCTATACTGCTTCCTATAATTTATTTCTGATGACAGTGTCTTCATTGTTATGGTATTTTTTTGTTTGTTTATTTCTCCTCTTCTTTGTAATTTATTGTTATAGTGTATGTCTTATTTGTGAATAAATGTTATTCTTCCTTTCTTTTTTCTTTATGTTATTCTGCACTCTAGACAACGCCGCACGGAACAGAGACCCATTGTCGTAAGTTCGTGAACCATGATATTATTCTTTTACCTGGCTTACTTCTGCCCTGGATCTTTCCTTAAAGAATGAGTTGTAGAAGATTGTACTTTTTATTACTCATTATGTGACCTAGATACTGGAGTTTCCGTATTTTTATGGCACAGACCACTTACCCAATAGACAGGAAATCGGTACAAATTTGCAAGCGAAAAATTCTGTCAACGATAAGCGCATAGAGACGAAGCGGGGGACAGGGGTGCCGTATTAAAGAGATGCATCCATGTCGATAATATCTCTAGGTTACACGTGTCGCGAAGCAAGACACGGGCTGTTACAGGTCTATGGGGTAATTACTTAAGTGGTCTGTGTTTTATGGTCTCAAGAATCTACAAATCTATGCCCATTCTCAGACGTACCGTTTCATTTCGGAACAAATATCTGTGCAATATAATAAAAAATATATATGTGTAATACAATAAACAAACGGCAAGTTAAACAAGTTATGGTTAAGTAAATAAAATAGATCTTAAGACAGGGTTTCAGGAACTTGTTAGAACAACGTTATTACACTTTATGAAGGTCCTAATCTGCTTAGTGATGTTCGGAGACTCCTAAATCAAGTTATCGATATAATCTGACAGGCAACGTACAAACTGAAACGCAAACTTTTCTGTCCATATTTTATAAAGCTTAGGCACTGTTGTACTTAGGAATAAGTTATGATGTATGTATGAAGACGAATATTTGAAGTTACAATTGTATTTTCAACTTTGCGATGGATGTGCAGAAGATAATGTGGAGATATATGTTCTTTTAATATTAAAAGGTAACCAAAATAAATTACTTTTGATGCCTAATCTATTCCTTGAAACATTAAAGCTACATTCGCAAAGAAAATAAAGTCACAACAATTATCGTCTCGGTTTTTGCGTCAGCCAATCTCTGATTAACTGACGTGAAACCTGTGGCGATAAAAACCTTAGGCACAAAGGCGAGTGCGTGCAAACGAGCGGATATAATCAGTTCTTTTTGCAAAATGGGGGTACCTGCAAATATCAACAACTTTTCTCAACGCAGTCAGCGAACACGAAAGAGGGTAGGTAGATCGTTTTGTGTCACCCTTCTGACGTTCAACACTCACCGACTTCAGTCTACTCGTCACCATGATGGCTGCAATGCTGTCGAAAGAATGAGACTGTAAAAAAGTTGCGTCTGTACATTGGAAGTTTTTTGAAAAGATAATTGTAATGTGTTTTAGGATCGATACTGATGCCAAAACACAAATTTTTTGAATTTTTTTCTGTTTGTCTGTGACTTTGTGCAAGTAAGTATCACGCCATAACTACTGGAGGGATTTTGATGGCAGTTTCACTAGGAGATAGCTGAAATATCCGGACAGCTCATAAGCTATAAACCATTGCAGTATGTGATGTGGAAACAAGGATCCAGAGAGGAAGGTCTGCCTCCTGATCTCCTCCATCCTCTTCCTCTACGCAAAAGAAGTTGCGGGGTACAGCTAGTCATTAAATAAATGTTTAACACGGCAATTCCCGTTTTAATCTAATTAATCTGTGGCGATAAATACAGCAATAAACGCTGCATTCTCGATGCAGCTTTAATCTATATCGATACTTCTGCAACACACAGTAAATATAAATAATATAAAGCACAACACTACAAACTTACGTGAACGTTTCCCTTGGTGACCCTTGAAGATTTACGAGCCACCATAACCCAGCCCTACAACTAGGGCTGTAACTGATGTTCTAATTCACAAACACGACCATCGGACGTACGTGATCTCGATGACATGGTTTGACTTGCATATCTACACGAAGTGGCCTATTATCTCTCGACTCTTGATTTAATCAATAGACATACAAGTGACATAGACTATAAAAATTTAATAAAAGTCGCTTAAATTTTTAGCAGTCGGGTTTTTGGTTTTTTTTAATATGTTATGACCTCTTATTAAAGTGGAATTTTGCCAATTATTATTTAGAATATTCATGTAAATAGAAAATTAAACAAATAATAAAAAAATAATCCTCAGCTGCGTTCGTGTTCAACCCTATAACACAGCAAGGGTTGGACAAGGTGCATTATGTCTGATATTGCAACTTTTTCGCAACATATGGTGGGCAAATTGCGTGACTCGGCCTTTGTGCACCAAACTGCCGTCAGGCCGATCTGTATACAGGGTGTTCTAATATACAGGTTGACCCTGTTTTGAAGATTTTATGGCCTGTTCCCGTAGGTAAAAATACATTAATATTTAATATATTTATTCCTTACATACTTCTAGCATATCTAAAACAATCCAGGTAATGGCAATTAGATAATCATAACGCTTCCAATTTGATAATAAGAAGGAAGAAAACTTGTTTTAAATCAAGAATACTTATAGATTTTTTATTTCAAGAAATATAAATTCTTGTAAATTGTATTATTATTGGAATAATTTCAGTAAGTACGAATACTAGTAAATATTTTTTTAATTATAAAAAACTTGGGTATTTTTTCCCATTTTCTAAAAATTTTGAACCTTCCTTTTTTTCTGTCGACGCGTTTGAATTATTTCAGATTTTATCGACTTTAAATATAACATACCTTTTTTTAACTGATTGCCGAAAGGAGTAATGCTTGGCGAGTGTGTGTATGTATGTCGATTACATTTGTTATTTACGTAAGAATTTAATGTAGAAACCACTTTTCCTAACCATCTCAGTTAATCATCCTTGACTACACGAAAGTTAATCTAAATCCGAGTTAAGGAACTCAATTATCCCTGAACCTTAAGGAAGTATATTTAATGCAATAACGAGCGCCATTTATGTGGAAGGTACGTGTATCGATTGCGCTTTTATCGCGAGATGATTTATGACTGACCTCTCCAGCGGAAATAATAAAGGCTGCCCACACATCAGCAGACTTGTCGGGTGACCACGAGTTTATTTATTTTTATTTTTTATTTATTTATTTAGTACATTTAACATTAGGGAAGATACATTTTGTGGGTAGATGCAAGTGGTAACTTAGCTCATGGCTCAGGTCTGTACTTACCACCGAAACAGTGAATATCTGACTCCTAACTAGGTAAACACCTGTACGTAGGAAACCGAGAGTTCATGTTGAGTGGTAGTGTTATCGTTCTTGTGAGCACTTTTCACTTCACACACACACAATATTATATATTATAAATATCACCATTTCCCTTTTCTCTGGTACTTACATATAAGATACATAGTAATATTTTCGTATAAATAAATATTAACAGTATAAATATATTTGTATAGTTTTTTTCCAGTAAGTTATAGAGTTTAGGCTACTTACGTACGGTAGAAAACAGAGAAAGGTGTACAGGAGAGTTTTTAAGGTTGGCATTTTCTCCAAATCTGCTTGACCTATTGAAAAATTATTTCACTATTTGATAGATAAAAGTTAAAACTATGTAACTGTAAAAGAATGATTAAATTCGGTCCAGTAGTTTTTGAGAAAATCTCAACCTTATTGAGGCCCTCTGTATACTTATCTATGTCTTCGACACCTTCTTACTCGAGAGCTCGCTGGCTCAGTGGTTGGGTCAATGGACTTGCAATACGAAGTTCCTAGGTTTGATTCCCAGCCAGGGCAGCCATGTACGTCGAAGACAGAGATAAGTATACATGGGACCGAATTTAATAATTATTTTACAGTTACATAGTTTTAACTTTTATCTATCATTAACAGTGAAAGAATTTATGCAATAGGTCAAGAAGTTTTTGAGAAAATCTCAACCTTAAAAACTTTCTTGCATAATATTGTGTAAAATAAGTAGGCTACCAACCAAAATAATAATTGATCCCCGTAAAATTTGAACATGCCAATAATATTATTAGAAATTCCTAAAAGAGATAAATTCTATACCTCTAAGTATAAATACGTTTTTAGATTGCTTTCAATCTTTAACCCATGGCGGTACTTACCTTTTATTGTTTTTCGCGAGCCTTGAGAACTCCAATGACCGGTTTCCATGGCTACCCTACAACCAGGAAATGTTTTCGTAAAATGAAAATCCCGGCGTCACGGTGAGGGAGACCTTTAAATCTCTTGGTTCAGTCGATCGTATTATTTTTATCTTGTTTGTGGAACATTATTTTTTTTAGTAATTATCTTGAATCAACCTGTCTTCTCGTACTAAATCAGATTGTGTCCTGGGGGGTTACTCTCACCTCTTATAGCGATCCAGTTTAGGTTCCGAATCGCTATTTGATGTCATTTGTAGCAAATTGTCAGTTTAGGAACCTAAACTGGATCGCTATAAGAGGTAAGAGTAACCCCGCTGTTCTTCTAATTTCTTTTTTTATATTTTTTCCTCGACAAAATGATTGTTATAGTATTTTTTTATATCATCCAAAGAAAAGTACATCATAAGGTTGAGATTTTATCAATATCTACTTGACGGATTGTAAAAATTATTTCGCCAGTAGATAGCGTAGAGCACGGACTATAAAAATAATTTTATATATCTGTACAGTGCTTTTCGAGAAAATCTCAACCTTAAAAACTCTCAATTCAAATACACTTTATTGTACATAAAAGACACAAACAATTACAATACAGAAATACAAAACAGCATGTACAATTTTGGCGGCCTTATCGCTAAAACCGATTTCTTCCAGGCCACCAACTGTTGAGGGAATTTAAAAGTAGTAAAGTGAGAGAGGTAGAGGTAGAAATACAAGAAGAAAGAATGAAAAAAAAAACCTCTCCTGTACCTTTATCTGTGCTCAATCATACCAAATCTTTATTACGATAAATACTGTTTTAAATGCTTAGTAACCATCTGATTCAATTTCGGTAATTACGATTAGCTCACATTAATTACGAAGAACTTAAAATAACTAGCGATTGAGACAGCGGGTCCTTGGGGAGCGGAGGCCAGGGAGTTTGTGCGTGGCATTGGGCGGCGAATGCGGGACCTCGGTCTCGGGCCTCGCTCTGAAGCGTTCCTGATGCAAAGGCTGTCCATAGCCGTACAGCGCGGTAACGCTGCTGGTATTATGGGCACCTTTGCATCGGGAACGATCAGAGGGGGCTTATTCGATTAAGTTTTTTATTACTAATAATAATAATAAAAAATGAAAGAAATAACTAGCAGTCTTAAAAATATGTAAATTTAAAAAAAAAATGTTATCTACAACTCTACAACAAAGATGTTTTATAAAAACTGGTTTCATAAAAATTAATAATCTGGTAAACCGAGTCAAATTTAAGGAAATTAAACAAAATTTGATTTTGAAAGTTATAGTAGACTTAATTTGCATTTTCAAATAGAATTTGAATATTTTCGGAGCAGTAAAGTAATGAGTTTTTTTTTTCTTTCGCAATAAATCTGTTTGGCTCTCATTAACTTGTCTTTACCAAGTAAGGGTTGGTTTACATTGAGGAAAAACTCGACAATCATTAAATTTAAATATTTTTATTAAACCAAACCACATAATTACCAATAGATACTTAGTACATGTGCCATCACTAAAAGTTCGTAACGTAAGTTCACTCGCCATCGTTTACATAATATACAGTAGTTACAACGTTGGGGATTATTGGTATTTTGATTTAAGCCCTACTAGTAGAATAGAAAGAAAAATACATAGGATTGAAAGCCTTTTCGTTCGCATTATGTCAATCTTATAATTTTTGTTTCTATTTTATTTATTTATAAACTCAAGCCTGAAACCCTTAGGGGTAGGCAGAGAAGATGGACTTCCATCTGCTGCGATCCTGGCACACAATCCTTCCCTCTTCCACATTCATCAATCTCTTCATGCACGCTCGTCGGTTTATAGTAGACCACACTTGGCTCAAGACATCGCCAATTTGATCGTCGTACGGACAACAACAGATTAATGGTAACACTTGCAGTACGATTTTAACTCTTACGACGTAGATAATAAGAACGGTTCAAAGTGTTATACTTGATTTGCTCTTTGCTGTACCTCCTTTTTTCGGGTTTTGTTTCTAATTTAAAGCCAAATAAGACTAAGGGGGACAGCAACTCATGCTATTGGTATCCACTGGTTTATTAATACGCACAGCATTGTACGGTTCCTGAGGGACGTTGGCCTTGGGAGCGAGATATAAGAACTCGGTACGCGGCCACAATAGACCTTTGAGGTCGCAGTGACCCTTGGGCGTGTACCAACGCCGTGATATCAAATAATAATAATAATCCACTGGTTCACTTTCATGTAAACCCAGCTTTAGGTCCCATAATGTCCGTCCATTAGAAGAAGGGCCGGACCGATGACGTCGTGATACATTTTAAATGTATTTTGGGCAGATAAGACTTATTCCGTCAGGCGCCCTACATTTGGGGATACTTAATGGTATTCAATGAACTAGGGGTATCGGAAAATTCGGAATATAACGAGTTAATGTGAATGACCTTAATTGACCGGACAATCTAACGTGGACCTCTGGGAGAGGTCAATCAATTTTTTGCTGAAAGTTTATTCTTAAGTTAACTTCAATTATTAGAAATACAAAATAATTTATTCGAGTTAAGGAAATAATAATAAGGGGTTGCTTATTATGCTAGAAAGGCATAGATTTTAATTTAATTGTATTTTTCTCATTTAATTTACTTTAAATATAGTAGTGGTAGTGACCCCCGCTCCGGGTCGTATCTCGTCCAAAGCATTTCCCTCGCAATCCAGCGCGGTAACGCTGCTGGTGTGATGGGAACTTTTCGACGAGACACGAACCGAGACGGCGCCATTTTTACCAAATTTTTGTATTTTTAACCGACTTCCAAAAAAAGGAGGAGGTTATCAATTCGTCGAAATTTCGTATAAAATTCTATAATCTGTTTTGGCGTTTTTAAAATAAAGTTGTTTAATTAAAAAGTTACATACTATCAAAAAAAATATTATAAAATATATGTCTAACAAATAACTTTAAATATATGAGTACACAAATGAATTCAATTATTGCCAATGCATTGATTTCCTATAAACAACTAGATACACAGTCTGCCTTCTAAAAATGTCCGAGCGCAAAGAAGGTCCAAACGGATGAATGGACCCTTCATGGATGGATCATTTGCTTTATTGGACATTATTTGGACGCTAACAATGGACCCTTATTTGGACGTTTTTTAAATTGTTTTAGTAAGACCTTTGTGTGTCTAGTTGTTTATATTAGATCAATGTTGCCAATACCATTTAATAGACATTATAGAGGAATTTCTATATACCGTGTACGATACAGGGATAAGCACTGGTACTATGTAAGTATGTACTGTGGAAATAAACGCGAAAGAAAATCCTACATATCATAATAACAGGGATAACATTGCGCATGAAGAAATTGATTCGAGTCCTTACATTACACCGATGCAACAAATGATAGCAGAGATCCCTCACAAATTAGAGCTTATAAAAAATATTTCGTACGTTCGTAATTTTCCATAGATGTAAAGAACATGGTATTTGAAAGTTCACCAAAAACAATATTAGACTAATAATTAGTGATTGGAACGATGGTTTTACTCTGAACAGATTCATTTGAGTCGTACTGGTCAAAGCTGGCTAAAATGCATTATGGTCATTAGTAAATAAGTATTCGTGAGATTAGTGGTTTGTTTACCTCCATGGAAAATTGGATTGGGACCGACTGTAAGTATTTTGAACATCAGAATTTGTATTCGCATTATCCATGTTCGTTGAACAAATTTAAACATGATGAAAAATTTATTGCCAGGGCAGGACTTGAACCTGCGACCTTGTCATTCCGTGACACGCTCTTACCAACTGAGCCATCACAGGCCACGCCACGCCTACCGAAAATCTTCATCGTATCATACTTACTTAAAGGGTATGTTACGCTAATGCATCTATCGGACAATAGTAGTAGTATTCCGACAACCATCAACATTCGGTTAGAAACATGATTTAACGATGACGCGCTCCTATTATTACTCAGAATTTGTATTACGCATTATCCAAGCTCGGTGAACCTTAAACATGATGAAAAAACCTTAAACATGATGAAAAAACCTTAAACATGATGAAAAAAAGACGTAGATATTACTATTTATTATATTTACTTACTATGCACTTCTACCTCTTTCTGATATAGGTATTTTGATAATATCCTCTGCTGTTGGTTGTCTGGAAGAAATCGCTTTTAGCGATAAGACCGCCAAAGTTGTACATGCTTCTCAATAATGTAATTAATACTGTATTATGGTGCAATAAAGTGTATCTATCTTATCTTATCTTGTCATTTGGTGGCATGCTCTTACCAACTGAGCAGGTTCAAGTCCTGCCCACCGGAAGAAATTTTTCATCAAGTTTAAATATATTTTGAACAATGGTTCGTTCCGGTGTGAGTGGCGTGGCACCCTCCGGGAAGGTAGTAGAGATGTACGAACCAACACATGTTTTTCCACGGGATTATTCGCTAGCTTATTATTTCCTCTTTCGCTCCTCTTAGGGCGAAATGAAAAAGTATTCCGAGAAAATATTGCAAATAACAATATTTACCTGCCTGCCTACTTCTTCTCTATATTTCTAAAACGTAATGTCTCTGGATTTGTCTGTCTGTTCATTAACTTTAGTGTTGCTTCGAAGAATAATGGCTGTACCGGGATCTAACTTAGGACTTCAGTATTTTATTAACTCTAATATCTTTCACTGTGCTACCGAACTTTTATTAGAATAAAATAATAGCTGCTTACAGACACTTAGAAGGCAGGATTTAAAAGGAGGTAACATATTGAATAGTAGAAGTAGTGCTAATTCTAAAATGCGCGCGCTAATATTCAGTCGCCTCTAAGGCCCGTATTAATAGTCTGAGCTCAAACCCGCAGTCTCAAGACGTGATCACCATCTCAAGTATGTCATTTATTAATAAACCAATCTTGAGAGCGTATCACGTGATGTCTTTCTCAAGTCGCGGTTCGCCTGCAATCAGCAAATACGCTCTCAAGTGTGAGTTTGACGGCGTTACCCGATTCCTAATCGCGCATCTAAGTTACGTTTATTAATAGGAACGCCATGTTGAGGTCATTCTCAAGATTTGCTTTTGAGCTGAGAGTGATTTATTAATACAGACCTAACCGAGTCGTCCCGCTCGCTCTTACGCTATGTAGCATATTAACAACAGTGACAGTTGCTTTTAGGATTAGGATTCCACTTAGTGGCCGCTACTGAATTAGTTACATTGGATTAATTTCGGTCTTTTTTGATACTAAATTAAGTTATTTACACAAGAATAAGCTTATAGGTACCTAAAACTCCAGAATAACTCTGATGCATAAAAGGTGTAACCGCAGGTAGATTAAACAGTCAAAGTCAGTGCTATTTATGAATTCTTGACTCCGAGTAGGCGAGAAGCTTTTAAGCCTCAAGCTTTATGAGCTTCTTAAGAACAATAAAGCTCCTAAAAGCTATCTAATCCAATCAACTCGAAAAGCCAACTACGTGTGTCAGACACTCTTGAACGTTTGCATAGGTGTAAAATAGATGTTTTTGGAGTACTAATCATTTACACCGAATGTTGTAATAAAACGCCGTTTTATTTATTTATTTTATTAATGGACTCGACAGTTCGTCATTTGCCAATGTCATGTTAGAGAAAATTCAATATATAATAGTCTTCTATCTTCCTCCAGGGGAGTCGCAGTAGCGTCTTCACCCTGGGTAGCCGCGTCTTCATGTCTTCATCCAGAGGAGACGCCGTAGCGTCATCACTCTGGACGAAGCAGCTCGACAGTTACGTTCACTCCCGAGCTTGTAGCGGGAACTCTCGATAAAGGCTTGAAACTTCAGATATTGCATAAATAATCCAATTACTTCACCGTACTGTCATTCGCGAACATTTTTTGATTAATTTAACGTGATATTACACACGAAATAGTCCCTGTAGACATTAAAAGGAAAATTATCAAATAATTTCGCAACCGTCGTTTCCCGCCATTTTCAAGAGAACCACGCACGGTGTTCCGTGTATAAACCGACGGGGGGTGACCGCGACTTCAATCGTTTTCGTTATCGTTTCCATTTTGACGCTTGAACGACATACATTGCTGCGTTTCGTTGTCGTTTGTTAAAACTTGCAAGAACATAGCAGCAATGTATAGCGTCCATGTGTCACATTGAAAGCGATAACGATTGGAAGTCGCGGTCACCCCACTGCGCAGGCAAAACTGTGGTGAAGCCTATGCGTGTGGTAGTGCCCATTGCAGTCTTTTTTTTCGGCGCCAAGTCTGTGTTTTGAACACAGTATAATAAGAAGAGTAAGATATCTTCAAGGAAAGTTACCTCGTATGAGTTGACCGTGCGAGTTTCGTATACAGACACACACAGCGACACGGTCACAGAGTGTTCGGAGGGTTTTCATAGTGTGCAACTGAATAAATGAATGAACGAATGAATATTTTAGAATTAAAACTATAGTGAGCGATTACTACAAATTATTATATATAAACGGATATCACTCACTTATATTGTTGAAGTCGGCAATTAGTTTCGGCCGATTTCGATGGTCTTTCTCAAGGTGAGAGTCGCTGGTGACGTTTTTTCGCGCACTTTCTCAATATAAGTGAGTGATATCCGTTTATATATAATAACGAATGAACAGTTTATTTGTTAGATATTATTTTGTTTGATTTGTATGACTGGACTGTTCAATAATTTAATTCAACAATAGTTTTGATTCGAAAAGTCACAGAATAATGTTGTTTACGTATTAATACTGAACAATCTCCCTTAGCTTACTATACCATTTCCATTACATCCGTGTAATGGAATGTAGATTTAATATAGATATTGCCTTTTTTTTCAAAACCAATTTTATGTATGATATTTCAATAGATTAGGTAGGCTAGATGGACTGTATTTAATAGGAAACACGACACGATATATGAAAGTCACTAACCTTTGAATGTCCCAAGGGCATACCTCGTGAAATAGGTCTTTCTTCTCGGAGCTCTCCTGTTTTGACCTTCATCCACTATCTTGAGCACCAGGAGACGTTATTATGCCCTTTACTACCCCAAGCGACCTTCATATATTTAATAAGTAATTTTAATTGCACAGCACGTATAGCATGGTTTTGAAAAAAAGGCAAATGGTATAATATAGATTTGCTTATATTCTATGTATTAGAATTGTTTTTCGTATAACAAGTAATAGATCTACAGTAAACAATGCCAACAACTTATTCCGCTCGAAGGAACCGAAAAATAAATAATTTTATGGCAATTGCTTTGGCTGTGACACGAGAAATGTAATTTTTCGCCTGTCTCAGTCTTCTGATTACTTCTGCTAAGTATAACATTCGAATATTAAGCTGAGTCTGCTGCGAAAAATTTGTAACAAAACACGTAGTTACCGTAACAAGTTACAAAACAGCAAATTTTATTTCAAAAATCAGTAAGTATATTGTTTCATTTCAAAAATGAGTTTCTTTGTTTCATTTAAAAAACTAGTGAGTTTATTAATAAAGCTTAAAATTACTACAAATAATAAAATGACTAGAAACTAACATTAAATAACTAAAAACTAAAACTACCTATAAATAAACTAACTATATATTTCAAAAATGAGTTTTTTTTGTTTCATTTCAAAAATGAGTTTATTGTTTAATTTCAAAAATGAGTTTTTTGTTTTGTTTTATTTCACTAAAAACGCCTGGACCCAATTTTGTATGATAAAATATTGGAATAGTGTAATTAATTCCGTGGCGGCCACTAAGACGAATCCTAATCCTAAACATAACTGTCACTGTCGTTCATATGCTACATCGCGTAAGAGCGAGCAGGACGCCTCGCTTAGCGCCGACTAATATTAGTGTACGCAATCTGGAATCGCTAATAGTGTCAAGCTACCTAATTTATTTAATGAGTATAGCGAACATGAAGGTAGCAACCGCCCGCCGATGGAGCTAGCCATATTTACTCCGCTCTTATATGACAATTTTTCTCGTCTCTGCCACTCACTTGTTTTGCTAATGTTTAAATGACAATGCCAGATTCTGCTCCACCATCAACCGCATGATTTATTTTATTTTATTTTATTTGGGAAAACAAACAATTATACAATGTGTATTCTTAGCCTAAGCTTACGTACTAACATAACAAAGGTACTTATTGTATAATCAGCAACGTTATCCACAGATTACATTTAAAAGTATGTAGGATTTACAAAGTAAAGCTTAAATTATTAATAAGTATTATTCTAAGTTTAGGTAGTGAAAGAGTCATAAATTTTGAGAACCTCTGTTTTAAAGTTAACTTTAGTAGATGAACAAGATAACAAATAATAGTAAAAATATCTCCGTTTTTTATTAAAATAACATTTAATTTTAATAAAAAACGGAGATATTTTTACTATTATTTGTTATCTTGTTCATCATGCGGTTGATGGTGAAGCAGAATCTGGCATTGTCATTCATCCATTGAAAAGCTCCATTGAAATGTGGTCGGAAACTCGACCCACAGTGCCAAATAAATAAGTCTTATCGCGTTTCATATCAACAAAACCCCCGAGCCTAAGTTTGTTACACAAGGAATAATGGAGGAATCCAATTTCTCGAACCTCAGATGGCGTTGCCACTGTATTTCAAATCTGATTACATTATTTCCTTACTTTAGGCCTTCTTGAAACCTCGTGCCGGTTTTAAATTTGGAAAAAAAAACCGATGTCCCTTAGCGATAAACGTGACTTATTATGATGTGGTTACACCATGGCTGAATTTTTTCATACAAGAACCACCGGTTCAGCAACTGTCAAATTAAGCCAATGTTTAGCAGTTTTTTATCGCTAAAATAAAGAAACTACTAAGACATATTTTATTCTTCCACGTCTGTATCGGGTACTATATGTAAGTATAATCTATTTGTAACGATAAATAATGGATTTTAAGTAAAAATGCTATTCAAAAAAATATTTGTTAACTAGGTTAGAAGACATTCATTTTCTGAATACGCAAATACATAATAAATAAAAAATAAAATAAGCCTTTATTGCCGTTTAACATTGTTTGTATAATATAAGTAATGTTATTGAAATAAAACGTTGACGATCGGTTATTTCCCAGCAACAGCTTGTCCTTCGACAAAGGCCTCCTCTAAAGATTTCCATCTCTCTCTGTCTCTCGCTATCCTTGTCCATTCTGGACCAACAACTCTTTTTATATCATCTTCCCAGCGTTTCATTTGTCGCCCTTTACTTCTTTTACCATTCCTAGGGTAACACTCTGATATTATTTTACATAATAATTATGACAAGCTAAATTCTCCCTTCCTTCCTTCCGTATTAGTTCTGAAGTGTTCAAATATCCGATATTACAAGCTTCAAACGGCAGACTAATTTAGCCAAAGCGATTTCAAGTTACATAAAGTGAAATGTAAATTACTGAGCAATTTCGTCGCTGCATCTACTGCAGGCGAATTCAAATTCCAAATCGATTGGGGCTTTAACTTAAGCTGTAACAACTAATGGATATGAAAATTAGTGTTCAATTGAATGTGAAGATGATTGGCAGAAGAATCCATAGACCATGAAGAAGAAGAAGAAGATTAGAAAAGTTAGCATGCTATACAAGAGTTGAATCCTTCATGGGGCACTGTACTCGCTTTTATAACAAGTTGCCAGAAAGTGCCACGACGTTGACAGAGAGGAAATTTAAAAATTTCATTAAAGGAACACTTGTTAAGAAGTCATATTACAGGATAGATGACTATTTAAACGATGAACATGCATGGTGTGTGTCGCCGGTTCCGCATGAGGGATAAAGTGCAGATTACTAACAATAGTAATAGTTGTGTAATAACTAGTTTGTTAAATTAATATAATTTAATTTTAAATAGCGAAATCTCTAACACTTATTTTAAAGCATCCCTATCCAACAGAATAAAAGTTACAGTTTTGTTCCCAAATGTACTGTCAGCGCTATTTATGTAAAAATATGTCTGATTGTCTATCAGGGAACCAAAAAGTACCTGAGCAGGTGCTTAAGAAGAGCAGGGGACGAGTAGGTACCTTAAAAATAAATTAATATTGACTCGTCTCCTGTCGGGGGACCAATGGGCACCTATATAGGGGCCGAATTTACAACTTTTAATCGGGGGGACGAATATTAAGGGACCAATGGGTACTGACCCAAATAGACTGATGCTAATGTATAGGGTGTTCTCTTATTTACTTGCGAAAGGGCCTTGAACATCTAAACAAAAACATTTACTTTCAACAAAGTATACAGAAAAACACGATAAAACAACCTCCATCGTAAAATTAGAACAACACGTTGGTATATACTTTTATTTTACGTAATAAAATACCAAACATTAATACGGTCTGAATACTAAGTACCCTCGTCACAGATAAAAGGGGATATTTCATCGTATTTTTCACAAAAATATGAAAAACGCTGTCTACCTAATTGATATAGAGTCCGAGGATTTTGAATTTAAACAGATCCTCTTAAATCCTGACAAATGCTATTACGAAATACCATTTTGCCCGAATACCTAAAAGATTAATTAGAGATCCGGCGTTTAACATTTCGGATTTAGGTTAGGGCATTATTTCGATTCTAATAGGATTCACTTTCGGCTAATCACGACCCTATGGTAGTCTGCCCTTGTCATGTTTTTGACTTTAATTACCAAATTGTGTGCCAATTTCATACATGCATGGATAATGCGTAATACAAGGTCTGAGTAATAGGAGCGCGTCATTGTAAATCATGTTTCGAAGCGAATGTTAGACATGGTTGTCGGAATACTATTACTATTGTCCGATGGAGTTGCGTAGCATACCCTGTAAGTATGTATAATACGATGAAGATGTTCGGTGGGCGTGACTTGGCCTGTGGTGGCTCAGTTGGTAAGAGCGTGTCACGGAATGACAAAGGTCGCAGGTTCAAGTTCTGCCCACGGCAAGAAATTTTTCATCATGTTCTAATTTGTTCACCGAGCATGGATAATGCGTAATACAAATTCTAAATTTCATACATATAATAATGCTTCGTTATAAATATAATGAAGATGCTTGAGCTATTCAAAATCTCTACGTTGAACAGAAATAGGAACTAACTAAACTGTAGTTTCCATGGTTGAACCTTGTGCTACGCCAATTCATAATACAAACCAAAACGTAAATTCTGTTCAAGGATACCTGACAGAATACAAAACAAGTTCAACTTTTCAGTCGACAATGCAATAAAGCTTCGTGAAAAATGGAGAAAGCGTACAAATGACCCTTTTGAGACCGTAGGTTGAAAGTCAAACGAAACAATTATGCTAAACAAACTGGCGCTGTAAATGTTCCAGTTAATTTGTAATTTCAATTACTGCGTCCGTGATCATCCATATTATCTTAATTAATACAGAGAAACATCTCTAGAGGTAAAACGTGAGTAATTCGTCGGGTCAAAGGTACGGTATGTTTCCAGTCCGGTGGGTTTTCGTTTGCGAAATAGAAACTTCCTGTAAAACAATGGGGAACTTCTACCTTACAAAAACAGTCATTTTGCTCGCTGTCTTACAAAAACAGACGCCGTGTTCTATCGTGTCGTTTATAATTCCAAGTGATGTGATGATAAAGCGAATGCAAGTAGCTTGTTTTACATATAGTGAATTAACTATGAAAATATTTTTGTGCACATAATAGAGTTCACTTCAGTCTCGGCTAAAAATACATCTAACATTAAGTTAGATATTCGGTTGCCTAATATCTGTACATCTCTCCCAAGGCACACCATTTAACCCAATTCTCTTTTGTTGCATTAAGTGCATGCCTACATTGCCTAAGTCATTCCTCCATCTGGTCAGGGCGCGTCCCCACTAAGTTTCATCCTTCGCTTGAGAATCCGCCTTCCAATTGATTCCCGGTTCTACAACAGATGTGACCAGCCCACTGCCACTGAGTTTATTGATTCTATGAGCTATCTCAATCGCATTTAAACTGAATTTAGTCTCTGCAAGTTTTTCTTTTCTTTCTCGTGTGGTTTAGTGACCAAATCTTTTGCCAGAGTTATTCAGGCCACTCGTAGGCCTCTGACGGGGCCTAACGACTGCTGCCGAATGACAACAATCGACTGCGAAGCACGTAATGGCTATTTTGGTTTTGTTTGTTGAGGTTGAAATTTTCTCTAGTCTACTAGACTGATTGTAAAAATTATTTTACTAGTAGATAGTTCCTAACTAATTTTACTAGTAGTTGCTTAAAGTGCTTTCCGAAGTACGGAGAGGCTCAGATAAAAATATCACTAAGGGTCGCCCATCCAGGGACTGACATCCCCCAATGTTGCTTAACTTATATGATCATTTTACGCGTACAAGCCACTTATTGTTGGTTTATGTTTGTCCAGAATCGACATTTAGATTGCTCCCTAAGAAATGTTGTTCTTCTACATGGCTACGACGGAGTGGTCTGGTCTTCTTCAGTGGCAGCAGAATTTACCAAATCAAAATACCACGAACCGAGACCTCACCTTCCGAAAGGGTCTAGCCCCAGAGTTTACGGTCGTACATAACAGTTATAAAGGTTCAGTTAACGATGTTGTGTTGACCCGCTAAGTTTTACCCGTGTTCCGGATCCGGACGGATAATCCGGGACACTTTTCAGCCTGTCCCGGTATCATTAGTTTGACATTTGATTTACTGTGACGAAATTCGTAAATTGAAGTTGATAGTTTCGGGATGGTTAAATTTGTAACCCTAATTGTAAGTAAATTATGTAGCTAAGTGTTAACTTGATAGGTTGTTAATTTGTTTGACTAAATAAGCAGGGGAACCATGAAGTCTTATAGCAGAATTACTTCAATAATTCTTTGTTATTTTGTACCATGACGACCTTAAAGTAAGCTTATTAAAGATGTTATGGTAAGAAATAACAAAGTATTATTGAAGTAATCCTGCTGTAAGAGCTAATGGTAAGGGCCCAGGACGGTGTTGCCATCCCATATACAAGTTCTTATCGTTTTTGAGACCTAAAGGGTCTTCTTAAGTGAGTTTGACTTTCAATAACACTCTTATATAAAAGAAAGAAGAATGTATGAGATTGAGATTTGCTTTTTCATTAGCAATCCCAAAGGTATATTTTTCTTTCAATTCTACTAGCATTAACGAAAACCACTTGCTTAGGCCCTCTGATTGACAGACGGCGATTATGTCGTGCGTTATCTAATTTCTAAAAGTATTGCTATCATCAGAATTTATTTTATGCATTATGACATGCGGCGAAAAATTTTAAACATGATGAATGACAAGGTCGCAGGTTCAAGTCTTGCCCACGGAAACAAATTTTTCATCATGTTTAAATATTGCTATCATTTTCTTGACTATGGTGTCGGAACGGGACGCAATATTGAGAAGTATTAAAACATCAATCAATAATCATTGAGCTAAATCAATGGTAGGTTCTTTTTGTGGTGATAAAACCCTCAATATAATATTGTACAGAAAACTTCCAGGGGAACCTACTGCTACCCTAAAATATGCCTCGATATTTATCATTATACGTTGGATTAAATAGAGCGATTGCAAAATGTCTGTTTACATTGCGATATTGCAATAGTTTTATTGCTTTCAGTGCAATATGTACTTAATAACCAACTTTGAACAAGAACGTTTGTAATGGGTTACAGGCAAAGTTGGAAGTATGTGCAATGTTCAGTTTGCCTGACCTTCCCAGGGGAAAGTCGGAACGGTTAGTAATTTTAATGTTTTGATTCGAATATCAAATGTCACTGTAGTTTAAAGACAAAATATAAAGTATCACTTGATAAAACGGGAATTAACTTTTCTCAACGAACACGAAAGAGGGTAGATCGTTTCGACCCTTCTGAAGGTCAATACTCACCGACTTCAGTCTACTCGTGACCATGATTGCTGCAATGCTATCGAAATATCGAGACATCAATAATAAAATATGTTTAACACGGTAAAATTAAAAATAATTAATTAATTATGAGTTTTCAGAGTTTAGAATTATTCCGACGCAGGGATTTTTTTCTAAAATACAATAGTTATGCAGTTATTTAACTAAAAATACTCATACATAGTAGCTAATTCTGTAGCGGCCACTAAGTCGAATCATAATCCTGAACGCAACGTCAGTATCGTTTATATGCTTACATCGCGTAAGAGCGAGCGGGACGTAGATTTGGGATGGGAAAGTAGATTTCACATGTACCTACTTAAAAAAATTATTATACAATAAATTTAAGAAAAAAGTCATTTTCGAAACTTACCTATTTCTGAAAGTGTCTGCAACGAATCCACCAACAACGCAACGCAGTAAATATGCGCTAACATACAATGTTGATAAGTTTATTGCTGAAAGTTTAACTATTTCAGTTAATTCAATGTTAATTTTCCTTGCATTGTGAGAATTTTCATACCAATTCTAATTATAAAACGCGTGCGTATAAACAATGTATTGAATATATAATATACGAGTGTCATAGCCAAATGGAATAGAATATATAATAATGTATGAGATTGGCATTTTTCTTTTTTCGTTAGCAAGTTTCAATGCCAAAAGACATTGCCACATTTCAAAGGAGCTTTGCCCCACCTACAAAACTACGAGACCATTGAAGCTGTACCTATCATTTTATTGGGGACTTATTACAGGTTTTATATATCATAATCACAATCAGTAGTTGCGAGAGTAATAGAAAATGATAACAAAAACAATGAATAAATCGCTTCGATTTCATAGGTACTAGGTATTTTCTGCATTCTTAATTAAGCTGTTTTTTCGACTTTTCAAGGTGAAACGCCCGCGCCGGTGACGTTTCTAGCCGACTTCAACAATATAAGTGAGTGATATCCGTTTGTATATAATAATTTGTAGTAATGATTTATTATAGTTTTAATTCTAAAATTTGATAAATAAGTAAACCGTATTGCTAGCAACCCTTTGTCCAATCCAGGTCAATTACAGCAGTTTACGTTTCGTTCCGCGAAGCTCAAAGTGGAATCGTACTGCTCACGGTAGTCGGATAGAATTACAGTGCTCTTCAGTTTCTTAGGAACTTAGAACTTGAATAGCATGGAGCAGGAACGGCGAATTTTTTGCTTCATGTTAAATAGTATTACTTAGTACCCCGCCAGATCTGTAGTACTACTGAATAGTTTAACTGGTAGTATCATTGATCTCTTATAAACAACTAGATACACAGTCTGCCTTCTAAAAATGTCCGAGTGCAAAGAAGGTCCAAACGGATGAATGGACCCTCATTTGCTTTATTGAACATTATTTGGACGTTAACAATGGATCTTTAATTGTTTTAGTAAGACCCTTATGTATCTAGTTGTTTATAGGAGATCAATGAGCATATGACTTCACTTTTATACTTATTTGCATAAAGTACAAAATGATACAACCCTAACTACTACTAATGACCAATCCCATCATTGGTAGTACAACTGAGCACTTATCATATGACTATACAGGATGTCCCAGTAATTAACGTCAAGCCAACAAATTGAGAGGTGGAGACATTCGTCAGAATAATATGAAAAATTAATTGTCTAAATAGTAGAGCAGCAAGAATATTTTTTTTACACATTTTACATACATACACCCGTAAAACATTACCCTCCTTCTGTGGCAGTCGGGTAAAAACAGCCAAAATTTTCGCAGATTTTGTGAAAATCTCTCCAGCGAAATATACCTATATGACATTTTTATTCATTTCACCACTCTTTGTCGTCCGACAATCGTTCGGAAAGCACAACCTTTCAATAAAGCCATTGTCAGTGTGACGCGGCGTCTGCATGTGACAGCTCGCCTCACTATGCTATTGGTTTGGCTTTTCGCTACTTTTTTACCCATCCTGTATGTAGGTGACGTGTTTTTAAGAGTAACGAATTTTTGTTTTGAAAATGGAAAATTGTTGAAGACTGAAATTGATGGCCGAGTTAACCGTTCCAAAGTCTATTTCTTCGAGTACCATGATACTGTTTTGGGTAGGACTTATCGTTTACTTAAAATTTATGTGTCGGTAATTACTCTATTCCATGCAGGATTTTCTGTAAATTATAATTAAAATACTACTGTAAATAAAAATAATAAATGTATAATATAGGTAAGTAATTTTTTTGTCTCTATATTATGACATTTAATAATAAATTGTTTTTTTTGGCTTATATCCATAATTAAGGTACTAAATTGTCTTACATAGTTTTTCTGTAGTAGTAGTCTTTGTGTTTCGTCATTATAATAATGTCACAACTTTCCTAGCAGTATCTACTTCATATATCGACAAGAGCAGGAGGTGATAAATATTGTAGACTTTCCACAGAGCTATGACATAGGACTCTCCAAGAATGAAAGCGAAAAAGCAACGCATCTGGTATTACAGATATGTCTAGGCGGCGATGATGATACCACTTCTACTAGTCTACCATCTTCTAAAAACATGGTTTTCCTTTGACCATAAAAGTCTCTAGGCGACGATGACGGCTTACCATCTGGTGACTCTTCTACTTATCTTCCGTCTCCTCCTAAAAAACGTGGCTATCCTTTGACCATAGAAATCTGGGTCGGATTCTGCACAACGCCCTCCGATGTTTCTTAAACATTAACCGCTCGCTATAAAACGATCGTTAATTCGCTCGCATCGATACCGCTTTCGAGTCACGTTCAAAAAAAGGTCCCAGACACGACCAGGAATCGAATCGAAACGAGCACATACCGCGGAATTCATATAATCGCATACCGTTTATTATTATGCATCGAATGCCTTAGGAATAGCTGGGAAGAACTCGTGAGTGACGACGTGCGATGATTTTTTACTTTACTGCTTTACCTTTTCAATAATACCTTTGAAAATCGGCGTCCAGAAAGGGTTAGGTTCTTTGGAGGGTTTCGAGAATTTGTGGATTTTATTTTATACAATTTTTTTTACACATATTTATTAAGATTTCAGAGGTGTCCCGCTAACTCACCACATGCTATGAATCATAGTTGCGTTTAGATGCTAAGAATCCCCGGGTTGAGGGACGACCTTCGCAAGATGGCTGGCAGGGACTGGATGCAGAGGGCCGAGAGTAGGGTTGAGTGGCGCGCTTTGGGAGAGGCCTACGTCCAGCAGTGGACTGATACGGGCTGATGATGATGATGACTCTGGAATCGTCTCCAATATTCGAGGTCGAAATTGAAGACCATCTCAGATTTAATTTCTAAGCATTAAACCATGCTCGGTGAATAAATTAAACTATTTTTCTAGCCGAGTAACGGAATGACAATGTCGCTGGTTCAAGTCCTGTACACAGTTTAAAATAAAAACCAATTCTTAATAAATCCATGGAGTTAATGAAATTGGTGTTCACTTGTTCAGCTCATTGACATGTTTTTCAAAGCTACGAAAACTTGTGAAGATTCCAAAATAAAATAGCACTCCATCTTTTTGTTTGCCCGTTATTTGATTGATGATGCCAAAGTTTCAGTGTTGAATTTTCTTGGAGCAAACATCGAGGACCTAAGTTATTTGTTCAGTTTTCCTAAAGGATCCTACTCTATTATTTTCTAAGATAAAATATTGTTTAAAAGACTGGAAGTAGATCTTTTGTGGTTGGTTACAATAGACTTCTGACAGTGTGGTTAGCAGCAAAATACATAAAATCTAAGAATACTTTATGCAAATAAGTCTAAAAGTGAAGTCGTATGCTTCATTTCTTTTTTTCAATAAAATATCCAATGTACAGACAGACTTCACTTTTTTTAAAGTGTTTTGACTACATAATGATCTCACGGTGATACTCGATAAGATAAGGTTGACCACGGTGAACCCTTAGTACCTAATAATGTATAGATGCAGCGCATTAATCATAAGTAAATATTTAATTTATGACTTCAGCGAAATTATAACTTGAAAGATATTTAATAACAGTCTATAAAGTAATATAGAATATATGAGCCTTTACATAAGGTATTATGTGGTCTTTGTAAAGTTTCTACCTCGCATAATAAATGTTGTTCCAGGAAAATTAAATAATTACCTACACGATGTCGAAGCAACAGGATTTAATTTATGTTTTTATGAGGATATTTTATGAATGCAAATGATTTTCCGTCGTAAATGAATAGACTGGCAATAAGGACGAATTTATCTAAAACGAGTTTATTAGACATCTTTAATACAGGGTGATTGGAAATTCGATATATTCCTTGAAAAGCGTGATACTAGAGTTGGTTTGCAACAAATTAGGCCCTATTAACGAGGGGTCGAAAATGAGTGGTTCCTGAGTTACGGTAGTTTTAATTTTGATAAAAAAAATCAAACCTCGTGATAAAAGACCCTTAATTTTTGAGTTAAGGGGAATTTTAGGCAAGCATTTTTAAGGTAATCTCTACTTTATCAGCTTTCAGAAAAGTATTATTTCAATGCTCAGAGCGGAGCAGTTTAATAAAATTAAAACTACCGTAACTCAGAAACCACTCATTTTCGACCCCTCGTTAATAGGGCCTAATTTGTTGCAAACCAACTCTAGTATCACTCCTTTCAAGGAACGTATCGAATTTCCAATCACCCGGTATATCCACACGGTCACCATATTACATATCCCATCCAGTACCGCCACGAGATTAACTTGACGAATAAACAAGACAACAAGCGACATCTACATTTTTTATGCTATATTATCCTATTATCTCTGAACGCTCCCGTCATGATGGTAATCTATAAGACAAGATACTGTGAACGCTTGGTCTAAAAATGAGACAAATATTTTATTCTAGAAAGAAATCCGAAGGTCATTCAGACTTAATACTTTGTTTACTGAAAGGATTTTCTATCAATATTCATGACACGAATTGCGAATGTTTGGATATTTCGCTCGCTGTATTAATTGAAAATGCTCTATATAAGTAGTAGGTAATTTTGCGGGTTTCGTCGCAAGTATCAACCTATTTCTGTCGCCACAGTATCGGTCCGTCTGTCAAAAGCCTCGCCGGAGGCTTCTAGCTTCAAATGGGTATTGTGTTAACTTCAGAAGTTTCTTGACAAGTGTTCAAAAGTTTCAATCCGTGTAGAGACGGATTGGATACTCTCTCGAATCATACTATAGTACGTACGCGTTAAGAAAATAGTGAAAAAAAGAACACGTCTATCCACGGTTGACAAATTAGATGACTTAGACAAATGTGCCATGAGAAGGAAAGTTCAATAAAAAAAATTTCAACTTTCCTTCTTATGGCACATTTGTCTAAGTCATCTAATTTGTCAACCGTGGATAGACGTGCTCTTTTTTTCACTATTTTCTTAACGCGTACGTACTTATAGTAGCGAAAATGCTGTCTTTGGCATTTCTCTGGTGGATAGAATAAGATATGAGTATATCCGCCAGAGAACAAAAGTGGTTGACAAAATTGAAGTGGCAGTGGGCTGGCCACATCTGATGTAGAACCGACAACCTATGGGGTAGACGAGGTCTTTAATGGAGGCCACGAACGGGTAAGCAAGCGCGTGATGCCCTCCGGATGGAGGGATGACCTGCGAAAGGTAGCTGACAGAGACTGGATGCAAAAGGCCGAGAAACGGGTTGAGTGGCGTGCTTTGGGAGGATACGGACTGATGATGACTGTCTTTCGGTGTGATTGGCCATCATCATCAGTCTATTTGTATGTCGCCACAGCTTAGGCGCAGACCTTCCCTTACTGAGCTCAGGCCTTGATCCACCAGCAGGCATGCAGGTTTCCATTCGTTATCCTTCATTTTTAGGAGAGAATTCGGTAAATGGGGAAAAAATATAAAGTACGTAATTTTCCTTCGAAAAAAAAGATAAAATCTTATTGACACATGACTGATCTGAGTCTCGAACCTGGGACTTCCGTAAGTCCCAGTGACCCAACCACTACACCACGGAGCGCTTTAGCCATCTTATACCGTTCTTAATATCTTCATCATAAGTATAGTTCTGTAATAATAAATGTTGACGAAACCATCACCTAACGTGTATTCCCGTCGTCCTCCAAGCAACCCTCCCCCAAGTGGGGGAATAATGACTTAGTGGGGGAGGATGGGATTTTCCCATTCTCCCCTGTGACTGCTTTTCAGAATATTCCTTTATTACACCTTAGGTGACGTGTATTCCCATCGTCCCCCAAGCGCCTTCCCCCACGTGGGGGAGGATGGGATTTTTTCCCCCATAACACGAATTCATTAAAGCTTTCGTGTTTTCATCGCTTTTAATAATTTCGTGTCATGGGAAAATTCCCATCCTACCCCAAGAAGTCATTATTCCCCCAATAATAAATGAATATTCTGAGAAGCACACCAATATTACATAATTTTGGCTACAAATTCAGTACCTACCCTTTTAGTAAGACACAAGATTTTACTGCTGCATGGACTTATGCAACGTACTTTGCATAAGATTTATACCTGTATACACAAGCTTAGCGTCGCTAGTACATTTACCTTTAGAGTCTGGCCAGCACACATTCCTGATATTTACTCAAAGCTCAACACAGAATGTTTGTGTTCTTTAGCTGCATTGTCAACGCTTCAAGTTAGTGCAACTAGCAAGTTTCGAGTTTAAACGTCACGTCTCACGTAATTTGCCTTTCTAAGTTACTGAACCCAAATGCTTTGTTATTCAAGTTACGAGTACTCTATTGAACTTTAGAGACAAAGCATGTTTTGTAAACTGTATGAATTGAGCAAAATTTCAATCCAATACAGGGTCTGCGTGCTGCATTATAACCCTTAGTTCCTACGTGGTAAGGGTCTGTACCTACCTAAACTGTGGGGACCATAATGATGATGAATTGAATTCAATCGCTGTTGTAGACTCAAGCGAAGAACATATCGCTAAGGTTGACACCCCTGTCATACTAGAAGAGTGAACTACTACCATTAAAATGGCACTGAGGGATTCGTAATCCAGTTGCGAGTACACGTTGAAAACGATCGTACAAATTAAGCAACATTGGGCGAGGTCAGGACCTGGATGGGTGACCGCTAGTGACTTTTTCATCTGAGTCCCTTCGTGCCTCGGAAAATACGTTAAGCAGTTGGTCTCGGACGCTGTCGCTAGGCAACAGGTGTTAGGCCACGTCAGAGGCCTGCGGGCCTGAATAACTCTAACAATTCGGTTTGGTCACTAAACCACACGAGAAAAGAAAGAAAATGGCAGTGAACAATTTGAAAGCGCCTGCTTACAAGACCTGGACGTCAAAGGTCACATACGGAAGAATCGCGCAAAACCGATATATCTAAGTATATAAATTACACTACAACGCAAGCTGGAAACTGCTGCGCCGAGTGTTACAGTCATCAAGACCAAGTTTGGCTTCGCAAGTCATATTCCTGGTACACTCCAGGAGATGACAGGACAAGTCTAGGAGGACATCATGCTATAAGAGTATAAAGTGACCATTAAGATGCTCCCTCACCGGGAGCATTCGCGTGTAATGTAACGTTACAGATTCTAGCATTACATCAGTGAGGGAGAAAAACAGCGTCAGTCAGGGAGGTAGTATTGTAATGTAATGCTCAAAGTCGAATCTGCAACGTTACATTACACGCGAATGCTCCCGGTGAGGGAGCACCTTTAGGGTTGCCGACAGCCGAAATAAGGGCGTTGACAGTAGTCGACAGTGACCCTGAGGAAGTGGCAACGCGCAATGGTGATAAGCTTGTGATATTTCAGAAGGTGGAGGCACTTTCCAAGGTAAGGCTTCGGGGTCATAGTTGGTGCGTTCCAAAAGAGATCCCGATAACATAAGATTGGTTATCGAGGACCTCTCCATTATGGGTATTATCTTATCTTAATGGGTAAATATCCCAAATATCTTCTCCTGAAAAATCCCATCAGCAATTAGCATTGATTCTGTCGTGACTGCCAAATCCAAATAATATTCAGGGTGGCGTCGATGTGTCAATGCGGGGAAATCTGAAACTATTAAATTAAGAGAATTTGGTTGTAAGGAACCATGACATCGATTTTGATGTTCGGAAAATCTGCATTTAAAGATTTTTCAACAACCTCATACACGACTCTGGAATCGAACCTATCAGAAAAAGTCTTTTTATTGCGGTAATAGAAGTCCAGGATGCAAGGAACATATATAAGGAGCAATACTGACCAACATTTAGGCGAATGTCGGTTTTGGGCAGACATAAATAACACGACAAACATTTACCGTAACGTAGATTTGATGAACGGCTTCTGCCTAACACAGCTTAGCCAACTATCAGCAAATAAATCAGTCTGTATCACTCCTATGGGTACGTAATTCAATCCTAATCCGTACTTAGGCGTGCGCTGTGGTTCAGTCGGTAACTATAAATCATGGCGTTAAAGGTAACTGTAAGATGTAGTCAGGTTGAAAATCAGTTTGTTATTTCGATGACATTTACTTGTTCAGCTTAAAGAATAAATAGATTAGGACTGCTAAGAGGTCGTAATATGTACGGTAAGCTGCAATACAGAGAAAAGTATACAAGGGGGGACATGTATTATGTTGAGATTTTCTAGGAAATTACTTGACCAATTTTGAAAATTTCATAGTGCCTCAGAACTATCCACTAGTAAAAGAAAATTTCAACTTTAGCGAGCCCTCTGGTACACTTATCTTTGTTTTCGACTGTACAGTGCCACCACACGAGTTAATCAGCTGATTTATCTTTCTGACCGAATATTTTTTTTAAATACCACATAATTAATTGCCATTTTGTTTAGCGGCCAGTGTTGGATTTAAAGCCTCACTGTTCTCCAAGCTACGGTGTTTACATACTCGATAACGAACGAACTTACTACAGTAACTCATGGCCTCTAGTGTGGTTTAGTCAAACCTACTGTCAGAATTATTCAGACCATGCATAGACCTGCCTAACATATATATATATAGACATATCCTAACGACTGCTGCCGGAAAATATCACTAACGGTCACCCATATAGCTGACCTGTCCAACGTGGCTTAACTTGTACGATCTCTTTCAACGATTACTCGTAATTGGACTACGAACTCGTGGTAATGATACTGTCCTTAAGTAAGCGGCCCAGCCAGACGACGAAGCGACGGAAGCGGGCCGCGTCGACAAAATTAACGATGTGAACTTCCTCGCTGAAACACTGATAAGTTGTTACTGATTAATGCTACAATTATTCTGTTTCCTCCTTTAAATATTTTCCTCTGAAAATCCCCTGGAAAAAGGTTTGTAAATGGTTTGTGTACAAGGAATTTTAAATAAAGACTGGCTATTTTTGTACATGAAAGAGAAAAATACGCACGTTTCGATTACAACAGATAGAAATGTCTACATAATATTAGAGGACAGTACTTTTAACGAGTTACTCTCGCTAGCGACTACGATTTTTCGCTGAGGTAAACCTCAGCTTAAAAGGGATTGGTGAACTTTATTTCCGCTACTGGCCCCTAAAGGTAGGTACAACACAAATCCGTCTAATAGAGTACGTCGCAGCTGTGGTTTACGTAGCCGCTAGCAACGCTCAGGTCCAAAATGTCCACTTTCCCAAAATGTCCACTTTCTCGAAATGACCACTTTCCCAAAATGTCAATTTCCCAAAATGTCCACTTTCTCGAAATGACCACTTTCTCGAAATGACCACTTTCCCAAAATGGCCACTTTCCCAAAATGTCCACTTTCTCGAAATGACCACTTTCCCAAAATGTATATTTTCCAAAATATCCACTTTTCGAAATGACCACTTTCCCAAACTGTCAATTTTCCAAAATGTCCACTTTCCCAAAATGTTCACTTCAAGCGTACTTAAGTGGGCAACTTATGGCAATGGTACAGTAACGTCATAATTAGGATGATGACTAAAATGATATTGCCACATATACTGATAGGATAATCGATGCGGCAGACATCAGTACAGTTCTCGAAAGGAGGCCCCGAACTGGTAAATGTATTGTGAGACGGCTTCCAAACACAAGCTGGCACAAGCTGGCAGGGACTATGACTGTAGGGATGCAAAAGGTTGAGAAGCGCGTTGAATGATGAGAAGATATGACTACGACCATCTATACATATAAGAAGACTGTAAAAAAGTTGTATCTGTACATTGGATATTTTTTGAAAAGAATAATTGTAATGTGTTTTAGGATCGATACTGATGCCAAAACACTATTTTTTTAGAATTTTTGTCTGTTTGTCTGTGACTTTGTGCAAGTATCACGCCATAACTACTGAAGAGATTTTGATGGGAGTTTTAATAGGAGATAGCTGAAATATCCGGAGAGCTCATAGGCTATAATAAGCCATGGCGGTATGTGATGTGGAAACAAGGATCCAGAGAGGAACATCTGCGTCCTGATCTCCTCCATCCTCCTCCTCTACGCAAACGAAGTTGCGGGGTACAGCTAGTGTTCTATATAAATTAGAAAACCTACAATAATCGCAACTATTTTCGACAATCTAAAATGGTAACCAATGGTATACACAAAGTAGAAGAAAGGGTAATTTAGTTTGAGTCCTACTTCACTGTTGCCGCCGTGAACGCAAGTACTACCTTTAACAACCGCTCGGAAAATTCTAGAATTTTATTTACCTTGGATTTCTATTGTTTTAACATTCTCTGGAATGCTTTCAGCGAGAAGCGCACCTTTTGTGGCATTTACGAGTACCAGAGTACCCGATTGGGCTTTGTTACTAACTTTCTTTTTGCCTTGTTTTCTTGGTGATCATTAGGATCATTTACATTTCAGCGACTGCGACGGAATAACAATTCTGAATCAATGTGTTTTTTGGCAGCAAGATTTTTTTGGCAACAAATTGTTTTATTTAAGATTGCGTGTATTGAGAGCTTACAGCAGTAGTTGTTGTATCACTGGCTAACTATAAAAAGGTTTCAGGTTCTATCCCTGGTAAACCGAGTAGACCGTACTTAAAGTTGAGAATTCTTTAAAAATTTGAGCTTTTAAAAATTATTTTACATATAGTCTGCGCTCTAAGTTAACTACTAGTGCTACTAGACTATTGAAAGAATTGTTACAATCAGTCAAGTAGCTCTGTTCTTTTAATTTTATTTATTTATTTATCTCTGTTTTCGATTGTACATCAATGAGGTTTTCTTTAATCGTTTTTCCGAAACGAAACTTAAGTGACTGTATTTAAACAGTGCTCTCAAAATGGTAGAAGAAATTCAGAAATCCTCATGTCTGAGATTTAAAAAAATCTAAGCCAATTAATCCGGTCAACATACGCAATCCTAACTTGTTTTCCAAACCTAAAATTTGAATAATTTTAGCCATGGATTACTATTACCATTTGCAAACAGACAAACCAAGCGCCTAGTAGAAGTTATTTAGTTAGAAAGCTTAATATTTATTAAGCTGCTTAGAAACTTAACTGCAGAGTTAGAAATTCCACACCACAAACAAATTACCACCAAAACCATGAAGGAAAAAATCGCCGTACTCTATGGAGAGAGCCAACAGTTTATTTTGTGTGGGGCTACGCCCTTACTCTCATTTTCACTCGCATACGTCAGAAAGACACATTTTTTAAGTAGTAGTCTTCTGGTTCCGGATGGGCCGACCTCAGGAGACTCATTCGCTTTCTAGCCATTTCACGCAGTAAGTGTTTCATGGACTCCGTTTTGTTACAACAGCTTCGAAATATGGCTAACTCTAAAGGAACTTTCTTGGCTCCATGACTGAAACCGACTTAGTCACTGACCCAGAAGAAATGAGAGAAACTGCAGTAAATCAAGCTCTTGAAAGTCAAATAAAGTTTACTGAGGTGTTTGTCTGCTTTAAGAACTCTATACACCTTGTTATTTGATGAAATAGCTTTATTTAAGGCAATGCCATTAAAGTCGAGAGGGATAATTATATTCTAGAATCTAAGGTAGCTAGTGATGTCTGAAGCAGTGTTTAAAATTACACTGTTTTATAATAATAATTTTAAATTACTAAGGGTAAAGTGAGTGTAAAACCTAAGATAAGTCTAATGAATTCAGCCTCATAAAAAAAAGAAAAAAAAAGAAATTACTATACGAATGACGTAGTTATATTTTAGGTACACATTCTCACACATATTAAATCTATTTTTTTTTCATCATCATCAGTCTATTTATATGTCCACACTGCACGGTCACAGACCTTCCCTTACATGGAGGGAGCTATATATATATTTTAACATTGCACAAACACACTACCACACCCATTGATCTCCTATAAACAACTAGATACACAGTCTGCCTTCTAAAAATATCCAAACGCAAAGAAGGTCCAAACGGATGAATGGACCCTCATTTGCTTTATTGGACATTATTTGGACGTTAACAATGAACCTTATTGGGATCCCTTTTTTTCGCATAATTTTTTTGTCCTAATTTAATTTAGCATAATGAGTTAGGCATAATGTTTTTTGTCATAATCATATTTTGTCATAATTGTTTTTGGGCATACAATCTAACTAAGCATAATTCTAGTTTGGGCTAATCGTTTTTGCCCTAATTTTGATTTCCATATTGTTTTATGGCATATTGTTTATTCGTCTAATAGATATTATACACAAATAACAAAAGGCATAATTGAAACACACTTTAATAATTTAAATGTATTTATTCATAATGTTTGTTTGAAATGAATGTAATGTTTTTTTTTACTATAATTTTCATGCAATATAATTCCTTTCATTTTAAATGTAAATTTTTAGCAATAGCTCGTAAATAGGCAAGTTTTGAAGTGTATTCTTATTGTTGATAATTTTGTCATGGCGGTTATGTTTGTCTGTGTATTTCTTCTTTTTTGTTGGTATTAGTGTTGTATGTATGGTGTATTAGGTAATAGTAGGTTACGGTGCGGCGGGGGTGGCCCTTGGGCCACCCGTAAGCCGCCAACATGATTATTTTATATACAAACAAAAAGTAGGTATTAGGTATATCAGATATAACTTAGGTACCGTAGTGTAATAGTAGGTTACGGTGCGGCGGGGGTGGCCCTTGGGCCACCCGTAAGCCGCCAACATGTTTATTTTATATACAATCAAAAAGTAGGTATTAGGTAGGTATATCAGATATAACTTAGGTACCATAGTGTAATAGTTGGTTACGGTGCGGCGGGGGTGGCCCTTGGTTTAATTTTTGTTTTTAAAACTTCAGTATATATTTTCGGCGAGTAATTAATATGATTATTACAATTATGCTTCAATATCATTATGACAATGTTTATTTAGGCTTTATAATATTATTCTTAACAATCTTTATGCTGTTTGTAGTTATGCTTAATAATATTATGCCTATAAAGTTATGCCTAATGACTATTATGCGTAGTTATTACTAGGACAATTTAAAGTATGCCATGTTATATTATGACATAAAAATTTATGCACAAAAATAGGGAACCACCTTTATTTGGACGTTTTATAAATTGTTTTAGTAATACCTTTGTGTATCTAGTTGTTTATAGGACATCAATGACCACACCACACTTTTTAACGTTTGTAGAAAAATAGGCCACGTCAGAGACCTACGAGCGGCCTGAATTACTCTAACAATTGGTTTGGTCACTAAACCACAGGAGAAAAGAAAAGAAAGCAAAATGGACACGTTAGCGAAGATATAAAATTAACTACTAAAATACCCTAAGTCACCCTAGAATGGGTGATCGCTAGTAACTGGATGGGTGACCGCTAGTACCTGGATGGGTGACCGCTAGTACCTGGATGGGTGACCGCTAGTACTTGGATGGGTAACCGCTAGTACCTGGATGGCTCACCGCTAGTACCTGGATGGGTGCCCGCTAGTGAAGGGCCTCGTAGGCCAGTTGCGAGTGCACGTTGAAAACGATCGTACAAGACAAGCAATGTTGGGCGAGGTCAGGACATGGATGGGTGACCGCTAGTGACGCTTACATCTGAGCCCCTTCGTGCCTCGGAAAGCACGTTAAGCAGTTGGTCCCGGTTGTTTTCGCGTGACAGCAGTCGTTAGACCACGTCAAAGGGGGCCTGAATAACTCTAACAATAGATTTAGTCACTAAACCACACGAGAAAAGAAAAATTTACTAATACAAACTTGATGAAGTATTAAGAACCTCCTCTTATTTAGAAGTCAGTTACCAATGGCCACAGTTAATCTATCCCTTAACAATTCCCATATAAAATCCACGCTACGAGTCAATTCGAGGTGAGGCTCTGCAATCAATACTCATTCAACTACTTTGGAGACCTGGCAAGATTAATGTTTGGCACAGCTCCGAGCCGGTATATAGCGGGGGCTAACTTTAAAGTTAGGGCCAGACTGGGTTTGGGATTTTATGCCAGACGCAGGATCATTTGATACGATTACTTATTTATACCTGGCGCTAGCCAAGTAGCTTTAACTTTCGTTAATAGAAGGAAAAGAGAGACTAGGGCTGCTGCTCACTCAATATTCATCTATCTACTAATATTAACTTCCTGGACTTCATCACATGTCAAGCGAGTGTCAATTAAGACCATGCCTTCAAAGCGTAGCGTCTCGCCATAGACCCATTCTGTGACGTCACACAGCTATTGACAACTCAGAAGTTAGTACGACACCCCCGGGTCGGGAATTCGACCAGTTAATTAATTAATCCGTTTTCCCTATCGGCCTAACTCCTTTACAATATGTGAAAGCTTTCAGCTTGGGGAAACTGTTGGGTCGATAAGGGTATTAGAGTTTGAGGGCTGAAAGCTGAAATGCTAATCCAATAATAAATATATTCAGTAATGTGACAACAGAATGGGTCTGTCCGATACTGCCTGTACGATTTCCGTGACGTAAAGGAGACTCCTCCATGAATATCCTCCGCGGCGGTGATGCTTTTATTCACAGCCAGTTGAGCCTTAGGTGAACACTATAATCACATGAAGATATAAAAACTCTATTAACTCGTCTAAATGCAACATACGATTCTTGAAGGAAGTTGGTCTTGGAAGCGAGATATAAAAAGACTCGGTGCGTAGTCACAATAGACCATTGAGATTTAAACCAACACGCTGATCCAAAATGATGTTTCAAGAAATAAATAATAGTTCTAATTTCCTTATATATAAGTCATCTCATGTATCATAAAGATAAAGTCAGGATTAGATCCAGTGAGGATTAAAATATTGACGCATAAAGAGAAGGTTCAGCAGATTAAATTGCAAGAAGCATTAATGTTATATTGAACATATCGACTTCGTACAGCTCTCTACGTGAATTGCATCGTTTAGTTAACGGGCTAGGCTATTAATTGAATAGCGCATGTTCCATCTCCGAGAATCTCACGACACAGCAGCACACTGCCATAGGAAACACGGTAGATATTTATTTGGTATTCTCTTGTTGCAATGTGGGTATGCAACTAGGCGTTTAATAAAAGGTTCTTGCGAAAAGCATGATGTCGTCCAGGCAGAGAAAATAATTTAGAAGGTCAAAATAATTAGTTGTGGATACTACAACTACAACTAAAGCTTTAATAAAGCCTTTCCAGAATTATTCAGTCATGATTAACAAACGTCCAAGTCCAGCCAAATATGAAAACTCTTGAATCTATCTAACGAGATGGGCCAATGACTGGTGGAGGTTAGGAAAATCTTTAAAGGTCACAACAATTCGAAGCAAAATCTCGCGAGAGTAAGATTTCACAAAGTGCCAATTTGTTCAGTTGACAAACTCTTCAAATGGCGATGAAAATAACGTGGGTTAAAGAGTCCCAAAAGGACTAATAAGAAAGGTTTAGTTTTTGAAAATATTCTGCGATTGAAATCTCATGGGATCTTGGACCTATGAATTTTGCACTGACTACAGTAGGTATACAATTTGATAGATTTACGTACTCCATATACTTTTCGAACATCGTTAGAATTTGATCGATATCGGTAATCACTAATCAATATTGTAAATTAAGTAGCAGTTGCTGTCGAGCGAGACCCTCGGTCCGAGGGGTTCCGGCTCTTGGTCACTTTACAAGGACATAGCCAAACGGTTAGTGGATACAACGGTTAACCCAAAAGCTAGTAGCTACCTCTCGCAACGGATTAGCATTGCCATCCAGCGAGGTAACGCGCTGGCAGTGTCTTAGAGACCCCACCACACAGTTCAAATTTTGTAAGTTAATTTAGATTTTCTATTATTACTTTCACCTGCTGCAATCCTGGTACAAAAATTTCGCTTCTTTAATATTCATCAAACTCTCCATGCACCCTTGTCGGTAAGTAGGATTATACTTAACCCTTTTTGTAAAGAACGCCAATTTGGTCGGCGTATGTCCTCTTCGGTCTACTTGATACTTCCACAACCATTCACTATACGTGTAATTAAATTTAGAGACTCTTATTTCATTCATACACTCTAATTTCCTAAAACATATAACATAATTATCCTGCTTACCTACATCTTCTTTCAAATCACAACATTCAGTTTTAAAGAGAAATTATTCAAAGTCAAATTTCTTTATTGCAAGTAAGCACGTTGTGTACATTTTTGCACGTCAACATATTTTTTGAATTTACATTTACACCACTTTGCAAGGAAAAGGTGCCAACGCTGAGGAGAAAAAGTGGCAAAAAACTCTCAGAAGCACATCTTTTAAAATAATGATAACACAATTACTTAATAACTAAGTATTATACAACTATTACCATTGTTAGTAATCTAAACTTTATCCTTCATGCGGAACCGGCGACACACACCATGCATGTTCATCGATTAAAGTCATCTATTCTGTAATACGCCTTCTTAACAAGTGTTTTTAATGAAAATTTTAAATTTCCTCTCTCTCAACGTCGTGACACTTTCTGGCAACTTGTTATAAAATAGGTTTATCTGTATCTATATCTATCTATCTTCTGGTTTATCTGTATTATAAATATGTATTATCATGTTTAGTTGTTAAAAAAATGGGTATTACTAATATCGATCATGCCTTATCATGCATTATGGGATTACTGATTTAAGTAGATCCCCCATAATTACCCCATTGTAACACCACTATCATTATAACACGGTTGTTATCATCAAATGCTATATTAATCATGAACCCCAAGTCATAAACATGACTAACATGGCAGTCTAGTTGAACTAAGGTATCAATTAGTCGCAATAGAGGATCCAAATAAGCTGACATTATAATTAGCTTCCGTCAAAAGCAGCGAATGGCGTTTCATTAACGGCTCGAAATGCTTGATGAATGTGGGGTTTAAGTCATAAACTCTCTAAGTAGTAATTACTGTTAAATTCTTCAAAATCACATATGTTTTATTTTCTTTATCTGGAATACCTTCTGAAATGTTATCTGTAAAAACTGCGTTTATATCTATTTTAGATAGCATTACAGAGGGGACATTTTAATTCATTTTTGTAATACTATATTTAAGAGAATAACTAAGTAGGTACCATCGGCAACAGCTCCGCCTGCTCACTTTTCAAATGTTATTCTTTGCACCCACAAGCGGGCCTCGTCCGGCCCCCTGGTAAGACTACCTGACCTATTGAGCAATCAGGGGACAGTGTCCCTTTTTTATGTGTCTAAGATAATTGTTTTGTTTGTGTAAACTCTTATTGAAAAAATGTAGGAGTCCAATGATAAAAACATGTGTGCAAAAAAATCTGTTGTTGTTAACTGTCGTAAATCAAATACACGGTTTGCTATTGGTTGATGAAAAAAGGAGGAGCTGTAGAGCCGCCGGGAACTGCAAATGAATTGCAACCTAAAGGTGTTCAGGCTGAACTGTTGCTGACTGTACCTAGTACAGAAAAGATCTTTTGAGTCCTTTTTGTTCTACTAAAAGAGGAAGTAGTACAGACAAGACTTTGTTCTACTCATAGAACGTAACTTACAGAGTCTAAGCCTAAATTATGAATGAATGATTAGGTATTATTCAATCCCATTTCCCTCTCTAAGATGTACTTTGATCATTCATTGGGTTCGCAGTATCATTTATTTATAAGTGCATATTATATGTTGCATATAAATAAATAAAAACTATCTAAACTTACAACCTACTAATATATAAAAAATATAAAAAAAACTGCGCCAAGTCCCCCAAAGGCTATTGGTATTTTATTATTGTTCTTTGAGCCTAAATGACTATGCCAGATTCTACTCCACCATCAACCGCAAGTTGTACAAGATAACGAATAAATGTAAAAGTATCTCCGTTTTTTATTAAAATTATTGGTTTAAAATAAAGTTTTGTACAAGTTGCGAGTCGAAGAAAACAGTTTAATTAAGAATTCAGAAAATAGTAAGAAATCGAAGCGATTTATTCATTGTTTTTGTTATTCTTCTATAGGAGTTGCTAGAGTAGTAGAAAATCATGCTGATTATGATTATGCAATATGAAACCTGTAATAAGTCCCCAACAAAATGATAGTCAGCTTAAATGGTCACGTACTTTTGTAGGTGGGGCAAAGCTCCATTGAAATGTGGCAATGTCTTTTTCTACCTCTCATGTATTAGACCACACCGTTGCTCGCTACCAGCGAGTGATGAATACTTCATTACTACGGAAATAGGGCGAAGGTTGCCTTTGCCTCTTTGTTAGCGTTTTTATTTGCCGTACAAAACGTTTCTGTACACTGCCTGCCAATAGCCCTCGGGGGAATTGGCATAAAAGGTCCTATTGGAGCTTAATTTGTAAGGACTTGTTTGGTTATCAAGCTGTTCTAAACTTGTTTCGAGATTGGAGATGTAAATTTAAAAAAAGTTTATTATTTATTTATTTTATTAATGGACCCGACAGTTCGTCATTTGCCAATGTCATGTTACAGAAAATTCAATGTATAATAGTCTTCTATCTTCCTCCAGGGAAGACGCAGTGGCGTCTTCACCCTGGGTAGCCGCGTCTTCATGTCTTCATCCAGAGGAGACGCCGTAGCGTCATCACTCTGGACGAAGCAGCTCGACAGTCACGTTCACTCCCGAGCTTGTAGCGGGAACTCTTGATAAAAGCTTGAAACCCCAGATCTTGCTCAAATTATCCAACAAATTCACCATACTGTCACTCGCGAACATTTTCTGATTAATTTAACGTGATATTAATCTCAAAATAACCACTGTAGACAATAAAACAAAAATTATCAAATAATTTTGCAACCGTCGTTTCCCGCCATTTTCAAGAGAACCTAAAAAAAAGAACGTTTTTGTGTTGTTTAGAAGTAACAACCATTGATCTCCTATAAACAACTAGATACACAAAGGTCTCGCCCAACGTTGATTAACTTGTACGATAATTTTTCGACGTACACTCGCAACTGGCCTACGAGCCCCTTCACTAGCGGTCACCCATCCAGGTACTAGCGGTCACCCACAGGGTGACTTAGGGTATATTAGTAGTTAATTTTATGTCTTCGCTAACGTGTCGATTTTGCGATCTTCCTTTTCTTTTCTCCTGTGGTTTAGGGACCAAACCTATTGTTAGAGTAATTCAGGCCGCTCGTAGGCCTATTTTTCTACAAACGTTAAAAAGTGTGGTGTGGTCATTGATGTCCTATAAACAACTAGATACACAAAGGTCTTACTAAAACAATTTAAAAAAACGTCCAAATTAGGGTCCATTGTTAACGTCCAAATAATGTCCAATAAAGCAAACGATGAGGTGCATTCATCCGTTTGGTTGGACCTTCTTTGCGCTCGGACATTTTTATCTGGTTGTTTATAGGAGATCAATGGTAACAACACACTTAAGTTGTCTGACGTAAGTTATCTTTAAGTATGTTTTAACTTTTCATGACATTTTTTTAAATCTCTAATGCTGTTATTCATAAACCTAGTTAAACGTCACTTCCTTTAAATCGTGTTGCTGTCCCTTTCACACTTCGTTAAGATAAAAAGGGACAGGGTGGCTAAACGGTGGCTTAACTTTAAATGATGTTTATGAATACCAGCCTCATTTTATTACACCTGCCTTACCTTAATTCTCATGCCCAACGGTCAGCTGGTAGATAAAGCCGCCAGACATTAAGCTTGGTGTAAATGTAAATTCAAAAAATATATTGACGTGCAAAAATGTACTCAACGCGCTTACTTGTAATAAAGAAATTTGACTTTGACTTTGCTCGGCTTTTGTGCACTAATATATAAAAGCTTAAATATATTAGATAAAAGCACGTTGATGATGAAAGCAAGATTTTACTACAGACATTGAACGGTCTTCTCTGTTAGATACAAAGATTTAAATATAATAGTATTGGGTTCAAAAACATTTTTAGATGGAATCTACGATATTCTTAGATTAAGCAAAATAAAAATATTAGATAGAAAAGTAAATATAAACCCATCACGAATTCCTTTAGGAATTCCAGTCGAGGGCTAAAGAAAGTCTTATCTGGAATAGAATAATTGTATTTTAATGGAACCCTTATACTTGATCATGTCGAAAAACTTAACAAATAAATGACATTGCCAAATTCTGCCCCACCATCAACCGCAAGATGTACAAGACAACGAATAAATGTAAAAATATCTCCGTTTTTTTTTGTTATTCTTCTATAGGAGTTGCGAATGTAGTAGAAAATGATACTGATTATGATTTTGCAATATGAAACCTGTAATAAGTCCCCAACGAAATGATAGGTACAGCTTAACATTAAATGGTCACGTAGTTTTGTATGTGGGGCGAAGCTCCATTGAAATGTGGCATGTCTTTTAAAAAAAGAAGATTAGAAATCGAAACGAATTTGAATTTATGTGATCCGATACGTATGAAAGGATTAAACGCCGCAAGGCATTAATTTCGCCTTTATATAATAATTATGTAAAAAGTTTAATAATAATAATTGATGTCACCATCCCCCATGATGAGAATCTCGTGAAGGCCGAAAAGGAAAAGCTAAATACTTAGACTTGGCTCACGAGATTACCGCCATGTGGGATGTGGACTCAACCATAATTGTTCCGATAGTCGTAACCGTGAACGGTTTAATAGCGAAGTCTCAACCAACACCTTAAGAGACCCTCGCTAGACAGTTGGGTCAAGGGCCGGATACAGAAGGCAGTGCTGCTGGACACGGCACGTATTGTGAGGAGGTTCCTCACTCTGGGATCCTAACCTCCGGCAGCTTGGATGCGTATGCATCCCGCTGCCGGCGGGTGGCTATTTTTTATATTTATATATTTTACTATTTGTTTTTTATTATTAAAATGTATAAATATATTAGATAAGAAAGAAAAGAAATAAAGATAATAATAATAAAAAAGGCAATCCAAGGCAATTAAAAAGGAGCATGCCAGTGAAATACAATGATTTTTGAAACTACCTCCACATACAACAATAAACCAATATTGGTAAAAAAATGTATCACCAATTGGAATATTTCAAAAATAACTCAATTTTATTCTGCCACTGAAACCGAATTAAAAAAAAAATCGTCGAATGCTGCCGAATAATTGATTTTGTAAATCAGCCGTTCTATTTCGACATGTCGCTTAGTCTAGCGCTCTACAGATTTTTTTTTTCAATAGCATAAAAGGTGTGCAAAAATGTGTGAAAATCTCTTGCAAATCCTTTTTCGGCCTCACTCTGTGAATAATTTGATCTATTGTGATGGACGGCCGTAGCGAAAATGTAGTTTGGTGGGAAATGCTTACGAACACCCATTTGTTTTGTGAACTGTACCATTGCCATGCTGCTAGCAAAGTGGCATCGCTATAGTGGAATAGAAAGAAAAATGTATGAGTATGACATTCCTATTTTCTTCTCTACACTGAAAAAAATAGTATTGCCTGTAGCAACTAAAGGAGATTGACCAAACCAGACCTCTTAATAGAGCTGTACTGTTATTAAGATAATATTCAACACTTAGCAGTTGATTTCTAGCTAAAATAATTAAGGCCATGTCAGTTTGATCAAATACTTATAAACAATGGCCAATAAAACTAGTTAGGAAAACAAATAGTAAAAACAACAAAACACTCGGCTATGGCTATAGTTTGTAACGGTTGTAGCTGTAAATGCGAATACTTCACAATCACGTTAATCTTTTTTATAGTGTATTTTTTGTTGGTCTAACTGTATTTATTTACGTACTAGATAGGTATGGGGCAAACTTACTCTAGCAAGTTAGTAATAATAACATAGTACTTCTCAATATTGGTTGGTACACGTACGTACATTGGTTTACGCGACACCTCATTGTCATTTAAAACCTAATCTGTGAAATGCAATCGAAATATCAGCTGTTGTAGGTACCGTAAAATTTATTTTTGTCTAAAATTCAACATACGTGATAATCTGCGTTTATTGGTCGTAACTCGTAATTATTTTATTAATTGAACACCTGGGACTGGAGTTTTAAATTAAAGTTTTAGTATCGGATTTTATGTTAGCAGTAAACGTGGTCTGGGTAGTATTTTTGAAGGATATTAGTTTTGATATTTTTTTATGTGTAGATTGTACAAAAATCCCTGCTTTCGCCAACTTCTTAGTCTAGCTAGATAATCAGATTCGTATAGTTTATTGCAAGGAAATACAATATATGGTGTCCTTGAATTCATTCAGCTGAGGAGAAAAAATGCGAAAAAACGTTCAGCAGTTTTCATTCGGTTGATCACGGAACTGATAGGAGACATTTTATACCAAAAAATAATCGTTTTAGGTAATGTTACTTTAAATATTTTTGGTAATTTTGGAGGCTATAGATTTATAAAACAAAATATTATGTTTAGATTTAAGTAATTGAAGAACTGTTTGTTTTCAAATTATACAAAATAAATTAAAACAAGATTATTTCACACGAGTAACTGATTTTCTACCAACGGAACCTAGCCAGACAGTAGAAGACGTCCCAGAGCAAATAACTGGCCTTTGCAGGGTCCAGTAGTAATTGCGCCCGTAGGCGGGCGACTTCAAAAGCTTAGTGCAAACTCAGCTTTATGAGCGATTCAGCGAACGGTAACTTGACTGTGGCTTGTACTTTATAATCTTCCTTTTTAGGAAGTCGGTTAAAAAGTACAAAAAGTAAGAAAATGTGCACGGAAAGAAAAGTTTAGCTACGGTTGTTAAGTATTTGCCACTGCAGCTACAAATTACGACATCCAAGTGTTTTGCTGAGCTACAATTCAACAGCTATAATTTAGCTGCTACAGGCAACCAGTTTTCCAGTGTACCTAGACTTTAACCTAAGCACAATAGGCTAGTTGACATGTATCGAAAATTAAATGTTTTACAAAATAGACACAAATTCATGATCAACTGTGAAATCAAAATTTAAATTAGTTAAAAAAATGAAGTAACTACAGGCATTTAGAAAAGTTATGTTAGAAAGAGACAGAAACAGTACACGACGTATTGTGACTGTGACGTCATACCGTCGTAGCGCCATATAAACTTCATACTAAAGACCGTTTTGCTAAAAAGAGATGGTGTATCCCCCCACCACTTGCCTTAACCGCTTAATATCTTCGGTATTAATTGAGATATCGAAAAACTGATTTCACTGTCACAAAATTGAGTCGACTTGTCAATGAAATAATAATACATTGCCTAAGAGTGCCTTAGTCTGGAATCGGCAAAAATATTGCCTTTATCAATGTTTAGTATAGGAATCAATAGAAGGATGAACAAGCTTACCGCCTGTAAGCCAGTTCAAGCCATACGTGGCATTCTAGTCTGAAATATGTCTATATTACAGTTCAATGCACTCGCGCCATCCTGTGGAGATCTTAGAAAGGTTTGCAATTTTACTGGTGAACCCATGTGTGCAGTTTTATACATTGAAAAAACAGGGTTGCCTTTAGCAGCTTTTACTTAGCTGTTGATTTCAAGCTAAAACACCTACGTCTTTGTCAGTCTGACTGACAAAGACGCATATAATTGTAAACAATAACCTATGAAAATGACAAATGGAGAAAAAATTTCATCACGACCGGGATTCGAACCAGGGGAACTCGCCATTCCATGGCACGCTCTATAACAACAGCCACCGTGATATCGTAATCAGGATTTCGCATGGCGCATATGCAAGAAAATATCAAAACAATCAAAATTGATAGGAAGACAAAGAGATAGCAAAAACAGCATAACACTTGGTTGTCCCTATAGTTTTACTCATAATTTGTAGTTATAGTTGTAAATACTTAACAACCACAGTTATTTTTTTCCGTGTGACTATGGGGGTTAGAACGGTAAAATGGTGGGCTACCTTTATGGTAAATGGTCATCGTCGCCTATAGACATCTACAACTCCAGATTTTGCATATAATTTCACAAACAAACAAATTAGTTTGAATTACACTGCTATCAACTTAAGCTGAGAATTGCATTTGTGTGAGTGTTGCCTCAGGCCGCTTGCTATAAACTAGTATAAACTGGTTTAAACCATGCGCGGGACGCGCCGCGCCACAAGCCGATTGCCAATCTACACTATCGGTGTGCACTCACACAAATGCAATTCTCAGCTTAAGTTGATAGCACTGTACCTAAAAGTCCAAGAAACTGGGGGCATCGTCCTTAATGATATGTTTGATTAACCTCCTTTGGTTTCGGCATCAAAGGCTTAATCACAATATTAATTGCACGTGTAGCTAATAATCAACGATGTTGGTTTAATTAAAGCCTTAGACGTCAACTAAAATTCAACTCGTGTAAGTAATTTTACTTCGTCTAGACTGTGCCTGGATAAAGTTGGAGTAAATAAAGTTCTTGGTATGTCAAGGAAAATATAATTATAACCAAAAGGCTATATTAAAGTTTGTCTTTGATTAATAATATTATAATGAAGGCATCAATCACAATACTTAAATGAAAATTCACAGTGAAAACGATTTATCGATTCATTTTCAAAAGAATACATAAACAGGTTGACGTTCGTTTGGAATTAATATGCGACGAGCAAACGTTTTTAAACGGTTTGAATGCATAAAGCGTAGTGGTTTAAAATAACGACTTTAGTTTCTCATAAAGTTTTATTTCAGTTTAAGGACATAAGTGTAGTTTTAGGGTACACCGCATGAACTGAAACGGACCGCAAGTTAACTATATTTAATTATTTTAGTGGGCACAGAATATGCACAGATTCTTTTAATCGCTTATTTATTGTAGCCTCATTCTAACTCATGATTTCTGAATGTCCGTAACTATTTAGTTTTTACGTATGTATAACAAAAACTCTCCATTTATAAAGATTGTACACCGTTATCTGTGTTCCACCAATACAGATAAAGGTGTATAGGAGAGTTTTTAAGGTTGAGATTTTCTCAAAAACTACTTGACCTATTGCAAGAATTATTTCACTGTTTGATAGATAAAAGTTAAACTATGTAACTGTAAAAGAATTATTAAATTCAGTCCAGTAGTTTTTGAGAAAATCTCAACCTTATTGAGGACTTTATACTTATCTCTGTCTTCGACACATCAAGTTGTATATCAAGATCGAAGCAGATGGAAGTCCATCGCCTCTAGCCTACTGCTACATAAAATAGACATGATATTGTGTGTATATAAATACCCTAATAGAGTAAACTATAGCAGATACAATATAGGCAGAGCGGAACGCATGCGTTTCCCGCATGAGTCTAAATCGACTCTAAGTTAAGAGTGACCAAGTAATTATGGTCCCAACGTAAACTGAAAACTTTATGTTTGGCAGTAAACAGCTGTAGCTGTGCTTTTGACACCGTCTTAATTAAAATACGATAGTATAGTTGACGGCACATCAAGTGTAATATTTTGAACTTTACGTTCTTATTGTCTACGCCGTAAAAGTTGAAATTCCTCAAGTTGATTTGTTGGCGAATGTACAAGGTCTGGTCTGTAACGTGTTTATTTGATGGTAACTAATGTATTAGTTTAACCATACATAGAGGTAGGTAATGCAGCCAACATCCTCGGCGGTGCCTTTTAGCATCAATAACCACAAAGGTATGTACCTACCTACCTACTAACATAGGTCGAGTATGTACTTACGTATACTAACATACCTATACAGTTAATTATACATGTTTGTATTTATTTAAGACCGGACTTTGTTGTTTAATAAAGGTATTTCTATTCTATTCTAATAGGGTATTTTAAGACACAATTTTTGAGCAAATTTTCAAACGCACACATACACAAGTATTTTATTTACTTACCCAATTGATTATTTTAATTTTAATTATTTTAAATTTTATGAATAAATATAAATCTATTAAAATCGTAGTTGGCGATTTTTTTATTTGCCTATTTCCACACACGTGATCACGCTGATGTTATATTATTATCTGAAATTAAGTTTTCGATATTACCCAATTACCTACCCCCCTCCACAGATATGTATGGTTAAAGCTGGGCTTTATCCTTTATTGACAACGAACTTAGTATGTAGAGTTTGTAAGAAATTAGTAAGACTTGGCCTATCTTTTCCACAGTTGACCACCAAACTATATATTTATCTTCTTAAATAAAGGAAATAATTTAATTTTCATAACTTGTGCATATTTTTCTACCAATATTGAATAAAATTTGTAAACCTACTCAATTGTCATTGCATAACCATACCGGTATTCTTTTTCCAGTAATTTAAATCGCAAAAAGCAATCGCTATGCATATTGCACGTTCAAAGGTTTATTAAATGTTCACTTACTTGGAAATCAGCATATAGAAAATAGATAAACGAGAAAATCATAAACAAAACCAATTTCAAATGCTTTTTGTCTCTGAATTTCCTAGAATCCACGAACTCGTAAAATCCCCGCCATTATTATTTTTCCAGTTATTTAATTCGGAAGTATGGCAATTCATTCATGTTTGTATTTAGCGCTTTGCTCAAAAAGAATGCTTGTATTTTTGTCAACAAAAAGTTGCAAAACGTACTCTTCACAACGGAGTACAAAAGGTGAAAAATCTCTGAAATATTTCGAAGAGTGAGCCGAGACGTGAAACAACGAGGATTCCGCATAAATATTTTAGTATTATGGCACACGTCGTGATGCTGTCTGGTATATTCAATTTTATCGTAAAGGTGAGGTGTTATGACTTTTTAAACGAAGTCAGATCACGACTTCGTTCGGATATTCTGTCTACTAGAGAATACTATCGATAGTATATTAAGTAAGCATGTATTATGGTTTAATTTGAAAGTTTTAGCTAATTTGGATCAATTACAATTTGACAGAACAATCCAAGTAACAGTATAATTATATTCCATGTTGGCCGGCTGATTACAATCAAATAATAATTATTGATTATTTCGCTGTAATTACAATACTAATAATTAGGTATCCTTGAATATCAGTAGATACTCTTATATCTTATAGTGAGCAGAACAAAGTTGATCTATTAGAATCTTTAAAAAATCATAAGAGAAGTTCTGCAATTGGTTATGTGTCTTGGAATAGATACTTCTTATTCTCCCATTTCACTTGGCTATTCGTATTCGCTATTGGATGTTTGTCGTATTTGTCAAATACTTGACGTACATACAAATAAGACGAATATTTTGTCAAGCATACCAACCACACATGACAATATTATGACAAATATGTAAATACGAATAGCCAAGTGAAGTCCCACCCTTATATTTTCAAGAGCGATATTTCAACGTTCACCAGTACAATTCAGCGGGGTTACTCTCAAATCTTATAGCGATCCAGTTTAGGTTCCTAAACTGACAATTTGCTACAATGACGTCAAACGTCATTGTAGCAAATAGCGATTCGGTTCAGTTTAGGAACCTAAACTGGATCGCTATAAGAGTTGAGAGTAACCCTGCTGCAATCAAGAGTGCTTAATTATGTTATATAAATTTAATTTAATACTCACTATAATAACTTATGTAAGTATAAAATTATTTTCCAAGTTAGAAATAACTTTCACAGCCCTTTATTGCGGCTATCACTTCATTTTAAACATCAGTCGTTCAACTCAAAGTGTCCGAGCTTTTGAAGCAAAGTCTTTAAAATAACCGTATCAATTTCGTATCCTTGCCTGCGGGCCCCTAAATGTAACCGTCCCGAGGCACGCTAACTATAATTGCGCCTTCAGGGTTAAAAGGACCGAGTTGAAAGGATACTCTCCCATAAAGGTACTAAGGACCTGTGAATACATCAGTGCAACTTTAGCTTTACTAAGCTAAACCACCTTACACCTCTCAGAACTACGTCGTGTTTCGAGTAATCTAGATTTCGTTTAAGTTTGTATAACACCGTGTCTAGTTTTCTGTCTGGATAGCCGCGCAAAAGGTAAAACTATTCAGGCTTTTAGTTACAGTTGAATAAAAAAGGTGTTAGTATTCAATGAAATGTAAAAGACAGATTTTAAAGGACTTTTTAATTTTATATCTCTACTGGCTTTTTGTCCGAGTTCGTTTACCTTGAAATAATAAATCAGGGGTTGAATATCGAAAGATACCAGTTTCACAATTAAAAAAAACTATAGTTACTTGAACGAAGAATTTGATTTTAGAAATTATTATCTACGAGTAGGTATATTAGGAATCGTGATCGATCGTATTTTTTATTTAAGTAAATCATGAATAAATTCTTAAATTATGTTCAATCTCCTTTTCATACAAGCAGACATTATTTTTTAAAAAAAACGACTGCAAAAAAAATACTAGTCATCTTGTACAACTTGCTTGAACAGCTTGATGGTGGGGCAGAATCTGGCTTTGTCATTTACACTTTTCGGATTTTTTCCTTTACTTGTGCTTATAAGACCTAGCTTCTTGCCTTTTTTCACATTTATCTTGAAACATTCCTATCACACTTATGTGACTAATTATTCCTACCTAATTATCACACCACAAAATCCACCTTCTATCTAATTAGGTAATATTCTGGGTTTTAGAAACCCAGAATATTACCTAATTATGCAACCATTTTTATATCTTGACAAATTATATCAAATCGTAGTTTCCAATTTAAACGTCATTATCTCCCAATCGGGTCATAGACCCCATTAGCAATCAAATTGGGTTATTCCCGGTTGGTTCAATTTCCATTTTGATGCGAAATGTCTTTACGAGCTTCAGAGAACGCCGTAACACATACTTAGGGTATTATGGCCGATAAAAAACGCGATTATTGTGGATTGGATAGTTGTTACTGCCTTTTATTCTGGTTGGAGTTGTATTCAGACATTATGAGAAACTGTTCTCACGAGCGGTTGAAAAAAGAGCGTCGACGAACCAACGAGTGTGCATGAAGAGATTGATAAATGTGGAATAACCGAAAAAGTTGTTCCAGGATTGCAGCAGAATATTGAAATATATTCGCTGTCACTTATTGTAAAAGAGATGTATGAATAGAGACATGTAGTTTTATTTTCGAATTAATTTCCCTACACTTGTACAATATACCTAGATACTGATATGAGTTAGCACTTTCATATACGTATACAAACGCAAAACTTAATGTCAATTCTTAGTTTTGTAGCAAATCAATATTTGCTTCATATCAGTATGTTGTATTTTTTTCAATGTTTCTATATGCTAGTTAACTGACAAATAAGTACCTTTTCCTTGCAAGTAGTGTAAAAAAGTGTTTAAATGCAAAAATATTTATATTTTCATTGCATTTAGGTACTTACAAAACCTTTATAAATTAGAATCGTAAATAAAGATAAGCTAAAAAATCTTAATTGCAAAAGTAACTCAAAAAGTAGACATAAACAATTAGTATAAAAAGGAGGTCTTAGCGATCTCTTTCAGACAACTTTTATAGGAATATAATAGGAGAAATGAACATTCACCAATAAAATGATTACCAAATCGAACGGCCCAAACGCGATCGTCCCGCAAACCCACTCGATTCACCTCGATACCGATCCTTACTGGAACTACATAAATTCCCGTTATGGCTGCTGCGATCCACAGCATGGCATATAAATTTATTAGGGCCCCACCCTAAGTTATATGTTGGGTGCGAATCTAATCCAAGTTATTGCATTTATGTGTTTCAGTTGAGTTCGGCACGCGTTCCGAATTCCGAGGTGCAGATCGATTTACGTTTGTAGTTTGAAGCGACGGGTCAGAGTTCCCATTTGAGATTTGGATACATTAGGTTATGTAATGTCCATAAATTGTAATATCTACCCTGAATATATTTAATTTATATTTATGTTACCATTTAAACCGAAGCCCAAGTCAAGTGTCTTATTTTGTAAACAAAAACTGCCCTACCCTATTTTAAATAGTATTATCTAACAAATAATGGCGCATGAGTTAGTGAAGGCTTCGTATGCGCGTATTTTCAGTTTTTCTACGAATACTACGGCATTCTCTACTAAAATAAAACTACTGAAAAAAATATATAACAATCTTCAATTACTATAAATACGAGAGCTTGTTATAAAAAAATCTGATTTTTGTTAGCGTATTTTTATTTCGCTGCCAAAATTCATCCAAAATTCATAAAAATGTCTCACTCTTGCTTTTGACAACCATATAACGCCTTAAGGCGAGGTGTTGGGACGTTTTTAAGTTTTTCGATGAAGGCTACGGCACTAACTACTGAAATTAAAGGCCTGAAAAAAATATATATCAATCTTGGGGTATCTATTTAGGGACTGTTGGCTCCCGAAACACGATTGGACAAACTTCGCTCGATAGAAAAAAATCACAAACATACCCCTTTCCTGTCTTTTCACTGAGTAGCGTGTCTAAACTAAAACAGTTATTCATACAAAATATATATCAAAATGTAGGTTATTATAAATAGAGGAGCTTGATAAATTAAAAATCTGTTGTTTCTAACGTTTTTTTTATACCAGGCAAAATTTAAGAAAAAACACAATTTGTATAAATACAAATGCACGGCGCTACGAGCTTCAGTGCGCCGCTGGGCGCTGCCGAGGTCGGACCTGTATCGATTTTTGCCAAATGTTCCACTTTGGTCTTTACCTTGGAATAGTTGGAATGCTCCCACGATCGTCATAACGTAATAAAATTTAAAATAATACGAGTCGAATTTGGTCACACCTATACTTTAAGATTATTAGTTTACTAATCACGGAATGATTGTGCATCGTTTTGAATAAATAAAAGGACTCATAACCTAAAACAGATATTCCTTAACACAATAGATTTTTCGCGAACCATGTTTTTGAAGTCATCATATTACACGCGACACGAACACCAGTGTCGAGTGTCGTATATTGGGAGCGAGCAGTGGTCTGATAATTGCAGATGAAGACAAGTCGGCTAACATTACAGTGGGGCTATAACATTACGGTTCTCAAAACGATCAAATCAAACCATGTCATAGCGGCCGTGAAAGGGACAGTGCTATTGCATTGGTATAGCGGCGTCTCTGGTTGGCCCGCCATGACATGGTATAATTTCATCGTTTTGAGAACGGTAATAGGGGGGCTGATCAGTAACTTCCAAATTGACCAAAGTGGAACAGGCCAAAACAAATGACTATTGACGGTGATTTGTCCCACAGAGCAAACAAACAAACAGCAATCGAACTTAAAATAGTTTATACGTAGTTGCTACTTGTAAAACTATGTACAGTGAACATCACATAAAGTTTGCCACATTTTACTCTACGCACACTCGCACAGTGATAATAAATACGGGCCAGATTTCAATAGCTATGCAAGTGTAGCTGTGGTTTGTAATGTGGTGTGCGATATATACCTGTTTTATTTTATTCAGGATAACAAACAATTACACAATGTGTCTTATATAAAAGTAAGATACTTAATACTAATTAGAAATTGTGTAACCAGCATCGTCATCCACAACATAATTTTAAAAAGATACCTAGTTGACAGTAACACAAATTAGTTTTACTCTAAGCACAGTGATAATACGGGCCAAATTTCAATAGCTACGTAGTTATAGACTGATTCAATGTACACTGTGCCTACTTTTAAAAGTACAGTCAACAGCACATAATGTGTGTCATGTTTTACCCTACGCAGTGATAACACGGGCCAGATTTCACCATCACTGACGTCACACCTGACACCAATAATAATACTTACCTAACATCACGTTAAAAAATTCGTCATTTATTTAGTTTTATTGATACACTTGACAGTTTGTCACTTAAATTTGTCAAAGACAGATTTGTTGTAATGTAATCTCTATGGTTATTACCATTTTTTATTAAATCGCGTGAAAGTACTTTCAAAATATATTCCCCTAGCAAATAATTTGATTATTCCAATTTTTCACTTTTATTGATTTTGTTACAACAATATTACCTAATTGACATTCCTAATATAACAGGTCTTTTTTTCCGTCAGATTAGTATTAACATAGTATTTTATTCTACTACGTCATACTATCATGCGTCAATATAAATAACTTAAAAAATAATTAAAATATATAACCTGTAGACGCGAATTTGACTGCACTGAACCCACTCCGGACGGTCGGTTTAACGTATGTCTGCTTATGACCTTCCGTATAAATAAATACGTTTAAAAGTACAAATTGCTTTACTTTATTGTCAACTAGCTTCTGCCCACCACTTCGTCTGCGCAGGATTATAAATTATAGCCTATGTGTTATTTTGATGTATAATATGAGCTATATTATTGTAAAGTTTCATTCAGCAACATCCATCCATCCATCCAAACTTGCGCATTTATAATATTAGTGGGAGTGGTATGGGATTGTCACGAGCACAGCCCGTGTTAGGGCCAGTGTAGAAGTTGAAGCCTGGGTGGCGGCGATAGGTGAACAGGAGGGGTGATGATGATACGGTTCCGAGTTGACATAATGTGCGACAACATTTACTATAGACAAAAGTTCAAGATTGAAAGAAATATTTTCCGACAATCGCGAAAATTGAAATAAGTAACTCCGAAGCTGTGAGACTTGGGATATCCCTCATCATCAGTCTATTTATATTGCCCCACTGCTCGGGCACAGACCTTCCCTTACATCGAGGGAGCTCGGGCCATAATCCACCACGCGGGCCCAGTGCGGGTTGGCGGATTTCACATGCCTTAGATTTTTTTTTTCTTCTTCTTCTACGACATGCAGGTTTCATCACGATGTTTTCCTTCACCGTTTTGAGAGCACTCGGTAAATGTACGTAAGTTTTTCCGTCGAAAAAAACGAGGATAACTCATTGGTACATGGCTGCCCTGGCTGGGAATCGAACCTGGGACCTCCATATTGCAAGTCCATTGACCCAACCACTGCGCCACCGAGCTCTGCTGGGATTTCCCTATTTGGCATTAAATGGGTCGATAATGTTGGCACCGACAAGTGGACTTCGATATATCGTCTATCCGTGGGACATTCTGTATATGTATTATTATGGGTAGCGAGCTGTGACGTCACAGTGAGGACACTGGTTACGATTACTCTGTGTACCTGCGCGAGTAATGACCCCGATCAATGCGCGTCATCCCTCTCTCGCCCCTCCCTCGCCCCGCACCTCACCCCCTCACTAGGCTCAAATGGCCCAATGGCCTCGCCTTAAGAGCCTTCATAGAGCCAACTAGCGCCGCCAATCTTAAAAAAATAATATCTTCCAATATAATCAATTTTATTAAAAAAGCTATTTACAAAATGTTTATTACGATAAATACTATTTTTCAATATACAATACATGGCATAATTGCGACAAGCTAAGTTGTAGTTCACAAATGCAATTATGCGAACTACAACTTACCGACATTGAATCACGTTATAAATAAGCATTTATAAAATAGTATTTATCGTAATAAACATTTCGTAAATAGCTTTTTTAATCAAATTGATTATATTGGAAGATATTATTTTTTTAAGATTGGCGGCGCTAGTTGGCTCTATGAAGGCTCTTAAAGTAATTGTGTTTCAAGAATCATGATAAACTGAAACTCCACAGACGTGGCGTAATATGAACTGTTTCAATAAACCCTAGACTAGTTTAACTAGGGTCCAAACCTTCGTCAACTCAGTATACTAAGTTATAGCCGGCAGAAGGCCGAACGTGAACTTTAACGATAAATCGGCACAAGATTACTTTGGGCTTAAATAAATTAATCAGAAACATACACAGGGTCAGAGTTACTGGGCTGTTACATTACATATATGTTGTATATGTATATAAGGCTGTAGCATAGTTGTATAATGACTTATATTTTTATTAGGCACAAGTTAAAACTAAAACTTACGAAATGTAATAAAAACTACCTAAAAATATTTTAAAACTACCTAGATAAAAAAACCTTACCTAAATACAGTCTAAAAACTCGGCCCTCTTGGTAGGGTGCCCATCACACTGGCGGCATTCCCGCGCTGGATGGCCAGGCTCAGCCTCTGTGCGAGAAAGCCGCCAGCACGAGGGTCACCCGTCGCCTCCCTCAGGCGCTTGCTGAGCTCCTTGTGGATTCTTCTGGTGTACACCGAAAGAAAAGCCAATACGTCTAGGTTAGTGATAGAAATAACGATTAAGAGAATTTCTCACTCTGGAATAGTCGATATAGTAGATATAGGTAGGTAGAAATCGATCGAAACTGTCGGTCTAATTGCCGACTTCAACAATTTATAAGTGAGTGATATCCGTTTATATACAGGGTGTAATGTAAAAGGTATATGAAGCTGAAGGGATGGTGTTCAGTATCGGTAACTGAACAACTTTTGTTCTACGACTTTTCAATTAAAAATAAATTAATGTCTCATACAAATCGAGCAGCTGACCGATACGAAATGTATGAAAAGTCAAAAAATAAATTCGCGAAAAGTTGTTCAGTTACCGATACTGAACACCCTATCTTAGGCTTCATATTGCCCTTTACGTTACACCCTGTATAATAATTTGAAGTTGAATCATAGTGGGAGAATACTCTAGCAGTGGTAGTCAGTCAGGCTAAAGCTACATTATATCCGCTTAGTTTTTCCCGCAACCCTTAACTCTTATCTCGCCCCTTATTGAAACTAAAGCGGTCCCATGGGCGCCGCGGGGGATGAAAAATGGGGTTTCCTCGCCCTGGTCGAGGTAGCAAAGATTATCGCATGAGGGATAAGGCAATTACGTGTGTTATGCGGGATTTATTAGGTTTGCACGGGATCAGCTTGCCGAATTGAAAAAGAGGCCTTATTCAAATTGCGACAAACTCCCGATGTTTTGAATTATTACATCTTAGAGACTATTCACATGCACCACAGCCACACCACACTGCAGCGACAAAAAGTGGACATGCAGTATGTAGGTATAACATAAAATGCTCAGTGACGACCTCTCATGATGATGAGAAGATGGCTGGTAGAGACTGGATGCAGAGGGCCGAGAGTAGCTTTGAGTGGCGCGCTTTGGGAGAGGCCTACGTCCAGCAGTGGACTGATACGAGCTGATGATGATGATGATGACGACCTCTCCAGTCCAGTTGGCCAGTTCAGTTGACTGAACTAGTGAGAAAAAAAATCCCATTTGACTCAACGTTGTGTTTGCAATGTGTTCGGCCTATGTCACTGGTGGTTGCGATGGTGTTGGTATCGTGCATGGGTTAGTTTAGCGTCAACTCGGAATTTGTATAGAATTTAAGACACGTCACTTCTATTTATATCTGATTTATGATTTCAAATAATGTGCAACTATGTTGTTTTTCGACAGATTTTAATTCTTTTTCCACAGTTGACGACCAATATTGTGTAGTTTGTAAAATTAAAGAAAATAATTCGATTTCCTATTTATTAATTTATTTTTTATTTGTACAATATAGTTCACAGAGTAATATCTCCAAACATATGTGTCATTCACAAATAATACAAAATATAATAATCTATATAAATTAACATTACAAACATAAAAAGTAACATTACAAACATTCACTTACGTACATATAAAAGTGGCCAATAAAAGGACCGATTTTGTCGACAAATATATCGACGTCCTCGCGCGCAGCGAGCATGACGCCGAGCAGCGAGCGAGCGCGTGCGGTGGGCACGTTGCGTGCGCGACGCGTGCGCGTCAGGGGCCGCACCGTACAGGTGCGGAGCGCAGCGCGGGCCGCACGCGCCGCCGCCGCTCGGCACCTGCAGCGACATCCGCTCCAAGGCAGACATGTTGTCGACCTCATTGTGAAGCAACGAATAGTAGTGCACTACAAGCAGCAGTCTCCGCCTCAAAAATAGTATGTCCAAGCCTACCATTCCCGATACGAAGAGCGAGGGGTACAAGAAAGGGTAGTACCAGTACGTCCGCTTATACACCCATCGCGCAAACTTTCGCTGGACCCTTTCTATCATGAGGGAGTACTATAGTTACAGCACACCACATTGTCTAGATAGACTCTTTTTTCTCGTCTCTTTAGTCTAGCCTACTAATGCCTTATTAGCTTTACTAGGAAAATTATTTCGCATACATATGCCACACACATGATGATGTAATTAACTCCTATTAAGTATAGATTTTTTGTTACAACAAATCAATCAATTTCCGAACAAAAGCGAGTAAACACAAAACCGTTTACTCCCATATTGTTTACAGACGAAATCCATTTTCGTTTTGAAATATCGTATATCCGAAAAAGAGCTAGTATTTGAACGCCAATAGATTTACCTCTGAACCGTTTTAACGGTACATACAAAGGCTATTAATAAAATTTATTGCGGCGAATATAGCGATATTCTTTCCACTTTTTATTACTCATGTATGTGACATGAAAAGGAAACTGTAACTTACCTATTTGATTGTAGTAAGTACATACCTATATAAACGTTAACAAACTATGTCGGAGATTCTGTTTGACGTTTATTTATCTTTCGTAACTTTTGTTAAGAATCCTAAAATCTAATGGAATTGGTATTAGAAAATATGATGATGACGATGGAAATGCTATAAGGCTGTATGATCTTTTGGCGCATTTGCCTTACTAAAAAACGCAACAACAACTGTCATACTGACTCTCGTGGTTCGCCTTTCGCGCGAAAAACCGGTGGTGGTAATTGTGATTCGAATTGGTCAAAGATGTGGTGCTCATTGATGTAACTCAGAGAATATTGATGGCAGTGTGGCTGTGGAATGGTTCAGGTGGTCCTATCTTTGTGACGACAGCGGAGCTGCAATTCGGTGAGATCAATCCAATCTAGTATTCCTTGCCATCTCCCAGAGACCATACCTCGTAAGGTGGCTGCCTTTTACAGTTCAGAATTGGTATAGACTCATGCCCGCAAATGTGACTTAGCACGCTTGTAGCCATCGTACCAACCATTGGAGTGTACATTTTATTGTACCTATTTATAAGCGTCAATACGAAAATGTTTCTAGCACACTTGTTTGTTCACAAGCGATTATTTTTATATTATTTCCTGATCTTCATGTTAGCAGCAGGGTGTCTACCAACATGCAAGCGTATATACAACATACGAGTGCTCAATTTAATTATTTGGCGACTTGCTGAAGTATGCAGGTACCGGTCGGCATTGTTATTATTTACACTTTATTCTATACGCCCTGGAAATTTACATGGGGACATAGATGCCAAATAAGACATACAAAGGGCATACACATAGCACTGAATAGTATTGTTGATATAAATCAGTAAAGTGTGTCACATGAATCAAATGATTTAATTTTGAGGGTTGTTCACAATGACCGTGAGTTAGGGCCGGGTGGTGATCGGAGTCACGAATTAAGAATTTTCGCTGGTCTTTGTTATGACGGAATCGGTGGTTTGGGAACTGTCGAGCATCGTCTCTATGGCTGTGAGCAGAGATATTTTAGATGTACCTAGCGGTGACCAGTCTGGTCCGGTGAATAACTTGTACTGATGTATTTTATATTGCTGGCTGATTATGATATGGCAACATTGCATCATCACTGTTTAATGGTGTAACCTGAAGTTGGATGATGGTAATATAATATTTGGATATTGTTTTCTTACCCCGTTAAGTAAGTCTTCATACACCAACCTTCAGGACATTCCATTACTTTAAGTTTGATGAATTTACATACCTACCTACCTACTTAAAAAATTGAAGTTGAATATTATTATTATACATTTGATAGAACTGCAGCATAATGCTGGTGTGTCTATATCACAGTGTTGGTAAGTTCACAGCTTTGATGTCTAATGATCATGATTCACTATGTAATATAATCAAGTTAATAATGTTTATTTTTAACTACATGTCGAGGCAATTTTTAAAGGAGTTCCCTGATGGTGCAGTTACCACATCATCAGACAGTTTGTTCCATGCATGATCAACTCTGCTATTTAAGAAGTTATGAGCGATTTAGTATTGGCGACAGTGCGGTAGATTTTCATATGGTGTCCTCGCAATGGACGTATGTCTTCGTATATTAAAAGTGAATTGGGGGCAATGGGATAAAGGAGCATATTGACAGGGCGAAGAGATAAGAGAGTGTACATATCTACAAAGCTGATATACGATTTGGATGCCATATCTGGTCAGTACTTAAGATCATGAGGATGCAGACAATATTTAAAGCCATGTGGAGTATTATGCCTATATCGGTATATCTAAAGTTATGGATTGGTGGATTTCTTAAGAGTGTTCAATATAATATTGAAGGTAATGTTGGCTGGCTTTGTACATGATTTTTCCTAAAATTACATCATGGTTTTACGTGTGGTGAACGAAACAGTGACCTAACCATGGGTGGACCTAACTAAGGGCTTGTGAATACATGGTGGCTTTGGATAATTTCATCAATTTTGCGGCATTATTTTATGGCTTTTATTCTTTGTAATGATTACTATTTGTCAGTATATTGTGGATAAAGGAGTATAGGTGTCACACAGAGGAAAATAAATGAAGAATGTCAGCCCTTGACAAACCAAGAAGCAAGTACAAATCGTCTACACTTTGTCATTCCAATCGAAGTATAAAATGGTGAAACCAAAGGATAGAAAAGACTGGATTACTGAAGAATGGAAACTCACATATTTTTGGACGCATGGACCTATGGAACTCCTAAGAGAAGATCTTTGCAGTGATATTCTATCAAGTTTGGAGACCAATAGACATAATCGTTGGTTTTGTATTATGTTGTATTTATTTACTGATATATGTAGAGGTAACACTGTACGTTTTGTGTCACAGATCCGACTTTGTGATGTGCAACATAGATAATGTGCAATGACATCTACAACTTATTGTTACTACTGGGTAGACCGAACACTGTTCTATTATCAGATGAAAATTATGCGTACAATTATAATATTATTCATTATCAACCAGTGAATACTAATGTTTACTTTTGCAATTGATGCCTTTGGAATAGGAAACAGTCATTGAAGGATATGATTTGTTACGCTATCTGAAGTTTGTACACCGATACTGTTGCAGTGTTGTTGCTTGTCATGCCAGTAAATGAAGTGCAGGTACCTATGTAGTTATAGTGATAAGCGCCTAGATAGGCCATTTGAAAGTTAAATCCAGATTTTACTCTCAACGTCGCAAACCTTGATATATCTAGCGCCTACGGGAAGTCATCAGCTTCGAAGAGATGTTCCGGCTAGCCCACAACAGGGGAATATATGAGGAACCGATGGAAAACCTTCAGTAGTGGGGAGGCATCGTAAGAAGTTGAAACAGCTGTGACATCTCATGTTCGAGCAAGTTCTTACAAGTTTTTGTTATCCCTAGCTGCAATACAGAAATAACTACCAACCTAGATCAGTGTTAAAATATATTTACGGCAAGATCTGCTGGCCGGTGCTTGTGCGACCATATAACGGTGATTGCCCCGATCGGTAATGGCCGTTACGCGTGCAATACAGCGCTCGGCCATAGATCAAGATGAGTCAAGATGAGTCAAGATGAGTCAAGATGAGTCAAGATGAGTCAAGATGAGTCAAGATGAGTCGAGATGAGCCAAGATGAGTCAAGAGGAGCCAAGAGGTGTCAGGAGGAGTCAAGTGGAGTCGGAGTCAAGAGAAGTCAGGAGCTGCCCGGAGGTGCTAGGAGATTTGAAGACATAGCAAGACATGGCAAGACATGGCAAGACATAGCAAGACATAGCAAGACATAGCAAGACATAGCAAGACATAGCAAGACATGGCAAGACATAGCAAGACATAGCAAGACATAGCAAGACATAGCAAGACATAGCAAGACATAGCAAGACATAACAAGACATAACAAGACATAACAAGACACAGCAAGACATGGCAAAATATGGCAAAAGAGGACGAGGGACGTCAGGGGAAATCGAGGGAAGTGAAGGGAAATAAAGAGAGGTCAAATGAAGCATACGCAAGCTGAACTCGGCGGGCATCCTCTGGGTGGCGAATTGGTGACCCGCCTACTATACGAATTTACCTTATAACGCTTATCAACTTACCAATACCACGGCGCGGCGGTATTAATACGACACATACGTAGAGAAAGTGCAGAAAGGTCATTTGCTGTTTGAAACCAGTTGAAAACTTCCTCAAAAGTTGAAGCTGCCGACGTCTCCTAGTTTTTATAATGTACTTATTGGAAAGCTGTATGGTTGTCAAAAGAAACCCGGAGCTGTTGAAAGAGTAGAATAGGAGCGTGCGACCAAGGAACACTCAAGTTAAAACTCAAATGTCCAAAACAACTCTTAAGGAAAAAGGTAATCAGTATGGCTCCTAGAGTAACAAACGTTCCGAGTAAATAAAACATGTCAATTGTTTGTATCGTGTGGAGTCCGATATTATTTTCGTATGCGAAGAGGCACATTAGAGAAGTCTTATAGAAATACCATGCCACCTTATTTTACCTATGAGGACGAATAAATGATTAGGAATTGGAAAGTAATAATTAGAGGTTCCAATAGGGATATTTGACCTGCGCCTTAACATATCCAAGGATTGGGAGGTGGGTACTGATGGATACGGTAAGGAGTTCTAGAAGCGAATAGTGTGAGTGTTGAAGAACTTCGAAGCAAAACGTTGTAGAGTAAACAGAAAGGAATAGAATGGCATCGTCGTTGGAGCGGGAACATGCGATCAGGCAGAGAATAGATGGAATACTAACGGCGTGGCGACCTCGAGGTGGACTCATGGGGCAGATCTGAGTGACCAAAAGCTCGTTGGTCTGATGATATACAGTGGGTTACTAGGAAGCAGTGGAACCTAAGGACATCATATAGCAGAAGCTAATGACCAAAAGCTCGTTGGTCTGATGATATACAGTGGGTTACAAGGAAGCAGTGGAACCTAAGGACATCATATAGCAGAAGCTAATGACCAAAAGCTCGTTGGTCTGATGATATACAGTGGGTTACTACGAAGCAGTGGAACCTAAGGACATCATATAGCAGAAGCTAATGGCGAAAATGGGGTGGATTATATCCAGTCGGCAATAGTACCAGGTCTCTATTCCTTGCGGCGTTGTGGAGAGTGCAGATTGTCATAATGATCGCCAACCTACTTAAGAAGACGCTACCATGAGAAGAGGAAGATATCCAGTTAGGCTCATAGGGGCTGAGTATGATGAGGATGAAACTTGAAAGAGCAATGAAAACTTGGCCTTAGGTAAGGAAGAGTGAAGAAGAAGAAAAAAACAGATCATAAGAGCGGAATATAAGAGTGAGATACGGCCAGCAAAGTCACCGTCCTTGCGTTGCATCAACAAATTTAGCGTGTATTCACATGTATCCCAGCCGCACGATGGCTCGAAAGGGGCACGCAGACACCCGGCGAAGTCACAAATTAGTACCAGCTTTTAGCGGGCCCTATCGTGTTACAGCAATATTGGGCTACGACATACGAGATTATAGTGGCATGGAAGGGAGGAATATCTCTGATAGGAATAATAAGAACATTGTTTCAATGAACAATACTAAACCTTGAGTTAAGTTTAGCGAACCCGAGTCGGAAAGTGACTATGGTGAAAGAGAGCGAAGGATTGTATTAAACTAGTACTGGCAACTGGAATCCGACTATCAAGGCGTGACCATAATTAACTATTTATCGGACCGAGAGAGACGTAAAGTAGCTGATGATGTATACGCTTCAGTCACGGGGTTGAGACCATAGCACCTTGTGTGTCCAAGCGGTGCCCATGTAGACAAACTGGCTGAGGCAGTAGCACCCAGTGTGCGCAAGCGGTGGCTGAGCAAATGAACGGGTTGAGGCCGTAGCACATTGTGTGTGCAAGCGGTGCCCATATAAGCGGGTTGAGGCCGTAGCACCTTGTGTGTGCAAGCGGTGCCCATATAAGCGGGTTTGAGGCCGTAGCACCTTGTGTGTGCAAGCGGTGCCCATATAAGCGGGTTTGAGGCCGTAGCACCTTGTGTGTGCAAGCGGTGCCCAAATAAACGGGTTGAGGCCGTAGCACCTTGTGTGTGCAAGCGGTGCCTGTATGACAAACGGGTTGAGGCCGTAGCATCTTGTGCGTGCAAGCGGTGCCCGAATAAATAAACGGGTTGAGGCCGTAGCCTCTTGTGGTGCAAGCGGTGCCCATATGGATTTACTCATTTACCTTGTGGAATATGGACAGTTAATTTATAATAAAAGGAAACATTACGAGTAACTGTAAGCTACTCTTTGTAATTGACAAACCTCTACCTGTGAACTTGCATTGAAAATACCTTGAGAATCGAGACGTATGAAATACGATGATATAAATTATATGCATTTAATATAACAATATCGATAAGCGAGGCAGGCCGTCGTACCTTGTGTGGGCGACATGATGGCGCCTGATATGATTGACGGTCAAACCGTCGCACCTTGTGTGTGCAAGCGAACGACGGCGACACACGAATAATTAGTTGTTCTGTGGTCCAAGTAAAAGGAGAGATAAAAAACCAAATTAATTTATTGTTTCATGTGGTACATTGCATACATGGTGTTACATCTTAATGACTGTCACACGAAACATTAACACCTAGAAGATTTTGTAAGGAACAATGGACAGATAGCGGCGACTAGCCGACGCAAATATTGGCCAAATTGATATCTAAATATGGATGGATGAATTATAACGTACTATTTACCCTTGTGGCAAGCATAATCGATAGAGTACCAAACTCAGAAATCCGCCGTCGGGCAAAACTGGTGGATTGGGGAAAGGATGGTTTCCCTGAAGGGGAGACGGGCAGGGCAAGTTGCACGTAGAGACGACGATCGCTGGGCGTACACAGCTACAGTCTGGAGGACACGCACGGGACGATGCAGCGTGGGAAGATCACCAATCGCGCACATTTGGGAAGGAATGGATGCGTCGGTCATAAATACAAGACAATGGAAGGATGGCGAGAAGGCCTACGTCCAGCGGTGGACAGATACAGGCCGACGATGACGACGAAGCATAATAAGGAATATGAATATATAGACCAGAGGCGACATTGTTCATCAGTTTCCAAATATCTCGCTGCTAGAGGTTATTGTTATTCAATGAAGACTTGTGGAAAATGAATAGGTATATCTACGTTAGGATCTTCATATAAATGGCGCGGAAACGGAAGCTGCGGCGAACATACTGAAACCAAACGGCTTATGTAAGGTTGTGGTTTTTTTTTTGCAGGAATTAAGCGACTCTTCGAATGGGTCATTCTCTAATGTCGGATGGCCGGAACGGTAACACGACGACTTAATCAGAATCCACAATAATACGCGGTTTTGTGGTATTGATCCAACATTGCGTTTCGATAATTTATTTATTTAAGCTTTTACACGTTATGGTGCAAAAGTTGATCTTTATTTTCTAGATGTTTTAGCGTACCGGAATCAACGGAGTAATTTTATATGTTGTAATGACGCATTTAATCGGTTCTGTGTTGTTGTTTTGCTGTGTCTGGGACAGACACTATTTATCAGAATGGCCGAGTGTTAAGAATCCTAAAATCTAATGGAATTGGTATTAGAAAATATGATGATGACGATGGAAATGCTATAAGGCTGTATGATCTTTTGGCGCATTTGCCTTACTAAAAAACGCAACAACAACTGTCATACTGACTCTCGTGGTTCGCCTTTCGCGCGAAAAACCGGTGGTGGTAATTGTGATTCGAATTGGTCAAAGATGTGGTGCTCATTGATGTAACTCAGAGAATATTGATGGCAGTGTGGCTGTGGAATGGTTCAGGTGGTCCTATCTTTGTGACGACAGCGGAGCTGCAATTCGGTGAGATCAATCCAATCTAGTATTCCTTGCCATCTCCCAGAGACCATACCTCGTAAGGTGGCTGCCTTTTACACTTTAGTTAGAGTATAATACTTATAATTAAAATCGTAAACAGTACTTATGCTTCGCGCACATTATGCCGGGCCGCAGCGTGTCGGGGCGGGCCGCAGCGCAGCGCAAAATGCTTACTTAGCACATTAGTGACGGGCCGGGTCGCAGCGCATTGACGGATTTTGAATACAGTGTACTGCGTGCGTGCACTCCAATCCGCTTGCTATAGCACACTGTGTCGGGGCGCAGCGGGGCGGGGCGGACCGCATCCCACGGACGCAAATCCGCCTCGCAATAATGCGAGCCGCTGCGGCCCGACACAGTGTGCGATAGTTCATACAAATTGTATTAAAGCGATTTGAGCGGATTTTTGCGCTCAGCCCTGACACGCTGCGGCCCGGCAAAATGTGCTCGGACCTTTAAACTTCCAGTTGCAGCTCGCCACCTTCTTTATATCATCTTACCATCTCATTTGTTGCCGACTGGTATTTTCTGTTCCCATGGTCTCCAATCAAGAACGGCTCTATACCAAGAATCGGTTTTTCGAGCTATGTCTCCTTCTGCCCACGGTCATTTAAGCTTCACCACCCGTTTCTTAATGTCCGCAGTTAATACATTTCAACACTAAACGTATGGTTACACACACACACACACGACATTAAGGCTTTGTATGCGCGGATTTTCAGTTATTCTATGAAGGCTACGGCACTAACTACTAAAATTAAACGCCTGAGAAAAATATATAGCAATCTTGGGGTGTATATCTAGGGACTGATGAATACCGATACACGATTGGACAAACTTCGCTCGATAGAAAAAAAAATCGCTAAAGTCAAAGTCAAAATGTTTTATTGCGATCATGTGGTTAATTCTAGGTGTTACATAAAAATCCAGTACTCAACATGAACCCTGTCAGGGCAATGCAACATAATTTAAACTTATATACTAAACAAAATCTATTCTAAACATACTTCCATGTCTTTTAAAATGAAAATTATGTCTAAACCGAAATAGTTATTCATACAAAATATATATCATAATGTAGGGTATTGTAATATGTAGAGCTTATTTAAAAAAATCTGATTATTATTGGTGTATTTTTATTTCCCTGCCAAAATTCGTCCAAAATTAATATAAATACAAATATAGAGTGCCGTGCTCTTCACTCCGCCACGCGCCGCTGCGAGACATCTTCTGTCTCGCGCTCGATTTTGACAGCTGGCAGCCCTTAGAAACTTCATAACGGCCGAAAGGTAGCGTCTTCGAATTTGAGACCTTAATCTCATTTCACATATTTGTAAGGTCACTACGGATAGACGTCGCGCTAAATCATCCCTGCCCCCTTACCTTGAAGTCTTATAGCAGTATTACTTTCATAATACTTTGTTACTTCGTACAATGACGACCTTAATGAGCTTACTTTAAGGTCGTCATTATACGACGTAACAAAGTATTATGGAAGTAATACTGCTATAAGACTTCAAGGTAAGGGGGCTGGTGTCACATTTATTTAAAAAATGGCAGTTTATCTTGAAACTAATTTCAAGATCCTTCAGGAATTTTTTGCTCAAACCTTAGACCATTTGGAAATGGAGACGCTTATGAACATTTTCCTATACATGTCGTTTCTAAGTAATCTGGAAAGCATTGATATTCTGTTATGTAGTATGTATATTGTCGAAAGCAAAAACGTAGGTTAATTGCTTGAGATCCATAACCCTCATATATCGGATTTTGTACTCAAATGTAAGTTCTTTTTCAGTGGCATGGCTTCTAGATATATAAATTCGTTTGGGAGCATCGTATGCACATGTTAAACTTAAAACCAGCGTCTTTTTCCGTCGGGGATTAAAAAAACATAGAAAGTAGGGATTACAGAAATACAGTCAGATTTTTTGGTTCCTCCTGAAAATATCCTGCTAAAGAGTTTCATCTGTAAGTGAAAGAAGGAAAAATTTCGCTGCGCACCATGGAGAGAGGCTAAAGTAGATAGATAGATAAACACTTTATTGCACAAAGAAGCATATACATAGAAAACAGAGAGTAAACAATTTGTACAAAGGCGGCCTTATCGCTCAGAGCGATTTCTTCCAGGCAACCGAGGTCAATGGAAATTAACAAAAAATAAACGGCAGTGTATTGCATAAAATAAATAAAGAATAAGAAGAAATAAGAAGCACATACACCAATATAAATGATAAGTATATTTTGTATGGGCCCTTAATGTCACTTTCAATCTCAGATGCGAAAATATGTCATGCAACAGTGGTGTCGGTGATGTAAATATGCTTAAAAAGGCGACCGTGTAGGCGTCTCCTCTCAAAATGGTCTACTATCCAAACTGATGTGTAATAGTGCGGAACATGCGCCTAAGTGGCGAGGGCCACATTTTATTTACGGCTCGTAAGGTCACAACGTGGGGCCCATTTTTCTTAAGGTTTAAAGCTCCTTTACGTAAACATTTCACACTTAGCTTTAGGTTAGAATTATGCCATACAATATGTAAACAAATCAACATACCTATACCGAAGCCCAAATCAAATGTCTTATTTTGTTAACAAAAACTACTAACATTTTAAGCTTTTCTGTGATTATCGCATAATTATTCTTACATTATTAGATGGGATCACTTTATTTTCACAATGATGAATAGGTTCAATCAATCAGTTCCTTCAGTGTTACATCACAATAGGTATTTAGCCGATCATATTTGTTAATAAAAAATAAGACCTTTGATTCGGGCTTCGGTTTAGTTATTTTACTCGAAATGAGGAGTGTTTTTCGAATGTGTGTTGGTTCCTTTTGAGATCTAATAGACATGGCCTAACGGATTTTAATGTATGTATGAGAAATCGTTTGAGTCGTCTTGATCACGTGATTGACTTATTAAGGTGCAACATTAGTGGCGGTTCTACATACAAAACTATGTCGGCATAAACTCACTTAGAACACGTTTATTGGTTAATATTTTTTAACCACAGATGCATTAATTGTGAATTTTTATTGCCGTAATATTTATCATTCAATTTCAACCTTAAATTCATCACTTCTCCGATAGTATTGGAATCACACAGACCACTATCTGCGTGGAATCAGTAATTCACAAGTATTTCATAAAGTAAGTAAAGTATTTCATAGACTTGCATCCAGCCATTACATACTTTCTAGATATTCTTTTTATATTCTAGAATCTAGACATTCACGCTACGCGTCTTCATTCCGGGCTATTAGGCAAGACGGGGATTTCCCGTACTTACCGGCTTTAACTGAACTTTGGAAGTCCGTGACGTCAGCAACTTAGCGGAAAAACTACCAAGGAAAAGCTTTCTTTCATACTTAAAAGCCATGTTCTTAGTTGAAAATTTAAATGGGATTCTCTATCGTTACGTATACCTTTTTAATTTACTAGTTTCCACTTAGATGGCAGACTTTCATTCTAGGGGGTTAAAATTCGGTTAAGTGCGAGTCGCATTTTATCGCCGGCGGTTCCGCACTCAAGTTATAATACAAGAAATAGAGATAAACTTGCATTTCCCGGATTCAGACTACGTAAGGTTAGTACATCCTTCATGGGGCACTGTATTCGCTTTTATAACAAGTTGCCAGAAAGTGTCACGACGTTGACAGAGAGGAAATTTAAAAATTTCATTAAAGGAACACTTGTTAAGAAGGCGTATTACAGGATAGATGACTATTTAAACGATGAACATGCATGGTGTGTGTCGCCGGTTCCGCATGAGGGATAAACTTACTAACAATAGTAATAGTTACGTACTGTATAGTTATTAAGTAATCATTGTATTATCATTGTTTTAAAAGATGTGTTGCTGAGAGTTTTTTGCCACTTTTTCTCCTCAGCGTTGGCACCTTTTCCTTGCAAAGTGGTGTAAATGTAAATTCAAAAAATATATTAACGTGCAGAAATGTACTCAACGTGCTTACTTGCAATAAAGAAATTTGACTTTGACTTTTGACTTTGACAAGACCTTTTAGACGCATACATACATTATTCGCAGACAGTTTTAATTGAGCACTGGTTTTGAGCTCGGTCTTACAATAAGATTTCGTATAATTTTAACACTCAACGTAATGTGTTGACAAAAAATTGAAGAACCACAGTATAACAGAGAAAAGTGCACAGGAGAGTTTTTAAGGTTGAGATTGTCTCAAAAACTACTTGACCTATATTATAAGAATTATTTCACTGTTAGATCACTATGTTTCAAGAGTTTTTTTTTCTGTTACTGCTTATAATTTCCATAATCTTAAAGATATTGCAATTCATTCATTCATTCATTTATTCAATTATTACTTCACGAAATATTCATCTTACCATAGAAATAAGCGTTGATTAGGATTTCTCCATAATGCAGAATTTTATGAGGAAAAACTTGAGTTAATTCCTAAAGATCATAAAAATGAAAACTATGTAACTGTAAAAGAATTATTAAATTTGGTGAAGTAGTTTTTGAGAAAATCTCAACCTTATTGAGGCCCCCTACTCTTCTCTGTCTTCGTGTGTACCTTGAAAATAGTGAATTGCGATACAACTACGTAAACAACACAAAATTCGCGACCAACACAAAAGAATTTAAATTTTCAAATCTAACTTTCGGACTTGAAACGCAATAAGACCATAAAGTTTCGCCGCAGAAATATAAATCATTCGGCCCGTATAATATCCCTGTTGGATCGCACGGAACGCAATTTCAGGGTACCGTTCAAAAATCGCGATATATACGTATACCCATTTTGTTGAAATGCTTGTTGGAATGTATCGAGACGATCCTTTTGTAATCTTTTGATTGCATTTTTGAGAAATGCAATTTCGAGGTATTTTTCTATTGTAAGTATTGTAACTATTGGTTGGAACGAATTTATGGGATTTGTTTAAAAATTGTTTTGTAGTTCTTTGGTAGAGACGCTTTTGTTGTGAAATAAATTCTTCTAACGTACAGCTAACGCAGATGAAGTGTAACACTTTGGACTTTGGACCGTTCTTATTATCTGCGTCGTAAGATTTAAAATCGTACTGCAAGTGATCTACTGTTGTCCGTACAAGTACAATGTTTGAAACTAAGTATTGAAAACCTAACCTGAAAACCGAAACCTGAAAACTACGATGTTAGGGATATTTTCACGCTCTTTAATTTCTACACAACTAAATTTTCAGATTAAATTTTTGCTGAAATTATGTGGTATTTTTTACCAATGCCTTTACTTATCAATCAATTATTATTATTATACAATCAATGAAATAATACTGCTGGCAATATCCTAATATAGAAAAGTAGTCCTAGTAAATTCTAAACTTGACGTGGAAAAAATCCAAAATTAACCTGAAATATTGCGCATAAGTTGAAAGAAAAAAAAATGGTAATTAACTCTTGGAAATAAGCCTTCGTAATTACATTCTAAATCGGCTACGAAGTAATCTGAGGATCCTTGAGATAAAAATTTAGTAAAAGGAAAGTAATACGAAAATTTAACGGATGGTACAAGTGATAAACTTTTGTCTCTATGTAGGTCTAAGAAACTAGAGTCTTACCTAGACTAGTCTAGTCTTCAGTTGTAGATATTGAGAATTACAACTAAGGTGAAATTTTTTATAAATGACAATTTGACAACGAAAACTGCATAATTTAATCCTTGGTTACATTTTTTTAAAGATGTGATTAACTCGAATGGAGGCCACGAACGGGTAAACGTAGTGTGGGACGTCCCCCGACCAGATGGAGAGATGACCTTAGCAAGATGGCTGGCAGGGACTGGATGCAGAGGGCCGAGAGTAGGGTTGAGTGGCGCCCTTTGGGAGAGGCCTACGTCCAGCAGTTGACTGATACGGGCTGATGATGATGATGATTATGCTGTAGATTGCTCTTGTCCCTTTTTAAAGAGGATCCAATGCGGTCTACTACAAAACTAGACGAAATAAAGATGTGGCAGGATCGCATCAGATGGAAGTTCATCGTCGTACACCCTTACGAGAAACAGGAGTTTGTGCTGCTGAATGTATTGACCATTTTCCTCTCAGCGCTGACACCTTTTGCTTGCAAAGAGGTGTAAATAAAAATAGATTATTTTAACATGCAAAAACAATATGAATATGACAGTACGTGTGTTAATTAACCCGCATATTTTTTTAGAGATTAGAAATACCAGGTTTAGCCGCTCATACTTGCATTGTATGAGATTCAAGTAAGAGCACTGTATATTCTGTGGATTAACTTCATCCGCTCTTAACTCAAACCTCAACAAACGCGTCTGTCGAAAGGAAAGCTATTCGGCCCTTCTCAGATTACTTGAGAGATGTCATTACCGACCCTCTGTTCTATCCTTGGTTATCTGCAAGTCTATAGGAATCATTTCGTCATCAGTAACGTTTACTTTTCTTTGTCAATTTTTAATTGACGTTTCTAATCAACTTAAGCTGTTTAAAAAACATTTCTGATGAAAAAACAGATCTCAATCATGTAGGGTTTATTTAAAATTTGAATAAAAATCTACACTCAGATCAATTTTTAGATAACATTCTAGAAATATATTCCAAAATCTAGTTTCAGTAATCTCAGACCAGAATATACGAAACACAATTCCTAGGCTCGCAACTAGTAAGGTATCTAGCGAGTTACAAAGATGCCTCCTATTCTATTGATAATTATTCAGATCAGTTAGTAAGTTATTTTAAACCTTTATTTTCTCCTGATATACCAATGTAGATGGCATTCTAGAAATATACCCAAAATGTAGTTCAGTAAACTCAAATCAGAATTTAGAAAACAATTCCTAGGCTCGCAACTATAGTAAGGTATCAAGCGAGTTACAAAGATGCCTCCTAATCTATCACTGATCAGTTAGTACAGGTACTGAAACTAGATTTTGGGTATATTTCTAGAAGGCCATCTATATTGGTACTTCAGTGAAAAATAAAGGTTCAAAATAACTTAGACCTAAGTTATTTTGAACCTTTATTTTTCACTGAAATACCAATATATATAGCCTTCTAGAAATATAACCAAAATCTAGTTTCAGCAAACTCAAAATATCAGAATTTACAAAACAATTCCTAGGCTCGCAACTAGTAAGGTATCTAGCGAGGTACGAGTGGCTTCTTTCTTATTTGCCAAATAAATCGCTTCCGTACAGTTGACGGGGAGGCCCAATTATTGAGATAAATCGTGCCTTTGGGGATCACAGACGTCGGGCGGCGAACAAAACCTCTCTACCATTTGCCTGACTAGACCGCTGTCAAGTTAGAGGGAACTTTGGAGCACAATTTTGAAGATAATGCGGATATTTTCCGTTGTTGCAGATGTGCGACTATAGAGTTAGTAAAGTCAACTGAATATCAACCTACAGAAACTAGATTGCACAGTTGCATTTGTATTGTACTCTTGTAGAATTAAAACTATACTGAGCCATTACTAGTGCGCGAAGAAACGTCAACGGCGACGCGGGCGTGGCGCGCTCACCTTGAAAAAGACCGTCGAAATCGGTCGAAACTATCGGTCTAATTGCCGACTTCAACAATATAAGTGAGTGATATCCGTTTATATATAATAATTTGTATAGTAGGTACTCGTATATTTTGTTCCTTATTATGATCTAATACTTCTTCATCAGTCTATTTATATTGCCCTATTGCTCGGGCACATTGTAATAGACCGCTACCCACCCCAACGCAGGAAATCAAAAAGTACTGAGCTAATTATATTATGACATAGGTACACTGCAATGGCAGTTACGTACTTAATACAAATTATATTGGACAGTCACGTTCAAGGGACAAGAATTAGTTCCAAGAATACTTGTAAGTTAACAGGAGGTTATTTCCTTTTTTTTGAAATGGATTTTATGGTCCTAAGTATTTCTGAAAGGCGATAAATTTTCTAAAAGTGTGTTTCTTAAAAGCGATATTTAAAAGTGTCAGTTCGAAGACTCAATTGTTTTATTTATTAGGGTTATTCTTTAGAAACTAACGTTGTTATTTTAAAGTTGTAACCTAAGACGCCAATTGAGAGATCTATTGAAACATTGGGGACAAAGTAAGTGGTTTCAACATTTGGCGCGACAAAAAATCAACTAAATTACTTAAAAATATTCCTTTTCACAGTTCATGGGAAAACTCCACCCAAAACCTAATCAACCAATAATGAACCCCTAAAGATAATGTCGACGCCTTTAGGTTTTTTGCAGAGCCAATATTGACCAATAGCTAAATCACAAAGCGGGGACGCCATGGATGCGCAGACGCTTTTGCGTCACTAGGGGATGAATTTATCTAGTTAGTTTATCTCGGAGCGTGGTCAAGTTCGCATAACTTTCGATAAGTTGGTTAAAAGTTACGTCGGACTACTGTGAAAGTATAGATTTATAAGTTACAGTTTTAGTTACATTAGTGACAATATATTTTATTAATTAATATAAAGATGAGATCTTTATAACGAACGTATTGTGACAAAGTGAGTGTTGTATATATGGATATGGAGCCCGGAAACCTCATCGCAACGGAGATCTAAAGCTAAGTAGTGCTAGCCGTTTTCTACCTACGACAAAATTCTATTTATCAAACTAAGTAGTGCTGGCACTTCCTGCCTATGACAAAAGTCCATTCTATCATCTATGTAATTTACGTTCACACTAAGTAGTGCTAGCCGCTTTCTGCCTATGACAAAAGTCCATTCTATCATCTATGTAATTTACATTCACACTAAGTACATGTGTTCTGCCTATGACAAAAGTCTATTTATGAAACTAAGTAGTGCTCTACTGACGACAATACCCATCTATTGTACTCCTATAACTTATTATTCACACTAAATAGTGTAAATTCGGCTTCTACTGACGACAATGAGTCCAGATTGATGTTATGTTAGACTAGCTGCTTTATAACGGCCACATGATCTGTCCAAACGATATAATCGAACTATACTATTTATATTTACTTTATATCGCAACTGACTACCTGACCAAAATACTTGACGTTATGCGATATATTACAGACAACTAATTAATGTGTGACGACGATTTACACGACGATACCCGTACTTAATGATATTATTACAAGTGGATTTAATGACTCCACAATGACAAGGTCAATTCGATACCACAGTGGACACCGTCCTAAGTATTACCAAAACGAACCATTCATAAGGCTACGACAGCTGAGTGCCTTGTATATGTATAATAATAATTCTTCCTTACAGCTACACGGAAGCTTAATGTATTTGCATGACATGCGCATGAAATATGTATGAATGAACATAAGCCATACACATCATCACTGCCGAAGGCACACTCATTTTTAAATATTGATGTAAGAGGTGTGGTAAAAATACAGAAATGTACACTATATACTTATCTATGTACTCTCGTCATCTCGCCCGCGCAGAGCCGATTCATAGTCCTAGGAAAGCGGTTCCAGCCTTCTGTAACCGCTCATGTATGGAGGGTAAACTGTCGCCAGTGCTTGATACGACTCTATCTATCATATGTATTAATATAACGAGAGTGAACGATCCAAAAGTGACGTCCACGAAGCTACCACGCCTCTATGGAAGGAGGATAACAAACACTTTTATATTGTAACCAGCACCTTGCCTTATCCTTAGGGATACACGTCAGATGTAGTCGAAGCTGTACCCCTGCACCTACGACACGCTATAGTGGGAGGTTGGCGGCAGCAAAACCGGGCAAAGCCCCAACAAACTGGAATACCTACGGAACTGGAATACCTACGAAACTGGAATACCTATGGAACACATACTTATTTATTATTTGCGCCCTCCGCACTTCGCGTGCAAACAGGGACGTACTACCTTTATAGGTACTGTAAGCTAAGACTCTCTGACAACCTATCTATACAGAAACTCACAATATCACACATGACGTACGCCGAATACGTATTGGGGGAAATATTAAAATCGCGAGAATTATATTCAAACGAAATGGCCTATGTAAGTTCGCCCTTACAGCTATCTGAACGAGACGATGTCCAGTTACGAGTCGCCGAGGCTGACACCTGTTAATATAAATTACACAATAGCGTAAGGAATCTACCTGTTTAAGCATGACAACTATTGTACCGAAATTGGCGCCATACAACAACAAATATACTCGCGCGTGCCGTGAGCTTATGAATGGAACGTACCCTAACTGTTCATTGACTGTTACTTTGGGTATTAACCTGACTATCACGAACTCTAATCTGACAACATTTAGAGATCCTATTTTATCCCAAGCATGTTATAAATGTTATATAATACTCATCTTGATTTATAATTATTATCTTTCTATTTCATCTTTACGATGAAATCACCTTTGTTTGAAAGTGGAACTTGGTTAGCATTGTTATTTTAAATCTACAGGACGCTGAGAGAGACACCTGTCGGAGACATGTGCCGTAGCGGAGAGTCACCCAGTAGTTGCCCCGACAGGTTAGTTGCATGCCTTTACATGCGAATAATACCACCATAAATTCCGTATTAAAACAACTTCGACGTTTTGCGTTTGTTAATAAACGCGTAATAATAATTGAATTAATCAAACATACAATTGTAATACATTTTATTTTATGAGCAAAAGCATTAAGACGATCACGGACTTTAAATTAAACAATAATATTTATAGACGATCATGCCACTAATCATTTTATTAATTATTTAGATCTTCATTCACGACTTTAGGTATCAATAGGTTTAGGTGTTCTGAGGGGGTTAGGTATCTAGGCTTTACCTTAGGTCTAGATTTAGATTAGACCTAGGTTAGGTCTTAGCTCTTAGGTTCTTGCGGATTCCCGTCAGCCAGGGGGGTGGGCAGTCTCATCTGTTGCCGGTGTCCCAGGATTTCGTCATTAAATGCACTAATGAGTTGACTGATTACTTTGTCTATCGAAACAGTAGATAAAAATTTGTTAAATTATTTTTGCAACGAGATAAAAGGGTTTGGGTTACTACACAACACAACGTAGAATTTATTGTTTAATTTCAATACATTTTAACAACCAAAAAAATACACAACGTAGGAAATATAAAGAATAGCTCATAAAATAAAACATTTGGACTTTAAATAAAACTTGCAACAAATGCGGGAAATAATAATAGAAGATAAAACATTGTTACGGTTGCGCAGTGAACACTGCTTTACAATTTGTCACTCCTTTGTTTTTACAATAGTTTGCGCAGGGTCTGGGCCATCTGCTGAGGAAAAAAAAGAATAGTCTGACGCGCGTCTATTACTTAATTACCCCGTCACTAAAGCAATAGTTGCATAGAGAGAGTTTGAAACTCTGTTCAAAATAAAACGTCAATAAAATAAACGATTGTAAAACAGTTTACATTTATGGTTATGACGGCAATAGTTTGAGTAAAATCTTAAAAGAGTCTTGTCGTAAACAATAGTTGAGTAAAATAAAAGTTACAATCATATGGTGTGGTATTATGAGGCATGGGAAGGGTGTGCAACTAACTGACTGGTTGTATTGAGAGACGCCGACGCGTCATATTAAGCTTTGTATAGTTCAGGTTTCTCAGATCATTGGCGGAGAAACTAATAACAATTAGTTTTTTCTGGTTGTAACAGTTGTAGTTTGGGATGGCGATGCACTGACTTACGGCGTTTTACAGGATTTTACAGTCTGGGAGGGGAGAGTACTTACATTCTTTCTCAGTTCATTGATGGAGGAACTAATAACAATTAGGTTTTTCTGGTTGTAACAGTTATAGTTTGGGATGGCGATGCACTGACTTACGGGGTTTTACAGGATTTTACAGTCTGGGAGGGGAGAGTTCTTCAATGCTAAATGATACTGATTCAAATGATTAATGTCATCATCATCATCATCAGCCCGTATCAGTCCACTGCTGGGCGTAGGCCTCTCCTAAAGCGCACCAATCAACCCTAAGCTCGGCCCTCTGCATCCAGTCCCTGCCAGCCATTTTGCGAAGGTCATCCCTCCATCTGGTCGGGGGGCGTCCCACACTACGTTTACCCGTTAGTGGCCTCCATTCGAGAGCTCGTCTACCCCATCGGTTATCGGTTCTGCGACAGATGTGACCGGCCCACTGCCGCTTCGGTTTACTGATTCTATGAGCGGTGTCAACCACTTTTGTCTTCTGGCGGATATACTCGTTTCTTATTCTATCAAACGGAGAAATTCCAAGCATAGCTCTTTCCATAGCTCGCTGAGCGACTTTGAACTTGTGGTTCAATGGTATGATTAATGTATTGATTGAAAATGGTTATTATAATAATGTGGTCGGTTAAATTGACACATAATAGGCAATGGTTATTTGTTAGTAAGAAATTAGGAGAGCCTATGGCTATTACTAATTAATTAATTTTATAAGCAGCGGCAGCCTATTTGAATGTCCACACTGTTAAGGCACATGCCTACATCGGGGAAGCTGAGCCCGTGATTCACCAGGCAGGCACAATGCGGATTGATAATTACACAATACACGTGCCTTAGGGGTTTGTTTTGTCCTCAGACATGTAGATTTTCTCACGATGTTTTCCTTTGTCGTTTAGAGTTAACTTTAAATGTGCGTAATTTTCCATTCTGGAAAAAGGAAGAAACGTGGAAGCCTCATTGTTTCATTGTTAATTTGGAGATCGAACTCGGGCCTACGTAACGGAAAGCGTCTTAGCCACTGCGGTATGAGATCTGATTTATCGATTTATTGCTGTCGGATTTACCTTGATGTCTTGGCACGATTCACCTCCGAAGAGTCCTTCAGACTAAACAGGACGGTCAATCAGTGAGTGAGTGAGTGAGTAAGCGAGTGAGTGAGTCAGTGGTAATCGAGCTATATATATATTAGTAATTATTATTTAATTACCCTCGATGCCATGTTATATTCATAGGTAAGACGGTGGAGGCTGAAAACCAATGCTGGTGATTGACTTCATTGTGAAGTCATGGCCAGCAGGTAGATACTGTGTCTCGCCCATTGCCACTCTTAACGGTTAATAACCGGCCGCTAGCCGGAACGAGACACTCCTAGGTCTCCGCTAGATCGGACATTGTGGAGGCATATGCGTATTAATGGGATCGCTAAGAAATAGATATGGAGTTATCCAAAGATATGGTAAGAAAGGTTTGACACATGGTGAAGGGAAAAGTCGTCGTCAGCGACAAACCATTTTACTGAAATGAATGTACGTGGACGAATGCGAGATACGATGCGTTTGGAGAAGCTGTATCAGTAATCGCAGCATATTGATTTCATCGTCTCTGTTTACCATTACGGAGACAGGCGTGAGTTTATTTATGTATGAATTTAGAACCTATTGAACATTCACGAGTAAAAGGGTAGTTCAATTTCAGAAAGCAAACCTACCTATTGTGAACATGAGCGTAAATATTAGTCACATTTCCACACATGCTCAGGGAGGGGGATGTAATAGACCGCTACCCACCCCAACGCAGGAAATCAAAAAGTACTGAGCTAATTATATTATGACATAGGTACACTGCAATGGCAGTTACGTACTTAATACAAATTATATTGGACAGTCACGTTCAAGGGACAAGAATTAGTTCCAAGAATACTTGTAAGTTAACAGGAGGTTATTTCCTTTTTTTTGAAATGGATTTTATGGTCCTAAGTATTTCTGAAAGGCGATAAATTTTCTAAAAGTGTGTTTCTTAAAAGCGATATTTAAAAGTGTCAGTTCGAAGACTCAATTGTTTTATTTATTAGGGTTATTCTTTAGAAACTAACGTTGTTATTTTAAAGTTGTAACCTAAGACGCCAATTGAGAGATCTATTGAAACATTGGGGACAAAGTAAGTGGTTTCAACATTTGGCGCGACAAAAAATCAACTAAATTACTTAAAAATATTCCTTTTCACAGTTCATGGGAAAACTCCACCCAAAACCTAATCAACCAATAATGAACCCCTAAAGATAATGTCGACGCCTTTAGGTTTTTTGCAGAGCCAATATTGACCAATAGCTAAATCACAAAGCGGGGACGCCATGGATGCGCAGACGCTTTTGCGTCACTAGGGGATGAATTTATCTAGTTAGTTTATCTCGGAGCGTGGTCAAGTTCGCATAACTTTCGATAAGTTGGTTAAAAGTTACGTCGGACTACTGTGAAAGTATAGATTTATAAGTTACAGTTTTAGTTACATTAGTGACAATATATTTTATTAATTAATATAAAGATGAGATCTTTATAACGAACGTATTGTGACAAAGTGAGTGTTGTATATATGGATATGGAGCCCGGAAACCTCATCGCAACGGAGATCTAAAGCTAAGTAGTGCTAGCCGTTTTCTACCTACGACAAAATTCTATTTATCAAACTAAGTAGTGCTGGCACTTCCTGCCTATGACAAAAGTCCATTCTATCATCTATGTAATTTACGTTCACACTAAGTAGTGCTAGCCGCTTTCTGCCTATGACAAAAGTCCATTCTATCATCTATGTAATTTACATTCACACTAAGTACATGTGTTCTGCCTATGACAAAAGTCTATTTATGAAACTAAGTAGTGCTCTACTGACGACAATACCCATCTATTGTACTCCTATAACTTATTATTCACACTAAATAGTGTAAATTCGGCTTCTACTGACGACAATGAGTCCAGATTGATGTTATGTTAGACTAGCTGCTTTATAACGGCCACATGATCTGTCCAAACGATATAATCGAACTATACTATTTATATTTACTTTATATCGCAACTGACTACCTGACCAAAATACTTGACGTTATGCGATATATTACAGACAACTAATTAATGTGTGACGACGATTTACACGACGATACCCGTACTTAATGATATTATTACAAGTGGATTTAATGACTCCACAATGACAAGGTCAATTCGATACCACAGTGGACACCGTCCTAAGTATTACCAAAACGAACCATTCATAAGGCTACGACAGCTGAGTGCCTTGTATATGTATAATAATAATTCTTCCTTACAGCTACACGGAAGCTTAATGTATTTGCATGACATGCGCATGAAATATGTATGAATGAACATAAGCCATACACATCATCACTGCCGAAGGCACACTCATTTTTAAATATTGATGTAAGAGGTGTGGTAAAAATACAGAAATGTACACTATATACTTATCTATGTACTCTCGTCATCTCGCCCGCGCAGAGCCGATTCATAGTCCTAGGAAAGCGGTTCCAGCCTTCTGTAACCGCTCATGTATGGAGGGTAAACTGTCGCCAGTGCTTGATACGACTCTATCTATCATATGTATTAATATAACGAGAGTGAACGATCCAAAAGTGACGTCCACGAAGCTACCACGCCTCTATGGAAGGAGGATAACAAACACTTTTATATTGTAACCAGCACCTTGCCTTATCCTTAGGGATACACGTCAGATGTAGTCGAAGCTGTACCCCTGCACCTACGACACGCTATAGTGGGAGGTTGGCGGCAGCAAAACCGGGCAAAGCCCCAACAAACTGGAATACCTACGGAACTGGAATACCTACGAAACTGGAATACCTATGGAACACATACTTATTTATTATTTGCGCCCTCCGCACTTCGCGTGCAAACAGGGACGTACTACCTTTATAGGTACTGTAAGCTAAGACTCTCTGACAACCTATCTATACAGAAACTCACAATATCACACATGACGTACGCCGAATACGTATTGGGGGAAATATTAAAATCGCGAGAATTATATTCAAACGAAATGGCCTATGTAAGTTCGCCCTTACAGCTATCTGAACGAGACGATGTCCAGTTACGAGTCGCCGAGGCTGACACCTGTTAATATAAATTACACAATAGCGTAAGGAATCTACCTGTTTAAGCATGACAACTATTGTACCGAAATTGGCGCCATACAACAACAAATATACTCGCGCGTGCCGTGAGCTTATGAATGGAACGTACCCTAACTGTTCATTGACTGTTACTTTGGGTATTAACCTGACTATCACGAACTCTAATCTGACAACATTTAGAGATCCTATTTTATCCCAAGCATGTTATAAATGTTATATAATACTCATCTTGATTTATAATTATTATCTTTCTATTTCATCTTTACGATGAAATCACCTTTGTTTGAAAGTGGAACTTGGTTAGCATTGTTATTTTAAATCTACAGGACGCTGAGAGAGACACCTGTCGGAGACATGTGCCGTAGCGGAGAGTCACCCAGTAGTTGCCCCGACAGGTTAGTTGCATGCCTTTACATGCGAATAATACCACCATAAATTCCGTATTAAAACAACTTCGACGTTTTGCGTTTGTTAATAAACGCGTAATAATAATTGAATTAATCAAACATACAATTGTAATACATTTTATTTTATGAGCAAAAGCATTAAGACGATCACGGACTTTAAATTAAACAATAATATTTATAGACGATCATGCCACTAATCATTTTATTAATTATTTAGATCTTCATTCACGACTTTAGGTATCAATAGGTTTAGGTGTTCTGAGGGGGTTAGGTATCTAGGCTTTACCTTAGGTCTAGATTTAGATTAGACCTAGGTTAGGTCTTAGCTCTTAGGTTCTTGCGGATTCCCGTCAGCCAGGGGGGTGGGCAGTCTCATCATACCTTCCCTTACATCGAGGGAGCCATGATCCACCACGTGGGCCCAGTGCGGATTGGCGGATTTCACATGCTTTAGATTTTTTCTTCTTCTACGGCATGCAGGTTTCATCACGATGCTTTCCTTCACCGTTTTGAAAGCATTCGGTAAATGTACGTAAGTATTTCCGTCGAAAAAACCGAGTATAACTCATTGGTACATGGCTGACCTGGCCGGGAATCCAGAATCCATATCGCAAGTCCATTGACAATATTTATTTTCCTTATTAGATTTACATTATATATTATATATTATACTAATTTTCTCCTCATTATTGCATTGCATTATAATTAAATGAGATTTTATGACATTCCAATAGGCGGGTTGTCACTTGATATAATTCAGACCAATTTCAGTAAGAAGTATGAAAGACGAAAATTTTGTAGCCACCTTAATAGGCTCTAACTTTGAAACTAAATTATCTATGATTGAATCAACATAGTATCATAGTTCTCTCACAGTTCAGAGTTCGTCAAACTCGCAATTAAGCGGCTCTAAGTGTAGTTGCCCCCATACAAATTGTCATCGCAACCCACGTTGAAACTTCAATGTATATTTTGTAATCAACCAGAAAATTTAAATCGAAAAAATTGCTAAATAATTCAATTAGAAAATGATTGTTTAATAAAAAAGCTGCCAGCCCCATAATCCATTAAAATCTAACCGACTTATCAGAAAATCTCCAAGCTTCACTTCTTAACTATACCAAACAACTCTTTTCCGATAACGATAGGCACAGACGATGGAATTCCACCTGCTTAGACCCTGACGGACCTCCTACAAACTAATTATATCTTGATTTCGTTTGATTTGATTTACATTAACTTTTAATTATTACTTTTCAACAACATATTGCCTTAATATTTTTTGTGACGTCACCGGCAACTCGAAAACCCTTAAACAAAACAATACTAACTTTTAACGAAGTCAAATAAAACAGTTTCGGCTCCTAATTTGACGCATAGTTTCAAATGTTTCAAAGTTCAGTTACTAACTTTAACTAACGATGTAAACTATTTTATACAGTTCGCCCTAAGTTCATGACCCTTTATAAATATTTCTCCCTATGTAGTATTTTATATGGATGTCAATGACTTTATTTATTTATTGTTTTTTTTTTGTATGACACGTTAGAGAGATGTTAGCCTTAACACACACAGCCGCGACCTAACCGCGATCTGCGATCAGTTGAAACGCATGTCCCGCCTCATTTTCGGCGTAATTTATTGCGTTATTGGACGTAAATCGCAGGCCTCAGATCGCTACCTACTGGACGTTAAAATGCTCAGAAAATGAGTCGGGGCATGCGTTTCAACTGATCGCAGGACGCAAGCCGCGGCTAGGGCGCGGCTGTGTGTGGAACTGTGGAAGGCATTAAACGTGACCTAAAAGTTATTCCACGGTTTAAGCCATGGTCTAATTTTATTTATATTAAACGAAGTGTCATTTTTTCTTTCTGCATGGTTTAATCACGATGTTTTCCTTCGTCGTTTTCAGAGCATTTACTAAAATGTGCGTGAGTTTTTCTTTCGGAAAAAAATAGAGTAAAACTCATTGGTACACACGAAGACCGAGAAAAATATACAGGCGGCCTCAATAAGGTTGAGATTTTCTTATACAGATACATAGGTGTTATGGGACCTTTTTAAATTCAAAACGCTGCACTTTCATTCCGTGATTGGTATACTATACCTAATCTAAAAGTATGGGTGTGACAGTCGACTCGTAATATTTTAATCTTTAATAGGTGTGACCTACGTGGAAGCATTCCAAGGTGTGACCTAAGTCTACTATGACCAAGGTGGAATAAGCCTTTTATGTCTAACAGTGAAAGAATTATTTGCAATACGTCGAGTAGTTTTTGAGATAATCTCAAACTTATAAACTCTACAGTATACTTTTCTCTATGTTCTACCGCATAGATACATGGCTGACCTGACCGTAGATCGAACCTGGGTCTCCGTTTCGCAAGTCCAATAACCCAACCACTATGCCACCGAGATTCTAGAACTATGTTACAGCCAAACGTTATAATATAATAATAATAATTCTTTATTTCAGGTAAAGCCAAAGTCAAATTTCTTTATTGCAAGTAAGCACGTTGTGTACATTTTTGCACGTCAACATATTTTTTGAATTTACATTTACACCACTTTGCAAGGAAAAGGTGCCAACGCTGAGGAGAAAAAGTGGCAAAAAACTCTCTAAATAAAACACCCATAAAATAATACATAATACAAAAGGTTAAAATATTCCTGAGACAAAACAATAAATAGGGATTTCGAGATATATCTATTTAGGTAATACTACAAAGTTACACCATCATTATACCCATTAAATTATATTTATATTATTATAAAAGCCAGAACTGTTGTTTCTCATTTGATATATCCTCCTCCTCTAAATGTAACTTCAATTAACAGGATTATAAACCGGAAACTTCCGTAATGTAAGTGAATTACCGTAACGCAATGGCACTGCAAAACATCATTGTTACAAGACGCGACGGACCCTTGTCATAAAGTCCCTAATTTCTTATCATTGGGTTACTCAAGGAGGGGTCAGTGACAATTTAGGGCTGACATACAACGTCACGGCGCGACGTCCGCCGGCGCACGGTAACTTGCGCCGTCCGAGATCGTGCACCGGTAGACGGTGCCAGCAGACGCCGTGACACGCCGCGACATGCGACGGCACGGCACCACGCCGTAGCGTTGACGTCGGCCCTAACTCAAGGAGGGGTCAGCGACAATTAGGGTCTGACATGAGCCAACAGCGCCGCCAATGTTAAAAAAATATATATATTTTAATGGAATCAATTTTATTAAAAAAGCTACTTGGAAAATCTTTTTTAGGATAAATACTATTTTTCAATATACAATACATAGCTTGTATGAAAAGTGCAAGTAAACAATTTTTTTGGTGACATCCCTGCTGTTATGGCTAGGGGGTGCCTGTAAGAAAGAATCGATTAGGTAGTGGTTCCACCACCGGCGGCGATGAGCTACGATACTCGCTCGGCCGCTACATATATTTTATAGTTCATCGCCATTGATCTCCTATAAACAATTAGATACACAGTCTGCCTTCTAAAAATGTCCAAGCGCAAAGAAGGTCCAAACGGATGAATGGACCCTCATTTTCTTTATTGGACATTATTTGGAAGTTAACAATGGACCCTTGGACGTTTTTTAAATTGTTTTAGTAAGACCTTTGTGTATCTAGTTGTTTATAGGAGACCAATGTTCATCGCTGAGCGGGTATCGCTGTTGTTCAGGCCTTCGATGTGGCCTAACGACTGCTCAACAATAATTGGGACCAAGTGTTTTTCGTGGCCGGTAAAGGGGCCCCCTAAACCTAGATACGTTACTGGTGCTAGCCTAAGCATGATGTATTTGCTCTGGGGGCGTATAAATTTTGTGCAATGCAGTTTTCCAAGTGTCAAACTTTATACCTTTGAATTTACACAGTGAATAGTGATCGTTCAGTTGGGACAGTCTATTTTGTAAGTTGAAGATGAAAAGTAGTAAATAAAGCCCATCCTTTATTTATTTATCAGTATACAACATATATATATAATAAAACTGTAAAAAAGTTGTGTCTGTACATTGGATATTTTTTGAAAACAATAATTGTAATGTGTTTTAGGGTCGATACTGATGCCAAAACACTAATTTTTAGAGTTTTTGTCTGTTTGTATGTGACTTTGTGCAAGTATCACGCCATAATTAATGAAGGGATTTTGATGGGAGTTTAATAGGAGATAGCTGAAATATCCGGACAGCTGATAGCCTATAAGCCATGGCGGTATGTGATGTGGAAACAAGGATTTAGAGAGGAACATCTGCCTCCTGATCTCCTCCATCCGCCTCCTCTACGCAAACGAACAGCTAGTACATAATAGGCTAGAAGACTCGATTTTTTTATTGCATCAATCGACTTTCATGCTCCTGCTGAAGAGAACTGTGAAATCAGTTTTTCGGTATCTAACCGAAGATATTAATAAGCAGTTAAGTCAAGGGAGGGAGGGATGCTCCATCTCTTTTTAGCAAAACGGTCTTTAGTATGAAGTTTGTATGGCGCTACCACGGTATGACGTCACAGCCACAATACGTCGTGTACTGTTACTGTCTCTTTCTAACACAATCTTTCTAAATGCCTGTAGTTACTTCATTTTCAAACTAACTTCAATTTTGATTTCACAGTTGACTTTGAATTTGTGTCTATTTTGTGATAATAATGAAAAACATTTAATTTTCGATACTTGTCAACTAGCCTATTATACTGATGTTACTAATATAATATAAAATGCTCAGTGACGACCTCTCATGATGATGAGAAGATGGCTGGTAGAGACTGGATGCAGAGGGCCGAGAGTAGGGTTGAGTGGCGCGCTTTGGGAGAGGGCTACGTCCAGCGGACTGATACGAGCTGATGATGATGATGACGACCTCTCCAGTCCCTAATTGCTTGTCAATTTTCTTTACTATAGTGGAGAATGTGCAAAATGTACGAAAAGTTCATTGTTTTTGCACATTATTGTGTTTTTTAAATAAGATGGTAGAAATGATAATTTAAAATGGCCTGATTAAAGCTGCAGCTGAGCAGCCAGGCATGCATTAAGGTTGAGCTTGGCTTGGCACAAACTGTATCCTAATAGAATCGTAAAAACCCTCACAGAACTATCAATTCCGCAAAGAAAAAATGCCGTGAGTCCATTTATGTGCATCTAAACTTATTTTATAAAATACCATCTAAATGACAGATTCTGCCCCACCATCAACCGCAAGTTGTACAAGATAAGGAATAAATGTAGAAATATCTCCGTTTTTTATTAAAATAATTGGCTTAAAATAAAGTTTTGTACAAGTTGCGATTCGAAAAAAACAGCTTAATTAAGAATTCAGAAAGTAGTAAGAAATCGAAGCGATTTATTCATCGTTTTTGTTATTCTTCTATAGGAGTTTCGAGAGTAGTAGAAAACGATACTGATTATGATTATGCAATATGAAACCTGTAATAAGTCCCCAACAAAATGATAGGTACAGCTTAAATGGTCACGTAGTTTTGTAGGTGGGGCAAAGCTCCATTAAAATGTGGCAATGTCTTTTATTCACAAAAACGCCGGGAATTTTTCCATGTAGCTAGCCATGTTACTGGCTACCTGGCCGGGTATTTTCATCATACCAGGTGGGTATTTCAACTATACCGGGCATTCGTCCGGCTGCCGGGGGCATGCAACTCAATTTTACTCGGCTCGGACGCTCGCGTCGCCTAGAATCTGTAATGTGAACCGATCCTGTGCTATTTTGTATAGGAAATAGAGGACTGTAGCGGCATTTTTCCTAGAAACCGATACCAAATTATTGTACTGTTCCGATGCGATAGTGAAAGAATCAATTCTAGAATGCGCATGCGATTTAACACGTTCACAGTCCCCGTACAAATGGCAATGCCCTCTGATTGACAGACGTCGATTATGTCGTGTTATCTAATTTCTAAAAGTATTGTTATCATCAGAATTTGTTTTATGCATTATGCCATGCGGCGAATAAATTTAAACATGATGAAAAATTTCTTGCCGTGGGCAAGACTTGAATGACAAGGTCGCAGGTTCATGTCTTGCCCACGGAAAGAAATGACAATGCCAGATTCTGCCTCACCATCAACCGCATGTTGAACAAGATAACGAATAAATGTAAAAATATCTCCGTTTTTTATTAAAATTATTGGTTTAAAATAAAGTTTTGTACAAGTTGCGAGTCGAAAAAACAGCTTAATTAAGAATTCAGAAAAAAGTATGAAATCGAAGCGAATTATTCATTGTTTTTGTTACCATTTTCTACTACTCTCGCAATTCTACTACTCTCGCAACTCCTACTGATTGTGATTATGCTATATAAAACCTGTAATAAGTCCCCAACAAAATGATAGGTAGCTTCAATGGTCTCGTAGTTTTGTAGGTGGGACAGAGCTCCATTGAAATGTGGCAATGTCATTTTTGTCCCGCCTATTATTTCAATCTCACCACGAGATTACATTACAAGTAATTCGTGAATAAAATACCTGAGTGAATTAAGTCTAACAAAGTAGTGTACTTAATGCACCCGATATCACCTGAGTGATTAAAGTCTACTGTGTTAGTGTACTTAATGCACCCGAGTTAATTAACCCAGGTGAATTAAGTATACTGCCCCGCTAATATCAGTCGCCCTAAGCGAGGCGTCTCGCTCGCTTTTACGCGACGTAGCATATGAGCGACAGTGACAGTTGCGTTTAGGATTAGGATTCGACTTAGTGGCTGCTACAGAATTAGCCACACTATCTCACTAGGACACCAGGTGTAACCAATAGTCGACACTACCAAATTGGTTGCGCAACCAAGCGAACACCAGGTGAAGTACCCATTAATGTGGCTGCTGAGACTGGATGCAGAAGGCCGAGAATCGGGTTGAGTGAATGGCGTGCTTTGGGATAGGCCTACGTCCAGCAGTGGACAGATACCATATTTCCAGAATGGTAGTGTGCTAGTCACTGTAGTAGAACCGATAACCGGTGGGGTAGATGAGTTCTCGAATAGAAGCCACACACGGGTAAACATAATGTGGGATGGCCCCTGATCAGATGCTTGATCGGCTCTCATGGACTGGATGCAAAAAGCAGAGAATCTGCTTGAGTGCTGAAGACCGGGAGAGGCCTACGTCCATTAGTGATGATGATTAGGATCGATCTCTACACGGAAGAGAGAGAAGGCAAAAGTACAGAGTCCAGCAATTGACTGATACAGGCTGACGATGATTAGGATCGAACTCTACAAGGAAGAGCGAGAAGCCAAAAGTACAGACTAAATAAAAACTGCAACAGAAACCAAAGTTTCAGACTCTTCGACAGGATGAGCTCATAAAATTTAAATGTTTAGGACCCCGGGACAGGTCGGTGTTCGGTGCGGCCAGTAGCATGAAGTTTTCGGATAAAAATTCCCTTTCTATTTTTGTGTGAGCAATAAAAAGTGTTGATTTTGATAGGACTATTGGGAAATTGGTTTCCAATCCAAAGATTTCAAGGCTCGTATGTTTATTGGTTAGTGCTTACTCGGTCTATTCGTATCTAAAAATAGCATAAACTAATGCAAGTTATCGGGGCCCTTTTGCAGTTATTTATAATGTAAGTATTACCGCCTGTATTTCTGTGGTAAAAGTTTAATACATTGAGATGTATGTAGATGGAGAGATGGCCTGCGCCAGGTGGTTGGAAGGGACTGGATGCAAATCTTGAGTGGCGCACCTTGGGAGAGACCTACGTTCAGAAGTGGACTGATATAGGCTGATGATGATATAAAAGTGTCGGTAGGTAAATCTATAAATACCGTCGAGCCCCGTAACTTCACCTGGTTTTAGACACACTTTTGAGAGTTCCTTAGGATTTAAAAGATATTTTAAATCATGTTGATTAAAAAAACAATTTTACTTATCTTTGGCTACGTATAGGCAGATAACGCTTTAAATCTCATTGTTTAGTTGGCTAGTATGGACATGTTTCCCTAACTTCCCCTAAGTATGCTGTAGCGTCAACAACTAAGACTTGTTGAACATGACATGTTCAACAAGTTTTAGTTGTTGACGCTACATTTTACATTGTATGAACTGGACACATTGTGTCCAGTTACTATACAATGTAAAAGACGAATATTTGTTTACCATTACTTCAGAAGACGGACAGAAGGCTCAGCTAAAATGTCACTAGAGGTCACCGACCCTGTGTGAGATTACGCCTAAAACTGCATAGTTCTACGAATACAAACTGTACTTACTAATAACATTATACGTGAAAGCCAACTCTACACAGCGGTAATATGTACTTACTACTTACATTACAGTTGTTTTGTGTAGATTGATATATCTGTCGACGGTATTACAGCCAATCGTAAAATGGAAGCATATATCAAACCGATCTCCACTTTCCGAATCATTGTATAATTTGTAATCCCACCCTCAACAGAACCAATAATATTTTATTTTTCACCCCCGGCGAGCATTGAGTGTGCAACTCAATTTTCTGTATCGAAAGCGTACCTGAGAGGAATTTCTAATGCCGAAGGGTGCATGTGACAAGAGAGGGTGGCCTAAGGAAATTACTGACATAATTCAAAGCAAAATTTCTTTAAGGCGAGGCCATTGGGTCATTTGAGCCTAGTGAGGGGGTGAGGTGCGGGGCGAGGGAGGGGCGAGAGAGGGATGACGCGCATTGATCGGGGTCATTACTCGCGCAGGTACACAGAGTAAGCGTAACCAGTGTCCTCACTGTGACGTCACAGCTCGCTACCCATAATAATACCTATACAGAATGTCCCACGGATAGACGATATACCGAAGTCCACTTGTCGGTGCCAACATTATCGACCCATTTAATGCCAAATAGGGATATCCCAGCAGAGCTCGGTGGCGCAGTGGTTGGGTCAATGGACTTGCAATATGGAGGTCCCAGGTTCGATTCCCAGCCAGGGCAGCCATGTATCAATGAGTTATCCTCGTTTTTTTCGACGGAAAAACTTACGTACATTTACCGAGTGCTCTCAAAACGGTGAAGAAAAACATCGTGATGAAACCTGCATGTCGTAGAAGAAGAAAAAAAAATCTAAGGCATGTGAAATCCGCCAACCCGCACTTGGCCCGCGTGGTGGATTATGGCCCGAGCTCCCTCGATGTAAGGGAAGGTCTTTGCCCGAGCAGTGGGGCAATATAAATAGACTGATGATGAGGGATATCCAAAGTCTGACAGCTTCGGAGTTACTTATTTCAATTTTCGCGATTGTCGGAAAATATTTCTTTCAATCTTGAACTTTTGTCTATCAGGTATCAGGTTATATATTTTAATTATTTTTTAAGTTATTTATATTGACATATGATAGTATGACGTAGTAGAATAAAATACTATGTTAATACTAATCTGACGGAAAAAAAGACCTGTTATAATAGGAATGTCAATTAGGTAATATTGTTGTAATAAAATCAATAAAAGTGAAAAATTGGAATAATCAAATTATTTGCTAGGGGAATATATTTTGAAAGTACTTTCGCGCGATTTAATAAAAAATTGAGCATAAATTCTTATAAAATACAAAATTGATTAAAATGGTAATAACCATAGAGATTACATTACAACAAATCTGTCTTTGACAAATTTAAGTGACAAACTGTCAAGTGTATCAATAAAACTAAATAAATGACGAATTTTTTAACGTGATGTTAGGTAAGTATTATTATTGGTGTCAGGTGTGACGTCAGTGATGGTGAAATCTGGCCCGTGTTATCACTGCGTAGGGTAAAACATGACACACATTATGTGCTGTTGACTGTACTTTTAAAAGTAGGCACAGTGTATACCTATTGAATCAGTCTATAACTACGTAGCTATTGAAATTTGGCCCGTATTATCACTGTGCTTAGAGTAAAACAGGTATATATCGCACACCACATTACACACCACAGCTACACTTGCATAGCTACTGAAATCTGGCCCGTATTTATTATCACTGTGCGAGTGTGCGTAGAGTAAAATGTGGCAAACTTTATGTGATGTTCACTGTACATAGTTTTACAAGTAGCAACTACGTATAAACTATTTTAAGTTCGATTGCTGTTTGTTTGTTTGCTCTGTGGGACAAATCACCGTCAATAGTCATTTGTTTTGGCCTGTTCCACTTTGCTCAATTTGGAAGTTACTGATCAGCCCCCCGTTTATTACCGTTCTCAAAACGATGAAATTATACCATGTCATGGCGCGCCAACCAGAGACGCCGCTATACCAATGCAATAGCACTGTCCCTTTCACGGCCGCTATGACATGGTTTGATTTGATCGTTTTGAGAACCGTAATGTTATAGCCCCACTGTAATGTTAGCCGACTTGTCTTCATCTGCAATTATCAGACCACTGCTCGCTCCCAATATACGACACTCGACACTGGTGTTCGTGTCGCGTGTAATATGATGACTTCAAAAACATGGTTCGCGAAAAATCTATTGTGTTAAGGAATATCTGTTTTAGGTTATGAGTCCTTTTTATATTCAAAACGATGCACAATCATTCCGTGATTAGTAAACTAATAATCTTAAAGTATAGGTGTGACCAAATTCGACTCGTATTATTTTAAATTTTATTACGTTATGACGATCGTGGGAGCATTCCAGGTAAAGACCAAAGTGGAACATTTGGCAAAAATCGATACAGGTCCGACCTCGACAGCGCCCAGCGGCGCACTGAAGCTCGTAGCGCCGTGCATTTGTATTTATACAAATTGTGTTTTTTCTTAAATTTTGCCTGGTATAAAAAAAACGTTACAAACAACAGATTTTCATCTCATCAAGCTCTTCTATTTATAATAACCTACATTTTGATATATATTTTGTATGAATAACTGTTTTAGTTTAGACACACTACTCGAGTGAAAAGACAGGAAAGGGGTATGTTTGTGATTTTTTTCTATCGAGCGAAGTTTGTCCAATCGTGTATCGGTAGCCAACAGTCCCTAAATAGATACCCCAAGATTGATATATATTTTTTTCAGGCCTTTAATTTCAGTAGTTAGTGCCGTAGCCTTCATCGAAAAACTTAAAAACGTCCCAACACCTCGCCTTAAAATGTGCAAGAGTGGCAGAATTCTATTTTCATGGCGACACAGTTTGGTATTTTACATTTATATCACTAACCCCGTCTTGGCACCAAAAGATAAGACACTCGACTTAATGCTGGAAAATTTCTTTACATTATTATTTACGCGTTATGCGATCGGTAATAAGCGATTAGAATAAGGTTGCTATACGCAGCTCCTTAACATAAGGCTGTATTTGTATACAGGTTGGGGCTCTAACAATGAACCCAACCAACCGTTATTCTCTCCACAATTGCCCCACTCAATGTAAGCATCAGTGCAGCAAGCGACCAGGGCACAAACATATTTCACGTGACATTTCTCCAACTAATACTGTGCTATTATTCGATCCGACACAATGGCGGTCCATTGCAGACGGAAGTGTTTCTGGAATTTCTAGGTCGTGATGTATAAGATCGTTTCTAAGATGAAGCGCTTCTGAGGAGTGAGTGTCAGACTCAAACTGGCTACATGAACCGCGAATCGGGTTGAGTGTCGTCTTGAGGCCTACGTCCAGCAATGGACTAGCACAGGTTTATGCTGATTGTCATATTTTTCCTCAACTAACGTCAACAACGTCGTCATCTTTGTGTATTATCTTTATCTCCTTATCATTGAGCTGCTTCCGCGTTAGAAAAAAATCGCCAATAGGCCCACAGAACTGGTCATTGCCTCGCTTGCATCGCTTTACTTGATCGAGTTTCTTAACGAGTTTGTCAGCTTAACGTTAAATGATACCAAACTTTGGCATTGGATGGGTGATCCGTGTCGAAATGCAGCCTAATATAGTCATGATCAGAAACTGGAAAAAGAAATATTGTCCACATTTCTTTAAAGACACTTTAAAAAAAATTGAACTTCGTGAGTTGACAAATAATTGTGAAGTAAGGTGGTAGTTTTAAGATAATGAAGATTAATGGTTAACAAGTAAATTATGATACAGTCCTGGTCCGCGGCACCATCATGTAACGACCTATTTTTGTTTCTGGATTATTAACACTAGTGTAAGAAAAATAAAGAAACATTTAAATATAACTACGACAATAAAGAGGAACTAAAACAAAAACTACTCCAAATAGATCAAGTTATCCTAGGAGGTTAGCAAGAACGACCATTAGCGAGACAAATGGGCGGCAATCGGATCGGGATTCCTACTGAATGCCGTTTACAGGTGGAGGGAACCCGATAAAGCTTTGATTTTCTGCGTCTTTATAAACACTATTTTATCATTATTACCTAGTCTAGCGATAAATTATGTCACGGGACTCACCAGGTTAAAAGGACATGGTTTTTAAGAAATATTTTCATTTACTTAATAACCGAGTAATGAATCCACATAATTTATGCCAAATGTATTGTCGCCTTTACCTTCAGACACCTCATAGCTTTGACCGATTTCAAAAGCCTTTATCAAGGTGTCACCCATTACCACGCCGCCGGCCATCTCACACTACGCTGTAAACTATGTATGTGGTCAGCGTGCGCGATTAGAGATCACCAGCACATATCACAATGATACAATTTAAAATGATAGATAATAAGATGATGATAATTAAAAAAAGATTAGAATTAAAGGTGAATTAGAGGTACTTACTGGTAAAGTAGTATGTAATAACAATAGAACAACACCACAATAAAACAATAGAAAGATTGCGAGATAACTTACATTCTGCAATCGACGTACAAAATAACCACTACGACAGCAAAAAGAATAGTAATGTAAAAATCCTTCGTATTTCCAATGAATAGTTTATATTTAACAATAATGTCTAACTGTTGTCATACCGTAAAAGCACAGCCAAAATCCCACCCTCCTTTTATTTGGAAACGGTTTTAAAGCTCCCCACACATATACAATCAGATTTAACTTCCGCACAGGATATGAAATTCCGCGCAGCCGACGATGCATTTTTAGAGCTATGACTTTTCGCTACGAAACTGAAATGTGGTTTTGGAAATCTTCCTGTTATAGGATCGAGAATTAAAGGCAGGAAAGGGCATGAATCTTAGTATTAAAACTATCATCACCATCATCAGCCTGTATCATTCCACTGCTGCACAGTATTTGGCATAATTTACCCATACACGCCACTCAACACTATCCTCGGCGTCTTCATAGGTCCCACACGTAATGCAATTAAATGCAACAAATTGTTTGCCATGATTTAAGCATTTTGGACTGTGTCATACAAAATTGTCGGTTATCCAACCGTCAAATTAAGTCATCGTTAACGTTAACATCTAACGGCCCAAAGTTTCATTTAAGGCGCTGTATGGTTGTCAAAAGCAAGAGTGACACAGAAGCAACGGCGGAGTGAAGAGCACGGCGCAGTGCCTTAATATTCGTATTTGTATGAATTTTGGCAGGGAAATAAAAAGACGCCAACAAAATTCAGATTTTTTTTTAAACAAGCTCTCGTATTTATAGTACCCTACATTTTGATACATATTTTGTATGAATAACTATTTCGGTTTAGATATAATTTTCATTTTAAAAGACATGCTTGCGATTTTTTTCTATCGAGCGAAGTTGGTCCAATCGTGTATCGGTATTCATCAGTCTCTAAATAGACACCTCAATATTGCTATATATTTTTTTCAGACGTTTAATTTTAGTAGATAGTGCCGTAGCCTTCGAAAATACGCGCATACGAAGCCATTGCTGTCATACAAAAGAAACTTTATTCATCTAGCACAGTAATCTAAATCAACAAACCGCAGACTTATCACCTCTCTTAACCCTACATTAGTCCCCTGCAATAAATAGTCCTCATACATAAACATGTATGTTAACACCGGGATATATCTGACCTTATCGAGGAGGTACTTAGCCGAATTAACTTCTTGCCGGGGCCGTCCTTTCTTCATTTTTCCAACGGTATTGGCTCCGTAGGGTTGTCGCTTGCATCTTGGAATTTATTCTTTATTTTTTACTAGACTGCGCACGATTTTCGGGTTGAGTGTAATGTTGGGTAGATTTTAAAAGGTTCACAGCCTTTTTTTACCAGACTGCACAGCAAGGAAGGGTTATTAACTTTATAAACCTCCTAATTAAACTGACTGGCTAGATTACCTATGTCAGTAGCCCTAGTTTTTTTTTTGTTAACCTATAAATTGTCCCACTGCTGGGCAAAGGTCTCCCCCCTCCTCTTCCATCCATCCCTGTCCTGAGCCTCTTCCAGCCACCCATCCCTGTATCCAACGATATCGTCTCTCCACCTACGCCGAGGTCTGCCCCGACGGTCGCCGGCGTCGGGGCAGTAGCCATATTAATAAAAAAAAATTGTAAGAACATCCACTTGTTATCTATAACAAAAACTGTTTCATTTATTTCTTGCTGTTCTTTCTGGTTTATTTGGATGTCATTGCTCAATGTGTCAGAACAATTTTTAGTTTTAATGGTACACGATAAAATTTTACAGTTAATGATTTGCATTTTATTAATACCACAGTTTTAACAGATTTCCTTATATTGCAAGATAATGGCAAAAAATTTAAAGGAGTAGAAACATCAAAACATTGAATTCTTCACTTGCAGACAAACGACTTCAATAATGTCCATACCCTTTAGTCTGATTTAGAAATATCTACAAAATATAATCGTTGCCAGCCTTAGCTACCCTCTAACGAGCCGTTCAATAGAATAGCGAAGGAGAGGGAGTGAAAAAAGTAATCTACTCAGTCATCTATATACAAACTGCCTGCTCTTAGCTATGTTTATATACGTATCTATAAAAAATAAGATGTACTTGAATGATTGAAGATGGCGTGGAAATGCAATGACATTTTCGTATAAATTTAACATAGGAAATATTTTTTAGTATATTTCACTGACTTCCTGGGCGCTCTACAATTGATTTATGAGGTATTTTATTTATCTAGTTTATTAATGTTAGTTATTTGCTAATGTCACGTTACAGAATATTCAAGATATCATAGTCTCCTCTCTCCCTCCGCAGACGAGTCGTCGTAGCGTCGTCACTCTAGATATGAGTCTCCTTTTCTTCATCCAGAGGAGTGGTCGTAGCGTCGTCACTCTGAACGAAGCAGCTCGACAGTCACGTTCACTCCCGAGCTTGTAGTGGGACTCTTGACTCTAGCTGCATATCTTCCAGATTCGAATTCTTGTGATACAGTCCTCAAGAATACAGTTATACAGCATTGTGATTATCTCAAAAATCACTTGCAATTTTTTGTAGTGCATACATATAAGTTTGTAAACTGAAAATAGGTTTAAAAATAGTTCCAATAGTTTTGACACCCTTAATTAAGCCCTTTGCATAGTTTTATCTGTTGTACATGGGTGACCTGGGGTAAAACCTGGGCCTCCGTAACAGAAGCCCACCATCCTAACCACAGCACCATTGAGTCCTTCCATAGGTATTTATGATATTGTATAATACATGTGTGTGTATATTAATAATCTTCTTCTTGGATTCGTAACATAAAGCTATACGGTTTATTATGCTTTGGAACAGCTCCAACAAAAAACCTTATGTTTTATGTACCCGTGTGATGGGAAATAAACCCTTAACAGCTCCGCTGTGCACAGAATAAAGTGTAGTGACTTATAAAAAACGCAATCAAGGAAATTGGCATATAAAAAACTTGATAAAAGCGAGCTGCATTTACGGTCAGTGGGTTCCGTAGAATTATTTTGTATTTCTCGTGTGGTTTAAGCAACTAAATAATGAATACAGTCATTTATTAAAATAAAACTAACTACTATATAAAAATACATTACTTATAAAATAAAATAAAAACCTAAATACTAAAGGACCAACACGTCGTCAAGATCCCCGTTTGGTGCGGAATGCTGCCCAGGACGCTGGCAGCATTTCCTCGCTGTATCGCAATGCTTAGTCGCTGAGCGAGGTAGCTGCCAGCCCTGGGATCGCCCGAGACATGGACCAATCGGGTAGACAGCTCGTGGATCAGATGTTTAGAGTCTGTCGACCATGGGCCCATTGTTTCATAGTTTAAATATTTGACCAAAGTATAATATAAAATCTAAAAATTTGCCAAAGCTTGGAAAAATGGCATGTGGACATAATAACAGTGAAAAGAATGAAAGTGTCAGTCAATGAACGACAAATAAATTATAAAAACCTTCATTTTATAGGTTTCACAACATGGGCTAATTATCTATACTTTAGGACTTAGGTCACAGACAAGCTGCAAACGGAACCCTAAAAATAACGTCAAAAACAAACCTATTTACTCAGACCTTAACTAACACGGTACAGTCGTAAACAAAAAAAATATACGTGGTATCGACAAGAAAGAAAATGAGACCGTAAATGTGGCCGAACGAAATCAGAGTTGCCTTAGTTTTTCCATTACAAGTTGAGCACGCAACCTAAGGATTACCTTGCAATATTCTCTCTACATTTACCTTAGTATTTCATTTTGTTGGTTAATACTTTCGAGCGTGATTGTACCTACACTGTGGGTTAGACTTTGGGGCGCTACAAATAGAACAAGGGGGGGGGGGGGGGGGGGGGGCTTTTGAAAATGGCGGTTGCGAAATTATTTGATAATTTTCATTTTAATGTCTACAGTGGTTATTTTGTGTCTATCTGAAGCTTGGCGCTATAGTCAAGAGTCTACTACGAGCTCGGAGTGAATGTGACTGTCGAGCTGCTTCGTCCAGAGTGACGACGCTACGGCGACTCCTCTGGAGAAAGAGAAAACTATGATATTTTGAATATTCTGTAACATGACTGGCAAATGACGAACTGTCGAGTCCATTAATAAAATAATTAAGTAAATAGAACAAAACATTTTATATAATGCTTGTATAGTCATAATAGCCCAATAGCTATGATATATGAATGCGATGCAAGTCGCAAGTACCTACTACGGATAGAAGGTTGACTCCATAGAAACGACCGAGAAATACCTCACACACACATAGAGACTACTTACAGGCAATTCCTATCTCGCTGCAACATGACCATTTTAGCGTGCCGACCCACATTGTTTTTCCATTGTTTGATTTTTCAATAGAAGTCGAATCAAAAAATGCCTGTTTCTGACGTATGTGAAGGTGACAACAAGGATGGACCACCTGTCCCATGCAAAATATACTTTAGGCTCTCTCTAATAGAGTTCAGCGCAGCAAAATTATTTTTCGTTCCTGTGTGCTAGTCTTTTCAATATTCTATGTCTGAGATAGACAGTTTTTCTGACTTTTATTTACTTACTCAGGAAGGTATCCGATAAGAAAAGTTTATATGTTGTACCTACAATAAGTCGTCAACTTCATAACTACACTTAGGAAAAATCCTGAGGCCACATACATTACGGAATAAGAAAGTATTAGATCATGTTAACAAGAAGATTTATCATTAGGTGAAGCCTGCGTTCCACTGGATGTCTCTACTACAGACGTTATACGACGGCATCTCGAAAACTGCGCCACTTCAAGGCTTTTTGCATTGCCACCTGCTAGCCACCATGCGTAGGTCACCCTTCCATGAAGTCGAAGAGTAACACTAATATTTTCCCATTCGAGGTCGCAATTTAGAGACCACGTCAACCTTAACGGTTATCGGTTCTACGACAGATGTGACCACTGCTAGTTCAGTTTGCTGCTCCTATGAGCAATGTCAAATACTTTTGTCATCTGGCGGATAAACTCTTTTCTTTGTGTGAAGGCTGGCTCACAAATTATAAGTAGCTCAGCGAGCTATGGAAAGAGAAATACTTGCCGTTTCTCTGACGGATATATATCTCTCTATTTCCATAGCTCACTGTGCTAATTTTAACTTATGAGCCAGCCTTCACCGTCATCTCCTTTAACTAATTCCCAGATGATTCTAAGACCCGCCGACGTCCTTCCGCCTTTGACCCTGCTCCCATGTGAGTCCAATTCTCTTCAGCTCAGCTGTCACTGTCACCAACCTTCTCCAGCTGTGTACAGAACGTCCTGGCCACCTTCTGGCGCCGCTACTACTACCACTCAAAAGCAACCCGAGCCGAATTTCCGTGTTGCCTGCATATTCTGTGTATGACCAATCTAACGCTGAAGATCTTCTTCTTGTACTGGGACTTGGTGGCAACTCTCCCAGCGTTTGACACTGTGATCGGCCAGTAAATATGAAGGATCGTTAGATTCTAAAGCATTTGTTTAGGGTATATCACAAGGTAAAAAAATTACAACATCGTCTTCATATTTGTGTGAGCAAACTCGCTGAGAAAGGCCCTCGCTAAACCTATTGTAACATTTCGTGGGTCGGCCGATAATTCCCTGTCACCGACCTATTGTAGGTGTATCAAAGGGTTTTATTGTACCCAATGCGCTGGGGACGGCCCAGAAAGTTCGACATTTCCAAAGGAAATTGAAATAGTATTGTGTACACGATAAGGCTTCAGCGGATTTTTTGGTGCGACTGTTCTTTTTGCGAGATTAGTAGGTATAGTTAGATGTTGTGGTATTTTTTAAGAGAAGGTATTGGTTTCGAACACACAACTTCGAAACATTTGTCCGAAACACAACCCTGCGGTCGATTACTGGCGTAGCAGACGTGGCCCGCAAAGCAACTACATTAAATTGGAACTGTGCGGGCCACGTGTGCCGCATGCAGCCGGACCGATGGGCCCGGACTGTCACAGAATGGGTGCCATCGGACGGTCGCCGGTGTCGGGGCAGACCTCGGCGTAGGTGGAGAGACGATATCATTAGATACAGGGATGGGTGGCTGGAAGAGGATCAGGACAAGGTTGGATGGAAGAGGAGGGGGGAGACCTTTGCCCAGCAGTGGGACTATTTATAGGTTTACAAATAAATAAATTGGTTTCATCATTACTTTGATACATAAACTCACGACTGATTCCCATAGAGGTAGGCAGAGACGATGGATTTACATCAGCTTTGATTCTGGTACACAACTTATCATTATCAGCCTATTTTTATTCTCCCACCATTGGAAGTCATTACTTCAAGGGAACTGGGGGCTATGATTCACCACGTGGACCCATTACATAGGTATTAATGCATTACTGATCATGGACCTATAAAAAAAGGTATTGTTACTACTTATTGTAAATACTTTAGAATTTTAGTTATTATTCATATTGTTATTTGTATACTTAAGTATATTGTTAGTTTACTGACGTGATCAAGTGTACCGAAGTGTTCCTACGATCTTAATAATTAATGAGTATGAGTATAGCATAGCATTTTACTCGCGGTGTTTTCTTTCACCGTTTTATTTAATTTCTCTGATATTTTTTCAGCGTTAAAACCAAAACAAATGAAGCGCGTTACCTTGGCGTCACTCGCTACCAAATTAATGAGGAAAAAATAAAGCATGGCCCAATAATTGCATCCATCATTCGTAGAAATTGATACTCTCGACTCTATTCATGTCCAAACACAGGCTGAGATGGCCTATAAGTAGTCTCGATGTGTGCGTGATGCGTTTCTCTCAAGTTTCTATGGAGCCTACCTTCTCATCATTCTTTATTTTATGCTAGAGACAATAATACGTATATCTTAGGGCTGACGTACAACGCCACGGCACGGCTCCGGTGCCGTCGCATGGCGCGGCGTGTCACGGCGTCCGCCGGCACCGTCTACCGGTGCACAATGTCGGACGGCGCCGGTCATAGGCGGACAGCGTTCGTGCCGGCGGACGGCGCCATCCACAGCGCAGTACACTGAGCTGACGTGCGCCGGCGGACGCCGCGCCGTGATGTTGTGCGTCCGCCCTTACAGCACAGGGTATCCTTGACTCTTACAGCACAGGGTATCCAAATTTTCTAAATTTCAATAGCAATAGTTGTGTAATGTACCTAGTTATTAAGTAATTGTGTTATACAGGGTATATAGCAAAGGGTATATAATGGTATATATAAGGGTATATATGAAGCTGAAGGGAGGGTTCAGTATCGGTAACTGAACAACTTTTGTCCTACGACTTTTCGATTTTCACGAATTTACTTTTTGATTTCTCATACATTTCGTACCGCTCAGCTGATCGATTTGTATAAGACATTAATTTATTTTTATTTTTTATTCGAAAAGTCGTTGAATAAAAGTTGTTCAGTTACCGATACTGAACCCCCTCCCTTCGGCTTCATATACCCTTTACGTTACAGCCTGTATATTTCTTTTCATAAATACCCACTTCTACGTAGCTGTTCTCAGTTTGATCTGAGGTTGTAGATTTATCGCCACCGCACTATTCGTTAGGTGCACCACAACCCCTAGTTGTTGTTAACGTGGCGCCATTCGATTTATACCCACCCTGTAGCCACCTGCGTTTGTTTGTTGCGTAGGTGGATAGGGGGGGGGGGGGGGGGGGGGGGGGTAACGTGGAGGTCGCTCATTTTGCGTAATCAGTACCACTAACCATGAAGCAATGAACTGCTTACGGAGTTAGCCATATTTTGCATGACTTTTAGCGTTATGGACACGGTTTGTATTTTGATTTTACATTGTTTTTTTTTTTAATAGAAGTTGAATTTTTTTCTTAAATTATTATCAATATATTTATTTCATCATATAATACAAATCATAGGTAGGTAACCTAGCTAAACTACGACGACAATGGTTTTGAAACCAAGCCTTCAATTGTAATATAATATCACACCAACCATTAAATAAACAATTTCAACAGAGATTCCCACAATGCAAATATGTTTCTCTTGTAATTTTATTTATGTATTTGTGTGTTGTACAATAAAGTGTTAAAACAAACAAACAAATAATGCACCAGAAGAATCGCATTCATTATAAAATGAAGCGTTTACACAATATGAAACGTATGTTGATAGTCGATTCGATATTAAACTTATTGAATTATTTAATTGTCAACATTAACAGATCTCCCTTTTTGCTAGCGAACGAACTTAATAATAGCCCCAATTAAGATTTAATTTCCACTCAATGCTATAATAGTTTATGCACCTGACGGGGTCTGTCATTGAGTGCATTCAGATGCGCTCAGAGACTGGGCCTGCTAGGTGCATAACATATAAGGGGCCTCTACGCATTGGACCTATGTCTCCGTGCAAGCCTTTCAAAGGAGCGGGTTTTCTGAAACCCGTATAACCTTGGGAGATATATAATAATATTTATTTACGATTAACAAAAGATTCAATATTTGTGAGTAGGGTCTTATACACTATATTAGTAACTAACCTAGGGCATGCAACATCACAACTTTTTTACAATATGGCAGTCGTATTTGCCGGCTATCATTTACAGAATACTGTTGCTGCGTAGCACTCTGCAGAGCCGAGACGCACACTTCTTACGCATGATTGCGTGGAACCCATCAGTGAGCATCTCCGCGAACATGCCGGACGCGCTGCAGAACCGAGGCAGCCCCAACAGCATCCTGAAAGCATTATTGTACTGGACGCGCAGGGCATTCACCGATTTCTGAGTATAACTGGCTCAAAGGCTGCTCGTGTAGGATGATTGGCGTACGCCTTGAACAAAGTCACCTTCACTTCCGATGTGCAACAAGCGAACCTTCGTGCCAGCATATTACTCCTCATCGCTAAAGCCCTTCGCTTCCTTTCGATGCCGGCATCGTCCTTGAGGTCATCGGCGACCACATGGCCTAGGTATTTAAATTGAGTCACCCTTTTCAGCTGAGCGCCATTGAGAGCAGCGGTTGTAATATATGAAACGCAATGAAAGATGACGATTAGGTATTTTCTATGATTACGAAAGCAAACTGACTAATTCGACGCTGACGCGATATTAGTTTGCTGACGTCAGCTCGCCGACAGTCAGCAAACTAATGGGTCCATAGAATAAATAGGATTTATACTAAAATATTTACAATTACGCTAATAAGCTACATCGTTCTAAGAATAAACTGGTCTAGTGCGTTCGTGGAATTTATAAACCGATAACTTGTTAACAGCTCCCTGAAGAATAATTGGACCAAATCCCAGAATCCGTCGAGGCTAATAACAGGATTGAACTAAATCTCAGTATACTGGGTGTAACATAAAAGGGTATACCTACACATAGGTATATGTATGCAATAACGGGTAGGTATAATAATTATAAAGGATACCTATAACATAAAATATTATGGTATTGACATTTACTCTTCTTTATGCCAGCGGTGGTAAATTCCCTCAACAAAAATTTAAAAATAGATTTTATTATTTTTGTGCAAAATAAACATTACAAAAGGTCAATTCAATCAAATTGAAAATCATCATCTATTTATATTGCCCCACTGCACAGACCCGACTTTCTTTACATCGTGGGAGCTCGGGCCATGATCCACCACGCGGGCCCATTGCGGATTGGCGGATTTCACATGCCTTAGATTTTTTATTTAACTACGGCATGCGGGCTTCATCACAATGCTCACCGTTTTGATAGCACTCGACAAATGTACGTAAGTTTTTCCATCGAACAACCCGAGGATAACTCGAGAACCTGGAATTGAACCTGGGACCTCCGTATTGCAAGTCCATTGATCCAACCAATGAGCCATGAGCTCAAAATGAATATCGAGACACTAATACCAGAGGTATCATCAGCATGATCAGATCACATTAATTTATGTACCTACCTGTAATAAAAACAACATACAACCTTATACAATATACAAAATTCTACACATTAAATAACCTACTAGTGAAAGAATTTTTACCAATAGTATTTGCTTATTGAGCAGTTTAGGTACCAGATTTTGTACAAACAGAAAATAGGTCTCACTATGATAAGCAATTTCAGATAATCTCAACCTTAAGCCCCGCTGCATACTAATCTCTTAGCTTGACTGTACTGCTCCAGCTTTCAACACAAATATATTCTGACTTTTGTGATAAATAGTCGGAACTCAGTTTAAGTCATGACTTGACATTAATTTTCCTTGCCTTCCGCCAAAAGTTTTTGTGTAAACAAAAAATTACTTGTAAAAACTAGGAGATTAATATTAGCAGTTATTGTATTTCATTTGTGGACTCTTGCCATAGGTATTCTCATAGAATCACTAACAAATGTAAGTTTTTATCAACATCAATCTGTGTTGGGAAAATTGAAAAGAAATTGAGAAAGTATGTACGGTCGAAGACATAGATAGGTGTACAGGAGAGTTTTTAAGGGTGAGATTTTTTCAAAAATTACTTGACCTATTGCAATAATTATTTCACTGTTAGATAGATAAAAGGTAAAACTATGTACTGTAAAAGAATTATTATAATCGGTCCAGTGGTTATTGAGAAAATCTCAACCTTATGGAGGCACCCTGTATACTTGTCTCTGTCTTCGTATGTACACTGCCACTTACGGAGTACAGAGGTACTCCCGTTTCTGGTCTTCCTCGGGGTACCCTGGTATTCAGCAGTCCACAGGCGATCGCAACGGCTGGCTTAGGCTTTATGTATTTGCACGGATTTTGACCGAATTAGATTGGGTTTCGAATTATTTGGAATTTATTTAATGGCGAGCGGTTCGGACAGTGCGCGCAATTTTCTAGCGACGGTTAGAGAGTGGTTCTCATAGGCTACGGCAGAGGGTAGCACAATCGGCAAAGTGGCAGATACTTTCCTTAGAGATAAAATTAACGTTACATTTAAAAACTGGTTTGTGTTAATCACAAGTTAATAAAGTACGGAACAATCTGTATCAGTCCACTGCTGGTTTTAGACCTCTCCCAAGGCACCACGTTTCTGGGCTTATTGCAACCACTCCCTGTCACCTTGCGTGTGTAAATTCTTCGTGTTTTCGTACATTTATCGCAGAGTACTCGTAGCAAACTTACAGTAGTAAATAAGAATCGAACGAGTACCGCTAGTTCATTTCATCGTTGAGAAACCATTCGTTCACTCGCTTGTTCGTTCTTTCATTCGCTCGCTCATTTGAATGGATATCTCACTTAAGGACCTTCCATGAGCCAACTAGCGCCGCCAATCTTGAAAAAAATAATATCTTCCAATTTAATTAATTTGATTAAAAAAATCTACTTACTTACTTACTTTACTTTTTTACTTATTTATTAGGATGAATACTAATTTTCAATATACAAAACATGGCATAATTGCGACAAGCTAAGTTGTAGTTCACAAATGTGCCAAAAACGGCCGTGATTCGGTAAGTTGTACCTACTTACCGAAATTGACTCACGTTATAAATAAGCATTTAAAAAATAGTATTTATCGTAATAAACATTTTGTAAATAGCTTTGTTAATAAAATTGATTATATTGGAAGATATTATTTTTTTAAGATTGGCGGCGCTAGTTGGCTCATGGCAGGCTCTTAAGCTAGAACTTTAAACTACTTGCCAAATATACATCACCTTTACTTAATATCACAACACATAACCATAATATGCTCTTATTTACCTTGGAAAATAATACAAGGTCTTTATTTCCCTTGATACATTACCTTAAACTGAGGTTTAACCCGCTAGCATGCATTAGTTATACTCATCTTATCCATATTGTATTAGGCAATAATATATTCCATCTAATAATCACCTGAAATCTCGTAATACTGATTAGCACCCACGTATGCGTAGTTACATTAGTGACGGGCACAATCCGGACCGAGGAGAGCCGAGCCGGGCGCTAGGACGAATTGGTGCCTACACCAAACATAATTATCCGTAGTGTAGTTTCAATAAAATTGCGTCTACAGCAAAGCCGTACCTGAAAGATGACATATAAGAGATGAAAAACTATTAAGAAAACGTTACCAAAATTCTCCTAACCAAAGGTTGTCTGGAATAAATCGCTGAAGCGATAACACCGCCTATTGTGATACTAACAGTATTAGCATATTTCTTTTGTGTAATTTCTATTATTTTGCAATAAATAATATTTATATTATCTTATCTAAGTAATTTTTCCAAACCGAAATATCGAACACCTTACATTGTATTTTAAGACCGAAACCAAACGCACCTACATAGTTTTGTACATCCCTAAACTCGTAGATTTTAATCAGGGGTGTCGCGATTGACGTGTTAAATGCAGATTGAATTAGGCTGCTCACATACGCACGTTAATGAGGAACGGAACGGTTGGCGTTCTTTATTTGACGTGTGTCACCGGCTTTAATGGGGGCGAGGCATTATTTTCGTTAAGCCAATGTGAACTTTGATGTCTGTCAAAGTACAGTCGATGAGAAATATTGGCTGCTATTTATTAAAATAAAAGACAGCGAGGGAATATTGTTCTAATATTTTGTACCGGTGGCCTACGGCTACTACGATTTATGTATTTATTTTATTCATTAAAAAGTATAGCATTACAGCTTATCACCTATGCACTATACATTTCATTTAATTATTAATTATATTCGAGTTTCTGTGCAAACACTTAATGAAATAGTATTTATTTCCAGAAAAGTTCAATATGACCTACCAGAAAATAGGGACATAAAAGTGTCACCATCTTTACCCGACTGTGCAAAAAGGAGGATTTTCGAGTGTATGTATATATGTGTGGCTAATGTGTGTATGTATGTCTAACTCTTTGGCACGCCCTGCAGCCTATACGGTTCGATAGATTTTAACATATTAGGTCTTGATTATAGGAGTTGCATAGGCTATGTAAAATTAATAAAAAAAATATATCTGTTTGTTGAGATAGAACAATACTTAATTGTGATTTTTGAAACTTTTTATCTTGCTGTGTGTAAAAATAAGATGGAATTAGTTTATATATAGGTACTTAAGGCGAGTATGATAATTAGGAACAAGAATTGTTATTCAAATAAAGTCCAAATAGTGCTAGCTCATACATGTAGTTGTAGATTGAAGAACTAATGAATATTCAAACATGTATAACTAAATGGGACCATCGATCTTTTCACTTAATTTTTTTTTAATTACGACTGAAGATATAGTCGTTGCTGTGTGTACATTGTGCGAGTGACATTGATTGGCAGACCCCATGCGGCGGTGCCAATTAGGCCACTGCAATCAGGCCTCGGTGTAAAAGTCAATACCTACTTCATCTGCTGTATAGTTTGTGTTGTGTAGTTTAAGTTAAAAGCAAGTTATTTCTTGGTGGAATTTATTCTGGAAGTCAGATTGCCACAATTTTTAAAATTTAGAAGGACAGCGTATTTTCTTATAAAAATACAATTTTGATTACTATTCTAATATAGAGGTCTAATAATAACAGTTTGCTTTACTGCTATTACAGCTGTTATTGTAAAAAGGAAGAAAATAATAGGTAAAATTAGAAAAGAAACAGATAGTGAAACTAAGAAAGGAGGAGAGAAAGATTCCTGTTATACATAAGATGAAAAAAGTGCGATTCGGCTGTTGGATTTGCGCACCGAGGGTTCCGTGCAACTTCAAATACAAATACATTTATTTACCAAAAAGATTATTACAATTTACAAAAATATAAATGTAAGTCCTCATAATGGTTCGTCAAAAAACTCCTTCACTGAATACAGTGTTCGATTCAATAAGTGCTTCGTTAGTGAAGATTTCACCTCATTACATTTGCTCTAACGAAAACAAACAAGATTTAGAGACAAACTTATCTTTGCGTTTTCGAAACTGATAACGTCATACATCGACATATTTGGCGTAAACTGCAAGTGTTTGTAATTACCAAAAAATAATTATTCGTGTTGGAACCCAAAATTTACAGTTTTCACTGTAACAAAAACTAAAAGATAATAAATTAGTGTCAAAAATTTCGGAGACGAATTTCATGTAAGTCATGAAAATATGACAAAAAGTTACAGAAACTATCAGTCACAAGGGTACCTAGATGTACCTAATTTGAAAATGAAAGAAGAAGGCGACTTATAAACAAAAACATACTGGTATAAAAAATACATTCATCAGCCCGTATCAGTCCACTTCTGGACATATAGGTACCTCTCCTAAGGTACACCACTCAACCTTTCTCATCATTAGAAAGGCATAAACAGAGACTAGAAATAGACATAAAATTTATATATTGTTTATTTGGTACAATTTGTATCTATATAATACACATAGGTAATTTAATATTTATCTGTATCCAAAAAGTTTAGCCCAGTCTTCATGTGCACATATTAATATGAACTAACTTAATATTTAAACACTGAAACAAACGATTTTGTAACATCTTGTATAAATTTCAGTAACGATGAGATGAAAGGCCTGTAACAAAGGCTAAAATATAACACTACAATGAACCCTGAAAACCCTGCCCACACTAAAACCACATTGAAACGACCACATTTCTATACAAATGTTTATCTTCCAATACGGAAGGCTCACTTTAAAATAATTCACTTTAAAAACATAGCAGACCCTTTTCAAACTAGCCATCACATGCTCCCAATCGTAAAGTCGTATGTATCAGAGGAAGACACAAGAATTTTTACTCTATATCTAGAAGAATAGTCTTCAAAATAGAAAAGATATTGTGTATGCAGTTAAGAGAGAATAAACTCAGAAGGGGCTTTATAGTTAAGCCGTTGTGAAATGGCTTCTGTGTGGCAAAATGCGAAAAATGTGTCTGAGAAAAATAAAAGAGCAAGTCGAAGTAGGAAGCATATGAGTAATAAATAATAGGTACCTAAGTGGGATCGACGGAAGTAGGTCTATCGGAAATAATTCTTAAAGTATTAGAAGAATTCACTAAACTAATATCTTAGATTCACAACTGAAACTATTTGTTTTCATGGCAATTTTGTTGATTATTCACTAAAACAATCATTATTAGAATATTATGTTAGGCAGATATTACAGGATACATTATACAACAGATATTGTTATGGTCTTGATTTCATTTAAACGAAATATTCGTATAGGTCGTAATAAGAAAGAAGAAGAATATTAATTTCGGCCTCTTTGCCTACTACCTACGTTTACAGTGGAACTGGGGCGAGTTTATTATAAGCAGAATATCATCATCATTGTCATCATCAGGACGTCTCAACATACTGCTGGGCATAGGCTTCTCCTAAGCAGAATATACCATAGACCAATTCAGACATAAATCTCCCCTAAAGATACTGTCATCATCTTCTTGTGTCAGTCATTTGACTTTCAGTGGCCCTTTGGATATCTAAAAAAAACTGGAAATCTTGGTCGTCCAGGTTCACTGACTCAGTTCGACGTCTTCCGATCCAACTATGTATGCAGCCGGACCGATATACCTGGACTGTCACAGAATGGGTGCCATTGTACGGTCGCCGGCGTCGGGGCAGACCTCGGCGTAGGTGGAGAGACGATGTCGTTAGATTCAGGGATGGGTGGCTGGAAGAGGCTCAGGACAGGGATGGATGGAAGAGGAGGGGGGAGACCTTTTCCCAGCAGTGGGACGATTTAAAGGTTCACAAAAAAATTGCAGTATGCATCAGAAGATATCCTCAACACTCTGCAAGATCTCAAGACCCATTTCACAGCAACGGTACTCCCCCAGTAGGTAATGAAAGAAGGACCGCACGCGGCGAAGCAAATTGCTTTCAGACGACACATTGCATTAGGAAGCGTATGCTCCTGCGTTATCCATGTACTATGAGTGTGTTGCTAGTTCAGTAGAGCGACTGGATAATACATGATGGAAGTTACAATTGGATTATAACTTGATAAGTCATGCAGAATCGGGAAAACTTGAAACATTAACATCTTGTCCAGAAGTTGTTAATTGATCGTATTGCTTTTATTATTGACTAATAACTTCGTGACATATTGCATAGTATTTATAGTTTCACTAGGAGATAGCTGAAATATCATAGCCGGATAGAGCGGACAGCTCATACGCTATAAGCCATGGCGGTATGTGATGTGGAAACAAGGATACAGAGAGGAAGATCTGCCTCCTGATCTCCTCTATCCTCTCCATCCTCCTCCTCTACGCAAACGAAGTTGCGGGGTACAGCTAGTAATACATATAAAATAATTTAAAATTGTACCTGCACAACATAAATGAAATATAGGCAGAGAGCCGTAAGACTACAAAATGCCTTTAAGCCAAAACCATAACTGATTGGCTCACGAGAATGTTGGTCCGACTGGACGACTGATTGGCTGCCAGCCATTGTTTTAGCTGTCTGTCCAAAAATAGAAACTTCGAATATCAAACCTTCCATAACAGTCAAACGCAAACGAAACGAAAAAGACCACCGTACAAAGCTAGGTTTGATTCGAAAAAAATCGAGCCACTGCCAATAGTAAAACCCAAAATCCTCGTAAGGTTATTGTAGTAAGTATTTACAAACAGTAATACCAGTTCAACGTAAACGTTCCACAATTGACTCGGTGGACCACTACTGAGACAATTGTGGACGTGACCATTAGACTAGACAACCAATATAAGACTATGTTCTGTTTCTCTCGTGATTGAATCAGAAACTAGGTTATTTGATAAATAACAATTAGTCAAGCTCGTATAATTAATTTAGCAAGCTAAAGACTGCTCACATATTTTGTCGTAGAACCGACTGTTAAAGATGAGTATGTCTGAACTATATGGAGAAATGATCAGATCCATCCAATTGACCAGATTGGATCCATCCAAAGACGCCTGTTTTTGGAGAAGCCGACATACAGCAGTGAATATGAATTTCAGTCATTTTTATTAGACTGACTCTTTTTTGGATAGGCTAATCTAGGTGGCCAAGGAAGTGTTATTCTTTCGTAATCTTTCAATTCAGGGAAATATTCCCAGAATTGAAATATTTAATTCAGACTTTAAATTCTGGGAAAAATTCCTTAAATTTAAGAATATTTGAGATACTGTTTGTTCAATATTCTGTGTAAGGGATGCGCAGATAACACCGAAACGTAAACAGGAAAACCTGCAGCGGTGTGAACGAGATATTCACAGTGGCTTATTTTGGAAACACTGACATGAGACAGGATTTGGTTATTCTCTTTGTGGGCTGTCGCTTTGTTTTGGTGCGCTTGTCATATCTTGGAATGTTCCAAGGGTTGACATTGTAATACCAGCTAAGGTGTGAAATGTGATATTATATTTTGTGTTTGCTTCAAAGTTTCGGAGTTTGGTGTTGCTTAATTTAATTATGCTATTGATCCAGCCGATTCGAAGAGAATTGTACTCACATGGGGTAACAGAGTTGGCGCAGGTCAAGAATAAATGGTGATGATGATGTCCTCCGAGACGTGTCCGTCCATGGCGACGTCCTGTCATCTCCTGGAGTTGCGAAGCCAAACTTGGTCTTGAAGACTCTGTTGCACGTAGCGCAGTAGAGTTCCTTGAGTTCGCTTGCGTTATATGTGTAGTTATAGAGTGGTTTCGCGCGATTCTTCCAGATGTGACGCTGGCGTCCAGATCTTGTAAGCGGGCGCTTTCGAAGAGAATTGTACTCACATGGGAGGTGACAGAGGTGGCGGAGGACAAGGATAAATGGAAAAGGACATCGGCGGCCCATAGCTTAATCTCTTGTAATCTCAGCCTCAGACTCATCAAAATTGTCTCCGAGACATATTGATATGATGTATTCCTGTGACTCCCAGGGACCTCATCCCTGGTTTGAATCCCAGAAAAAATTTCTCCATTTATCATTACAATTATGTTGATCCACCACTCCGCACTAGACCCTCGTGGTGTATCATGGCCCGAACATCCTCGAAGAGAAGATCTTTGTCCCGACAGTGGGATCATAAAAGTAGGCTGATGGTGATATTATTTAGATTAGCATCATATGATCATCATTAGTTCAGATCAAACGGGAAAAATGATTAAGTATACTGTTCCCGACATTTGCCATGGTGCCATTTCATTTCTATTGGTCTTCTAGTGGCCATGGTGACTGCATGCAATGTCATAGATATATCGAGAGCTCAAACTTAAATGTAAAATACTGTTTATTGATTTAGCTATAATACAGGGTGTAATAACGTAAAGGGTAGGTATATGAAGTCGAAGGGAGGGTGTTCAGTATCGGTAACTGAACAACTTTTGTTCTAAGACTTTTCTATTTACGCGAATTTATTTTTTGACTTTTCATACATTGCGTACCGGTCAGCTGATCGATTTGTACGAGACATTAATTTATTTTTATTTTTTAATCGAAAAGTCGTAGAACAAAAGTTGTTCAGTTACCGATACTTCTATACCGACGCTTCATATACCCTTTACTTTACACCCTGTATAGTATAGTCTAACTCAGAGAAAAACATCCCTATATGCGTCAGTCTCTTTCAAGTTTAGATTTTCTCAAAAACTTCTTGACCGATTGTAAAAAAATATTTCAGTAATAATATAGTTTAAAGTTAGAACCATGATGAAAAATTTATTGCCAGGGCAGGACTTGAACCTGCGACCTTGTCATTCTGTGTCACGCTCCTACCAACTGAGCCACCACAGGGCACTCCACGCCCACCAAACACACATAACATACAACACCTAACAATCCTAACATAGTTTAAAGGTCATTATTGTGTAATTGTGAGAGAATTTTGTAATTTCGTAAAGTAGTTTTTGAAAAAATCTCAACAATAGTAACATTTCTTTGGGTCAAACTGTACCTTCATATCCTGGGCTCATGAATGTCGTCGTAACAGATGTTTGTTTACGACGTGTCCCTCGGCGAAATTGGATGATTTGGTGCCTCCAGGATGACGTCACATAGAGCCTCTATTACGGAGATTGAAGGCACTACAAACTACTATAGTTTGGCAAAGTAATTTATGTACAGCCGATAACATAACAACCTACATATTATTATATAAATTCGGACAGACAAATCTGTATAACCCAAAAATATATTACATTATTTTCATGTGGACTACGGTGGAACACAGAGAAAGGTGTACAGGAGAGTTTTTAAGATTGAGATTTTCTCAAAAACTACTTGACCTATTGCAAGAATTCTTTCACTCTTTGATAGATAAAAGTTAAAACTATGTAACTGTAAATGAATTATTAAATTCGGTCCAGTAGTTCTTGAGAAAAACTTAACCTTATTGAGGACCCCTGTATACTTATCTCTGTCTTCGACAGTACAAGGGCTGGAACACAGTTGCATAATATAACTTTCGAATAATACGAAAAACTTACAGAAAACTTCTCATAATGTTTAATGTGCCGCAGAAAGTGTTTAATCTTCTGATGTTTTAAGCGATTGGAGCGATGCCATGAATTATATTCGGTAGACACTAGGCGGAGTGACTGGAGCTTCACCTAAAATTATACATATTTTAATAGGAATGGCGAATGGAGCGCGGACGATATTAAATGTTTATTATTAATTGTTGTTGTTCACATTATAACAATTTTGATTACCAATTTATTCTAGTTTCCGCAACTGGTCGTAATACCACCACCACAAACGTTTAAGATACGTTTATTACTTACTCTCTAGCGAGCAAACTTACGATAGCGACTCATTTTCCGAAAGAACACAAAGGCTTTTCCGGTCCTCCAAATGAACTTGTTAAGAGCCTTCCTAGAGCCAACTAGCGCCGCCAATCTTAAAAAAATCATATCTTCCAATATAATCAATTTTATTAAAAAAGCTACGTTCACATTGTTTATTGCTATAAATATTATTTTTTAAATGCTTATTTGTAACGTGATGCAATGTAGATAAGTTGTAGTTCACATAATTGCGAAAAACGGCCGTTTCTGGCACATTTGTGAACTACAACTTACCTACATTGCATCACGTTACAAATAAGCATTTAAAAAATAATATTTATAGCAATAAACAATGTGAACGTAGCTTTTTTAATAAAATTGATTATATTGGAAGATATTTTTTTTTTTAATTGGCTTTGCTTCTTGGAAGATATGACTTTTTAAGATTGGCGGCGCTAGTTGGCTCATGGAACGCTCTTAAGAAAAAACCTATCTAAGCCCCGTTTTCCTATCACCGACAGTTCTACACAACAAACTACCAATACGTTAGTGGTGAACTTTCCCCATTAGTACGTGTTTGTCCAAAATGTTCCGCAGAATGGCCCACTGTTGTTGGGCCTAACAAAACATAAAAACTTTGTGGTTTCATTGCCTTATTGCCCTGCTCTGTCCGATTGTTGATAGTGATAATAATTTTAAATACATACAGTGAAATTTTTGTTAGGGACAAGTATTAAAAATTATTTTATTTTTGAATTTTAGGTACATTTTAATTACTTGTAAAAGCCATAGGGCGATTTCGTATGGAGGGTGGTGCCTTTTTTTTTCGCGCGGCCAGAATCAGTTTCTTATCTACTTTGTAGGAGACCATACAAAAAGATAAAAAAAGTTGTTCCCGGGGTTCTAACCGCAGTCCGGGCCGAGATATTAGAGTTTAACTTTTACCAAAAGAGAAGAGAATGTCGCATCTGCCATCTACAATACACTCCCCCTTCATGACATTAACGCCAACTATCGGGAAATATTCGACATATTTCAATCCCGAATATTTCCCAATATTATCGTCGAAAAACTACTTTCGAAATATTTTAAAATCTTTTAAACCAATAGCAATAAATAAGCTTAATCTCCTTTATAAATATTTGAGTTAAACCTCTCCTTTAAAACCCGGGATTACGCCACGTAGCATCAGACTGAAAGCTTTCTGAACTTAAAATGAGCTTTAAACGATCTTCTTTAGATAATAAAGCAAGGCAAAGTACGTTTACTTGGAATTTAAAAATATTACGAGTAGTGTCGGATTAACCAATATTCGTAAGCAAAGTAAGCACTTCTTTGTGGTATCAAGTTCACAACCAAGATATATAACTCTTTATTCATTCTCATAGAAGCTTATTTATTTTATATGTTTTCCATATGCTTATTTTCCATATTACTTTAGAGCAGTCTTTCTCAAAGTGGGCAATAACGGTGAGGGCTCCAGAAAAAATGGTGGTGGTGGGGGGGGGGGGGGGGGGGGGGGAGTGTTTTAGGGGGCGATGGCTGATTTGTATTTTCATCTACTTAATATTTTAAAATTAACTGAAATTAAAACCTACCTACTACACAACATCATTTATTTTCAGAATTTGAATTACGCATTATCCATGCTCGGTGAATAAATTAGAACATGATGAAAAAATTCCTGCTCACGGCAAGAATTTTTTCATCATGTTCTAATCATTTATTTTATTTAGTTACTTTATATTTTCGCCCTGTTTGCTTGTATAAAATAAAAACTTAAAATAGCTGTTTAACTTAGCATTCGTAGGATAGCCAGTGAGAAATCAAGTTTTAACAAGTTTATGGCAAAGTAAAAAAAATGGGGCGCTGAAAAATAATTGATTTTCAAAGTGGGCGGTAGACGAAACAAGTTTGAGAACCTCTGCTTTAGAGACTAGCAGTTTCTGCGTGGTTACACGCTCGCGGAAAAACAACGCACAAAATAATAAAAAAAACTGTCTCTGTATCTCGGCCTCAGAGACAATATTGAGCACGAGACGAGTCTGAGGCTGAAATTTCAAGCAGTTTTGAGCGCAAACTTAGCTTAGGTCGCTTTTAAAATTTAACAAACATTATCCATAGATATCGGCTTTAATGTCGACCTGAGCTTCTACTGAGATATAGAGAGGTCTTATATAAAATTGCACTGAAGGGAATATTGTGTAAGTCGATGGTAAAATGGAACTGTGAGTAAAGTCGCAACAGCGATGTTCAAAGGAAAGGTAAACTACCACATTATATTCTTCCAGGTAAACAATATCATGGCTAAACACATTAATACCACGGCCCTCAGTCCCCGGCAGCTCTTCAGTGACCAGAGGGTGCTACGAATCTCTGGGTAAGCCATGAGATTAGGCACTTGTAATGTGCAAAGCCCATCATCATCATCAGCCCGTATCAGTCCACGACGAGGGAAGGTTTTAAAGAGGAGCGATGGCTCCTCATCGTCATCATCAGCTCGTATCAGTCCACTGATGGACGTAGGCCTCTCCTAAAGCGCGCCACTTAACCCTACTCTCGGCCCTCTGCATCCAGTCCCTGCCAGCCATCTTGCGAAGATCATCCCTCTATATGGTCGGGGGGCGTCTCACACTACGTTTACCCGTTCGTGACCTCCATTTGAGAACTCGTCTACCCCATCGGTTCTACGAGAGATGTGACCAGCCCACTTCCACTTCAGTTTACTGATTCTATGAGTAATGTCAAGTGTTGGCTTCCAACACTCAGCTCTTTAGCCAAGAGCGTGTTCTCCTGAAGACACTCTTGGCTAAAGAATTTACGTGATGGGTTCGGCTGCAGCACCGGCTCCTTGTTTCAGGCAGCCGGCCAAAGGGTGAAAATTGCCATGATGTTGTCCAATCTTCGATGAGAAGAGGAGGAAAAGAGAAGAGTAAAGCCGCAGACGGAGCTAGTATCGGAATAAAGCTTTTGCGCGACAAAGATACACAAGTAAGGTTTCTAGTACTACCTACTTCACTAAGTCGCAAATCGCTACTAGTTTGCTTTCTTTATCGTCCGAGCACTCTCCGTCGAGAATTTACTTATGAAAGAACGGATTACTGAATAGGAAACGAGGAAGCTTTCGCAATGTTGCCAGGTTGTAGAAAAAATCTGAAAATTTCGGGCTAAAATTTATCAGATGCAAAGTGATTTTAAAAGTTTTTGTTGTTTTGGGAGTGTTTATAAAAAGTCTTAAGCTTAAAAGTTTTTGCAATGTTCGTGCATTTATAATGAAAGTTTATAAAAATCTAGTCTTGGGGTTTTAAGGTGTGGTTAACTCCCCTGGACTTATACTTATTAATTTTTAATTTATACCTCGTACGAACACAATGTAACTACCAAATCAAAATATCAAACTATAGTCTCCGGATCCAATGATATGTAATTAATCAAAGATCATGGAAAATATTTATTTATATTTTATAGTTTAGTATTTTCATATACTTATTTATTTATTTATTTACTTAGATATTTTAAACTTCTAATGAACTATGTTTATTTTAAACTAGGTAGGTATGTTTTTATATTTTGCGCGAAACTTTACATATTTTTATTCTTCTTGTATTTCTACCTCTACCTCTTTCACTTTACTATGTTAAATTCCATCAATAGGTGGTTGCCTGGAAGAAATCGCTTTTAGCGATAAGGCCGCCAAAATTGTACATATTGTTTTGTATTTCTGTATTGTAATTGTTTGTGTTTTTTATGTACAATAAAGTGTTTTTGAATTGAATTGAATATTTTATCGAAACAGGTAAATATTTACTTTCTATTTTGATTTGGTGGTAGAATTGTATGTGTAGCAGTTCAATACTAAAAGTATTAAACTAATGCATATTATTTTTGCGTTTGGCTTCGGTGATTATGATTCAAACGCCAAATGGGAGACCGTCAAGCAACTCAGTGACGCTCTTGTCAGCCTCGTGAATTTAAAAGTGCATGAAAGATTTTGTAGGATGCCCAACATTATTTTCATCATTAAATCGTACATACTATGCCGCTTCAAAACTGGAAATATAAAGAAACACCTAGCAACACCGGCCTTTCAAGAACAGCACGAAACAAGGTGAAGTTTCAATTATTTAAATTGAGGCTTAAACTTCAAAGTGTAGCCTGCGGGGTCCGCCATCGCCATTGAGGGAAGACATCGGACAATTAGTGAGCCGGTTCAAATGATAGATTTGTGTTTCGTGCAGTTGATAGGTCCCTTTACTGGGATATTGAGGCTCACAAAAAGATAATCCAAGTTTAATTTGGAAAATAGAGTATCAAATCAATTCAGATCATTATCATTAGTGTCATCATCATCAGTCTATTTATATTGCCCCACTGCTCGGGCACAGACCTTCCCTTACATCGAGGGAGCGGGGGCCATGATCCGCAGGCCCAGTGCGAATTGGCGGATTTCACATGCCTTAGATTTTCTTCTTCTTCTTCTACGGTTTCATCACGATGTTTTCCTTCACCGTTTTGAGAGCATTCGGTAAATGTACGTAAGATTTTCCGTCGAAAAAACCGAGGATAACTCATTGGTACATGGCTGCCCTGGCTGGGAATCGAACCTGGAACCTCCGTATCGCAAGTCCATTGACCCAACCACTGATCCATCTCTCTGGTTATAACTAGGTATTACACAACTATTACTATTATTAGTAATCTATACTTTATCCTTCATGGGGAACCGGCGACACACACCATGCATGTTCATCGTAATCTATTCTGTAATACGCCTTCTTCTTCCTAAAGAACTCTTTTCTATCCTGTTTTTTGTTGTTACAATTATTTACATGTATTCCTGTATTACCTAACTCATGAAAAGCATGACGTCACCTCATTAGACGCCGTCGATCGGCTGAATCAACAGTAATTTTATTCGCATCAGGCGCCGCCCTAACGAGTCACCTGCGAAACGAAATTACCCGAATAACGGCATTCCAAAATTATATTTTGACTGCGATTTACGAAATAGATTTGAATGGAATCCACTTTTCTTTGAAAGGATTACCTATTTAGGACATTCCTAAATTCCTCTTTTATAATTGGATATTTGACTATTTTTAATACGATGAAAATAAATTTGAAATCCGTTTTACGATATTTCAACTAAATGTAAGTTATGCTTCACCCCTTTTTGGCACAATGAAGTTTGTTTAGAATTAGTAACAAGTGACATCTTACTATCAGATTACGATTTTCAAATATCTGTAATTTTTATTATTATTTTGATTAATTTTTTAGACTGTTTTAGGCAAGGTTTTTTTTCTAGGTAGTTTAAAAGTATTTTAGGTAGTTTTAATTTTTTAAGTAGTTTTTAATATATTTCATAAGTTTTAGTTTTAATTACATTTACTTATTTTCCTTAAAAAATGTACCTATATATATTAAAATTATTCAACTGATTTCAATTATATTTCTACTAGCTTCTGCCCGTGACTTAGTCTGCGCAGGATCTTTATAAAATATAGCCTATGTGTTATTCTGATTCTGAGCTCTATTCTTGTAAAGTTTCATTAAAATCCATTCATTGGTTTTTGCGTGAAAGAGCAACAAACATCCATCCATCCAGACAAACTTTCGCATTTCTATATCAGTGGGATGGGATAGTGGGATGGGATAGTGGGATAGGATGGGACTATTGGGAAGTGTGATGGGACATTTGAGCTTCAAAATAAAGAAAATAATTTAATTTTCAATATTTATCAAAATTCATACTACCTACCTATTTAAAAAATATATGCATTAGAGATATTATCGTGAGCAGAGTATTATTGTAATCTCGAATAATGACGTTAAAAGATATTAAAATGCAACTGAAATAATAATAAAACTTCATAACGGCCATTGTTGTACGAAAAGTTGTTTTGAAGGCTTTTACGGTTTTAAGAGCCTCTTGATCATAATAAAAACTTGGTACGCATTTGTATTACGAAAATGAAATGCCTATTGTTTATTCATTCAAGATTATAAGAAGTGTGCAAAGTTTTATTTTATGGTGGACGGATAGATGCCACCTTATAACAGTTGTTATCTTAACACCATGTCGAAACCTATTCGATATTGGAAATCTACCTTTAAAATTACAGCATTTTGTATTATTTTAGGATTATTACGATTCACATTGTTCCAATGCACGGAAAGAAAAATAAATTGTGGTTGTTAAATATTCACAACTGCAGCTACAACCGTTACAAAGTACAAAGACAGCGAAGAGGTTTTTTTTGCTATGATTTACAATGATTTGCTCTGACTGATAAGATAAGATAAATATTCTTTATTGCACAAAAACAGATTCACATACTATGCTTAAACAACTATTATACAATAGGCGGTATTATCGCTGAGAGCGATCTCTTCCAGACAACCTTTGGGTAGAGAAGCAGTGCGTTAGACTGACAATGGAGTAGTTGTTTAGCTAGAAATCAACAGGCAACCCTGTTTTGTTCAGTATTGTTATCACAGCCTGGGGGGTACTCTGCGTCGATTTTTACTAGCCGTCAATGTCAGATTTTTGGCGAAAATTAGTATAAAAATGACTATGCCAGATTCTGCCCTACCATCAACCGCAAGTTGTACAAGATAACGAATAAATTTAAAAATATCACCGTTTTTTATTAAAATTATTGGTTTAAAATAAAGTTTTGTACAAGTTGCGATTCGAAAAAAACAGCAACAGTAGAAAATGATACTGATTATGATTATGCAATATGAAACCTGTAATAAGTCCCCAACAAAATGATAGGGACAGCTTAAATGGTCACGTAGTTCTATAGGTGGGGCAAAGCTCCATTGAAATGTGGCAATGTCATTTCGTTCGCGCAGGCTTTAACAGGACAAAGCCCCTATAGTTTGTAACGGTTGTAGCTGTAGTTGCGAACACTTAACCACCACAGTTAATATTTTCTTTCCGTGTTCGAACTCGGGCGTCCGTAACGAAACTCTAGTAAGCTAACGCGCCACCGAGCTCCTATTATTTATAACCACAGCCTAAATCCAGCTATTAAGGAAGTCCTAATTAGTGAGACACGAATTTGCTTTTTAGGGGTAAAGTTTAGGAGTTTACTGTTCAAGGCTTAGAACATTTAGAATAGAGACGCTAACACTTTTCTTGCAATATTTATTGATCTTTAAGAGCATGTAGTAGCGTAATTACTTCAGAGAACATGACGTTCTGTGTAATTAAGAACTAAAATGGGCCTGAGAGGGTCACCTCTGTCGCCGAAACGATGGTCGATGGAGTAAGTGCATTGGAGACCCCGGACGGGTATAGGAAGCGTGGGTCGACCACCGGCTAGACGGTCCTACGACATACAGAGAGTTGCTGGCTCAGTGTGGACCAGACAACCTTGGGATCGAGCCACATGTAGGAGAGACATATGCCCAAGAATGGGTATGCTGAGAAAGAAAGTGAGAACCTCTTCTTCTTGCGGTCCCTCTCTTTATTGAAGGTTGGCCGTCAGCTTCTCCTTCTACATCTGTCTTGATTCAGACGAAACATATCTTCGACAATGGCTATCGAGACCAGTATGCTACGGTACCAGGAATGTCTCCTTCTGTAACTTCTGTGTTTCGTAAATACAATAAAGATACCTAATTCTCGGTTTTAAATGCTCTATGATTCAAGGCATTATGATCATTCGTGAGTCGACCTTGAGGAATATTTTGCTAAGTACAATTAGAGAACTTGAGAGATCTGCCTCCTTGATATTCCTAGATATGTTCTTAATGTGAACGCAACTCTTTAGACTCTAACTTTCGTCATCATCATTTTCAGCCCCTGTGAGCCCCCAATATTGGACTCCCTAAAATTTCGCCATCCGCTTCCACTGTCTGTCATTCGATTCTACTGCTTCCCAGCTACTCTTTGTATATGATCAGACAACGAGACTGTGGTTCAATGAGTCCAGACTTCCTGGCTTAAGTCTTTAATCGTTTTTGAACGATGTAAGTAAGGGACAACAATGTGGTTTAAGGTTAGGTTTTACTAGGTAAGTATATGAATGCTAGGTATATAACGCTACATCAGCATGGCAATCTCAATAGCATCCTGAAATACTGCGATATTTATTACAACTAATGGAACTTTCATTAGCAATAATTAGCGAATGTCGATAGACGCGACATTTGTAGACGACAAGTGAAGCGACGCGACAGATTGCAGCGACGGGCAAAGGTCCTGACTGAGGTCACAGAAACTAGAAGAAGTGATGGTAAATGCAAGAGTGATAGCGATTATGACTTGTTTTTCCGTCATGTCAACTTAAACGTATTGTGAAACGTAAGTGTAACGTATTGTGGAACGATGCCAGACCAGATGGAGGGATGACATATGCAGAGACTGAATGTAAATGGCGGAGAATGAAATTATAGCTAAGTAAATATTGACCTACCAAATAAACTAAAAAAAATCGTTTTCTATCTTCTAAATTACCGTTGCCTTTACGTAATTTACTCTGCCCCCTAGCCAAGTTACTTTCGTTAACTCCAGTAGAATAGAAATAAAAATTTATGAAATTGACATTTGCTCTTTCTTTAACAAATGTCAATCCTATACATTTTTCTTTATATCCCACAAGCATTATCGAAAGTTAAAGTCACTTGGCTATCGCTATCGAACTTTAGTCAGGGCTACATTTGATTTTACTCTAAGAATGTGGACTCATCAGGCAAACATTCCGCTGACTGTTTGTCTTAAATAATACGATACTCTACGCTTTTTAGACAACACTTTTTGACAGTCAGACGCAAATTGTTTGCCTAATGGGTCCACAACCTAAAATAATATCGTCTAACTTCCATGATCTATGGCGTCTACACACGTGACGTCATAGCAGCGTTGACAGGTTAGGCGAAAATTGGCTCACGATGATTTATCCCCGTTAGTGGCGTTTCAACCGCTGCTGTACGAGGATTGATAGTGTTCACTAGTAACACTACTGTACCTTAATTAAGGTAGCATTTGGTATAACATTACTGTAGAATTGAGGATACTTATATAAGTCTTGAAGCCTTGCACTGCAGGGTAAATAAACACTTGAAGATTATAATTCTGGGCCCATAACTACTATAGGATTACAGTCCTGTGACGGTAACTACTAGAAAATTGAATGAAACACGTATAAATTGAAAATATAACATAAGATTTATAATGGATTTTAGAACGATAAAAGACATTAGCAGATGAATGTAAAGATACAGACTGACGCATTTTCAAAATTTAGAATACGAATAGAAGAAAACCAATACGACGAATTGAAGAAAAGTATCGATTAGTGGCAAGTTTCAACATAAATATCTAAGCAGAATGGGCCTTCCCGATACTGCCTGTACATTCTGTTGTAAAGCAGAGGAAACCGCAATGCATATCCTTTGCGAGTGTGACGCTGTCACTCACAGCAGAGGCTTGAGAGAGAGACTTAGGTGGACACAATACCACCCGGGGATATAAAAGCTCTCGCCCAAATGCATCATACGATTCCTGAAGGCCTTGGGAGCGAGATTGCAGTCACAATAATAGACCTTTGTGATTGCAGTGAGCCTTGGGCTGACTAGCACCTGATATCAAATAAAAATGGAAACACTGTACCTTAAATCTGGTAGCATTTGGTAGTGTTTGTATCTAACCGTCCTTAGTCTCGTTGGAACTCCACTATCTCTTGTTCTTGAAACTAAGTCTTCAACTCAGGTGTCCCAATTGCTAACTAAAATGAGCAATAGTCCCCAATCCACCTCTCAATCGCTCTCGACAGGCGAGCCTCGTGTCGCCAATCGATTTATTATGTAAAACGAATCGAGCTCCTGGGACATACAACCTTGATGAACTTTTAAGTCCACTGGGACTGTCTGAGACTGTCTGAGAATGAAGTCATTCAACTCAACAAGTGAATGATTTCAAAAAATGTCATTTTTACGGAATTTGCATAAACACCGCTTTGAAAGGAGATATTTTTTGGCAGCCCAGCAGTCTTTAAGCATCTTAGATGTCAGTCAGTGAAATTGTAATTTCAATCCAGTAATTAAAACCAATATAACCATACATCATCATCAGCCCGTATCAGTCCACTGCTGGAGGTAGGCCTCTCTCAAAGCGCGCAACTCAACCCTACTCTCGGCCCTCTGCATCCATTCCCTGCCAGCCATCTTGCAAAGGTCATCCCTCCATCTGGTCGAAGGCGTCCCACACTACGTTTACCCGTTCATGGCCTCCATTCGAGAACTCGTCTACCCCATCGGTTCTACGACAGATGTGACCAGCCCAATGCCCCTTCAGTTTACTGATTCTATGAGCAATGTCAATCACTTTTGTCTTCTGGCGGATAAACAACGATACCGCATACGTAAAGTCCATCAAGGCGTTTAAGGCTACAGAAGACTATAAAGAACATAGACTACATACATCTACTAGTGAACGACTTTTTACAATCGTTGTCAAGTGTTTTTGAGTCTTTTGATGAGCAAATCTTATCGTTATTGAGCAAAATGTATTATTTTCTTTGAGTTAGATGGATTTTTACAGTCAGTCAATTAGTTTTAGACGAGTATACCAAATTAATACGAGTGTTATATCTTTTCCGAGTTATAATTTGTAATACAGTTTTGAAACTGTATTTTACGTCATTCTACCTACATACAAGTATGTCACACAATATCATTGTAATTTTCTAAATTGCTTAACATCAGGTTAAATTCTCTCGACATTTTCCTTTCATTACCATAGACATTGTTTTCTGTAACATAAACTGGAGCCAAGAGCTGAGACGCATGACATTGTATGTGTCGCAGGCAGTTACAATGAAGAGGTGTTTTTAAGGAATGGCCAAAAACTTTACTTACTTTACTAAGCGACCCGAAGTGTGTCTTGTTCTCCGAAACGAGAACGCGCCAGTCGTGTCGATCCCACACCGATTCCCGCCACGTGTGTGCCTGCAGTCGGTGCAGGTCCTTCTCGACCTCGTCCTTCCAGCGGTATCTAGGACGCCTAATACCTTCTGTGTTAGGCATCCCAGATACCACTCCACTCGTTTACCCCAGATCATAGACCTGAAACAGGAGTGCACCCCTGTCTGTCCGCACATGAGCCCAAAATTGCTTCGCGACACGTGTAACCTAGAGATATTATCGACATGGACGCATCTCTTTAATACGGCACCCCTGTCCGCTTCGTCTCTATGCGCTCATAGTTGACAGAATTTTTCGCTTGCTTTGTACCGACTTCATGTCTATTGGGTAAGTGGTCTGTGACCCCAGATAGATATGCTCTCTTCGCAGCATTGATTTTTTTTCAATGATCAAGTCGGCGTTTCAACTCTAATGGTAAGTGACGATGGGGCTGACGATTGGGAGAGACGAGCTTAGTGTCAGGAGAATGGCAGTTGGATGAACTGCCCAGGCCCATCCTCCAGGTGACTTCTTCAGACATCACGCCGGAACACGACCATCTTCTCCCATTCTCTCGAAGTGGCCGAGCCAGCGGAATCGAGCAGACTTGATCTCGCTTATAATATTGGGCTGGACACCATCGTCTCTAGATTATAATAGCGTAACGTAATACCTAACTCTAATTATTAATGAAACAAAATAGTCCGCTTTTTGGCCTAAAAATGTACCTACTCTAACGTTACTTTCTATCTATGTCTTATTCATATACTTTATTTCTAACTATACGGAACATTACAGAGCACTTGGTTATGTCAACAACAATTTGGTATCGTACAATGAAACCGGGCGCCAAACTTATTTAGGCGAAGAATATGACTCACATCAGAGATTTAAATCTTTGATAAGTGTAGGTAGTCTACACTTGATCCAATTTAGTTATATATTAGCCTACTCTATGTTAATGCCGGCATTAATAGTTAGGTATATCGTTAGATTGCTATTTGATTACGGAACTAATATATACCAAAAAAAGTAGTCGACTTCTTTGGTGCATTACAACACTATTAAGATTGAAACTTTTGTCATGACATAAAATATAATGCCCAATTTTTCAATGCGACTGCTACACAAATGAACAATGTATGAAATAATAAAATTTGATGGTTCCATAACCCGTTCAACCCTAACCACGGAATTGGGCTTATGTCACTTTTAGTGTCTCGCAATTCGGTTTGCTGAAATATGACTTCAGTGCTATGATGTAAAATATTTATCACTTTCTTCCCACTCTGCACTATTCACGATCTTGGAGTCTCCCTTGTTAATCCAATATTTTCCTCTGTATACTAGTCTATGTATTAATCCAGGATTCTATGTGATTTTATGAAAATCTGGTGTCGATCTGCAAACTTTTTTCCCGCTCCGCAATCCTGTCCACCGTTTTGGAATGTGTCGTGGTAATCCAATATATTCCTCTGGAAAGACTAGCCTATGTTTTAATCTGGAATTCTAGGTAAATTTGTCAAAAATCTGGTTCTGGCTTTGAGTATCTATGAATGATTTTTTTAAAATAATATAATAATAATTTATTTCACAAATGAATGGTTACAATGTGGTTATTACGTAACATAGTACAAGTACAATAGAGTCAGCATGATAAATAGCAAGATTTTAGATAAACCCTGACTCCCGAACTAGGGTGACCTGTGTTTCGGGAATCAGTGTCATTCCGTCTTTATGTGTCCTTCGGTGTTTAAAAAAGAATGTTAAACCAAGATTAGATGAATGCAAACATGTTCGACGTATGTCATCTTTGTTGTACCTTACTAACATTCGTTTGTATGGGTATGTATTTCTTGAGTCTTCTTTTATCGTTCACTCTTAATGCCAATCTAGCGTAGCAGACTCTATTCATCGTGCTTCATTTTAGGTGCTTAATAGATTTTCAGTCATACCTCACTGTTCTCAGATCACTTTATTGTTGATCTTGTCGATAAATTTTACTGCACACAACATTCATTCTACTCTCATTCTTCATCTGCCTTATTCATCATTCACTGTCATACACCAGTTGGTGCCAAATACACCATATTAGATCAAACAAGTAAATAATACCACGTCCAGTAACAAACTTCAAAAATTCAATAGTTTCGAGTAGCGGTCGGAATTCCAGTGAATTCCGGAAAACCTTTATTTCAGTGAAGCCCACCCTCTAATTCATTTAATTCCGGCGTACAATCCACCGCACATCCAGTGTCATATACAGACACTACTCGAAGGTAATACGGACCAAATGCAATGGGTTTATTACATGTTACTGTGCTGGCTACTGTACGCTAATGTCGCCAATGCAGACTTCGTCGTACGTATGTAGTTCGTGACTGGAATTTTTAAGGGCTATTTTTGGTCGAGAAAGCCTACAGTTAGATTTTTTAAAGATTTTTCTGTAACCTAATTTTGGCAACTCGTGTTGTTCGGTACATGTGCACTGAATAAAATTAATGTTTTATTGAAAGAGTAGGTACGCTCTATAATGTCACTGTCACAATGAGATTCCATGGTCCTCCGAAACCAAGAGTTCAGCCATCGAATGAGTTTTAGTAAGATTAAAACGTCACATAACCGAGTCTCGTTTCTGATATCTCCAGAAGATTTCCACCCAAACAAACAAATTATGCTCGCATTTTCAAACATTCACTATCATTGCATAAAATGGCGAATAACAATGAATGTAGTGAAATATATTTGTCAAATAGTGTACTCGTAGATATCAATTTTGTCCGCACAACCCATTGTTCTCCTGTAAACTAAATACAAAAAGGTCTTACTAAAACAATTTTAAAAACGTCCAAATAAGGGTCCATTATTAACGTCCAAATAATGCCCAATAAAGCAAATGAGCATTCATCCGTTTGGACCTTCTTTGCTCTCGGACATTTTTTAAAGGCAGACTGTGTATCTAGTTGTTTATAGGAGATCAGTGGCACCCCTAAAATTATATGCATGCATGATAATTGCTTTTAAAAGTAAAGTAATGATACAAATAAACAAACTCAAAGTTAAAAGTGGGAGCACTGAAGGCGAAACGTCGCTAAAAGTCGTAAATCAAGACAAACATTTACCTTCCCTGAGGGCTTAAACACCTTAGAATGATTAAAGCAAAGGGGCGAGAATTTCATGTGTTAATCGTAAGGGCTTAGTACAAGAACATACAGTAAGCCCTCAAGCTAAAAAAAATATGTAACACTTTACATTTCTCATGAAATGAAAATGAAAAATTGTTTATTTCATAGCATTTCAGAAATTACATTCAATATGAACCCTGACTCTTACACCTAGGATATGTGTTGTAAGAGTCAGTGTCTTCCAATGATCTTACTTTCATCGGTCATAATGTCACGAAGAGAATATCGGAAATGGAAAACAACTTGCAGTCATCGATTATGAATCTGAATTTCATTTTATCCTGTTATCCTTATGTTGGAGTTTCCTGGTTTCAAAACTTAATTGCACATACCTACAAATGCCGTATAACTATAAGTAGTTGGATAGACGTCCTCAAGCATCATCAGAAGATACAACCTCAAAATATCACTTGTCTATTTATTTTTCAATTCTCTTAAGCAGAATCAAAGTCGAAACAATCGTTATTTGCTATTATTACAACATCTATTGCTCCCACTTCACTTGGCTATTAGATGTTTGTCGTATTTGTCAAATACTTGACGTACATACAAATAAGACGAATATTTTGTCAAGCATACTAACCACACCTGGCAATTACGATAAATACGCAAATACGAATGGCCAAGTGAAGTGCCACCATATAATGATCTTCAAATGTTTTTTAAGTAACAACGATTTCATACTTTTATACTAATTTTCTCCACAGAAGTTCATAATAACGGAATCGAACTTGTGACACTTGCGTCGAAGTGCTGGATTATTACACCGCATTCTGAGTTTCGTCGAAGTAGAGTCCAGAATTAAATGCTCGATTATTACTACACATACGCGTACTCGCTTTACTTTACACAAGTCACTTCCAATTGGAGTTAACTGCTCCTATTCCGATAGCTCAGAAATTGCTCTCTTGGCGTTAGCAGGTCGTGAGTTCAATTAAAGTTACTCCATTCCAAAGATTAAAACACAATCTTGAATTGAGTATTGTCACGAAATGAATGTATGTCATTGTCATTGGTATATGTTAATCTAGTGAGATTTTCTTGACCGTTTATTTATTAAAATTGTGTCACGCCTAAATAGTTTAAAGGGTTTTTAATAAAAATATTGGTTAAGTAGTTTTTTTTATATGTAGGATATAAAATATATACTTCATCATCATCATTAGTCTATTTATATTAGGTATCCCACAGCTATGGCACAGACCTTCCCTTACATCGAGGGAGCTGGGGCCATGATCCACCACGCGGGCCAATTAAATTGATACTTACATTTCTTGTATTGACTTCGACGTGAAACTTTTATAAAATTAGTTAGCTAAATGACATTGCCACATTTCAATGGAGCTTTGCCCCACAAAACTACGTGATCATTTAAGCTTTTTGTTGGGGGCTTATTACAGGTCTAATATTGCACAATAATAATCAGTATCATTTTCTACTACTCTCGCAATTCCTATAGAAGAATAACAAAAACATTGAATAATTCGCTTCGATTTCTTACTATTTTCTGAATTCTTAATTAGGCTGTTTTTTTCGACTCCCAACTTGTACAATACTTTATTTTAAAACCAATAATTTTAATAAAAAACGGAGATATTTTTACATTAATTCGTTATCTTGTACAACTAGCGGTTGATGGTGGGGCAGAATCTGGCATTGTCATTTTGATTATAAAATAAACTGGGACCGAAGTTAATTAAAAAATAAAATGTTTACAGGATTTCACAAATCAGGATAACTCTCTTTGACTGCATATTATTAGGAATGAATTCAGATGTATCTTCGCAGATTATTACAAGTGTCAGATTTTGAACTAACCTATTACCTATTTCTGTTTTAAAATGAAGAAAACTAAAGTGAAGTCGAAAGCATATCAAATGACAATGCCAGATTCTGCCCCACCATCAACCGCAAGTTATACAAGATAACGAATAAATGTAAAAATATCTCCGTTTTTTATTAAAATTATTGGTTTAAAATAAAGTTTTGTACAAGTTGCGATTCGAAAAAAACAGCTTATTAAGAATTCAGAAGATCTGTAAGAAATCGAAGCGATTTATTAATTTTTTTGTTTTGTTATTCTTCTATAGGAGTTGCGAGAGTACCTAGTAGAAAATGATACTGATTATGATTATGTAATATGAAACCTGTAATAAGTCCCCAACAAAATGATAGTTACAGCTTAAATGGTCACGTAGTTTTGTAGGTGGGGCAAAGCTCCATTGAAATGTGGCAATGTCTAATACAATGACACTCTAAGGGATGGTATTACGGCTTAGATTACAATATTTTTGTAAACCTTATTGTGCTCTCGATGATAGCAAGTGTAACACTTTGGAATTCCTACATCTGATAGAAATTTAGTCACAGCTGTATATTTGTGGGATTTAATTAGAAAAGCTATCGATAAATTACAACGGGCGTTTCGCAAAGTCAATGGCACATCAATTATTTACGCAACCGAATGTAGGTATGGTCTACAAAAATATCGATTTTGCATTTTTGTGTAACTCCCATGTCAAAAAGTGTTTATTTTTAATTACGAACTCACAAATACACACAATTCATATAAAAATTCATATCAGAATTAAAATATAAAATGAATAATTCTCCACCAACGATTTTTATTAATCTTGGACTGTGTAAAATACAAAATTGTTGATGTACAGCTAACAGCAGATCAAGTAACACTTTGGTCTTTGGACCGTTCTTATTATCTGCGTCGTAAGATTTAAAATCGTACTGTAAGTGTTATATTGATATATTGATCTGCTTTGGTCCGTACTTACTTAACTTGTTTAAAATAATATGACCAGGACCACACATAAACATAAATACAAGAGTTGTTAACAACCTTTTTAGTATTTTCCGAGACCCTTATTTAATAATTAATCGACTGCCGAAATAGGAGGGTAATGTTTTTCGAATAAATGCATATTTGTCGGTTCCTTCTATAGCGAAAGCGGCTTGATATAAATAAAAAATGTAATGATATCCTCATTACATTTTTCTTTTGCCAAAAAAAACGTCGAGTTTTTGTTGAAATAAATCAGTATATATATAAGTATATTTTTTCGTTTATTATTTATATTTATGTATATTTGTTTGTCGTCAGTACTGTACCAATTTGTCAATACAGCCCCCGCATGGTTAACCGTAACTCGAATTCGTTAATTCGTCTCATTGTCATACGTTCGGTGTTCGATAAATTTTATCGATATGGTAATTATCTCACACCACACAATAAATGAGATGTTTTATTGACGATACATTTTGTTTTATTCCACTTTAAATAAAAACATAATAAGTAAGTACCTAAATCAAGATAATCCTAACATAGGTATTTGGGTTGATTAATATTATGTTCTATATTTTCTAATTTTGGCAGTCCTATATTTAGTAGCATCCTTTTCTTTTACTAAAGCAATGATAGAAATATACCTACTATTGCTGTTATTCATAAACCTAGTTAAATCTCAGTTTCATTAAACTATGTTGTCCCTTTCACACTTAGTTAAAACGTTACGGTAGAAAGGGACGGAAGGCCTAAACGGTGGAATAATTAAAATCACGTTTATGAATACGCGCCTTAGACTGTAGGAATTTTAAATGGCTTAGGTGGCAACTCACCCTCTAAAAATCTCACCTATGGGTGAGATGCCACCTTTTAAAATTGTTAGTGGTCGATTTACCCAGCACGGGATGAGTTGACTATTTGCATAGTGTGGTCAACTCATCCCACATAAATTTTAGTTTAATGTAAATGTGTAATCCAATTGCTACCGTTGTTTAATATTGCAAAAAAATGTAAGTAGGCGATTAATCCAAAGACATTTGTTTCTAAATCAAGTTATACAACCCTTACAAAAAAAAACAATAAGTAGGTAAGTATATGTATAAAAACCAGGTTCTCTTGAAAAGGCGGGAAACGAAGGTGACGAAATTTTTTGATAATTTTCCTTTTAATGTCTACAGGCAGGGGCTATTTTGTGTTTAATATCACGTTAAATTATCAGAAAATGTTCGCGAATGACAGTACAGTGAAGTTATTGGATTATTTATGCAAGATCTGAAGTTTCAAGCTTTTATCAAGAGTTCCCGCTACAAGCGGGAGTGAACGTGACTGTCGAGCTGCTTCGTCCAGAGTGATGATGCTACGGCGTCTCCTCTGGATGAAGACATGAAGACGCGGATACCCAGGGTGAAGACGCTACTGCGACTCCCCTGGAGGAAGATAGAAGACTATTGAATATATTGAATTTTCTGTAACATGACATTGGCAAATGACGAACTGTCGAGTCCATTAATAATATAAATAAATAAATATAAAAACCAGACAATCAACATGAAACGAATCATTATACAGGATGTAACAAAAACCACAAAATATTTTCTTTTGTGTGCATTTCCTTTGTATGAAGTGGCTTGCGTGCAATTTCGACAAACAATCCCCAAGAGACAAATTGACGCTTAGCGTGATTTAGCGCGCCCTACTGTCACCACAATCGCCCAACACTTCACACGCAAGGCATAGAAATAATAACAGAATTAATACGGGCATTTGACAAGTAGTCAAAAATATCTGACATACTGTTCGATCTCCATGGTTTTACAGTATATATTTTCTTTGGACAGCAAGCAGATTTGTATCAGGGACGTTTTTAAGAATGGTTTTCTGTTTCTCTCTATTTTATATTTTAATATACATTTGGGAGAAACAGAAAACAATTCTTCTTCTGTTAAATCTGCGAGTACCTATACAATTATAAGGCTAGAGTTTCACCCAAATGTATATTAAAATATAAAATAGAGAGAAACAGAAAACAATTGTTGAAAACGTCCCTGATACAGATCTGCTTGCTGTCCAAATAAAATATATATACTATAAAACCATGGAGATCGAATAATAGGTATTCAACTTATTTTGTTTGGCCATTAAATTATTTATCAATGTTTAGTTTTATCGTGCTATAAATAATTTGTATTGTGTAGAGTCCGACACTATTTTCGCATGTCAAAAGGCACATCATATTTTAAATTGAATTTGCTTTTAAATTTTGATTATAAAATAAACTGGGACCGAAGTTGATTGAAAAATGAAATATTTACAGGATTTCACGAATCAGGATAACTAAAGAGACTGCATATTATTAGGAATGAATTCAGATGTGTCTTCACAGCGTCAAATATCCTATCCTAATTGATACAAAGATAACAAGCCCATAAACGAATATTATTTATAAATTTATTAAATACCGTTTTAATAATGTAAAGTTATTTATTTAGTTACCATCGTTACACGTGTATAATCGTATATCTTCTCGTTTCCATGGTCTGCTAATACAATTTTATCGATATGGTAATCGCATTTTGGCGAAAATCGGTAATGTCGGTTTCGATGTTTCAATTTTGTTTGATTGGTTCGAAATAATGTTGGGAATAAATTATAAATATTTTACATCTTTAAATTGAATATTCGCAATTGGTGTTTAATGCCGAATGCATAAATGACATTTATGAATTTTATTATGTAGGTACAAACTTTTTGGTAAGTATATTTTTTAAGTTTATTGATTCGTGCAAGATCGAAGTTTAGAGTTATTATCAAGAGTCCCACTACGAGCTCGGGAGTGAACATGACTGTCGAGCTGCTTCGTCCAGAGTTACGACGCTACGGCAACTCCTCTGGAGAAAGAGAAGACTATGATATTTTGAACGTTCTGTAACATTGGCAAATGACGAACTGTCGAGTCCATTAATAAAAAAATTAAAAATATCATACACATACCAACCAAGAAAACACAAAACTCTTCCTCTTCCCCTATCTTGTCACAGCCAACATTTTACACCCAAGACAGTTTCAATCCGTTGTAGTAACTTGTAGAACAAATCCCAAGGTTGCCGGCCGGGCTCCGTAAAAACCGGAGTTAATATGCCGGTTTGACGCGACACGCCGATCCCGGGGGTGATAAAATATTTAACAATCACGCCGGCCGCACGCGTAAAAACTTAGAGCGTTTTGAATGCAAGACTTTTCAAGGAGGCATAGGAACAGACGTGGTGACATGGCATAGCGACTGCTGTCGAACGATATCATGCTGGAACAAATGCGTAACGTCCTTTCTAAGGCGGAAATAGACGTATTTCCGTAGGTAAAGAAAAAGACACACAATTTTAAGAGAATAAAGAAAATATTCCTTATACTTATCCCGAATTATTTAAATATAGCGTCAATACATAAACGATACATACGTCGTCACCGTCGCCTAGAGACACCTGAAGCTTCAGAAGTATTGCTTGTTTTCTGCAGGTCTAAAAGATCTCTGTTACACCATTTCATATCACATATGACATGTTCCATCACATTTTGCATCAATGAAACTACCTCTCAGCAAAATATCTTCACCTTAATAAGTGGTTACTGTAGGTACTAATAATACATACATATAGCTTTAACGCCACTAACATAACGGGCAATCAGGAGCTCCGTGATCTGATTATTGGAATATCAAGGGCAACCAAATTGCTCGAATCTGCTCAATCGGCCATGATCTGTGATTACTGATTAGTTATGGTACAAAAGTTTCCGCCATTATCAGATGTTTATCGTACTGCTCAATCTACGAGATTTCATTAATTGTTTATCTATTATTAATCTGTACTTAGGGTAAGACAGTGGCCGATGATCATATACAGTTTTGAGTGCTAAGATTGAATTCACTGTCAGATTTGATACAATTTTGACGTCTGTAAGACCAAGCTCACGCTAAGTTTGTGCTCAAAACAGTCTAGAAACATCGGTCATTGTGTTCCTATGCGAATAAAGCCAATGATACACTAGGGGACAAATGTCCTACGACATGTATCGGCGACATGTCAAGCGAAGCCGGCCGATTTCGCCTGACATATCTGGCGACATCGCGCGACTTATGTCCGTAGCGACGTCAGATTGCCAGACATGTCGCGCGAAGTCCGACAACGTCGCGCTACTTCACCCGACGTCCCTGGCGACACGTGTCGCAGAACATTTGTTCCCTAATGTATCCTTGGCTTAATTTAATTGGTTAACGAACAACAAGTCAAAACTTCTCCAGATTAAAATATTCTATGTAAGACGTAAACGGTTTACGTTTCAGTTTCGTCGCATTGCGGACTCTGCGAATCAAAGAATTACTGTTAGAACACAAGTTTTGGCGAAACGTACGTAAAACTACTAACTACAGACACCTGCGAACTTTATACGCTGCGCTTGCAATTTGGGCTTGAATTTATATATAAAAAAGTTTCTTTTTCTTGCTTCGTGTAAGTTTTTGGGACCGGGTACGGTCCATTAAGGTTGAGACTTTCTCAAATAGTACTAGACCGAATTTTAAAATACTTTTACCGTTGTATAGTATGCACTCTAAACTATGTTCTAATGAAATTATTTTTGCAGTCGGTCAAGTATTTCTTGTGAAAAATTTAACCTTATTTAGGCCCCCTGAATACTTTTCTCCGATTTTGACTGTAGCTATCTGTTTTCTATATTTTGTACGGTATGAGAGCTCGGTGGCTCAGTGGTTGGGTCAATGAACATGCAATACCTCCATATTATATTATAGTATATATCCCAGGTTCGATTCCCAGGGCAGCCAATGAATTATCTTCGGTTTTTTCGACGGAAAAACTTACGTACATTTACCGAGTGCTCTCAAAACGGTGAAAGAAAATAACGCGATGAAACCTGCATGCCGTAGAAGAAGAAAAAAAAAATCTAAGGCATGTGAAATCCCGCCAATCCGCACTGGGCTCGCGTGGCGGATTATGGCTCCAGCTCTCTCGATGTAAGGGAAAGGTCTGTGCCCGAGCAGTGGGGCAATATAAATAAACTGATGATGATACCATAGTCTATTTATAACTGTGATGCGAAATCTAAAGACCCGACTACATTAAGCAGTCGAGTTTGCTTTACCACTGTCCAACAAACCTCTCAAAACCAAATGCCAATTAACATTTGGACCTCGGGTGACATTTACTCTCAAAACTATTAATTCAATTATACAAACAAGCAAAATTTCTAACTGCTCTTTGTGTAAGTCCATTCAAATTCCGGCAATATTAAAATTAAATTTACGCCTTCACCCTTACAGAAGGAACCGTACAAATACGATACGGTATGGTGTCTTTACAAATACTTAATTACTACGGCTTGCTGTCAACATTATTTACATACTATAAACTCACGCCTGTCAGCCTGTGTAGCTGTCGGCAGACACGATGGACGTCCATCTGCTGCGATTCTGGCTTACAACTTTCACTTTATTCACATTCATCACGTATTGCGCGTCAATTGTTGCCAAGTGAATACGAGGCTTAAATTAAAATACACTTCAATGTCGGAAACGTTCCAGGTTGCACCTTAAAGAACTCTCTACACGTCTTTCAAAACTCTATTCTCACGAATAACCCTTAAAGTTGTAGCACCGTGGTTCAATATGGAAGGTTAAACAGAAGCCGATGATAAGCGAGAGATTGTTCCAACTGGTAGTCATGTGCAACCGTTGTTTGCAATTATATCTACGATGACACTTATGACGGCGACACTAATGATGCCTAATGTACGCCCGTACTGCCTCTTTCATATTTCATACAGGAACTCACCAAATCTAATGCATTTGACAACATAAATTGGCATGACGATTGATGATGAAAAATCAAGAGAGATAATGTATGTACAGGCGTGCTTATCTCCGGAGAGATTTTTTCCAGCAAAATCTAGTTTATTTAAAACATAAAGAAACAAAGGAGTAGTAGACATACATGCTTTCGTAGACACGGATTTACAACAGATGGAACAGGGTGGTGCGAAAGTTTAAATGTGGCAGAATATCGAACAGTACTTAATAAATACAGGAATTACTGTGCTAATGGCTATACTAGACGAAGTTGAGGGAAGTTTGGAAGTCGAAGCGAGGACAAATCGGTGTGTGAATGAGATCGGGGCAAGTTTCGACATATTTAGGGAGGGGTGTATCGCATGAACTTCGCTATCGAATTTGCTCAGGAGTTGCGTGGAAATGACATTGTTGAGTAATTCCAGTTAATTTATGACATCGTAAATTGAATGTTGAAGTATATGAGACACAACAGTAATAACAATAAAACCTTAAATAATGCTTACCAAAGTTACTTACAAAGTTCATTGAAATAATCATCATTGTCGATGAAAAAAGCTTCATAATAAAGCCTATATGACTTGAACGAAAATGCATGGTGCCAACATATCTGATTGAAATTGACGATGAAAAATCTCCACGATAGTAATTTAAGGTTTATTTTCATTGTAAATAGCACACAGTTATTAAATTAGATACGCAAACCTATCGCGGACACTTCAATTTTTTATTTTTAGGGTTCCGTGCCTCAAAAGGAAAAAGAGGAACCCTTATAGGATCACTTTGTTGTCCGTCTGTCAATACCTATATCTCAGAAACGCGTGGACGGATCAAGTTTAAATTAATAACAAATGCTTGGGTCTGTAACCTCATGATGCCGCAAAAAAAATCGAACTTCTACGTCAACGCAATCAAAAGATATAGCCGTTTATGTCGCATTTTCTCGCATATTTGTATGAAAATTCAAAAAAACACTATTGGGTACTTCCCGTTGACCTAGCATCATGAAATTAGATACGAAGCTGGGTCTTATAGCACAAGTAAAGTTTTTTCTTTTCTTTAGAACAAAGCCCATTTTTAGGGTTTTAAGTTGCGTTGCACGGAAGCCTCGGTGCGCGAGTCCGACTCGCACTTGGCCGTTTTTTTATTTGATATTTGACAATATAGGTAAATTAAGCTTAAAATACTGTTGTTTAAATATCTTTATTGCAAGTAAGGAGAGAGAGGTTGTGACTCTCGCTCCGGGTCCTACCTGGTGCAAAGACTGGCCATAGCTATACAGCGCGGCAACGCCGCGAGCGTTATGGGGCACCTTTGCACCGGGTACGACAAGGGGCGGGTTATTTGTTTGACGAAGGTTCAACGGATAATTTAGTTATAAGTATATTATTGTATTAGTTTTAAGCTTGACATTTTAAATAAATATTTATAGTTTTACAACATAGAAATTGAAAAAAAAGTAAGGACGTTGTGAAAGATATCAGGATATCATCTCTCAATGGTAAGTAAGTACACTTTTTCTAACACTTAGAAGTTCGATGGAATATCCGCAACGGATTTGCAATGGAATACAATTGGAAATCTGCTCAATCGTAGAATTCACTTCTGAACGGCAAAGTACCGTAACTTAAGTTTTCATTGTTTTGAACTACCTTCAGAGTTTCGAAGGAAATCTCTATCGTTTTAAAGTTAGTGCCTCTACGAGACTGAATTTAGTTGGATATTCGATTCAGTGAATCATGGTTCAATCGATGAGACTTGTTTTCTTTGCTCTTACTTATACAGTGGCCTTGAATTTATTCGACAAAATGACAATGCCAGATTCATCCCCATCAACCGCATAATGAACAGGTAACGAATAAATGTAAAAATATCTCCGTTTAATTAAAATTATTGGTTTAAAATAAAGTTTTATACAAGTTGCGAGTCGAAAAAACAGCTTAATTAAGAATTCAGAAAATAGTATGAAATCGAAGCGAATTATTCATTGTTTTTGTTATAATTTTCTACTACTCTCGCAACTCCTACTAATTGTGATTATGCTATATAAAACCTATAATAAGTCCCCAACAAAATGATAGGTCCAGCTTCAATGGTCTCGTAGTTTTGTAGGGGCAAAGCTCCATTGAAATGTGGCAATGTCATTTGGGGAAAATTAAATCTATCAAAAAAATTAGTAATTTGATGTAACACTTTGGACTTTGGACCGTTCTTATTATCTGCGTCATAAAAGTTGAATTCGTACGGCAAGTGTTACGACACAAGAATCTGTCTGCGGAAAACAACCACTAAAACGTTGTATATCCAATTTTTTTTGAGTCTCTGTTTTAATTGTTGATAGAGGGGTTAAATCGTGAAGAAAATACCTGACTTTATGCTCTCTCCAAGGGGACCTTCATGGGTTAAGGCTGGGCGTGCGCGTATTATCAGTTTTACTATGAAGACTACGGCATTAACTGCTAAAATTAAACGTCTGAAAAAAATATATAGCAATCTTGGGGTATATATTTAGAGACTGATCAATACCGATATACAATTGGACAAACTTCGCTCGATAGATAAAAATCTTTTAAAATGAAAATTATATCTAAACCGAAATAGTTATTCATACAAAATATATATCAAAAAGGGTACTATAAACACGAGAGCTTGTTTTAAAAAAAACTGATTTTTGTTGGCGTATTTTTATTTCCCTGCCAAAATGCATAAAAATACGAATATCGAGGCACTGCGCCGTGTTCTTCACTCCGCCGCTACGGGGCATCTTGTGTCTTACTTTTGCTTTTGACAACCGTATAGCGCCTAAATAAAAAATCACAGTTCATCTAGCCTACAAGGGTGCACAAAATAAATGTGAAAAATATCAAGATTGGTTTTACATTCGTTTTGACGGGAAACGAAGAAAGGCAAAAGGAGTTTTCCCACTTGCCAACAATTCGTTCGCTTTGTATTTACTGCAGTGGAAAATTGAAATCGATTGGCGAATTTTCACGGTTTGCTTGCTAACACAATCTGTCTTTGGTTTATTGTTCCGGGACATGTTTTATAGCGTTTATGACCACTGTTTTCCGATACTTTAGTTAGTGTCTGAGGCTTAATACTCAATATATTTATTGCATTCCATAAGTTATAATACAGATGTTCATATAATTAACATTAAAATGTTACAATGTTCTTTATGGCCCTGTAGATGTTTAGGCACAGCAATACCTATAAGAGAGAGAGAGAGAGATGACATTTTTTGTTCAAGTATAGTTTGTTTTGTTTAAGAGCCTTCATAGAGCCAACTAGCGCCGCCAATCTTAAAAAAATAATATCTTCCAATATAATAAATTTTATTAAAAAAGCTATTTACAAAATGTTTATTACGATAAATACTATTTTTTTTAAATATACCTACAATACATGGCATAATTGCGACAAGCAAAGTTGTAGTTCTCAAATGTGCCAAAAACGGCCGTTTTTCGCAATTATGCGAACTACAACTTACCGACATTGAATCACGTTATAAATAAGCATTTCAAAAATAGTATTTATCGTAACATTATGGACAAAGCTTTTTTAATAAAATTGATTAAATTGGAAGATATTATTTTTCCAAGATTGGCGGCGCTAGTTGGCTCATGGAAGGCCCTTAAATAAATATTACAAATATGATACAATATCTAAGATCTGATTCTATTAAGGCACTATTCACAAGATTGAACAATATTCACTTTGATTATCCGCAATATTGGAATTAAACAGTGGTCGCTCAGACTCGGTGCCAAAGGCATTGACGGAATAAAAAGGAACATATTGTATCATTTAGTCGACTGTCGAAGCGTAATCGAATCTGCATACGTTGCGTAATGGTAGCTAAACGGTGCACACTCCGCACAAGTGAGAGAATGGTTACAGGGCGAGGGGCGAGGGAGAAGCGGAAGCGTATTTTATTAAAAGGTACGCCAAATGGCAAATATTTCTAATATACAAAAAACGTCACGTCCTTGGCCTATATAAGTACAGTCGAAGACATAGATAAGTATAGAGGGGGCCTCAATAAGGTTGAGGTTTTCTCAAAAACTACTGGACCGAATTTAATAATTATTTTACAGTTACATAGTTTTAACTTTTATCTATCAAACAGTGAAATAATTTTTGCAATAGGTCAAGTAGCTTTTGAAAAAATATCATCCTTAAAATCTCTCCTGTACACCTTTCTCTGTCTTCCACCGTACCTATGATGCCGCGCGCGTTCTCTGGCGGGGGTTGGTAACTCCGTATAATGAGCTCGTTAAGCGATACATTAGGTATACTTACAAATTATATTATAAATTAGTACGGGCATCGGCATACAAACCATACGTGGTTTCGCCTAAGATGGGAAAGTAGATTCGCCATGTATTTTTAAAAATGTTAAACAATAAATTTAAAAAAAAAACTAGAAGTACTAACACAAACTTATTTCACTTTTGTAGCTACTGTTTCCGACATCGCGCCCGCTACCGTTTCCACCAATGCTTCCGCCAATGCTTTCGTTAATGCTTTCGCCAATGCTTTCGCCAATGCTTTCGCCAATGCTTTCGCCAATGCTTTCGCCAATGCTTTCGCCAATGCTTCCGCCAATGCTTCCGCCAATGCTTCCGCTACCGATTCCACAAACACGTCTGTTACCGCCTAAACCAATGCGTCCGCTACCGTTTCCGCCAATGCGTCTGCTACCGTTTCCGCCAACGCGTCCGCTACCGTTTCCGCCAATGCGTCCGCTACCGTCTCTGCGAATGCGTCCAGCGTCCACGTCCGCTACCGCTTACAACTCAGCCACTTACACTTACCGCAATCGACGTGCGCTATGAAGAGCGAATCGATTTAATTATTGCACTTCCGATTTCATGCTTCGCTGGCTTCCCGATTACACGCACAGAGTAGCTACGTAACAGAGGAATAACTGTCAGCTGCCAGTAACAGTCTATACTAATTGACTGTAATCTTGTCAGCTTGTTACGATTCTACGCGTAATGTTCGTTTACAGTCGTTGAAAAAGTAAGAAAAATGGTATTTTTGGCGTTTTTTTGAAAATTTCAATAATATGAATCATCAGTCTTTACAGTAAAGAATTATGCAATTTTTTACTAACTCTACTGGACCTGGTCTTGTGCTCTCTCTCCCTCTATTTAGTATATTTAGTAGATTCGTTTAATACTCTCATGTGGTTATAAAGTTCCATTTCCCGAACTCTACAAAAGTGAAAAAAGAGCAAAATTGACTTCCACTTGCAGTCATTAGAACTAGGGGGGTTAGCGCTAAACCTAGTTAGACCGCACTACACTTAACATGTTTTATCACTTTCACACTTCGTTAAAGATGTTAAGTTAGAGAGAGAGACCGTGAAAACTTTTCTTTTAGGGCTCTATTATAGCTATAAATGCAAGACCATTTTCTTTATTCAGGAATATAAAATATTTTTTTTATATCTCTATATCTTACTCTATTCTGCATTTTTTTCTGAGCACCGCGATCGCTTTTATAGTCATTTACATATAAGTTAGTGCATACTTTTAATACTACTTTTAAAATCCTGCATTTCTAGTAGAAAATCTCTTTCAAACGATGATAGATTCATATCGTTTATTGCCAGTAGTATTTACTTGAGTATATTTAAGCATGTCAACATTTTTTTTTAAACCCAATTAACGAGGGGTCGAAAATAACATTTTTTTAGAGTAGTCCTGATCGATTTAAACATAACATTGATAAAAAAAATCAAACCTCGTGATTTATGACATTTTATTTTCGAGTTAATGGGAATTTTAGGCATGCATTTTTTTAAGGTAATCTCTACTTTATCAGCTTTCAGAATTCTTTTTTGTGAACAAGTCAGAAAATTCCTAAATAAAATTAAAACTACCGTAACTCAGAAACCACTCATTTTCGACCCCTCGTAATAGGGCCTAATTTGTTGCAAACCAACTCTATTATCACCCCTTTCATGGAATGTATCGAATTTCCAATCACTCTGTATACATTTACTTACACAACTTTGCAAAGAAAAGGTGGCAGTGAAATATACTACAAGAAATTGAAATCGTCTCGTATATTTATTGGACAACATCATCGTATGTCGCTAATTACACACAATAACAACAAATTCTAATTTTTTATGCTTGCCACATGGTATATAAGATGTTACATGGAGTGGATGTTACATGGACTTATGTTACAACTTATATGGAGTGGCACCTCTCCGTCTCCATAGACCATAAACGTTCTCACGTGACGCAATATTTCTCAGTCGCCAATACACCTATTGTTGTGAATAATAATGCATTTTTATTTGCAACTGCACCTTCCATAATACACTCGTATATTTACGAAATGCTATTGTTTGAATATCTGAAAAGAGTTGAGAAATTCCTATAATCTACAAGGTGTATCAAAAATAATAAGGCATCAATATAATGGGTGGAAGAGAACAGTTGATGATGATGATGTCGTCCCAGCCGATTTCGGCGACAGCGACCGCTTGACGGCGTAGTTTTTATTAGGGTTGAGGACTTCGCTTGTCTGCCCTCTGGTGCGCCTTCAGGTGACTAATGTAGTCATGTGAGGACACCATCACTGTAATTATAAAATACAGCCACATATGATCTGGCTTTCAGTTCATCTCGCTTTGCATCCAGATCAGATCTTCTGTTTTATTCAAACTCAAACACACTCAGTTTTTATTTTATTTTTTTATTTATTAATTTTTAACAAAATTGCAATGTTACTGCAATGCAGTTTGTTGGCGTAGCTCTCTTACTTCTACACTGGTAGCACACTCGACAGCACATCAATGGCAACACTCGCAGTACGACTTCTATCTAATGGGACAGATAACAAGGACGGTCCAAACTACAAAGTGTTACACTTGATTTGCTTTCGTTTGTGCAAATACAATCTGTACCTACTTAATTAAAAATTTATTTAATTTAAGAACATGAAGTTGCACCAAGCGCCTCCATTCCGGTCGATTTCTCGCACATGTCTCCCACGAGATGACTCGATCCTACATCTCTTCATATGTCTCTTCTAAACGTCTTTAAATCTGAGGAACTGGCCGCCACTTTTTTGATTGCCGTCCGTGAAGAGATTAATTATAAGTAAGCCGAAAGGAGGGTTCAGTATTGGTAACTGAACAACTTATGCTCTACGACTTTCCGATTTTTTTTCTTCATAAAATTATATGATCAGCTGTTCGTTTTGCACAGACATTGCTTTATTTTTTATTCGTTACTTTAAAGTTTGATGATTGTTTATTAATTCCAAAACAGGGCAGCTAAAGTGGGGGGTTTGACAACCCACGGTAGCGAAGAGAGGAGACCCAGGGGACAGTGGCAGCGTCTTATGGCTACACGCCCCCATGTTAGGAGGGTCTGGTAGGATGAGTACACACTAGGGCTTACCTCAGATAAGTGCTAGGGCACTAATGCGTTCCGTAGGAGATCCCGGATCTCACCTAATATCATCGAGCGAAAGGGGTTTTATTTTGGAGAATAAAAATATCACAGAATCGCTTCTAAAATATTCCCACGATTACAAAAAAAAATCATCAACGAACCTAATTAAATAATTGATTTACATCAGAGTTCACGTCTTTAGATTTTGGTACACCTTGTAGTACTTGTGTATCTAGTAAATAATTATTTTATATAATCCTTATAAAATGATATTTCGTTATACGATGTTTTAAATTGATCTCGATTATTAACGAAATATTATCTATTTCAAAAAGATTTTTTTTATTACAATTGTCATTCTTCAAGTAGTTTTTAAAATCTATTATACTCGTACTTACTACTTTTGTATTTTGTAAAGATGTATAAAATAATATAGGTTACGAGTATTTTAATGCAATTTTTGGCCAACAGAGCGGCGCCACTTTTGTAGTCCGATTTCTATTTCATTTCAATTCTATTCGTATCTGTTGAAAAATATCGAATATTTTGTAAAACATAACTCCTAAATGAAAAGACATTGCCACATTTCAATGGAGCATTGCCCCACCTACAAAACTATGTGACCATTTAAGCTGTACCTATCATTTTGTTGGGGACTTATTACAGGTTTCATATTGCATAATCAGTATCATTTTCTACTACTCTCGCAACTCCTATAGAAGAATAACAAAAACAATGAATCGCTTCGATTTCTTACTATTTTCTGAATTCTTAATTAAGCTGGGTTTTTTTTTGAATCGCAACTTGTACAAAACTTTATTTTAAACCAATAATTTTAATAAAAAACGGACATATTTTTACATTCATTCGTTATCTTGTACAACTTGCGGTTGATGGCGGAGCAGAATCTGGCATTGTCATTTGGGCCATCGGTTTTTATTATTGCAATTTTGATGGTTTTGTTCTATTGTAGTTGTATAGATAGATTGTAAAAGCAAATTGGCGTATAAAAATTAATCACTGAAAACTCAGGGTTGCCTGTAGAAACTAAATTCATTTTAGCTGTTGATTTCTTTTCAAAAACAACTATCTATGGCCTTATTGGCACTTCAAATAATAATTATTGTAAATAACTAATCTCACTAAGCTAGGAAGACAAATAGTAAAAACAACAAAACACATAGATAGATATAGTTTGTAACGAATTTAGTTGCGGTTGCGAATACTTAACAAAAAGCTACTCTTTTTTTCCGTGTAGGAATGATATCCGTACATTATTAGGCAGATTTTTTTAACATCTGAACAACTCCATAAAAGGGTAATGACCTAGCAACCTTGTGTCTAAAATTAAATAATTACTTTGTCACGTTCAAGTTGCTTGAATACGGAAATAATGCTAAAAAATCAAATCGAATTAAATACCGAAAAAAATACTTGGCAATTATTTATAAACCTTACTTATAAAGCACATAATAAGTAATAGTACGGACAACAGCAGATCAATGGTAACACTTGCAGTACGATTTTAAATCTTACGACGCAGATAATTAGAACGGTCCAAAGTCCTAAGAAACGAGTATATCCGCCAGAAGACAAAAGTGGTTGACATTGCTCATAGAATCAGTAAACTGAAGTGGCAGTGTGCTGGTCACATCTGTCGTAGAACCGATAAGCGATGGGGTAGACGAGTTCTCGAATTGAGGCCACGAACGGGTAAACGTACGATGGAGGGCTGACCTTCGCAAGATGGCTGGCAGGGACTGGATGCAGAGGGCCGAGAGTAGGGTTCAGTGAGTAGCTTTGGGAGAGGCCTACGTCTAGCAGTGGACTGATACGGGCTGATGATGATGATGAAAGTCCAAAGTGTTACACTTGATCTGCTGTTGGCTGTACAAGGCCTAAAGTAGGTATACCATCAGAATCATAGAATCAGAGATGTATATAACTCTTATTGCAAGTAAATTCATTTTGTATATTTTTTCACGTCAACATACATTTCCAAGGAACAGGTACCAACGCTGCTGTAGGTAAGTGGCAAAAAGCTTTCAGCAGCACATCATTTAAAATAATAGCAATAACTAAGTCTCATGAAAGAAGTAGTGACAGACTTTTCTGCAAGAGGGTAGCTGAAAAAGGGCCAAGTAGGTACGATGGAACACAGAGAAAGGTGTACAGGAGAGTTTTAAGGTTGAGATTTTCTCAAAAACTACTTGACCTATTGCAAGAATTATGTCACGGTTAGATAGATAAAGGTAAAAACTATAACGGTAAAAGAATTACTTAAATCAGTCCAGTAGTTTTTGAGAAAATCTCAACCTTATTGAGGCCACCTGTATACTTATCTCTGTCTTCGTGTGGACTGATACGGGCTGATGATGATGATGAGGTACTATAAACTGATGAGCATGCATGAAGAGAGCGATGAATGTGGAGGAAGCGAAGGTGCCAAGATCGCATCAGATGGAATTCCATCGTCTTTGCTAACCCCATGGAGAACAAACGTAAGTGCATTATAGTTATAGGTGCATTTGTCGGTAAATTAAAATTTCCCTATTAATGGCACTCGTGGAATTAGCTGCAGATACAATAGTCTCTATGTGAGACTAAAATAACAATGTTCAATTGGAAACCAGATATTAAACTTAGATCTGAGAAGATAGTTAGATGTGATATTCTATCAAAAGCCATCTGTAAACAAAAATCAAAATACAACACTCTTTTTGGAAGAAGATTGATATTTTCTCAAGAACTACTGGACCGATTGTAAAAATTCTTTTACTAGTAGATAGCTTAGAGTACACATTATATAAATATAAAGATTTACCAAAAAAACTGCCAAGTGTGAGTCGGCTGACGGACTCGCGCACCGAAGGTTCCGTGCAACGCAAGTTAACCCAGTAATTTTGCTCTAACAAAAAGATAAATTAGATTTAGAGACCAACTTATCTTTGCCATTACCAAAAAAAATATGTCCATACATCGACATACTCCTGATTAGTTGATAATCTGCAAATATAAGTTTGTAATAACAATAAAACAGATAGACAGACAGACAGACGGACGGATACTAAAAATCTATAAAGCGTAACTCTAAAAATCTGTCAAGTACTTTTTGAGAAAATCTCATCCTTAAGAACTCTCCTACTAACTCGGTGTTAGACAGACTTTATATATACTTCATAACGCCTCAAAACCTCACAGAAATAAAACACAGGCCATAGTTATCTAAATACCCTATCCATTCAATTTCTAAGCTAGTAAACGCAAGCAAGTTTCAAGTTAACAGCTAGAATAGTTTAAATTCAGCGGATACAAGACAATAATAGCTGGAACTGCATTCAAAGCAAATCCTAAGCGATTCCCGCCGACATGCAATCTCATTCCGTTCTCGCTTACATAAACATGTAATATTGCATTGTAACTAAGGAAAATAGAGTCACAGTTGAAGGTTCCGATTGTGAAAAATACGGGCGCATTCTGTGTCAGGAAACGCGGCGGTTAGCTGATACCATACCATACTGTGTTTGTTATTTAAGTTAATAATTAATTATAATTTATAATGTTCATATTTATGATTTATGATTAATGAATTCTGATGTGATTCGTTGGCAGAGAACCATCTTGCAGAGTGAGGAGAGAGGCGAAACGTCTGAATCTCTCTTCTGGGTTCGCTCTTACAACTGTCACATAAGATTCTTTGAGTGTCAAAATTGTATGAAATGAAGAATTACGATTTGATTCTATTAATATTTAAACGGATAATGGTCATAAGATGGAGCTCAGACTCAATTCTCGTGTTAAGTGAAGTGAAGACAACTTATTGATGATTAAGGAATACAGAATTTATCATTATCCATGCTCGGTGAACAAATTAGAACATGATTAAAAATTTCTTGCCTTGGGCAGGACTTGAACCTTGTCATTCCGTGACACGCTCTTACCAACTGAGCCACCACAGGCCACGCCACGCCTACCGAAAATCTTCATCATATTATACATACTTAAAGGGTATGTTACGCAACTCCATCTATCGGACAATAGTAATGCTTAAATAGTGATGATAATAGTAGTGATTAAAGAATTACCTAAAATGTGGTTTACATGATTTGATATCATTGGTCCAGAAACTCCAGAATCCATTATATTCTACAAATTGAGCGATCATAACAGCAAAAGTAGACCGTATGTTTTCAGGTTACGTGTTACCAGCTCTACATTATTGTTCGTGGCAGTTTTTCGATAAAACCAACAAAGTATTTTAAAACTATTTTCCTTTCTGCATTCCTTGCCGAGCTCCCAATGTGATTCGTAGAAAGATAATTTAAATTCACTGCTGAATTCAATTCTAGATACTGTTTTCCATAGACTTTGTTTGAAATTGTTGTTATTTTCACTAGTGTTGGTTATTAGAAAATTTAATAATATTTTTTCAGTTTAGTTCGAACCTTAAAAGGCCAGAAACTCAAAACTTGGCAAAACAAGAGGTCTAAATTAAGATAAGATAAAGATAAAAAATTCTTTATTGCAAAAATAAAATAAAATAAAAAAGTATTACACAAAAGAAATTGGCTAATACAGTTAGTATTGCAATTGGCGGTCTTATCGCTCAAAGCAAATTATGAGTTACAAGCCTTGGACATGTAAAAATATCATTTATTTCCCAATTTACTAGTGCTTTTGTTAAATTTAATATTTATATCTAAACTTGTATTTGATCAGATTAGCTATTACTGCGTCCCCTTTAGGTCAAGTACATCAAATAAAATACTTTGAACTTTGCACCATTCTTCTTGGGTACGTCTCAGACAGATATATTGCTTAAGGACTGAAATAATCCGATTTTACCAATGACGTACTGTCTACTGTACAGTCGAAGACAGAGATAAGTATACAGGGGGCCTCAACAAGGTTGAGATTTTCTCAAAAACTACTGGACCGAATTTAATAATTATTTTACAGTTACATAGTTTTAACTTTTATCTTTCAAACAGTGAAAAAATTTCTGCAATAGGTCAAGTAGTTTTTGAGAAAATCTCAACCTTAAAAACTCTCTTGTACACCTTTCTCTGTGTTCCACCGTACCATTCACATTACCCAAAATATGTAACAAAATACTTTCTGTACTTACAAACGTTACAATCCACATCTACAAATATTTACTAAAGCTTGCGCATACTCCGTATGGGACTGTTTAAACGCATTAAAATTCATTGGTTGCGTCCACAAAATGAGCGAGAGTAGTTAAGTAACGGCAACGGTACAATTACACCTCAAAGCTAGCAGGTGCTACCGCTGCGGGCTTGTAGAGACTAAGTTATAGGAATACGGCAGGGAAAAATAGCTTAGACAAAATGCTAATAGCTAGCTTTAAGTTGATGTCTTCTCGCTACTTATAGCGTTATTGAGAGAAACCGAACTTGAATAAAGGAGGGCAAACTAAAACAAAACATGATTTAATCAGCAGCCTGATTAATGAAGCAGGTCAATAATATATCAGACTATGTATGAAATCAGTCTTCGCCTGCGCGGTACAGGGATGCGGGGGTAGGACGACAACGGGGACCGAGAGAGGTGCGGGGGCGGGCGCGCGAACAGAAATGTATTGTAACAGAAATGCGCCTGCCGCCCGCACCTCTCTCGGTCCCCGTTGTCGTCATACCCCCGCGTCCCTGTACCGCGCAGGCGAAGACTGATTTAGACGGTCATACTATAACATAAAGTAGAACCTAGGTAGCCTCGTACACTGTACTACACCAAATGAACTTTACTAAATCTTCTCATGATTAAAGCAGAATATTACTAAGGCTACTATATTAGCACGTAGGTAACTAAAATACAACCAGCCAGGGCAGCCATGTACCAATGAGTTATCCTCGGCTTTTCGACTGAAAAACTTACGTACATTTACCGAATGCTCTTAAAAACGGTGAAGGAAAACATCGTGATGAAACCTGCATGCCGTAGAAGAAGAAAAAATCTAAGGTATGTGAAATCCGCCAATCCGCACTGGGCCCGTGGTGGATCATGGCCCCAGCTCCCTCTATGTAAGGGAAGGTCTGTGCCCGAGCAGTTGGGCAATATAAAAGGCTTACTACTCGCTAAATGAGTTTCTCGATGATTGACATTGCATTCACCCTGTAAAATTTACACATTAGATATTGTTAGTATTGTGACGATACCATAGGTATATTACTAATTTATATATTTTTAATTTAATAATTTAATTGACTAATGAGTTGTGACATTAATGATAATATTGTACAATGTAATTTTCTATTTGACGATGTATATCTAGTACTACAATAAATGAATATGAATAGACTGATGATGATTACTAAGGCTACTAAATTAGCACGTAGGTAACTAAAATACAATATTTCAAAAACAGACTATAGCAATACATGACTGAAGTACAACATGAGTAAATCAGAAAATTGGTTCACCAGCCAGAACTATACCAATACACCTAATAGAAGAAAGCAAACACCATGAACCTACAACAAAACTTTGAAAACAGGACTAGCCGAATATTAAGCTATTCATACTTAACAACCCACATTCTTATCCACATAAGCAGGAAAAGTTGTAGTTATAAAATATCAAAGTTAAATTTCTTTATTGCAAGTACAGGTCGCGTCATGTAAAAAGAAGCTGCGCATTAGGCGATTTATCGATCTATTTGGTTGTATGAGGTGCGGGCGTCGAAGGGCGGGTCACACACTCCATGCTTGCCGTTGCGCTATTGGTTCGTCAGTCGACCTTTGCTTTACCCATGCGCAAACACACCCCGTCCCTTTCTTCCAGCGTTATTTTTACATAACGCGGCCTGTAAGCACGTTGAGTACATTTTGCACGTCAATATATTTTTTGAATTTACATTTACACCACTTTGCAAGGACAAGGTGCCAACGCTGAGGAGAAAATACAATTATTACTTAATAACTATACAGGTACGTAACTATTACTATTGTTAGTAAGTTTATCCCTCCGGCGATATTCGAGATAATGGCGAATGCACCGAAAACTTTGCAATTAAACTAGGAATGACGCCTAGAAATGTATTTCGCTTTCTCTTCCTATCTGCACCAAATTGCATACCGTCCGATTCTGCATCCATTAGTCGAATGCACAGTATTGTTCATGGAAATAACAAGTTTGCATTGAAACAGCCCTCATTGTTCGGAGTACATATGAAAAATGGCGATTAATCAGGGAACTGGGGAAGAGCGTCCATTTGTGTGGGAATGCGAAATGAGAGATGAAAATTGTAATGTTAGTAGAGTGTAGAGCAGTAATGTGAATGTCGTTCTAGTCGGGAATCGTGGGCGCAAATCAGGTTGAATTTAAGGCTTCGTATGCGCGTATTTACAGTTTTTCTACGAAGGCTACGACATTAACTACTGACATTAAAGGTCTGAATAAAATATATATCAATCTTGGGGTGTCAATTTAGAGACTGATGAATACCGATACACGATTGGACAAACTTCGCTCGATAGAAAAAAATCGCAAACATATTCCATGTCTTTTAAAATGAAATTATATCTAAACCGAAATAGTTATTTATACAAAATGTAGGGTACTATAAATACGAGAGCTTGTTTTAAAAAAATCTGATTTTTGTTGGCGTATTTTTATTTCCCTGCTAAAATTCATCCAAAATTAATAAAAATACAAATATGGAGTCACTGTGCCGTGCTCTTCGCTCCGCCGCTGTGGGATATCTTCTATCTCGCGCTCGAGTTTGACAGCTCGCCGCCCCTTAAGCGCTTGTGTGTGGTTTTGATGGGTAATTGTTGATTAATGTCGAATATGGCAAAGGTCGAACATGCCTATTATGTGCTGTTGAGATGAGACGTGTTATCTAAGTGTCCTCTTGGTAATTTTGGATAAATGTAGCACCTAGGCCTTAACAGAGCTCTTACCATGAAGTCTTAGAGCAGGATTACTTCAATAATAGTTTGTTATTTCGTACCATGACGTCCTTAATAAGCTTACTTTAAGGTCGACATGGTACGAAATAACAAAGTATTATTGACGTAACCCTGCTATAAGACTTCATGGTAAGGCCCCAGGACTAAAGGAGGAACTAGATTTTCGCTACGGTTTTGTATGCATAAATGTCTAAAAGACTGATAGATTCGCGTATTTTGATAATAATAATATATTTACATGTTGGGGAAGATTCATTGTTGTTGATATTATATTAATTATAATATTTACACCTTATTGAGGCCACCTGTATACTTATCTCTGTGTTCGACTGTACCTCGAAATTGCGCCCGCTCCACAACTAGTGATGGTCTTTCTCTTTTAAGGATTATAATACATTTCATAAGGTTTGAATCGATTTTCTCGTATTCCAGGAGGCGAGCAACGAAGGGATATGGTTTCTTGTGCGATGATTGTTTATTGAATTGAGGACTGTTTATTTTGATAAGCTGGAATTATAAGGCTTCAACATTATAATCAATTCGTATCAGTTCACTCCTAGCCCCTGTCAAGACCTCTCCTATCCCCTGTCAAGACCACTCCTAGTCCCTGTCAAGACCACTCCTAGCCCCTGTCAACGCCACTTCTGGTTCTTTACATCCAGTCAGCAATCATACGCAGATCATTCCTCCGTCTGGTCGTCATTAAGGTATATTTTGAGTTAAATAAAACAGGATCAGAAAATAGAAACTATATCGGTGCCAACCTCTAATCTAACCTTCCGGACCAATCAGAGTGCTAAGCCGGAAACCGGACGTCCGGTCAGGCATCTGACTAGAATCCGGCATGTCTGCATGAATATTCGGGGCGTGCCGGTGGGCACATTTGCACAACCGTTTATTTTGTGTATAATCCACATCACATCACAGCTAACTTTAAAAATCAACACAACCTCATTCATAGTAGGTACGTAATGTAATTACAAAGTAACAATAACGACAACATTGTGACAGGTGTAGTTATTTATTTATTTTATTAATGGACTCGACAGTTCGTCATTTGCCAATGTCATGTTACAGAAAGTTCAATATATTCAATAGACTTCTATCTTCCTCCAGAGGAGTCGCAGTGGCGTCTTCACCCTGGGTAGCCGCGTATTCATGTCTTCATCCAGAGGAGACGCCGTAGCGTCATCACTCTGTACGAATCAGCTCGACAGTCACGTGCACTCCCGAGCTTGTATCGGGAACTCTTTATAAAAGCTTGAAACTTCAGATCTTGCATAAATAATCCAATAACTTCACCGTACTGTCATTCGTGAACATTTTCTGATTAATTTAACGTGATATTAAACACAAAATAGTCCCTGTAGACATTAAAAGAAACCGTCGTTTCCCGCCATTTTCAAGAGAACCACAGGTGTAGTTGTGAATAAGTCAACCAAGATTTTAGTGCCTCGTGTACAAAACGGTAATAGACAGAGGCTAGAGCTATACAAAAATAAGATTAATTTAAGGGGAGAGATATATCATTAAGAACTTATAGAAAACCGATACCGGTATAATTATGGGAATAATGAGATCCAATTGCCTAAGAATCATCACGTCTCCTCTGCGTAAATCATATCTGCTTTGATGGCTAACATGCTTTAGCGATCTGTATCATCAACGCATGGGAAATAACACGATTGATTTCGTTTTCAAAGATAATTTACATGCAATTAATGTTCCTTTAATCTTCCAGTTTGTTGGAAATTAATTAGATTAAGAGTAATTCCCAACTTTACTGCGTCTATAAATAACTTCATGAATATTTACTTAGTATCGTTAAATACTTTAGTTTTTGAATTTAAAGTTACATTTGATATAATAATTGATAATGAAGAAAATGTATACAGGTGAAATAAAAGAAATAAAAATTACTAACATACTTAATAATGTTAATATTTATTATGTATGTCTTGACTATGTGGCAAATAAATGATCTTTTATTTTATTTATTTATTTACAAATCATTTTTCCTTGGAGTTGTATGCTATTTATACTTTAATGAACGACTTACTCTCAGATAGATAGACCGCCTCCATTTTTTGTTTTCCAGTCCATCATCATGAATGTCATCTTCTGAGCGTTTGCCACGACGTATTCTTTTAGCCTGATTCCCGTGGTTTTCTGGTCCAGATTGAACTTGCGATCTTTTAAATTTTATTTATTTTTATTTTAATTAGGAAAACATACTGGCGTAGCAGACGTGGCCCGCAAAGCAGCCACATTAAAGTGGACCGATGGGCCCGGACTGTCACAGAATGGGTGCCATCGGACGGTCGCCGGCGTCGGGGCAGACCTCGGCGTAGGTGAAGAGACGATATCGTTAGATACAGGGATGGGTGGCTGGAAGAGGCTCAGGACAGGGATGGATGGAAGAGGAGGGGGGAGACCTTTGCCCAGCAGTGGGACAATTCATGGGTTTACAAAAAAAAAATTAGGAAAACATATAGCTAAAACAACACATATAGATTAAACAACTAAGCAATACAGAAGCCAGTGAAGTTTTCACAACTAACTTTAACCAATCGAGTTAAAAACATAAAGTCGCTTCGCTTGATAAATTAAAGCTATCAATTGTGCTTTTGATTGCAGAATATGTCCACCTGATGATCATTATGATTTAATGTCATGATCCAACAATGCTTCTTTCCATTTGAGGTTTTTACGAAGTAATAAGATAGTAGGATCAACTTCTGTCATACTTTCCGGGAATTGTAGTACGGTGGAGCACAGAGAAATGTGTACAAGAGAGTTTTTAAGGTTGAGATTATCTCAAAAACTACTTGAACTATTGCAAAAATTATTTCACTGTTTGATAGATAAAAGTTAAAACTATGTAACTGTAAAATAATTATTAAATTCGGTCCAGTAGTTTTTGAGAAAATTTCAACCTTATTGAGGCCCTCTGTATACTTATCTCTGTCTTCGACTGTACGACTGGTGTTTACTGCTCTCTAAAACTAAAATCCAATTCGGTTCGTTTAATCAGCGAGTAACTTACTGGTCAGAGTCAACACCGCTATCCAAAACTCAACTGCAGCTTAAACTACCTCTAAAAGCGAAACCGCTACAATTTCGGGTTCAATCAGATCAAATCAAACGAATCCCGTCTTGTGAATACAGGCTGTGGACACAGTGTTAATCTAGGCAGCAACATGAATATTCAGATGCATACAGTTGCAGATCGGCTAGGATCGTGGACTTAGTTTGAAGATGTACTTGGAATTGCAGATACGGCAACGAAATATTGAGATTTTGACTGTAAAATGACTTTAGATCAGATCGAGAGGTTCTATTAGAAACATTTACGATGCCACTGGATATAAATTTAATAATAGAACATGATGAAAAATTCTTGATTTTCGGTGGGCGTGGCGTAGCCTGTAGTGGCTCAGTTGCTAAGAGCGTGTCACGGAATGACAAGTTCGCAGGCTCAAGACTTGCCCATGACAAGAATTTTTTCAGCATGTTCTAATTTATTCACCGAACATGGATAATGCGTTTCAAATTCTGAATTTAATAATAATAATAATTCTTTATTTTCTCACAACAAAGTTACACTTACATGGTTAGTACCTACTTCAATAAAAACAATTCTTTGTGTGAGACTGGTGCCAGAACTAGGATTTTACCTGTATTTCATGACACCAGGGTTAAAATGTTATGGTATTTGATCATTGAGTGGCTCTTAATCCAGTGGAAAACAATCGTACTGGTTAAGCAACGTTGGGCGAAGTCAGTGCCTACCGGGATGGGTGACCGTTAGTTTCATCTGAGCCGGTTTCCGGTTACTGTCGTTTGGCAGAGACCTAGGCGGGCTGATAAGCCTGACACACACAGGCGCGATCTGCACGGCCAATTGAAACGCATGCCCCGACCCATTTTCTCCTGTTAATGTTCAGTAGGTAGCGCATTGCGGCCTAGGCCTCAAATCGCTACCTACTGGACGTTAAAATGCCCAGAATGCGTGCAGGTCGCGGCTGTATGTGGAACGCTTAACTCTGATAATTTGGTCACTAAAAAGAGAGATAACATTAAATCATTAAAATAATCAAAGGTTCCGAATTACTTACCGTCTGAGAAAGTGGCATTTTTGTTAAAAGTACAAATTCAAAATTTCTTTATTTACTAAAATTATTACAGCTCTAGTAGGTAAGTTTACGGTTGGACTCTGCACTAGGTGGAACATGTATCGCGGTAGCCCTCAGCACAAGTTACTTATCACTAGTAAAATGCGAAGAGTTATAGGATGGGCCCAAAAATATCATGACGTTCAAACGACGTGTACAAATACAAGTTCTGGCCAAACCAAAGCTTCTCTACTATTTCTTACATCCTTGTGGAGACATGAATTCACATTACGCATCCTATTGTTGACCGACCGTATGTAACACAATATGCGGTTCGATGCCGCACTGGTTAAAGGTCTAGTGAGTACTGGAGTAATTGAAGGAAATTGAACGATCTATGTCCTCTCCGTTTCATGTTACTTAATTTACCGACTCAGCGACCCTGGCCTGCAAAACGAGAAGACACCAGTCATACCGATCATGCATCAACTCCCGCCATATAATGTACCAGCATTCAGGACAGGGGTCTAATTGCGTAAATAACTGACAGTGACAGGAACCCGTAACCCACTAACAGTAACCCATTACCATTACAATACTCCATTACTGGCTTTCAATAGTACCTAACATAAAAATTCTTGTCATAGCAACCGAGAAATGGATTATAGAAATGGGAATAGGCTTGCTTTCACTGTCAGTTACACAATAGGGGCTGATCCCCCTTGTTCCATCTAATTTTGAAACCCATATTCTTGATTTGTGGACTCTAAGGAAGTTCGTATTGGTGGTGATAGTAGCGGTACATCATACGTTATCTTATCCTGATTGGGTGCCAATGTGGCGGCACATCGACCCATTGGGATCTTTTGTGCCCTTTCATTTATGCTCCTTCCTCCTCCCTAAAGATATAACTCAATAGGTTCGCTATGCAGCTCATGGGAAGGAGCCTGTAGTCTGGTTTCGGATAGACCGACCGCAGGAGACTCATTCGCTTCCGAGCCAGTAAGTCACATTCACATGTTTCATGGACTCCGTTTTGTCACCACAGGCTCTGCAGGTTGGAGATTCAGTACATAGTTACCTGGGTTACTTCTGTCGAATAGTAAATGTATCGATTAATATCTAGTGATCCGGTTTCAAATTAAGCGAATCGTAATTAATAGCACACGTATATTAATCTTCAGGGGCCTTACCATGAAGTCTTATTGCAGGATTACTTCAATAATACTTTGTTATTTCGTACCATGACGTCCTTAATAAGCTTACTTTAAGGTCGTCATGGTACAAAACCACAAAGTATTATTGAAGTAATCCTGCTATAAGACTTCATGATAAGCCCTCAGCAACAGCATATAACATTATGTAACTCTTCTGAGGTTGTATCTGTAGGCGACGACTGTCTTTTACCATCTTGTTTTACCATATTACAAAATTAGAAAATTACAACTGATCCTCTTTAAATTCCATAGATGTCGAATGATCAAAAACATTGGAAAGAAGACGTAGCGCCCAATGATCTAGTTCCTTTTAGGGTACGAACGACAGCAGGTTAATGGTGACACTTTCAGTACGATTTCAACTCTTATACGACGTAGATAATAAGAACGATCCAAAGTCAAAAGTGACTTGATATGCTTTAGGCTGTAGGTACATAGATACCGTCGGCGTCGTGTCTGTGACATATTTCACTGGTCACTTACCATACCTGACTGTAAAACTGAAATAGCATTCGCTAACCACAGCTGTGTCCAACAGTACATCTAAAGCCACAAACCAGTATTATCAAGTTAATACCGGCAAGGATCCGCAAACCGGTAAATACTAAGGGGCCTCGTAAAAATGATATACCGCCTCGCATTACGTGGGCACAGCATATGTGACCAACACTGCATTGCGTATTGTTTTTGTGTTAGGGGTTTCTGGACATATGCAAAGGAGTTTTTAGTTGCTGAAAACGTTTCATAATAATAATGAATGTATTCTGTAGTTAGTAGCATAGTAATGATTAAGTGGAATTTTAACTTGCACATAAAAGCATCCCAGCAAAAATATCAGCCATTTACCAATGAGCTACTTACATTATATAAACGAAAACATCGTGAGGAATTATATTTGCCCAAGAATACAAATATCTTCGGTATGTGTAATCCACCAATACGCGCTAGTCTCGACTGGTGAAGCATAGCCCTAGCTCGCTAGTTTTAAGGAAAGATCTCTGCCCCAACAGTGGTAATTGTCATTCCGTGACAAGGTCGCAGGTTCAAGTACTGCCCACGGCAAGAATTTTCTCATCATGTTCTAATTTGTTCACCGAGCATGGATAATGCGTAATACAAATTCTGAGTGGATACATCCCAATAGAAGTCGCAAGCGTGGGCTGCTGATAGTATAAGCACTCTTCTTCTCATCGGGTTACTAACCAAACCTAATTGTCAGAAGAATTGATATCAGGAATGTCTCGGCTCCGATGTGAAATATAAAAACTTGGGATTAGGCTGCATAGAGAACCCATGGGTAATTGGTAAAGAAAACGGACACAAGCCTTCCTAAATCAGGAGACATGCAGCAGTGGAGTCAGCCGGCAACCCTGTTGCACTACTTCGGTGGTTGAGTTGACATCGCAGTTGAAACGAACGGAATTCCCACCTTCTTAGAGTCGTCCAGAGACTCTAACCACCAGAATAAGAGCCCATGGAGACATTATATGTCCAGCAGTAAGCTTTCAGGTGGTTTAGAGTCTACATGAATTTATTTACATTGAACGATAGAGTATTATTAGTATTCGAAAAATAAAATATCATGGTAACCTTGATATCATACGGATCATGACGTAAAGAACTATTTAAATATTTTGACTATTTGTACAGGTGCTATTTTATAACAAAACATATTATCGATCGGTATATTATATTACGTACCTACCTAATAAAATTGTTAATTATTACCACTCCTTAGCTTATACTCTAACTATAATATTTAATCAGATGTGTTTCTTTTTTAAATAGCAGCTAGACACACGTCATTACTATAGTTAATAATCTAGTTGTATATTACAGGACTAGATAATACCGTACCATTGTGCATTGGCGTAAGTTCCTAAGCTATCATCACCTTCTTCTTTTGCCTTGTGGATAGTTCCTTCAAGAGTCAGTTGTAGAAGATTGTACTATTCATTTATCACTATATTATGGTCAAGATGTTTTTGTGAAGCTGAAGTTTCCGTGTTTTATAAGCTTGTTGTTCTTCTTATATTTCTTCTCCTATTATGAGGATTGTGTTAGCGAGCTTCTTCCTGGTGGAAGGCGTTCATCATTTTAGGATTCTGGACGTGTAACTTGACTCAATCGGTTCGGTAAATCCTGGGAACTCATGACCACCACCAAGAGGAGAAAAGTGGGCTATCTCGCACTCATGCTGAGACACGAGCGGTACAAACTCTTCCAACTCATAATGATTGGCAAGATTGAAGGGAAGAGGCGGGTTGGCAGAAGGAAGAAATCGTGTCTCCGCAATATAAGGGAGTGGACAGCGAAAGCCAGCGTCGAAGAGTTTGTCCGACTGTCTCAAGAGGGAGATATGCGGAGCTGACGGCCAGCCTTCAGCCTCTCGGAGAGGCACTGCAAGAAGAAGAACCTCTAGGGATTTCTGTAATCTCCACTCCTGGTGGTCTGGTGATGCTATTCTATACGCATCACCAATGTATTTGCCTTTCCTTTCTTTTGTATTCGTTTTTATCAAATCGGTTTATCATGATTAGTTTCTGAAAATTAATTTTAGATATGGGTTTAAGTTTCATACGATATTAATTAACTTTTAGGGGATAATGGATCCATCTCCGTTGTACTGATTCGCTACCGGATATGTTATTTAATTATCATTAATTAGTTTCACCTGAACTGAAGCCGTAAATGGGATATTGGAAACTCTTTTATTGATTCAAATGTGGTTGGTTACATGCCTAAATATACATTCATACAATGAAATGTTACACATTAAAATATGTTTTTGGATGTTTTTGCGTGAAAACTTTACTCCTGTTAATCATGGTTAAAAAGTAGACAAAAGTCTAGTATTTCGTGATTAAATCCTGTATAGGACGTACTACACTCTTATATCAACCTGTTTAGAGCTTTGCGTGCGAGGAATCGATAAGGATCTCCTCTTGGTGACCAGCCAGCGTCATCAGCTCATACCAAGTAAGATTCCCTCCTATCTGACCTAGCTTTAAGTGCGGTACTTGCTCTCTGCTGTGGGTTCGCAGGATTACAACGTCTCCTAAGCTTCCAGGTGAAACGAGGACCAGCTCGATATGCTCCTTAAATGGCCTGATATCGTACCGCTAGTGCGTTTACCGTACGTGGTTTTCTATCGTCCGTTCTTCTGAAAGACAGACCGATGCATATATGTATTAATTAATAATTTATCGCGAGAGCACTCAACGTTATTACGCTAGAAGTGGAATTGCAATTTTCCCCAAAACTAATATCGTTTGCGGCCGCATTTGTATTTAACTTTAATCTTGATTGCAATTGCTAAAACAAATTTTAGCGACTTTAAAACTAGCTTATGATCGCGGCTTCGCTCGCTTGAAAGTTTTAAAAAACAGTTGTTTTTGGTAATAACATTATGTCACTCTAGACCCAGGAACTATCGTATATTTTGATATTTTTATCCGACAGCGCAAGAAGGAGGGTTCTGTTTTTCGAGTGTATGTATGTATAATTATAGTGTAGTGTTATAATTTATAATCCTGCACGGACGAAGTCGCGGGCAGCAGCTAATAATATAATAATTGAGATCACAACAATAAACTCTTATAGTTTTTAAAATTTAAATAACACTGTTATTACATTATAAATAAACATACTCCAATCACGAAAGCATTCAAGTTGAATGCTATAACGCGGCCATAACAGTTTGAGCGCTGCAGGTACGCTTCGAGAGCAATAAAACAGGTGGAATCCTCGTTTCCACGCCACCAATATTGTTATTGCGGCTCAAATGTTGCGAAAAAATAAAACTACGTGTGCCGAGTTTGCGGTTGACAGCTATAGTACTATCTTTGCTCTACTTCGGAGCGGATATTAATCTGTGAATGAATAAAATATGGGATCTATATTTCTCGTCACCAAAATTTATATTTGTCATCAAGTTGTATCACCTAATAAATCGATCTATCGACACGAAATATTTTCGTTCTCAGATAAACAAAAAGTGTTGCCAGGTATGAATTATCAAATTAATGTTAATATTATGTGTAAAATAAGAGATGGATTACCAATAAAATTATAGTGCTTACCACAAAACTAATTAAATTGGCGATAGCTTAAATGATACCCATAAAATATACTTAGCTCTGGAGATATTTTATTGTACACAGAAAAATCAGGGTTGCAAAAGCAAAATTCACTCTTCAGTTGGTTTCTTTGCTGAATCGATGTTAGCAATAAATCGCACTTAAAAATTAATCATATGTCTAACTTAAAGTTTAATGAAATGTGAGTGAACGTAACAAAATACGGTTTAAAGGAAATGAGATTAAACTAGGTTTATGGGTAACAGCTTACGACGTTATGCAGGAAGACAATGGTGGCCGCTCCTGGCACACGATTTTAACTTTATAGTTGAAGTGCTTTAGGACGAAATTAGAATTAGAATAAATTGAAAATGATGTTATGTAGTAAATATCAAAATATGCGACTGCACATAGATTGCGGTCCGGACATATTCCATCAAAATCTTTTGCATTCTTAATGCGCAAAGTTGAATCTCCTAACTGCGAAGATTGTGGGACCAAGGATGACTTACAACATATTGTGATGGAATGTGTCCGGTACGCGACTAAAAGAGAACATAATATTATTAATAGTTTAGGTTTATGCAAATTAGATGTAGGTATATTCCACGGCAATTTAGCTGAGCCAACTTCATGCCCAGCTAAAATGCTGTTCTTGATATTTTATAAAATTTAAGTAGATAGGTTAATTTAGAATAGGTACGATGGGATTGGCATCGTCACTTTATGTGTACAAATATCCCTAAATAATTATAGACTAAAAAAAATATATGCGATAGTTCCTGGGTTCGATGTCTGGAGTGATTACTTATTTATTTATGGACCGACTGTCCAGTTTAGAGTGATGTAGGTAATATTATTACAAAACAAGCAAGAAATATTTCAAAAAACCCGACCTATGTCACTCTTACAATCAAGACGAATCTAACGACAATCATATGTTAAAATCCATCAAGCCGTTTAGGCTGCAGGGCGTGACAAATAATTAGACATACATACAATACATACACTCGATAAACATAACCATCCTTCTTGCACAATCGGGTAAAAAATACATTTCATCAGTCTTTACAAAGGAATTTAATTTCCACATTATTATTTGACCGTCTATTCTAGAGTTAGCTATAAAATTCACAGAACACTACAATTTTTTTATATTTCAGTCCAATTTTTGTGACGCCCACTGTGTCATTCTCATAAATGTTAAAAATTTAAAACAAAAACTGGTGAACATATGCCCGGCACCCGCTCACTGTGCAACAATGTGCATCTCTCACACGCTACGTTGGCCGCTGACATGTAATTTAAGTTTTTGCATTGCACTGTGCACTATGTGTAACAAATATGGAAGTTTCCAAGCTAGAAGCTAGTGATACAAGAAGTTTTATTGTTTCTCTCCTGAGTCCTGTCCTGGAGAGCGAGCATCAACGATTTTTATTAAGGCTTCGTATGCGCGTATTTTCAGTTTTTCTACGAAGGCTACGGCATTAACTACTTATTAAAATTAAACGTCTGAAAAAAATACATAGCAATCTTGGGGTGTCTATTTGGAGACTGATGAATACACGATTGGATAAACTTCGCTCTATAGAAATAAATCGCAAACATTCCCCTTCCATGTCTTTTAAAATGAAAATTATATTTAAACCGAAATAGTTATTCATACAAAATAGGAGGGTACTATAAATACGAGAGCTAGTTTTAAAAAATCTGATTTTTGTTAGCGTATTTTTATTTTCCTGCCAAAATTCATAAAAATACGAATATCGAGGCACTGCGCCGTGCTCTACACTCCGCCGCTGCGGGGCATCTTGTGTCTCACTCTTGCTTTTGACAACCATATAGCGCCTTAAGTAAATTAAACAATTTGGAGAAAAATAAAACATAATATTTACAATAAATTCAACTATCAAATAAATTATAAATTTGATGAGCATCGTTACTGTGCTTTTGAGTTTTCACTGCAATTTGACCTATGGTCATTTCTATGGTCATGTGACTTGTGACGTAATTACTTCAATTTTGTTTGCAGTTTGATTTACTAAAAAACCTTACCAATTCAATATTTATCATGAGTACAACCCCCAGTTTCAATTTGTCGAATGAATTCAAGGACACCCTGTATTCTGATTTCCAATAGCCTTAATGCACTTTAAATATAACTATACGTAACCGTAAAGGTAAGCCTTTGTTTCTGTATACAAATAGATTTAAACATTTCATAAGAGCTCGCCTACAAAACAGTGACAATACAAAGTGGCTTCTCGACGGAACTCTCTGAGCCACTACTATTTGTTTGAGTCGTTAGGCCACGTCAAAGGCCTACGGGCGGCCTGAATAACTTTGACAAATAGGTTTGGTCACTAAACCACACGAGAAAAGAAGAATTACCGTAATAGCAATTGGCTTATAAAATTATTGCACAAATAAACTCAAGTGATTGCTGAAGTCACATTTATATTCCAATTATTAAAAAGATATTAATGGGCAAAGTCGTGATTTATCCGTTTTAACAATACGAATTTAGTATGGAGTTTGTAAATTAGCAAGTAACTAGGTAACTTCTAGTTCTCGCAAAGTTTAGTGTGTAGAAGAAAAATCCAAACAAAATCAAATCTATAAATTATTTATAGGTATGCTAATTACTCATTGAAGGTGTATATATTTTTATTAAGAATCAAAAAGTCCTAGCTTTTGATATTGGAAAATCGGCCATTAATATGCAGTTACTTACTCAATGAATATAGTCATATTCCCTTACATCCTGTGAAGATACTGCAAATTACGACTCTCCGTAGTTGCTTCAAATGAACACAGACTATATGCCACTTCGTTCACTTTGTTCTCACGAGTAATTCGTTCCCAATTATTTTAGCACCCATGGTAGGAGCTTACGGTATGGCGTCCCTATGGGACCGACATAGTTTTCGGTAAAGTGGCTCGTTGGTGTCTCATTCCGGCCACTTTTGTATGCAATTGTGTCCACCAAGTAGTCTATTCTTTACCTCAAACTGTGACAACAATATGGTAAATAGACAGATGCATTTTAGAATTAAAACTATAGTCAGTTTAAATTGTACAGAAAACCCAGATAAAACTCAGTTTTATTAGTATATAGCACTGAATAAATAATATATATCAATGGTATTTAGACTGTAATATCTCACTCACTCTTTATTCATACAACAACAATAAAAATTAAAAATAACTATTATAACATTAACCTAAAATAAAAATATATAAACTAAACTAAAAACTATATGTACAAAATAGGTCGGTTGAACTATCTGAATGGCTTGCATTACAGATAGTTCAACCGATCCCCGTTGTCCGGCAACGTGCCCAAAATGCTGGCGGCATTTATAATAATGTAGTAACTATATTATGTAGTAAGTATATTGTGTAGAATTACTAGAACCTTTTAAATTATTCACCAAGGTTCATAAACGTGATTTAAAGTTACGCTACCGTTTACGCCCTGTCCCTTTCTATCTCAACCTTTTTTAACGAAGTGTGAAAGGGATAGCAACACGATTTAAAGGAATTGAGGTTTAAATAGGTTTATGAATAACATCACATATTGGTAAATAAGTGAAAAAAGTGAACTAAACCAAGATACTGTCATTATAGTTTATTATAGTAACATTACGTATTAAATTTGCAATAAGAACCTACGAAGTTTTCCTTGTTTAAATTCACTTTGCTAGAGTTTTTAAATAGGCATAGCCTAAAAACTATACTTAAGTTTAAGTTGCCAGAAAGTGTCTCGAGGGTCAGAGAGGAAACTTATAATTTTTATTATAAAGCTTATTACAGAATAGAATACAATTACAGAATGCTTTCAAAAACGGGGAAGAATACTTCGTGAGAAAATCTGATTGCGTGAGGAGGAAGGAGCAATCACATGCGTAATAATTACGTAATTAATTTTGTATTGTATTCGTTTCGCATAGCGCATAATATGCAAGAAAATATCAAAACCAATGCAGATTGATGAATAATCATTAATCAATAAAAAATCATCAATAAAATCTAAATGATAAATGGAGAAAAATTTTCATCACGACCGGGATTCGAACCCGGGACGTCGCGATTCCGTGGCACGCTCTATTCCAACAGAGCCATCGTGATTCGTATCCAGATCGTGAATTTTGTCTCCATATTCTCGTCTGAGGGACGGTAGCGACATCTATCCAGTCTATCAATCTGCATTGGCCTCGCGTGGTGTATCATGACTTCTCCCTCGATGTAAGGGATATCTAAGGAGTCATTCTATTTTGTATTAAGACTCAGTTAAAATGGGATCCTTTAGGAAACCTAGTTCCCTCTTAAATTTTAAACCTTTTTGCCATTGAAGTGTCGCAGCATGATATCGCGTGTGCGGCACAAAGGGCCGGGATCCGGTAATGACGCAGGGTAATGACACGGGGCAACAATAGGGGCGAGCACGTGTTGTGGTGATGACGCGAGGTCAATGAACTTAGCTGTAAGTACGGTGGAACACAGAGAAAGGTGTACAGGAGAGTTTTTAATGTTGAGATTTTCTCAAAAACTACTTGACCTATTGCAAAAATTCTTTCACTGTTTCATAGATAAAAGTTAAAACTATGTAACTGTATAAGAATTGTTACAATCGGTACAGTAGTTTGTGAGAAAATTTCAACCTTATTGATACTTACAACATACGGAGTGTCCGGTACATGGACCGACAAAATTTTCTGATGGATTAGTAGGGTCATTTATAAAGTTTTAACCATGACCATTTGTCCATGTATTAGGTACGAGATAGGTACGATTTTTTTAAAGTTAGTACTTACCCGAGAAACTTAGAACAAATGGTCGTATGGGTTAAAACCTTGCAAATGACCCACTAATCATCCAAAAAGAACATCAATAATAAATAGTTTAACACGGTAATTCCCGTTTTATCTAAAAGTATACAAACCGTGAAAGTTTAAAAAGTGATATCCAAAAAGAAATTTAAAAAAAATATCCACCAGAAATTTTTGTCGGTCCATGCGCCGAACACCCTGTATATTATTATATACCTGATCTGACTTTGTTGTGTACTCTCATACATCAAAAAAAGAAGTTTTTTTTTATGTTGAAGTTGAATGAAAATTGAAGCAATAGAAAAACAAAATGAGCGAAAAATTATCATATATATTAAAGAAACATTCATTATTTAAAAAACTAAATTAAAATATTTTTAAAAAATTTACTTACTTATAGGAAGAGTACCCAAGACACTGGCAGCGTTACCTCGCTGGATCGCAATGCTAATCCGTTGAACGAGGTAGCTGCCAGCTCTTGGGTCACCAGTAGCATCTAGTACTAGTTGGCTTATATCGTTATACAGCGACCAGGCACCGGGACCCCACGGGCCGAGGGTCTCGACACCAAAAGCAACAAAGTTGTAAAGGGTGTCGAGACCCCTGTATTTTAGAGCTTTACTCTTCTCGGCCGCCGCGCCAGCCTTTCTGGTAGTGCCCCGTATGTGGGACGGAGCCAGCGTGTCTGAAATATATTATATTATATATTACTTTTCATTTGTAGATAACATAACACTGCATGTTAAACATTTGATAACTCGTACATCTCGTAACGTGTGAACATCACCATAACGTATACAAAGTAGCATTTAGAGCCAGAACACAATAAATCTTGAACAGCTGATATTGAAAATATTGAATTCCAAATCATAAAGTCGACTTCGCTCCGTGATGTAAAGTTGATAGAATTGTAATAATGTTACGTGAGATGTAGAAGTTACATTTATTAGATTGATTAGATTGTTTTTAAAACGGTGAATAGACTATATTATTTAGTTTATTAGTGGACTCGATAAATCGCTATTTGCCAAAGTCATGTTAAAGAGATGATGATGTCATAATTTGTTGGCATTGCATCGTCGTAGATCGTCATGGACTTTTTAGATTTAAAACTATAGTGAGCCATTACTACAAATTATTATATATAAACGGATATCACTCACTTAAATTGTTGAAGTCGGCAATTAGACCGACAGTTTCGACCGATTTCGACGGTCTTTTTCGCGTCGCCATTTACTTTTCTTCCCGCACTGAAAAAAAAACCTCACCTTGAACAAGACCGGCGAAATCGGTCGAAACTGTCGGTCTAATTGCCGACTTCAACAATATAAGTGAGTGATATCCGTTTATATATAATAATTGTCATGGACGTAGATCGCAGGCCTCAGATCGTACTACTGGACATTAAAATGACCAAAAATGGGGCGGGGCACGCGTTTCAACTGATCGCAGGACGCAAGCCGCGGCTAGGTCGCGGCTGTGTACGGAGGGCATTCATTATGTACCTGTCATATACATTACGAAAATTGAAGCCTAATATTCGTCTAAGTATTGAGTTAATTTGAGTTATACAGGATGTAACGTAAAGGGTATATGAAGCCGAAGGGATAGTGTTCAGTATCGGTAACTGAACAACTTTTGTTTTACGACTTTTCGATTTTCGCGAATTTATACTTTTTGCTTAATCGATCGATGTCTCATACAAATCGAGCTGATCGATTTGTATGAGACATTAATTTATTTTTATTTTTTAATCGAAAAGTCGTAGAACAAAAGTTGTTCAGTTACCGATACTGAACACCCTCCCTTCGGCTTCATATACCCTGTACACCCTGTAGAGTGGTACCTACTTTTATCCCGAAAAGTTACTAAGGAAGGACTAATGGTTGAAACAAACCGTAAATAAAAAACCCTTTATGAAATTTTTGGCAATCGCCGTCAGCAAATATAACTGAATGTTGAATTATGTTGTTTAACACAACATCGCGAAAACGTTTTCATGAAAATTTGGGAACACCAGCGTCAGGGCTGTGTAACGCTCGACCCCCCGAGCCCCACTAATTTTGAAAATTTAAATTAAATAAATAAATACATATATAAAATATGTATTTAAAATATATAAAACCCCATTTGACCTGACTGTCATGGCTGTGATCGTCAGGCGGACCCATACGTTGTGATTTAAATGTAGTAACCCTGTTGATTCTTTAATAGAGGTATGAGTGGACTCGATCCTAACTTGGACATAAGATAACACCTTAAGCGTTATGAAAGAAGCTGCCCTACTTTCAAGAAACCATTAATGCGGCTTACCAACGCACCAATGTATTCCTTGACCGAGCGGTACAGCCTTTTCGCTATATTCGCTGTACCGAGTGGACTTTCCGATCCTCCTGAAGCGGGAGTTTTCTTTTGGCCTTTTGGCCGGGGATTGACTGAAATACCGGGAAGAGAACAATAGCAAGGGCATATAAAAATGCCAACTTGTCTAATTGATCCGCTATCACCGAATGTCAGTCTCAACCCATACTACGTCTGGTATTGTAACCAACTAAACTCCGCGATGCCACCATAGACCAATAATACCAGGGGTCGTGAGTCCCCAGTATAGTTGGTCTAATAAGGCTCATATTGGCACTTTTCTCACTGCTGTGTGTGTATCCCTATCTGTGTATAGTGTAGGGAAAATTTGCGAGCTGCGTGTAGAGTATAGAGATAGTCCCAGAATACCGCATTCCCTAGACTATCTCCTGTTCACATTATTAGCATCAGTTAGCAACGATACCATGGAGTTACAAACGGGCAGGCTGTGGACCCGCTGGTTAAATAACTCTATGTCCAAACTAACTTCCACCGATAATGCTTCGAAAGCGTGTATGAGATGGAGTGCCAATATGTAGAGAAATAATATTTACTTAGGTAATTTTACAACGCCAACTGTATAGATTTTAACCAACACCGACAACAACTTCTCACTTAGAGGAATATTTAACGTTAAAGAAAGAGATTATTACTGATATTAAAAATAATGAAATAATGTAATAGACGACTCGAATACCAAAGCTATTTGTTGACTTAGTTTTTTATAGCAGGTATTTATTGCAAAAGACGTTATGAAAGGCAAAGCCTTATTATTAGATGACTTGATTATGATAAGCGCATGTAAGCGCTAAGGACTCTAGGTTCTGGTTTACAAAGGGGGTTCCGCTGAGAGAAACCAGTAAAGAACTCAGCAGCCTACTGCAAAGCCTGCCTAGCCTACATAAACCTAATCTGCCTCCTCAGATGGAGAATAATGTTGAAACCAATCGCATTCCTCAGATGGAACATAAACCAATATTGAATAATATAGACAAGCATAGGAGACTATGACTTACAACCGTCCCACTTAAATCCCAATAAGCCGATCCGATTCCAATATGATTATATTTCAACCTTCAACCGATCCATAAACCATATGACTATTTTACAACTACCAATAAGATTCACCGTCAACATTCTTATTAGCAAGATTCGAATGAGAATCCGTAGTGTTCCCATCTCACCACCAGATGGCTCCACATGTCTTATTAGCTAAAACCGACGTAATTTACTTTTGTAAGGTAAATTTTATTCTAACGATTTGCGAAAGGTGCGTGCCCGACAAATAATTATTGAAATAGTAAATCAGTAGAACGTAGATTAATAGGCAATGTGATTGAACACATCCCATAATCAATTAAGGTGGAGAAGATTATATGTAATTGTATCTAATATTAATAAATGAGTATGTATATGGTAACATTCGACATTACAATTAATGGTGACAAATACAACTCTAAGATTTAAATGCCGAATAACGAGACGCGACTACCTGACACTGCGAGTGTCGACCCGCACTTAATGCGCCAAACGAACGAATGTTAGACAAAAAAGCCCACGCTTTACAAACGCTCGAGCGTGCCATAAAAACGATGGCCGCGTGCATTTCTTTAGAAATAGCAACGCAAATATTGAAATGAAATAGAATGACGCATATAACTAAAATTGATGACGAAATGCTGAAAGAAAATTAGATTAACTTAAGATCTAGAATGAACACTGACTTTCCAACACCAACATCATCCAACCCAATTTGCTAAATGGCAACCAAATAGGTATATCTGCTTGAGTCCCATAATCTAGGTTCTAGACCTTACTTACTTACTCACAGAAATCTAGCCTATACATACTTATTTCACTTACTGGCTCAAATCTAAACTTTGCTTATTCAACAATTTATATAAATATCAGAGTTCGAATCTGATCCAACCCAATTTGCTAAATGGCATCAAAATAGGTATATCTGCTTGATACCCATAATCTAGGTTCTAGACCTTACTTACTCACAGAAATCTAGACTTTACTTACTTACTCACAGAAATCTAGCCTATACATACTTATTTCACTTACTAGCTCAAAGCTAAACTTTACTTATTCAACAATTTGTATAAATATCAGAGTTCGAATCTGACCCAACCCAATTTGCTAAATGGCCACAAGATAGGTATATCTGCTTGAGACCCATAATCTAGGTTCTAAACCTTACTTACTTACTCACAGAATTCTAGACTTTACTTACTTACTCACTCACAGAAATCTAGCCTATACATACTTATTTCACTTACTAGCTGAAATATAAACTCTACCTATTCAACAATTTATATAAATATCAGAGTTCGAATCTGACCTGAATAGTTGAACCTTTGTTTACCTAAACGCTAACTGGATAGGGTCGATATTAAGACCTCATTGCTAATTTCGTTAACTATTTCCCTAATGCAGATGAATACTTACATACATAAACCAACAATAAAACAAAGTCTAAACCTATCGGTTTTATAGCCTTGTTGCTTAGCAAAGACAAGCCAACCCACATCATAATTTAGTATAGACAAAGACGGTAGTGGCAATACGCCCATCCTCAGATCCGGTTCAGTAGTTTAGAGATAAAGAAAATACTATAAAGTCAATAATTAAACACTAACTATATGGGCTCGGATCAATAGTTTCGAATCTAAATTACACTTACGAATACATACATAATCTCATAGTAATGCCACACCCCTAACATGTCACTAGACCTTACCTACTGTGTGAGCGTCTATACTAAGCGAGCGCACACGTGCGCATACGCAACCGTACTTCCTAATTTTGCAAATAACTAAGTGTTCATAATGATTAACTATTGACAAGTTCTTAATATCTGATACATAATGAAAATAATTACATAAATAAAATTAACTTTACTGCCCTGGTTTACTGCAAACTCCAACCGCTGCTGTCTCGTCTCTGCTTGGCCCAGCTCTTCGTATCGGCGGATGCGAACGCGTTATCAAAGACCTAGACTACCTACTATAAACAAAATACTCTACTCTAATACCTATACCACGCTAGGAGCTTCGATTCTATTATACTCTCGTACCAGCGTGATGTCAGTTTGGCGGCCAAACCCTGAATGTCCTTCTACAGCTCACCCTCAGCCCCCGCGATCCCCTCGGCTAGGTTTTTTTTCCATAAGTTTAAAACTGAGATATTTTGTTTTTTTGTACTAACGCCTAGAAACATCCACTTGTGCAATATTACCGAGAACCGAAGGACACTTGAGACAAAAGGCGCAGATGTGGCACGTTTACACCCCGCTTTCAACCAATTCTAAGATAACAAATGAGCGAGACATAAATACGAATTCTTTAAGTTTTGAAAGTAATAAAATACAATGTACGGTGGGAGAACACAAATTCTGTCCAACATTATTTTATGGAATTATTCAGACAGGTGCCGACCTTACATGAAAACATAACCCTTCTTTAGTTGCATGATCGGGTAAGAATTAAATAAATATTTTGGGAGGGGGTCGTTCCGTTACATTCACCCCCTAAATTCTTATGAATTGGAACGCAGAGTAATGAATGAGAATTTACTATCCAAGGAACAAGACGTGAACAAAATATTTATTTAGCTAATTCCTTTTAAGTCTAGACAATTGCTTTCTTGTCAAACGCGTTTGACTCTCATCCCTATTGCCTCTATATCTTATAAGATAACCCTCACCGATTATCGCTCACTCCCGTAAATCTTATAACCTTTATTGAGGCATCCTCATGGCAAGGACATCTTGACTAACCTAAGTAACTTACGCACCCCCAAGACACTACTACCACCCAAAACTCTACATTACACGGTGAAAACCGACGAACCGCATAACTGTATATTGGGAATTATCTACCTAGAAGAAGTACTTCCAGACTACCAACTTTAAATACGTACCAACAACGTCATCTCATGTCCAAGGAGGGGAACCCACTCATTTTGAAACCTCTATATCTTTATCACGGACCAATTGTAGGCATTTCTGCCTATTTTAAGAAGTATACCCAGGTTAATTACAATCCTGGTCACGGCAAAACAATTGTAACGCTCTTCCCCCCGAGCCCCACTAATTTTGAAAATTTAAATTAAATAAATAAATACATATATAAAATATGTATTTAAAATATATAAAACCCCATTTGACCTGACTGTCGTGGCTGTGATCGTCAGGCGGACCCATACGTTGTGATTTAAATGTAGTAACCCTGTTGATTCTTTAATAGAGGTATGAGTGGACTCGATCCTAACTTGGACATAAGATAACACCTTAAGCGTTATGAAAGAAGCTGCCCTACTTTCAAGAAACCATTAATGCGGCTTACCAACGCACCAATGTATTCCTTGACCGAGCGGTACAGCCTTTTCGCTATATTCGCTGTACCGAGTGGACTTTCCGATCCTCCTGAAGCGGGAGTTTTCTTTTGGCCTTTTGGCCGGGGATTGACTGAAATACCGGGAAGAGAACAATAGCAAGGGCATATAAAAATGCCAACTTGTCTAATTGATCCGCTATCACCGAATGTCAGTCTCAACCCATACTACGTCTGGTATTGTAACCAACTAAACTCCGCGATGCCACCATAGACCAATAATACCAGGGGTCGTGAGTCCCCAGTATAGTTGGTCTAATAAGGCTCATATTGGCACTTTTCTCACTGCTGTGTGTGTATCCCTATCTGTGTATAGTGTAGGGAAAATTTGCGAGCTGCGTGTAGAGTATAGAGATAGTCCCAGAATACCGCATTCCCTAGACTATCTCCTGTTCACATTATTAGCATCAGTTAGCAACGATACCATGGAGTTACAAACGGGCAGGCTGTGGACCCGCTGGTTAAATAACTCTATGTCCAAACTAACTTCCACCGATAATGCTTCGAAAGCGTGTATGAGATGGAGTGCCAATATGTAGAGAAATAATATTTACTTAGGTAATTTTACAACGCCAACTGTATAGATTTTAACCAACACCGACAACAACTTCTCACTTAGAGGAATATTTAACGTTAAAGAAAGAGATTATTACTGATATTAAAAATAATGAAATAATGTAATAGACGACTCGAATACCAAAGCTATTTGTTGACTTAGTTTTTTATAGCAGGTATTTATTGCAAAAGACGTTATGAAAGGCAAAGCCTTATTATTAGATGACTTGATTATGATAAGCGCATGTAAGCGCTAAGGACTCTAGGTTCTGGTTTACAAAGGGGGTTCCGCTGAGAGAAACCAGTAAAGAACTCAGCAGCCTACTGCAAAGCCTGCCTAGCCTACATAAACCTAATCTGCCTCCTCAGATGGAGAATAATGTTGAAACCAATCGCATTCCTCAGATGGAACATAAACCAATATTGAATAATATAGACAAGCATAGGAGACTATGACTTACAACCGTCCCACTTAAATCCCAATAAGCCGATCCGATTCCAATATGATTATATTTCAACCTTCAACCGATCCATAAACCATATGACTATTTTACAACTACCAATAAGATTCACCGTCAACATTCTTATTAGCAAGATTCGAATGAGAATCCGTAGTGTTCCCATCTCACCACCAGATGGCTCCACATGTCTTATTAGCTAAAACCGACGTAATTTACTTTTGTAAGGTAAATTTTATTCTAACGATTTGCGAAAGGTGCGTGCCCGACAAATAATTATTGAAATAGTAAATCAGTAGAACGTAGATTAATAGGCAATGTGATTGAACACATCCCATAATCAATTAAGGTGGAGAAGATTATATGTAATTGTATCTAATATTAATAAATGAGTATGTATATGGTAACATTCGACATTACAATTAATGGTGACAAATACAACTCTAAGATTTAAATGCCGAATAACGAGACGCGACTACCTGACACTGCGAGTGTCGACCCGCACTTAATGCGCCAAACGAACGAATGTTAGACAAAAAAGCCCACGCTTTACAAACGCTCGAGCGTGCCATAAAAACGATGGCCGCGTGCATTTCTTTAGAAATAGCAACGCAAATATTGAAATGAAATAGAATGACGCATATAACTAAAATTGATGACGAAATGCTGAAAGAAAATTAGATTAACTTAAGATCTAGAATGAACACTGACTTTCCAACACCAACATCATCCAACCCAATTTGCTAAATGGCAACCAAATAGGTATATCTGCTTGAGTCCCATAATCTAGGTTCTAGACCTTACTTACTTACTCACAGAAATCTAGCCTATACATACTTATTTCACTTACTGGCTCAAATCTAAACTTTGCTTATTCAACAATTTATATAAATATCAGAGTTCGAATCTGATCCAACCCAATTTGCTAAATGGCATCAAAATAGGTATATCTGCTTGATACCCATAATCTAGGTTCTAGACCTTACTTACTCACAGAAATCTAGACTTTACTTACTTACTCACAGAAATCTAGCCTATACATACTTATTTCACTTACTAGCTCAAAGCTAAACTTTACTTATTCAACAATTTGTATAAATATCAGAGTTCGAATCTGACCCAACCCAATTTGCTAAATGGCCACAAGATAGGTATATCTGCTTGAGACCCATAATCTAGGTTCTAAACCTTACTTACTTACTCACAGAATTCTAGACTTTACTTACTTACTCACTCACAGAAATCTAGCCTATACATACTTATTTCACTTACTAGCTGAAATATAAACTCTACCTATTCAACAATTTATATAAATATCAGAGTTCGAATCTGACCTGAATAGTTGAACCTTTGTTTACCTAAACGCTAACTGGATAGGGTCGATATTAAGACCTCATTGCTAATTTCGTTAACTATTTCCCTAATGCAGATGAATACTTACATACATAAACCAACAATAAAACAAAGTCTAAACCTATCGGTTTTATAGCCTTGTTGCTTAGCAAAGACAAGCCAACCCACATCATAATTTAGTATAGACAAAGACGGTAGTGGCAATACGCCCATCCTCAGATCCGGTTCAGTAGTTTAGAGATAAAGAAAATACTATAAAGTCAATAATTAAACACTAACTATATGGGCTCGGATCAATAGTTTCGAATCTAAATTACACTTACGAATACATACATAATCTCATAGTAATGCCACACCCCTAACATGTCACTAGACCTTACCTACTGTGTGAGCGTCTATACTAAGCGAGCGCACACGTGCGCATACGCAACCGTACTTCCTAATTTTGCAAATAACTAAGTGTTCATAATGATTAACTATTGACAAGTTCTTAATATCTGATACATAATGAAAATAATTACATAAATAAAATTAACTTTACTGCCCTGGTTTACTGCAAACTCCAACCGCTGCTGTCTCGTCTCTGCTTGGCCCAGCTCTTCGTATCGGCGGATGCGAACGCGTTATCAAAGACCTAGACTACCTACTATAAACAAAATACTCTACTCTAATACCTATACCACGCTAGGAGCTTCGATTCTATTATACTCTCGTACCAGCGTGATGTCAGTTTGGCGGCCAAACCCTGAATGTCCTTCTACAGCTCACCCTCAGCCCCCGCGATCCCCTCGGCTAGGTTTTTTTTCCATAAGTTTAAAACTGAGATATTTTGTTTTTTTGTACTAACGCCTAGAAACATCCACTTGTGCAATATTACCGAGAACCGAAGGACACTTGAGACAAAAGGCGCAGATGTGGCACGTTTACACCCCGCTTTCAACCAATTCTAAGATAACAAATGAGCGAGACATAAATACGAATTCTTTAAGTTTTGAAAGTAATAAAATACAATGTACGGTGGGAGAACACAAATTCTGTCCAACATTATTTTATGGAATTATTCAGACAGGTGCCGACCTTACATGAAAACATAACCCTTCTTTAGTTGCATGATCGGGTAAGAATTAAATAAATATTTTGGGAGGGGGTCGTTCCGTTACAGCTGCCAAAAGTTCCAATTTCATAAAATAATACTCAATGTGTCGTGGATAATGAGACTACCTTTTCCGATTCAACCACCCGGGTTGTCCACCTGGATGGTTAGATTAAAAAAAGATACTAGCCGACCACGTGTGAATCGTAATTCTTCAATACCTACAAAATAATAAGTTTTCATAACATAATAAATGTATACCGTAAAACAGGGCTACTTGAACATCCGGGGTTACATGAACACATGCGTAACGTGTTCTAACCTGTCTCACAAAAGTGCGATGCAGTGGTGTATATGTTTACTTGTGACTTATTTTTGTTTTGATAGAAAGTCAATGTTTAAAAATGGTGCGCACGTATCAAAAGACTCCAGGGTCCAAGCCCTACATGAATTACAAAGTGGAAGACATGGAAAAAGCTATGGACGCAGTTCGAGGGGGGATGTCAAAGAAAAAGGCTGTAGAAACATTCAAAGTGAATTTATATTATATTAATTATTTTATTATTGCAGTTGTTTAATAAAATTGTGTAAAGTTTAATAATAAAAATTGATTTTTTTATTTATTTTCTCGTGTGGTTTAGTGACCAAACCTATTTGTCAAAGTTATTCAGGCCGCCCGTAATAGGCCTAAAAATAAAAATTGATGACTCCATTATTTAATTATTTTATATATTTGTTTGTTTAATATTTATAAACGTCTAAAGAAAGGATGACAGGAGAGGCCAAGAGCCATATTAAAAAGGTTGTATTTTGTACAGTAATAATAGAATACAGAACAGCTACTAAGAGTTTAGTATGATCTAGGTCTCACAGACAGCTGGGATGCTGTCAATAAATAATTAAATAATAAATATAATATTCATTCAAAATCGTCTCTGAATTTCGGCCTAAGAGATGTCATTGGACTAACTCTAGATATGATTACCAAATTATAATCAATTTAGAGAAGATTAGGTTAAAATTAAATTACTCATTAGTCTGTACTTAGACTAGATCGTAATATGTCACATGGACGCTCAGACCACTTACCCCAATGGACATGAAGACGGTACAAATTTGCAAGCGAAAAATTATGTCAACGATGAGCGCATAGAGACGAAGCCAAAGGGACAGGGGAGCCGTATTAAAGAGATGCGTCCATGTCGATAATATCTCTAGGTTACACATGTCGCGAAGAAATTTTGCGCTCATGTGCGGGCAGACACGGGTGCCCCCCTGTTACAGGTCTATGGGCTAAGTGGTCTGTGCATGGATGTTTGTAATAAACAGAAAAGAAAAATCCCTAACCTATTTGTAAATTTTTTCAAATTGGAACCTCTGACAACCCTATTTAGATTCATCACAAATGTTATTACAAATGTTAATGCTATAGCATGATTCGTTTTAATTTTAAGTGAGTCCGTATGTATGTATTGTTTTAATTACCATAAATGTAAAATTTCCATATAACTTCTGTACTCATTTGGTTGTAATTTTGATGCAAAGCTGCAGCAATCTCATTGATGTTTGTGATTAATTAATAAAGTACATGGTCATACTTATACCTACCTATGTGTTAATTTATAACAGAGTGTAATATAAATTATGTCATACATAGAAGTATGATTTTATTAAATGAATGTCAGTCGAAGACAGAGATAAGTATACAGGGGGCCTCAATAAGGTCGAGATTTTCTCAAAAACTACTGGACCGAATTTAATAATCTTTTACAGTTACATAGTTTTAACTTTTATCTATCTAGCAGTGAAAGAATTCTTGCAATTGGTCAAGTAGTTTTTGAGAAAATCTCAACCTTAAAAACTCTCCTATACACCTTTCTCTGTGTTCCACCGTACGAATACGAGCTAGATAAGATATACTGAAGAGAAATCTGAAAACCAATTTTTGAAATCTCGATCCCGTCTCTTTGTAGAAAAACGGCCTTTAGTTTCTAGTTTGAAAGTATGGCGTTACTTGCGTATGACGCGGGCCATAAATAAATAATGTACTGTTGTCCCTTTCTCACCACACTTCTATTAAATGCCTTATATCTTAGTTAATAATAATAAAATATTTTAAAAGATGCGCTGCTGAAATTTTTAGGTACTTTTTCTCCTCTGCGTTTTTGCCACCTTTTCCTTGCAAAGTTCTGTAAATATACGAAGTCAAATACCATATTGTAGCACAGATTCGTAAGTGTGTATATTATTCATAAGATCTTAAATAATATAAGTAATCTTGATGTGCTATCGTTTGCACTGGGATCCCAAACCCAAATATAGCCGGGAGTTGAGCAAAGTTCATTGGATCGTTATAATATGCGCCGCGCTCCATTTACACAGTTTCGCTTGATTGCACTATGATCTTTACAAACGTGCCCTTCGCTATCCGCCTCCATCTTAATATAGGGCACAAAAGCGTTACCTTGTGGTGCTCCATTGGCTTATAAAATAATGTATTGATCAACCATCAAGGGGCTAATTCAGTTGCTTTGAAAAATGATACAATTGAAGCAACGTTAGACGTGGTCTGTATCTGGATGATGACCGCTAGTGAATAAATAAATTTAGAAGAATTCTTGATTCATATTAATTAGATAAAACGGGAATTACCGTGTTAAACATTGATGTCTCGATAATTCGACAGCATTGCAGCCATCATTGTCACGACACGAGTAGACTGAAGTCGGTGAGTGTTGAACGTCACAAGGGTGACACAAAACGATCTAAGTACCCTCTTTCATGTTCGCTGACTGCGTTGAGAAAAGTTGTTGATGTAGGTACCCACTTTTGCAAAAAATGCCGTTTTATCTAATTAATATGTATACAAACCGTGTAAGTTTAAAAAGTGATAATTTCTTATAAATTCATCATTTTATGATTTATAGCAAGTAAAGCACATTGTGTACAATGTGTCACGTCAACATTTTTTTAATTTACATTTACACCACTTTGCAAGGAAAAGGTACCAACGCCGAAGAGAGATAGTTGAGATTGACTTGATTGTCTGAGCTTGGAACACAGTGGATTCGTGAAATGTTGTAATAATATATAATATATCACTCAAGAGATACCAAAATGCCGAAAATCCTTGCAGATCACACTTTTCCGCTGCCCCTAGTAATTTATACCATACGTAAATCTATGGGACTCGTGACAATTAAAGACCTTGATAGATTGTAATCAATTCGCTCTGGTATTTAGGAATTGTAGTTAGTATTTTACGCTTCGACCTGTGGTTTCCTAACTTCCGTTTCTAATGCAGGGGTGCCATTGATTTATGTTAATTAATTTCTTAGTTGGCAAACGGCTACACCCGTAGCAGGCAGAGATTGACTTTCATCTGCTGCGGTCCTAGTACACCATTCTTGCTTCGTCCACATATTAAAGTATTATGAATACTTCATAATCCATCGCATCATCATATCTAATCATATCTTCACATTTTCAAAATTTTTAGTATGACCGTAATATTTTGTGTATCTTATGAAAGTTGTGTATTAATGTAATATTGGGGGAAATTTTGCATGCCAAACATTTGGCGAAATATGTACGTACAATGTTTATAACTGCCATTTTTTATACCGTGTTTCGAGCAAATAAACTCATTTCATTTCACTTGGCTATTCGTATTTGCATATTTGTCATAATTGTCATGTGTGGTTGGTATTCTTGGCAAAATGTTCGTCTTATTTGTATGTATACGTCAAGTATTTGACAAATTTATTTTATTTATTTATTTATTGTTTATTAGAAATAAATTTGTCAAATACTTGACGTACATACAAAAAAGACGGATATTTTGTCAAGAATACCACCCACACATGACAATTATGACAAATACGCAAATACGAATAGCCAAGTGAAATTAAATGAGTTTATTTGCACAAAATACGACAAACATTCAATAGCGAATACGAATAGCCAAGCGAAGTGCCGCCATACCGTTAATGGATAACAGACTTGATAGTTTACGAGTATGCATAAAGATAAATTCACTTTTACTGATATCTGTTGTTCCGCTGCACTTACTGCATAATTGGTTGTGAAATGTGCATGTAACAGTATCATAACAAACGCCGTTACGTTTGTACAATCGACACCATTTACTCGAAACAATAAGACGATAACAACTGGTACGGTCGAAGACAAAGAAAGGTGTACAGGAGAGTTTTTAAGGTTGAGATTTTCGCAAAAACTACTTGACATATTGCAAAAATTCTTTCACTGTTTGATATATAAAAGTTAAAACTATGTAACTGTAAAAGAATTGTTAAATTCGGTCCAGTAGTTTTTGAGAAAATCTCAACCTTATTGAGGCCCCCTGTATACTTATCTCTGTATTCGACTGTATATCACCATTATTAACATCCCGAGGTGTGCCCGTGTTGGATGTGCTATTGACTGTACTTGCTATTGGGCAGGTTCCATCTTTTAAATAAATTGTCATCACAATTTAATTTATTTTTACAGATTAACCCATTATGAATACCAAGCAACGAGGCCAAGAACTGATAAATCTAGTAAGCGACCCCCCAACCAGACGGACGAATGATCCATGGAAGGTGGCAGAGACTGAATATAAAAAACTGAAACTCATGTTGAGAGGCCTACGTCCATCAATGGACTGATACGGGATGATAATGACGTAGTAACAGCTATCAGTGAACTTAATTCTTTTTTCGAAGCTTTTGACCTAACACTGACAATTATTAAAACATACATTTTCTTAAACAACAAGCAATAGCATTCACCAAGTTACTACTAAAACCTACTACGTTACAAAGTGAATTGTTAAGGACATTAACACTACGAAACCCCACTTACTTTCAGACCGTCAACCCAGCGCTCCATTAGTTGACTAGCATTCGTTAATGCTGCACCTCGATAAAGAACACATAAAACTACATTACAATAATGTTACGCGAGTGAATAAAGTGAAGGTGTCAAACAATTTTTAGTATTTAAACAAAAATGGCAAACGTGTGGTCTCCTGCTAACATTGCTCCAATTTGCCAAGAACAATTAGCTCCTTTAACATCATGTTCCCAAACTGGATACATGTTCTTAGCATTAGTTACCCAATTATTCGGGAGATCTTCGGAGAAACAATCGTATAGGACTGAATTTGATACGCCATTTGGACAATTTTCCAGTGAAAGTGATTATGGATCTTTAACTTCACAACCGATCGAAACCAGCATCCTAGGACCAACTCAGATTACTCTCGGACCTACCGCTTTTAAAACTACTGCTGGAATAGAGACAGCCACTCCTGGTTTGGGACCAGTGTTGCCCACATCGTTGAACCATCAAACCGAAACCCACAGACCAAAAAGCTATTCCGACTCATTTTTCTCGAAACCAGATTTCAATTTCGAATTTGAACATTACAAGAATCCGTTCTCGAATTTCGAATCCTCTCGTCCAGTTTTCGATTTCAACTACGAAACTCCGAAAAGTTATTTCGACTTTGATACGGCGGATTCGAAGAAAGTTTCGGTCAAAGTAGCGAAGAATAAGGATGGGAAGAGTCGAAGGAAGAGACAAACGGAAGAGCAATTCGATTTTATCATCGTTGGAGCTGGCTCAGCTGGCTGTGTCATCGCTAATCGCCTGTCTGAGGTGAAAAAGTGGAAGGTAAGTTGCAGTTAGAAGAATAAAACCAACATCCAGAATTTAAAGCACGACCTACTTCTTCATTTTACTTTTTTTTTTTAATTAGGGATATCCAATATGATCATCTTATAAATTAATTTGTAGGTACCCAAATTATAACCCCTTTTACAGAACCTGGGTGTATTTTTTTAGACATATTTATATATGCCTCTGGACCTATGAGCAGAAGAAATCCTAGTTTGGGTAATGCGTGTAAGACACCTGTACTGAATTATTTATTGAAGTAATTGAATTCAAATGTTAATTAAATGTAATTTTCCTGATATAGAAGACATGAAATCAAATATCTTTATTCTAAAGTATTTGATTATTCGTACAAGTTGGGTCTTGATATGAAACTATGTAAGTCCCTATAGTATTCTCCATGTTCAACCACCAATTTCTATGCCAATAAAAACCCAGGAACTTGCATGTGAAAAATCAGCTCTCAATTCATTATTATCTGTGTATGTGAGAAAATTGTATAACTTACCTAAGCACCTATTATCTGGTTCGTGAGAACAGCTATAAGTAACCAGGTTTTACTGGCTGTGTTGTTTTTACAGTATTACGTTATAGCTATGTTTGATCCAGGAAATTAAGTGTACTGAAGAAGAATTAACTTGATTTTTTTGAAAGTTCCGAAAATTGATTTACACCTACCCAGATTTTGGGGAAAAAATGGTGTTAAAAGAAAGTTAGATAGATTCAGAATCGTATATTTTTGCATTAAATGATATGAACTTGAATCTGCTGATTTTAAACGAGAAATCTCAAAATCATAGGAACCTTTTCTAGATCAAATACCTAATTTTGTATACCTACTCGTACCTGTCAATTGTAATACAATGGATGCACGAAGGGCATAACGAAATATTTGTAATATCTAACCTATTTAAGTATTTACGTAAATTACAGCAAAAAAATCGGGCCAAGGGCTATCAATCTAGATGATGAATTTCTTAATATCTGTGAACAGGTCGATGAATCGAAGGTCACGACATTGGCCCTTAAGTCTTAATGCTGTTGCAGTGGTTTGTGACGACACAGAAAGCTTTATAGCAATACACGCCCATGCCCCTGTCTTGACTTTACTATTTTTAAATTCCATTATCAGTTGGTTGCCTGGAAGAAATCGCTTTTAGAGATAAGGCCGCCAAAATTGTACATGCTGTTTTGTATTTCTGTATTGTAATTGTTTGTGTCTTTTATGTACAATAAAGTGTATTTGAATTGAATTGAATTGACTCTTGAGCGAACCGTAACAGGCTGTTCAGCGCTCACTCACAATTCCCATTGCCCGTTCTCCTTCACGAATCAAAAGGAGAAAAGTTTTTGTGTATGTGCTGGCGAGGGTGTACGAGGGTGTGTGTTTGTGTGTGTGAGAGAGAGAGCGACGAGGGAGTATGTGTTTTTTTTGTTCCTTTTGTCCTTCACGAAGAAGAAAAGATTTTTTCCGGCGCCCAGGGGAACCTTCTCGCTATTTAACCGTTCATGTCGTATCTCTAATTTATTTATATTCCGGAATATAATTCATGTCGTATCTCTAATTTATTTATATTATTTATTTTCCGGAATATGTGTACTAGCTGTAGTTCGCGAGACTTGCCTATCCCCTCCAGGATATTCTTGTCTTCGTTCATCAATCGAATCTTGAGCATACGACGGTAGCATCATATTTCGGACGCCTCTGACATTTCCTTCCTTAAGCTTCACATCCATATATTATGACTATCTGATGTAGCACCGAAGGAATCTTAGATAGAGTTTCAGGTGGACAGTGCGATAGCAACTTATATTGAGCGGCTTTCCTCAGTCCTGCTAAGCACGACATTGAGAAATTGATCTGGTCTGATTACATAAGGGTAGATTAACCTTCGCACAAAAACGGTTTGGTGCAGTAATTAATCGACGATTAACTTTCTGACCCTGGTTTAGGAAGTGAGGATTAATGATAATGGTGGTCTTATCAGTTTTTGTGCGTTTGGAAATATTTCTCAATGTTTTATGGATATTGGGCATTCATTGATTAGAATTTGTAGTCCAGTTGCTTTGAAGACTTCAGTGTACGGGTGCGGTGGTCATCTTAGATAGGTAACCCCTAATAAGGACCATCTTCAACTGGACCCATTCGTGCTTCGAGGCGCATGTTAAGCAGTCGGTCCCGGTTGTTAGTTGTCGTTCCGTAGCAATCGTTATGCTATCTCATGGATCTACGAACGAATTGTATACTTACCTCTGACAATAGATTTAGTTGGTCGTTATGACTGAGATTCGGAGATATCTTAAGTATATGAAAGCCAGTTGTAAGAGCGAACTCACACTGGCACTCAAAATTGTCTAAGGCCGATAGTCCTAGGCCCCTATTAATAGTCTGAACTCTAACCCGCCTGTGTAGAATTGGATTACAGGGGGTACCGATCACAATAATAAATAATAAAGGATTTTTCGATATCACAACATTAATATATTTTCATTGACAATCAAACTTGACTACGTCAACTTGTTTCTAAAATAGAACATCCTCTATAACGGAATTGATGATTAACATTTTGAAGCAACAAAATTAAAAACTTTAAAACTATGAACATAAAATCATATAAAAATGGAGCCCCTACTACAACAACATCGTTGAATAAAACGGTTAGGCACCCCAACTACTTTGTCACATCGAGTGACTAATGTTGGTTTCTTTTGTTTCGATTCTTCAGTTCCTGTCATCACGGTATCGTTAACATGCAATGTATTGCCCTTATCCTTTCTCCTTTGAAAAAGAGCGGCCTCATATTTAGTATTACAACGTTGCCTGAGATCGGCTCTTAACTTTGATACATACTCAAAATCATTATCACGATCGTTACTATCACTGTGATCTAGATCTGGTGCAACGGATTGTATCTTACCGTTCGTAGGATCCTTTATCCCAATATTTTCCATACTCCGTAAATCTGCAATATCAACATTCAAACAACAAGATACCGACGTGATGTCGACGTTAGACGTGCCACCAATTTGTCTTCCCTGTAGTGTCCACCCTAACTTGGTTCTAATTGCTACCAATCCATTATCAAAGCATACGAACTCATTGGTCATCAAAAGTCCTGAAATATCAGCACCAATCAACATTCCAATTTCGGGTGTGCCTTCATCATTGTCCGTCAGTGTAATATTATGGTTTTTAAGAAAGTTGAATAAATTTCTATCTTTGCAGTCATACTTAGCGATACATCCGCAGATAGAAGGCTGGGCAAGAACAGGTAATGTAAAATTACAGCTATTGTCCACACTTTGTACGTTCAGGTCGTAGACATCGTGTACACTGGACTTAGTTTCTACGCCGCCAAATAAGCGATGACTCAATATCTCCTCTCCAACAGGCTTCAGGTTTAATGCGTCTACTACTGACCTCTTTATATATGATCGCTGGGAACCGTTATCAAAAAGAGCTCTAATGGTCATTCTTTTGTTCCCATTTACAATAACAGTCGATATGGTTTGCAACAGCGTCACGCCTCGAACTTGGGAAGAATTAGTGACCGTGTCGTTCGATATTGTATTTAAAGCTTTCTTCCCTTCTTGTTTCCCCGGGCACAACACCATGGAATGGCGCTTTGAACATATACAGCATTTTGTGCAACTTTTACAGAATTTCACGTTGTGTCCAATTTTTAGGCACAGTGTGCATGCTCTTTTCTTTTTCAGATGTTCCTTGCGCTGTTCTAAAGTCATCCTGGGTACTTTGTAGCATTCGAGGCTAACGTGATTATCCTTGCCACAAAATATGCACACCTTTAAATCAGTCCTTATGACGCCAGCGAATAGGCATTCTGTAGCAGCCGGTTCTTGGATTGGAGTGTTGCTTTCTTCTGAATCGGAAAAGGTAGACTTAACTAATTCAATTCTTTGTTCGCTCTCTACCTCCCTTTTAAGGAAAGCGAGGAGGTTGTCGAGCTCTCTATCAGTGCTTGAAGCAAATTCTTCCTTTTCTGTACATCTTGTTACTAGATTTGACTCACTGTGTAGTCGATCAATGCTGATACATGAAAGACGAGATCTCTCCCATACTTTTAAAATATCTGCAGGCAACGCTGACTCTACGAGAGGGAATATAAAGGCTGAGTACTTATTCTTTGTTACTCCTAATGACTCCAGCGCTCTAATCTGTGCAGTAAGTTGATCATATAGCTTGGTCATGGTTAATCGGCTACTTTGCTTTACTTGTGATAAAACCAGACCTAGCAGCTCACGCACATAAATCTCAATGAGGAGATCATCTCGGGCATAGCGAGACTTTAGTTGTTCCAAAGCTTGGGAGTAACTCGCACCGGAGGGAGGGAAATTTTGTACCATCTCCTTTACATGTGTTCCTGGTTCCATTGCTTGCAGTAAGTATTGGTATTTAACATCGTCTTCTATATCGCTGTCGTTGTGGATTTTACTGAATTGCCCCCAAAATGATAACCAGTTTTTTATGTTGCCATCGAATTTTCTCATCTCTAACTTTGGCAAGTTGTAGCGTTTTTGGTTAAATTTATCAGTAAGTGACATTCTAGTCGTTGCAAAACTATTTTCAGAACAGCTGCTCTCAGACGAAAACCTTTCTATGGCTATTTCATATTTGGTCTCTAGGGTTATCCAGTTGGTCCTATATTCATCGACAGAAGTAAGCTCTTGCTCTAGTTCATTTTCTTCGCAATTTTCGGTCAATAACTTTTGTAAAATTTCTTGATTTAACTTCCCTAGCTTTGTATTATAATCACCCAACTTCTTGAAACTAATTATAAGATCTTCTCTTACCGGAGTGGGTGAGGCTAGTGCATTTTCCAATTGAGTTGCTGCTATGGTGAAAAATCTGCGTGTGACCGTCCTTTCCTTTATATTCAACTCCATTCTACGAATTAACGGTCGCCACTTGTGTAGAATTGGATTACAGGGGGTACCGATCACAATAATAAATAATAAAGGATTTTTCGATATCACAACATTAATATATTTTCATTGACAATCAAACTTGACTACGTCAACTTGTTTCTAAAATAGAACACCGCCCAAGAGCAACCCGCTCAAGAGCGAATTCAGCTGATACACTCTAAAGACGTGATAACCGTCTCAAGTATGTGATTTATCAATAAACCAATCTTGAGGGCGTATCACGCGATGTCTTTCTCAAGTCGCGGTTCGCCTTCAATCAGCAAATACGTTCTCAAGTGTGAGTTTAGTAACAGTTCTTTTGAGAATTGAGTGTTGTCTATTAATACGGCGTTACTCACGTGATGCCCGATTCCTAAACGCCCACCTAAGTTACGTTTATTAATAGCCTTGAGGTCGTTCGCAAGATTGACTTTTGAGATGAGAGTGATTTATTAATACGGGCCATAGACAGATTTCGGTACGAACTCAGCGTGAGCCCGCACTTACGACTGTCAAAATTGTATGAAAGATAACACTTGTAAGACCGAACTCCAACTGTCTATGACTGTCAGTCGAATCTCGGCCTTAAAGTCAGCCTAAATCACTCGATAACAGAAAATCTTCCAGTGACATTTAGCATGCCATTATACATTAGGTACTAACCAAAAGCGTATATGTGCAAAACTACACGATGTAACGAGTTATATCGTCAAACAATCCGAGACAAGCCAAAAATACCCGGAGACATGCCAAGCCTCATAAAGAAATGGGACAACGTCTACACAAAGAAAAAAAAACTATTATTCTCACTCGCGATATCGCTTACTGGGATCGTCTTTAAATTAGTATGTCCTTACAAAAAGTTGGGAAATGGAGGTTGGCATGGATGTAGAGTAGCTGGAAGAAGCATTTCTTTTAGCAAGCCTTCTGACATCAGAAAAAAATCCTGTTTAGAAAACTCTAGTTATTTATTTATTTTATTAATGGACTCGACGGTTTGCCATTTGCCAATGTCATGTTACAGAATATTCAAAATATCATTATAGTCTTCTCTTCATCCAAGGATGTCGCCGCTGGGTATCCGCGTCTTCTTGTCTTCTTCCAGAGGTGTCGCCGTAGCGTCTCTGGACGAAGCAGCTCGACAGTCACGTTCACTACCAAGCTTGTAGTGGGACTCTTGACCATAGCGCCAAACTTCAGATCCTGCATGAATCCTCCAATAAGCTCACCATATTTGACACAAAATGTATATTAGAGTCTCGACGCAAAACACTTAAAAACTGCTTAAGTACCTACTCGTCTGCATCTTGTAGCAAAACATATAGAACGGACAAACACACACTCACCCGCGTCGCTCACTCTCTCACACACACAAAAACACACCCTCTCACAAGCACATACACACACAGGACCAGATATAGAGGTAGATGTGAAATATGGCTTTTAAATAGATATTAGACAGATACATAAACGCGGTTAGCCATAAACGTGATTTAAAGTGAGACCACGGTTTAAGCATTTTGTCTCTTCCTAACTTAATATTTTTAAACGAAGTGTGAAAGTGACAAAACATGTCAAGGGAGGCTGAACTAACAAATTCTGCTGACAATTTCGTATGTGAAAAACGAAATGGAGATAGAAACGGTAAAACTAGACGCCACAAACAACGACTAGCCACAGAAAAAGGGATAGCTGTCAGAAACCATCTCGTGGAAATCCACAAATGAGAAGATCTTCTAGCAATGTATTTCCAGTGTATCTCTAACTCCATGCGACTATAAAACTAAAACAATGAGTCGCAGTCCCGAAGCGAAAAAGTTTTACAATCGCAGTCTACTTCGCCAACAGTGTTTTCTTCCACAACTAGTTTGTATCTTAATTTATAGCATTCTGCTGGAGTGTGCTGGAAATGGCAGAGTGGTTTATACCATTGAGCAAGTAATACTACATTTAAGGCAGTTATCCCATCGCCAGCAAGTAAGCGAGTAACTATAGGCTAAAGAAACGCACAATAGATAATACATTCCGTGTAAACAAAAGAGACGCATAATTATTTCAATAGTTGATCGCTGAGCGATTATCGCTGCGTCTCTTTTGTTTAAACGGAATGTATTATCTACTAGCTGTGCCCCGCAACTTCGTTTGCGTAGAGGAGGAGGATGGAGAGGATTGAGGAGATCAGGAGGCAGATCTTCCTGTCTGGATCCTTGTTTCCACATCACATACCGCCATGGCTTATAGCCTATGAGCTGTCCGGATATTTCAGCTATCTCCTAGTGAAACTCTCATCAAAATGCCTTCAGTAGTTATGGCGTGATACTTGCACAAATTCACAGACAAACGGACAAAAATTCTAAAAATTAGTCTTTTGGCATCAGTATCGATCCTAAAACACATTGCAATTCTTCTTTTCAAAAAATATCCAATGTACAGACACAACTTTTTTACGGTCTTATTATATGTATAGATTATACGTTTCTTGAGCGAGAAAATAGCCGATAGTTACTCGCTTACTCGCCGGCGGTGGGTCAATTCATGCAACAGCAGTTTTGAAGGGCATCGAAACGTAAATTATCACCATAAAATGCACCTAATTTTTGATGCACACGAGTTGGGACTTATTTTATTAATGGACTCGACAGTTCGTCATTTGCCAATGTCATGTTACAGAAAATTATAATAATATAATAATAGTCTTCTATCTTCCTCCAGAGTAGCGTCTTCACCCTGGGTAGCCGCGTCTTCATGTCTTCATCCAGAGGAGACGCCGTGGCGTTGTCACTCTGGACTAAGCACTCTACAGTCACGTTCACTCCCGAGCTTGAAGCGGGACTCTTGATGAAAGCTTGAAACTTCAGATATTGCTACAATTATCCAATAAATTCACCATACTGTCATTCACGAACATTTTCTGATTAATTTAACTGTAGACATTAAAGTAAATATTATCAAATAATTTTGCAACCGTCGTTTCCCGCCATTTTCAAGAGAACACAAACAAATGAGCGATAAAAGACAATGCCAGATTCTGCCCCACTATCTATGTACGATGAACAAGATAACGAATAAATGTAAAAATATCTCCGTTTTTTTATTAAAATTATTGGTTTAAAATAAAGTTTACAATACATTGGTTTAAAATACATTTTACTTTCTAGCGTAGTAGTTATTGCAAGTCAAAGCTTCTTGGCTAGTAGGGTTGTTGTATTTAATTACTCACTACTAAACTTTTTTTTTATGTCATCCTCCCAACGTTTGGTTTGTCTACCTTTATTTCTTCTGCTATCCCTTGGGTACCACTCAGACAAACCAATCGTTGGAAGGATGACATAAAACAAGTAGCCGACCCTGTATGGCCCCGAACAGCAAAAGACAGGACTAAATGGAAGTCTTTAGAGGAGGCCTTTGTCGAAGGACAAGCTGTCATGAAGTAGACTCTTTTGCCGATAACTGAAAAATATTCCAAATTTAGACAACAGCAATAAAGGCAATAAAGGCTTTACACTAGCATAAGTGCAATAAAGAGTTTATTTTTATCTATCCTCCCATCACCTTTAACATTAATAAGTCTGTTATAAATATTAAATAGTGCATGCTTACTACACCCATCAAGGACAACCCCCTGACCCGATTTCATCAAGATATTAACATTTCTAAAACTCAGTGCAGCGTAAACCACAATATAACTTTAAAGTAATCTAACTGCTTCAATAACGAGTTTAATGAACCGTTTCCTATGACGTCACATGTTCATTGTACAGGCACATCACTAGGGCACAAAATAAAAAATAAAACGGCCAAGTGCGAGTCAAACTTGGCCGTTTTATTTCGAGGCTTCCGTGCAACGCAACTTAATTAATAAACTAGATTTAGAGACCAACTTATCTTTGCCATTATCAAAATATTATATCCATCATACTCCTGATTAGTTGATCATCTGCAAATATAAGATAGTAATAACAAAAAAATTTTTGGGGAGAGATTTAATTTCAAACTAACATGTTTCGCATTTTTTCCTTTACTGGTGCTGTAAGCCCTAGCTTCTTACCAAATTTCATGATTCTAGGTCAACTTACTAGTGCTGTGTGCTAGACCTAGCTTCTTGCCCATGATCCTAGGTCAACGGGAAGTACCCTATAGGTTTAGAGTTTCTCGCGTTTTCATACAAATATGCGGGAAAATGCGACATAAATGGCCATATCTTTTGATTGCGTTGACGTAAAAGTTTGATTTTTTCACGGTTGCATGAGGTTGCAGACCTGAGTATTTCGTATTAATTTCAACTGTGTAAGCCCTGGGTAAGTTTTCATACTCACTAAAACACGCGTAAACAAGGCTTAAGGCGCTGACATGAGCCAACTAGCGCCGCCAATCTTTAAAAAATCATATCTTCCAATATAATCAATTAAATTTAAAAAGCTTAAAAAAGCTACGTTCACATTGTTTATTGCTATAAATATTATTTTTTACGGCCGTTTCTCGCAATTATGTGAACTACAACTTACCTACATTGCATCACGTTACAAATAAGCATTTAAAAAATAATATTTATAGCAATAAACAATGTGAACGTAGCTTTTTTAATAAAATTGATTATATTGGAAGCTATGATTTTTTTAAGATTGGCGGCGCTAGTTGGCTCTAGGAAGGCACTTAATATCAAAAATGTGTTTATTTTGTCGCTATCAGCTTATAACCGGTGTATACACCCTGTGTAACTTTGTATTAGTAAGGCTGTTAGTACTCTATGCCAATAGATAGGTCCCAACATTAATACCAGAATAATTAGGATTTCGTAATAGATATCTATGAACAAAATGCACTACAACTTGTTAAATGGTCTGAAGTACTTTTACCGATTTTAATATGCACTGTTCGGAACTGAAGCCAGCCTTGACTTACCTTACGGTTACAAAACCAGACTCGAGTCAATGGTCTCGCCTGACAGCTACAATAAAAGTAAAAGTATGCAAAGCGTGAACTTGAGTAAATGTTTTCAAGGCTAGATTGATTCATTGACATAATCGATAGTGGATCGAAGTGTTACTTTTATTTTTTACATATACAATTGTAAATACGCTTTACTAAGCGCGACAGAGGCGCTCGTTACCTTATTTTTTCTTAATTTAAGTAATCCCAAAATATAGAATAAAGTAATCCGATAGATTTTGATTTTCTTGACGCTAGTAGAATATAACAAATATATATGGGACACATTTTCCTTGCAAAGTGGTGTAAATGTAAATTAAAAAAAGATTTAACATGTATACTGCAGCGCGCATTAATGCTCAAAAACCGCAGCCCAAATCAAGTGTCTTATTTTGTAAACAAATATGATCGTCTAATTACCTATTGTGATGTTACACTGAAGGAACTGATTGTTTGCACCTGGTCATCATTCTGAAAATAAAGCAGTCCGATCTAATAATGTGAAAATAACTATGCAATAATCACAGAACAGCTTAAAATATTAGTAAAGTAGGGTAGTTTTTATTTACAAAATAAGACACTTCATTTGGGCTTTGGTTATACACAAAGTGCTTACCTACTTCCAATAAAGAGTTTTGACTTTGACTGAAGTACGATTTAAATTCATATTAAGGAAAAAATTACGAATTTGTTTGTCCATAACCCACCACACCGGGGAATTATAAAATTCACTATGAAATCAGAATAGTGGCGCAAACTGCGGACGAGAATTAAAATATAAACAAGTTTGCTTTATTGTCGGGAGCGCGGGCAGCGGTGCCCAATTAATTTAATTTTGATAGTTTGGGACCAATCAAACTTTCCGGGGCGGTGATGAGATTGTTTTTATTTATAACGCATTTTAAAGAGCGCCAACTGGAGTTTCCTGAAAAGAATATCATTATGATTGAGATTTTACTTACTACTTGAGGGATAGTAAAAATTATTTCACTAATAGGGCTTATTCCACCTTGGTCATAGTAGACTTAGGTCACAACCTTGGAATGCTTCCACGTATGTCACACCTATTAAAGTTTAAAATATCACGAGTCGACTTAGGTCACACCACCTTGATTTTCCCCCCGAAAAAAAAAGGTCACACCACCTAATGGTTTCCGATCAAATCGGCCCATAACCAATCTGAAGTTAAAAATATCTGTGAAACAAACTCCAAAATGATATTCACAGACGGAAGTAAGCAACAAGATGGATCAACTGGAGCCGCCTTCGTCTGCTACGACCCAAATCACTCACAACCGATTAGTATCGAAAAATTCAAACTACACGATAGCTGTACAGTTTTTCAGGCAGAATTATTTGCTATACTTAAAGCATGCACTTGGTCAATTGAACAAAAATATCCTCACATACTCGTTTTCACTGATTCAATGTCTTCCATTTATGAAATTAAAGACAGAAACAGCACACACCCTTTAGTTACAAAAATTCACAACTGTCTTCACAATTATAAATCTATAGGAAAAATAGAGATAATATGGGTTAAAAGTCATGGAGACATAGACGGAAACATAACTGCAGACACTGAAGCCAATTCTGCTGCAAAATTAAACGAGCAACCAGATTACGCTAAATTCCCAATATCTTATGCAAAACGCATAATCCGAACAAACAATAAAAATATTTGGCAAAATAGGTACGAAAATTCTGAACAAGGACAACGAACAAAACATTTACTTCCCAAAATCGAAAATATTATAGAATTGGGATCTAAAATCGAAACAACATTTCATTTCACACAATACCTAACAGGACACGGTTACCACAAATCATATTTAAAACGATTCCATATAATTGAAAATGAGTTTTGTCCTTGCGACGACGCCACTCCTCAAACGCTTGAGCATCTCTTGCAGGATTGCCCTGCATTCAGCACCCACAGACATAATCATGAATCTATTTGCCACAACCTTAGAATACCACCTTATCAACTAGCTGAAATTATGACCAAAGAATCAACCCTAACTTCATTGGCTAAATTCATTGAAATAATCATCAATAGATTGAAATCATTTAATAACACCTAATATTTTATAATATTATAAATATTAAAATAAAAAAAAGATAATAAGTTACGTTAGGTTACATACATGGTACCTAATAGGTAGGTAACTTAAACAATTTTTATTTAGTCAGGTAATACAAACATACGAGTTTGTATTACCTGACTAACTACCTAATTTGGAAGGGGGGTGGAGTAAACGTATCCAATAGCGGAAACCCCAACCCTCTCCATGCATATATTCAATAGATATTACTTATTTGAATAACCAAAATACCATGTTATTATATATTTCTATATAGTGAATAAATAAATTAAAAAAAAATGGTTTCCGATCAGTAATGTTGGCCGACTAAAGCTTAGAGCGCTGACTATATTGTAAAAGAAGTTTTGAAATCAGACAAATGTTTTATGAGAAAATTTCAACCTTAATAACTCTCTCGTCGTCTTCGTGTTAAACTGTAAAATTTTGCAGAATGTATATTTTAAACAAATGCCAGTAGGAAAAATGATATTTTTATTTTATTACGAAAACATTCATTTAAAATAACACATAAACTGGATAACGCAAAAAACAGTGATAGTTTCACAAAAAAACTGACAAACTATTATGTTACAACATCGCTCGATAAATTAGTGCAGGGAATATGAATACTTATGATTGTAGAATAAGTCAACCTGAATCCCGTGTTCCATCGAAGTTGGACGGAGAATTCTGAAGGAGAACCCAATATAAGAACATAATAATCAATAAGAAACACCTTCTTCAATGAAGATGCAATGTTCGCATTGTTTCTCTAAAGATTTATGTTCTTCAACAGATATTGCTCCTAGAAGCAGGTCCCGAGGAACCAGACATCACCAGCGTGCCATCCTTCGCCCCAACCCTCGCTGGATCCAACATCGACTGGAACTATCGCACACAGCCCGAAGAGCTGACCTGTAGAGCACAAAGGGGACAAACTTGCGCGTGGCTTAGGTATGATATCTTGATAATTTATCCTGAAGTTTCACGAAGAATCGAGTTGCCACCTAACTCGTATTTATCGTGGTACGCATGATGGGCATTGAGGGTATTCAGAATCTCAAGAAACGTGGAAATTGCCACAATCTTGGCGTGAAAACACGGCAGGGTGGTCCGCTGATTGACTGGTATGAAAATTGTAGATTCAGAAATCTAGCTTAATGCCTTCAGCAATCATGCGATACTGCACAGCGAATTTAGGTTAAGATTGGGATATTTTGATATAGATCTTAACAAGATTATGAAGTAATGTCAGTTTCAAGGCAGATAGAAACCTATCAAATATCATAGGTCACAGTATCGTCATCGTATCACCTGCTTTATCATTAGAGTTGTCAGAGCATTAGACCAACTTTGGGCCATTACGTGTGATAAAGAAGACAATACTGATTTAAATTGCGATCCACGACTTATAGTACCCTTATTAGGTGGAGTATGTAAAATCATCATTTCAGTCAATCACAATTTAAGCCGGTCGTTTAGTGAATGATAGGTGCTGTCTTTTCTACTGCATAATCAGGCTCATTCAATTCCTCTTCTCTTGTGTATAGACTATTGTTCAGCCTATCCATAAGTCTGCTCATATGGAAATTCTAGTTTCCACATCCGAGGTTTCTTAAGTGATTATGATCACGTTTTGGTCATACTCGTAACTATGTTACGGAGTCACTAGACAACGAAGTGTCTGAATAGGATTCCACCTTAATGCGATCTGTGTCGAGGATCATCAAACATCTTCCCCTAGTGGACGGTGGGATTAGAACCAGGTATGTAATAAAATATGTTTTACATTAAAGTCTATTGTTCCGCTAATTGAGATCTTTGTACAAAAAGTCTCCGCAGATATTTTCCAGCATATTTTATGTCCCAAACATTAATGCTTAGAAAATATTAAATAAAGGTAATATTATATTCATCAGTTTACCTTGAAGTTCAATATACTTAGGGATCATGGATTCATCTTACATAAATCCGTATCCTTAAACTGATATCGAGTACGTGAGTATAATGACGATATCAAAGGTAATCTACTTAAAATATTGTTCCTTATTATATTTCCTTAAAGTCAAAATGATTGTGATGAACTGTATTCCTCTCGTCGCAATATTTGTTGGCAAACATGCTATAGAATAGATTTTTCAAGACATGATAAATGTAGATTTTCTAAATTCATATTGTGTACTCGCAAATGGTCGAACAAACTTCAAACGATCATTACCATACCACAAACCAAAGAGCCTTCTATTGGCATTTATCCAAGACTAGAACAAACTAATCAATCAAATATACTTCATTTTTATTTGCACACAAATGAAAATACACCAGTTACATATAAAACCAAAATTAGATCTAATGAAGCTATTGTTTACAGCGGCAGAGTTATGGGAGGTTCCAGTTCTACAAACTACATGGTATACATGAGAGGAAATAAGCGGGATTATGACGATTGGGCTGAACTGGGAAATTATGGGTGGAGCTACAGAGAAGTATGATAAATAACACTAAATTGTCAAATAATGTATGATATAACAACAATTAAAATCCTTTAAAACATTTCAGGTTCTACCCTACTTTAAAAAATCTGAAAACAATCGAGATTTTGAAGGTAAAGATGAAAAATATCACGGGGTTGATGGACCTTTGACTGTAGAAAGGTTTCCTTACGCAGATAGAAATGTTGTAATGCTTGTTAAGGCTTTTCAAGAAACTGGATTGCCTTTGACTGATTTTAATGCTGATCAACAAATAGGAACAATGATAACTCAAACTACCTCAGAAGACGGAAGAAGAATGTCTGCTAACACTGCTTTCATTAGACCTATACGGAAAAAACGTAAGAATCTAACAGTGAGAACTAATGTACAAGTTACCAAAATATTAATAGAACCGTATAAAAAGATAGCTTATGGAGTAAAATATATTCAAAATGGTAAATTGCATGAAGTACATGCAGCGAAAGAAGTAATTGTAAGTGCAGGCTCTCTGAACTCTGCTAAATTACTTATGTTGTCCGGTTTAGGACCAGAGCATGAGCTAAAAGCGCTAAATATACCTGTTTTGCAAGATTTAATGGTCGGCCATAATCTTCAGGATCATGTTACTACAGATGCCATGTTGATGAGGCTAACCAATGCAACTTCAACCCTTATAAACGCCAAACAAATTATTAACAGAGTAAAGAAATTATACAAAACTCAAAAGAGAGATGGACCATTGAGTGCTACTGGGCCTGTGCACATAAGTGCATTTATAAGAACTGAATTTGCTGATGAAGATGATTCAGTACCCGATATACAGTTTCATTTCGATGGACGCATTCTTAAGGAATTTTATTCGGATCCGACTACATATTTGGCAACTAGAACATTTCCTTTCGCTTTTTATGATAGTATTAATGTAAGACCAATACTCTTACTACCGAAAAGTAGGGGCTATATAACATTGAACACAACTGACCCAGTTTTCGGTCAGCCATTGATATATTCAAGGTTCTTTACTATCCAACATGACATCGATACTTTGGTAGCAGGCCTGAAGTTTATAACCCAATTAGAAGAAACAGAAGCTTTTAAAGAAAATGGAGTGAGATTTGTTAAACGATCAGTTAGTGCATGCTCCAACTATGTATGGGGAACTAGTGATTACTTTGTATGTCTGTTTACAAGATATACCACTACTATTTCCCATCCCACTGGAACGTGTAAGATGGGACCTTTTTGGGATGAAGATGCAGTGGTAGATCCTAGATTGAGGGTTTATGGGATTACACATTTGAGAGTTGCAGATGCATCAATTATGCCTAATATTGTGCGTGGTAATACAAATGCACCAGTTATTATGATCGGGGAAAAAGCAGCTGATATGATCAAAGAAGATTGGGATCATTATTTTTAAAATAAGTATATGCATAAGTGTTATTATTAGTGATAAAAGATAATTTTCAAAGTGAAGTTCCTATTATGTTTTAAGTAATTAAATTATTACAATGATTAAATAATTAGATAAGATATGTTTGTTTATTCCATGCTTAACACACTACTAATCATTTTACACTGATTCAGAATACAAACGCACAACAAAATACAGATACATACAACAGTTTGGTAAGTGAAAACAATTTATACTTAGATCAAATAGAACATAATACATGCACAAATCATTCATTTCACATAAACAACCATCATCAAGCACAATAACAGTGTCGGTACAAGGTAGATCCTGATGGAATCGTAAAAGATCCTGATTGCATCTGTGACAACTGCATGGGATAATTTCCGTGAATCCTGTCATTATTCATTCATAGCACAATATTTTACATTATTCACTATACAACGTTCACATCGCACTAATATTAAATTATCCACCAATTATCCTATTCACACAATCATAGACACCACAAAAGTAAACTTAAAATCACTGTCCTACCTACGTTTCGATACTATTTACATCTCTCACCTTCCCATAACATTGTGTTTGTTTTTATTAGGTTAACCAAACCTGTCTATTTTTCCTAATAATAGTTTACCAACATATTATTATATGTATGTCTTTCCTTTTGTTGTGTTGTTATTTCCTAACATCAACATTTATTTACATTATATTGTAATATTTAAGTATTATTTTTTATTTATTTTCGCCCGTATTTTTTAGCGGGGTTATTTATCCAAAAAAAAAAACATTTCCGAAACTTGTTCAAAAATATTGTCTATTTCATTACATCCAATCGCAATTACTTTGTTCCTTATTTCATCATTTAACTATTGATATTATGTGATTAGTTTAATTATTTCATTTCGAAAACAATGTAAATTGTTAACGATTAAACAAATTTGAAAAAAAAAATCGCATAGAATTTAATATTTTTGAGCAAGTTCATTCCGTTATATTTGCTTCATTGTTTTTGAATGACTTTTTCAAACAAGGATATTGTTATTGTTAGACATAGGTCTTAATCGTATTGAACTGCGAATGGACAAAATGAGACTATGTCCAATAACTTACTAAATCATTGCAACGTATAAGCGACGCGACGCTGCAAAATCTAACGGAATGGGTCCTCAATAAAGTTGTTTCTTGTTCAAAGACTTTTTTTAATATAATAGATCTAATTGTGTACTTTCCAGGGGGAAATCTATGGGAGGATCCAGTGTCATAAACTACATGGTGTACATGAGAGGAAACCGAAAAGACTACGACGAATGGGCTGAACTTGGCAACCATGGATGGAGTTATCGAGAGGTACTTAATGATTGTTTTGCAAACTTCAAAAAGTATAGCATCAGTACAACAAAATTAAATATGAGAAGGTGACGAACAAAATTCTAAGATATAGGATTCTAAACCTTTTGACCGACAAACCGTTGCCCGAACGACGTATGATCGACATAACTTTTGATCGACGCTACATTTGAGCGACACGACTTTCGCCCGACAGAAATTTGGCTGACATAACTTTTGACCGACACTGCAGTTGATCAACATGACTTTCACGATTTTGATCAAGACCTGTTAAAAATGACAAGAACTGTCAAAAATGACAACATAAACGCAAGCCTACATTAAAGTCGTAGTGTGTGGGGTGTAACACATGGCCAGTAAAGAACTGGGACGTGTTAATTGCGAGGGTACTGAAGTCGTAAGAGAATGGTCAAGAGTTTCCAAGACCTAAGGATCCTAGTCGATCTAAGTCGAAAAAGTATGGATTTATATTTGGATGTCACACTGAATCAACAAATAGTAGCAGGAGAATGAGAAGGACTTACTCCTCGAGGAAATACATAAGCAAAGAATGATGATGATAAGAAGTTTGAGAATTTACTACATCTACCTACATAATATAAGGTACTTAATTGAGTCCATATTAATTTTCAGATCCTGCCATACTTCAAGAAGGCCGAAAACAACCAAGACATCGAAGCCCGTAACAAAGTCTACCACTCTATTGGCGGACCAATTAACGTCGAAAGATTTTCTTACGTTGATATCAACACAATGATGCTAGTACAAGCTTTCAAAGAAAAAGGGCTTCCTATAACCGATTTCAATGCTGAAAACCAGATAGGAACTGACATAGGTCAATCTACATCTAAAGATGGAAGTAGATATTCAGTAAATACCGCGTATATTAGACCTATACGCCATAAAAGACCTAATTTAAAAGTAGTTAGTGGAGCTATGGCAACTAAAGTTATAATAGATCCAATTACTAAAACGGCTGTAGGAGTTGAGTATGTCACAAAAGGTGGTTATTATGCCGCATTTAGTAGAAAAGAAGTAATATTAAGCAGTGGCTCTGTAAATTCTGCAAAGCTACTAATGTTGTCAGGTGTAGGACCTAAAGATAATTTAGCAAATCTAAATATTCCTGTGCACTCTGATCTAAAAGTAGGATACAACCTTCAAGACCATGTAACTACAGATGCTCTAATATTTTCATTGAGTAATAAAACGTCAACGATGATAAGTGGTGAACAATTGATGAGTGAAATCTACCAACACTATTCGCAACATCCTAAAAAGTATGGTCCTTTGGCAACAACTTCTACACTCAATGGCATAGCGTTTATAAACACTGAGTCTCCTTACAGTGATGTGCCAGACATCCAATTTCATTTTGACGGAAGAAATGTAAGAGAATATTATTCCGATCCCACAACTTATGCAGCAACCAATATTTTTCCATTATCTTTTTATGACGGCATCGCAGCTCGGCCTTTATTGTTGAGGCCTAAGAGCAAAGGTTTTATATTGCTAAATCAAACTGACCCAATTTTTGGTCCACCTTTGATATATCCTAGATTTTTCACAATCAAACAGGATCTAGATACTTTAATAGCAGGAATGCGATTCGCAGTCAGTCTGGAAGAAACAGAAGCTTTCAAAAGATCTGGTGCTAGCTTTGTAAGGGTTCCAGTGCAGGCTTGCCTTGGATATCCTTGGGGTACTTATGACTATTTCGCTTGTATACTAACACACTATACTTCAACTATATATCACCCTGTGGGGACTTGTAAAATGGGACCAAAATGGGATAGAGATGCTGTAGTAGATCCTAGATTGAGAGTTTATGGAATCAAAAAGTTAAGAGTAGTCGATTCTTCAATTATGCCTAATATAATTAGAGGTAACACAAACGCACCTACTGTAATGATTGCTGAAAAGGCGTCGGATATGATAAAAGAGGAATGGCTTCTTTAAAGCGAATAAAGATAAAGTAAATATAGGACGTACATTAACCTAACGTAATATTTAAATGAGACTTCAATTAAACACGTTTTAGTGTCAATAAATAAATATAAAAGGAGAAAAGTGGGTACAATCGACAGCACGTATCGTATTTCAATAATACGAGTAACACGTGTACAACACCATTGATGCCTTGTTAACTCTAACTTGGTAAATTATTGCAATTGTGTAAATATGTAAATGATTTTATCATATCAATGCTATTATTAGTTTAATTGGAATAAGTAATGAGAATAAACACCCTATTGTTTTCGACATAAAATCGTGTGTCAGGTAAGACCAATCCTGTGGATGTTTATGTTTAGAACTATACATACAAGTACTCGAAAAATATATCCGCAGTCGTCTGACAAAGAATGTAAGAAGGGTTGTTGTAGAGGTTGCTAAAAATGTTATTTTGCTACTTTTGATATGAAAATAAAAATTTGGCAATAGTTATATGTATTGTTGTTTTTGTTACTAGGGCAATTAATGGCGCAATTGTCGCAGGTTCGATTCTCATGAATATGTTTGTATTATACATCCTATAATATCAAATGGCAAATGCATCCTGCGTCGTCGGCACGATGCCACGTGGAGGACATCTTGACGACGCGACGTGCTACTTGATATCTGTAAAGGCTTATTCCACCTTGGTCGTAGTAGACTTAGGTCACACCTTGGAATGTTGGAACTTGGCGTACGTCACACCTATTGAAGTTTAAAATATCACGAGTCGAATTAGATTTATATTTTTAGATTAGGTTTAGTTTTAAGTAGGTATATTATATAGGGGGCGCTGCAAGATAAACATCGCGAAAGTGACCAGCTGTTTTAAAATATGTTTATTTATAGTTAAACCTCTAAATTCACAGTGAAAGAATGATAAAACGAATAATTGACAAAAGTTTTGCCAGCGAGAGTGTTATCTAGGAGATCTAAACAGAGAATAAAGTACAATTTAGACATAAAAATACGCCAGTGGAACGCCATACTAACGGTAGAATGAAGTGTAGAAAGTGATAAATCTATGGAAAACACGGTGCATTTGGATTGAGAAACATCGGCAATGAGCATGAGGAATGTAAATACAGTAAGAAAGTGAAAATATTATCAGAAAACCAGTGACCCAAGGTAACATCTACCCTTTATTTTTTAATTAATAATATTGCAACGCCATCTATTAACGAATAGCAGTACTAAGCCTATCTATTTACGCTCGAACCTACAAGTGGCGCCGTCTATGAGTAATTTGCAATAATTATAGAAAAGCGACATCTATTATCGAGTAGTTGAACAAAATGTCTGAGCTAGAGCTGATTCTAACAAAAATAGAGAGTCTGAGCCAACAAATTAAAAATGTGGAGAACCATTTGGGAGGTAAAATGGAAATTATAGACCATAAACTGTCTCAGTTCCAGGTGGATATCGAGCAAATAAAGGAAACCCAAAATGATCAAGAAAAACGAATTGATGCGATGGAACGACAATTAAGAAAAAAGAATCTGATAATATTCGGAGTGGAAGAGACAGAAAAGACATACGACCAGCTTGAAAACACCTTGGTAACTATAATTAACGATATCATCAAAGTCCCCTGCAATAGATCAGACATTGAACATCTGAACCGGCTTGGAAAAAAGGGCAACAAAATTCGACCAATTGTTTTTGGCCTTACAACATTGGGCAATAAGATCAAGATATTAAAAAATAAGTCCAACCTAAATGCTCAAAACATGTACATCAAAGAAGAATACCCTCATAAAGTCCTTCAAATTAGGAAATCACTTCAAGAAACTCTTAAACTGGAATTGAGCAAAGGAAAAAGAGCAGTTATAAAATACGACAAACTGGTAATCCTTCCAGAAAAACAAAGTAAAATAGATGAAAACCTTCAAAAAGGCCATAACTCTACTGGTACTGCCATAGCTGAAAATGTATGTACTAAAAGAAAGGAAAGAGAGCCGTCTCCTTACGAACCTATCAGCTCAGGAAGCAGTGCGAGTCCTTGTAACAAATATGCTCAACTAAATAAGAGGAATAAATTAGTAAAAGACAGGGATATTACAAAGTATTTCAACAACTCTACCGTGACCGGAAGTACACGGACAACGGAGAGCGAGAAGGAAAACAGTGTGGCTCCATAGGAATCAGGACCTCCCCCTCCTGACACAACAAAACACAAAATCAATAATGTAAAAACAAACAAAACACATCTCCCAAGACGGTCAGTCACCGTGGGAGATAAAGACTACTATCCCCCCAATCCGGAAAAAACTACAACGAGAAGGCATAACTATCTGAATATTTTAACATTAAATACCAGGACTCTACAAAAAGACGACAGAATTATGGAACTGGAACAAGCACTCTCTAACGTAAATTGGGACATACTGGGACTTTCAGAAGTAAGAAGAATGGGAGAAAGCATCACTGAAATCAAGGACTGCATATTCTACCACTATGGAGAAACAAAGGGTCTCTATGGTGTAGGATTCTGTGTAAATAAAAGGTGGAAAAATCACATTGTAAAATTTAAAGGGGTTTCAGAAAGAATCGCTATACTTACATTTAAAATTTCGGAGAGCAAGAATATAGATATAATTCAAATATACTCTCCCACAAACCCACAAGATAAGAAGTCGGAAGAACAAGTAAAACTATTTTATCACCAATTGGAAACCGCTATCACAGAAATACAAAATAAACGAATGATAATCTTAGGAGATTTTAATGCCAGAATTGGAGAGCGAAGATCCTTCGAACACAATGTTATCGGTCCATATTCTACTAACATAAGAAACTATAATGGACAAAATCTGATTGATTTTTGTACGCAACATAACTTAAAAGTATTGAACACATTTTTCAAGAAAAGATCCAATAGAAAGTGGACCTGGATCTCTCCAGATTCGAACACAAAAGCAGAAATTGACTTCATGATCGCCAGCGATCAGTCTGATTTCCATGACGTTGGCGTAATTAACAATTTTCATTTCTACTCTGATCATAGAGTTTTAAGAGGCAAGCTGTTGATGACAAGGACGAGTAAAAGTAGATTACCTTACAATAAAACAAACACTAGACTCTACTTTGCGAACCATGAGAATAATGAATTTTACTCCAAAGAACTATCTACATCGATACAAAATATCGGCGATCAACATACACTGCAGGAAAAATATGACTATTTGGTAGCCAATATAAAATCCGCAGCCAGCAAATTCCTAGCAAGTAATACAGCAAATCCCACAATACTCTCGGAAAACACTATCCGTAACATTAAAGTAAGAAGCGAGCTGGTAAGAACGACAAGCAGAACCTCCGCACAGAAGGAATCTCTACATCATATTAATAAAATAACAAAAAAGTCTATAAAACGCGACCGACGAAAGTACGAAAATAACGCTATAAAAAGATTCCTAGACAAGAATACTTCTGTCGTAAAACTGGAACGCTATCTTAACACAACGAAAAACTGGATCCCTCATTTGGAATCGAAAAAAAGAGAGCTAGGCACAAAAATCCTAGAAAGAAAACATATCGCACAAGAAGCCACACGTTTCTACGAGGAGTTATATAGCAGCAATCTATCAGACAAAGAGAGAGAACTTCTAACACCATGGATAAATAATCAGGATCGTGTTCCCCAAATAATAAACTCAGAAGTCGAAAGAGCAATAAACAGTCTGCACAATGACAAGGCGAGTGGACCGGATGGGATAAAATGCGAGTTGCTAAAAATAGGCAAAGATAATTTAATAGAGCCCTTGACGAATATCTTCAACGACATACTTGAGGAAGAAGTAGTACCCAAACAGTGGCTAATATCAACAATAATACTACTATTCAAAAAGGGTAATATTTTTGATGTCAACGACTACAGGCCAATAACACTAACTAGCAACTTGTATAAAATCTTCGCAAAGGTACTCTTACTTAGAATCGCACCGACTCTGGACTCACAACAACCGCACGAACAAGCCGGCTTCCGTAAAACCTATAGCACATGTGACCACCTTCATGTTATGCAACAGTTGATTGAGAAAGTATCAGAATACAAACAACAGATATATATAGCATTCATTGACTTTAGAAAAGCCTTTGACTCTGTCGAACACTGCTTCCTATGGCAAGCTCTATGTAAGGATGGGGTTCCACATAAGTATGTACGAATCATAAAAAACATATACGACAAAAGTTCAGCACGCATAAAACTAGATCAACTGGGCCCAGAGTTTAGAATACGGAAAGGTATAAAACAAGGAGATTGCATGTCACCTAAATTCTTTAACTCTATATTGGAACATATATTCAAACTACTGGAATGGGAAAATAAGGGTATTAAAATTAACGGCCGTTATATGTCTAACATACGATTTGCGGACGACATAGCAGTGTTTGGAGATTCAGAGCAACAACTTCAACAAATGATAGTGGAGCTGAACAGCTGCTGCAATAAAGTGGGTCTCTATATGAATAAAAAGAAAACCAAAGTGATGACGAATTCCAAAGACCCTTTTAGCATCAGCCTTGATGGAGAAACACTGGATACTGTAGACAGTTTCACCTACCTGGGCATGACTCTATCGTTCAAAACTGGGCAAGCTGAAGAAATAGACAGACGAATAACTAACACCTGGAGGCGATACTGGCAACTAAAACATATTTTCAAAAACAAAAGAGTATCCACAAAAATAAAGGCTCAGGTGTTCAATGCATGTCTCCTTCCGATACTCACATATGGCGCACAAACATGGGCACTGACAAAGGGCGAGACGAAACGACTTAAGATAACACAGAGAAAAATAGAGAGAAGTATAACGAACAGAAGACTAATCGACAAAACCTCTAACAAAGACCTGAGACGAAAAACTAAGCTCACCGATGTCATCCAACATGCAAAAAAGCTGAAGTGGACGTGGGCGGGACACCTGATGCGCCACACAGACGACCGTTGGACGCGGGCGTGCACCGAGTGGTGTCCGCGGTACGCGGCGCGCGGTCGCGGGCGGCCGCGCACACGCTGGCGGGCGGAGCTCGAGCAGCACGCGGGCGTCGGCGAGCTGTGGACGCGGCTGACGGCTGAAAGAAATAACTGGAAGAGGATGGGGGAGGCCTTCGCCCAACAATGGGATGACCTATAATTATTAAGAAACGACGGAGAATATAATATTCACAAAATAGCATAAATAATAATAATGTTCCAACCATATTTAATATAATAATAATTTGACTAAGCTATAATGACATAATAATAATTGTGAATTGTAATTATTTGTAATTAAATTATAGGAGGGCTCTAATAAATAAATATAAATAAATAAATATTATATAGGATATATTCTTTAATAGGTAAGTACTTACTTGTATTTTATAAAATAAAATCCAAAACTTTCCTATAATACCTAATTATTCATTTATACAAATAAATCAACTGTAGGTAGGTAATTGTTATCTGTAGATGACGTGGTGGTTCTGCAAATTGCACTTTTGTTGTAGACTGTAATCTATTTAACACATTAATTACTGGGTAAATATACCCGTCAATGTACCAAAGCCGTCAACTGCCCTTAAATTATGCCTATAATATCTCACGAAAGTGGTAGTTTATTTCGTTTTCTCTGCAATATTATGAAAATAAATACTATTTTGCTTCTAATTAACTGGCAAAAATACAGTAAAACATCAATTAACATAAAATAATATCACTTTAAAGTTTGTGTTCACGTTTTTGTAAAAAAGTTATGAAGTTCGATTACTAAACTGCTGTTTTACTGACTACGGTTTTTTTTCAACGCTGGGTAATGTATTTACTTATTTGTAAGTGTTCATGTTTAATATGAAACTTGATTAATATTAATATGATTCTGTAATTTGATTCGATGCCTATTTGTTTTAACTAATTAAATAATAACATTTTAAATTCGTTGACGGCTATTGGGTCAACCAAACAGCAAAATGTACCAGTACCCATCATATATATGATATAAAGACAACTATAGACATATTGCTTACTTTCCACACCAGTACTCGTAAAATAATATTTTTTTTCTTCCCAAAACACAAAACATCCCCAAATGCACAAAAATGTCCCAAACATTACGATGTGTTTTCTTATGGTTTAGGACGTTTTTGTGCATTTCTAAAACATCTTTTGGATGTGCATTAGTAATTATAGGCATAATGATCTGATTAATATATACTAGCTGGAACAGCAACAATGAATATTTTGACTATTTTGGTATAATAGTGATTTGAGAAATGTCGGAATGTCGAAAACATATAGCTTGTCCAATCAGGTGTTCCATTTACACTATAACACTTTGATCAATCATATATATATACTCATACATTACCTACACAAAAACTATATACATATATGACGGCTATCGGGACATGGGTATGTCGGATATCTGTACAAGGACATGCCGGATACCGGGCAAAGGGGTATTATTTCATATATGTCTAAAATATCTTATTTAATCTTAAAATTAAAGAAACATTATTTAATTACATAAAATTTAAACAAATTGTTTATATGTTTGCACCATTTCATTCCCTGTGGGTCTGGACGCCGATACCCTCTTCATCGATGCCATTGTACGCCGATACCCTCTTCATCGATGCCATCGGACGCCGACGTCACTCCACAGACGAAATCATAATGGACCGTTATAGCGATTGATAGCACAAGAGTGATGTCGGCGTATAATGGAATCGACGAAGAGTAGTGTAGACGTACAAAAGCGTCGATGAAGAGTGATGCAGGCGTCCAATGGCATCGATCAAAAGGGTATCGGCGTGCAATGGCATTGATGAAGAGGGTATCGGCGTACAATGGCATCGATGAAGAGGGTATCGGCGTACAATGGCATCGTTGAAGAGTGGTGTCGATATAATGGCATCGATGAAGAGAGGTGTCGGTATACAATAGTATATATCGTTGAAAGGCAATTCGGTCTACTCTCACGGAGTAAGTAATAATTACCAAATAGTCAATGGCGTTAAAACCCGGGGAAAATCCTATAGCTTTTGTTACACATAATCCAAACGAATTAATTATATTTGTCGATAATAAAACGTATCATTGTCGTATATGACATACATAATTAATTCTGTGGGTTTATTTGCATTGTATAATTAAAACGCTATTAAGTTAGATACTTACCTTTATATATTATGTAGGTATGTCTTACATGAATATATTACAACCATGGAGGCATAAGCTGATCCGCAGAAGGCGTCACTTTACGCTTAGAAGTAAGCCTGAATAGACATAAGTCGAATACAGAGAAAAGTATATAGGGGACCTCAATAAAGTTAGGATTTTCTCAAGACCTACTAATGTAATTATAAAGAATTTGCAAAAATCAGTCAAGTAGTTTTTGAATAAATAACACCTTTCTCTGTGTTAGATCGAATTACAATTGAGTGAATGTGGGCACATATTATATTTGTTACGTTTTGCGATGTCGCTTATATACCAGTGTATAAGTATCGTGTAAAGCAAACGCTGTAGTTAGACGAAATATGATGCTCATTATTTAAATACCTATTTGTTTTTTATAAAGTCTTAGAACAAGACGTAATACCTAGACTTTTATTATTATTATTATAACCTTTTATTTCCTTAATATATTTCATTTATACAATAACTTGGTCAAATATTAATTATGTCATGTGTTTATACTAATTTAATTTGATTATTTGCATTTATATATCTAATATTAAGGACCTCTCAACGAGTAAAGGCCTCCTCTATTTTACTCCGATTTTTCCTGTCATTCGCCTTCTCTATCCAATTTCTACCAGCAGTTTTATTTACCTCGTCCAGCCATCTTTCCTTTGTCTCCCTCTGTGTCTTTTTCCGGGTGGTCCTATCCGTAATAGTCTTTATAATTTTTTTTTTTTTGCAAAACATTTGAAATATTTTTCACATAGGTTGTATAAAAATTGCGGCTCCGTAAACATAACCAAGTATTTATGTCCACAGAATAAACAATGGCAGAATGGTCACCACCGGACCTAGGTCCTATTTGTGCTGAAGCTAAAACAAACTTGACCATTTGTTCACCATCAGGAATTGCGTTTCTAGCATTGATAACTCAACTATTTGGATATTCAGTTGATAATCAAACTTATAGCTCTTATAATCCTTATCCTTATGATGTTCCGGGTAGTTTTCCTAATTTGAATTGGAATGGAGAATCATTTTCTCAGCGAAATAATTATTTTACTTCTCCTCCTTCTAAAGAAGAAATCTATGAAAATTTTGACTTCATCGTCGTGGGAGCTGGATCGGCCGGATGTGTTCTTGCTAACCGCTTATCTGAAATCAGGAAATGGAAGGTAAAATATTGTCAATTTAAAAGTCTTAGGAAATGAGAAAAATGTATGTGATTTTTGAAAATGACCTACGATTTAAAAAAAAATTATATCATATAGCCCATGTACACAAGGTGTGCTTCACAAGGAACGACCGGCCCTGACTTCATGACCCCATGGGATCGAAATTAATTCTATATTTGAGCGCTGTCTCAAATATTCGTAAGGACGAAAGTCTTCAAAACTGTACAAATTTTTGGTCCTAAATAAATTATTATTATTATGTATCTCTCCAGGTTTCACGGGTTTAAGAAAACCCGGTCCTTTGAAAGGCTTTCACGGAGACATAGGTCCAACGCGTAGAGGTCCCTTAGATAACTTTAATTTGAAGGGATATGTGATGCACCTAGCGGGACCCGTCTCTGAGCGCATCAGAAATTCAGAATGCACTCAATGACAGCCCTCATTATTATGATTATCAGCTCGAAATTTTGTAGAGTCGACTATTCGTTCAGTCGAAATTCGTAGGCTCGAATATTGTAGAGACGATATACATATCGAATGCCTTGATCTGGTTTCATTTTTGTCCATGCATTGTCAAAGTCAAAAAGCTATCCTAACAGCATTGTTGTTCAATTAAGACTAATAGGATATCATCCTCAGTTCAATAGCCTACTCTGCCATGGTCGCACTTAGGTATCCCTGATTACCTACAAGATGCTTATGATGATAATGATTTGTTTCTTAATTTATTTCCATAGATACTACTCCTGGAAGCCGGCCCTGAGGAGCCAGATATAACCAGTATACCAGCGCTCGCGTCGACTCTTGGCTCATCAAGCATAGATTGGAACTACAAATCACAACCCGATGAATTGAGTTGCACAGCTCAAAAGGATCAGTCTTGCTCTTTATTTTGGTATATCAAATTTTCAATAGCTAGTGAATTGGCGATAGGTTGTTGCGCAATGTCCTCGAACGGGTTTTCCTCTCCTCATCATCAAATTGTATCAGTCCATTGCTGGACGTTGGCCTCTCCACCAGATTTTCGACTTACTGCATCGAGTCCCTGCCGCGGAATGGCGAGGTCCCTGGTTCGAATCTCGGTCGTGACAGAAAAAATTAGAACCCACACATGTCATGTCATTTACGACGTTAATTTTAGATTCAACACAATTTTACCATCAGTTGTATAACTCTACAATGTTGTATGCCTACTGATAGGTATCTATGCCATAAAAATGCAATTACTTATCTTAATGTATAATGTTATTTGTGTGTTTATTGTTAGTTTTCCCTCAAGTACCTTGATTAGGCTTATGCTTTACACAACTTCTAAATTACAGTGGCAGAGTAGTTGGAGGTTCCAGTTCAATTAATTATTTAACCTACATTAGAGGAAATAAATGGGATTACGACAATTGGGCCAAAATCGGAAATCCTGGCTGGAGCTACAACGAAGTATGTACATTATGCAAGAGATATAATTGGAAATGTTAAGTGAAGTGATTTAAAAATCTTACAATTATTGGTTTCAGGTACTACCATATTTCAAAAAATTTGAAAACAATAATGGTATCGAGGCAGCAAATACAAAATATCATAGACAAGGTGGTCCGTTAACCGTTGAAAGATTTGATTACGTTGATAAAAATAATATAATGCTTGTAAATGCTTTTCATGAAACCGGGTTACCGATAACTGACTTAAACGGTGAACAACAAATTGGCGTAGACAACTGTGAGAATTACGCAAAAAACCAAAGAAGAATGTCTACCAATCGAGCGTTTATTAGACCTATAAGAAAGGAACGTCTTAATTTAACAATTAGAAGCAATTCACAAGTAACAAAAGTCTTAATAGACCAAACAACAAAGACAGCGTATGGCGTGGAATACTTCCATAATGGAAAATTTTACAAAGTAAATGCTTCAAAAGAAGTTATTATTAGTTCTGGCTCTCTCAATTCTCCGAAAATACTAATACTATCTGGTATAGGGCCAGAAGAAGATCTGAAAAACCTTAATATTACCGTTTTGGCAAATTTAAAAGCTGGACACAATCTCCAAGATCATGTGACGACCCAGGCTATGTTGATGGAACTTACTAATGCCACTTCAACACTAATAAATGGAGAACAGCTTCTTGATGAAGTTAAGAGGTTTTATCGAACGCAGTACAAAGTGGGACCATTAGCTCAAGTTGGACCTGTGGGTGTAGTTGCATTTATAAGGACTGAGTATGCAGATGAAAATATTACCGTGCCAGATATACAGGTGCATTTCAATGGATATAATCTGAAAGAATTCTATGCGGACCCTACAAATTATCTAGCATCTGATGTATTTCCGTTTCCTTACTACGATAGTATTAACATGCTACCTCTGCTTATACATCCACAGAGCAGAGGATATTTAACTTTGAATAAAACAGATCCTATATTTGCTCCACCACTGATATATCCAAGATTTTTCACTGTCAAACGTGATTTGGATACTTTAGTAGCTGCTGTAAAAATGTTGGTAAAATTGGAAGATACCAGAGCTTTTAGAGAAAATGGAGTGACGTTTGTAAGAACTCCAGTGGAAGCATGCTCTGGTTATAAATGGGGAACTTACGATTATTTTGCTTGTTTGTTTACGAGTTACACAACAACCATATACCATCCATCAGGGACTTGTAAAATGGGTCCCAAAGAAGATGCGGATGCAGTGGTTGATCCCAGACTAAGGGTTTATGGTATAGAGCATTTAAGAGTTGTTGATGCTTCAATCATGCCATACATCACACATGGTAACACTAATGGACCAACTATTATGATCGGAGAAAAGGCTGCAGATATGATTAAAGAAGATTGGAATGTTCATATAAATCCAATGCTGTTCTGATTTCATTTCATAAGACATCTGGGGAGGTTGTGATTTTCAAGATATTTGGTTCAGATATTGGTTTTCTTATTATAATTATATCTAAATTATTTACTATCGTTTTGTGTTATGGTTTTCCCTGACTTCGATAATAAACTGCACTTCTTAATATTAATTTAAGCTCAGATTAGGCTGTTGGTAATTTATAATTGTTGATTACTTTGTAATCTAAAAATATTATGGTCTGGATTTAAAGCTATTCAAGGACATGGTGACCTAAATTCAGACTCAGAAACAAGTAGATAGATACCACGATGCATTTGCCAAACACAAGTCGTAAGTACTTGACATAAAGTTATATAGCGAATATTTGTAATCCCTCATTCTGCTTGTGCTCATAGGCTGAGTAAAGTGAAACAAGAAAGTTTGAAACAAAGACCAACGGAATAATATCTCGTGCTGACTCATCTACGACGAAGATGCTGCGGTTGGGGCCACAAAAAAAGTATGTTTGATATCCGCTCTCGCTCAATATATACAAACTAAACAAGCACTATAATCAATTTTATTAAAAAAGCTATTTATAAAATGTTTATTACGATAAATACTATTTTTCAATACACAAAACATGGCATAATTGCGACAAGCAAAGTTGTAGTTCTCAAATGTGCCAAAAACTGCCGTTTTTCGCAATTATGCGAACTACAACTTACCGACATTGAATCACGTTATAAATAAGCATTTAAAAAATAGTATTTATCATAATAAACATTATGTACATAGCTTTTTTAATAAAATTGATTAAATTGGAAGATATTATTTTTCAAAGATTGGCGGCGCTAGTTGGCTCATGGAAGGCCCTTAAGATAACTCTACTAATCACGATACCACTGTTAACACCAGTTTAACGAACTTTGGGAAACTTTAAGGCATACATACATCCCAAACATTATTGCAAGTATTGCAACCTATATTCTGACAACTTCGCTCTTTGCATGGCCTCGACCAAGACCCATCTGCCGTTCCTACACCCCCATTATCCGCCTTCATAAACCGCTGAGACAAACAATCTGTAGCAAGGCTCTGTCCTCACTCTAAAATCACTACCACAGAATGTAGACCTACCACACCCCTTCTATTTCAAACAAAATGACGATTATTAGGAGTAGGAATGAAAAAGTCACAGTGTCAAATTAAACTGGTAATGTTTCACAATGTCAATAGAGTTTAAACTTCATCAAAGTCCGGTAAATAAGCTTGTCTCAATTAAAGACTTATACGAGTAGGATGTTGAGAGTAAGATTAAATAAATCAAACATAGAATGAATGTACTTATTTTGAAACAGTAATATGATCTATTATTTCCACTCCACTGTTCCAATTCAATTAACTGAATATATCATTTTAAAAAACAGTCCATTTTAAAGTATCCGACGATCTCAATGAGATTGATACTTTATCAAGAACTACTTGACCTATTGTAAAAATTACATTTGTGATAGTTTATAGTGCAGACTGTAAAATAATTTAAAAATGGATCAAGTATTTTTTCAAGTCTTATTGCCCGATGAATACTTTGATTTGAATCTAATCGTAGTCGTAATGTAATGTAACTTCCAAAAGCGATAACCAACTAAAAACCAAGGACACAAGTGAGTCCAACTAATCTCCCCAATATCTATCTCAACAATAAGGTAGTTGACTAATTTTTATTATTATTAAGCGATTAAGTCAAGTGGTGGGGGATCCATCTCTTTTTAACAAAACGGTCTTTAGTATGAAGTTTGTATGGCGCTACCACGGTATGACGTCATACCGTGGTAGCGGTACAATACGTCGTGTACTGTTTCTGTCTCTATCTAAAACAACTTTTCTAAATGCCTGTAGTTACTTCATTTTTAAACTAATTTCAATTTTGATTTCACAGTTGACCATGAATTTGTGTCTATTTTGTAATAATAATGAAAAACATTTAATTTTCGATACTTGTCAACTAGCCAATTCAACAACACAATTAGACAAAGTTTCAAATGGTAGCAACAGTTGCAACTAGTATTTAACTCCATTAAAACACGTCTCCGGAGAAGCGTGTCTTTGCAATTGTTAGTGAAAAGTGACTTTGTTTTCAACCCGTGTTCGACAGTCTAGTGGTAATTCGTGGTCTAATGATATTAAAGAGTTACAAGAGTCAAAAGAGCTTGAAGATTACAATGTAGCAAACAAGCAAGCTGTACGGTGTCACCCAATGCCTGAGTTTGAACGTAAGCTTTATGAGTGGCTTGTGGACGAGTGTTTTTACAGTATAAATGACTACTTCAAATATATAAAAAAATTGTGAATGTTCTAAGTATGTACTTGTAAAGATTTTAATAATTTTGTATATCAAATCAATAATTTAAATTTTAAATAAGTATACCATTTTATTAAATATTAATTATTGCATGTCTTAACAAAGTAGGTTATAGCGATAAGCACTTTCTAAACCATAACATATGTAATACCTATAACCAGCAATAAAAATCTTTGACTTTGTACAGTGCCTGCCAAAATGAGGTCATGCGCAGAAAAAAGCTGTGTCAAGAAAAAGAAGAACTGAGATGCGTCGCTTAGAGGGCAAATGGTATCTAATACCTGTATTTTGAAGAGTTAAATAAATTATCTGCAGTTCTACCACAATACGAAGCAAAAATATACCTAAATGAATTCATTGATGTGGTATTGCCTCGCTAAACCAAATTAGCGTTAAACTAATCTTAACCTATTCAACACGATTTAAGGAAAATGATGACGATTTAAGGAGTTGAGGGGTCTAGACCACGTGGCCGGAGACCAGCCCGCTGGACTGATGTAGTTGGCAGAATCCTCGGTGTGCCCTTTGAAGAGGCTGTGAGAAGAGCACAAGATCGTGTCTCCTGGCGCCAGTTCATACATGCCAAGACAGCACCTGCTGTTGAGGGTCACGATCCTCAGCATTGAGGCAACGATTAGGGAGGAGGAAGGAAAATGAGGTTTAACTAGCTTTATGAATAACAGCAAAAGAGTTTTTCGCAACAGCGTTATTCGCTACAGCGGTTTTCGATCCAATGAGTTTTCGAACTAGCGTACCACCCAAGATTTTTTTCGCAACAGCGTGCTTTGCACGATCGTCATTCGAAACTACATATCAAGGCCCTATTGGACAGGCAAAGTAATTTGGGTGAGTTCAATTTGAAGCACCTGATAGGAATCCTAACGCTGTCGAAACAATACAATACTACTGCCATTTGATCTCCGAACTCTAAGCCGAATAAGTAAAGTACTTCAAGGTCTACAAAATAGGCACACTTATTATTTTTCTTCACAAAGCTGTAAATCTGAAGGTCTCGACATCTAACGAGATAAAACAAAGTACAATAGAGCAGCACACGGACGGAGGCACTCGCGCGCGCGTCTAATTGTGTGCGCTTGTTAAAGTTTCTTACAGATATAGAATCAACCTAGATATGTATGAAAGAAAAGAAAAAAAAGAAGAAAAGAAAGAAAACAGATTTATTTATCACTACATACTATACACTACATAATATTGTGCAAAACAATAAAAGACATGTATTCTGGAGGAAAGCATTATCAATTTTAATAAGCACTCAAATCCTGTCAATGTCTGCGTCAACGAGCTTCTGGGAAATTAAGACTGTTGATTATAATTTTTTGTCGTCAATAACAAGGAAAAATAAATAAATAATTCCAAATGAACATAATTTTTAATTATTTCAGTATTAGGTTAAATAAATGAATTTTAAGCTACAACTTGTATTACTTTTCATTTTAGCCGAAAATACTACTATGATATGAGCTAAGTGTCGACTCATCCGATTACGTTATCAATCGCGGATGATGACTCGAATTTGAAGTGGGTGTCGTTTCATCCTCGGATTAAATATTTTTCGGATGAGTAGCCACCTGGTTATATTTTGCGGCAGATTTTGACAAGACTTTGTCTAAAAAGACGCTAACATAATTTCGATAAAAATGTTGGTAGTACTACTGGTAGTACATACCACAGGGAACAAACGGATTTGAGCGCCTAAAAAATCGTTGATGCTAAGCTCCTGGCAGAAACACAAACACAATAAAATAAATTACATATAAACATTAATAACTACATAAGTTTTCGATCAAGTGCAGTGTCGGAACGGATCAACTGCAGCATAATTCTACAACCATGCGTTGCAATGGCTGCAGCGGTGAAGGCAGAACCCAAAAATAAATCCAGCAGGGACATACCCACCTGAATTATAATATACTATGTGATGACGAATGTTTTCCATCATACGTATTCCTCGAGCCTTTGAGACATCGTTATGGAGATACGATGGTGAAGAATGCTTGCAAGAACAGAATGACCTAAATGAAGAACCCTATACCAAATTGATTCAGATCGTTCTGTGGTTTGTCCAAGACGAACTTGACTGTGCAGAATACAATTCAAGGCTCGTTAAGCAGTTGGTTCCGGTTCCTGACGCTCGGCAGCAGTTGTTCGGCCATTTATGAAGTCTACGGCCTAAATAACTCTGGCAATAGAGAAGGAGAATCTCCATCAATAACCCGTGACGTCACTTCTAGTGAGCTAGTACTACGTTGTCCACTGCCTGTTCCGTCCACAGATTTATGTTCGGTGTCGTCTGGCACAAACCGACTTGGGGACCAACTTCCTCGTTAGCTGTCCCTACAAACTTCAGCCTCAAAAGTCAGGTTTCTGTCACAAATTGATACAGTGGCACATCTGTTATAGTTTTTGTGAACAAAGTAATACTCGGATAGTGCAATGGGTTGGAATTTTGCAAAGATTGTTTAAGTAAAAACATCTGAGGAATTTCCACGGTCTATCCTATTATTCAAATAATTTGTCTAGGTGTTTATGCAACAATATTGTTTACTAGAGTATGCAATCTAGAGGCTAGCTATTTTGGCTAGAGCTATGCCTGCCTTCCGTATAGTATCTATTTGAAATACAAATTCACCAATTAGGAGAATCGATTAGAAACGCGAATAAAAGCCCATTTCTGGAGTTGTCTATTATTAATACTTTATTCATAGAACGAAATCTGTGACATCTTGATTTTATGCAACTTGGACAAAGTGCGACTTGGAAAAAGTTGGTCAAACGAGATCCCCAAAAACTATGAGTAAGTAACATAGGTTTTTGGGATCTCTGAAAAACATGGCAAAAATCGCTTGTGCGATAGTTTGCTCAGTAATATGCATGAAATGTTAAAACTGTATGTAGGTTCAGAAAATGTTGTGTACCAGGATTGCAGAAGATGGAAGACCCACGTCTCTCCCTATCCCTACGGGAATCTAGCGTGAGTTTATAATATGTATAACTTGGTAACTAATTTTGCATGCGTAAACTCCTGAAAAGTGTGGCTGTTTGGAGAATTTAATCAAGATGACAATGTCTTTAACCTTAGCATATAACATTAAGGTCCTGACAATTTTCCGGGTAGAAATTATGCGGGTGTTAAAGATAAGAGGCTGGATGAAGTAGGTACTTAGACGTTAAGATAGTTGAGTGGTTAGTTTTCGAATAGGCATGTTACAGGCGTATTCAGAAGTAGTTACGATCTCGACAAAGAAATAAAACCTGTCTTGAACATCGCGTCGTCGATATTGGTAATCCAACTGTAGTACAGACAACAGCAGATCAATAGTAACACTTGCAGTGTGAGTTCAACTCTTACGACGCAGATAATAAGAACGGTACATAGTCCAAAGTGTTACACTTGATCTGCTTTCGGCTATTAAGTAGGTACATATTGTTAAGTGTAAAGGAACCAAAAATTTTGTTTCATTAAAAGATACAAAATGGAAAATTTTCTAAATTTATCACTTTTGGCAGAAGTTTGGTTAAAATTTATGTTCATTTTTGCAATAAATTGAGTTTGTATATTTTTGTTTGTCATCAATTTTCACTTTTACACTATTTTGCAAGTAAAAAAGTAACTCGGTGAAGTTTCAACGTTGTGTTACGGTAATAAATTCTAAAATCACTAACTTAGTCACCCCTAAGGATTAAGAAAAGCACATCCATCTAATTAAAAACACATGGAACTCAAAGAAAGTTTCTGATTCCAACTTCTGAATACCGTAAATGCATTCAAAGTTGGGATGGGAATAAACCAAGGACGTCGTATAGGACGTCTTAAAAGAATTACTAAACGAATTATTATGCAAAAACATTCGCAGAAAGAAAGTCACTTCGCTCTTTGCTAATGCAGACTCGATAGGGCTGCCAACACATAATTCCTATAATTTTAAAGAGTCAGTAAACAGAAAATATTTCTACTTTTTGAAGCAGGAAAATATACCACGAACAAGCAAAGGAATTATAAAGTAATCTCCTACAAACCAAGTGGTAATAGAGTAGCAAGAAAAATGTACAGGAATGTTATTTACTTTTTGGTTACCAAAAAAAGCCAAATCCATACATTTTTCTTTCTATTCTATTAGCGAAAATTCTACTTAGTTAGGGAGGCTGATCACAGTTGCATTACCACAAACACTATTAAATAAAACTACAAGAGAGTAGATGAAGGCCGTAATTGTAAAGTCGAAAATATGCTAAACCTCATTACAGTTGATATTTACTCAAAAACTACTGAATATTGATATTTTTACAGACAATCAAATTCAATTTTCAATTTTTATCTATCTAACAGTGAAAGGATTTTTCCAATCGGTCAAGTAGTTTTTGAGATAATCCCACCCTTAAAACTCTCCTGTATTTCTCAGTGTTAGATAATACCCAATATCGAGTGGAGTCTATTCGTTGAGACAACCCTGGATATCCGGAAGCTCAAAGTTTGTCAGGAATAAAGGCAGATGCAACTTCGATATGAAATTTAAATGAGTCTTGCTCAGGTAGTGAGGTAGGTACTCTTAATTTGCAGCAACATCCTTTGAAAACTTTATTCCAGAATATTCCCCACAGCAGCGGATTAATTTCTTAGTCGAATGATGAATTTTCAATTGGCTTCATTCGAATACGGTGCGAATGTGAATACGTCATAATAAAGTCAGTTTTATGTTGAGTAGTATTTTTATTCAGCAACCCAGCTATCCAGCGATCCAGCTACCCTTCCGGTGTTGCCACGTGTCTCTAGGCGACGATGATCGCTTACCATCAAGGGGCTCATCTACTTGTAATTCTCTACCCAAAGGTTGTCTGGAAAATATCGCTTTAAGCGATAAGACCGTCAATTGTGATACTAACTGTATTGGCATATTTCTTTATTAAAATTAGCATTTTTTTTTCTTGTGTGTTCGCCAGCTTGTCCCTCGACATGGAGATCGAGGACCTTTTGTAGCGTACATTGCTTTGAATATCCTTTTTTTTTGTATGTTCAACTTTTCTCTGTAAAATATTAATCAATTGCACATAGTGTACAAGTGATAACCGTCACCATATATAATTATATTCATAATATTATGCCTATACTTACTATATTTATATAATATTTCAATTATATAAGCAATAAACATGTCAGAATAATTAAAAATTAATGTAAATGTCATGTAGTAAAAATGACAGTGTGAGGAATTTAAATATTCGGTAACATTTACTTGTGCCTCTAGGAAATATTAGCATACTTAAAGTCCACTATACAAAATAGGAAATACAAAGAGTTTTATGATATTCTTCAATAGAGAACATCACACACACGAAATGGTGTTACGTTTCAAACAAAACAGAACTGACCTCATATAAATCGTGGGTAAACACCTGATTTAACTTCCTGGAAAATATTTTGCTAAACTTACCGAAATACCATTGCCTTACATTTTAAAACAGATGACACCACGAATATTATTTAATGCCGTATCAAACTCCGTAGTAGGTTTATCGTCTATAATAAGTAGACAGAATATAATTGCTGCACATAGATTGCGGTCCGGACATATTCCATCAAAATCTTTTGCATTCTTGATGCGCAAAGTTGAATCTCCCAACTGCGAAAATTGTGGGACCAAGGAGGACTTGCAACATATTTTGATGGAATGTGTCCGGTACGAGACTAAAAGAGAGCATGTTATTAATAGTTTAGGTTTATGCAAATTAGATATAGGTATATTCCACGGCATTTTAGCTGAGCCAACTTCAGGCCCAGCTAAAATGCTGTTCTCGGTCTTTTATAAAATTTAAGTTAATTTAGAATAGGTACGATGGGATTGGCATCGTCACTTTGTGTACAAAAATCCCTAAACAATTATAGAATAATAATAAAAAAGGTTTATCGTGACCTTTTGGTTCATATCGTAGCAGGCAGGCAGACAATAATTCTAAAATATGTGTTTAGCCATCAGTGTCGATCATGTCGTATCGAGACTATTAATTCTTCTACACAACTTTATAGTTTATATACATACAGTATTATTAATTTAAAGAAGACCATCAATAGATGTTGTTTTGTTGTACGAATAGAAACGTTTGAGATTTTATGATGTGTTCATTGTATTGTGTATCTCGGAATTGTAGCATTTACATTTAAAATTCAAAATTTGCTATTTTTATAACGCATTCCGTGATTAATAAATATTCGATTGCGCAAAATATATATTTTGTAAAATTTTAATTTCGTGGCAGAATTATTATACGAAGTTCAATACTAAATGCACAAAACACTATTTGAAAGTCGAATTCGAAATTTAGTCTATTTTAAGAGCGTTCCATGAGCCAACTAGAATCGCCAATCTTAAAAAAATAATATATTCCAATATTTTAGAATTAAAATTAGAGTATTCATCCTAATAAACATTTTGTAAATAGCTTTTTTAATAAAATTGTTTAAATTGGAAGATATTACTTGTTCAAGATTGGCGGTGCTAGTTGGCTCATGGAAGGCCCTTAAATCAAAACCATCAAACTTTCTGTTACTTATTTCTCTGTTTTACTTATACGCACCGAAATACAAACGTATGCTGAACTGTAGTCGATTTAGCGAAACAAAACAAAAACAAATCACCCTGGCTCCGCCTTTACCTCTTTACCTATAAAGAATACAGAGAATGTCTCACAGAAATACTCGTTACAATTTCCTTGAACAATGTGACTAGAGATAGGACGTCTAAGAATCAAGGATTAGTTCCTCAATAGTTCAGTGTTCATTAAACTGAATGGAATTTGCAATTACTTCTTGTGTATTGTCTGAATCTCTATCGGAATAGGCTAGTTGACAAGTATTGAAAATTAAATGTCTTTCATTATTATTACAAAATAGACACAAATTCATGGTCAACTGTGAAATCAAAATTGAAATTAGTTTTAAAATGAAGTAACTACAGGCATTTAGAAAAGTTCAATTCAATTCAAATACACTTTATTGTACATAAAACAGCAATTACGGAAAAAGATTACAGAATAATACAAACATAATGTACAATTTTGGCGGCCTTATCGCTAAAAGCGATCTCTTCCAGGCAACCAACTAACTAGGGAAATTAAGAGTTTTAAATAGTGAGAGGTAGAGCTAGAAATGCAAGAAGAATAAAAAGAAAAACAATCAAAAAATAAATGGTATTCACAGAGAGTAGGAATAATACAGCTACATATAAAAGGATAAATAATAATATTACAGTTTACACTACATACTTACAAATATTAAATGCATACACTACATATATACCACGTACATATACTACATATATACCACGTACATATACTACATATATACCACGTACATATACTACATATACCACGTACATATACTACATAATAATATCATAGAATAAATAAATACATTACTTATGAATATATCATTATGATATGACAGAGTTTATGCATTTGAAAGAAAAACAACAACAGCATCAGAGGAAAATAAATAGAAATTAGAGTGAAAGAAAGTGCTCCTTAACCTGACTCTTGAAGATATGTAGAGATTGTGATAATCTTATAGATACGGGTAAAGAATTCCAAAGTTGGATAGCTTGAGAAGTAAAAGATTGACGATAGAATTTTGTAGTAGAACAGGGAAGGTAAAGACAAAGATTTTCAGTAGAGCGAAGAGGACGATTGTGGGTAGTGAAAACGAATTTAAAGCGTTCCTTTAGGTACAAAGGAGTTGAGGGATTGAACAGCACCGAGAAGAGAAGAGAAAGAATATGCGCATCTTTGCGTCGACGAATTGGCAGCCACTTTAATTGTAAAAGTTGTGTTAGAAAGAGACAGAAACAGTACGCGACGTATTGTACCGCTACCACGGTATGACGTCAGACCGTGGTAGCGCCATACAAACTTCATACTAAAGACCGTTTTGCTAAAAAGAGATCGAGCATGTGATTTGACATAATTGCTTAATATCTTCGGTATTAATTGATATATCGCAAAACTGATTTCACAGTTCTCTTCAGCAGGAGCATGAGAGTTGAGTGATGCAATAAAAAAATGAGTCAACTACCTTATTGCTTTGTCTGCTAAGAATAATTACCCCTTACCACCAAATGGCTCTCTCATATTTATTTGTTTTTTACATGTCTCTTATGTCATTACATTATACCATGTATTGATTTCTTTAATGGTCTGAATTGCCTGGCCAAATACAAATCCACTCCTCTATCTACATAGATTACTAGGTACTTATTTTTCGAATATCTCTCCGACATATAAAAATAAAATTATTTATTACTTACATTAATTAATTCCTCTCCAAAATAATTTAACTCTAAAACAAAGTAAATTCTTTATTTAGAACAAATCAATAACATATTTACATAAACAAACAAAATATGATATAAAATATTTAAAATTAAAATACTTAAAAAATAAAATTCTAAAAATGTACCTACTTGGACGCGGTATTCCAGCTGTGACTGGCCTCTACCAGTCACAGGTAGAACACCGCGTCCAAGTCGCTCCCATGCGGCAGGGTGCCCAAGAGAGCGGCCGCGTTACCTCTTTAAAATAGAACATCATCATCAGCCCGGATCAGTCTACTGCGGAACGTAGACCTTTCCCAAAGTGCGCAGCACAACCCGATTCTGAACGTAATGGATGCATAGAAATATTTCTGTATATTTCATTTCATTCCTTCGAACTAATTTCACGTCCTCGTCTCTAGCATGCTCTGCTATTTTGCGATTTCGCTAAAATGACGACGCTTATGCGAGTGACTTATTTTACTGTGCAAAAGCATGCAATGCTAAATGCAAGTGCAATGTTTCGGATGGAAACTGAAAAGACAATGACAACTGCAAACTGTAACAAATAGATATTAAACTCGTCTCTAATATAATCTCAACCGGGTTATAAAGGTTCAAATAACTCTTCAAATTATTTATAATTGAGTAAGTTTTAAGAAGTATCGAAAATTAAATACTTTTCGTTAATATTTACGTGATTGAAATCATTTGAATTGAGAAATGTAATAGTACCGTACATAGGTACAGTCGACAGCAGATCAATGGTAACACTTGCAGTACGATTTCAAGTCTTACCACGCAAATAATAAGAACGGTCCAAAGTATAAAGTGTTACCATTGATCTGCTGAATTCTGCTGTCGACTGTATATTTATAACACTTGAAAGTCACGCCTGATAAATTCCATACTAACTGCATAATTACTACGTACTAAGTTCGTTTCGCTAAAAAGGATGAAACAACTTTAACCACTAACATCTTTGATCTTAATACATTTACTCACATGATTGTTTGTGTCTGAGTAGCTAGGTGTTCAGAATGCCTTCCATTTTGGTCCAGCCAGATATCATTTTTTCTTTTCCTCAACACGTTTTTCCTAAACACATGATTTTATCTTAATTTAATTATCTACAAACTAATTTCAGATGTCCTTTTCAACATTATCATGTGAGTTAATTTATGCAGCAAAAAAAAAGACCAAAAACCCTTTGTTTTCGCAGTTAGGTAAAAACAGGATGACCATTCCGAGCAAAATAAACTGTCTGTTTATTTGCCCTATACAGTTCATTACTTAGGTATATAAAATAATGTAGACAGAATAAGAACGGCACAAAATCCAGTGTTGAGAACCTTTCATACACTGAAATGTGCGAGAAACAAAAATGTCTGTTGAATTTCGGACTTGTAGACAATAAAATAAAAATAAAACTACAATGGGTAGAGTCTTGACACGGAGATATAGCGGCCACAGTGGAAAATGAGCGAAGTGGCGCGCCATTAAGGTGTCTGCAGTCACGCGATAGGGATGGGCATCGAGACCCACTATCGATATTAATAACTCAATAAATAACGTGTAATGAAAAAGGTGAATTTTTTGAATACTTAAGTATCTTACAAAACATTTTATCAGGATAAGAGTACTAATTGAAATTTCTAAATAACAAGTCAATTGAAACAAAAACTTGCCTCCTTTTTGGCAGACTTCATATTCATATTCATTTATTTGGTAAATATTTCATTAGTTTGACTTAGTTTGGCATAAAATGTACTAATATTATATTCATCCCGTGATCAAGACGAATATAGTTCGACATCACGAACAATTGAGCCAGCGCTCGATAATATGAATTAATTAAATTAATTGCATTTGAATGAATTGTCAGTCGCATCAATATCCATCAAGTTTTCTAGGCTACAGGAGGCCACAAAGGTACATACATATTTAATAAATAAAAATAATACTTAATTCAATAATGATCCTCCTTCTTTCGGCCGTCACGTAAGAAGCTAGTACTCGAATAATATTTTTTATTTACTTATTTATTTGTTCACATCAAGGTCACCAACAGATGGTAGGTAACACCTACAAATATTGTTAAATTTTTTCATTTATTATTACTAATCTATTTAAAAGTACTATAATATATTGATAACTACTTAAAAATATTTAAAATACTAAAAAAAATTTAAACTACCTAAAAATATTTTACGTACAAATTGGAATCTAAATTATACATTAATTGCAACAATTTTGCTCACCCAGATGAAGATAACTCTTAATTTAAACAAGACTGGACCAACAATAATTCCCGATCATAAAATTCTTATGACTTTATCGACATTTTGCATTTCCCCATCACTATAACACTTGTATGCAGTCGAGCGTAGGACAATGGTCTCAGGCGGGTTAGACGCAAATTGGTGAGAGCCAAGATGGGCGCAAAATACAGGGAGCAAATGCGCCAGGGTTGAAAACTAAAGGGGTCCAGACGGCCATTTAGTACGGAAAGTCGAATGCTAACGTATAATGTTAAAGAATATACATTAGTATGACATAATGCGAAAACGCTTCATGAGTCGAGTGCGCGGTACCGAGATTTTGTTTTTCATGACTTTGATGTTGATGTGTTCCTATGACTCCCAGGTGGAGTTAAGGGCCGCCGATGTACTCTTCCATTTTTCCCTGTCCTGCGCCGCCTCCGTCACCTCCTCCCAACTCTCTTCAGCTCGGCTGTGTACAGGAAGACCTGGCCTCCTCCTACCGCTGCGCTTCCACTCAATCTCCGTCTTGCCTTCCTAGTGTGTGGCCAATCCAACTCCAAGTGTCACTGTCCACCAGTGGGCGACAACGGGAAATAATATAAAAAAGCATAAGGCATAAGCCTAGCCATCCAGCGGGGGAACGTCGCCAGTATTCTATGCACACTCCCACAGGGTGGGCAGAGTTTAAACGATTTTTTTTATTTGTAATATTTTTTATTTACCTACTATTGTATTATAATTATTTTGTAAATAACTTTTTTTTTAAATTATTAAATAAAAATATAAAAAAACAACTTTTTAAAAATAGTGTCACTGTCCACCAGTGGGGGACAAGCGAGTGGGGGACATCGGGAATAAGCCCACTGCCGAAGAGCTATGTCTTTTTGTACTGGGACTTGGTGGCACATCATCAGAATCAGAAATCATTTATTGTGTAACTGTGTGCATTACAGATCTTAGAAATAGTTTAGTACTTATAGACAGTTTACCCATTTTGGGCGTACAATAGCGGACAAATTTTCATCATAACTTTATCACATCTTCATCATAACTTTAAAATGTAGTTACTATTTATTTATCTAGTAAGATTCTCGCTGTTGTTCCTCGTGTGTACAAAAAGGATTATAGGTGTACAAAATCGCCGATTTGATTTTGTTTGTTGAAATATTTTTTAAATGCTTAGCTTCCAGTTTGTTATGACTTGATGACGTAATAAATTAAAACCATCCATGGGCGTTATAATTTACAAGCATTAAAGACGAGGCTTTGTGGCTTTTATCTATTCGAAAGGACAAATTAATTCATTGATATTGGACCAACAGCTTACTTAAAGTTTTTAAACCAACGGTGTCTGGTCCAACAGCGATTTGGACCAAACGCGTATTATTGGAGCTACAAATTATTATATATAAACGGATATCACTCACTTATATTGTTGAAGTCGGCAATTAGACCGACAGTTTCAAAAGACCGTTGAAATCGATCGAAACGTCGGTCTAATTGCCGACTTCAACAATATAAGTGAGTGATATCCATATATAATAATTTGTAGTAATTGCTCACTATAGTTCTAATTCTAAAATTATTGGAGCTACTGCTATTAAATTAATTCAATATCATCATCATTGTAATTTCAAGATTAGGTCATTAAAACGTAAGTAGTATTACTAATTCAATTAAGCGCATCCCTATTCTCTAATAAAATAACTGGAGAAATATTTTCATCACGACCGGGATTCGAACCCGGGACCTCGCCATTCCGTGGCACGCTCTATTCCAACAGAGCCATCGTGATTCGTATCCAGATCGTGAATTTTGTCTCCATATTCTCGTCTGAGGGACGGTAGCGACATCTATCCAGTATCCCGGTCATGATGAAATTTTTTCTCCATTTATCATTTAGATTTTCGTTTCGCATAGCGCATATGCAAGAAAATGTCAAAAAATAACTGGGTTATAATCTGAAAAAAGGTTAATGTCTAACCCTTCTAAATATAACCCCTAAACTTATGCTAAATGCCCAAAAAGATCCTGTTTATTCATCACTCGCAAACAAAGTTTATTACAACAAATTGAAAAGTCCAACAGCAAATTTAATAAACCTTTCCTTAAAAGCCTCTGTTAAGGCTGTCGCAAATCAGCTGTTCCAACAATAAGGATTCCTTCGGGCTTAAAGGCTGTGACAGAGATGCCTCTCTAAAAAACCAAACAATCTCGAGGACAATAAATAAAAAAAATACAGGAGACTCATTAAGGTTAAGATTTTTTCAAAAATAATTGACAGATTTTTTTAATTTCTTATAGTTTTTACTACATAGTATCCATGTTATCTCCTAGTGAAAGAATTTTTAAAAAGAGTCAAGTAGTTCTTGAGATAATCTGAATTTAATAAAAAAAAACGTATACGAGTATTTTTTTGAGTACCCGTTCGTATCAGATTGATATCATGGTAATACATCAGTATTTATAATGATGTTAACAAAACGTCCCATATATAATAATTTTCTAGCGACCTCTCATTAAATTGTCATATTTAGTAATTAGTATCGATGTACTTATACCGCAACCCAAATCAAGTGTCTTGTTTTGTAAACAAATGTGATCGTCTAATTATCAGTTATGATGTAACACTGATGGTACTGATTGATTGAACCGGTTCATTATTGTGAAAACAAAGTGACCCGATCTAATAATGTGAAAATAACTATGCAATAATCACAGAACAGCTTAAAATGTTAGTAGGGTAGGGTAGTTTTTGTTTACAAAATAAGACAATTGGGCTTCGGTTTACGTACATTGCATGTCATACTGACATGCAGTCGATCTCTTTTGTTATGTAATAATTCATTGCACAAATATAAAATCACGCCCGGTTTCCCCTAGGGATAGGCAGAGACTTGGGAGATCGTGGCATACAACTCTCGTTTCCTCCACATTCATCAATCTCTTCATGCACGCTCGTCGGTTTGTTTCTTCTTCTAAAACAGTTATTGACTGTCGACTATCAATATCAATCACGTCTAAACGTTGTAATGTCATCGCTACGATGACAATTTATACAGGGCAGCACCTCTCTGTCCCTTTTAAGGATTAATTTTGCAAATGAGACTTTTGTTGGCCCTTCATGAATATGCAAGTTTGGTTCTACCTTCTTTACGATGGCTTTCGCTTTGTAATAAACACGTTTCTATAGTTCGAAGAGTTTCTTTATGATAGTGGAGATTAAAGAAGAAAAATGCATGTGTAATCCACCAATCAGTACTGGGTCTGCGTGGTGGATCGTGGCCCGATCTCCCTCAATGGAAGAGGTCTGTGCCTCAACAGTGAAGACATAAATATTGTACTAACCTAGTTTCTGAAACTTACTAACATTTACTATATAGATGTACCACTTACTATGTATAAAAAACCGAAATAAAATTTAATTAAAACGTGATGAAAAATTTCTAACCTTGGGCAGGACTTGAACCTTTTTTCCCCAGGTAAAACACTTTTACGTGTCACCACACCCGGGGCAGCGTGTTGATTATGTCAGGCTCGCCGCCCTGAAGGGGCGGAATACCGATTAAACTTATGACTTAAACATACCTGCGACCTTAGCTACCTTGCACAAAGCAAATTCCAAATATTTCCTTATTATTAAAATATTGATATGGATATTGAGATCAATTATATTACTTATATTTATATTATTCTTTGGATCGGTGACAATTCTGAAAACGGTGACAAAAATGTGGACAAAGCAAAAATGGTGTGGTGGTGACATTTTTTATATCGGATTTATTAATGATACCGTTTTTCCAGTTTCAATGACAACGGTGATCGATCACACTACCACCATATTAAACGAATTTCTCATACATATTCAGTACAGGGGCTTTACCGTGAAGTCTTATAGCAGGATTACTTCAATAATACTTTGTTATTTCGTACCACGACGACCTTAAAGTAAGCTTATTACGGACGTCATGGTAAGATATAACAAGTATTATTGAAGTAATCCTGCTATAAGAGTTCATTGTAAGGGGGCTGGATGAGTATGTTCATGAGAGTTGATTGATGCAATAAAAAACTTGAGTCCATAAACCCTATTACCGGTTTTATTAGGGCCTATGCCCAGTAGAGACAGGCAATATACCCAATAGATAAGGGCAGGCTACACTACTAAAACTCGCAGTAGAAAAACAATAAAAAAGCTAGCCGATAGTTCGGGAGTGGACTATAGGGTACACGAATTCCATTAAGATGTCTCTGTCACTGTTTTCTGTTATCTTTTTCTGTTTTCAGTTTATTAGTGTTGCGTGTAGAAAGTATCGATGAAATGAGATATCGATAAATGGTTCTGTACTTATGAGGGACCCGTACCCCCTGTATACTTATCTCTGTTTCAATAATGGGGCCTCAATAAGGTTGAGATTTTCTCAAAAACTACTGGACCGAATTTAAAAATTATTTTACAGTTACATAGTTTTAACTTATATCTATCAAACAGTGAAAGAATTTTTGCAATAGTCAAGTAGTTTTTGAGAAAATATCAACCCTAAAAACTCTCCTGTGCACCTTTCTCTGCGTTCCACCGTACGTATGAGGAAACCGTACGATTAGGACCACTAATGTGAGACCAAGTATGTAAATCTAAAGTGCTCTATTAGACGATGAGGTTCGCCATCGATCAGCGACGATGGTAAGCCATTTTACTGCAATGAATGTATGTGGAGCGATGCGAGATACGATGAGATTGAAGGAAGTGTGATAGTACTGCACACATCACCGTAGGAATATGCACAGACAATGACTTCCATATGCTAGGAATCCTAGTATTTTCTAAGTCTAACACAGAGAAAAGTGTACAGAAGAGTTTTTAAGGATGAGATTATCTCAAAAACTACTTCATCTATTGCAAGAATACCTTCACTGTTATATAGATAAACGTTAAAACTATGTAACTGTAAAATAATTATTAAATTCGGTCTTGTAGTTTTTGAGAAAATCTCAACCTTATTGAGGCCCTCGAAGAACTCTCGCTTCTTCCGCGGTAATCAATCACATCATGCACGTTCCTCGGTCTATACTTTTGAATAGAAAACTTATATCTTTTATATGTGGTCTATACTTGGTCTTTCTTTTAAAACAACGCCTTATTGCCAAATGTGTAACGTACTTTTCACGATAACAAATTTCCATTGTGTCCTAACCACTTGAAAATAAAAAAGATATCGATCAGAGACATGTGTACTACACTAGTAAACTACTGAACTTTGTCCCAAGTGAGTTAAAGTTGTCTTAAACTCTTCCCGGACCCAAGTCTAGACATTTTACAGTGCATCGGAAGGTTCTAGGTGTAAAAAGAGTAAGTTTTTTGAAAGAAAATTTATTTCTCTCACTAAAATTTAGTTTGAAATTCAATTTAAATCTTAGGAAAATCGCGATGTCCAGTCTTTTCATTCTAACTAGGCCAGTGCAATTTTATCCAACTGTCACGAGGAGAAGGGTAATGTTTTTGGTGAACCGAAGGGAGATTAATAACTAAACAACTTTTGTTATACGACTTCTCGTTTATCACAAAAATATACCTACTCTTTTCATATTTGTGTACCAATCAGCCATTGATCTCCTATAAACAACTAGATACACAGTCTGCCTTCTAAAAATGTCCGAGCGCAAAGAAGGTCCAAACGGATGAATGGACCCTCGTTTGCTTTATTGGACATTATTTGGACGTTAACAATGGACCCTTATTTGGACGTTTTTTAAATTGTTTTAGTAAGACCTTTGTGAATCTAGTTGTTTATAGGAGATCAATGCAATCAGCCGATCATTTGTTGTAAAAGTTTTAAAACTTTTTAACTGTAGTAGGTATATGAGATATCGTCAAGTTCATTTTAATCACGAGCACAGAAGTAATAATAGCCTTGTCCTATTGTTTGTTTTATTGTTTTTTATTTTTGTAATTAATTAATTTAATTCTAAAAGCATTTCGTAAATTAATAGAGATTAAAATGAAAATACGCCAAAACAGATTATAGAAAAAGACAAAATTTTTGTATCAAATCAAATATAAAAGTCGTCGTCTCTTTTTTGTAAACCTAAAATCGTCCCACTGCTGGCAAAGGTCTCCCCCCCCCCCCCTCTTTTTATATTAACTAGGGTTATTTTAAAAAGTCTTAAAAATCTGTAAAAAATCGTAATAGATATTTCAGGGTCAACAAACTCCGCCACAAATAAGATGAACCACGCGTAAAGGACAATTAATAACGACGTAATTTTTCATTTCAGGAAAATAATTTCCGACATAAAAAATTACCCATTGTTCAAGGTCCATTTTCCCATCGTTAAGTCAAAGTCAATTCTTATAAATTGTTTCCATCGAGTGTTTTCCACTGGAAATAAAGAATTTCATTATAAGAAGACCAGCGCCTTTCAGTGGGGTTACTCGCGTGGAAAAATGTATTTAATTGAAACTGTAGCATTTGGGAAAAAAATGAGGCAACATTTTCATAATGTTGCCAAGTATTTTCACTTCTGACATCCTACTTCCTATCCTTCCTACTAATATTATAAACGCTAAAGTTTGTATGGATGGATGGATGTTTGTTGCTCTTTCACGCAAAAACTAATGAATGGATTAAATGAAACTTTACAATAATATAGCTCATACATCAGAATAACACATCGGCTATAATTTATAATCCTGACGAAGTCGGGGGCAGAAGCTAGTAATAAATTTCTTCGCGGGTTCTCTTAGTAGGTATAAATAACGAAAAATAAATATAATTTTTATCATTGAAAAAATGTTTTTTCATACATTTTTCACCAATCTAGCAGCAATCTTTTTTTTCTACTCACTTTAAACGGTTTTTGTATTATTTTAATTGAAGGATCATGGATAGTAATTTTATTTTAATTTTATATACAGGGTGTAACAGAAAGGATATATGAAGCCGAAGGGATGGTGTTCAGTTTCGGTAACTGAACAACTTTTGTTCTACGACTTTTCGAATTAATTAATTTATTTATTTAATAAGATGAGTGGAAGGGTTGGGGGGAGGCCTTTGCCCAGTAGTGGAACATTGCTAGCCTGCAATGTTCACTCATCTCTATTCTACGCAGACTCAACTTTTCGAATAATAATAAATTATTGTCTCATACAAAACGATCAGCTGACCGGGTACAGAAAGGTCAAGTAATAAATTCGCGAAAATCGAAAAATCGTAGAACAAAAGTTGAACACCCCCCTTTCGGCTTCCTACCATTTCGGTTACACCCTGTATGTTAAAGATCACAATCCCAACGCCATTTAATGATGGCTAATCAGGCTGATATTCCACTATTGTGTTGGTCAGCTTTCACTCTCTTCCACTCTCGACTTCCACTTCCATCCAACCTCATCCATGTCTCCGAAGTAGAACATTAATAAAAGGATCGACTACAACTTTCAGTAATCCTAACTTTATAACACTTAATACTATTCTCTGTATCAAATTACTTGAGCTTCTCAGAGAACTTTCTTCACTTAAAATCTTTTTAAGTTGACGTGAAATAAAGTGCAAAACGTAATACCAATTTAATGGTTTCTTTAATCTCGTGCCAGGATTAATATCCTGCAAATTAGAGTGGTACGGTAAGACCATAAATATTCAAGCGATTCTTTTTAATCTCCATTTTGGGCGGTTAATTGTCTAATATAGCGGCCGTTTTGGGATGTACCTACTCGTATCCTAATGGACATTTAAGATTGGTTTGTAAAGTCGCTGCATAATTTAAGACCATCCAAAATCCGAAGAAACCCATAGGGAGTAGGTCACTGAGGCCAGCTGAAAACCAGCGCTGTGGCCTCGCTACAGCAAATGCTGAGCTGGTCTTTTTCGACGTTACATGCCGCACCATATACTGTCTCTAAGTGTTCATTGTATTAGTGTTTTTGTGTTTCGTTTATTTATTCACTGTATGCTGTATGTTACTATTTTATTATGGCGTCAAATAAATGCATTTTCTTTCTTTCTTTCTTCTTCTGTACTTACGATACGGAAGTCCTAGTTTCGATCACAGGTCACCAATCAGTTTTCCTCGGTTTTTACAATCGAAGACAGAGATAAGTATACAGGGGGCCTCAATAAGGTTGAGATTTTCTTAAAAACTACTGGACCGAATTTAATAATTCTTTTACAGTTACACAGTTTTAACTTTTATCCATCAAACAGTGAAAGAATTATTGCAATAGGTCAAGTAGTTTTTGAGAAAAGCTCAACCTTAAAAAATCTCCTGTACACCTTTCTCGTGTTCCACCGTACATTTACCTAATGCTCACAAAACGATAAAGGAAACATCATGAGGACAATGCATGCCGAAAAATTTTAAGGCATCTGTAATCCGCACTGGGTCCGCTAGGTGGATCATGGCCCTGCCTCGATGTAAGGGAAGGTCTGTGGCTGACCATTGAGTATATAAAAATAGACTGATGATGATGATGAAAATCTAAGACAGAATATACAGTCATAATGTCAGACAGTCATAATGTCAGACAGTCATAATGTCAGACAGTCATAATGTCAGACAGTCATAATGTCAGACAGTCATAATGTCAGACAGTCATAATGTCAGACAGTCATAATGTCAGACAGTCATAATGTCAGACAGTCATAATGTCAATAACAGTCGACAGAATATCAAATGTAAAACATGGAAAAGTTTAACATTGTGTAATTTAGATTGATTTAGAGTTGTACTGTTTGTTTGGAAGGTGATTCGATCGAGAGTATTCCTAGCAATAATTCCTGTAATAATAGAAACTACAATATTGGTGACAGGTGCTATTTTAATTCCTTTACTGGCCGCCACAAATTCCAACAACTCCAAACGCTGTACCTAACGTAAGTATTTATACGAAGCCCAAATCAAGTGTCTTATTTTGTAAACAAAAACTACCCTACCCTGCTAACATTTTAAGCTGTTCTGTGATTATTGCATAGTTGTTTTCACATTATTAGATCGGATCACTTTATTTTCACAATGATGAACAGATTCAATCAATCAGTTCCCTTAGCGTTACATCACAACAGGTAATTAGACGATCATATTTGTTTACAAAATAAGACACTTGATTTGGGCTGCGGTGTACGTACCTACTCGCTATCGAGCAATTCAAGATGTGAGTTGGATCTAATTCTGACAACGTCCTTTATACTCCACATTCAAATCTAATTTAATCGCACAGAATCAAAAGCGAAATATAACTTTTTAAACATGCAAAGGCATAAAACTTTTGACGAGCACAGATTAAGTAATAATTACAGAGAGACGACTGAAACTCCGCCATAATATTGTCTGAACTTTGGGTATAATAGCGCAGCCGTCTCTTTCTTGCACACTGTTTGGCGTAGGCTGTCTCTGTCTGTTAATAAATGAGAGCTCATTACTTTGGTCCAATTATTGCCGAAATACCTAGTTACCCTCACTCGTGGCACGCTGAAATTATTTTCATTATCGAAGGGTCCGTCTTTATTGTTTGGTCTGTGATATTAAACCAACGTAAACACAAGTCGTAAACTAACATGGTATTAAAATATTTCGAGAAAATTAAAACGACTTAAAGTAGATTTCTCGAAAATTCGCCCTAAAAGACATTACCACATTTTAATGGAGCTTTGCCCCACCTACAAAACTACGTGACCAGTTAAGCTGTACCTATTATTTTGTTGTTGACTTATTACATAATCAGTATCATTTTCTACTACTCTCACAACTCCTATAGAAGAATAACAAAAACAATGAATAAATCCCTTCGATTTCTTACTATTTTCTGAATTCTTAATTTTTAGACTCGCAACTTGTCCAAAACTTTATTTTAAACCAATAATTTTAATAAAAAACGGAGATTTTTTTACATTTATTCGTTATCTTGTACAACTTGCGGTTGATGGTGGGGCAGAATATGGCATTGTCATTTTCTTGCTAAATTTCATGGTTCTAGGTCAACGGGAAGTACTTACCCTATAGGTTTTGAGTTTCTCGCGTTTTCATACAAATATGCGGGAAAAGGCGACATAAGCGGCCATGTCTTTTTGATTGGGTTGACGTAGAAGTTTGACTTTTGCACAGCTGCATGAGGTTGCAGACCCGAGTATTTGGTATTAATTTCAACTTGATCTGTCCACGCGTTTCTGAGATATATGTCTTGACAGACAGACGGACAACAAAGTGTTCATATAAGGGTTCCTTTTTTCCTCTTGAGGTTCGGAACCCTAAAAACATCTTATTTCCACAAACCACAAAGTTGTATTGCTTCTAATTCTCGGTAACTTTTGATTACCGATACATGTTTCAATCGATGCGATAACAACTATAAGACGACAGCTCTCGGTCCCTTACCATTAATTACTTATCGCCTAATTGCTGATACGAACTTCCTAACGCTAGAGTCTCATAAAAGAACATAAATAAACCCATCAATCAGGGTGTTATTCCACACTGTCCGACTCAGTACGTGCCTCACTGATTTATTGGGGTGCGCCGAAACAGCAAGAGTTCATTACGAAAGTTCGGGAACTAGCCGACTCGCCTGTTTTCTGACGATCATTTCAAATGTGTGGCCTCCGCTTGGGGCCTTTACATTGTGACTGATGAATTTATTTATCGTAAACAGGAAACCCTGTCTTACTTTTCAGGGGAACTAATCATCAGATGTAAATAAAGCATTGATCCATATCTGACTTTAACCATTAATTTCAACAAAAAATTATCTACCTGAAAGTTGTCTTGAATAGATCGCTCTCAGCGATAAGACCGTCTGTCGTATTAATTATTTAAACTTAGTATCATTTACGTATAATATTTTTTGCGTAATAAAGTATATTATAATAAATGTATGTAATAAATATATACCTTCTCCCCGTTGTTACAGATTTCAGAATTAGCTTCACATCTTATAGACATGTGGTTCAGTAATCCGTTTATTTCGCAACAGCAATCTAACAAAACAACAACACCAAATAAACATAGAGCGGCTGCGCTGCCATTCCGAAAATGGTTGATTGTGCGATAAAAACAATTCTCTCGGGCTGCTTTGGCAACCAAGTATCGCAACCAGTTGTCAAAAAAGAAGTAATATTTTCGCTACGCAACTAGTTGCCCGTAAATAAATTATATTCTTGTTTCACAACTAGTGTAGATGACAGTAAAGTTGAGTTTCGCAGCCAGTTGATAAAAAATAAATAAATATCTATGTTAACATTATGGTTACCAAATATGATTATCATTTTCCATTTCACAGCTAGCATAGCGACACCACTTGATACCATTATTATTGGTAATTTGTTGGTTAGTTTTTTATACTATTATAGTTCTTCCTTTCAAGAGCTACTCCCATGCAGAGGTACCAAGTGGAACACTATCTCCACAGCAAACTGAGGCGAAACTTGGGAGTCGTTAGCAGACTGTACCGCTTATCTAGTTACAGCACTTTACCAGTTCTTTGGTGTGCTTTTTGGTAATATAATGGCGGATGCAATTTATGTGCGAAACTTGCGCTCTAGGCTGTACAAATTTGCGGTTGACTTCGTAGAGCGAAAGTCAGTAAAGTTTACGTCGTAAATTATAGTTCGATAGCTATATTGTATACTAAGTATATGATGCTTAAAGGCTCATTAGACCCCAGCTCATGTGTTGACGTACCTAGGCCCTGAGGGTTGGCCTAAATGTACTTATAGGGTTGACATTTGTTATCGATAAATCTAATGTCAATCCCATACATTTTTATTTATGTTCTACTAGCGTTAACGAAAGTCAAAGCCACTTGGCTAGGCCTTCAGATCCTCGACTACCCGGGGACTTTCCCTGAATCGACATCAATTTGTATGAGAATTTCGGTGGTCAGAGCCCACGGGCGATTATGGCACTAAAGCTTGTTATCCCTACAGATCATGAGCATGATCATAAGCCAACATAATAACGCAAAACTCATTACTATTTTCATTTGTTATTGTGGCACATAATAGTGCTGATATGCATAATTCGAAACTCAAAATAATTAGTTAGGAAGTTGTTTCTTCCAAGCCAAAATAGCTTCAAACTACAAATACGAGTAGGTAGATCAAAAGTTTTTAGTTTGAAGCTTTTTTGAAGCGACGAATTTCGTCTATTATTACTAGAATTTTTACTGTGTCTTAATTTGTAAACAAATAAGATCGTCTAATTTCCTGTTGTGGTGTAGGAACTGATCGATTGAATCTGTTCATCATTGTGAAAATAAAGTAATCCGATGTAATCATTTTTGACAATAATCATGAAATAATCACAGCAAAACTTAAAATGATAGTAGTTTTGTTTACATCATAAGACACTGATGGTTTTGGTCCACTTTACCTACTATAAGAATAAATTTTCCATTTAGTTAATAAGTCAGGACCATCCAGGAGTGGCCCGCCAGCATACTTATTGTTCCTGCTAAAACTCGTATCAACCTGAATATTTCTGTTTGTCTGTTCGTCCGACATGCCTTCCAGCTGTAGTCATTCTTTGTCCATTTCGCTTCAAATATTTTGTGAGCGATTCATTCAATTCGATTCATTCGTCAGACCTCTTTGATCGCCTAAACTTATTTGCGAGACCCGAAACAGGTATATTTGCTTTGAGAATTCTTGATTTTTATCAGGACAGTTATTTGAATATTTGAGTATGATAAGATAAATATTCTTTATTACAAAAGTATTACACTATAAGGAGCCATACAAATTAGTATTCAATATTGTAAAGACGAGTGTGTTTCTTTTTTTATTAAAATACTTTTTTTTTTTTTTTAAATAAAGTGCCATAATATGACATTTTATTCACATTACGATCTAGCCTAAATACAATAAGACTAATAAGTAATTTGATTTTGACCTAAATTTCTATAAATTTACACTTATATAGCTAAGAGTTAGTCCAACGACATTACTTAGAGTCTATTAAGGGCGATCACTTTGTTCACGTGTCTTACATTCGCGCACTATCACTACGAATTGTTTTCACTACACTACACTAACTCAAAAGTATTTAACTTGGTTAAATAATAACATTGAAATCAATAATAAATTCTTTCGTAAATACATAGGTACGGTGGAACACAGAGAAAGGTGTACAGGAGAGTTTTTGAGGTTGAGTTTTTCGCAAAAACTACTTGAGCTATTGCAAAAATTATTTCACTGTTTGATAGATAAAAGTGAAAACTATGTAACTGTAAAATATATATTAAATTCGGTCCAGTAGTTTTTGAGAAAATCTCAACCTTATTGCGGCCCCCTGTATCTCTGTCGTCGACTGTACTATTCTTATATCAAGACAATCTCTGTAATTCCATATACGAAATATATTATTTGTCCTGATCTAATAATTCTTTATTTTTCAGAGTCATTTACTCGTAAACGGGCAATACCTCGATATTGTAATTAATTAATGTCTCAAGTAGGTAGCTATATCATGTCAATGGAAAAAATAAATCTCACGAAAATATCAAATGAAATCGTCCAATTAGCCCGTTCATACCGGGTAAATTCGGATAAAACCGGATATATCCGAGCGTTTTATTGACAATCGTCATGTCATTTTATTGTTTCACGTTAAAATACCGTGTCGTAGGCCGTAAAACGTATGTTTTACTGTGTGCATGCGTAAAACGGAACGGGATGGTACGAGTTAATGACGTATTAAACGAAATAAAAATTATGTAAGAACAGGTATGCTTTCAGCTCTACGTAACCGGCGTTTCGTAACCAGTTGCGAATGCGGAATAAATGATCATCGTATACGTAACCGGTTTCGAAGGAAGATTTTATTCTTTATTCGATATCAGCCGCCATATTGACTTAAGTTTCGTAACCAATTACCTAGGAAGATTTTTTTTCTCTTTATACGAAACCTAGGTATATTCTTTTTATTATACATAAACTTCAAATTATACAATAATATGTCTCATGTAGAGAAAGTCTCACAAGGTCCAAAACTTGTTTGACCGATTGTAAGAAACCTTACACCCTCTTACACTGGTGGATCCCTTCTTCGTCTCGTATGGTTTTGTGATCAACCATATTACTGTCAGAGTTGTCGAGGCCGCCGTACCTACTCCTGTAGCCCTCCGATATGACCTAACGACTTCTGCAGTGCTACCCTAACGACAATTCCACCAACAGTACCTCTGCATAACGTGCTTTTTTACAATCTCCACAGAAATTAATTAGATAAAAACGGGAATTACCGTGTTAAACATTCATTTATGGATGTCTCGATATTTCGACAGCAATGCAGCCATCATGGACAACGTAATAACACGGTAATTCCCGTTTTTTTTCTAATTAATATGTATACAAACCGTGTAAGTTTAAAAAGTGATAATCTCCATAGAAACTCCAAACTCAGTTCGTTTTGGTGAAAATGAAGACTTTAAATTGAAATATCAAAAATTGGATTTCAGATACATTGACATATTGAACATGACAACGTGAGTAGATTGGATAGTAGACTATTTTTTTATATGCTTAGGCATATAAAAAATAGTCTACTATCCAATTCCACTTACTAGGCAAAGAGCATAACTGACTAGGTTCCTGCGCTAATGGAGAGGTGCGGGATGGGTGCAATGTATTCTGATGCTGACACCTCCCTACTGAAGTTTTGCCGCGAGCAATACTATAACATTGATTTATCTATAAGTTGTATTCTCTTTGCAGTGAATTTTAATACGATGATTCCTTTTGCGGTTACAATCGCCTTTTTAACAACCAAAAATCTTTGCATCAATTCTGGTATAGCCAGACCAAATGTTTTAAACATCAACAATTTATAAATAAAAAATTGGTCGGTTCGGTTGGTATATCGATCGGTGACTATTCAGGGGGGGGGGGGGGGAGGGGGGGGGGGTTGATATTCCCGTGGACCACCGAGCTGGACCACGGGCAATAAAATAAACCCAACAAGTAGAATCTTACTAGAACGCTCGCGTCAGTTGACGTAATGAAAACACGGAGTGTGTTTTCATTCAACCATTACTATAACAATTTCGTATTGCGTGCAAATTATGCTGTATCAGCTAATTATACCCATAGACTATAGAGGTAATTACCTAATGGTTGTTTACGGCACCTGCATGACTCACCTCTCTATCATAAGTATTCCAGATCATTCCCGAATGGAGGAGACTACATAAGTAATTCCATTGGTGCGAGCGAAATAGGGATGGGCATAATACAAGAGCTAATTTGACCAAGACCAGACTTTACTACTCAGGTTAGCTTAGGTGTAGGTTAGCTTAACAGTGCTGAATTCACCAATGACAATGCTCGAAATGACTACGTTTCAGTGCAGTGATTGGTCAATTACAGTACGCTCCAGAACTCCGTCTCAGTGGAAACATATCCTAAGTGTTGGTTGCGAATACAGGTTGAAAACGATCGTATTAGTTAAGCAACGTTAGGCGATGTCTGTGCCTGAATAAGTAACCACTCGCGCTAGTGACATTTTCATCTAAGCCCCTAATTGCTTCGTTCACTCCGGTTGCTGTTTCCCGTCAGTAGTCATTAGGCCATCCCGTTTATATTATTTAATAACATTTTTAAAAGTTTTTATTTTATTTTTGGGAGAAACCACGTATGGTTTGTATGCCGATGCGGAGTTCTAATTTATAATATAATATGTAAGTATCCATTTATGAGCTCATTACCAGGAGTCACCAACCCCCGACAGAGGACGCGCGCGGCATCCTTCCACTGAGAGGCGTGGCAGAGCCAAGAGAGACACAGACAGAACCCCGACCTCCGGCACCAGTAGCGCGCTGCAGACGCGGGTGGCCGCCCCCTGAACTATTCATTCCTTCATTAACTAGAAAAGAGCTTATGATATTAAACAGCTGAACAGAATCAAGAATCTCCTAGAATCAAAATTAAAAACAAGATTAAGTATGATTCTAGAAGAACTATACAGTTAACTATTTGAATAATTATATAACTATTCAAATAGATCAAATCACCTTTCAAACAAAAATAACGAAATAACAACCCTGTTTAGGAGCTACCGATTCTACAGACAGTCGCACAGATACACACGTTAAACTTACAATACTCCTCTTTTTGCGTTGATCGTTAAAAATAACTTGGTTTGGACCAAGACCAATATCCTAGCTCTTCCCTAGCAGAATCGCAAGTCATGCATCAGTCGTTCGCGATCGGGAGCGGACAGGAATTAAACTTTCTGGATAGTCATTGTTGGGTCGGAGGTACTGGGAATCGGAGTTTGTGGTATCCTGGTATCATGCAACGTACAGATTCAGACATCGCTTTATACATATATTGGAGCCAATATTCGAGCCAACGCCACGACCATTCTTTTAGAAATAAATTCTGTAATCTGTACTAAATTAAAAGGAATGGATGAAGCTATATCTTGGTTTGTAATTTGAAAATCGCTCAATGGAATTCGAAATCCAGGTGCTTGTGAAGATTTAAATCCTAAAGAATAAAGTAGGTACGTAATTATTACACTATCCACTGGAGAAAATTTAGTTTCCTGAATAGCTACATGTGAATTTGGTGCCAATTTATTTTACTTACTTGATTTTATGAATTTTATAATTGATTTTTTAATCATTTAATTTGTTTATTTCGGAATTAAACTACAAAATTATATTACAGGTAGGTATATTGTTACGACTTGTGTAGCATTAGTACGGAGACCACGTTCATACAATACGCTTTAATAATATTCGTTATCATTTGTTTTTACGGGTTCCGTATATGAGTGTGATACGCGAAATTTCGGCAATGGAACGGCTCTCTTTTGTTTTAGAAAACAAAAGAGGTTTGACCGGAACAAATGAAATGCTTTTTTTCGCAATATTACATACAATCTTTTTGGTTAATTTTGGGAAATACCTATAGTCTGTTTTCAACTTTTATCGGGGAGATTCGAATTTCGAATGTCGGGATATTCAAAATTCCAATAGCTTCGTTCGATAGCTTTATTGAAATAGCATGTAACGAAATTTATTTATTAAACTTGTTTATTTATCAAAATTTAACAATGATATATGATAAAAATGTGATTTCATCTATCTTAGCTAACGAGTAAATAAGTGAACCATGGTTTAAATTAAACCACATTTAATTCAAGCTTAATAAAAATAAGTTTATGAACGAGCAAAAATGTTCTCTTTTTAGCAACTATGTACGGAATAAATATTGTATAATAAATAGTGTAGCAAACATATTTCTACGAACATAGTTTATGGTGACACTTCACTTGTCTAGGTATTCGTATTCGATATTGGATGTTTGTCGTATTTGTCAAATACTTGACGTAGTCGACAGCAGATCAATGACAACACTTTTTTACTTTTGACAGTTCTTATTATTTGCATCGTAAGACTTGAAATCGTACTGCAAGTGTTACCATTGATCTGCTGTCGACTGCACATACAAATAAGACGAATATTTTGTCAAGAACACCAACCACATATGGCAATTATGACAAATACGCAAATACGAATAGGCAAGTGAAGTGTCACTATTACATAAAACTTTTTTTTAATATTCATGTAAGTACTATTATTTTTCCATACGAAACTTCATGGTTATATTTTCTGCATACATCGATATTCAAACAATATTTCGCGACACCTGAGATATTTTACCTGAAACTCGCAGACTTGGCAAGTTTATATTAATTTATGTGCGATTAATATACGCTACATTAAATACTTTCCTTGGTTTTGTAAAGTCAATAAATCTGTTCAGTCACCACCTGTCGTTTGAGGGGTTTTATTAAAAAAGTTCCATTGTTCGTGGTTTAATACTGGGAACCGAGGAATGTTGACCCTGGACGGCGCAAATTAATTCTTTCAGTGTCTGAATAATTCAGTCGTTGAACACTTTTATAAAGATTCTTTATACAGATTGTAACAGAAAGGGTATAGTAAGCCGAATGGAGGGTGTTCAGTATCGGTAACTGAACTTTGTTCTACGACTTTTCGAATAAAATATTGTTTTAAAGACCATAATTAAACCATGGCTTAATGTAAAATCGCGGCTTACAAATAATTCATAAGATTTGAAGAAGAAATTATCATATAAATCGTAGGAAGTACCAATTTAATAAACCTAAGCAAAAATCAGATACCAACATAATTATCATAACCTCAATGTCGCACACTCTTTATCATTCAATTGCAAACTCATATGCAACATGCACAAACACACACCATCATACACATGCATACACACCCTTACACATGCACATTCGCACACCATTGTATCACACTCGAGCACATATTGTCGCTATCGTCCGTGCAGTCACTATGGTGTCAGCTGAAAACCAGCGCTGTGTCCGTTATGTCAGGCCGCAGCACTATGCTGAGCTGATGCCCATTCGACACCACTGAGCCAAGCCTATATTTGTACCTATATCTGCTTGTATTTGTACTTTACTTGTTATTATCTTTATTCTGTTCCTGTGCATCTGCAATTTGTGGTGTTAAATCTTTTCTTGCAATAATTCGAAAGCGCATATTGAATTAAGTAAACAAATATTTAGGCATGCAGAAACAGATACGGACGTTATAATATATCATAAATATTAATAATAGATTCTCATACACTTCGTACGAACTACCAACATAATAAACCTCGCTCGGAACGTAATAAATCAGTCCATCCCGTGAATTCTGTTGTAAATTCGCATGTTACAGCGCTGCGGAGTAGTAATGCTGTATTGTGAACTAGAGCACTTACAGGGTTTTATGTCTTTACGACTGTTTTGTTAGGAAACTTCTAATACTAATGGAAGGAGTATTTAAATACAATTGGTAGAAGCCATCGCTTCCTCTCTCATATACCTATCCCAGTGATTATCAATTCTAAACTATTCACAACCAGCTAATGCCAAGCTATTGGTCAAAATCTAAAATAATGTACTAGTCATAGTACTTACCTAATATTGCAAATGACATTGCCACATTTCAATGTTTGCCCCACCTACAAAACTACGTGACCATTTAAACTGTTGTTGGGGACTTATTACAGGTCTCATATTGCATAATCAGTAGGTATCATTTTCTACTACTCTCGCAACTCCTATAGAAGAATAACAAAAACAATGAATCGATTTCTTACTATTTTTGAATTCTTAATTAAGCTGTTTTTTTCGACTCGCTTGATGTACAAAACTTTATTTTAAATCAATAATTTTAATAAAAAAACGGAGATATTTTTACATTTATTCGTTATCTTGTTCATCATGCGGTTGATGGTGGGGCAGAATCTGGAATTGTCATTTCCAAGATTAATACACTCTACGAATTTTGGCACATCAACGTTTTATGTTTATGTAAGTAAGCCTACCACTTTTAAGGAAAAGGTGCATGCGCTAAGGATAAAAAGTGACAACAATTTATAATTCAGTAGCACATATTCTTCTAAAGACATAATATATTATTAGAATTGTTACTTACTTTATTGTCGATTATCGTCGAATACAATGATTGAATATAAGAATATGTATTTTCTCACAAAACAAGCACTTAATTCATTACATGAATGAATTACTCTAGCTACAGAATTAGAAATAACTTGTTGTAATCTAAATCAAATTCATATAAAGATCGAATGTGTATAACTCTGATCTTCGAAGCATAAGTTTTATAAAGTTGCCGGCATTGGCGGGAAGCGAAAAACTTTTCATCCTCCCAGAGTTACCTACCGCTATAAATTTATATTTACGACATGTGCCTACGCGTAAAACTGGGTAACCTATATCGATATCAAAGTGTAAACTGTTGGCCAAGTTCCACGATACAGTAATAACAACACTATACGAGCGATCGGAGTGATTATTGAGATGAGTCGAAATAAAATAAATCTTTATTATGTTCACCGCATTTAAGGCAGTTGATGGTGTAAGAATGTGTTTTGCGCCAACAATTTTTAAAACGGAACTCTCCTCTTAATTTTAATTTGCATAACTGGTCTTAAGAGATTCAGAAGAAGTCTTACACCCTCTATCTTACATAGGTACTCTATGTTTCACCTGATATCCTAGATTCCATGAAATTTCTTCGACTCTACGCAACCACATTATAATTATGGAAGTTAGTCTTGGATTTTCTTGTCAATTAAAATTTTTCTACCCTTTGCCGTTAAGTAATACCACAGTAATACCTATGTTTCAGAAATAAAATGAAACTTTTTTTTATTGATTGACTAAACCCGCGTTTGGCCCCGATCTCACCTGATGGTAAGTGCACGCGGGCCTAGTAAATGCCTATTCACTCTTGCCTTAAAGATCCCAAGGTTATAAGCGTCTGGAAACACCGACGCCGGCAGGGCGTTCCATTCCCTAGCCGTTCGTATGATGAAGGATGAAGAAAAACGATTGCGATGACTCGCAAGTCTAATTTTATTCTAAATATTGTGCTGATACGAAGTTGTAGCTGCTTTACAGAACTTGGCTCTTACCGTGCAGTACACCCAAATCTTCATAAAAATATTTCAGCGGCCGATCGTAATTTCCTTTAAGAATATATAAAAGCTAAGGGCATCATGATATGTGCGATCCCTTTTTACTTTTGGTTCAATTTATTGCGTTTTGATTTGCCATAAGGAAATCCAGTTCTTACTTCGATATTACGATAAGTAATAAGACTTTTATAAAATTAATTTATTGTAATTGTAGAACAACTATGCGAATTATGCGAGGATTTAAACTAATTCAGGCAATTCTGATCTTAGTTCATAGCATAGTCAGTACATTATCTCGAGTATTTCCGGTATGAGGTGTCAGGCCGGACACGTGACATCTGTCAGTCGCACTAGAGCCGTAGGCGGGAGTGGACGTGTGCGCTTGCATAACGGTGTGTTGGCGAGCCAGTAATTGGGCGGAGCCCAGTAGATCACGTGATCATCGTTCGTGATCGATACTTCATTTTGAGGTATTCATAACAATAGGATGTTAAATGCAATTATTGCAGTATAACTTATAAATAAATATTTCCACCCCCTAACCATTAAGCTTTCAATAAGTACGCTTTAATCATGACTTTATAGATTTTGGTACTTCTTAAAACCTATCGCACAGAAACTTCACATTTCCACCATTATGGTAGTCGCCTATTAATAATATCGCGGAAAGTTATCTTTTACACAGACATAGAGTTCGACTAGATGCATTCTGAAATGGTGATATGAATTAAACAAGCTTACTTGTACAACAATGAATTTTTTAATTAAGTACGCGTAAAGATTTGGAGCAACTTCAACAACTCAAATGATTAAAAATTTCAAGCCGTGGGTAGGACATGAACATGCGACCTTGTCATTCCTTGACACGCTACGCCCACAGCTAGAAATTTTTCATCATTTGATATACTGGGCATGCGTGGTTGATCATGGCCCGAGCTCCCTCGATGTAAGGGAAGGTCTGTGCCCGAGCAGTGGTAACATATAAATAGACTGATGATTATGATGAGCCGCTGGAGTAAGTAATTATATTGGTAGGCAAAAAATTCCAAGTTACGTCTTGTTATTTCTTCTACCGCTTCCAGCCTTCGTATCTCAGTCATCTCGCACAAGTTCTACAAGAATTTCGCGAGTAATACGGGCTGCTTAAATCGGCATTAGCCCGTGCACTGGGGCCGTATATTATGTTAACTGCGGCCGACCCTGGCCAGGGAATTTATGTGCGGGTCGCGTTTAAACGTCCTCGCCTTAATGCGGCCCGTTTTGTTTGCCGCATAAAAGATTTTGATGACGAAAAAAGTTGTTTCTTCTTCTGCACTAACGGTAACTCCACACCGAGCACTGATGTCTTAGAACTTTTAATTTGGAAGTTAAAATAACTTGTATGGGTACAAGTTATTTTGTGTATAACATTGATCTCATATAAACAACTAGATAGACAGCCTGCCTTCTAAAAATGATCGAGCGCAAAGAAGGTTCAAACGGATGAATGGATCATTTGCTTTATTGAACATTATTTGGACGTTAACAATGGACCCTTATTTTTTAAATTGTTTTAGTAAGACCTTTGTGTATCTAGTTGTTTATAGGAGATCAATGGTGTATAACTTTTAAAGTTTCTGCTTACATAAATTAACAACACAATCAAAATGGGTGATTGACAAGTGTTGAAAATTTATTGATTTTACAAAATAAACCCTCTTTAATCTAACTGAGGGCCTGTGGTGGCTAAGTTGGCAAGATCGTGTCACGGAATGACAAGGTCGCAGGTTTCAAGTCACGGCTAGAAATTTTTCATCATTTAACCATTTTATTAGTTAAAATGGTTTGTTAAATTCGCAATTGCACAACCGTTACAAACTACAGTGCCGTAGTTGTTTTAGCTAGAAATTAACAGCTAAGTAAAAGCTTCTACAGGCATCCCTGTTTTTTTCAGTGTAGCTTCGTAGCTTAGCTTATACCCCACTAACGGCTTAGCTACCTCCTATCACTACTATAAAAGCAGCTTAATTGCACGAATTTGCATGAAAGCCAAACCTTTTCTTAATTAAGAAACATTTTCAGTTACTTTTCGTACATCAAAGGTGAAGATTCAGTATCTAAGTATGCATGAGATCAGCTGAAAGTACTGAAACTCTCATAGCTCCTATTAAAGTTGTGTAATTACCGCGATGTTTGCACTGAGACTATTTTGTACCTGAGCTTGGGAACTTTGTAACCTTTCCCAACCTCTAGTTGGAATGGAATTGAGTGTATATCTTTGTGTTGAAAGCAATGAACTCTGAAAACTTTGAGTATGCACCTGAGTTCATACGACAAAATTAAATGGATAGTTAGGCTTGTGACATACATTAATTCTGCACAGCGTTTGAGTAAATTAAACAACTAAAAATATATATATTTACAATAAATGTAAACTATCAAAAAAAAAATATTTGATGTTCATCGTTACTATAAGTATTATGAATTTATATTTTTTTTCTGATCGGAGTCTCCTTTTAGGTCATAGTTATAATATAGTTATTGACTAGGAGTCTCCGCTCTTCATTAGAACATCTTCTTTCACACAAGGTTCGTTAGCTCAGATTCAAAACTTAACTTAAATGTAGCATAAAATTAACCGACCCAAAAACGGCATTCTCCGTAAAACCAAGAAGGGTTATTTTAAACATGTAGTAAAACACACAAAAAAGATAAATTACTAGGTTGGGGAACACTTCAAGTTTCTAAAAGCTCGCGACGCAATCTCGCAAAGCGTGCAGCGATCATGTGCACTCGATTGCCGCGGGCTATAGCACGGGAGCTGGCTGACGAAAATAAACTTGCAAAATAATAGTGAGGCCACATGGGCGTCACCGCTGCGGCGCGGCGCGTTGCCGCAACGCAATGATTTTGGGCGGTGCGACGTCACAACGCAACGCAGCTTGCTACGACATCGCAGCATTTCAGCGACTCGTCATGAACTGTTGCGCGTGTGTCAAAGAACTTTGCGGGCATGGCTGCACTTCATTGCCGCTCCGACGTCGCACCGTGTGGTACGCACATTGATTTTATATGTAGGACTGTAGGATGGCGCAGCGTTAACGCTTCTTCAGCCGTTCGACGATGCAACTCATGAGCGACGCCAGTGTGGCCTCACACTCATGCATCAACATGTATTAACTTAATTATAGTTAAGCAAACTTATGTCAAAAAGCCAATGAATGACGACCGTTTCGGCGTCCTGAATACGGCTGTCGAGTTACGAGGTACAGGACCTGTTCTAGCTTCAGAAGCCAGACTCATGCCAGACAGCGCGAAACAGGCTGCAGTGGCGCTCTGCGGTGTCGGTGAACAAGATATACTTTGGATCGCTGAGCCAATGTAATGGGTAAGTAAATATAAGAAGATGCTCAGCATATCCCGACAGAGTGAGAAACGATACCATCCATCGGAGCCGTGTCACCAACATTGGTAAACGAGTGTCTGACTTGAAATTAACCTAGGCCTGTCATCTCTGTCGACGTCGACGAAGTCAGTGCTTTCTGATGTGAAGAAGATGGTTGCCCGGTGCGGACCAAAGTGTCTTGAGCCACATGACGAGAAAATGAACAGGCATATATGCGTCAGCGTCAGCGACAAAAACGATGAAGAAGATAATAAAAAGGTAGCCGGTTCGCTCCCAGCCTATACTTAGTACGCTATCCGACTGCATTCACCGAGGTCGTAAACAGAGCAGTAATTAAGTAAAGCAGTGCATTTGGTGCATTGAGTGCAAGCAATTACTTTCAAAAGCACTTTGTATTTGACTGTGTCGTACAAAATATCATTTCTACTTGCTCTGAAATTATGCTGGCTTTGCCGTGCTGTACTTTCAATGGAAATATATGAAGCAGCATGCAGAATGAAAATAAAGGCACAATATGATTGGCCAGCGTGAAAACTGCAGCGATAAAAAAGCAAGCTTTTCTTTTCCTTAACGATTTCGGCCGGTGACTCCTAGTTTAAAGTTGAGATTATCTCAAGATTACTAAACATTTTTTTTTTAATTCTCGCAATCAGGTACGCAGTTAGCACTCTAAACTATACACTAAACTAATGTAAAAAAGACACAATTGAGTAGTCAAATAAGTTGAAAATATCTAAAATTTGTTTTTTGTGTATTCCAATTTACACCAGTGACATTGATGGTTAGAATTGTGCTTCATTCCTTTTTAGCAAAACGAACTTAGTACTTATGGAATTTATGGTCATCTAATTTACTACACTATCTCTATTACTATGCATAGAATATATACTGAGAACGAGCGCTTTTCATTTGACAAATAGATCCAAATATCCCTCTCACTCCCAAATCTCATATATTTCCATCCCAATTTCCAAGCAATATCCAAATATCACAGGTATTGACGACAGAATGCAACCAGGGTTGACACGCGATCCATCATGTGATCCCCAAGCTACAATACGTTATAGGGGTGCCAAACTGCGGCCCGTACGGTACTTTGACAGATCGTGCAGCCCCTAGCTGAGCTCCCCTGCTAGGTGTAGAGTTACCCTGGATTTTGGAAATGGATTAGGTTTGGAAAGGAATTTTGAGTAGCGAGAATTCAGGATTGGCATTAAATGTCAATCCGATACATTTTTCTTTCAATAGAAAGTCCTAGAAAGCTAAAGTTCGAAAACCACTTAATTTTTCCATCTCAAAATTCCTTTCCAAATCTAATTGACAAAGAAATGCCAATCTAATTCTTTTTTCTTTATTTTCTATTCTGATGCTCAATATTTTTGCACTGGATTTGTAAAAATATCACTAATAGAAACCATTATCTTAAAATACTAAGGCATACTTTTTTTTCCGACTTACCTAGTGTTACCTTCTTGTTTTTTTAAGTTTATTAATAGATTCGGCAGTTCGTCATTTGCCAATGTCATAGATTATTCAAGATATCATAGTCTTCTCTCCTCTCTTCCTCCAGAGGATCGCCGTAGCGTCGTCACTCTGGACGAAGCAGCTCGACAGTCACATTCACTCCCGAGCTCGTAGTGGGACTCAATTCGCTCGTAAGATTCGTACACAAAAACATTTTATTATCGATTTGAGGTGAAGCACCAAACCCAGGTTACTATCACTCAATTAAAATTTTCAATTCCACATTGTTTATTAAAACCGAAGTTCCCTCAACTTTGCCAATCAAGGAAATGCTGCCGTTTAGAAATTTCGGTAAGTTTCGCCAACTTTCGGAATAGACACCGTGTTGTATCAGACAGTGATCTATAGATCGGGTCAAGTTTGAGTGGTACCCAGCTTTCAATTTCCGGTGCTCCCGACCTCGGGCGGGGTCGCACTCCAACCTTATTTGGGTATGCCCTGATTGAGAGGAAGCAGCGGTTTGTTGTCATCATTTTATTTATAATTTTTTTGGAAAAATAATATTATTCCTTTCTTATCTCTTGTAAACCGTGATCCGTTTCCACAATTAATATAATTTATTTCTTGTAGCCACGGATACCGGGATCGGTGGATACAAACATTAATTGATTTTTGTGTTGGAAACCGATCCCGGTATCGGTGGAGACAAACTGCCGGGATCCGTTTCCAATCCAAACGGATCCCGGTATCGGTGGAGACAACCCCATTTAAAGTCGTATTATTTGTTAATAGCTGTATTTACCCTAATAAAGGAAATAAAATACAAAATTATGGGATAAAATATTGATAAAACTAAATTTTTATGCCATTCTCGGCGAACAAATTAAATGATGAAAATTTTCTAGACAGGGTTGAACCTGCGACCTTGTCATTCCATAACACGTAATGACGCGTAATGACACGTAGTGACGTGTCACGGAATGACAAGGTCAAACGTTCAACTTATGTCCATGGCTAGAAAATCATCATTTAAAATTTCATCATTAATCAATTAAAATTAGTTCCTTCCGGCCCATAATGTTAAATTCATAAAATATAGATGTAGATTTTGAAGAATAAATTGTGAGACTAATAAACATAGTTTAATAGCATAAACGACAGTAATTATAGTTACGTTTATGTATAGGATTCGACTTAGCGGCCGCTTCAGAATTAGCTACACTGTCCCATTCCCTAAACAAATAGCATGTCATGGCAAAAAATAAGTATAGGAAACGCTTGCGCTTCTGACTTTCACCGCCACCCCTAAAGACTTCTTCCAAGTATACCTAACAGCGAGAGTCGCAACTTGCCCCAACTTTGTTTATAAAGAGTGCTTTATAGTGTACACGGGGCGTTTTATGTCTTACAAAGTTTTTTTACTATTTTAGACGCTTTTTACGACTTTTTTAAGACTGCCGATCGAATAGTCGTTCGTCGAGTTTGGTGATAAAAGTTGCTTTTCATTACCTAGGCCTGAATTTTATTGTAGAAATGAGGTTCTATCATGAAATCAATGTTTACATACTTGTACATGCCACTGTTGGAGTTCAGCCCCTGTAGCACATGTCACGCCAACGCCACGCCCTCGCCACACCAACGCCACGCCGCCGGCCGTCGCGACGCCGCAGTCACAAAGTTGAGAGTCACTATGAAAGATCGCCTACAAACATGTAGTCGTGCGTTCTACAAAATGTTGCGTCTTATGCTTCCCACTTCACTTGGCTATTCATATTCGCTATTGGATGTTTGTCGTATTTGTCAAATACTTGAAGTACATACAAATAAGACGAATATTTTGTCAAGAATACCAACCACACATGGCAATTATGACAAATACGAATAAAAACAAGCTATCGTATTTATAGTACTCCACATTTTTGTATGAATAACTATTTCGGTTTAGATATAATTTCATTTTAAAAGACATGGAAGAGCGAAGTTTGTAGAAATTCTTTTAAGGTAATTCATCATTCAAGTAAGGTATTCATCAGTCTCTAAATATTAGTATATATTTTTTTCAGGCGTTTAATTTCAGTAGTTAATGCCGTAGCCTTCACCGAAAAACTGAAAAACTGCCCCACACCCGGCCTTAATGCCTTATGGCTTTTACTAGTTTACCTTTGGTAATGCGGAGAATGATTAGGCAGGTGCAAATGTAAAGTGATTTAAATGGAAAATAAAAATAAATCGCATGACCCTTGGGGTACATTATTAATTTTTGGTGACATTATAACCCCTTAAGCGTTCTTTAACCTATTTTTGCCCAAAATCGATTTCAAAAATAAATCAAGTACTGTCCACGAATAAAGTGAGATAACTTCTCCTAAAATGAGGCCCGCCGAAGATAAATCAAAAGCACGGAAGTTCGCACTTATCCCTTCGCAAGGATTTGTTATTCAATTTCCTTTCCTCGGCTATTCGGCTCACGTACGCTTTCTTATCTCCAATCTTTGCTATAATCTATAGTAGATAGATAGCTTTTTTATTTACCATATATCAATCTATACATACTTATGAGATAAGATAAGATAACATTTATTCATCCAAGATGTCGTTATGCAATACATAAGCGTTTATGTTATATACATTGCTTCAAATTGAACTAGTCGAGTTTTTCTTAATTCTATAATTATAATTATTTATAACTTTGTTTACATAATGGTAACGTAGTATATCTCCATGTAATTGGAGAATTGTGAACAGTATGTCTTATGGTACTTTTGTACGTCATGGTCAATTAAAATTTAATAAACAAATTATATACTTAAGTATTACATTTTTTTTTGTACTCTGTTTCCTGGCATTTATCATTGTATTCATTTATTATATCCATTTATTATAACCATTCATTATATAATAAGACTGTAAAAAAGTTGTGTCTGTACATTGGATATTTTTTGAAAAGAATAATTGTAATGTGTTTTAGGATCGATACTGATGCCAAAACACTCATTTTTAGAATTTTTGTCTGTTTGTCTGTGACTTTGTGCAAGTATCACGCCATAACTACTGAAGGAATTTTCACTAAGAGATAGCTGAAATATCCGGACAGCTCATAGGCTATAAGCCATGGCGGTATGTGATGTGGAAACAGTGATCCAGAGAGGAAGATCTGCCTCCTGATCTCCTCCATCATCATCCTCTACCCAAACGAAGTTGCGGGGTAGGTACAGCTAGTATTATAGAAATAGAAAATATACCTCCTAGAGGACTTTTGAAAATGACGGGAAACGATGGTTGCGAAATTATTTAATAATTTTCATTTTAATGTCTACAGTGGTCATTTTGTGTATGTTAAATTAATCAGAAGATGTTCGCGAATGACAGTATGGTGAAGTTATTGAAGGATTCATGCAGTGTCTGAAGTTTGTCGCTATTATCAAGAGTCCCATTACGAGCTCGGGAGTGAACGTGACTGTCGAGCTGCTTCGTCCAGAGTGACAACGCTACGGCAACTCCTCTAGATGAAGACAAGAAGACGCGGATTTCCAGGGTGACGACGCCACGGCGACTCCTCTGGAGAAAGAGAAGCCTATGATATTTAGAATATTCTGGAACATGCTTTTGGAAATGACGAACTGTGGAGTCCATTAATAATAATAAAAATATCTACTATATACTTACTACCCATATATCTGCATATAAAGATATTAGGTAACCATTTTTTTATGTAACCCTCAATGCGAGGCAATTACACTGAGAAAAACAGAAGTCGTAATTACGGCTAATATTGTTAATTAAGGAATTCCGAACTATTATGTCGTTTTCCTTGGACAATTTCACTGTAAAAATAGAAATAGGCATGAAAAAGTGTAGTGAGAATATTGAAGGCGTCACAACGAGCCGCTTTCTTGGAGAGTTTAAATCGTACTGCAAGTGCATCGATCTGCGGTTATCCGTACTTACTTTAAAAAGCTTGACATTTCTTTTAAACGCCTCATTACAATAATTTCATTGTCACTAATAGAGTTGCGCAAATCACCTAGGCGAAAAGATATATATATATATATCTTTGGGACATAACGAAGCATATCTATCTTTCATTTAGTTCACTTAAAATCTCAAGCAAAACTGTGCTTTATTATGAACTAAGTACCTAATATAATTATGTGAACGGAACCCAGTTTTCTCACAAACCTGACAAAAAATGGCCGCTTAACCAACCGTGCCGACATCTTGAGAACGGTACGTGTAAAATGGGTTATGTGAGAAAAATGTCGGAAACACCCTTGACCTACATTTAGCACAATTAGACGGTCTGACAGGAGCGGACGGTGATGTATTGACAATGCAGATCTTGAGTTGAGATCAGGGATATTTTTATCGAGGTATACAAGTATCACTTTTTAAACTTTCACGGTTTGTGTACATATTAATTAGATAAAACGGGAATTACCGTGTTAAACATTTATTATTGATGTCTCGATATTTCGACAGCATTGCAGCCATCATGGTCACGAGTAAAGTCAATAATAAATGTTTAACACGGTAATTCCCGTTTAATCTAATTAAGAGGTATACAAGATATAGAAAAGTATAAAACGTCAAATTTTAGTGGTTGTTTTACTATATGATTTATTAATATATACGTTATAACAAAAAACAAACAAGAGTAAAGTTACGGGTTTAAATTGCGTTGCACGGAAGCCTCGGTGCGCGAGTCCCACTCGCACTGGGCCGTTTTTTTATATTAATAAATCTATTATTATTAATATTTTTTTTGTAATTACAAACTTATATTTGCAGTTGACGCCTGTTATGTCGATGTATGACATTATCAGTTTCGAAAACGCAAAGATAAGTTTGTCCCTAAATCTAGATTATCTTTTCATTAGAGTAAATGTTATGGTGAAGTTGAACGGAACCCTCGGTGCGCGAGTCCGACAGCCACTTGGTCGTTTTTTTTTTAAACATCGCCAATTTTCTTATATGAATTAATAATTAGAAATACAAATACTATTTGCCAATCTCTACTTCTATCAAATTAGATATTCCTACGCTAACACATTTATAAGCTTATCTTTATACAATCAAGATTTCAGATTAACATAATTTAGCGAATTAATTAACGTTAATGATACTGTTATTATTCGTCACGGCTTTCGGCATGCGATGGGGAAGTAGCATTTTCATCGTATTTTTCTTTAATTAGAAATTATTAGCTTTTACGCTGATTTATTAGAAATTCCAAGTTCTTTGGTTTATTTATAGTACCTACCTGACACGCATGTACGTACCTACTTTATAATATTGAAATACTTAGACCTATTAGGATAATCAATTTTATTAAAATCTAAGTTAAGTTAGTTACTTAAGTTATTTTAACATTATAGAGGGTGTAACGGAAAGCTGAAAGAGGAGTGTTATTATCGATAACTTTGATTGTACGTATATGGCTTATCGATTTAATTTTATGACATTCATACTTCTAAACTAACTTACTAACAATAGTAATAGTTGTGTAATAACTAGTTATTAAGTAAGTACTACCTACGAGTAAATACAGTGTTGAACAGATGAAGGAGGCTCAAATTACGGATCAGTGAAAGGAGAGGGTGGAGACCTTTGCCCAGCCACTGCTGGGCAAAGGTCTCCACCCTCTCCTTTATTTTTCTAAGGTATGTGTAATCCACTGATTACACATACCTTAGAAAAATACTAACTATAAATTATTATACATACCTAAACGGATATCACTCACTTATATTGTTGAAGCCAGCACCAATAATGATGTTGTTAATATTTTAAAAGATGTGCTGCTGAGAGTTTTTTGCCACTTTTTCTCCTCAGTGTTGGCACCTTTTCCTTGCAAAGTGGTGTAAATGTAAATTCAAAAATAATGTTGACGTGCAAAAATGTACACAACGTGCGTACTTGCAATCAAGAATTTTGACTTTGACAGCAATTAGACCGACAGTTTTGACCGGTTTCGACGGTCTTTATCAAGGTGAACGCGATTACATTAAGATTACTAACTATAATTTCCTGGGACAGAAATTAGTAATGAACATCCCTAATACGGCTGATTAGACATATATACCTAACAGTCGGTTTCTAGTGACTGTCAAGGAAATGAATACCGAATCAATTCCTTTCACGATCCGCCGGAAGATGCAGCAAGCAAACTTTTTATTGTTACAATGAGACAAAGTCGATTTGTAGCATTAAAAAATATCTGATCAATCGATCATGGAATTATGAAGATGTTGCGTACCTACTAAATCTAAAAGTTGCAGAATAAAAAGTTATTCAGGTGCCGATACAGAGAACCCTTTTGGTTTTCAATGCCATAAATTTACGTTATAGCCTAAAGAAACTTAGGAAAAAATACTTATCAAGTAGTTTTTGAGAAAATCTCTGTCTTAATAAGGTTCCTGTATCATTTTCTATGAGTTAGATTTGTATTTAAAAGTGGTTGTAAAATTGAATGTGTTGTGTAATTTTACAATACTTTTAACCACAATCTTATAAAAGAGTGTTTATACGCTAAAATTATTCTTATTATGCATTGTGCTTTGTATTTGTGTATCAAATAAACGTTTTTGATTCTTTATAAAAATGCACAAAGTAATTACTAAAAGATATGAATCTAAAAAATCTAATTTTCATTTTTGAACGTCAACTAAACACCCTACGATCTCAACTCATCATCTCCTTATTTCTGTCATCTAACACCTGATCGTCTAACTTTATAGCCGTCTTCAAAGTTTTTATCTCCATTTTATCTCCGTTTTAATTTACTGGCAACTTTTATCGAGGGTAATGAATTTACAAATCCCTTGGGATTATATCCGAAGTTGCACACTTTATACAAAGTAGGCTCACTTCACTAGAATAAAGAGTATAATTATTATCTTCGTATTAAGGGGGGTTTCCTGCAGAGCCTGTGGTGATAAACCTGAGTCCAGGAAACACTTATTATGTGAATGTGACTCACTGGCTAGGAAGCGAATGAGTCCACTTGATACGTCCACGAGTCTCTGAGATATAGGTCTTGACAGACGGACAACAAAGTGATCCTATAAGGGTTCCTTTTTTTCCACTTGAGGTTCGGAACCCTAAAAATAAGGCTTCGTATGCGCGTATTTTCAGTTTTTCTACGAAGGCTACGGCACTAACTACTAAAATTAAACGTCTGAAAAAAATATATAGCAGTCTTGGGGTGTCTATTTAATAACTGATGAATACCGATACACGATTGGACAAACTTCGCTCCATAGAAAAGAAATGGCAAACATACCCTTTCCATGTCTTTAAAATGAAGGTTATGTCTAAACTAAAATAGTTATTCATACAAAATATATATCAAAATTTAGGATAATTATAAATACGAGAGCTTGTTTTAAAAAAATCCGATTTTTGTTCGCGTATTTTTATTTGACAAAATTCACTCCGCCGCTGCTGTCCGCATCTTCTGTCTCGCGCTTGAGTTTGACTCAATTTGACTTGATGTTGACTGTAACTTAAGCGAATGTAGCATTTGAATGACTGGGACAGTTGAGTTTACATTTAGGATTCCACTGATGATAAGACAGCTTCCAAATACATCACCCTGTATAAGGCAGTAAAAGTATCACCCTGAATAAGGAAGTAAACGACTGTTTATAGCACCAGACGCTGGTTAACCGTGAAATTGAATATGTCCACTGGATTCGTACGGGGAAGCGAATAACATGCTTCGATGTGTACAAGGATATCCTGGATCTGGAAATACATTAGGAAATCAAATCAAAATTCTTTAATGCAAGTAAGCACGTTGTGTATATTTTTGCATGTCAACATTTTTTAGGGTTCCGTGCCTCAAAATGACAAAAGGAACCCTTATAGGATCACTTTGTTGTCTGTCCGTCTGTCCGTCCGTTCGTCCGTCTGTCCGTCTAGATTATGGCCATATATGTCGCATTATCTCGCATATTTGTATGAAATACAAAAAAACTCAAAACCTATAGGGTACTACCCGTTGACCTAGAATCATGAAATGACAATGCCAGATTCTGCCCCACCATCAACCGCAAGTTGTACAAGATAACGAATAAATGTAAAAATATCTCCGTTTTTTATTAAAATTATTGGTTTAAAATAAAGTTTTGTACAAGTTGCGATTCGAAAAAAAAACAGCTTAATTAAGAATTCAGAAAATAATAAGAATTCGAAGCGATTTATTCATTGTTTTTGTTATTCTTCTATAGGAGTTGCGAGAGTAGTAGAAAATAATACTGATTATGATTATGCAATATGAAAACTGTAATAAGTCCCCAACAAAATGATAGGTACAGCTTAAATGGTCACGTAGTTTTGTAGGTGGGGCAAAGCTCCATTGAAATGTGGCAAGTTATAGAAGAATAACAAAAACGATGAATGATTCGCTTCGATTTCTTACTATTTTCGTAATTCTTAATTAAGCTGTTTAACTATCCATGCATGCTGAAGAAAAAAATTGTAATTGTAAGCCATATATATTTACAAGGTCAAAGTCTTTATTGCAATTTTTTGGAGTCTACCTACATCTTCACCACTACGATCGCAATTCTGTTTTTCTAACTTCCGTGATTCGCACTTCCGCAGCGCACTCTATATTAATTTGTCTCATCTAGAAACACTAGATCCACGTCGATGCGGTTTTGGGTTAAACGCGCGCCGCTTCATTCATCATCTTTCTTTGATGTTTGCCTCAAAAAGGACCTAACTTTGTAACCAGATCGTTTAATTTCATCCGTATTGTCTTCGTGTAGAGTTGATTTTTTGAGGTGTATCTGTTGTCATTTTAGAGTATTTGGTTGATTTGTGTGAAAATTTAAAGTTCATATTCATACATTCTATCTAAATCGTCATGAATATATTAGAATAATTCCTTCGGGTTGATCTACCTACATTACATGGGATATTTTTGGAAAAGAATAGATAATAATTATTGTAATGTGTTTTAGAATCGATAGTCGACACATATTACATACAATAATAAGTGTCTGTCTGTGTCGATATATCGGTATCACGCCAAAACTACTATCTCTTAGTCAACGTCCAATTAAAAACCTACCGGTTTTTAATTGGACGTTGACTAAGAGATAGCCCAAATATCTGGTCAGCATATAGGCCATAGCTTACGGTATGTAATGTGGAACCACCTACCAGAGTGGAAGAGCTGCCTCCCAGTACATTGCAAATACTTCGTGGAGATCTATAGTAACCAGCGACTTCTACGAAGGTGCTAGTAAAATCTATTGCTGGCCCAAAAGACATAAATGCCGTGAGTCGCTTCACATTAATCCATAGTCAGTCCCTGATACTAACCGTACGGAACCCCAAACATTACCGCACAATAATAGATACCAATAAATTCAAACCCCGCATACCGGTCCCTTTGTCGTGGCGTACAGTACGGTATCGCTCGAAACAGATGCTTTATTCATGGCCGCTGCTAAACACGTGTAAGGAGAGGTCACAGTAGCAGCGATTAGCGGGAGATGAAGCGATTTCAAAGATTTAATTCAGTGCCACTTGAGTTGATGTAGGTTTCGCTAACTGTGCCGCGGTAGTTTTCGAAAGAGTACCCGTGGTCCTGTCCATGGTGGCGGAGGCGGAACACCCCAGGAGTTTTAGTTGGTGCAAGTCCAACATAATCGCCCGTTCCCCCGGACGGGCGGTATACATAATGTATTTCTCCTGGGTAACAAAAAAAAAAAAAAAAGGTTTCGCTAACTGTGCAGTAGCGAGGCTAATTATTTGAGGCGAGCAACTAAAACGCATCAATTGCAAGCATCATAGCAACAGTAATTACGCAGTCGCTAGCGAGGTAACTTACTACTTATACTAGCTCATCTTAATTAATGATACAGATTTCAGAATTTATATTTTCACCATGGAGAAGAAAATGTTGCAAAAACTTTCAGCAGCACGTCTTTTATAAATATTTTTATTCGTATAGAACAAGGTTGTTTAGATAGTTTAGTTTAGGTACAGTTTCATCTTATTTTACCAAAATTCAAAATAACATAAATATATAACAAAACCACAAACAATAATGTCAAAACTATTTTAAAGATTCGTATTTCACAACTAAAATAATCGCTGAGTTGATGTCTCATACCTCAGAATTCCCAAGTGTTACACTTTATGTGCTGTTTATTGATCAATAGGAACCTTTCTAGCCGACCCTTCAAGATCGACTCATTTCAAAACGCCAATTCTATGCCATCATATCCGCAGCCTAACCTCACCAGGCGCGCTGGCCCATCGATCATCCCCGACTGTTCTGCTGCGTCCGTCGTCCGCTGCCGGAACATTGGGAAAAACAAGCGCACTGACCAACTGCCTTTAAAAAGTAGTCACGGATGAAATTGCAACGCCATTTGATTCACTTTTTACCGACAAGACCTTTTCAAGTCTTTTGGAGAGGCCAATGTTGTCACAAGAACTTTTATCGGAAGTCAATCGGTTGGTTTCATTTGGAAATTGGTTATTTGGGAAGGAGTAATTTTGTAGAAATATAATGGTGGTAATTTTACCAGTAATCATTTTAGGGAAAGAGTGGTACTCGTACCCAAGTATTTACTTAGTCATTTTGAGAAAATTCAGGGGTAATTTTATGTAAGTAGTAGCTTTATAAAAATAAATTTTGAGTTACCTAATTTTGAAAAACCGGTAGATAAGTAATTTTGGGAAAATTCAGTGGTCATTTTTTTTTATTTAAATTTGAGACGACCGCTCGGTCAACCTAGATATCGCTGGAGGGCCGAAGTGGGAGAGGAATCTGGACCGACTGCAGGCACACACGCAGTGGCGCGAGTCTTCTCGTTTCGAAGACTCAATACCCACTTCCGGTCGCCGAGCCCTCAGAGTAAGTTATTTTAGGGAAAAAAGTATGCGATAATTTTTTTAAAGTATGAGAAAATGTCATTTTCTCTAAAACCATCTAACGTAAGTTTCCCCAGTGTTTCCTGCAACAAAGCCTATTTTCCGCGTGGCTTATCATCAAAGTATTAGGCCAGCATAAATGCATAACAATCGCTCAAACAGAGCAGTGTCGGCGATCAATCAAAACAAACCGCGAGGACGTTTGATCTAGCTAGACGGACCCATGTTGTTACAGATCCTTCGTCTTTATGCTACCTTAGTAAAACATGAGGTATTCGTATGAGGCACAAATTAAGCAATGTTGGGAAGGTTTGTAACTGGATGGGTGACCGCTAGTGACATTACAGCCTCTGAGCATCTCCGGGCCTCGGAAAGTACGTTAAGCAGTTAGTCCCTGTTTCTGTCGCTCAGCAGCAGTCTTCAGGCCATGTTAGAGCTAATAATGCTTTGGACTTTTACAAAATACGCTTCACACGAACTAATAGTCTATTCAAGTGACTTGAGTTTTGAATATAGAGTTGTCGTGTAGTCAGTCTGATTTAGAACCTTAAGATGCAGGCCGCATTTAAGAACCTATCCAATCCGATAGATAGATCTATAAAGTTCAGTCATCTGTGAAATCTTAAAAGAAAATGAACTTTAAACTTCGATGAAAACTGCAAAAATTCACATTTACAATGTAGTACCGCTATCGAAAGCTCATTTGACTACATCTTCATTTTCCATATCTATCGGAATTGGGACAATGTCTAGCATCTCTCGTAATATCCGCTAGACAAAAAGAATGAGCCGTTTTTAGTTCTGCTTCCTTTGTTTCTTCGCTCTCTATTGATTGTGGGTACGAGCATCAATTGTAATATTTTGGGGGCTATGCTGTTCTTGTTGTATATGCCATAAGACTTATAATCGCATTTCCAGTATTAACCATTATATTTCACGTGTTAGTGTTTCAGTGTGTCTGTCTGTAGCATCGTAGTTCCCAAAAGAGTGAACGGATTTTGATTTAGTTTGTGTATGATTGAAAGTTGATTTGATCGAGAATGTTCTTAGCTGTGATTCTAAAAGATCTGTTCAGGCGTTGGAAAATCATCAGTTAACTTCTAGTTGATGAAGGAATGTGACTAATTCTACGGGTCTGATCGATTCAAAATTTGGTGTCCTGTAACTTCAATGATATTGCAAGATCGTAATCATAAGGAAGATCTTGCTTACTAAAACGGGATGCTTGATAAAACGGGAATTACCGTGTTAAACATCTAATATTGATGTCAAGTCAGTCTCGTTGATGAAATATCAAGACATCATGTTTAACACCGTAATTCCCGTTTTATCTCATTAACATTATTACAAACCGTGTGTCTTGCTTACTCTTATGAAATGTGATATAATACTAAGATCGCTACATGGATATGAGTGACCATGATATTTGCGCTGAGGTTCAAGATTAGATTTGACGACAGAATCACACCTAATACTGATCCAAAAAACACACATTTCTACTCAAACCCCAAGATAGTGTACACTGAAATGGACATAAACTTAATCCTTTCCAAGAATGGATATAAAATTTCCATTCCAATATAAAAATTCTCCTACATTTTCCAGAGATCATGGAGAAAATAAAATCTGCAAGTTCAGTAGCCGACTTAGCGGGCGGGATACGCCGGTAATGCCCGGGGATCCCTTAGATGCTGTTGAAAAATCAGCAAAAGTTCTAGAGCCACAGGTACCGCTATTGAGACACACTGATGGTAACTTCAGCGAACAAATTAACGTAGGTACAGGTGCAAAAGCAAATAAAATTCCAGTAACCATAAGGATCACATGTTCGTTGGGTTAGGCCTTTCGACGTATGTGTATTTGAAGGCCGTGACCCGGGTGATGCACATGGTACTTGTTCGTTGATCGTACAAGCCTTGGGTGCTGTTGTAAAATCAGTAAAGGTCCCTTGAAATAATTAATAAATCAGCAAAAGTTCTAGAGCCCAAGGTACCGCTGTTTGGACACAATGCTGGTAAGTTTAGCGAACGAATTAACGTACATAGACCCTTAAAACAAATGCCAGCATCCAAACATTTGTAAAAGTTCCAGAGCTAAAGAGTCACTTCTGTGTCACACTGCTGGTGAGTTCAATGAACAAATTACAAAGAATCATGAAACAAATGCCAGTAAAACTAAAGGGTTCCTTGGATGATGTTAAAACATCAGTAATTTTCAGTCAATGCTTTCGCTTCTGTGATACACTGTCGATATGTTCGGTAGCGGGTAGGCGGGATCCGCCGGTATTGCCCAGGGTCCCTTGGATGCTGTTGAAAAATCAGCAAAAGTTCTGGAGTCACAGGTATCGCTACTGATGAGACTATCCATACATGGACGCTGGCAGGAGGCGACTCTTGGTTAAATAACTGGTGTGATTGGTTCGGCTGCAGCTGCAGCACCGGCTCCTTGTTCCGGACAGCCGGCCAGAGGGTGAAGATTGCCATGATGTTGTCCTAGCTTCACTGAGTAGAGGACCTTGAAGAAGGAGAAGAAGATAGTACATTCAGAGAAGAAATAGCCGACTCTACAAATTCGAGCCTGTGGCATTCGACCCCACAAGTATTCGAGCCAGACGGTCATCGATAGAGCGAATTTCGATCCCATTGGGCTTTAAATCATCTAACTATACCTCGTAATGAAAATTCATCAAACTGTTTAATCTACAGGGATGCCACAAAGGAACCGACATACATTACAGAAGCATGACCCCTTTCGGCAGTCGGGTAAAATGACCCCGTTAAAATATTCGCCGCTCTAACAATCCGTATGTCAGAGGATTTTCTCCCGGATAACTGCACGTCGAAGCTCTGAGGGAATCTCTCGCGCGGAACAAAACGCTATAGTAGCTTCTTATAGTGATTTATTGGTTCCGGAGTTATCAGCTTTGTGAACAAGTCAGAAAATTCCTAAATAAAATTAAAACTACCGTAACTCAGAAACCACTCATTTTCGACCTCTTGTTAATAGGGTCTAATGTGTTGCAAACCACCACTAGTACGAGTAGGTATCACCCCTTTCAAGGAATGTATCGAATTTCCAATCACCTGTATACAGTAAGTACATAACACTCTGGATCTTATGATGTTATTCAAAAACCTAGATAAACCTCACTTTCCTTAAATCGTGTTGCTATCCCTTTCACACTTCCTTAAAAAGGTTTAGATAGACAGGGACAGGGGCCTAAACGGTGGTGTAACTTTAAATCACGTTTATGATTGCACACTTTGAGCCACAATTTAAGGAATTTCGCTGGGTTTTCGTATTACAAAATGGGTGGGTTCTGGACTTCTGGTTTAGCAATGCAGTCGAAATAAGCCACCGTTTATCAATCTTCATCTGTTATTTAGACTCTAAATTTTAGAGTGAAGACTAAGTTATTTTGAAAGTATTTTAATAATCGGTCAATTAAGTCAAATTACAAACATACAAAGAGCTACCCCCACAAATAGTCCAGAGTTCAGTATCGAATCTGCGACTCCTTACGCCGCAGTCTCAATCTCAGCCATTGGACTATTTTGTTCAACAGCGAAACTAACAAAATAATCCGAAAAAGGAGTAAAGAAAACACCTATACCTAAATCAAACTTAAACATCACTGCATCAGAGTTCAATATCGGCCGCCACTTCACAGGTAAATAGCTAGGTGCCTCAAATATTTGCTAAACTCCTCGAGACAAGCCTATCCTAATAAATAGATCAGTTCGGAGATATGTGTACTGTAACTCTTGTACTTATATACAAATAAATGTATATATGTAAAGCATCTACGTCCTACCTAACTAACTACCCTAATATAAATAGATAAATTGGCCTGGCGTGATCGTCTAGTTCTAACTACCTTAAAGGACCCATTACGTTGTGTTAATTAATTTCCGTAGTTAAGGATGATAATTGTTAAGACTGTAGTTATCAGAAATGGTTAAAAGGAACGAAAACCTGCAGAGAAACGTAAATTCACACACACACAAAATCAAATAAGGAATGAAATGACAGTCGCAAAATAATAGAGTTCGATATTAAGCGTCACATGCTACTTAGCTGAGTAAAAGTCCCGCGGGGTGTTGCACGATGTGCGGCTCAGCAGCCTCGTGCCAGCGGCTCGTTTTTTCTCTCTTCATGGCCACATAATACGCACACAACACTATCACTTCTTATACTAATATAACACATGATACATACACAAATACATAAACTATACATGAACACAACTCTTGTTGATACAGCTTCAATCTCTCGTACGACTTTGACAACCTCCTAGACATGACTCGACACAAGGAACCATTGGATTTAAGATCATAAGATCTTAGAATTGGGAACCTAATCGACGTGACATCTCGGGCTCCCAGCACACCTAACACCCGAGCCACCATATGGACTATGTTGGGATTCCCCGCCCCAGTCTCATATGCCAACAAATCCTTTAGTGTTTACGACCTAACAACGATCCTACTCTAGCTAACTATCAAACCTTCAACTACGTACCGATCTACACAATAACATACGTCTCTCATAAAACCCCCGTGCCCTAATAGTCCTAGTCTTTGTTATCTGTTCCGATTAATATTCGAACGCGCGACGCGGATGCCTACGTACTTGTGGGAGAGCTTTAACGATTAACGGCGCGGCTACCCCTAACATCGCGGCGCGGTTGTCAGTCCAGCTCCAGTTTGACCCGGTCAGCCGTAAGGGAGCTGTACTGTCCCCCCGGTAGTGGTGAGTTCCTAGCGCATCAACAGGCCTATCCGGAGACCCTGGTGTTCACCCCCGCCCTGCTGGCAAGAGACCTAGGTAACCGAACTCTGTTCTGCCGCTAGTCTAGGCCCGTCGCGTGTGTCATCTAGTGCGTGAAGCTCGTGTATAATCCCAACACAAATGTTGCAATATCCTGTACTGAACAAAAGGTACATACAACGTTATTACGACGGCGTAACGACGTTTTATCAAGGGGAAGTGGGATATATAAGTTTTGTTATAGTTAGAAGGTAGTTTTGGCCTTGTGATAGAGACCATCCATCGGTGCGCTATTATTTCAGCGATTGAAAATACGTTTTCGCGACCTATTAGTTTCGGTCGGCCACTATCCATCGGTGCGCTATTATTTCAGCGATTGAAAATATGTTTTCGCGACCTATGAGTTTCGGTCGGCCACTTCATTTCGTAGTATTAAAGGTATTGTAGTAATGTTTCTCGACCTATTCGTGTCGGTCGGCCACTATAACTTCCATCGACCTAGTTAGTGTCGGTCGACCACTTCATATCGTAGTATTAAAGGTATTGTAGTAATGATTATCGACCTATTAGTGTCGGTCGGCCACTATAACTTTCATCGACCTAGTTAGTGTCGGTCGGCCACTTCGTATCGTAGTATTAAAGGTATTGTAGTAATGATTCTTGACCTATTAGTGTCGGTCTGCCACTATAATAATATAGAAATTAAATTGTAGTAAAGATTATCGACCTATTAGTGTCGGTCTGCCACTATAATAATATAGAAATTAAATTGTAGTAAAGATTATCGACCTATTAGTGTCGGTCGGCCACGTAAACATTCAGACATTCAGTCATAGTAAATAAAACCAATAATGGTAGATAATTTTCACGACCTAGTTAGTATCGGTCGGCCACTTCATAACATAGTAATTAAATCCATAGTGATAGGTGCAGTGCAATATCGCACATTGTCGATGAGATTGTGATGAATATCGAAGTAAATCCTTTGTAAGGATAACAGTAGTTGAGATAAATAATTGACGGATGATTACATCCAATATAAAGCGCACTGCGCATAGTTTTGCGTAGGTATATTATGTAGTGTAGAGTGGTTAAAGTTGGTTGTGGGGATGAAAATTAAATGTAGAGAAGAATGATGGTCAAGTAGTCCAGTGTCATCTAATTTATAGCCATTCACTCTCTCACTCCTATATTAGCCTAATAGATAATTGATTATTACGAAATTCTACCCAACGAAATGTGGGGTGGGCGAAGCTCGTACACTGAAAGGAACCATGGAGTCTACCCATTTTCTTATTAGTCAAATACCGTGAGAAAACAACGTAGGCTACGCCGGACACGAAGCTGCCGCTGTCCGGAACCGCAGAGACCGCATCTCACTCCGACTTAACTGAAATGAGATAACATTCAGTTAGCACTTGTATTTCACTGACACTGATTATATTTAGAGCTATGACGAGCTCTCACTGTCACTTAATCGCACATTTATTTGAATGTCCAATCGCGCCCCTACTCTAAGTTAATTCCACTGACTTTCTTAACTCAAGTTTCCGGAAGTCTAGTTCCAGATTTTACCAGTTGCGTCGGCGGCCCGCGGGTGACTGTCCCTAATTCAAATCCCTTCTCTCTAGTTTTGGTTGGCAACGCCCTACAACTCTAAGAATTCTCAGCCCTTGAACACAGTATTTCTTTGTAAGTGACCCAATTCGAAAGAATTGTTTTTATAATAACTTGGCCTCCCATCACACTGTCGTGTAATCCTTACGACTCGGACCTCCGAATTCGCTCCGAACAGGTACAGTTTGTCTATAATTTGTTCCCAAACATTATGGTATTTACATATGATATCGATTGACCATCTATTGTAGTCATATTTGTTCGGAGGAGCACCATCATACACATAGTAATTAGCTATTTAGGCATTCACTGCCTCAGTTGCAAACATACTGTGAATATTTTTAGTTATAAGTTGCAACAACATTATTTACAATCTATCCTGAGGATAAACTTGACAGAATCTTCTTCCAATAAGATCTTGATATTTCCATACAAAATAATTGCAATAAAACCCCGCTACGGTGTGATGTGGTCCCAAGGTGCTTTAGCTCAGTGCCAAACATCAACACCAGTGTACTTTAGGCGACACACTCTTGAGAATTGTTTGGGTTTTGTTTCTCTAGCGTCGATAACGATTTTTACAAAATTAAGGTGGCAGTCTTCATCCGCTAAACAAACAATATTATAATTGTGGACTTTATGTATAGTCAGCTAAGGTTTGCACTATAAACAAAAGCTAAAGATGAATGCAAATAATTAATTCTTAACGTGGTCAGCTCGGCGTCAGTCGCACGCTTTCAAGAGGTTCAAAATATTCCACTGTTTTTTTGAGTAAAATGTTAGACAGAGAAAGCAGGCAAGCTTTGGATATTGTAAGCCCCGTGTCTGAGAGAAATAGATGTTGTGGGTGGCACCCAATGCCAGATGCTGTAAAGACATTATCCTCCTTATGTGACTCCGGTAAAGCTTCGGCCCACATTCCAATCGCTTATCGATGACGTTCTAAAAATAGAACAGGCACAATGAATGCTGTGTCGCTTGACTCTTTCAATTACTGAATTTTGGTGAATACAGGATAAGTACAGTACAGTGTGTAAGAAATGTAATGATAATATATAGACAGTTAATATATATAAATAAATATATGGAATGAGCACTATGTGTACATAGTGAACGTTACAGTACACTCTATCCCACAGAATAGTAATAGATGTTAGAAATACCACGTAGAGGCTGTTTCTATTATATATTTCGTTCCATGTTCTGTCCAAATAGAGTAAATAGAAATATCTTCTGTCTTACATTAGAAATTAAGATATCTTTATAACTAGACAAAATCGATTTTAAATTAGTAATAATATATAATTTAATTGTCTTGAATTTATTCGACAAAATTAAATGGATGGTTAGGCTTGTGACATACCTACATTAATTGTGCATAGCGTAAAATAAACATTTTGGGGAGAAATAAAAAATAAAATATTCGAGAAAAAACTAAGTAGGTATTAAAATAAAATATTAATTTGATGTGCATCGTTACGATGCTTTGGAGTTGTTATATTTTAATGTGTAACTTGTGACATATTTAGTATTTTTTTTGCAGGTTTGATTTCCTAAAATCCTTACCAATTTAATATTTATCATGAGTACAACCCCCAGTTTCAATTTGTCGAATAAATTCAAGGACACCCTGTAGAGACCTTTGTTTGTCAATTTACATTCATTCATGCTGTTAGTTGCACTATTTTATATTTCAACTGATTTCATTTATGTTTTCACAGTTCACCTTCAAAATAAAAGTGATCGTCTAGTTACTTTGTAAATGACAATGCCAGATTCTGCCCCACCATCAACCGCATGATGAATAAGATAACGAATAAATATAAAAATATCTCCGTTTTTTATTAAAATTATTTGTTTAAAATAAAGTTTTCTACAAGTTGCGAGTCGAAAAAACAGCTTAATTAAGAATTCAGAAAATAGTATGAAATCGAATCGAATTATTCATTGTTTTTGTTATCATTTTCTACTACTCTCGCAACTCGCGATTGTGATTATGCTATATAAAACCTGTAATAAGTCCCCAACAAAATGATAGGTACAGCTTCAATGGTCTCGTAGTTTTGTAGGTGGGGCAAAGCTCTATTGAAATGTGGCAATGCCATTTAATTCAAATAATTAAATTTTAAATAAGTACTTTCCCTTTTTTATTTTTTTCTGCAATTAGGTAAAGTAAACCGTTCCTATAAATACAAAAATAAATAAAAATTACTCTTAGAACATTAGATAAAAATATTGTAAATACTAGTCAACTACCTACTAGATTTATAAATAAAAAATACACGTCAAATAATAATAAAAGTCCATTAAAAATAATTAAGAGCATTTACGAACATTTCATTACACCAAGTACAACAGATAAAGCACAGATAAAGTGGGATTCTTAATTAAAACGAATGAACACCTTGCAAAGGTGCTTTTTACAAAAGGAATACCTTTTACACGCCGAAAATAAAACCGAAAAGCGTTTCATTTTCTTGTAGCTTTTCATTTGGCGGAGTGTAGTTGAAGCTTAGAGCATGTGGACATGAGATGGCTTTTTGCAATGCTCTACCATTTACGGTAGGTGTCAAAAAATTGGGAAATGTTGCAAATGCAAACGATAAAAAATGCATCGATATAAATCCATTGTAAAATAAAGTTAGTACAAAAATGTACAGTTACCGTTAAATAGTTTAAGATTCTTCATTTCTCATGAGAAATTTCATTCAGGAAAAAACATAATAATGATAGGTACAAAATATATTATTTACCAGAAATTAGTAGTTTCCAAATAAGCAATTAAAGGCACGTTAAAAGAAAATGGTAAGTACTGTAATAATAGTAATAAGGTATACCTTGTTGTAAAGTCAAAGTCAAATTTCTTTGCAAATAAGCACGTTGTGTACATTTTTGCACGTCAACATATTTTTGAATTTACATTTACACCACTTTGCAAGGAAAAGGTGCCAACGAGTCTACACCTACTACCTACTACCTATTGTGTACCTACGTACCTACTGCTATCGCTTTAATTAGATTACGATATTTATATATTTTCATTAGGTACGTAATAGTTCAACACCTTTCTAAAACTGAGCATACATACATACATTTTAAGAGTTTGCTGAATATGTCTTAACAATGAACGAGAGGTACCTACACTCGAATAAACGTTTAACAAAAAACGAGTAGAACAATGAGAACAAGAAAATTATATTTACATCTCCATTCTGGTTACTCAAAACCTTGAACAAACAAAGCCAAAACATACGAAATAAAAGCTCAACAAATGCACCTTTTACTGGTAAATCGTGTGTTCTGTTGTGAAACCTAGTAACTCGATTTAGATTTGAGACAAAGTGACTATTTTGTAATTCGACTCTACTTGCATCAATCAATTGCCAATACATCAATAGAATGAACTTAGAATATGTCATAGGGTACATCCATAAATAATGTTATCACTTAGAACATGATGAAAAAATTCTTGCCGTGGGCAGGACTTGAACCTGCGACCTTGTCATTCCGTGACACGCTCTTACCAATTGAGCCACCACAGGCCACGCCACGCCCACCGAAAATCTTCATCGCTTTATACATACTTAAAGGGTATGCTACGCAATTCCATCTATCGGACAATAGTAGTATTACTCCGACAACCATGTCTAACATTCGGTTAGAAACATGATTTATGATGATGCGCTCCTATTTTTACTCAGAATTTGAATTACGCATTATCCATGCTCGGTGAATAATTTAGAACATGATGAAAAAATCATCATGTAATTCAAATTCTGAATGTTATCACTAGTTGACGATGGCGGGATATCGCCCTCTATAATTTTTCTAGCACATGTTATTCCTACAATCAAGACTAATCTAACCACACTTCATAACAAGCAGAAATAATTTAAAAAAACCAAAAAAAAACGACTCCAAAAAAACTATCCCATTTTGATTATTTTTATACCCTATGACACTCCCGTAATCAAGACGAATCTAACGATACCGCATACACTAAAAAACATCAAGCCGTTTAGACTACAAGATGGCAGGAAGGAATGGACATACATACATACACCCGAAAAACATCACCCTCCTTCTGATGCCTGACGACTGCCCGTCGGGTAAAATCCATCAAACCGTTTAGGCTGCAAGCCGTGATAAAAGAATTAGACATACATACACTCGACAAACAAAACCCTCCTTCTTGCGTAGTCGGATAAAAATCCAGATACCACATCCAGTTTCCATAGAAGCAGCAAATGCGAAAAGTCACGACATGGCGTGCGGTGTAACAATGTACCTAAAGTCCGTTCACTTAGATAGCGCGACACTATCTAAGCGAATAGACTTTAGTCCGCTAATACTCCGTGCGCAACCATCACCTTTCGTACGCTAACAGCAGATCAAGTGTAATACTTTGGACTTTGAACCGTTCTTATTATCCGTTTTTCCGCCTACCCTAGAGACAGACTATAAAATAGCACGGACGAACACTTTGGACCGTTCTTATTATCTGCGTCATAAGAATTGAATTCGTACTGCAAGTGTTACGATTAATCTGCTGTTGAGATCTTTAACACTTGCAGTACGAATTCAATTCTTATGACGGAGATAATAAGAACGGTCCAAAGGGTTACACTTGAACTGCTGTTAGCTGTACTTACGTATATTTTTCACAAAAATGTCAACCCATTTTACCTTGACAAAAATTCACCGAAATCACTAATGGCCATCTATAGCGGTGTTAAATGGCGTAACGCGTAATATAAATAATTTACGGTGTAATAACTGTGTTCCGTTGCGTAATAAATAAAATAACTTTTACGCGGTCACGTATAGCAGGTCGATATTGTTGATAACATTGGTTAACTGCTTGTGGCGATTCCAGAGTGTTGCATCCTAAATTCAATCGTCGCTAGGTGTCCCGCTAACTCTAATATTACATAATATGTAATACACTTGGTCACAATCCATCAAGCCGTTTAGGTTACAAAGGAATCGACATACATACCTTCACTTAAAAATAGTACCCGTCCATTCGTTAGTAGGGTAAACTATCACGATATAGCCCGAAAAAGTTTTGTTTTGTTCAAAAGCAGTTTAATTCTAAAGCTATTCTTTGTCCAAAACATAGGTCCAAAGTAATCAATCCTTGACCGGTGAAATATAGTCTCATTCATATGCAAAACTGATAAACTCGCCAGAGACATGGACTAATGAATATTTTATCTAATTCCTGGAGGCCGCCGTAATTTATGATCATCCCCTGCTCTGGAAAAGTTTGGTAATAGCTTCTATACCTCGTTTCAAAGCAAGTGTCTTATTATGTAAACAATTACGTGCTATCATTTTAAGTTTTGCTGTGATTATTGCATAATTTTTTACACATTATTAGATCGGATCATCTATTTTCACAATGATGAACAACAGTATTATTCTCTAAAGTCGACAGCGCGCAGTGTCGAGATCTACAGCTATATAGAGGACTAGCTGTACCCCGCAACTTCGTTTGCGTAGAGGAGGAGGATGGAGGAGATCAGGAGGCAGATCTTCCTCTCTGGATCCTTGTTTCCACATCACATACCGCCATGGCTTATAGCCTATGAGCTGTTCGGATATTTCAGCTATCTCCTAGTGAAACTCCCATCAAAATCCCTTCAGTAGTTATGGCGTGATACTTGCACAAAGTCACAGACAAACAGACAAAATTTCTACAAAATAGTGTTTTGGCATCAGTATCGATCCTAAAACACATTACAATTATTCTTTTCATAAAATATCCAATGCACAGACATAATAGTACGGGGGCGCTCTGCAAAAAACTTACGTCATCAGACACCAAGATGGGACCCATATGGGGTGGTTCGCTGATGGATAAGCTTCTCAATTATATAGGGTTGCCTGAGCTAAACCTGGAGCGTTTTGTGTAGGAGGCAAAATGAGTGTTGATTTTTGGGCAAAATTTACGTCATCGGGTACCAACATGTGACCTTGCACATTAGTTGAAGCTCATCAAGGACTACTTAAAAAAACTAGGTTGCCTCATCCTATCTTGGAGCTTTTTGGATCCGGCCAGATTTAGTGGTTGCAAAAAAAAAGAAATTTACGTCATCGGGTACCAAGATGAGAGTCATACCATGGGATAGTCCTAGTGACCTAACTCATAAAAAAAATGGGTTGCCTGGCCTCAGCCTGGAGCATTTCTTTTCCGGCCATGTTTAATGTTGCATGGACGGCCCACTATTAAGTCCCAAAACCGATCCAAATTTAGCGCGAGGATCCATGGTTTTTCTAAGGACCCCTAAGAGTAGTTTATGCCCAAATTTGCAACACTGTATACCCTGTGCTACTTCCATGGTGCTCGAAAAACTGCGTAATTCTGGCACCATTTGCAGATTTTTCAAAATAATTGCCATAACGAAGCGTTTTCGGGTATCTTCATAATATAAGCTTATAAAGTTAACTAAATCTGCTACAATTTGGACCTAACACCAGCTCTCTACGTCTGTTGGCTTCATAGATACAGGCTGTCAAAGATTAACATTTTCATCCGTAAAGTGATTTATTTTGCAGATTTTTTGAAATAAGTACCTTAAGGAACCATTTTGGGGTATCTTCGTTGTATACGCTCATAAAGTAAACTAAATCTGCTACAACTGCTACAATTTAAGCCTAACATCGACTATCTAGGTCTATTGGTTACAGAGCTAGAGCTAGTCGAAGATTAGTAGTTTTATCCATAACGTAATTTTTCCGGTAGGGTCACATTCTAAGACGCACTGCAAAAAAGTTACGTCATATAGGGCCTTAAAAATCACACCATGGGATATTCCTAGTGTCCTTACTCGTAAAAAAATTGGGTTGCCTGGCCTCAGCTTGGAGCATTTCTTTTCCGGCCATGTTTAATGTTGCACGGACGGCTTACTGCTAAAGTCTAAAATCTATCAAAATTTCGCTCGTAGATACATGGTTTTTATATATATTGTTAGGACACCTAAGAGTATTTTATGCCTAAGTTTGCAACCCTGTAGACCCTGTGCAACTTCCATGGTGCTCGAAAAACTGCGATGTTCTGGCACTTTTGGCAGATTTTTCGAAATATGTACCCAAGGAAGAGATTTTGGGGTACCTTTATTTTATGCGATTATAAAGTAAACTAAATGTGCATAATTTGAGCCTAAGACCAGCTCTCTAGGGCCATTGGTTGCAGAGATAGAGCCATTCAAAGATTAGCATTTTTGTCCGTAGCTATTTTCAATACTGGCGGACGTGGCGTTATACGAAATATCATGGTATAAGAAATCAGCAGATCGTGGTAGAAGAGATCAGCCTAAAACATTTTTTGCAACGGGACTGGATTGAGGTGGGTCTTACTACAGACTGTAAGAAAGCGCGGACGAAGTCGCCGGCCGGCCCCCCATGCGGGCGCTCGCTAGGGGCGCCCGCTACTTCGTCAGGCTCGCTTATTCATGTTACAGTAATAAACGATAGTCTCCTTTTCGACTATTAATGTTAACATGATATTAATCTAATTATCATTGGGCATAATAATATAATAAATAGGTAAGTACTTCATTAGTCAATAATTCTTTTAAAGTTGGTATGTAGGGATAGTTTTATTGTTATGTTATATAGCAATGTGTCAAACTTATCACTCAACCATGTGCCGCCACACGGTTGAGTGGTAAGTTTGCAACGTTGCTAGATCGATAACAATCAAGACAAATCAAGAGTAAAGTGATATAAACACGAGTGTATTGTAAAAGAAAAATTGATACAGATAGTGACGCGCAGACTAGTAGTGGATGCGCCCGAAATTATATAATCATCATTATAATAAGACTGTAAAAAGCTGTATCTGTAAATGGGATATTATTTGAAAAGAATATTTTTTTTTATGTTTGTCTGTGAAAGAAGAATTTTTGTATGTTTGTCTATGGCTATGTGCTGTGCAGTATATAAGGAGCTCGGCTTACAGCCTCACAGTTTTCAATCGCTTCGGGTAACGCCCTGCGCAGAGGGCTTTCGGTCTCGCATAGTTTGTGAGCTTATAGGTACAAACAGTAAGTAGGTAGTTACAAACAGAACACAAAGGGTCGTAATCAATGGATTCTTCTCAAATGAAATGACGGTATCCTCCGGTGTGCCCCAAGGGTCTATATTAGGGCCTTTATTATTTATTTTATTCATAAACAACATTAACATTAATTGTTTCCATAACTGTAAATTTCTATTATACGCTGATGACTTCAAAATTTATACATCTGTTACAAACATTGATGACTGTATTAAATTGCAGGAAGATTTAAATCGACTTTACAACCATTGTCTCAATAATAAACTATATCTTAGCTTACCAAAATGCAAATCTATAACTTTTACCAAGAAAACTAACATACATAAGTTCCAATACTCACTAAATCAATCGGATCTTGAGCATGTCGCCGTTACCTATATATACCTTATTCCAAACGGATAACGATTAGTTTGTTAGACGCGATTCCCTCCCACGTCAATGTAGTATACTATAGTAAACTTATATTAGTGTTGCTAGTATTTAAAATTTTCGCACATTTTCGTGCAAAAGCTCGACACTTCACATTAGGCATGGTGACTTTTTAAAGTATCAAATAATTAAATGACTGTATAAAAAATGAAATGATTTTAAAAATTGACCTGGTTTAAATATAAACATTTCCCTAGCGAGCGCCCGCATGGGGGGCCGGCCGGCGACTTCGTCCGCGCTTTCTTACAGTCTGTAGTAAGACCCACCTCAATTCGGTCCCGTTGCAAAAAATGTTTTAGGCTGATCTCTTCTACCACGATCTGCTGATTTCTTATACCATGATATTTCGTATAACGCCACGTCCACCAGTATTGAAAATAGCTACGGACAAAAATGCTAATCTTTGAATGGCTCTATCTCTGCAACCAATGGCCCTAGAGAGCTGGTCTTAGGCTCAAATTATGCACATTTAGTTTACTTTATAATCGCATATAACAAAGGTACCCCAAAATCTCTTCCTTGGGTACATATTTCGAAAAATCTGCCAAAAGTGCCAGAACATCGCAGTTTTTCGAGCACCATGGAAGTTGCACAGGGTCTACAGGGTTGCAAACTTAGGCATAAAATACTCTTAGGTGTCCTATCAATATATATAAAAACCATGTATCTACGAGCGAAATTTTGATAGATTTTAGACTTTAGCAGTAAGCCGTCCGTGCAACATTAAACATGGCCGGAAAAGAAATGCTCCAAGCTGAGGCCAGGCAACCCAATTTTTTTACGAGTAAGGACACTAGGAATATCCCATGGTGTGATTTTTAAGGCCCTATATGACGTAACTTTTTTGCAGTGCGTCTTAGAATGTGACCCTACCGGAAAAATTACGTTATGGATAAAACTACTAATCTTCGACTAGCTCTAGCTCTGTAACCAATAGACCTAGATAGTCGATGTTAGGCTTAAATTGTAGCAGATTTAGTTTACTTTATGAGCGTATACAACGAAGATACCCCAAAATGGTTCATTAAGGTACTTATTTCGAAAAATCTGCAAAATAAATCACTTTACGGATGAAAATGTTAATCTTTGACAGCCTGTATCTATGAAGCCAACAGACGTAGAGAGCTGGTGTTAGGTCCAAATTGTAGCAGATTTAGTTAACTTTATAAGCTTATATTATGAAGATACCCGAAAACGCTTCGTTATGGCAATTATTTTGAAAAATCTGCAAATGGTGCCAGAATTACGCAGTTTTTCGAGCACCATGGAAGTAGCACAGGGTATACAGTGTTGCAAATTTGGGCATAAACTACTCTTAGGGGTCCTAACAACATATAGAAAAACCATGGATCCTCGCGCTAAATTTGGATCGGTTTTGGGACTTAATAGTGGGCCGTCCATGCAACATTAAACATGGCCGGAAAAGAAATGCTCCAGGCTGAGGCCAGGCAACCCATTTTTTTTATGAGTTAGGTCACTAGGACTATCCCATGGTATGACTCTCATCTTGGTACCCGATGACGTAAATTTCTTTTTTTTTGCAACCACTAAATCTGGCCGGATCCAAAAAGCTCCAAGATAGGATGAGGCAACCTAGTTTTTTTAAGTAGTCCTTGATGAGCTTCAACTAATGTGCAAGGTCACATGTTGGTACCCGATGACGTAAATTTTGCCCAAAAATCAACACTCATTTTGCCTCCTACACAAAACGCTCCAGGTTTAGCTCAGGCAACCCTATATAATTGAGAAGCTTATCCATCAGCGAACCACCCCATATGGGTCCCATCTTGGTGTCTGATGACGTAAGTTTTTTGCAGAGCGCCCCCGTACTATAACTTTTTTACAGTCTTATTATATGTATAGATAACATTGCAGATTCATTCAACCCTCAAGTCAACTATCGGTCTAAGACAGAAAAGTATACCCTACAAGAGAGTTTTTAAGGTTGAGACTTTGTCAAAAAACTACTTAACATACTCCAAAAAATATTTCACTGTTATATTGATAAACGTAAAACTACGTAACTGTAAAAGAATAATTAAATGGGTTCAGTAGTTTTTGAGAAAATCTTAACCTTACTGAGTCCCCCTGTATACTTATCTCGGTCTTTGACTGCACCTAGAATTCTATTCTATGTCGTTAACGAAAGTCGAAGGCACTTGGCCCTGGGCAGGTAATTAGATGATCATATTATTTGTTTACAAAATAAGACACTTGCTTTGGGACAAAGTATAGATACTTGACGTTACGTAAAGCCCTCTTGCACCAAAAAATAATCCGTTATTTATGAGTACTAACAATGCAGAAATACAAATAGATTTTCTATCCCAAGATACCCTTTCGCAGACAGTGACGTCTAAACCCGTTACACTTTTCGCTGACTGAGTCAGGCAAGTCTTACAAAGAGCATTTCCTGGAAAATTCAGTAATGTTTAATGTGAACGTTGCCTTACATTTATTGTGAAGAACTCGTAAGTTTTATTTATGCAAGATGGTGCAATTTAATTTAGGATAATTTGAGAGGCACTTGGCATTGAGAGATATAAATATAAAAGACTTCATACACCAACTGCCACATTTCAATGGAGCTTTGCCCCACCTTCAAAGCTACGTTTACCATTGAAGCTGTACCTATCATTTTGTTCGGGACTTATTACAGGTTTCATATTGCGTAATCATAATCAGTAGAAGTTGCGAGAGTTTGAGAGATATAAATATAAAAGACTTCATAAACCAACTCGTTCTCATACACCAATTATCTAAATGACATTGCCACATTTCAATGGAGCTTTACCCCACCTTCAAAACTACGTGACCATTGAAGCTGTACCCTATCATTTTGTTCCGGACTTATTACAGGTTTCATATTGCATAATCATAATCAGTAGAAGTTGCGAGAGTTTGAGAGATATAAATATAAAAGACTTCATAAACCAACTCGTTCTCATACACCAATTATCTAAATGACATTGCCACATTTCAATGGAGCTTTACCCCACCTTCAAAACTACGTGACCATTGAAGCTGTACCCTATCATTTTGTTCCGGACTTATTACAGGTTTCATATTGCATAATCATAATCAGTAGGAGTTGCGAGAGTAGTAGAAATCGATTCGATTTCTTACCAATAATTAAAAAAAACGGAGATATTTTTTACATTTATTCGTGTTCATCATGCGTTTGATGGTGGGGCAGAATCTGGCATTGTCGTTTACCCGACTGCGCAAGAAGGAGGGTTATGTTTTTCGAGTGTATGTATGTCTAAGTCTTTGGCACGCCCTGCAACCTAAACGGCTTGATGGATTTTAACATATGAGGTGTCGTTAGATTCGTCTTGATTGATTATAAGGACATAGGCTATAAAAATTTAATTAAAGCGGCTTAAGTTTCTGGTAGTTGGGTTTTTTGGTTTTTTAAATTAATTACTGATACTAGCTTCTCATGGACGCCAAAAAGACTAAAACTTTACCCATAACTCGCTGAAACATATAAATCCCTAAACAAGTCCCGAAACGCTTGGGTCGTTCAACCGTCGAGTAAATATGTTATATCTCAGAAGCCGTTGATCCTCAGAACTTGTTACGTCAATATTGACTAGACTCCTTTATTGGAAGCAAGCCAATTCTATGTTAACACTGACAAAGAAATTCGATATTTTAGTGTATCGTCACACTACACCGGTTTTTAGCGCTTCACATCACATAATATATAAAAAAATGCCATTATTCTAATTCAAATTTTAAAAATTTTTATTTCATCCTTGAGTGTCCATATTGTGTTAGTATACATTAAGCTTAATAACTATGTTAGTACTCAAAATAATCTTTCAGTTGCAAAGCAATCTGAAGGCACATGAGTTTTAGCCCAATGCCTCCAGATTGCGCAGCATGGTTTATTAGATACCGCATTCAGGATGCCATTGGGACAGTTTCTTACTCTGCGCATCAGGGACGCCACTCTTTTGCATACTATGGCATGAAAGCCGTCGATGGCTGCATCTGCAAACATCCCTGATGCACTACAGAACATAGAAAGCCTCAATAGCACCCTGAACGCGTTATTATATTGGACTCGCAAAGCGTTGATGGCCCGCTGCGTGTAGTTAACCCACAGGCTGCACGTGTAGAACGACTGCCAGTATGGTGGTGATGTGTTCCTATGACTCCCAGGTGGATCTAAGTGCCGCCGATGTACTCATCCACTTTTCCCTGTCCTGCGCCGCCTCCGTCACCTCCTCCCAAGTGAGTCCAACTCTCTTCAGCTCGGCTGTCACCGACCTTCGCCAGCTGTGTACAGGACGACCTGGCCTCCTCCTGCCGCCGAACTTCCACTCAAAACCGACCCGAGCCGTATTTCCGTCCTGCCTTCGTAGTGTGTGGCCAATCCAACGCCACCGCCGAAGAGCTATGAGATGCTAGCAGTATGCCCTGAATAAACTACGGATTTTTCTAGAGTCAATCTAAGGAATTCTAGGAACTCAGTCTCGCTCTACGAAGTTTTATAGTAACGAATCCGACAACACAGACCGAAAACAAGGCTAACGAATTAAGGGTTGAGGATCAGTTTACACCTGAAAATATTTTGTTTTTAAAAAGTGGAAATCTGATCCACTGATCCAAGAATCAGATGGCACCCACAGACCACTTACCCAATAGACATTAAATCGATATAAATTTGCAAGCGAAAAATTCTGACAACCATGAGCGCATAGAGACATAGTGGGGGACAGGGGTGCCGTATTAAAGAGATGCGTCCATGTAAGAAGAAGGAAGAAAGAAAGAAAGAAAATGCATTTATTTGACGCCACAATAAAATAGTAACATACAGCATACAGTGATTAAATAAATGAAACACAAAAACACTAATACAATGAACACTTAAAGACATGTCGATAATATCTCTAGGTTACACGTGTCGCGAAGCAATTTTGCGCTCATGTGCGGGCAGACACGGGCTGTTACAGGTCCTGTTACAGCTCTATGGGGTAAGTGGTCTGTAGATGGCACCTAACCCGAAAATTTTATTGATGCAGAATAAAACACTTATCACACTAATTCAGTTTCAGAAAAAAATAATCAAAAACGAAGGCCCGGGCTTCCTTACAGATCCACAATAATGTAAACAAAGGTTAATCTAACTTTAGATTGTTCTCAATTTCCTTTTCCATAAAACTATTTAGCAACAGAAGAAAAATAAGCCCATTTGTTTTAGCGTTTTTGCTCCGGCCAGTCCCGGCTAAAGTTTCCCATTCGTAGTGCCACTTGCCTACGGGAAGTTAGTTGTTTACTCAAACGGGTAGCGTTTCATTTTGTACACCCTGTATAAATAAACCTAATATACAGTTCCCGGCAGCTAAGTTGAGACAAAATGGCGATAGTTCGTTAAGGTTGCGAAAGGGATAGCAACACGATTTAAGGGAAGTGAGGTTTAACTAGGTTTATGAATAACAGCACAAGTGTTTGTGTGCTTTTGACTGTAAAATTGTAGTTTACAATTTATTCTGGTTTGAAAGAAAGAAAAGAAAGAAAAGAAAGAAAAGAAAGAAAAGAAAGAAAAGAAAGAAAAGAAAGAAAAGAAAGAAAAGAAAGAAAAGAAAGAAAAGAAAGAAAAGAAAGAAAAGAAAGAAAAGAAAGAAAAGAAAGAAAAGAAAGAAAAGAAAGAAAAGAAAGAAAAGAAAGGAAAGAAAGGAAAGAAAGAAAAGAAAGAAAAGAAAGGAAAGAAAGGAAAGAAAGGAAAGAAAGAAAAGAAAGAAAAGAAAGAAAAGAAAGAAAAGAAAGAAAAGAAAGAAAAGAAAGAAAAGAAAGAAAAGAAAGAAAAGAAAGAAAAGAAAGAAAAGAAAGAAAAGAAAGAAAAGAAAGAAAAGAAAGAAAAGAAAGAAAAGAAAGAAAAGAAAGAAAAGAAAGAAAAGAAAGAAAAGAAAGAAAAGAAAGAAAAGAAAGAAAAGAAAGAAAAGAAAGAAAAGAAAGAAAAGAAAGAAAAGAAAGAAAAGAAAGAAAAGAAAGAAAAGAAAGAAAAGAAAGAAAAGAAAGAAAAGAAAGAAAAGAAAGAAAAGAAAGAAAAGAAAGAAAAGAAAAGAAAGAAAAGAAAGAAAAGAAAGAAAAGAAAGAAAAGAAAGAAAAGAAAGAAAGAAAAGAAAGAAAAATGCATTTATTTGACGCTACAATAAAATACTAACATACAGTGAATAAATAAGCGAAACACTAATACAATAAACACTTAGAGACAGTATGTGGTGCGGCATGTAACGTCACAAAAGGCCAGCTCAGCATGTGCTGTAGCGGGGCCACAGCGCTGGTTTTCAGCTGGCCTTGGCAGAGTTGGGCCGTATGACTTGAAATTAGAGACCTGTACATACAAAGACAGAGAAAAGCATACGAGAGCCTCAATAAGGTTCAGATTTTCACTAAAACTGCTGGATCGAATTTGATAATTCTTCTACTGTTACATAGTTTTAACTTTTATCTAACAGTGAAATAATTTTTGCAAGGTCAAGTAGTTTCTGAGGTAATCTCAACCTTAAAAACTTTCCTGTGCGCCGTTCTATGTGTTAGACCGTACAACTATGTCCCCGTAGTCCACCGAGGTGAACTACCGAGGACCACGTGCAATAACCCGTTATATTTATGTATTATCAATTTTATTTATCATAGTAACATAATCTGCCACCAGTTTTGGGTCTATTGAGCTCTAAAATATAACAGTTTTCATTTCATTAGCCCACAATCGAAGCATTATAATACCACATGATCCCAATTAGCCATTACCCGCAAAGTGTCGATTACCCATCTATTGGAAGAGCTAATTGTCTAGTGATTCGTGTAATAGAGCCACAAAATAGTCGTTAAATTTCACTGGTCTGCTATATCGGTCACATGAGGACAGAGTAGTCAAGTGAGGAGACTGTTAGATAGATGTGTGGTAAACTTAGTCGAATGATAAAAGAACAAAGTATATTTTGGCTTGGAATAATAAACAAATAAGCTGTCACTCATTGAAATATGAGCGATATTAGCAATTAGAAGTTATCCTAAACTTAGCGTCATAGATCCAATCTTCTCTAGATTTTCAAATTTTGCGCTACCAAGACGTTCCGCTTTCTAGGTTGTCTAATCATGATTCCTTTTCATGCGATTGCACCTCCAAATATTTAATAGTTTGTGTCTTCGACGATATGTATTATGTATTATATCGTCATCTGGACACGCTGAGATTATGACGCGTGTCCAGTTAACTAAACTTGAATTATATCACTTCTTACTTATCGCCAACTGGACACGAATTGGAATTTCACACGAATTTACAAAGTACAGTCACCTAAATAAAAGTTTTGCAAACTATTGTCAAGTAATTATTTTGAGTGTGATTATATAGGGCTCTATAATGCCGTTCCTCGCTTCATCACTATCGTATCAAATTGTCAATGTTGGCGTCATTTACCCGCTCCCAAAATATGATTACAACATTACAAGGCTATTCACAGGCGCTGATTAGTTTCGGTTCATTTGAATCTGTGTGCATTGGGCTATGCATAGCTGATAACGGCGATGCACTAATATTAAACACTGTTCATTCGACATTATCATTAAAGCTCAGACCACACCGAAGCGGGATTGGAAGCGTTCCTGGGATGAACATACCTTAAAAGAACTTGTGTTCCCTATTAGGGTGCTTAAAAACTCAAATACTTATCCCCCAAAAAAATCAGGTTCTGGAACGTTCCTGGTCCCGCTGCCCTTTTAGCTCTATAGGAGCTCGGTGATAGGTTACTATTAACTGTAGTCATTATACTGTGGTGATGTACGTTGGTGCATTAGACAAATAGTTAATTATAAAAAACAATTATGTATTCTTTACCTTACACAATGTCTTTATTTAAACCTCTACTCGCGTATTCAACTGGCCTACCATTTTCATTCGATAATATTATGGCACCTATTGCGTAATCTGATGCATCAGTCGAAGTTCCCGAAGGTTCCGAGTACGATCCTAAGTCAACCATGTATGTTACTTCCTTCTTCTTCTTCGAAGGAAATACCCTCAAAATTGGTGAATGAAAACATCGCGAGGAACTCTGCCATTCTATATCTAAGAACAAATACGAAACCTTAGGCATGTGTATCCAATAATACACATTAGGCCCGCATGGTGAACCACGGTCCCAATTCCCTTGATGTAAGGGAAGATCTGAGCCCCAACAGTGAAGACATAAATAATGACGATTGATGAATAATAATCTGTAATTGGATTTATATATTATATTATTTCAACTCAGTAAACCTCAAAGACTTAATACAAAAGATATTAGTATCAAAGTACTGATGATCTAAATTGCAAAATATGGTCTTGACTCAGGACCAATTGAATAATTTCCCTAATAATGACAGACGTTTAGAAGCAAAACGAAACTCGATTAATTTGCATAAAGTGGGGAATTCATTTCCGCCATTGAACTTGGAATAAAAAGAAATTGGATGAGTAAATATACCTAATCATAACTTATGTCCCTAAGGCTAAGTCTTCTCTTGTTTTTGCGGTGGATAGCCACAACTGTACAGTGCGCGAGGCGTAAGCTCAGGTTTACATTTGTGTGAGTGATAGCGGTACAAGAGGTGAAGTGCGGTGCGTGCGCGGCAGGGGTTATTTTGTTGCGTTTGTATTGGACGCGTCGCGCCTCAGGCCGAATATCACTCTACACTATCTGTGTGCACTCACACAAATGCAAACCTGAGCTTACGCCTCGCGACTTGTAGCATAGATAAACTGTCGTCAGTCAGTTTCCCAAATCTTCTTCTGGGGGGTGCGCTGCGTCGATTTTTACTAGCCGTCAATGTCAGATTTTTGGCGAAAATTAGTACAAAAATTTCGTTCGCGCAGGCTTTGACAGGACAAAAAAGGCCAGCCCCTCTGTCTTGAGCCAGAGGAAACATTTATTTGACACTGGCAGTTTTTGTTTCTCCTTCCACCTCTTCTGAAGTATCGTCTCTTCACTTCAATACTTTTTGAGGAAATCTCAACTTTAATAACTATCCTGTACCTATATATATACGTAAACTTACCCCATCCTCTATTCTTATTTTCATCTCCTCAGTAACCTCAAATTTATTTTTTAAGTCAAAATACCATATCCATTTCCTCATACCTCAGTGTCGTGCCCAAAACCTCAGCCAAGCTAATTAATAATATTGAAATGGATTGTTTTTCATTAAACTTTCCAACCATCTCTTTCACACCTACTAGCTCACGCCATCTCTTTCTAGCGTGAGATAATTTTGATTGACGTCTGATTCAGGTGGAACTCAGAATTGGGTATTTACTTTGAAAACAGTAATTTGTCTTGGGGTCTTTGCAGGATTGAAATTTCCTTTGTGATAGTTTAATTAATATTTAGTTTGTAGATTTGTCCTGAGGATCTTGTAACCTTGTGGTCTATGGCACTATCGCTTTTGTATATGAGTTGAAAGGAATTTAGACTCCACATAAATTAGTTGCCGATCGATTGCAACAATTGTAGCCAGTCCGTCTTTTTAGATCTTCAGAGGTAATTGCATACACAAACGACATAATAACATTAGTGCTGTTATTCATCTCTCACTCTCTCACACACACACAAACTCACACACGTGTACGCCTATTAGATGTAATTATTATTAGTAATAAACAACAGGGAATTACTGGTTCTCAAGATACAGGTTAGACCTAGTTTGAGAATCAGTGACCATCATAGATAGTTAAGTACAGAGTGTACATTAATTGTTTCAAATAAATTATTATTATTATTCATAAACCTAGTTAAACTATCAACCACTGAGCCACCGAGCACTCCATCATATAGCCAATCTGCTACCTTGTAATTTTGTTACTAAGACATCTTGCAAACCTAGTATTTTTTTGATTCTATATGTATGATGCCAATCCGCAAGAATTTTTCGATATCCATTTTAAAACAACCCCTCGATCTAGCCCTTTGTCTACAAAGTTTTAATGAACTCCCGCAAGTACAAAATAAATAACTTATCTAATTTACTTAAACTTCAACGAAATAACTAAGCAAGATAAGCATCTCGATCTTATTAAATTGGCAGGTGGACTAAAGGGCTTTCGCTATTCAGTATTTCTGCAAAATGAAGATTTCATTAAGATAATGCATTGTAATGTTTTACCGGCTCTGCATGATTTCAAACATGAAGCATTGAAAGGCCTATGGAGTGAGACATATTGGCTGCACTTGATATTTCTTGATATACTCAGGTATACTCACTCCGCTGGCTCAGCGACCCGAAGTGGGTCTTGGCCTCTGAAACGTGAACCCGTCACTCGTACCGGTCCCGTACCGACTACCGCCACGACACACGAAAAAATTTGTTCTCGTACAATGAAACCGGGCGCCAAGCTTATTTAGGCGAAGAATAGGACTCACATCAGAGATTTAGAGATTTACACCCTGTATAGTAGACCGGACATCGAAAATTTAGTAGACATATATCCTCGATACAACCTCTACCTATGGGATTGGGTATACATTCTGTCCAATGTGAAGTTAGAAAGATACTTCAAGGGTATAGGACTGCAGACAGGCGAAGTCACAAGCGAGGGTTGATGAGGCATAAAATTTAATTTCGTGCAAACTCCGAAACTGTGGCACCACCTGTAGCATTTTAACTGCCGAAGATAGAAAATGGCCTATCTGAAATTGCGCCAATTTGCTCGGATGTCCAGCGATTACCGTTTTATGGGCATGTCGTAAAATTCTTTCAGGGGATGCAAGTTGCCATAGACGAAGGGTAACCAAACAAACTTTCACCAGAAACAGCAGCAGATGTTAAGAATATTACGCGGATTCAAATTCCAGCCTAAGATCTATCAAAGTAGTATATCAAAGGGAGTTAGTAAATAAACTTAAGGGAGATTTTGCGAAATATACATTTTTAGGACGCTTTGCGCATGGTAGACATTATGTGAAGTTGACATTTTGTGCCGAGCCCTCGAAAATTCTTACTCTTTAGTTAATAACACGTCTTCTTAGCTAAGAAATTATTCGATAGCCGATCGTCGATTTTCTATCAGACTTAGTTTTTAGGCATCGCAAAAGAGACGTGATTATATCTGTAATTCTTCTCAGCCTCTTATCACTGTAGTTTAAGAACAGCATAGAAATCTGGACTATATGTAAGCAGATCAAGTGTAACACTTTGTACTTTGGACCGTTATTATTATCTGCGTCGTAAGATTTAAAATCGTACTGCCAAGTGTTACCATTGATCTGCTGTTGTCCGTACCATGAGATGTTTTACTGACTATAGTTCCGTTACTGACCCGTACGTCGCCAGATGTGGCTTACGTAGTCGCTAGCGAACTTACGTTGGAACTTACGGCTGCCAAGAATATTTATAGCCGTTCTTCTATCAATAACCTTCTCCTACCAAGGAGATCCACCTATCAATCATCCATCCACCTATCTCCTCCTACCAACTTACCACTTTCTGCATATTTCTGCTTTCTCCCATAGCAGAGTTTCAGCTCCAGACTTTAGCCACTTGTCTCGTAAAGGGAGCTTTGCAAACCATCAACACCGACCTATAAAAGGTGTTTGCGCTATAAAATAGCTGAAACATTGGGTTACGAGCTTTTGTTTTTAAATCGATATGTTACTATTTCAGGCAATATTTGAAAGGGTCTCTTGAAAATGGCGGGAAACGACGGTTGCGAAATTATTTGATAATTTTCCTTTTAATGTCTACATGAGACTATTTTGTGTTTAATATCACGTTAAATTAATCAGAAAATGTTCGCGAATGACAGTACGGTGAAGTTATTGGATTATTTATGCAAGATCTGAAGTTTCAAGCATTTATCAAGAGTTCCCGCTACAAGCTCGGGAGTGAACGTGACTGTCGAGCTGCTTCGTCCAGAGTGATGACGCTACGGCGTCTCCTCTGGATGAAGACATGAAGACGCGGCTACCCAGGGTGAAGACGCTACTGCGACTCCCCTGGAGGAAGATAGAAGACTATTGGATATATTGAGTTTTCTGTAACATGACATTGGCAAATGACGAACAGTCGAGTCCATTAATAAAATAAATGAATATTTGAAAGATTGTTTTAGTGTTTCCATGGGCATACTCGTGGTCCTAACAATACTTGGACGAAATAACCAATGGACTCGACACGCAGCTGTGTTTGCCTTTGCCCCCCTTGGCCACATACCTTGATATAAATATTGTAATGAGAGCATCGTATTATAAATAAATAATAAATAAATTATTACGACACTCTAATTACAATAATTCAATTCATAATTCACGCTTCGTGAAAGATTCACTTCTTTTGCTAACTGTATCACACGTAGCGAGAAGTTGATAGTATGGTGAATTTGTTGGATAATTTGAGAAAGATCTGAAGTTTCAAGCTTTTATCAAGAGTTCCCGCTACAAGCTCGGGAGTGAACGTGACTGTCGAGCTGCTTCGTCCAGAGTGATGACGCTACGGCGTCTCCTCTGGATGAAGACATGAAGACGCGGCTACCCAGGGTGAAGACGCTACTGCGACTCCCCTGAAGGAAGACAGAAGACTATTGAATACATATATTGAATTTTCTGTAACATGACATTGGCAAATGACGAACTGTCGAGACCATTAATAAAATAAATAAATAGAGAGACTCCACGTAGCGAGAGTTGACGTAAAGAGAGTTGCGGTAATGGGAACGCGACGTAAAGAGAGTTGCGCTTACGGGAACGCGAGGTTACGGGAATGAATCGTTAATTTCTTATTATTCACTTTTACAAAAAATAATGTAAACCTTGGTAACACCATGGAAGAAAACTTTTTATTGTACAAACAAAAATATCTATAAAACTTCAACAAACATTGAATTTCTTCAGTCCCTTCATTGCTGCTCGTTCTCCTCGTCGTCAGTGGCGACTTGCAGATGGAACCTGGACGAGGCCTGCGGATGCAACTCTTGAGGCTCCTCTACATTGGGGATACGGTAGGCCATGATGGCTGCCCCATAGTTTCCCACTCCGGTATCCCAGAATATCGTCTATAAAATAAATAAAACGGCCTTTATTTCATGCCAATTAAATCACATTTTTGTATTACATTTATACCTACTTACTATCATATTATAATAAGTAAAAGTGTTGTCAATTAAAATTAAGTTTGTTTTTCGTGTTTGTCTCTACAACCAAACGTGGGTAAATGCATCCCCCGGATTGGCCATTTCTATATATTTCTAAACATTCTTTGCTGTTATTCATAAACCTAGTTAAACCTCACCTCCCTTAAATCGTGTTGCTATCCCTTTCATACTTCGTTAAAAAAAGAGTTATAATAGAAAAGGACAGGTGGCCTAAACGGTGGCGTAATTTAAATCACGTTTATGAATACTCGCCCTTATGTTTAAAAGGATGGAGGATTCTCTTCATACTCCTCCTCTCATCTCCTCCATCCAGAGGAGATCAGGAGGCAGATCTTCCTCTCTGGATCCTTGTTTCCACATCACATACCGCCATGGCTTATAGCCTATGAGCTGTCCGGATATTTCAGCTTTCTCCTAGTGAAACTCCCATCAAAATCCCTTATGTTAAGTAGTTATGGCGTGATACTTGCACAAAGTCACAGACAAACAGACAAAAATTCTAAAAATTAGTTTTTGGCATCAGTATCGATCCTAAAACATATTACAATTATTCTTTTCAAAACACAACTTTTTTACAGTCTTATTATATGTATAGATAGAATAGATTTTACTAAACTGTCTTCTATGTTAATTTCCTTTACTCCTTAAACTCTAGAAGTAAATCTCACCTGGTCATCAATTTGATATCTAACGTAGTATATTTCGTTGTATTTCTCGAAACCCAATTCCTCTGCTATCTGCTGTGATCTTCCCGTGGTGAAGATACCTGCAAGAGCTGGTATGAATCCACTGGCGGCGAGACCCATGGCTGCTTTTATCATATCTTTACCTAAACCTGAAATCGAGTTAACCTTAAAAAGACTAGATCACGATCAAGTAAAGACCCCACGACACAGTTTTTCATCTAGTGGGACACATGACATCCCGATGTTTATTTACTGATGGGTCTGGATTCTGGCTCCATTATTAGACGACGGTATATTGAATTATGTATTGAAAATCTATTTTTAAGACTTTTTTTTTAAATATAAGTCATCTCAATGCTGGGCAGCTGCCCCCGCCTTCTCCACACATATCTTATTTTGAGAATTAATTAAATAAATGGAAATTTGTATAATCATCATTAGTAGACTATATTTGTGCCACTGTTGAGGTATCTATATCTCTATGGCCTTACACCTCGGGACCTCTAAGGCCATGCTATAAAGCCCGAGCTGTAAGGCGTCCCATCCTGTGTTCCGAGACGCCTTAAGCGAAAGTTATAAGGCTCTGTGCCCCGAGACGGGCCCGTACGGGCGGCCGCCCGCCGAGGTAGTGGTATCTTGCGTTGCGTTCCCACAACCTCGTCCAAACGCGGTGAGTTACCTTAAGTGTTGTGTTACCTTTGGGGTTTTAGTGTGTATATGACCGTATTCTGGCGGGAGTCCCACATACTCACCGCGCGCCTTATTGGCGCGGTGAGATGCGAGAAATATTTCCCCAAGTTAAAAAAGGCACATCACATGGCGCGTTTTCAATACTAGGATAAAATACAATAGTCCATAAATTCATATTTTTCTTAAAACACTCATCAAGCATAATATTTTGCGTAATCCGTCACCACAGTAACTACGTTGAAATCTTGATTTGGGTATAAATAAACTCATTCTGCTAACCTCGGTGCCTATACCTCGCTTTCAATGCTAGAATATAAATTTTCAGGTATCGTTTGACGCCAAGTTTCTCAAATAAACATACAGGTTCCTCGATTTTGTTGTAGAACTTCATCACAGTTGCATACAGAGGGTTGAATTGGATCTTCACTCTGCTGAAGGTTCTGGAGAATCCAGCTGAAAATAATCATCGCAATTTTAATATCACTATCATCATCAGTCTATTTATATTGCTCCACTGCTCGGGCACTGATCTTCCCTTACATCGAGGGAGCTCAGGCCATGATCATCCACGCGGGTCCAGTGTGGATTGGCGGATTTCACATGCCTTAGATTTTTTTCTTCTACGACATGCAGGTTTCATCACGATGTGACCTTTACCGTTGTGAGAGCACTCGGTGAATGTACGTGAGTTTGTCCGTCGCAAAAACCCAGGATAACTCATTGGTACATGGCTGCCCTGGTTGGAAATCGAACCTGGTACCTCCATATTATATATCCTGACATCTGATTAATAATAATTTTATTAATAATGAATTGTATAGTGCATTGGTGTTTGACTGTAATGCTGTACTTTTTTTTGAATAAATAAATAAATAAATAAATAAATAAATAAATAAATAAATAAATAAATAAATAAATAAATAAATAAATAAATAAATAAATAAATAAATAAATAAATAAATAAATAAATAAATAAATAAATAAATAAATAAATAAATAAATAAATAAATAAATAAATAAATAAATAAATAAATAAATAAATAAATAAATAAATAAATAAATAAATAAATAAATAAATAAATAAATAAATAAATAAATAAATAAATAAATAAATAAATAAATAAATAAATAAATAAATAAATAAATAAATAAATAAATAAATAAATAAATAAATAAATAAATAAATAAATAAATAAATAAATAAATAAATAAATAAATAAATAAATAAATAAATAAATAAATAAATAAATAAATAAATAAATAAATAAATAAATAAATAAATAAATAAATAAATAAATAAATAAATAAATAAATAAATAAATAAATAAATAAATAAATAAATAAATAAATAAATAAATAAATAAATAAATAAATAAATAAATAAATAAATAAATAAATAAATAAATAAATAAATAAATAAATAAATAAATAAATAAATAAATAAATAAATAAATAAATAAATAAATAAATAAATAAATAAATAAATAAATAAATAAATAAATAAATAAATAAATAAATAAATAAATAAATAAATAAATAAATAAATAAATAAATAAATAAATAAATAAATAAATAAATAAATAAATAAATAAATAAATAAATAAATAAATAAATAAATAAATAAATAAATAAATAAATAAATAAATAAATAAATAAATAAATAAATAAATAAATAAATAAATAAATAAATATTGCAAGTCCATTGATACCACTGAGCTGTGCACAGAGACGAGAATATCACTAGATTTGAGTATAATTGGGCCTTTAGTAGCAAATATAAGAACAAGCTGGTAAACTAAACCTGTGCCATAACCAAAAGATGCTAGAGGGGCTCATAGTCCAGTTGCGAGTACATGTTGAAAACGATCGTACAAGTTAAGCAACTTTGGGCGAGGTCAGTACCTGGATGGGTGACCGCTAGTGACACTTTCATCTGAGCCCCTTCGAGCCTCGGAAAGCACGTTAAGCAGTTGGTCCCGGTGGCTGTCGCTCAGCAGCAGTCGTTCACGTCAGAGGCATACGGGCGGCCTGAATAAATCTGACAAATAGGTTTGGTCACTAAACCACACGAAAAAAGAAAAGACCAAAAGATGACCTACATGAATTACCATAATTTGAACAAGATGTCCAAAGTTTGCCCCAACTTATAATATTTTCACTTTTGCTAATAATCCCTTGGTTCCCAAATTACCATACATTCGCTCCACCCTACTCCACATTAGACTATTACGCCCAAGACAGGCATTAGTGTAAAGTAGCACAATTAACGTGGGAACAGCTTCCAAAGCGGCTAATTGGTGTTAACTTATGGCAGAGTTAGCAAATACAACGTTTAGTATAAAATTGTACCAGAGGCTAAATAATAATTACATCATGAACATAAATACAGTACTTTTCAACGAATATTTTAGGTTAATTAGATATTAGGGGAGTTAGTTACATTTATTATTTCTAATGAAAATTTATTCAAATAACTGTAAAGGCGAAGGTATGATAAAATAAGATATTGCAAAAAAGAGTAACATAAAAACAAGATAACGTAAACCGATGTTAACTATCATAGAAACACATGTAAATCCCTCAGGTAGGTAATTTATAAATGATTGCTTCGAAACAAGTAAGTACTATCTAATTAAATGACCTAAAAGTTAATTAAACCCATCATACCAATTTTATAACAACAGCGTTACTAAATCTGGAACAACCCACAATAATAACAATGCTCAATATAAAAAGATTACTTCTGATAATGAAACACTTCGATTCCTAAGCCAACCATGTTTTCAAGACAACAAAACTCTCAAAAACCTCGACGATCGTAAAAGATCTGAAATCGGTCACTTAATTCCAGATGTAATAGAAATATCTAACGTAAAGAAAACAATTGAGAGAAACCAAAACTCTAAACATTGCCAATCAGGTTAGCGCACCTTATGTAATGCCAACGTAAAAGCGTTGCAAAGAGACAAGCCCACCTTACACCGGGATCAGACCTTATTCGCGACGATATATACCGTCAACGTTCCCTAATACAGACCTATCCCGATCGACTACTTGGAATCCAATTTACGTACAAAGAATTCGGTCCAATTCTTAAGCGATTATTTATTTATGTCTTATTTTATTAATTGACTCAACAGTTTGTCATTTCATTTTGCCAATGTCATGTTACAGAGTTACAGAATATTCAAAATATCATATCGTCTTCTCTTCATCCAGGGGAGTCGACGTAGCGTCGTCACCCTGGGTATTCGCTTCTTCTTGACTTCATCGAGAGGAGTCGCCGTAGCGTCATCACTCTGGACAAAGCAGCTCGACAGTCACGTTCACTCCCGAGCTCGTAGTGGGACTCTTGACTATAGCGCCAAACTTCAGATCCTGCATGAATCCTCCAATAATTTCACCATACTGTCATTCGCGTACATTTTCTGATTAATTTAACGTGATATTAAACACAAAACAACCACTGTAGACAACCAATTCCATAAAGCGATTATTCATAAAGACATAAAACATCCGTCGGTGGGGATTTTGCACCTATGAGTTCCGAATCCATCACAACAAGCTTTAAAAGACGACGATGATCAACTATGAGCGATAATGAGCAACGTAATACAAAAATGTGGCAATGACAAACCGGTGCATAGAAAAGCCCATGCCTTTACAATAGGCATATAAAGTAGGTTTTACAGGAACATGAATAGATAGATGGATGGAGACTTTATCGCAGAAAGAAGCATGGAAAATATTACAAATGCGAAATTCTGCTCTCCGGTAGAACTACATTCATTCATTCCCCTAGGACGGCATCAAAAAAAGAGGATCCTTGCAAAAAAAAAATCTTGGAAATGCCTCTGCAACTAGTGATAAATTAATCTCAGCGAGATAAGCGCATAATATGAAGACTGAAAGAATTGACTGTAGTTATACAGCATTGGGGAACACTTTATGGGCATCTTTGCGCAAGATATTAGAAGAGCATGAAATTAATTCTATATGATAATAAACTAAGTTACAACAAACGTTTTATTAGTTTCTGATTTCTGCTATCTTGTTGCTGATTTCTTTAAGATTTGGCTAAAGAAATCATTTTAATCTGCTCGTCTTCAGTAAATTGGGCCCGACAAGAAATCCTAAAGCTGAATTCGGAATTCTTTTTACGGGGTGCAGTAAAAATTTAGGCCGGAGCATTGAAGGAATCCACCCCCTAATGTAACGGGCACCGATACACGGAGGAGGCGCTGAGTTTTATTCGAACCGATAGAAACGCAAATAGATTCCAAATAGTGAATTTCCAATGGAGTTGGGAAGGGGTATGCGCGAACGTTTGTGATTCTTTTCTATAAGAATTTTACGATTACACATGCGATATTGGTTTCTAATTCACCTGAGAGTTACAAATTGTTTGATATTCAGAATTTGAATTACGCATTATCCATGCTCGGTGAAATAAATTAGAACATGATGAAAAAAAATTAATGCGTAATTCAAATTCTGAGTAAAATAGGAGCGCATCATCATAAATCATGTTTCTAACCGAATGTTAGACATGGTTGTCGGAATAATACTACTATTGTCCGATAGATGGAATTGCGTAACATACCCTTTAAGTATGTATAAAGCGATGAAGATTTTCGGTGGGCTCGGCGTGGCCTGTGGTGGCTCAGTTGGTAAGAGCGTGTCACGGAATGACAAGGTCGCAGGTTCAAGTCCTACCCACGGCAAGAATTTTTTCATTATGTTCTAATTTGTTTGATATTGATTTTATATAATTTTTATAGACATATATCATGGTAGACAGAATCGCTTCGGCCGTTTATAGAACCGGGGTTTCGGAACTAGTTCCAATCGAGGCTTTTCTTTTAGGTACTTGTATGGAACTGATTCCGAACATGTAATTATCGTACTCCATCAACCGTCAGGGAAACTGAAGTAGAGTCACAATGCTACATATCCCGATCTAGACATCTTTTGCTTCACCCACCTTCATTAGTTTTCTTATACTGCTCACATTTGTGGATGTATTGCTAACGGATTAGCTAAAGTTATTTTACGACTTCATTAGGATCCACAAGGAACAGTCTGATGCTGGTCTTTGATGCCTAGCTTTAATTTACGAGTAGATAATAGCGGTTTATCATCAGTCTGTATCTGTACGCTGCTGGATATAGGCCTCTCCCAAAACCACTCAACCCGACTCTCTCAGCCTTTTGCATCCGTCTCTGCCAAACACCTTGCGGTTATCTTATTTGATTAACGGAATGGAGACGGTATTATTAACACAAGTAAGTCTAGATTCTCTCATGGTCGTCTCTGACCTTACTTCATCTGCCACTTCCTCTCAGTCTTTTGTTTCATGAGCATCCTCAATGCACAGAGTCTTACACCAACAAACTATTACCAGTACTTTATTGTAATTCCATAGGCGTCTAATATCTTTGGCAATTCACGAAAACTTACTTTTGTCCTGTATCCTCATGATGAGGCATCCAACAAGTTTGTCTGTGCCTTCCTTGACTACAGCGATAGACATTTTGTCCTTCATCCAAATCCTAACGTTGTGAATAAACTCGTCCGTTCCTTCTTTGTCCTCGGATATTTTAACTGATCTGAATGTAATCTGTAAACAAAATAACAGAATTAAAAGCAGAAATACATTAAAAAGACAGTCGAACGGTAGCGGCAGAGGTTGTAATCTATGAAACTCTATCTACGAAAGATGACAGACTGAACGCAGCAACAGAACGTTAGTCGATAAACAAGGATGAGACAACGGCGCGGCTTTTTAAAAAAAAAATAACTCTTAATCATACAAATATTATTTATGTTTATATAAGACGCTACTTAACATACGATAGGAAGAATCACTTCTGTTATACCAACATCTTCGAAATGTTATCGTAGAATCATAATTACAAATCAAAACATCTCTCTGTTGCACAAAGTAAAAATATAATATAAGATTTATTCCAGCTGAGATAGATAGATAGATAGATAGACTCTTTATTGTACAAAAATATTACATTACAAAAATTGTTAGGTACAGATTATATTATTGTACAAAGGCGGCCTTATCGCTCAGAGCGATCTCTTCCAGGCAACCCCCGGCGAAAGGAGTTGCATAACGACGAACAGTAGTATAGCGCAGGGAATCCACACATTACTCTGAGCTAGCTGAGCTATTTTGATAAGGTTTATAAAAATACTGAAACATAATCTAGAAAAGAAACAGTATAAAGGTGTATCCACGTCGCAAGAAACAAAAGCAGTAAGATCAAGAAAATTGTATTTCAAAATAAACTTAAACCTAAAAACAAATAACTTTAAGTAATAGGATCTTCACAAGAAAATGTATTAGACCTCTCAAGAATTTAATTTCACTAAACGATTGGAAAATAACAGAAAGGGGGATAGAAAACGGAACAGTTATTCTCTTAATAATAAACTTTAAAAGAGGTTTATTATAAAAATTCTCGAAGATTTCACAAAGTATCTAAAGGCGGGGTTAAAAGTGGGGTTCCAGTGCCAGCGAGTTGAAAAGTTTGTTCCGAATTTTCAAGCTCGCATCGTGGCAACATTTTTACAAGTTCATGAAGAGTTAGTAAGTACATTTAGCCTAGGAGCTTTAGCCTATTATGATTGTGTGCAAATGAAATTATTTGCACACTACGGAATTGTGGTAGAGAGTAGCGAATGACATGTTTTTGGCACAGTTTCCTCTACGGGAAAGCTATTAGAAAGCCCCAATCACGGGCATAGTAATGTGATAACATGATCATGACACGAAAAATACATAAGTACGTACGTACTTATACGTATCCCAAAGGATGCTTGTTGTGGAACCCGACTCCGTCTCACATGACACCTCAAATGACCCAGGAAATCCGTCCTGAAGAAGAATGTTCAGAGACCCAAATAAATGTGAAAAGGCCAGACAGAAGAAGACACAATCATGTTATGTATTTAGCAACCATTGTAACTTTCATCAAAATAAACATTTTGATTTACGGATTTTAGTGTATCTCGTGAAGCTGCCTCTCTGTGGAAGGATGCCGCGCGCGTCCTCTGACGAAGGTTGGTGATTCCTTGTAGTGAGGTCAGAAATGGATACATTATACTTACATTTTTATATTTTATTTACATTATTATATTATAAATTAGAACTCTCCATCGGTATACAAACCATACGTGGTTTCGCCTAAGATGGGAAAGTAGATTTCACATGTACTTTTAAAAATGTTATTAAACAATAAATTTAAAAAAAACGGCAAATATATCCGCTGAAAGTACAACCCCAACTCAATAGGAATTTCACTCGCCCCGATTGTTACTTGGTCACTTTTTCCTGTGCACGAAGTATCTTAATTAAGTAAATTAACATTTTAGAGCGGCAATTCATCTTTTTTTCTGTCAGTGTCTTAATTAAGCACTTGGACTGGAGCTTTGGCGAAGCAGCGCAGTTTTATTATGATCTTTTTTAGACTGTGTCTAGGCAAAGGTTTTTTCATTTATTCTGACTAGGAGGGATCAGAATAAACAGTTCTGAAGAATCCGCGGAAAGGAGACCGAAGTACACTTTAATATCTTTAGATAACTCACTGTTTTAAATTGCAATGTAGCTAATTCACTAAGTCGAATTGTAATGTAATGTCTACGTCGTGTGCGAGAGAGCAGGACGCCTCGCTTAGAGGCGTCTAATATAGTGTAGATATTCTAGATTTCTAGAATGAGCACTTTATGTATTTAATTTAAATAAATTAGGTATAAGACTAGTAAACTAATATAATATTCTAATAGAATCTCCTTTGCTTTCTTATCCTTTAAGATAAATGGCATAGTCGGTAGCTCCTCTTTATTTATTTATTTTATTAATGGACTCGACAGTTCCTCATTTGCCAATGTCATGTTACAGAATATTCAAAATATCGTCTTCTCTTCATCCAGGGAAGTGGCCGTAGCGTCGTCACCCTGGGTATCCGCGTCTTCTTCTCTTCATCCAGAGGAGCCGCCGTAGCGTCGTCACTCTGGATGAAGCAGCTCGACAGTCACGTTCACTCCCGAGCTCGTAGTAGGACTCTTGGCCATAGCGTCAAACCTCAGATCCTACATGAATTCTTCAATAATTTCACCATACTGTCATTAGCGAACATTTTCTGATTAACTTAACGTGATATTAAACACAAAACTACCACTGTAGACTAAAATGAAAATTTTCAAATAATTTTGCAACCGTCGTTTCCCCCCATTTTCAAAAGCCTAACTCCTCCTTGAGGGTGATTTTTAATGTGAAGGTTTTCTTGCAATTCCCTTCACTATTTTGAGACCGATCGGTAAATGTTCGGAATTTTTCTCGGAAAATTATGAAAAACACGACTATCCCAAGCTGACTCCTCTGTACATGTTTTCCAATAGGTAACCAATCACTAGCTGATATTTCCCTAATCTATCTTTCTTAATTAGGTTGGGACAGAGTGGTTAGGGACAAACTTTCCTCATACATCCCAGAAGTAAGTAATTTTCTCTCGATATACTCTTATTTTCGAATAAGACGTTGACAAAGACAAATCTATATTGAACTTATTAAGCTAACACTCGATTATCCAATCTATATTTTTTTGTAGATATAAAGACATAAAAACTGTCATATTAAAGACATAAACACTGTATTTTAGCTAGAAAAGTTTTGGAATGATTTTCAAATTGTATACCTAAGTGATTCTTTACTAATAAAAGTTTGGAGCCCAAATGACAAACTGTTAAGCGCATACGAAGCCTTAATGAGGCTTCGTATGCGCGTATTTTCAGTTTTTCTACGAAGGCTACGGCACTAACTACGAAAATTAAAGGTCTGAAAAAAATATATAGCAGTCTTGGGGTGTCTATTTAGAGACTGAGGAATACCGATACACGATTGGACAAACTTCGCTCGATAGAAAAAAATCGCAAACATACCTCTTCTACGTCTTTTAAATTGAAAATTATATCTATACTTACCGAAATAGTTATTCATACAAAATATATATCAAAATGTAGGGTACTATAAACATGAGAGCTTGTTTAAAAAAATCTGATCTTGGCGTATTTATATTTCCCTGCCAAAGTTCATCCAAAATTCATAAAAATACGAATATTGAGGCACTGTGCCGTGCTCTTCACTCCATCTTCTGTCACACTCTTGCTTTTGACAACCATATAGTGCCTTAATAAAATTATATAAAAAATTAATTTTGCGTAATTTCGCTTTTAATAATAAAGAAGCTCACCTCTTCAGGAATATAATGTTTCTTGATCAATCTTACAGCATCCTCGTACCTCTTCTCCTGTAGGTCCTCGAAGCGGATCCCACACGGCACCCGACCCCAGATAGAGGGCGCTTTGATACGCTCTTCCAGCATTTGAATCTTTTCTACCTCTGCTTCTGCTGTCTTCGCCATTCTTTATCTGTAATTTATTTTTAGGGATTCCTAAAAGGGAAAAGCGCGCAAAACGTCATTAGCTGCTTTTTTGTTAAAATTCTAATTAAATAGTTTCCGCGGATATATAGTTTCACTAAATATAGTGATTAATGATCACGTTAAGTTAGTCAGTCATATTTGTATGGTACAGTCGACAGCAGATCAATGGTAACACTTGCAGTACGATTTCAAGTCCTACGACGCAAATAGTAAGAACTGTCAAAAGTAAAAAGTGTTACCATTGATCTGCTGTCGACTGTACTTCCCGTTGACCTAGAATCATGAAATTTGGCAAGAAGCTAGGTCTTATATCACAAGTAAAGGAAAAAATCCAAAACTGTAAATGACAATGCCAGATTCTGCCCCACCATCTACCGCAAGTTGTACAAGATAACGAATAAAGTAAAAATATCTCCGTATTTTATTAAAATTATTGGTTTAAAATAAAGTTTTGTACAAGTTGCGAATCGAAAAAAACAGCTTAATTAAGAATTCAGAAAATAGTAAGAAATCAAAGCGATTTATTCATTGTTTTTATTATTCTTCTATAGGAGTTGCGAGAGTAGTAGAAAATGATACTGATTATGATTATGCAATATGAAACATGTATTACATGTCCCCAACAAAATGATAGGTACAGCTTAAATGGTCACGTAGTTTTGTAGGTGGGGCAAAGCTCCATTGAAATGTGGCAATGTCTTTAGTTGTATCTATAATAAATAAATAAAAAAATCTTATTACAAACTTACCTATATTTGCAGTTGATCAAATAATTGCGGGGATGTCTTTTGTTAGAACAAAATTACGGGGATTAGTTGCTTTGCACGGAACCCTCGGTGCGCGAGTCCGACAGGCACTCGCACTTGGCCGGTTTTTTTAATAGTAACAGGACTCACGATACTGAGGTAACAGGTTTATTCCTCGGGCAACGTAGCACCAAACATATTTAAAACATATTTAATTTTAAATTGTCACTAAAACTTTCTTATAACCTCTTAAAATGAATAATAATACCTGTAATACTACGGTCAAATTTTATCCCAAAGTCTATTCTATTCTATTTTTATTTGAATGGCTTCTACTCTTATTCAAGAGGTAATTTCGCCAATGTCAAGTTTTTTAGAGTATACATGTAAATAGAAAATTAAACAAATAAAAAATAAATCCGCCCCCAAAGTCCCTCAAAAAGCTCCCTAACCAAAGTCCCAAAATTAATAAAACACATAACACAGATTAGAAATAGGTGTATCACAGATTATATTATTAAATAAAAAAACAAATAGATTACTTACTCCTTAACTTACTCAATGACGAAAATGTTTTAGAAAAGAGTACTTAACTATATTTTAACTTTTTATGAAGCCATTATAAACCTCATTTTTAAGTGGCTTCTGCCATAAGTAATTCAGCCAATATCAGTTAGAAAATCGAAAAGATAATCGCGCTAACAGCAGATCAAGTGTAACACTTTAGACTTTGGACCGTTCTTATTATCTGCGTCATAAGAGTTGAATTGGTACTGCAAGTGTTACCATTGATCTGCCTTTGCCCGTACATTCTAATTAGTACATAGGTACGCATTTAATATTGGTAGGTATCAAATAACTTTTTATAATTATAATATAATATTTGGCCCGGACTGCCACAGAATGGGTGCCTACGGACGGTCGCCGGCGTCGGGGCAGACCGCGGCGTAGGTGGAGAGACGATACCGTTAGATACAGGGATGGGTGGCTGGAAGAGGCTCAGGACAGGGATGGATGGAAGAGGAGGGGGGAGACCTTTGCCCAGCAGTGGGACAATTTATAGGTTAACAAAAAATACCTTATCTTAATTTTTTCCTGAATTTGTAGAACAATTTAGTTGTTCGATCGATACTTAATTTTCCCATATCCCATTATCCTATGAGAGTTTAGGTTCGATGAACATAAAAGATAAAGTCCAACAAAATGCCTCAAATCCCCAAAACATTGGAAAAGGGTAACAAGCTTGCTATTATTTACCAGGAAAGTTCCCATTAGTAGAGTAAACACAGTAAGCCAGCGGAGTGGAGTGGGCCGAACGATTCGGGCCTTTATTTAATCAGTCAGGGGCGTAACACACCTGGCGTTGTTCTGATTCCACTACAAATCAGGGCACCATCGTTGCTCGTAACATTCAGGATATTCAGAATTATTCTAAAAGCGAAGGGACATATGACCACTTAGAAAGAAAGAAAGAAAATGCATTTATTTGACGCCACAATAAAATAGTAACATACAGCATACAGTGAATAAATAAACGAAACACAAAAACACTAATACAATAAACACTTAGAGACAGTATATGGTGCGGCATGTAACGTCAAAAAAGACCAGCTCAGCATGTGCCACTTACCCCATAGACCTGTAATAGGAGGGCGTCCGTGTCTGCCCGCACATGAGCGCAAAATTGCTTCGCGACACGTGTAACCTAGATATATTATCGACATGGGCGCATCTCTTTAATACGGCACCCCTGTCCCCGCTTCGTCTCTTTGCGCTCATCGTTGACATAATTTTTAGCTTGCTGTACCGATTTCATGTCTATCGGGTAAGTGGTCTGTGGAGCCTTATGATGCTAAGTGGTGTAACTACACACATAAAATAGTAAATTAAAGAAATACAAATCGGACCAATATATATACAGCCGTCATATGCACCGCCGACGGTACCGGTGCTCTCCGAATGCGTTTGACGTGCTTTACAGCGCAGTGCAAGACAGAACGACACCGAACGTACTCATGGCATACTTACCTTGATAGAGACCGCCGAAATCGATCGATATCTACTGTCGGTTTAAATACCGGTTTCAACCAAAAAAGTGAGTGAGGGTGTATGTGTGTGTGTGTGTGTGAGAGAGAGAGAGATAGAGAGAGAGGGTGTGTGTGTCCAAAACCTATAATGTAACATTTAATATAGTTAATCGCACAAATGTTATTTTTACCCGACTGCCTCAGAAGGAGGGTAATGTTTTTCGGGTGTATGTATGTCCATTCCTTCCTGCCATCCTGTAGCCTAAAGGATTTGATGGATTTTGATGGGTTAAGTATTGTTAGACTCGTCTTGATTACGGAAGTGTCATAGGGTATTAAAAATTAATCAAAAGGGGATAGGCTTTTCGCAGACTGTTTTTTTTTTTTTTTTGAAATAAATTCTGCTTGTTAAGGTAAGAGATTAATCCGTTAAATATAAAAAAATATGGGCACCCGACGAACTCTGAAATGAAATGCGTTGAATGCTCAGCAAACTTAGGAGACATCGCTTTAATACTTAATTAGATTGATAGCTACAGTCGAAAACAGAGATATACAGACCTCATTCAGTGTGGGAGTGTAGAACGCCCCCAGTTCAGATGGAGAGATGACCTATGCAAGGTAGCTGGCAGGGACTTTTTCGGGGGAATAGGGACTGTATGCAAAAATATCACGATGGCTCTATTGTAATATAGCGTGACACGGAATGGCAAGGTCCCTGGTTCGAATCCCAGTCGTGATGAAAAAAAAATATTTTCTCCATCTAACATTTGTATGCAAAAAGCCGAAAATCGGGTTAGCATCGTTCCATGGACTGATATTGGCCGATTACGATTATGAAATCATCAATTTTGTATGACGAAATCACAGACCACTTACCCCATAGACCTGTAACAGGAGGGCGCCCGTGCCTGCCCGCACATGAGCGCAAAATTGCTTCGCGACACGTGTAACCTAGAGATATCGACATGGATTTAATACGGCACCCCTGTCCCCCGCTGCGTCTATTGCGCTCATCGGTAACATAATTTTTCGCTTGCAATTTTGTACCGATTTCATGTCTATTGAACCTCTAGAAAATCTCTAAATGATAGCTTAAACACAGACTTAAAACCGCCTTTATTATTAACACATGCCTTATTAGTTAATTGATACTTCATGAAGAAGTTAAAATTGTTTTCAAAACTAACGACTTACCGCAAAATTGATTCGTGTTCATTAAAAAAACTTTTTAAATGCATTGGTTCTAAAATGCCAACAAAAACTACCGCCGCCGCCGAATACAACGTGGCACGAAAGACTGACGAAGTTTGTTCAATAAAAAAACGAAAGAAAAATAAATCAATAAAATATGGTCGAGGTAAGACAGGAAAGTTTGCATGGCACGGAAAATGACTTTGACGAAGAAATAGCGGGCAATGTGAACTCAGCACTATTCGTAATTGGGTTCCGTATGAATTAATTTAGTTAGCATGGGTTGGTACCAATACTGAATGGCAGTGAATGTTGGATATGGCTGAAGAAGAATGAGAGTAGAATCAATACTGTAGAGATGCTGTCATTGCGTTTAAGTTATATGGAGTGAAATTGTGTCAACAGGTGCAGGATAAAGTATGAAGAGATCAGAGAAAGGTGTGGTCTGACATAAAATATAGAAAATATTATTGATAAAAGTATGGTTTGGGCATTTAGAGTGAATGAATAAAGGATAAGTTAGAAAAGAAATATTTTATAGCGAATGTTGGGGTAATGGTGGCACTTCACTTGGCTACTCGTATTTGCGTATTTGTCATAATTGCCATGTGTGGATGGTATTGTTGACAAAATATTCGTCTTATTTGTATGTACGTCAAGTATTTGACAAATACGACACACATCCAATAGCGCAAATACGAATAGCCAAGTGAAGTGTTAGCATAAGGATTAGCAGGTAGACCGAGGAGTAGGGCATATACATCAACCGAATTGGTGACCAATCGAGCATGCATGAAGCGATTGATGATTGTGAAAGAATCGACAGTTGCGAGCAGGATCGCAGGAGATGGATGTCCATCGTATATACTCCCTACGGAAACACATAAGAGTTAATATTAAGTGAGTTATTCGTGTTAACATAGCATGGGACGCGCCCCGACCAGATGGAGGGATGACCGTCGTATTGAGTGGCGTGTTTTGGGAGAGACCTACGTCCAGCAGTGGACTGATACGGGCTGATGATGATGATGATTCGTATTAACAAAGGTGTTAACAGACTAAGGCGTTCTTCACTGCTCCCTTGCAATAAAAGATAATTCGAGAGTTATATTTTATTACAATAGTCCTTAATTAGAATTGAGTAGGGATTGATTATTTGCCTATTTTATTTTGACCGGATTTTCAATAATTTCACGGAACCCTAATAGCGTTGAACGTTGAAAGCTTAAATCGATAGCAGAGGCGAGTCAATAAGTCGGCCGATTGCAAAAGGAAGGCACGGACTGCTTTAAAGGAAATAATTTTCCGCGAGTTTAACTTGGACTGCAGACATGTCCCAGGCAATTAAGGCATGCAGGGCGGCCCATGAATGGGTCGGTTGAATGCTGAAATGCAGTGACTCGGGGCTAAGAAAATAACCCTTAATAGATACTTACATAAAATATTCCGAAAATCCATTTGATGTGGAGGACATACCTACGTTAACTAAATTTTACCAAATAGAATGGGGATGTTTTAAGCAGACTAATGTAATTTATCGTTTTTACGTAGGAAAATATTACGTATATCGCAGCCCAAATCAAGTGTCTTATTTTGTTAACAAATATGATCGTCTAATTACCTGTTGTGACGTAACACTGAAGGAACTAGTTGATCGAACCTGCTCATCATTGTGAAAATAAAGTGATCCGATCTAATAATGTGAAAATAACTATGCAATAATCACAGAACGGCTTAAAATGTTAGTAGGGTAGGGTAGTTTTTGTTAACAAAATAAGACACTTGATTTTGGCTTCGGTATACCTAAACCGAAGCCCAAATCAACTGTCTTATTTTATAAACAAAAACTACCCTACCCTACTAAATTACTAATGATGATTATGACGATGTTACAGAATAATAGTGAAGCAAGATTAGAAAACATTGTCCACTAAACAATAACTTTCACATTCAATTTGTATTGTTATTGTTTATACGTTGGTCGTGTAATGTGTTTCGTGCACGTCTTATAATACGTGACCAACAATTGGTAGGATATTGCACTCGAATTGTACTGCGGGATAGTTATTGCGGCTATAAACGGTATGGATAATATTGTAAGTTTACAAGAAATAAATAATGTGATACTTCTCTTTTCTTCTTTAGTATAATATAATAGTAACATAACTATTATATATAAACGGATATCACTCACTTATATTGTTGAAGTTGGCCATTAAACCGACAGTTTCGACCGATTTCGATGGTCTTGTGCAAGAAAAGAAACGTCACCGACGACGCGGGCATGGCGCGCTCACCTTGAAAAACACCACCGAAATCGGTCAAAACTGTCGGTCTAATTGTCGACTTCAACAATATAAGTGAGTGATATCCGTTTATATATTACAATTTGTAGTAATGGCTCACTATAGTTTTAATTCTAAAAGTAACAACTGTTTAAAAAACACATAACTTATTATATAAAAACAATCTAGCCAACACTACACCTCGTCTAGGCCCGTCCCGCGCGGCAGGGTGCTTAGCGCACTGGCCTCATTGCCCCGCTGTATAGCGAGGCTCAGGCACTGGGCAACATACTCACCAGCTCTAAGGTCCCCCGAGGCGAGGACCAGTCGAATGGATAATACAAATACTTAGGCTGTAATCAGACCAATAGTTTGCTGCTGTTGTCTCCCATATATTTTAAATAGAGCGTTCATACTGTACGCAGTTTTGCGGCGTTTCGCTAATCGATAATCACTTAGTCAGCGGCTGATTTGCAGCAAAAATTCACGTGAAATTGTGAAAATTACAAAAATACGTATAAATAAGTTAATCTTCCATTAAACCATGTTTAATGGAATTCATTAACCAAGGCTGGCAGCTACTTCGCACAACGTATCAGCCTCGCGATACAGCGGGGCAACGCTGCCAGCCTTTTGAGCACGCTGCCTATAGTGGGGACCTGGGGCAGGTTTTCTATCTTTAATTTTAATTTTTTATTATTAGTTTGTTCTTATTAGTTGAATGTTGTTTTTAGTTATTTAATATTAGTTTATAGTCATTTTATTATTTGTAGTAATTAAACCATGTTATGTCACTTTCACAATTCGTTAAAAACGTTAAGTTAGAAAGGGGCCATGGCTTAAACCGTAGAATAAGTTATACGTCACGTTTACGGTTAATACCGAAAGAGTTTAGCTTCATTAAAAAAACACTCTACAGTCATGACAATTTAAATAAGCCGAAGCTCGGTCTTGTAGAATAGACCCCATTAAATGTGAACAAATTACTTTGGCATACATGAGAAAGATATCTTTGCTAACAACATTACATTCCAAAACCATTATTCATATAAATCTAACGTACGAAGTTATTACGGGAGCTGGCTACGGGTAAACCTATTGAGTTTAGCGAGGATAAGTGCGCGCAGTCAGTGTTTTTAAATAAGGAACGATAATGTGCCTGGCTTGTCATGTCATCTGATTGTAAGCATTCACGGTCGTCTATAGCCACTTAGGTACAATTCCAGAAAAGTTATAGCGGCTGAGATGTAAGAGATGAAATACTTCTTACAAAATCTCTCCCGAGTCTCAGTCTAGATGTGTGCGTTATTTCACATCACTGGTTACAATAACTAGCTATGCAGCATGTAACAGAATAACTCGTTTTGAGTACCTACCGGCCGACCGAGTGAGCGAGATGGCAGATAGCGGGTGACACGAATAAATCCGAACGCGCACTTGCCCTGCGTGGTACTCGTATACCTACATCTTTACATTCTACATTACAGACCGATAACCGATAACAAAACAGCGTAACTTTTACCGATTTTGTAAGAAATATTTCTCCGTGTATTAACAAGAAAATCACGTAAAGTCAAGAAATGTTGATGATATTTAGTATTTACACAGCCTTACACAATAAACCGATGCGCTGTGTACATTTATCCACGATTTTATCAGGTAGGAAAAATTGCATTCAGTTCCCGGATTAAGTTGGTCGTTGTCGAGATCCCTGGGAAATGGGCCCGCTTTCCGCTCGGCCCCGCCTGGCCCCGCTCGGTCTCGCCTGGCCCCGCTTGGGCCCGCCCGGGGCCAGGCCAACTCTCCGAAGCGATTACACGCAGTAGCCGGGGCTTGATGCGCGCGTGCTTGGAAATTTTATATTATACGGATGTCGCAGTCATAATAGAAAAATATTGCATTACGCGAAATGGCTAAACATTAAAGTTACCGTCATATTAGTGATAGTTGCAGTGATTCCAGGGTGCGCAAGCTAATTTTAATCATCACAAAGGATAAATTCATACTAGAGCAAGAGTCGAAGCGTCAACTCAAAAGTCAACCTCAATCTCCACAACATATTGCACATATTTGCGCTGGTCGCTCGTAGATCGAGGGTATTGAATGTACCCTCACTTTTACGTGATGTTGCTTATGAGTGAAAGTGATGAATTAGGATTAGACTGTGGCCACGACAAAATCAAATTATTATATGTAAACGGATATCACTCACTTATATTGTTGAAGTCGGTAATTAGACCGACAGTTTCGACCGATTTCTACGGTCTTTTTCAATGTGATGGTTTTTTTTTGTCTTTTTCCGTTTAGGTATATTATATAATAATTTGTAGTAATGGCTCACTATATTTTTAATTCTAAAACGACAAAATCACTTTATTTTTTCACGGTGAAATGAGTTACGAGCAATGCCGGGCTGGCATGGTCACCAAGTGACAAAAGCCTTAAAAAAACCTAGATTAAAAAAAAATGTAAGGAAGGAAGTAATGCCGGGAAATAATTAATGATTTGAAAATATACAAAACGACAGACCCGAAACGTACTTCGACAAGGCGTAGGTAACCCATTTAAAACGCATCCTACACACCCAACGTAAAAACACACGTGTCTGAAAGACTAGTCAGTTTCAAGATTTACGAATATCATATTGTTACCGTAACATCCTAAATGGATGCGAGAGATCGATAGCTAGGTCATGTAGCCGTAAAATGAAAATACTAATGCCTTTTGATATTTGCGAATTTATTTAGTAAATGGTTCTATCGACATTTTGTGACATTCTATGGGCTCTACTGTAATTAGATTGTGATGCGTTCTCCATTCTCTCTGCCCACCCCGCAACTGAATTGATAGTGTGGCACGTACCCACGTCAAGGGAAAGATATTGAGGGGTCTTGATCAAGTACTTCATCTGTTGTTGATTTTATGAGAAAATACCGGTCAAGTGCGAGTCGAACTCGTGCACCGAGGTTTCCGTACAACGCAACTTAACCGTAACTTTGCTCTAACGAAAAGAGAAACTAGATTTAGAAAGGTTCTCTTGAAAATGGCGGGAAACGACGGTTGTGAAATTATTTGATAATTTTCCTTTTAATGTCTACAGGAACTATTTTGTGTTTAATATCACGTTAAATTAATCAGAAAATGTTCGCGAATGACAGTACGGTGAAGTTATTGGATTATTTATGCAAGATCTGAAGTTTCAAGCTTTTATCAAGAGTTCCCGCTACAAGCTCGGGAGTGAACGTGACTGTCGAGCTGCTTCGTCCAGAGTGATGACGCTACGGCGTCTCCTCTGGATGAAGACATGAAGACGCGGCTACCCAGGGTGAAGACGCCACTGCGACTCCCCTGGAGGAAGATAGAAGACTATTGAATGTATTGAATTTTCTATAACATGACATTGGCAAATGACGAACTGTCGAGTCCATTAATAAAATAAATAAATAAATAGATTTAGAAACCAACTTATCTTTGCCATTATAGAAGTTTTATGTCCATACGTCGATATACTCCTAATTAGTTCATCATCTGCAAATATACGTTTGTAATAAGAAAACAAAATATTTTTGGGGAGATGTAATTTAAAATTTACAGTTTTCGGATTTTTTCCTTTACCTAGCTTCTTGTTAAATTTCATAATTCTAGGTCAACGGGAAGTTTTTGAGATTCTTGCGTGTTCATTGGTACAAATATGCGAGAAAATGCGACATAAACGGCCATATCTTTCATTGCGTTCACGTAGAAGTTTGATTTTTTCACGGCTGCATGAGGTTGCAGACCTGAGTACATATTTGGTATTAATTTCTACTTGATCCGTCCACGCGTTCACATACAGACGGACGGACGGACGGACGAACAGACAGACAGACAGACAGATAGACTGACACACTGACAACAAAGTGATCCTCAAAGTTTGTGTACATATTAATTAGATAAAACGGGAATTACCGTGTTAAACATTTATTATTGATTTATGTCACCCTTCTGACGTTCAACACTCACCGACTTCAGTCTACTCGTGACCATGATGGCTGCAATGCTGTCGAAATATCGAGACATCAATAATAAATGTTTAACACGGTAATTCCCGTTTTATCTAATTAATATGATCCTCAAAGGTTTTCTTTTTTCCTTTTGAGGCACGGAACCCTAATTATCAAATAAATTTTGCAACCGCCGTTTCCCTCCATTTTCAAAAGCCCTAATACAAATACTAGTACTTAATTACTCGTTATTAATTCATCAACAGTACCATTACACAGGCTGATTCAATTTACCGCCTCAAATTAATCTTCGATCTGAGATAGCGGTCATTTATTATTAGCAGACCGACCGCTGGCGATTAATTTATAATGGCCACTAATCTGACAACCCTGTATATAGAGCAGATCGCTACTTCAATAGACCACACACGTTATACAGAGTGATTTTGTTGTAGTATTAATGAGCTCGACAGTTTAAGTCATGGGAATAACAATTTTCTGTCGTAGATATCTTTCCTTATGAGCTTGCTTAAGCTTATGAGACTTTTTCAAAAAAACACAACTGTCAAGGTTTTTTGGTAGGTACTGTTGATGTTGAAAGCAAGTCAAGTAATTTGACATTAATTATATCCAGCTATAACTAATGTCAAATTCTATTGACGCGTAGTTAAAATTGTACCTATATATACTTAGTTTGAAAAAGTTTTTTGTTTTTGTTTTTCTTCTTTTGTTTCCATTTATGTTGTATTGTCTGTAATTTTTGTTTCTTCTTTTAGTTGTAATTTAAGTTTGTTTGTATTTGTTAAGTTTTGTTTTAGTGATTATTTTGTTTGTCTGACAATTATTTGGCTGATGGCTTTTGGCCGAGCCACAATAATTTTTTTAAAAAAAGACGCGTCAAATAAAAATGTCTATGATTTTTTAAATTTATTATGGCATGGCCCAATGCCATCGGCCAAAATGAATTTGTATTCACATGTTTTGATATTTTCTTGCATATGCGCTATGCGAAACGAAAATCTAAATATCACCACGTGCCACGGAATGGCGAGGTCCCGGGTACGAATCCCGGTCTTGATGAAAATTTTTCCCTATTTATCATTTGTATTCACATTACAAATACGTTTCCATGACACCCTGTATGTTTGCATTGAGAATGTGTCCACTGACGACCGAACCGTTAGATCCTACTTACTATACATACAGGGCGAACCTATTTTTGCAGAAGAGTCACGTGGCGGCCGTCCTACATGACGGGAATATAATATGTTAATGACGTGTCATTTACGACAGGTCCGGCATTAATATTTATGACGGTTGATTTATGATGGCGACGGAATTTGACTGCGACGATTTACATTCGACGCTCGCGTTATTTTTGTCGGGTAATTTGTGACAATCTTTGGTATCCTGTGGCCACAGACCACTTACCCCATAGACATGAAATCGGTACAAAGCAAGCGAAAAATTCTGTCAACGATGAGCGCATAGAGACGAAGTGGGGGACAGGGGTGCCGTATTAAAGATATGCGTCCATGTCGATAATATCTCTAGGTTACACGTGTCGCGAAGCAATGTTGCGCTCATGTGCGGGCAGACACGGGCGCCCTCCTGTTACAGGTCTATGGGTTAAGTGGTTTGTGCCTGTGGAGCTATTAGGCTGCTATTCCACCAGAGATGCAGCTATGCAAGGTAAGCTACGAAACTATGTGACGGTTTCGACTAATGCTACGCTGTGTAGCGGAGTGAAAGATGTGCTACACCGCCGCTATGTAGCTGTGCGAGGAAGATGCGCAGCTCAAGCTATGCGATGCAGCGACAGAAAAAGAGCGGGGAGCCACTCGCGCATCCATAGCTTCCATCCACAGTATGCATCCTTCCATTATATAAAAAATATAGCTTAGTTGAACTCGTTCCCACCTAAACTGATATCATTTAGGTGTTGTTATGGGGAATTAACGTTCAGGTGCAAAAAAACAATTGCAGTGATTAGATATGAGGCGTTTTCTTAAAATGACAACTTTCAAGCTTTTTTAAGTACAATAGATGGCGTTAGCTATAGCTTTTGATGTAACAAAAAAAGTCATAGTTTTTTTAATTTATTACGGCATGGCCCAATGCCATTGGCCAAAATGACCTTGAATTCAAATTACAAATACGTTTAGTTCATTTCATAACTTATTGCGTGTTACTCCGGTCAAATAATGACCCCTAAATATTGGGATATTGAGAAGGGCTACAATATGTAACTTTCAAGTTTTTGTTTCGTCCTTGTGCTGCCATCTAGTTTTAAAGATGGGTTATAACAGAAAACGACTCATTAAAACTTAATTAGGTCTGTGGTTACTATTATTCAAAGTCAAAAAGTCAAATTTATTTATTGCAAGTAAGCACGTTGTGTACATTTTTGCACGTCAACATATTTTTGAATTTACATTTACACCACTTTGCAAGGAAAAGGTGCCAACGCTGAGGAGAAAAAGTGGCAAAAAAAACTCTCAGCAGCACATCTTTTAAAATAATATTACGCAATAATATTACTATTGTTAGTAATCTATACACTTTATCCCTCATGCGGAACCGGCGACACACACCATGCATGTTCATCGTTTAAATAGTCATCTATTCTGTAATACGCCTTCTTAATAAGTGTTCCTTTAATAATATTATTATTTAAGGCGCTGACATGAGCCAACTAGCGCCGCCAATCTTAAAAAAATCATATCTTCCAATATAATCAATTTTATTAAAAAAAGCTACGTGCACATTGTTTATTGCTATAAATATTATTTTTTAAATGCTTATTTGTAACATGATGCAATGTAGGTAAGTTGTAGTTCACATAATTGCGAAAAACGGCCGTTTCTGGCACATTTGTGAACTACAACTTACCTACATTGCATCACGTTACAAATAAGCATTTAAAAAATAATATTTATAACAATAAACAATGTGAACGTAGCTTTTTTAATAAAATTGATTATATTGGAAGATATGATTTTTTAAAGATTGGCGGCGCTAGTTGGCTCTAGGAAGGCTCTTAAATACTCTATCATCCAGCAATTAGTTTAACGGGAGCAATGAACGAGAGGCATCGCCGCAAGATGTCTGATTAATACCGATTTCAATTGCATCCCACCCGAGGACTGATCCGGTCGTTAATATCATTCGCCGGCAAACATGTCCAGTGCACGACAGTCCCACTGCAATTAATGCAAGCTTACGCCAAGCGCATTATTACTAACCTTATCAATTACCAAGTGATATTAAGTTTGGAACTAGGCCAGTGGGGCTATTGCCGTTCCATGACATGGCATGGTAGGTAGGTATGGTGAATTTTGACGTAAACTTGTCATCAGTGACGTTCGTCCATCTTATCATTGAATTCGTGTCATTGAATTCATTCGATAAATTGAAACTGGGGATTGTATTCATGATAAATATTGAATTGGTAAGGTTTTTAGTAAATCAAAACTGCAAAAAAATTAAACTAAGTACAATACGACGCAAGGAGGACGACTTCTTCAGTTAACCTCAGCTGAAAAATAAACAAAACATGTCTGAAAATATTACAGACCAATATTCCAATAGACCGCGAGAAATTCGTAACTGGCCCCAACGTAAGTGGCCTATTGGGTGCTATCTCATACTCTTGGCTCGCTGCCCACTCGTAAGTCGTAAGCCGCGGTCAATACACCTAAGACTCCGCAGGCATTCTTTACTGCCATCCAGGATACCTAGGCGATAGAGACCGAATATCCAGATATTCGGTTTCGGTTTCTATCTCTTCCAGACGCAATGAAAACAGAAAAGTATACAGGTCTCACTAAGGTTGAGATTGTCTCAAAAACTACTGGACCGAATTTAATGATTATTTTACAGTTACATAGTTTTAACTTTTATATATCTAACAGTGAAAGAATTATTGCAATAGGACAAATAGTTTTTGAGATAATACCATATCGCTTGTTTCCGTGTCAGGTCGTACCTATACTACTGAAAGAACCACTGTTTTCGTATCCATCTTCTAAAATTCACTACTGGTAGATGAAATATCAATTTTATTGGTTTTTCGTCACCAGTTGATGAAAGTACACCTAAAGTAGGTCAAACATGCATTTTATTATTTCCTCGCCACGTCCGGCCTACACATCATCAGCCCGTATCAGTCCACTGCTAGACGGTGTCTCTCCCAAAGCACGCCACTCAACCCGATTCTCGGCCTTTTGCATCCAGTCTCTGCCAGCGACCTTGCGAAGGTCATCCCTCCATCTGGTCGGGGGGCGTACCATGCTACGCTTACCCGTTCGTGTCCTCGATTCGAGAATTACTCGTTTATCCCATCGGTTCTACGACAAATGTGACCAGCGTGTGTAGTGTATGTTACATTTAGTTAGAGACTAAATGTAACATACACTACACACTAAATATAGTATATTTTATTACATAATAAGTCTTATTATGTAATAAAATAATTTATTATTATCACTCCAAACCAAAACCGAAAAGCTTTTTATCCATTTAATACGAAATATAAGCTGAATCTTAAATTGACATCTTCGGTTTCCTATCGAAACCAGAACTGAAAAGAATGACCAGTGCTCGGTCTCTAGATAAGCGGTTTAGTTCTCGCGGCTGAATACAAAATGTTCGTGGCCTATTTCTGAGAAAAAAGGTTGAAGCTGTATCCTGCGTAATCTTGTGTGATAGATGAAATTTCATATTTGTGCTAACTTTTATTTTACCTGTCATAATCTCCAATGGTTGGTCTTGATCCAGCCTATTTGCGAAAAGTCTAATTAGTTGAGTTGACGGTGACATTTACGCAGTTTATATAACTGTTTATTAGTAGGTAAATAAGTTTTTATTTATGTAGTTAGGTACTTATCTTAAGTACCAGTTAATGATAGGTATTTAATATTGCTCAACAGGCTACCTATTCATACGTCGAATTCTCTAACCGAAGGTTGTCTGGAAGAGATCGCTTTGAGCGATAAGTCCGCCAATTGTAATACTAACTGTATTAGCCTATTTCTTTTGTCTAATATTTTTTTTATTTTTTTTTGCAATAATGAATATTTATCTTATTATCTTATCTGTTGTGTATAATTAGTAAAGTTAACTATTTAAATAACCAATTTGTTATGATGTAAGTGTAGATCTATCTAGTAAGTTAGTTAGTAATCCGTTTATTTCGCTACAGCAAGGGTACATTATAGTGGCTAACAAAACAACACACCAAAATAAACATAGAGCGGTTGTGCTGCCGTTGCGGTCAGGGCTACAACTCAGCATAATATTGTAGACAGGATGCCGGCAACGCTGGTATCCTGTTGGACCCGAGCTGTAGTCCGGCGGGACCAGGGGCGAACACTCACTCCAGCTAGAGTAGAACTAGGGGACAACTATTCAAATATCTGATCTCTAGGTCTATCTGCTAGACATAAACTACAAGTCCAAATACCAAAATTTCTAAAATGGTCAAAATAGGGCAACCGAAAATGCTATCCCAATCTCAAATTATTGGAAACGATACGATTTTATTTGTACTATAGCTTTTCCGTATTTCCATGGCAATAAGGATTGCTTTTATCGTCCTTTATATGCTGACGATTTGGTATATTGTCTGTACGGACAACAGCAGAGCAATGGTAACTTGCAGTACGATTTAAAATCTTACGACGCAGATAATAAGAATGCCGTTAACCATCTACTTGGAGCAATGACGAATAAATTTCCTGATCATTACCTATCGTGGGGTAGAGGTGGTAACAATCAGGAACTTACCAATCTCCATGGATTACTAGATTTCCAATTTTTCCATCGAATAGCTTTTCCCCATAGTTTTCCTCTTTTGGGTTAAATAGATTCTTGTATTTTTCCAATCAACTGCTGCGCAACGAGTCATATTGTGGAAATATTTCTATAACAATCCATTAATAAAATAAATAAATAAAAATTATTTGTTTATTTATTTATTTTATTAATGGACTCGACTGTTCGTCATTTGCCAATGTCATGTTACAGAAAATTCAATATATTCAATAGTCTTCTATCTTAGTCGCAGTAGCGTCTTCACCCTGGGTAGCCGCGTCTTCATGTCTTCATCCAGAGGAGTCGCCGTGGCGTCATCACTCTGGACGAAGCAGCTCGACAGTCACGTTCACTCCCGAGTTTGTAGCGGGAACTCTTGATAAAAGCTTGAAACTTCAGATCTTGCATAAATAATCCAATAACTTCACCGTTCTGTCCTTCGCGAACATTTTCTGATTAATTTAACGTGATATTAAACACAAAATAGTCCCTGTAGACATTAAAAGGAAAATTATCAAATAATTTCGCAACCGTCGTAAAGTGACAGCTAGCTGTCAAATCTATGGAACACTCAACAGTAGCGACATCTGAAGTGAAAAAAAGGCAGTTTTTACCCCCATTTATAGAGTCTGGCTAACGAAAGAGTGTCCTGGAGTTTCCTTAAAAGTTTTGATCTGGCAACAATATTAAGCTGTCAGTCAAGTGTCAAAGGTACATCTCAAAGTCTGTTGTGTTAATTTCGTAAGAAACTATTATACAAATTGATAGTCGTAAATACAAAAAAAATACTCAAGTATCAAAACATTTTTCTCCTACTATAGTCAGTAATACCACATGTAGATTTTTTGAATTTGCCGCGTTTTCTCAGGTCACTCTTTCGTTAGCCAGACTCTAGCTCCTACTGATTTTTTTTTTACTTGCACATCCTGAAACCTCTTGTGAGATTCGAACAAGGAAGATCGTTTCAATGTAGGTAGATATGTGATCTGAAAACTACAGGCATTATAGGCAACGACAATTCAGTTTTATGCGCTCTCGTGAATATAGGCCCCGGGTAGGGTGACCAGGATTCGCTTACTATTTCGGAATCGTTCCACTTCTTAAATTCTACTTTTCAAAATGCTACTTCCCAGAATGACCACTCTACAAAACAAAGACTTCCCAAAAAGATTTTGTTTACAAATAAAAGTAACACAACAATAGGTAAAGACCCCAGAGCAGCTAAGTTGACCTAAAGTGCCGGCGATATTGTAAATATGCTATCGAGTCTACCTTCACCGAACTGCAATTTTGGGTCAACTTTGCTGTACCTACAGAAAACAAATTAAAAATAATTAATTTAAATTAAGTAAAACGTAAGTAAAAATATGTGCAGTCATAGTCTTACGAGTGCCTATATCCACCCCTTTACATAATCTCATGCACTCTTCACACTTCTTGATAGCATCGATCTTCTTTTCAGTTGTTTTGAGACATAATAAATAATAATAATAATTCTTTATTGCAGGCATAAAAACCCATAAAAATACAAAATAAAATAAAGCTTACATTTGGACCTAATGGTCCTTACGTCAGTCTTAACCTACTTTCGGTTCTCGCTCCGGTGCACAGACAGCCAATGGCATATCCTATCATAGCCCAGAGCCATGGCTACCCCACCATCGACGGACCGCCCGGCTACTCCTGTTAAAGGACCCTAATAAATATTTATGTAAGAACATCCACAATGTTAAACCTCTGCTGCTATGTATTAATATCCATACGAGATATAACAGCTTTGCATAAATGAACTAACAGATCCCGGTTCGTACCAACTAGCGATGATCGACTTTAGTAGGCATCGGTATGTACATTGTGGGCTATTACAGCCCACAATGGGGACTGCTCGGGCGCCAGTCGGGTCGCGGATGTATCACAGTTTCCCGTGGATCGGCAAGAATGGCACGAGGTGGAACACCCCAGGAGGTGAGCCCGACATAACCAACACGCTCCCCCGGGCGTGGTGACACATGATCTTGCATGTTTTACCTGGGTAAAAAAAGGCATCGGTATGTGAGTAATAGGTACTTATTGTTATTACTTATAATAATTTTATTAATCCACCTTTACAAGATGTAACATAATTATACATTCATATTTGGGAACCATGAAAACGGCAGCAACGATTTGTAGGTCATTCGACGCTGCCGATCTGCCCTTGTAGCACGAGTCAGCGTTAGCGATCGACGCAACGCCGCGGAGCTGTCAAAGTGACATTATTACAAGGCGTTTGACATTAGTTTGACAGCTCTGCGGCGTTGCGTCAATCGCTAAAGCGACTCGTGCTAGCCCCGCGATCTTTGAGAATAATACTGTGCTGTTTATCGATTTTGATTTTCTGCACCCTGATTATTAAACGAGCCCAAAAACTGTTGCTAGAATCAGCAAACTAAAGAGTCGGGACTTTTAAAAATGAGTTTTTTTATTCTACTGCACAATGATTGTACAATCTCCGTTTTCGCGAATAGCTCAATAAGCAGGTATCAGAGCCAATTACGCGTCAGAGGGCAATTGTCCGCCGCACGGCTTCGGACAGACGAGAGCGCGCTTGTTAGCTTGGACACAGGCCAATAGGATGCCTAGATATATAGTTACTCGGCTCACAAATCGAGTATTTGTTAGTCTGGTAGCGCCGTGGTTGGAATGAATGGAAGAATCGTTTATTTGTCAGCCAAACAGTACACTCTATACGTACACTTACAATGTAAGTAATAATATTGCAAAAGATAAACTTTTTTACAATGCCAGATTCTGCCCCACTATCAAAGTACGATGAACATGATTACGAATAAACGTAAAAATAATAGGTATAGCTTCAATATTCACGTAGTTTTGTAGGTGGGGCAAAGTTCCATTGAAATCTGGCAATGTCATTTAGTTACATACATGAAATAAAATTAGGTAGCATAAGTAGTACTGCAGCGCCAAAAAGATCCTAACTCAGCATGTGATATACCCGAGGCTGTAGCGCTGATATTCTGAAATCTGAATAATGAACTTCTGTTACGGAGACCCGGGTTCGAGCCAAAGTTGGTCAATTATTGTACCAATGAGATTTTGAGAGAAAAATTTACATACTCAAAATGGGGAACGAAAACATCGTGGGAATAAAAAATAAGCGTTTTATCCTTCATGCATCCAGATCGTAGAAGGATAATCTTCTCTATGATCCAGATAGATGGTTAAAGTTATGGTTCGTTTTGCCATAAAGCTTTATCGTTTTATGGCAAAACGAACCATAACTTTAACCATCTATCTGGATCATAGAGAAGATTATCCTTCTACGATCTGGATGAATTTCGTTTTGAATTAGTAAGACGGGACGTCACTTTTAATGATTGCGAATTTTCAAATGTCTGTAACTATGTTATTTTTCAACTGATTTCACTGAGGTCTCCACAATTTTGTGAAAAGTAAAGAAAATACTTAATTAAATTTTATCTCCGCTTATAGGTATTGTAAGAGCCAAAAAGCCTCAGCAGAACAAAAAATTTCAATTACTCAACCGTAACTTGTATCTTAAAAATAATAAACAACGCTCATGTAAAATAATGATATAATATTATTTCTAATACACACATTTATTAGTACTTATCACAATTTAGTTCATGACTAATTTCCTTCATGGTATTTATTAATTTCTGTTCGTTCCTATATTTTCAAACCGACCTATACCACCTACGTCCAGTGCTGAAATGAAGCATTCTGGACTGGAAAAGAATCCAATTCACCGCATACCAGTTACCTATACGAGTTCTGCAATACAGGATGCAGCGTAAAGGGTAAAGGTAAAACTAAGGGTGCCTTTGCACCCGGAGATATGCTGTGCTACGTTGCTATGGATACGTTTGATATCCCCCAATCATATGTTTGATATTTTCTTGCATATGCGCTATGCGAAACGAAAATCTAAATGATAAATGGAGAAAAAATTTCATCACGACCAGGATTCGAACCCGGGACCTCGCCATTCCGTGGCACGCTCTATTCCAACAGAGCCATCGTGATTCGTATCCAGATCGTGAATTTTGTCTCCAAATTATCGTCTGAGGGACGGTAGCGACATCTATCCAGTAATTGTGCAATTACTCAAATTCATGTCTAACATTGCAGTTAGAAATCATGTTTTTAATTGATGACGCGTTCCTTTTTCATATGTTTTGATATTTTCTTGCATATGCGCTATGCGAAACGAAAATCTAAATGATAAATGGAGAAAAAAAAATCTCCATTTATCATTTAGATCCCCCAATCATATTCATTGGCCCACATAGCATAGCACTCAGTGTTTTATACGCTGCTGGGTGTTGTGAGCTAGTAGGGCTGGTTAATGTGGGCGTTCAGCGTATTTTATTGATTAATCAATAAAATACGGTAAATTAATAAAATCGATGTAATAATGGAAGAAACAAAAGAAGAATGACAACAAAGATAATATAAACTAAAAAAGCTAAACATTTGAACCAAAAAGAATATATACTTATGTAAAGAGATTTTATGTTGTAAACACTCAGCACTGGTGGAAACGAGTTCAACTAAGCTAGAATATATATTTCTATGTATATTTTTATGGAAGGATGCGTGGTATATATGCATGTTAGATGCGTGCTATGGATGCATGCTAAGGATGCGTGCTATGCATGCATGCTATGCATACAGCCTAGTCTTTATGAAGACGGACTTATTCAAAAATTATTGTAAAGTCTGGCCGAGATTTAGGCCGAACGTTCAGAATTAATCCCATAATCAAGACTATAATGATCAAAAGGAGCCGACATACACTTAAAAACATTTATTTACCCTATTTCTTTTGTCAGTTATCTATGTGTATTGTATACCTAAGTAAAATGCCCATCTAGAATTAGGTATGATCTAACACTGATAAAAGTGTACAGGTTAAGATTTTCTCAATAGGTGATTTTTATTATTATTAATGGACTCGACAATTCGTTATTTGCCAATGTCATTGGTATTTGACTGATTTTTAGGGATCCGTGCCTCAAAAGGAAAACAGGAACCCTTATAGGATCACTTTGTTGTCCGTCTGTCTAGGTCTTATAGCACAAGTAAAAGAAAAAAATCTACAAGTATAAGTTTGTAATAAGAAAAAAAAATTCTTTTAAGTACAAACTTATACTTGCAGATAATCAATTAATCAGGAATATGTCGATGTATGGACATATTATTTTGATAATAGCAAAGATAAGTGGTCTCTAAATCTAGTTTATCTTTTCGTTAGAGCAAAGTTACGGGGTAAGTTGCGTTGCATATAACCCTCGGTGCACGCGTCCGACACGCACTTGGCCGGTTTTTTTTTAATTATTGTACCGCCCCTACAATTACTTGAAACAAAGACTTTTTACAAACGGCCGTATCATCATCATCAGTCTATTTATATTGCCCCACTGCTCGGGCACAGACCTTCCCTTACATCGAGGGAGCTCGAGCTCGAAACGGCCGTATAGTTCTTGAGAAAAACCCCACCATAATGAGGCCCCCTGTATACTTTTCTCTACCTAAATAGCCTTCAATGACCTCAAGACCCCATACAACCCCTTAAACCTAAAGGTGTATAAATTTCCATACAAATCCAAGCACTACGTTATCCAGTCCACACTTTATTCCGCTCGTCTTATTTTATGACGTGCTTATTTGAATTTCAACAAAAAAATGTGTTGGTATAAAATATTCTAGGGAACCCTTGGCACAATTTACGGGTTTTATAAGGAGACCCTTTAAGGGCGTAACTTTGATACTACTCGGCTAGGGTTACCAATGACTGAGGTTCAAAATCCGGAACATGAGCTTAAAAACCGGATTTTCTATAAAAAAAATTACTTGCCTCGTACTTCAGCTACACCGTAACTTATAAACGCATTTACCTAATTAAAAATGGATCAGTTCCAAAATGTCCAAATTATATTTCTTTTATAATGATTAATAATGATAAATCATTTTATTTTCATGGCTACTAACGATAATTTTATGCAAAAGTTTACAGTTGCTTAAGTAAACAGTTGCTAATTCGTATTAAGAAAAGCGATTTAACCATAAAATGATGATATAAATCGGTGGGTAAGCAACGTTCACAGTTATGTTTAATGTAAGTCATTACGTTTTTAATTAGCATAAGTACCTACGTAAAATACATATAATTAGTCACACTTTTCTGCAAATAATTTGCACATATTGTTGTGTTATTTGTCTCTTTTGTTCACAGTTTATCCGGAATAATGTCAAAAATCCGGTTTGAGTCTAGCCTTCGATAAAAATCAGGTTAAAACCGGATATATCCTGATGGTAACCCTATAACCGACTGAGTTAGAAAGACACTGGGGAAGAGAATGGGTGTCGTAAAGGTGTCGACACACTACCTCTGTTCATTCATTTGTATTATCAAAGAATAGTAGCGATCTAGGTTTACGATCAACCCTTCAGCCGCGGAGCTGTCAAAGTGACATTATTACAAGGCGTTTGACATTAGTTTGACAGCTCCGCGGCGTTGCGTCGACCGCTAACGCGACTCGTGCTAGCCCCGCTGATGTGCCTAACAATAGGAGAGTGACAAAAATGTCGCCAGTCTTTGTGTGAAATGCCTAATTTATTTAATAAGAACCACTAGTGGAGTAATTAGGCCAACATGGCTTCTATAGCAATGCATTATAGAGATACGGGTCTACGTCCATCTATCCATACAAACTATTGTTTTTATATGAAGTGGGATTTTAAGAATAGAATACTGGCAGGTGTAGAATACTCCGAAACGCCAAATAGTACGGTTTGGGAGCGGATGTGCGTAAAATTTTATTGTTTCGCGTTTCTTTCTGAATAGCAATGTTAGTGGTGTTGATATTCTTATGGCGTTCCGTAGCTAGACTATGGTTATGTCTATGAATGCTCAGTCTATGGTAAATTTAACCTTGGAAGACTCAGAGACAGAGTCAATCGAACAGATGATTTGTAAATAATTTTTCAATCTTTTGTTAAAAGTATCTACAAGTTAGTAGGTCCATTCATTTATTATATACCTGCATATCATATGTTGAAAAAAAAAATTAAAACTATTTAAACAAAATTATATATAAAAAACCTGCGCCAAGTCCCACAATCCATAAGGCTAGTTAATTATATGAATACAAATTAATTTTTAGATCTATAAGTATAAGCAAAACTGTATTTACAATAGGTAAACAATATAAGTGTATTTTAATTAATAAATTATTATTAAGTATAAGACAAAAGAGTCCTCTTAGAATATTTTATATTTCTTATGCTTGCTATTTTATTATTTTTAACCATGTATTTTAGCAATCGCTAAATGGAATTCAGAAAAATACCCTTTTCAACGAGTTTTTTTTTATTAAATTTTACGCCTAAAGGTTTTTCCCAGGGCCTAATTTAAATTGAAACGGTTTAGTCATTCCCACGTCCTGTTAACTAATTAATGTTCACGTAAATAAAGTCCAGGTTTTTTTTACAGGGAACGAAAGCAATTAATATGTATTACAATTACAACTGAAATTAAGCCGGGGCACACTACGATAAAAATTCAAATTGCATCGAATTACAAATTCGTTATTATTCGAATTTTTCGGTCGCAAAGGGACCGCATTTCGTTCTCTAATCAGATTTGACCACTAGGTTTTCTTCCTCATGGTAAAAAAAAGTCGTAGGGCCCAGACATGCAGTACGATTTCAAATCTTACGACGCAGATAATAAGAACGATCCAAAGTACAAAGTGTTACACATAATGTGATTTGATGTGTACGGTTTAACACAGAGAAAGGTGTACAGGAGAGTCATTAGGGTTGAGATTTTCTCAAAAAACACTCGACTCATTTTTGAAAATTCTTTACAATTACATATGTGTACTTACTCTAACGTTTTATTTTTTGTATTGTTATTTTCATTTTTTATATTTATGTAATATAAGGCATTTATTTAAAATATGTACAATAACAGAAACTTATAAAATAATAGACATAATAATAGTACTACTATTAAACTATGTAAACTACGAGTATCTGTGGCTTTTTAAAATGGCGGGACACGACGGTTGCGAAATCATTTTATAATTTTCATTTTAATGTCTACAGCGGTTATTTTTTGTGTAAATATCACGTTAAATTAATAAGAAAATGTTCGCGAATGACAATATGGTGAAGTTTTTGGATGATTCATGCAAGACCTTAAGTTTCAAGCTATTATCAAGAGTCCCCACTACGAACCGGGAGTGAACGTGACTATCGAGCTGCTTCGTCCAGACTCCAGAGTGACGACGCTACGGCGACTCCTCTGGAGAAAGAGAAGACAATGCAATCTTGAATATTCTGTAACATGACATTGGCAAATGACGAACTGTCGAGTCCATTAATAAAATAAATAAAATAAGGTTATTTTAGACTACCACCCTTAAGTTGGGGGTCACTAATCAAAGACACTTCATACACATACTCCTCGAGTGTTGCGGATGGATCAGGGATGATGGAAAGGAAATGGAAAGCTGAATGATTGTATAGAAAATATATTAACTTGAAAAAGCCTTGTTTCTTATTTACACACTGACGTTCTTCTTAATGTCAACAACAGTTTCTATGGCCGCGGAAGCAGCCAGTCGCCAACATCGAGTATTCGGATAAAAATCTCCATCCCAATGTGTGCAGCCTTTATTCCCAATACAACCGCTTTGCCCAGCAGAGGCTCTTGACCCAGCAGTAATTACAAATTAGTGCCAACCGCACACCACACGCCGCGCCGTCAAAAATGCAACGAGGTGTGACGCTGGACGGGTTAATGCTGTAAGGAATAAAGCAGGGAAACCATAATTAACACTTTTGTAGCGATTCCAAAGACTTGCGAGTACAAGTTAAAAACGATTCAACAAGTTAAATTCAAATTCAAACGATTTATTGCAGTCACAAAGACCATATAGTGTTAGTAGTATTTAAAGCTATGCTAGTGTTTACATGAGGTGTATTACGCGCTATAACATGTAATAATAATAATAAAAGACATTTATTCATCAAACACAAAATAGAAATGCAAACTAGTTAATTATTTTAAACAATATATAGTATAGATGAATGGGTCAGGGCCTCAGCGAGCGCTGGTTTTCAGTCCCTGCCCGGGGGTCTTGCTGCCACACACAATGACAACATAATATTCAGATAATAAATAATAATAAAAAATCAGGAAAATATTAGGTTAACCTATTGCATAATAATAATGAAAATAAAATAAAAATATGACTAATATGAACATGAAATAAACAAGAAATCTAAGATTATGCAAGTCATGTGACTTAGGTCCGACTCTGAGACCCCGGGACATGTAAGTGTACCCAGTGTCTCAGAATCGGACTGTCCATGGTATCCGCAATGCCCTTCAGGACGCTGTTAGGGCTGCCGCGAACCCGTCGCATCAGGGACGCGACTCTTTTGCGTATGTTAGGTAACGTTGGACGAGGTACGTGGATGGGTGACCGTTAGTGCCAATTCCATCTGAGCCCCTCCGTGCATCGGAAGTGTGAGATTTTAAAAACACTAATACCGAGTAGTGAACTCAAGGTTCCACTTCATTTATTTTAGATTTGTTACAATATTTTCTACCGGTTTCGAACTTAACTCCTTTCTCGACTTTCTTTTATGTAATCGTCATTTCGTAACCAATTACGAATGAGGGGAAAATGATAATCATACGTAACCGTTTTCGAAGGAAGATAATTTTTTCTTTATAAGTTATCACGGTTTCGATACAGGAAACACAATGGTTTTTAACTTGCCTCTATAAAAGTAGAGACATAGTAATTTTGAATTGCTCTTTATTGCATATCCTCATCTAAACCCTAGACTAAGGTACAACACACGAGTTCGGTCAGACTAATTAAAATATTTCGCTTTATGCTGCCAAAAGTTAGACATACACAGCATACAGTAAACCCTCTCAAACAGTAACACAACTCATCGTTTTAAAATCTTACAGCTGCCTGTCCCGCTACTCAAGAACCCCGACCGGGGGTGGGAATGGAAATGGAGCCTTCCAATATGGTCTACGCAGTTTATTACTTTTTTATTATTTTTTACTTTTTTTTATTAAACTTCTTACACAAAACACGTATAAAGGCGTGCTTAACGCCTTGCGGCGTTCTCTACCAGTTGACCTTAGGCCATGTGAAAAAAATTGAGGCCACATTGCCTCAATTTAAAATTAACCGTAATAAAACTGAATTGTACAATTATACATGTCCCATAGACATGAATTCACTTTGACCAAATTTAGGCAATGGTAATAAGACACATATAAAATACTAACCTTATTTATATTATTATTAAAAGAAATACATACATATTATACACGCAATACCTATAATGCTCCCACTTCACTTGGCTATTCGTATTCGCTATTGGATGTTTGTCGTATTTGTCAAATACTTGACGTACATACAAATAAGACGGATATTTTGTCAAGCATACCAACCACACATGGCAATTATGACAAATACGGAAATACGAATAGACAAGTGAAGTGCCACCATTAGTAGGGTAGGGTAGTTTTGTTTACAAAACAAGACACTTGATTTGGGCTTCGGTTTAGGTATGACTTGTTTTACACTAGGCTGTTATATGTGGGGAGTAAATTACGTCATTGATGTAAAGGTTCCATTCCTCAGCCGATCGCAGACAGCAGATGACGAATTCACCCTTTCTGTACAGTTGGAAAGAGAAAAGTATACTCTTTCATCATGTGAAGTGAAGTGCCACCATGAAATATACACAAATTACACATCAATAATTATATATCTTGACATGAACTACTGTTTCTAATATGCACTGTGGTATACCTGACCTTAATTATAACTAGCTTACCTTTTGGAAAATAATTGCGTTTTTCCAAAATAGAATCGGGTATATAACTACAGAAATTATTGTTGCGAGAGAAAATAATTAATATGCTTTTAATTACTGTAATTAAATTTTGGGTGGATAATTTCATGAGTCCGCTATAAATTATTTTACGAGGAACATAAGAGTATCATAAATAAACGTAGTGTGGGGCGCCCCCCGACCAGATGGAGGGATGACCTTCCCAAGATGGCTGGCAGAGACTGGATGCAGAGGGCCTAGAGTAGGGTTGAGTGGCGTGCTTTGGGAGAAGCCTACGTCCAGCTATGGACTGATACCGGCTGATGATAATTTAAATTTCATTTATTTCATCTTTACATAATTTTCTTTCTCAAGACATATAAAACAGAAAAAACAAATATAAGTACATAATAATTATCTACCTAATTCTAGGCACGTCGTCGTCTAGGCCCGTCCCGCGCGGTAGGGTGCCCAGCGCACTGGCCGCATTGCCCCGCTGTATAGCGAGGCTCGGGCGCTGGGCAAAATACTCACCAGCTCTGAAGTCCCCCGAGGCGAGGACCAGTCGAATAGATACCTCAATAATAATATCTACCATGATGATGATGATATCATAACTGAAAGATAAAACACATGGCACCATCATTCTTACGTCGTATTGGAAACCGAAAACCAATGGTTCAGGAAAAAATCTGTTGAGGAGTTTTGTGTATTGTCAGTTTGTTCAGGCCTCCCGTAGACCTCTGACATGGCCTTACAACTGTTTCTGAGCGACAAAAACCGGGACCGACAGCTTACTGTAGGTACTTTCTAATGCGCGTATTCATAAACGTGATATAACCTTTTTTTAACGAAGTGTGAAAAGGATAGCAACACGATTTAAGGGAAGTGAGGTTAAATAGGTTTAGAAAATTTTCGCGAGAGACAGTATGGTGATTTTGTAGAATATTTTGAGCAAGATCTGGGGTTTCAAGTTTTTATCAACAGTTCCCGCTACAAGCTCGGAAGTGAACGTGACTGTCGAGCTGCTTTGTCCAGAGTGATGACGCTACGGCGTCTCCTCTGGATGAAGACATGAAGACGCGGATACCCAGGGTGAAGACACTACTGCGACTCTCCTGGAGGAAGATAGAAGACTATTATATATTGAATTTTCTGTAACATGACATTGGCAAATGACGAACTGTCGAGTAGATTAATAAAATAAATAAAGAATAACAGCATGGCTCAGATGAAAATTATAACAGTCCAGTCACCCATCCTTCAAGACCTCACCCAACGGTACTTAACTTGTACGATCGTTTTCCCTACTCGTAACTGGACTACGAACCCTTTTTTGTTTTGAAACACAAATTATATTCGTACATGGCCAGTTCAAAATCTCAATTCGGAGTACTGAGTCCGAATTAGGGTAACCGCAGACGCGGCCAGCCGCCCCACGCGGCCGCATTGCCGATAAAAGCCGTGTTGTGCCAGTTGCATAGTTTAATTCGGAATTAACTTGACTCAAACAGCTAACTAGACTTTAGTACCTAACTTAATCTAACTTACCTGTAGATAAAGAACATATAAGCAGTAGATAGATACTAATGTTCTAGAAAGGATGATAAATTTTAAGATACAATAGGTTCTCTTGAAAATGACGGGAAACGACGGTTGCGAAATTATTTGTTAATTTTCATTTTAATGTCTACAGTGTATTTAAATTAATTAGAAAAAGTTCGCGAATGACAGTATGATGCACTTCTTGGATAATTCATGCAAGATCTGAAGTTTTAAGCAATTATGAAGTCCCACTACGAGCTCGGGAGTGAATGTGACTGTCGAGCTTCTTCGTCCAGAGGACGACGCTACGGCGACTCCTCTGGATGAAGACAAGAAGACGCGGATTTCCAGGGTGATGACGCCACGGCGTCTTCTCTGGAGAAAGAGAAGACAATGATATCTTGAACATTCTGGACATGACATTGGCAAATGACGAACAGTCGAATCCATTAATAAAATAAATAAATACAATATGCTCCTTGGTAATTACACAATCTCCTTATTTTCAAAAATATAAATGGCAAACTCTCTACGCAAAAATCACTACGGTTGACAAATCATGTTCTGTCAAAAAACCAAAAACATTACAAGTTGCACACCATCTGCAATCAAATAAATGAAAGTTTTTTAAATACAATTTTCTTTAACAAGCAACAATACTAATGGTACTTCATTAATGGATAAACAGGAGAAAACTGAGGAAGATGAAGAAGAACTAAGCCATGAAGAAACTACAACAGTAATAAAACAAGTACACAAAACATTACTTCTTACACAAGACGTTGCAGGACCTTCAGGAACCATTAACTTACCAGGATCCATTCACAGCCCAAAACTAAACCTCAAAAGTGGACTATCAAAATCCGAACACAATCTAAGACACATAATAACAGACAAAGATGTAGCTAACGCTTTAACATCTTTAAGTTTTAGAACCACAAACCTGAATTTGAACTTAAAAGAGTTGAAAAGTTCTATTTTAGACAAAGATAACAATGAGAAAGTCGATGCAAGTAACTTAGTAGATTTGAAAAAGTTTATGGCAAGTTGTTTTAAATTTAACAAGGAAGCAGTTAAGATACCTGAAGAATCTAACAAACATATAACCACTGATGCACAAGAAGCTCCTAACACTAGTTGTGTCGCGATTGCTCAAACGGATAGCATAGGAGTTGTTAACCCTAATGAAGTGATTGTCACCCATCCAACTGTTGAAGCGAAGTTGTCCAAAGTTGTTGATAACAAAAAAAAGACTTCTGGAAGTCTGTCCGAGAGATCTGATTTGGGTTTGGCTCAAAGAGACTCGTTGTCGAGTATTGGGTCAAATGTTTGCAGGATTTGTATGACAAGAGGTCGAGAAAGGTTAGAGTTTGGGCATACCTATCTACATATTTTTAAATGCAGGAACTATGTTCATACATTACAACAACTGCCGCTGCCGTTCCGTTGCCGTTGCATTTCCGCTGCTTCAGCCTTAAGTTAAAAAGGGACCGAATGATTTGACAGTGAACTAACTTTAAATTACGTTAACAATTTAATTAGCTGTTTCCTAAACGCAGTAAAAGATGCTGATGTTTTTGTCGATCCATGGTGTTCTCTGTATAAAAATATATATTGCTATCTTAACAGCAACACTAATTGTATAATTGATTATTGTAAGCATTATTATTATATTGTATCCACTGACTCGGTGCTTTGGTGATATCTGTAAACCAGTCAGTTATATATTGAATAAATAATAATAAATAAATAGTTATTAGGCCTTAAAATATTTTTTTCGGATTTCGCAGGTTAATATCCCCCTGCAACTGCAAAGGATCCCTGGCTAACGTACATCTAACTTGCCTGGAGCGATGGCTCAACCAAGTCGGCAGGAACCATTGCGAGCTTTGTGGATTCAGGTACACCTTCGTATTTAATACTAACACACTTTCTTATACACGAGTTAGAAGAGTCGAAAACAGACAGACAAGTCGCACGGCACTTGCAGTCGTAGTCGGAAACGGTCTCTAACAAATTAATACTGTAAAGTAATGCCGTCTGCCGTCGCGGCAGATGCAGTCGCCGTCTGCCGCGTGGACCAGAATCGCACCTTTGGGTAAACGTAGCAGTGGCCGTAGCTGAATAACTCGTAGCACCTTCGTAGCGGCAATACTACGACTGACGCTACGAATCTTTTAAGTAACACGATTTAAAACTTACGCGGCTTGAGCTTAAGCCTTGGTTTACGAATTATCGTATTAATAGACGCGATTCAGGCATAAATACAACCTTTTATCATAACACCATTACGCGATGTATTGTACAAATAACGGTCACAGTTGCGCTTAGGTGTAGGCCTAAATAGGTGGAACACAGAGAAAGGTGTACAGGAGAGTTTTTAAGGTTGAGATTTTCTCAAAAACTATTTACCTATTGCAAAAATTATTTCCCTGTTTGATAGATAAAACTTAAAATTATGTAACTGTAAACGAATTATTAATTATGGTCCAGTAGTTTTTGAGAAAATATATACCTTATTGAGGCCCCCTGTACACTTATCTGTGTCTTCGACTGTACTAAAAATAAGTTGGTAATAAAACGCTGAAATTAAACTATTTAAACCCTAAAGAAGCAACAAAACAAAACAACAGAGTTCTCTTAAATTGCAAAGTAGCAATACAGTGGCACAAACTTTCACGAAAATTAATTTACCCGTAACTTTGAAGTCTACTACAGATTCATTGAAAACTAACTGCGGTATCGACAAAAAGTTTCCGGAAATCCGGAAGCTGGGAATATCCGGACAATATTTCATTGTAGGAAAACTTTACCGATTGCATTGTATTCACTGAAACGGTTAACTCGGCTCTCGTTACCCGGATTTCCGGATAATGATGCCAATTTACTGATTAACTGGTTATTACCGCTATATACCCGTTTGACGGTTTGCAATATGGTCTAGGCTAATATCGACCACTCTCCTCAACTCAGTCAGCTAATACGAAAGAGAGAAATATTGGGACCTCAATCCATATGGTAAATCCCGTTCTTTCTCGTAACGTGTTCATATATTCTATTTTTTATGATAGACCAAACCCGCGTTTGGCCCCTATCTCACCTGATGGTAGGTGACGATAAGGCCGATGATGAAGCACGCGGGCTTAGTAAATGCCTATTCACTCTTGCCTTAAAAATCCCAACGCCCTAACGGGGACTTGCGGGCGTCGGGTCGGGGGGTCCGGCGCCCGCTTAGAGGTCCCGAGCTGTAAGGCGTCTCGTCCTGTGTTCCGAGGCGCTTTAAGCGGAGGTATAGGGGTAGACCCCCAAGAAGGGCCCACGCGGGCGGCCGCGGACGAGGTTGTGGTATTAGGCGCTGCGTTCCCACAACCTCGTTCCAAACGCGATGCGTTGAACACCTTGGAAAGGTTATCTACAGACCTTGAGCGTATCAGACACGTGCCTCAAAAGGAAAAAAAAAACGGCCAAGTGCGAGTCCAACTTGCGCACCGAGGTTTCCGTGCAACGCAACTTACTAACCCCACAAATTTGCTCTAACGAAAAGATATAAAAAAAATTGGGATGGGTGCAATTCCAAATTTACAGTTTTCAGATTTTTTCCTTTACTTGTGGTGTAAGACCTAGTTTCTTGGCAAATTTCATGTCCATGTCCGTCCGGACTTATAATTTGCAGATGATCAACTAATCAGGAGTATGTCGATGAATGGACATAATATTTTGATGAATTTTTGATGTATTTTAGCAGGTGTGGGAAAGTTTAGGAGTACCTGGGAGAATTCCTTCGGAGTGGCTGCGTTCGGTCTCCACCGTCCGCACAAGAGTTAAAGATGAAAATTTATGATCACAGCACTGATTTGTTCACAAAAATGAATGCACTTTTGATTGTATGGCGTTTTGAGAGTTTTTGAGCGCGCGCGCGGATTTGCGGTTTTCGTCGATATTTGACAGATCTCGATTCTCGACTGTTCGGTACACAGGGTCGAGGACGAATTGCGGGGTGCGGGGAAGGATTGATGAATGGATGAGTGAAGGAACAGTGTCCATAGAGTATAAAGAGTTGTGAGTGAGTGAGTGAAATGAGTTATTACATATATTTAAATAAAGCGGCGCGTACAACTCCCCCGGCCTAGAGGTTTTCCTCTAGATAAAGGAGAAGTAAGTGAATGAGTATGAGTAGCGTATGCGTGCGATAAAAGAAACTAGAGTAACTTAACTAAGTATAACTTAAACTAAAGAAAAGTTTGAAAAACTTTAATGCGCTACTGCGAGGGTAGCGGACAAATCCGAATCACTGGTCGTATATAACTACCAGTTGATGTACGGATTTTAACAGTTCTTATAATATTATCCTTTCCTGGATAGAGTTTCTCTACAACACCAAGCGGCCAACACAAAGGGTGAGCGTTGAAGTTTTTGATAACAACCACTGTACCTAAGGTTACAGGGTTGGAGGGAGAGTTCCATTTCTCTCTCTGCTGTAGAGAAGTGAGATATTCTTGGCTCCATCGGCGCCAGAATGAATGCGTAATTTTTACCTAATAATTCAAAGCGAGATAAGCGATTATCGGGTACATCTGTAAGATCCTCAGCAGGTAAGTATTTGAGTGGAGTAACATTTAAAAAATGATTAGGCGTTAGAGCGGAAATATCTGAGGGATCTGTATGCAAATTAAATAAATGATAGTAATCAACAATTAATTGAGTTATGCGTTCTTTAGATGGGAGTAAAATGGGATGTTTTTGACCATAATCCAATTGCGAATGAGTAATCCTACCACCGACTCTGAGTATATTATCTTCGTCAAGAAAAGGGTTTAATTTAATGAGAGATTTACTACAGATTTTATTGTTTTTAAGAGCTGCGATGTCTTGCGCAAAATGTTTATTTTGAACATAGCGGATGGCGTAGAGTTCGGCGTGCTCTAAATCGGCAACAGATATAGGGCCGTGCGATGATAAGCGTTTAGAGAATCGAAGTATGTAAACAATAGAGCGTAATAATTTTGACCAATCAGAGATACGATCTGCCATATCTTGAATGGGATGAGAAGTTTGAGTGGGTAGAGTTTCTATTTTTAATGCGGTAATTTTCGCTTCCACGAGATCTTCGCATGTAGAGCTAACCTGGAAAGGCTTCACAGGCCACTCAGCGAGCGGAGTAGAGACCCACGGGGGCGCGTGGAACCAAAGATCGCGATTTAAGAGTTCTTTGGGCGTAACAGGGCGTGAGATAATATCTGCGGGATTTTCGCAACCATTCACATGATACCAATGAGTAGCGGATAATTTCGAGTTTATTTCGGTTATTCTGTTAGCGATAAATGTATGGAATTTATAAGCGGGCGAATGTATCCATGTGAGAGTCACAGTTGAGTCTGAGAAAGCGAAGATGTTATCTATCGTACATCTTTTATTTAGTATTTCAAGAGTAGCGGTGAGAAGATTCGCTAGGAGCAGCGCGGCGCAGAGTTCGAGGCGGGCGAGAGAGACTTTCTTCAAGGGAGCGACTCTTGATTTTGAGGTAAGTAAGTTTACTACACCTTCAGAGTGCTCGTCTGAGCTAACTCTGATGTGCACAGCGGCGCCATAGCATTGCTCGCTTGCGTCAGCGAATCCGATGAGCGTGACATGAGATGCGGAAGTAATACCTACATGACGAGGGATTTTAAATTCCTCTAACAAAGCGAGTTCTTTGTGAAATTGAGTATATTTTTGCGAAATAGAATGAGGGACTGGACTATCCCAGTCGAGCTCTAGTTTCCAGCACTCTTGTACGAGTAGCTTCATGAAAGCGGTAACTGGACCAATTAGACCTGTGGGGTCGAAAAGGCGTGCGGTTATTGAGAGAATGGAGCGTTTTGTGCACTCTTGTGCATCATCAGATTTAATTGTGAAATTAAAAGTATCAGTTTTAGGTTGCCAATGCATTCCTATCACCTTAGTATTAGCGTTTGCGTCCGAATCAAAATTGATAGCTTGCGGATTTTTATGAGACGAGGGGATCCTATCCATAAGTTCTGAGCTATTAGAAATCCATTTAACTAATTTGAAACCTCCTGACATAAACATTTCGACCATTTCGCGGTAAGTATCTTCAGCGTTATCTAAACCATCAATGGAGCATATGTAGTCGTCCATGTACATATGGTTTTCAGCTTCGTAAGCAGCTAGTGGCCACTTAGCGCGAGTGTCAGCGGCGAGTTGGCGAACTACTCTCATAGCGAGGTAGGGTGAGCTAGAAACTCCGAACGAGACTCTATTGAACTCGTACGTGTCTATGCGAGCGCGAGGATCGAATCTGTAAAGGATGCGCTGAAATGCGTGGTGAGGTTCGGTAAGTTTTACCTGAAAGTAATGCTTTTCAATGTCAGCTGTAACTGCGATTGAAAACATGCGTAAGTTAATTAATAGATCAAAAATATTACTTTGCAGATTGGGCCCTGTGTATAGGATATCATTTAGCGATTTACCAGAAGTAGTTTTACAACCAGCGTTGAGTACGATGCGTGTTTTAGAAGATTGTTTATCGGGACGATAGACAGCCCTGTGCGGTATATAATAACAATCAATGTCTTGAGGAGCGTTGTCGACCTTTGATAGGTAACCCTGATCAATGTAAGTCTGAAGAGTAGCGTTATAATCTTCCCTTAGCCCGGGAGTAGAATCTAATTTCTTTTCCAGTCTAAGGAGTTGGCGTTTAGCAATGCCGTAAGAATTGCCGAGTTCGGATGGATCCTCTTTAAAAGGTAAGTGCACAGTATATCTTCCTGTGTCATCACGAGAGTGAGTTGATTGAAAAATGCGTTCACAGGCCTCATCATCTGGGCTCATGTGATTATGAGTAGGGACACTTTCTAGTTCCCAAAAGCGTTGAGTAAGCGTTGAGAGCGAAGGCGGTTCTGTTTGACAGAAAAATGCTTTATTAGCATTGAGCGTGAGCGGAGCGTATTGAGCGTGCGAGGTGTCACAGTCGGCCTTTCCCATCACTAGGTAGCCTAGCGTGGTCTGGACGGCGACTACAGACGAGTTAGGAGAAGTTATTTTATCACTTCCGAGAAGAAATGGGAATAGTTCATTGCCTATGAGACAATCAACTTCCGCAGGTGAGTGAAAACCTTCGTCAGCCATAGGTAAGTGACGTAGGTGAGCTAATTGCGAAATATCAATGCGAGCGTTGGGCAGGCGGTCGGTGATAGTGTCTATCACACGAGCGGTAATAGTGTATGAGCAGCGGGCGTCAAAGCGTGAGTGTATTTTAAAAGTAGTAAAACCTAGCGAAGCGCTTTCTGTTTGTCCTATCCCCTTAATGGTGGAAGGAGCGGGCGTAATTTTTAAATTAAGTCGATCGCAACAAGATTTTGTAACGAAATGGCTCATTGAACCTGTATCAATGAATAAACGAACGTTAGAAGGCTTAGAATATTCGTTATAAACGTGTACGGATGCGGTAGGTAGCAATACAGTACTATCTTTGGCGTTACTGTGCGAAGAAGTCGTAACTGATAACGCTAGTTCGTTTGAATTTTCGCGCGAATTTCGATTATAGCTGGTCGCATGCGATACCTGCTCGGGCGCGGGGCGACTGAGGCCGAGCGATTCCGAGCGGCCCGTCGTCGTCGTCGGGTGCGCAGAGTGAGAGCGCGCGGCGGCGGCGGGAGCGAGAGAGCCTGTGTAGTGCCATTCACCTTGCGGCGCGGTTGGCGCTTGAGGATGAGGACGCGTTATCGCTGGAGCGCTGAATGTGTGCGGTTCGTTACCCCTATGGTTCGGTGCGTGTGGAGCGGTTTGCGATCGTTGGGTGCTAGGTTCGAACCCTGGTTGGGTACGAAAATTATCAATGTGTAGCAGAGTGTGATGCTTGTAATGACATACATTACAACTGTTTTGAGAATTGCATGATTTTACATTGTGAAAACCTAGACAATTTTTACAAAAATTATATTTGTAAACTAGGTCATTCCTAGTGCGAGCGTCTTGGTTAATAAAGTGTTTACACTTGAATAGCGGGTGCGAAAACTCAGTATTACAAATACTACAGAGTTGTTGTGAGCGGTTATGAGTTTGAGCTGTTTGATTTGAGCTAGTATTTGCAACAAAAACCTGGGTAGGTTTTGAGTTTGAGATGTTAGGCTTTTTATTAGGGTACTGCGGTTTACTAGGTGAAACTGGAATAGGGCTGCGTAAAGCTTGGATTTTACTCTGCTCTTTGAGAAAATTAGTTAAATCTTGAAAAGTGGGTAAGTTGGTTTGACCATGTGTTTGCTCAAATAACTGAATTGTATTTTTATCCAATTTACTAAGACCTATGTGAGTGAGCATGAAATCTGAAAGATTTGTAATATTTAAGCGTGAGAGGGCAGCTTCAGCAGAACAGAATTGTTCTATGAATGTGTCTATGGACTGGCCCGAGCGGTAATGTAAAATTTGTTCCAAGTATACAGAAGCTTGGAACCGAGTATCTTGGTATTTATCAATAAGAGATTGCCATAATATTTCATAATTGTTAGCAGTGGGTGGAATTCCAGAGCACACTGTAAGTGCCTTCCCGGAGAGCGCTCCTACCAAATATTGCACTTTCTCTGCATCAGTGAGATGAGTGTTCTCATGTATGAGAGTTTTAAAGTTCTCATAGAATATGGGCCATTTACTTGGAACACCATCAAATGAGGCTAACTTGAGAGGAGGTAATTTGAAATTTAATAAATCTGAATTCTGAGTTTTATGCGTGGTAGCGTTTTGGTGTTTTAAAGAACTCTGAGCCTGTTTAATATGACAATATAATTGATCAAAAGAGTTAAGGACACAGTAATTCGGTTTGTAATTTACATCACTTTCCATGTAAGCGGCTATTAATAAGTCAAGCGTTTCAATGATGTCAGTTCTAGTTTTTTCTAGCGACTGCACACGAGCTAAAAATTGAGACTTAGACGATTCACTTTTGTGAATGTCTTGACTGAGATCATAAAGTTGTTGAACTATTTGGAAAAGCGCATCTTTTTTGGCTTCCAACATAAGAACTTTGGGACTAACAGTCTCCTCAGTTTCTTCAGTGTTTAACTTTCTAGTCTTACTCATTTTGGGAGTTTAGATTAAACAAAAATGAGAAAATATGCGATTTTAATGCGAATAAATATGCGGGTGAGTTTATAAATTTAGCGTGAGAATTAAGTGAGAACTGGTAGGTGCGGATTTAATTTAAATAGAATAGGTGAGTTTTTAATAATAAAGCGTGAGAAATGCGTTAAACCTCGGGTTTAGAGTTAAAACAGTAGGTGCGGTGAGTTGCGCGCGGCGCGGCCAACGTGTGACGTTGGAGGTAGGTATAAATATGCGGGAGAAAAATATGAGTTTTACTAAAATATCAATTTGCGGATGAAAATAACTACTTATATAGATAATATATGATGTTTGAGCGAATATGTATGCGTGAATTATAGGCGGTGAGTATGCGTTGAGGAAATATAGCGAGAATAATATTTTTAGTGCGGGTAAGGTTAAATATTGCGTGCGTGGAAATATGAGTTTTTGCGTTGAGTTTGAGTAATTTTGAGTGTGTAAATTGCGGGATGGATGTTGGATTATCCGGCTCGAAGGACCACTACTCTTGTGGGAAAGTTTAGGAGTACCTGGGAGAATTCCTTCGGAGTGGCTGCGTTCGGTCTCCACCGTCCGCACAAGAGTTAAAGATGAAAATTTATGATCACAGCACTGATTTGTTCACAAAAATGAATGCACTTTTGATTGTATGGCGTTTTGAGAGTTTTTGAGCGCGCGCGCGGATTTGCGGTTTTCGTCGATATTTGACAGATCTCGATTCTCGACTGTTCGGTACACAGGGTCGAGGACGAATTGCGGGGTGCGGGGAAGGATTGATGAATGGATGAGTGAAGGAACAGTGTCCATAGAGTATAAAGAGTTGTGAGTGAGTGAGTGAAATGAGTTATTACATATATTTAAATAAAGCGGCGCGTACAGCAGGGAAATAAAAATACGTCAACCAAATCGGATTTTTTTAAATCAAGCTCTCGTATTTATGGTACCCTACATTTTGATATATATTTTGTATCAATAACTATTTCGGTTTAGATATAATTTTCATTTTAAAAGACATAGAAGGGGTATGTTTGAGATTTTTTTCTATCGAGCGAAGTTTGTCCAATCGTTTATCGGTATTCATCAGTCTCTAAATAGACACCCCAAGATTGCTATATGTTTTTTCAGAGTTTAATTTTAGTACTTAGTGCCGTAGCCTTCGTAGAAAAACTGAAAATACGCGCATACGAAGCCTTAAGTTGCGTTACACGGAAGCCTCGGTGCGCGAGGCCGACTCTTGAATCTTGAAGACTGGGCTCGTTCACACTTTGGCCGCAAGGCCCATTGTGCGCGAGGCGGCTGGCGCTACTCTAGCCAGCCGAGCTCAGCCAGGAAGGCCAACAGGTTCTTAACGACCCTGCAGGCCTCTGGGAGCGTCCTCGGTGACCCGAGGATTGTAGCCCGCTGCTCGGCCACACCACTGCACTCTAGTAGCACATGTGCGGCTGTTTCCTCCTCCTCCATGCAGCCCCTGCACAGAGGCGAGGCCGACTCGCACTTGACCAGTTTTTTACATCTAGTGTGCCATGTCAAACAACGACAGCCACCGTTGTTGCTTCATTTATTTATTTATTTTATTAATGAACTCATTTGCCAATGTCATGTTACAGAAAATTCAATGTATAATAGTCTTTCTTCCTCCAGGGGAGTCGCCGTAGCGTCATCATCCTGGGTAGCCGCGTCTTCTTGTCTTCATCCACAGGAGACGCTGTAGCGTCAATCTCTGTGGACGAAGCAGCTCGACAGTCACGTTCACTCCCGAGCTCGTAGTGGGAATCTTGACCATGGCGCCAAACTTCAGATCCTGCTTGAATTCTCCAATAACTTCACCATACTGTCATTCGCGAACATTTTCTGATTAATTTAACGTGATATTAAACACAAAACACCCACTGTAGACATTAAACTGAAAATTATTAAATAATTTCGCAACCGTCGTTTGCCGCCATTTTCAAAAAGCCGTCGTTGCTTTTATACAGCTCGAAAAGCCCAAGTAGGGGTAGGTTACTTATTTTTTTAAATCACAAAACTTACTCTTTTTGGGTTTGTTATGGATTCATTATACAATAAAGAGATTTTTGTTCTAATCTAAAACCGACCGGCTTGCTCCAAGCAGATTTAGGTCACATAAAATTATAATTATTATCCGTTTTAATTGAAATTGAGCAGACAAGTCCATTGCAAACTGTGCTTGGAGCATTTAAATAGGATTCGTAGTTGCATATGATATGTCCAGCGCTAATTTTCCTTACCTTGACTTACTTTCGTTTATTAACTTCAGGTTTCTGCGTTTCCGCGATATCACCTTGTTAGTAAAACCATATTCAGCATTTAACTATGTAGTTTATTTATAAAATGCATTTTTTTTAAAGACATTGCCACATTTCAATGGAGCTTTGCCCCACCTACATAACTACGTGACCATTTAAGCTGCACCTATCATTTTGTTAGGGACTTATTACAGGTTTCATATTGCATAATCATAATCAGTATCATTTTCTACTACTCTCGCAACTCCTATAGAAGAATAACAAAAACAATGAATAAATCTTACTATTTTCTGAATTCTTAATTAAGCTGTTTTTTTCGAATCGCAACTTGTACAAAACTTTATTTTTAACCAATAATTTTAATAAAAAACGGAGATATTTTTACATTTATTCGTTATCTTGTACAACTTGCGGTTGATGGTGTCCAATATCAGCTTGCACGTGTAAACTGCGTAGCAAGTGGGGACTTCACGCTTGCAAGCTGCTGTCGAAGAGACTGTCGGACATTACCTCCTCGCAGAAGTTTTCTTGCAGGTGGATATAGTAAAAGCGCCAAATGCCATAGATGTTAGACAGTTGCAAGAGAGATCTTACGCTAAGTTCGTGCTCAAAACTCTAATACTGTTAGACATATGTCTAGTTTAACCTCGTTTCCCTTAAACCATGATGTTTTCTCTGACACATTTCTTTTAAAAACGTTAAGTTAGAAAAGGACCGAAGGCTTAAATGGTAGTAAATTAAGTCTAATAACAGCCTATGAATCTCTACATTCATTCACACGACAATTTTTTTTGGTCGTTCGTGTCGGATAATTTATATTGCCGCCTCCATCCTGAATGCTCCGCCAAACTACGGGATAACTTGAAGTATCCGAAAGTTGGTCGGTGGCGGTGGTTGAGAAATTTATCGGTAGCCATTTTGTTTAATTCCGATCGGTTTAATACTAGTTTTTGCTCGATTGCAGGCTGCGATTGGTAATTTATTTCTGAAAATGTCGCTATACATTTAAAACTCTTTTCCCTTTGCTTTCAACCGTTTTATTTTTTTTAACATTAAATGCTTCTCTGGAGTAGAATTTTCTAAGAGAATTTGACATTTTATGGTCTTACGGTTTAACACATTGGAAGTTTATTTGGACCTTAAAGGTTGGATTTTTTTTTAAATTACCTGAATGATTTTTAAACAAATCTCTAAAATTACATTGTTAGTACTGTTAACTATCTACTAGTAAAATAATTGTATTATAACAATCGGTAAAGTAGTACTTGAGAAATTATCTACATTATTGAGGCCACCCTGTATATATCTGTACTTATTGTGTGTTGTAGAAATGAATAAATTGTATATGTATTGTGTGTTGTAGAAATGAATAAATGTTTTATCTATCTATCTATCTATCTATCTATCTATCTATCTATCTATCTATCTATCTATCTATCTATCTATCTATCTATCTATCTATCTATCTATCTATCTATCTATCTATCTATCTATCTATCTATCTATCTATCTATCTATCTATCTATCTATCTATCTATCTATCTATCTATCTATCTATCTATCTATCTATCTATCTATCTATCTATCTATCTATCTATCTATCTATCTATCTATCTATCTATCTATCTATCTATCTATCTATCTATCTATCTATCTATCTATCTATCTATCTATCTATCTATCTATCTATCTATCTATCTATCTATCTATCTATCTATCTATCTATCTATCTATCTATCTATCTATCTATCTATCTATCTATCTATCTATCTATCTATCTATCTATCTATCTATCTATCTATCTATCTATCTATCTATCTATCTATCTATCTATCTATCTATCTATCTATCTATCTATCTATCTATCTATCTATCTATCTATCTATCTATCTATCTATCTATCTATCTATCTATCTATCTATCTATCTATCTATCTATCTATCTATCTATCTATCTATCTATCTATCTATCTATCTATCTATCTATCTATCTATCTATCTATCTATCTATCTATCTATCTATCTATCTATCTATCTATCTATCTATCTATCTATCTATCTATCTATCTATCTATCTATCTATCTATCTATCTATCTATCTATCTATCTATCTATCTATCTATCTATCTATCTATCTATGTCTTCGTGTAATGAAATAAAAAGATTTTATGCCTAAAACGTTTGAATTTATGCCTGAATGCGTCTAATAATACGATAATTCTTAAACCAAGGCTTAAGCTCAAGTCACCGCGTAAGTTTTAAATCGTGTCACTAAAAGATTCGTAGCGTCAGTCGTAGTATTGCCGCTACGAAGGTGCTACGAGTTGTTCAGCTACGGCCACTGCTACGTTTACCTAAAGGTGCGATTCCGGTCCATGCGGCAGACGGCAGACAGCAGCGGCCGACGGCGACTGCATCTGCCGCGACGGCAGACGGCATTATTTTACAGTATTAATTGTATGAGACCGTTTCCGACTACGACTGCAACTGTCGCGCGGCATTAATACTTCATTTATTCAACCTTAGGAGCTCTAGGGACTTGGTTATGTTTTAAATAATGTAATAATTTATAACATACGGTAATATAATATAATAAGAACGGTCCAAAGTGTTACACTTGATCTGTTGTTAGACATTAATAAGCTTACTTTAAGGTCGTCATGGTACGAAATAACAAAGTATTATTGAAGTAATCCTGCTATAAGAACTCATGGTAAGGGGGCTGGTTTCCATGAATTATCTTCGGCCCGTCGTCTGCCGCTACGTCGACCGCATGTCGCGGCTACACGTCGTCTGCTGTTGCTGTCAGCTACGGAATTGTACCTTATACTAATAACAATGTTTCAGTTACCCTGCGATCCGAACGCCTCGCTATACGGTGCTACAGGCGCTTCGGTTGTGGTTCTGCAATCCTCGGAACAGGAGCCATTTACAGGTGAGTCTTCGTCTTATGCCAGCCACACACGCTACGGTCTACCGGAGAGGTTACCTGTGCAGGTTTGCCTGCGTGTATGGCTTACATTAGATCGACCGGTACTCCTGTTTACGACACTCTGTATAAATAAACCCTGACGTATTAAAACGTAAGTAACAAATAATAATAATAAGTCTTTAATTCTGAACTACATAAAAATAGTATTTTTGAGGGTTTTGTCTTAAAATATCCCTCTTGGCATAGGCCTCCTGCAACATTTTCCACTGGGATCTGTCTCGTGCTACCTTTCTCCAGTTGTGTCCAACCGCGAGTTTCAGGTCATCATCCCATCGAGTTTGTTGACGTCCCGACGTTCCGTTTGTTGCGCTTTTCATCTCTGGGATACCAATCTGGGGGGTGACCGCGACTTCAATCGTTATGGTTATCGTTTTCATTTTGACACTTGAACGATATACATTGTTGTGTTTCGTTGTCGTTTGTTAAAACTTGCAAAAACATAGCAGCAATGTATGTATAGCGTCCATGTGTCAAATTGAAAGCGATAACGATAACGATTGGAAGTCGCGGTCACCCCACAGTAACGCTTTTGCTCCATTTGTCTTGAGAGTCTCTGATCATGTGTTCTGTCCATCTCCATTTTTGTTGGTCCATTCGGGTGATAATATCAACTACTTTTGTTTTCTCTCTTATTGTGCTACTTCTCACTTTGTCTTGTTTTCTTATCCCTATCATGCTTCACTCCATGGCTCTTTGGCAACGTTCTAACTTTTCCCTATGCTGTTTAGTAAGTGACCAGGTTTCGCATCCATATGTGATGACTGGAAGCATACACGTATTAAAGACTTTACTTTTTAATTTAATGCGGTAAGCATTAAATGGATTTCATGACTTAAGTAATAAATAAGTATCAATTTGTTAAGAATGCTAAAATCTAATGGAATTGGTATTAGAAAAGATGATGATGACGATGGAAATGCTATAAGGCTGTATGATCTTTTGGCGCATTTGCCTTACTAAAAAACGCAACAACAACTGTCATTCTCACTCTCGTGCCCTCGTGGTTCGCCTTTCGCGCGAAAAACCGGTGGTGGTAATTGTGATTCGAATTGGACAGAAATGTGGTGCTCATTGATGTAATTCAGAGAATATTGATGTGGGCAGTGTGACTGTGGGATGGTTCAGGTGGTCCCTATCTTTGTGACGACAGCGGAGCTGCAATTCGGTGAGATCAATCCAATCTAGTATTCCTTGCCATCTCCCAGAGACCATACCTCGTAGGGTGGCTGCCTTTTACAAATTAAAGAATGAATTCTAGGTCATTCTGTATATTATTTACCATATAAAGCTATGAGTTATGAACTATATATAAAACCGAACTGCATTAGTATCGGTTAATCCATACGGTTCCCTTTATCTAGTCGACAATCCGCGAAACTAGCGGCCATTTGCAGGTGATGTCATTGCCATTTGGGGGCCATTTTACGTGTCGAATGGAATTTTGGGGTTCCGTATTGCTATACCTGAACCCTAAAGAGAGAAAGTTGAATAAGTAAGCAGTAGGGTACAGCTTACCTACCTACATAATAATCATAATCAAATTTATTTATAACATATATTCTTATACCTAAGTCATTTTACAAATCATATTACATTACCATTTTATAAAAATTAGTCTTATCAAAAAAACATAGTCTACTTGGCTATTTATCTCTTGTAGAATCCACATCAACATCACAATTCATTTTTCATTATCATCCAAAAATTCAATCAATACTCATTCAGCTTTTTTAAGCAGAATTATTTTTAATTTATTTTTGAATACTGTAAAGGACAAGTCAACATCTCTGATCTCAACCGGAAGGGCATTGTGTATCTAAGGTCCTCTACCAGCATTAAATAATAGCAAATAAGAAGAAGATTAATGCGATAAATTAAATAGCTCTACTCGCTACCTGCTCATCGCCGGCGGTGGGACTACTGCCTTAGACCCGTTAAAACTCTACGGAACCGTGCGTATACTACCCATATCACGCGTGCCCGCTTTTTTCCATGAGCCATTTGCGCCCGTTCGGCCGTCCGGCGATTCGTCTTCACATTTTTGTAGCCCAGTCCTTTTTGGGCCATTTTTTGGCCGCGTCGGCCCGCTGGCTTTTAAAAGGCCATTCGCGTCGTAACTGCTTGTTTATTGCTGTGTTTTTGTGTCAGTGTCTAGATTTAGATGGCCTACGGACTTTGAAATAATATATCTAGGCGCGAGTGTATATGGTGCCGTTTTTCGTTGCTATTGAACTAATTCCGGTTTGATGTCTGACTTTATCATTCGTTCGTCATAAACTGACTTCCAGTAATAGGCTGTGATATTCCCTATTAAATCTACCTGTATAGTATTATAATCGATGTTCTTCTTCTTGGGGGTTGCCTCTCCGACTAGTGAAGGTTGGCGATCATCTCTTAATATTTGGGCCTATCTTTCGCGAGACGTAACAGGTCTGCGGCGCTCGCGATGCCAGTCCATTCCCAGATTTTAGCAGCAGCCACGACTTTTTCCTGCCACCGATTCTTCTCTTTTCGGCGACTTTTCCCATCATAATAAGTTGTAGCAACTCGTAGCGTAAATCGTTATTGGTCCATATATTATCTGACTTCAAAGTTAACTTAACGGTGTCTTTCTAACTGAACATTTTGCATCGAATTGGTAAGTGACAATACGGTTTAATCGAAAGGTGGTTAACAAGTTGATTTCTAACAGCCATGGCTATATTCCCTGACATAATTTTATAACAACACACAATCAAATTCCTCACGGCCATTTCCCATCGATTTTCCCCTAAAATCCTAGCAACCGAGCGCTTAATTCGAGCCGACGCAGTTAATTGACCGACACGGCCTGTTTATAATTAAGTAGCTCGAGCCTCGTTGATGTAGTGCCTTTGGATCCGTCACTTTGCGTCTCGTGAGTGGGGGGATAATGAATTGATTGGATATTGTCAGAGGTACGTTCTGGACGGCACTTTCTTTAACAGTAACCACTGGGGCATAGTCGAAATATCAAGACGTGCATGGCAAGAAACTTCTTCTTAGATGAAGTCCTTTATTCCTATTAGCGATTTATTTCGCTGTCAAAAATCGATGAAATATACTAGTAAAGGCGAGCTTTTTGGCAGTGTAAGCCTTCTCAGCCTTAGGCTGCGTTTCCACTGACGCCGAGCGGAACGGTACACAATTGGCCAATCACAATGTTACAAATCTCTGTCGGCGACTCTTAGCTTAAACGTGACTTAAAGTTAGGCGGTGGTTTTAGCCTCGATTTATGATTTTTTTAGCGCCATTATTCGGTGATTTAAAAATAAAATAAGCCACCGTTTAGCAATATTTATGGCTACGATGAGTATGTGTTACTACTACGCCGACACACTAATGATTGTTCAATCGTGCACCGCTAAGTTCCGTTCTACCTCATTGTAAATGTACTCTGTCCCTCTTTCTCATAGAGCACCGATCAATATTATCTGAATGATCAAATTTATGGAACTTCTCAAGAATATTCAACGTCGTCTATTGTATTTTGTCTTGCGACGTCAAACATGTCGCCAAAGTCTATTATGTCATGTCGCCGAGTAAACTGGGGGCGAGACATGAGCATATTAAATTTGTGACGAGAGGGCGTGCACTCAGTCGTGCGGTCACGGGAATTGAACCAGGGACGCACTTAGGAGGGGGCGGTAACTGGAGGGTGCCAAACGCTGCGGCGCTGTCTAGAGAATGCGTGCGAGTCTTAAAGTACAAAACCAATCTGGCCAAGTCGGCTTTTTAGAGAGAAGAGGATATTCAGAACTCATCAATATTCTCGTGTTGGTGTATCTCTCAATATTATTTTTGTCTACTTAGGTACTACTAACACAACTTTGGCTACAAAATTGTACATTAACACATAAACACTTTTCCAATAGAGATGTGTTTGACAAATATGAAAAATGCCTTCCGGCCGCCATGGCAACTGAGTTTGGCAACCAATTGCGATAGATAATTTTTTGCTATTTAATGGCAACTAGTTGCGATTGACCCATTTCATTCATTCAGGCATTCTCCGTTCCTAAGATTTGAATAATGGCTCATCTCAGGTATGACGCCTTCAAGTCTAGAAATGCCTGCGGGAGTTACGCCGATGTCACTTAGGGGCCGTTCTTGACCCTAATAGCGGGCCTGGCGGAAATGAGGGACCTCGTGCGTGATTTTTTTGAGACTTCAGTTTTCGTGGTGTAATTGGTTTGGGCGCATGCTGAGAATAATTTTGCAAAGAGCAATTTTTCTTCTAAAATAAATGCGGACAAAGATTTTGTTTAACAACATTATGTAAACTTGACCTAAAACCGACTAAAGTGACAGTAGCTCAAGGCTAGGGAGTGGGCTGCGACACAGGCGTAGCAGGTTCGATCCTCGCCCCTGGACTAATATTGCGTTGAGGAGAAAAGTAAGATATTTTTTGGGTTAAAAAGTTTTAAAATATTCAACTAAAATAACATGAGATATAAAATATGGATGGATATAATATTGTGTTATGGTAGGTACTTTACTTTTAAATAATTATTATTTATCAGTAAGGTATGTGCATATGCTTTGAAAGCTTTCGGCAAAAAACAGATGGCTTTGTATTAATCTTGACAAAAAGTAGATCCTATCCTAGATTATCGATGGCTAGCATTAATGATATAAATAAATGTGGTGAGTTCCGTCAATTTATTTCATTAAAAATCTAAGTTGTACGCCAAACCTTTGAATCTTATGTGACCCCAAATGCCAGCGTTTCTCAATATGTCCCGGCCGCGCTGACCCCAAGGCGCTGTCGCTCTTGCGGTCACCCATGACACTGGCATCGTGCCGCGCCGTCACAAGACGCACGAATATTGGATTTGTGTCACCCTGTGTCAGTTATTGAATTAGGAGATAGCTAGTTGCGATTCGTGTCGATGCTTGCAGGTTTTTTGGACGAAAGCATTATATGTAATATGCTTTACAATAAAATGTTAAGTATTTTTTTGTAAACCTATAAATTGTCCCACTGCTGGGTCTGCTGGGCAAAGGTATCCCCCCTCCTCTTCCATCCATCCCTGTCCTGAGCCTCTTCCAGCTACCTATCCCTGTATCTAACGATATCTCTCCACCTACGCCGAGGTCTGCCTCGACGCCCAGTGACCGTCCAACGTGTGCCGCATGCAGCCGGCCCGGACTGTCACAGAAAAATGTTATTATGCTCTAATAAAAACTGCCCAATAAAAGCCCTTAAAAGCAGCCAGAAACTGCACCATCTTGATGTTTGAGCAGACCAGAGTGAGAGGGAAACGAGATGTATTCGTAGTTACGAACAACTTTTATTCTACGACTTTTCGATTTTCACGACAAAGAAGACTCCCTCTAGATATACATTGTGTACCGATCACATCATAATCGATTTGTATCGGACACTGTTTTAATTTTTAATCGATATCCTTTCCCTTTGACTAACTACATCACGTTTATAATTACTCTATGCCTTTGTACACCTACTTAATTTATGCATTGTATTTAAAATAAAACCGGTTAAGTGGGAGTCGGCTGTCGGACTCGCGCACCGAGGGTTCCGTGGAACTTCACCATTTGCTCTAACGAAAAGACGAACTAGATTTAGGAACAAAGTTATCTTTGCGTTTTCGAAACTGATAACGTCACACATCGACATGCCACGCGTCAACTGCAAATATAAGTCTGTAATTACAAAAAATATAAAATATTTCGTGATGGAACACCAAATTTACAGTTTTCGGATTTTTTCCTTTACTTGTGACATAAGTAAGGGGAAAGTACCCTATAGGTTTTGAGTTTCTCGCGTTTTCATACAAATATGCGGGAAAATGATACATAAACAGCGATATCTTTTGATTGCGTTCACGTAGAAGTTTTGTCACGGCTGCATGAGGTTGCAGACCTGACTACTTGGTATTAATTTCAACTTGATTCGTCCACTTTCTGAGATATAGGTCTTGACAGACAGACCGACGGACAACAAAGTTTTTCCTATTCGAAGTCAAAGTCAAATTTCTTTATTGCAAGTAAGCACGTTGAGTACATTTTTGCACGTCAATATATTTTTTGAATTTACATTTACACCACTTTGCAAGGAAAAAGTGCCAACGCTGAGGAGAAAAAGTGGCAAAAAACTCTCAGCAACACATCTTTTAAAACAATGATTACTTAATAACTATACAGTACGTAACTATTAGGTACTATTGTTAGTAAGTTTATCCCTCATGCGGAACCGGCGACACACACCATGCATGTTCATCGTTTATTAATGTTCAGAACCCTAAAAACAATATTAACTTTAATTCAATCTGCAAATATCTTTCCAAACAAACAGACAAGCAGTGTCGTATCGTTCTGTGTTATTAAGGAGGCAAAGTATGATGAAACATGACAGTGATTTAACATTGTCAGCTCAGTGCGAGCGGCGCGGAATTTGGGTTACGTCGCCCCGAGCGGGGGGTGACAAATTCCCCTTTGGCTGTCACTGGCCCAACGGTAGGAGCCATTTTGGATTTGTAACCTTGGCCCTTAAGTTATGTTTTTTGACAGTAATATTGTAAGTTTTTGGGCAAAGTGTCTAGTTTTGTAACCTCTGATACCTATTTATTATTTTTGAATGCAACTAAAACTTTAAAAATCGTGTTTTATTAACCCGTTTTTAATATGCCCTGCTAATAAAAAAACGCTGTGATCGACATTTGTGTGATTTTAAGTTAGAAAAATAGATAAAGATAAAAGATAAAAAATCATTTATTGCCACATATTTTGATACATTTTTATACGTACATTATGTAGTACACTATATATAATGATAGCATAGTTTGACAGCAGATCAATGGTAACACTTGCAGTACGGTTTTAAATCTTACGACGCAGATAATAAGAACGGTTCAAAGTCCACAGTGTTACACTTGATCTGATGTTAGCTGTACAGGAAAAACATAGGACTTGCTCTCGCTTTTTTCAATTGCCGGCATTTTGCAAGTAACTACTGCGTTTTTCATTAGCACGCGGCCGCAATGACGCCTAACACACATCACGCGATAGCTTGTGACGTCACTCATTATATCATAATCTATGAAAATCGAGATGGCTGTGAAGTGATTTGAAGCGTACGCGGTTTCGTAGACAGTGACGTCATCCGCTCTGAGTGCGCCTTTTAAATTTTTTATTTATTTATTTTATTCATGGACTCGACTGTTCGTCATTTGCCAATGTCATGTTACAGAAAATTCAATATATTCAATAGTCTTCTATCTTCCTCCAGGGGAGTCGCAGTAGCGTCTTCACCCTGGCTAGCCGCGTCTTCATGTCTTCATCCAGAGGAGACGCCGCAGCGTCATCACTCTGGACGAAGCAGCTCGACAGTCACGTTCACTCCCAAGCTTGTAGCGGGAACTCTTGATAAAAGCTTGAAACTTCAGATGTTGCATAAATAATCCAATAACTTCACCGTACTTGTCATTCGCGAACATTTTAAAATAGTCCCTGTAGACATTAAAAGGAAAATTATCAAATAATTTCGCAACCGTCGTTTCCCGCCATTTTCAAGAGAACCCCATTATAATCTATGAAAATCAAGATGGCTGTGAGATTCCTTGAAAAGCGCGCGAAACGACATTAGCTACTTTTTTGTGAAAATTCTAATTAAATAGTTTCCGTGGTATCTATCACTTGGCAACAATAATTATATTTCATTTCGGTTACTGTCAATATCCCTATTAAAAAGTTTACTTGCGATAAACATTCAAACTTATTTGCATAAATTCAGGAAACCATACTATCAGAAGCACTAAATAGGATTTGTATTAACAGAAGTTAAATTAATTACTTTACTTAAATTGAAAACAAGACGAAAATGTTAATTTAAAACCTAAAGGTCCCAAATTCTTGGCGTCAAATTATTTACAAATTATTCTGTCTCATTTAAGCTTCGTAACTGAACTTGGCACGTTTCAGGATTTACGCTGAAAAGCGGTGCTTTCATAAATATCGAATCTTTAGTAAACTTATATTGAATGACATGACAAGTATATAGGTAGGTACTTGATAGTTATGTAGTGTATAGTGTTAAATAAATCTGTTTTCTTTCTTTCTAATAAAGATCGCTTGTTATACAAGAGCAAAATTTGATTTTAATGACATAATTTGGGATCAACGACAATACCAATAGTTACTTATTAATATTTATTGTTAGTAGGATAGGGTAATTTTAGTTTACAAAATAAAACACTTGATTTGGGCTTCGGTATATGTCATTTGATCTTGTTAGGGCAAGCGATCTTAATTAGGTAGGTACTCATATCTATATACCTACCTACCTATTTGACATGTCGTTCAATTATTCCTTGTGTGTTAGCCAGATATTCTATTAAGAATTTTATAGATTCATTGTTCCAATTATGAGAAAATGTCATTATAATAATGCAAGTTCTCTTTACGAAAAGTGGTTATAATAAAGTTGTCTTTACGAGAAGTTGTTGTTATTTTAATTTGTCTTTATACGAAATTGTCTTTATAATAACTTGTATGTATGATAACTTGTCTGTATGATGACTTGTCTGTATGATAACTTGTCTGTATGATAACTTGTCTGTATGATAACTTGTCTGTATGATAACTTGTCTGTATGATAACTTGTCTGTATGATAACTTGTCTGTATGATAACTTGTCTGTATGATAACTTTACTGTATGATAACTTTACTGTATGATAACTTGTCTGTATGATAACTTGTCTATATGATAACTTTACTGTATGATAACTTTACTGTATGATAACTTGTCTGTATGATAACTTGCTTGTCTGTATGATAACTTGTCTGTATGACAACTTGTCTGTATGATGACTTGTCTGCATGATAACTTGCTTGTCTGTATGATAACTTGTCTGTATGATGACATGTCTGTATGATAACTTGTCTGCATGATAACTTGTCTGTGTGATGACTTGTCTGTATGATAACTTGTCTGTATGATGACTTGTCTGCATGATGATTTGTCTGCATGATAACTTGTCTGTATGATGACTTGTCTGTATGATGACTTGTCTGTATGATAACTTGTCTGTATGATAACTTGTCTGTATGATAACTTGTCTGTATGATTACTTGTCTGTATGATTACTTGTCTGCATGATAACTTGTCTGCATGATAACTTGTCTGTATGATAACTTGTCTGCATGATAACTTGTCTGCATGATAACTTGTCTGTATGATAACTTGTCTGCATGATAACTTGTCTGTATGATAACTTGTCTGCATGATAACTTTTCTGTATGATAACTTGTCTGTATGATGACTTGTCTGTATGATAACTTGTCTGTATGATGACTTGTCTGTACGATAACTTGTCTGCATGATAACTTGTCTGTATGATAACTTGTCTGTATGATAACTTGTCTGTATGATAACTTGTCTGTATGATAACTTGTCTGTATGATAACTTGTCTATATGATAACTTGTCTGTATAATAACTTGTCTGTATGATAATTTGTCTTTACGATATAGATAGAGTTGTCATTATAAGACGTTGACATTGTGAGATAACACGTACGTCCCACCCCTCTTGTGACTTTCTTCTAACTAATATCCTGTCTTCCACAGTCCGACTGCCTGATATTCTGGCTTCTGTCCACCGTGACCGCTGGCTTGCTGGCGGTATGCATAGTCGGCACCCAGTATTTCGTCATAGAGGGCAACAAGTTTGGTAAGCCCGACTTCGGAGCCAGGAAGGAGGAAGGTGTGTTTTGGTGGGACTATTCTTTAATCATTACCCGACTGCCCCAGAACGAGGGTAATGTTTTTCCTGTGTATGTATGTACGTCCAATCCTTCCTGCCATCCTGTAGCCTAAACGGCTTGATGGATTTTGGTGTATGAGGTATCGTTAGATTGGTCTTGATTACGGGAGTGTAGTGTAGTGTAATGCAGTCAGGTTATTTGTTTATTGAAATAACTTCTGCTTGTTTAAGAGATTTTTTAAAAGGAATTTTTGCATTGAAAATGTAAGTAAGTACCTAGAAGACCGTAAAAAGTGACGCCCATCAAATCAATCACAAGGTTGGGAGCGCTTTGCTAGGTAGGTACGGTCGAAGACAAAGAAAGGTGTACAGGAGAGTTTTTAAGGTTGACATTTTCTGAAAAACTATTTGACCGATTGTAAAAATTATTTCACTGTTTGATAGATAAAAGTTAAAACTATGTGACTGTAAAAGAATTACTAAATTCAGTCCAGTAGTTGTTGAGAAATTATCAACCTTATTGAGGCCCCCTGTGTACTTATCTCTGTCTTCGACTGTACCTACTTATATTGCGAAAATTTCGGGTTAAATATAGCTAGCACTTCTATATAAGTACTTTTCTTCGAGTTAGACTGTAGGTACGGACAACAGCAGATCAAGGGCACCATTGGCAGTACGATTTTAAATCTTACGACGCAGACAATAAAAACCGTCTAAAGCCCAAAGTGTTACACTTGATCTGCTATCTGCTACATGGCTAACGGTAGATCGAATCTTGGAACCCGTATCGCGAGTCCAACGACCCAACCATCCTCGCCTAGCACTACGCCATTGCTATCGATTGGACTAAACGTTAATCCACATACTTAATTATATGTTTTGATATTTTCTTGCATATGCGCTATGCGAAACGAAAATCTAAATGATAAATTGAGAAAAAATTTCATCACGACCGGTATTCGAACCAGACCTCGCCATTCCGTGGCACGCTCTATTCCAACAAAGCCATCGTGATTCGTAACACATAATTATATTTCTAAATGTTTCAGGCATATCGCATCGCATAACAGAAACAGCAATGGACTTCTTCATGGCAATAGTCTTATGCGGCTACTCAGTGACTGTTTACTTACTATGGAAGGACCATTACGTCATGTGGAACCGATGGCGACGGGCCAACGTTAATGTCAGGTTGCTGCTGTCGCCAGATGCGAACCCGGTTCCCTTTGTACCGCGGCCTAGATATAATATTGTTTAAAAACGTAAAGGTAACAGTCTGCAGTCGACCACAGACATCAGTAGCAGACGACGTGTCGCCCATCGTCATCTTCTTCTCTTCTCAACGTTACTCTTCTCATCGAAGGTTGGACAACATCATGGCAATTTTCACCCTCTGAACGGAACAAGGAGCCGGTGCTGCAGCCGAACCAATCACGTAAATTCTTTAGGCAAGAGTGTCTTCTCCTGCCAACGCTCCTCTTTGCACAAATCTTGCCCTGGATGATCAATTGCAGCAGGTTAAATATCGTCATCATCAGTCTATTTATATTGCCCCACTGCTCGGGCACAGACCTTCCTTTACATCAAGGGAGCTGGGGCCATGATCCACGCGGGCCCACTGCGGATTGGCGGATTTCACATGCCTTTTAAAAAAAATCCTTCTACGGCATGCAGGTTTCATCATAATGTTTTCCTTCACCGTTTTTGAGAGATTGATGATGGATTCTGGAATCTAGCTTTCGAATCTCAGCCAAAAAGAAAATCATACAAATTAACGTAACTTTTTAATAATATTTATTGTATTGTCTTATAGGTACTTAATTAAATAACAATTTATAGATTATTTCTTATTTTATTTATTACCTCCCTAATAAGTAGTTACACCTATATCCCACAACCCACTATTCCCACGCAGAATTGTATTTGAATCTGGGCCAAAGATAATGTAGGTACGTTAGTTACGATTAGTAGATACAGTCGAACACACAGAAAGATGTACAGGACAGTTTTTAAGGTTGAGATTTTCTCAAAAACTACTTGACAGATTTTTTAAATTCGTTATAATTAATTTATTTATTTACAAAAACAAACTATTACATATTTACAATAAAGAATTTGAAATATAAAAAGGTAAAATAAAAATAAAATAAAAATTATTACATATACAGGTGTAACGTAAAGGGTATATGAAGCCTAAGGGTGGGTGTTCAGTATCGGTAAGTAAACAACTTTAGTTCTACGACTTTTCGATTAAAAAATAAAAACAAATTAATGTCTCATACAAATCGATCAGCTGACCGGTACGAAATGTATGAAAAGTCAAAAAATAAATTCGCGAAAATCGAAAAGTTGTTCAGTTACCGATCTGATTCGGCTTCATATACCCTTTACGTTACAGCCTGTATATAAGTATAATTACATAGTGTGCACTCTAAACTATCTGCTAGTAATATAATTTTTACAATCGGTCAAGTAGTTCTTGAGACAATCTCAACCTTATTGATACCTCCCTGTATACTTAAGCTATAGGTAAGTATACTCGGTCTTCGTGTGTACCTACCTACCTACGCTTTCTCTCTCTATCCCAGCCTCCTTCCCTCAATCTTTCCTACCTAGCTTTAGCTTATTCATCGTCAATTCTCTAGTAATTACATTGCATACAACTACGTCCCATTTTACACATCGTTAACACTGTATAAGCGTTGGTATAACAGTGCTAGCAATGATTTGCGACCCGCCTGGCAACGCGCCAAACCTAGATCTGCCTAGATTTGGGAGTTAGCAGATTTAACGGTTACGTCTGGCTAGAAAACTAGAATAATGGCGTGATGCGATTTTGCAGTTCATTTAGAGGTTTTGTGGTGATTTTTTAAAGAAAAAGTGTTAGTAAAACTTGGCGATGAAAGTATGGAGAGGCGATTGCACCAAATACAAGGCTGTATGATTGTAGGAAGCTCTGCCAACCTAGTACTAGTAATAGATTGAAAGAAAGAAAGATGTATGGGGAATTCCTTGAAAAGCGCGCGAAACGTAGTAACATTAGCTACTTTTTTGTGAAAGTCTAATTAAATAGTTTCCGTGGTATTTAGTGATTAATGATCACGTTAAGTTAATCAGTAGATGTCCGCGAACGTTTCTATTAGTTGGAGTGCTCGAAAGAAGTCGTGTGTGTGAAGTTTTGTGCTCTTACAAGGTTTCCTTTGCATAACTTGATGCTTGCGTGAATCATTGAGTTATTTCGTTTAGGGGCTTGTGCGTAGGTTTAGGTTAGGTTATATTCGTATATGTATGTATTTATAAGAATTCAGACATTCTATTAACAGGCTGTATGCCCTAGTTGGCTTTGCCTTTCCCTCTGGGAAGAATTTTACAAAAAAAAAGATGTTTGGGAATCCCAAACATCTTTTTTAACTACAACTAGAGTCTCTTGAAAATGGCGGGAAACGACGGTTGCAAAATTATTTGATAATTTTTCTTTTAACGTCTACAGGGACTATTTTGTGTTTAATATCACGTTAAATTAATCAGAAAATGTTCGCGAATGACAGTATGGTGAAGTTATTGAAGAATTCAAGCAGGATCTGAAGTTTGGCGCCATGGTCAAGATTCCCACTACGTCGGGAGTGAACGTGACTGTCGAGCTGCTTCGTCCACAGTGATTGACGCTACAGCGTCTCCTGTGGATGAAGACAAGAAGACGCGGCTACCCAGGGTGATGACGCTACGGCGACTCCCCTGGAGGAAGATAGAAGACATTACATTGAATTTTTTGTAACATGACATTGGCAAATGACGAACTGTCGAGTCCATTAATAAAATAAATAAATAAACTACAACTAATCCCAAATTGGGATTAACATTTGCTTTTACGTTAACAATGCAGCAGCAGTTAATGTAATTATATTTTATCATTCAGCGAAATCCACCCAGCTTAATTAAGAACTCAGAAAACAGTAAGAAATCGAAGCTAATTATTCGTTGTTTTTGTTATCATTTTCTACTACTCTCGCAGCTCCTACTGATTTATGATTATGCAATATGAAATCTGTAATCAGTCCCCAACAAAAGGATAGGTACAGTTTTAATGTACACGTAGTTTTGTAGGTGAAGCAAAGCTCCATTCAAAACTGGCAATGTCATTATCTATCAACCAACTTCTAAAAGTTTAGAAGTTGCAATAACCCATAGTTTCGTTTATTTTCAAACTTGCCAATACTTTGCGGCAATATATTGGTATCAATGTCATCCGATTTAACCAATCAGAGAAGATGATTGTTTTTAAAAGTTGGTAGCGCAGCTACAATGTTGCAAGAATATAAAAATTACAAATCGCTGGATGAATGAAATGAAGAACTTTGAAACCAAATAATCAAGAAATCATTTAGTATTTGGTTGTATATCGTTTTTAATGGTTGTTTCAAATCAATATAAGATATTGCAACGGAGTGCTTACTTCTTCTTTGGATCAAGATTAAATCAAGACAAGAAGCTTATTTGAACGCATCTATTTGTAATATTTGTATTTTTCAGTTGGCAACATTGTCAATGGCGGCAAGTTTTTGTTGACATTTTTTGACATAACGTATATTTTGACGAATAATTACGTTCTTGCGTAAATCAAAGTAAATACATACGTTAATAAAAACATAAATCATTTTGTTTTACAATATAATTGTAGTCTGAACTCAAAATCATGAGTTTCAGCTTTGGATCAGCTACAACCACAACAGCCAGTACATTTGGTACTACGACTGCTTCTACAGGTATTTTCATTATTTTTATCTAATAATTCTCACTTTAGATTAATTTTACTGCATTTTTATAAGTTATACATGTATTTTTTGTAGTCCTTTGTAATTTATCAGCCAAAAGCGAAACATAACCTCAATCAAATATTTCCCAAATAATAACATGCTTATTGTATGGACAACAGCAGATCAATGGTAAAACTTGCAGTACGAATTCAACTCTTATGGCGAAGATAATAAGAACGATCCAAAGTGTTAGCTGTACTTATTTGTATGGAAAACAGGACTTAATTACGTTTTGTTTCAGGGTTTGCGTTTGGTGGTGGCGATAATAAACCTTTATTTGGAGGTACAGTCACTGGTAAGTTATTAAAATAATACGTTATTGCACCTTTATTAGGCCTACTGTCCCTTTCTACAATAATTTATAATTTTTTAATGTAGTGACCAGAACACGGTCTAAAGGACGTGAGGTTTAACCTTTAACTGTGGACGTCATTTTTTTGTCACACTTCCATGGACTCACGGACCGCTATATTTCAAGGCCAAATTTATAAGAAAATAGTTATATTATTAGTAGTCAATATTTTTATTATTTTGAAAGGGTATCAAACTTAAATAATTTGTATGTATTAATTCATTATTTATTTATTTTCTTTATATATCTAAGCAAGTAACATTTTAAGGCACATTTCAGTCTAAATTTACCTTAGATTAAATTTAGGAACAAAAACATAAAAGATTTTAACTTTTTTGAAAAATCTACTTCATTATTTTCAAATATAAAGTATATGAAACAGAAAAAATAAAATAACATTATCATAAAATAAAACAGAAAAATCCTGACAATGGTCCAATATTAGTAAAATTATTGGAAGTTTTTATCATTACATGGACTGTTATTTCTTATAATGGTATCTTGTCATCAGTGCTGGGGCTATCCTCGTTCTGTTCTTGGTCGCTCACGTGATTTTGTATGAAGTCAGCTTCAAAATTCACAATCATCAATAACTTCTTCATTATCTGACTGGTCTAATTCTAAAAAAGTATGTTATTTACTTCATTTTCAAAGGAAGGATCATCAAATCGAAATATTTTGTTAGTACGCTGTTGTAACGGTGACCTTGAAGCTCTATTTGATGCGGCAGTACTTGATTCATTGTTTTTTGACATTTTGAAACAAAATAACCTAAAACAAACATAATATCGATCACAGAAATTTTGTATTGGAAATGTGGATGCGCGGTCTCACAGACCGCGGTTAAAGTTTGAAGCAAAATAACTCACCCGATTTGCACCCGGCGACTCCCCCTCCAGCTTCAGCAGTCGTTTCGCCACTAAAACCGAAGGTACTGATCACCTTAGGAGCGAGGAATGCAGGGAGGGGGTTAAACACGAAAACCGCAAACTCCGAGCGGTCTGTGAGACCGCGCGTCCACAGTTAAAGGTTAATAGGAGCTTATGCACAAATGTGTATATGTACCTCTCATATTGTACATATACACATGACTGATCACCGCATCATCTACCCAAGTAGTGCAATGCCACTAAACTAGGCTAATATCACACTCTGTATTAAAACATACAAGCTCACATTAAGTTCATCATCATCAGCCCGTATCAGTCCACTGCTGGACGTAGGCCTCTCCCAAAGTACACCACTCAACCAGACTCTCGGCCCTCTGCATCCAGTCTCTGCCAGCCATCTTGCTAAAGTCATCCCTCCATCTGGTTGGAGGCATCCCACACTATGTTTACCCATTTGTGACCTCCATCTGAGAACTCGTCTACCCCATCGGTTATCGGTTCTACGAGAGATGTGACCAGCCCACTGCCACTTCAGTTTACTGATTCTGTGAGTAATGTCAATCACTTTTGGCTTCTGGCGAATATACTTGTTTCTTATTCTATCCAATAGAGAAACACTTAAGTTCACTCTGATTTATTTCAGAAAACAAGCCAGCCTTTAATTTCACGAGTCCAACGAGCAATGCCGCAGCACCAGCACCTGCATTTGGAAGCTTCTCTTTCGGAGCCAATAAACCCACTGGACCGCCTGCTTCTTTGTGTAAGTCAGTCGAAGACAGAGATAAGTATACAGAGGGCCTCAATAAGTATGAGATTTTCTCAAAAACTACTCGACTGAATTTAATAATTCTTTTACAGTTCCATAGTTTTAACGTTTATCTATCAAACAGTGAAAGAATTCTTGCAATAGGTCAAGTAGTTTTTGAGATAATCTCAACCTTTAAAACTCCCCTGGACACTTTTCTCTGTCTTAGACCGTATCTCTGTGTATTCTTTATTATTTAAGACAGATTTACTTGCAAACATTCAATTTATAGCTACACTGAGGCCAAAAAGAATGAAAATACCGAAAAAATGGGGGTTACCAAAACTGAACACTTAGTAGCATGAAGTGGAAAACGATAAAAAAGTGATATTCTTATGGCTTATTTTGTGCCATAACAAAAACTATGCCAAATGTAACTATTGAGGTGCTTAAGTTGAATAAAATTGTTACACTTTATTGTTGTTGTTTTTAAATTCGCCTTCATCACGTCAGGCAACGATCTGTGACCATACAGCCTTTATTCGGAAGAAAGAAATAAAGGACACGTATTTGCTGTCAACTGTATTGTGTAACGATTTATTCTTATGAATGAGGGTACTTTACTTATGAGGGTATTTCAAAATTTCTATATGATAAAGTATCTACCCTCAAATTAGAATCATGTGTTCAATATTTGTATGTGTTGTGTTAATTTTTTAATCAGAATTAATTTTGTGTATATTTTTATTCAATTTTATATCAATTCGATTGTTTTTTATTTATTTATATGTACTAGTTAATTTGTGTTAAGTGTAGAAAATATGCCGAATAAGTTCAGTTTAAGGAAACGAGGTAAATTAAGTTATTTAATCTGATGGCTTAGTGACAAAAAGTGGGTATTATCCTTCGAAAAGAGATGACGCCACTCGTGAAAAATAATTAAACTAAATATACTTTATTTGCACCATTGATCTCCTATAAACAACTAGATACATAAAGGTCTTACTAAAACAATTTAAAAAACGTCAAAATAAGGGTCCATTATTAACATACAATAAAGCAAATGAGGGTTCGAACGGATTTAATGACTTTTTAGAAGGCAGACTGTGTATCTAGTTGTTTATATAGTCTACTTCGTGTTCCTAAAGCACACACCAACTATAGAAAGAATAGTTATATACCTAGAGCATGCTCTGCATTTAATGATCTGGGTGAAGATTGTGTAGACTTATTTATCAGTAGCCCTTCGATAGTTAAGTCCTTGTTCACCGAGTTCGCAGCTACTTCGGGTACAATTTAAAGTGTGTGTGTGGAAGCTTGTAATTAGCTCTTAGTTATTAATTTACAATTATGTAGTATATAGCTGTAAGCTACCTGAACAAAATAAAATAAAATAGGAGATCAATGATTTGCACACAAAATTAATACATCGGTTACATATAAACTAAATAAATAAAATATTGAATTCTTCTGGAAATGAATATCATTTCATATTTCAGTCGCCCCACCAGCGACCACAAGTGCTGGCTCCGCGTTTGGTGCAACGAAACCGCTGAGCTTCGGTGGCTTCTCGTCTCCACCCAATCAGACCGTTGGGAGTCCAGGGTTCGGTCAGCCAGCTACTCAGGTAAACATTCATTTCAAAGTCAAAGCTCTTCATTGCAAGTAAGCATGTTGTGTATATTTTTCATATTTTTTGAATTTACATTTACACCACTTTGCAAGGAAAAGGTGCCAACACTGAGGAGAAAAAGTGGCATAAAACATTAGACAACATAGACTGAACTTACCAACACTGTGATATAGACACACCAGCATTGTGCTGCCTGTCTATCAAATGAATAATAATAATAACAGCACAATTACTTAATAACTAGGTAATTGCATTACTATCCCTATTATTACCAATATAAACTTTATCCTTCATGCGGAACCGGCGACACACACCATGCATGGTCATTTATTTCAAACAATGTTTAACTTATCATCATCATCAGTCTATTTATATTGCCCCTTTGCTCGGGCACAGACCTTCCCTTACATCGAGAGAGCGGGGGCCATGATCAACCACGCGGGCCCAGTGCGTATTGGCGGATTTCACATGCCTTAAAAAAAATCTTCTTCTACGGCATGCAGGTTTCATCATGATGTTTTCCTTCACCGTTTTGAGAGCACTCGGTAAATGTATATCGCAGCCCAAATCAAGTGTCTTATTTTGTATTCAAATATGATCGTCTAATTACCTGTTGTGTGTAACGCTGAAGGAACTGATTGATTGAACCTGTTCATCATTGTGAAAATAAAGGTATCATATCTAATAATGTGAAAATAACTATGCAATAATCACAGAACAGCTTAAAATGTTAGTAGGGTAGGGTAGTTTTTGTTTACAAAATAAGACACGTGATTTGGGCTGCGGTTTAGTTTAATAATTTATAAAAATAAGGCGGTAAAAATGTTAAGTTTGTTACATTGGGTATTTTGGAAAATAATAATTGTAATGTGTTTCGGCCTAACACCATGCCAAAACACCAAATTTTAGAATTCTTGTCAGTCTGTCGATGTTCAGGCATTATGCTAAAACAACTGGAAGAATTTTTATGGGACTTTTGAGATAGCTCAAATATCTGGGCAGCACATAGGCTATCTATAAGCCATTGTTATATGTGATGTGGAACCACGTAACCAGATAGAGGAAGAGCTGCGTCCCAGTACATTATAAGTACTTCATGGAGCTCTATAGTAACTAGCAGCTTCAACGCACACGAAGTTATATGTATATTACACAGACCACTTACCCAATAGACATGAAATCGGTACAAATTTGCAAGCGAAAAATTCTGTCAACGATGAGCGCATAGAGACGAAGCGGGGGACAGGGGTGCTGTACTAAAGAGATGCGTCCATGTCGATAATATCTCTAGGTCGCGTGTCGTGAAGCAATTTTGCGCTCATGTGAGGGCAGACACGGGCCCTCCTGTTACAGGTCTATGGGGTAAGTGGTCTGTGGCATAGATTGATTTCTCCCCTTAATTTTCAATAAGAACTGACTAACCATTTTGTATGCCTCTATCATTGATCTCCTATAAACAACTAGATACACAAAGGTCTTCCTAAAACAATTTAAAAAACGTCCAAATAATGTCCAATAAAGCAAATGAACCATTCATCCGTTTGGACCTTCTTTGCGCTCGGACATTTTTAGAAGGCAGACTGTGTATCTAGTTGTTTATAGGAGATCAATGGCCTCTGTGCTAAGTTTTTTTAAAGCAGTTATGTTACACTCCAGGCCGCACCACAAAATTTGTCGTTCACGGGAGCGGCTCAACAGCAGCAACCGCCGCCAGCTTTTGGTACACCTCCTACGCAAGGTAATTACATAACAAAACAAGTAGAATTTATATCTAAAAACCTGACTGCAAAAAGCTATCCCTTTTTGGTTAATTTTTTATACCATGTGACACTCCCGTCATAAAGTTGAATTTATTATTACTTTTTTGGTTCTCTTGAAAACGACTGTTGCAAAATTACTTGATAATGTTTATTATAGTGTCTACAATGGTTATTTTGTGTTTAATATCACGTAAAATTAATCAGAAAATGTTTGCGACTGACAGCATGGTGAATTTATTGCCAAATTTGAGCATGATCTGAAGTTTCAAGCTTTTATCAAGAGTCCCGCTACAAGCTCGGGAGTGAACGTGACTGTCGAGCTGCTTCGTCCAGAGTGATGACGCTACGGCGTCTCCTCTGGATGAAGATAGAAGACCATAATATGTTGAATTTTCTGTAACATGACATTGGCAAATGACGAGCTGTCGAGTCCAATAATAAAATAAATAATAATAATAATATTCAGAATTTGAATTACGCATTATCCATGCTCGGTGAATAAATTAGAACATGATGAAAAAATTCTTGCCGTGGGCAGGACTTGAACCTGCGACCTTGTCATTCCGTGACACGCTCTTACCAACTGAGCCACCACAGGCCATCTGCCTGGAGAGGGCCATGAGCCCACCGAAAATCTTCATCGCTTTATACATTATTAAAGGGTACGTTACGCAATTCCCGCTTGTCATTCGCAAGTGTCACGGAATGACAAGGTCGCAGGTTCAAGTCCTGCCCACGGCAAGAATTTTTTCATCATGTTCTAATAATAATATTTTTTAGATTTTTCCCCAAATTGTAATTTACTAAATCGCTGTGCAGAATTATGCCTAACCATGTTAATTTTGTCGAATGAATTCAAGGCGACTCTGTGTAATTGGACTTACGGTTTCGTAGCTGGTTTTGAAATAGCTATTTTGTACAGCATCTGTTGCGCCCACGTTCGGCTCGCCTCCTGGCGGCAGTTTCTTCGGGCCCGCCGCCACCAGCGCTGCCAACAGCTTCTTCGCAACACCAGCGTCAGGATTCTCCGCCGCGCAGCCAGCGGCAGTTGTGAGTTACAACGACCGATCAATCCACCCAATTATTTGACAAAAAAAACCGGCTTAGTGCGAGTCTGACTCGCGCACCGTAACTTTGCTCTAACGAAAAGATTTGTTTTTTATCCGCCATCATTTTGAAATGGTGTATTGATTTTTTATTTATTTAATTTTCTATTTAATAATAATGTATTTATTCAGCAAAATCAAAAAGTAATTATAACCTAATATTAATGATTATCTATACTATTACAGTACATTATTTAGTGTAGTTACAATCTGTTTGATGTGATCAGGCCTTGTAGCAGGTGTCGCGGCTGTACCTACACTAGGGAAACCTGTGTTGTAGTTGTATTTACATGAATACTCTAAATAACTTGACATTGGCGAAATTATTTCTTGAATAAGAGTAAAAGCCATTCATATAAAAATAGATTTTTCTTTGTAAACCTTAAATTGTCCCACTGCTGGACAAAGGTCTCCCCCTCCTCTTCCATCCATCCCTATCCAGAGCCTCTTCCAGCCACCAAAAATAGAATATAATTGATTTTTTTTTTGGGAGGGATGTAATTTCAAACTTACTGTTTTCGGATTTTTTCCTTTACTTGTGCTGCAAGACCTAGCTTCTTGCCAAATTTCATGATTCTAGGCCAACGGGAAGTACCTTATAGGTTTGGGTTTTTTAGCATTTTCATACAAATATGCGCCAAAATTCGACATAAACAGCGATATCTTTTGATTGCGTTGACGTAAAAGATTGATTTTTTGACGGTTGCATGAGGTTGCAGACCTAATTATTTGGTGTAAATTTCAACTTCATCCGTCCACGCGTTTCTGAGAAAAAGGTCTTGAAAGACAGACAGACAGACGGACAACATAGTAATCTTATAAGGGTTTCTTTTTTCATAATACCTAAATTGTACAGGCGACGACCGCCCCTCAAATGCCGCCCGGTTTCGCTGGGCCCGCCGCCGCCCCCGCGGCCGCCGCCCCCCCTGCCTTCGGCCAGGCCTTCGCCAAGCCGTCCTTCGGCTTCGGCACCACCACTCCTGGCTTCGGAGCGACCACTGCTGCTGGTAATATTGCTTTTCTATTGATGTCCTGGTACGGACAACAGCAGATCAATGGTAACATTTGCAGTACGATTTCAACTCTTACAACGCAGATAATAAGAACGGACCAAAACCAAAAGTGTTACACTTGATCTGCTTTGATGTGAAGTCGAAGACAGAGATAAGTATACAGGGGGCCTCAATAAGGTTGATATTTTCTCATAAACTACTGGACCGAATATAATAATTCTTTTACAGTTACATAGTTTTAACTTTTATCTATCAAACAGTAAAATATTTTTTGCAAGAGGTAAAGTAGTTTTTGAGAAAATCTAAACCTTAAAAACTCTCCTGTACACCTTTCTCTGTGTTCCACCGTACTTTTAATGATACCATATTCCTTGCTATTAAAAATATCCAGCGATTCGGACTCGCGCACCGAGGGTACCGTGCAACACAACTTAACACCGTAATATTGCTCTAACCAGAAGATAAAAGTGATCCAAAAAGGGTTCCTTTTTCCTCTTGAGGTACGGAACGCTAAAAACTAATACATTTTTTTCATATTTCAGCGCCAACACCAAGTTTTGGCACTGCAACACCGTCATCAGCCTATCAACTGGGTCAAACGGCACCAAGCACAATGTCCACGCCACCCACCCAAACCGGGCTTGGTTTCGGTACAACAACCACAACCGGGCTGGGTTTCGGTCAAACATCTACCCCTAACTTCGGAACGTCACCCGGATTAAATTTCGCACAACCAACCCAAGCACAAACTACCCTCAACTTTGCAACGACTACAGTATCGACAGCTCCGACCGGGCTGGCTTATGGTACACCGGCGATGCAAACTGGGCTTGGTTTGGGAACCGCACCGACTTCTACGGCTCCCGGGCTAGGTTATGGTACAACATTGGATTTGAAAAAGCCGGCTGGATTGAGTTTCGCACCTCCCGCTTCCACTCCTGCGACCGGGCTTGGTTTTGGTGCAACAACCGCTCCAGGAACTACTACTGGGCCTAGTTTCACAACAGCTGCGCCGATTTCGACTGGACTTAGTTTTATACCTCCAGCCTCGGCCGCCCCGACGTCGAGTGGGCTTAGTTATGGTACACCGGCCACGACCGCTCAAACATCGACCGGGCTTGGTTTTGGTACAGCAACTTCGACCGGGCTGGGTTTTGGTACAAGCACTTCCGCTGCCGGAATTGCGTTTGCTAAACCTATTACTGCGACTGCTATTTCTACGGCAGGTTAGTATGTTTTTAATATATATTTTTTATAAAATTCAACATATGGTTTTAGACAATAATGCCATGATTTGCTGTAGTAATTTCACGCGCTAGAGTACATAAATACATTGGCTACGAACGTAAGGGATTGGTGAGATTTTGATTATGCTAGTCGCTTGGGGTGCAATAAAAAATCTCAGCAATCTCCAAAGTCGCAGCTAAAGCATTTATGTGTTTACGTGTAGTTTCGTTAATAACTCAAGAAACGGAAAAAAAGAATAAATTCTTATTTTAAATATTTATACTTATGTCAACAAAATGTCATGATGTAGATACAATTTCATTTGTTTTTAATTTTTGTACAAAAATTTCATAATTTCTTTACATAAAAATAATAAAATTCGTCCAAAATTCATTCCACATAGGTACTCGGCTTTTCTTTATTACTTAGTTTTATATAATCTATCGAAATAAACTTTCACATCAAATTCTTTCACGCATAACTTGAACTTATTACATTATAAATCACAGACCACTTACCCCATAGACCTGTAACAGGAGGGCGCCCGCACATGAGCGCAAAATGGCTTCGCGACACGTGTAACCTAGAGATATCGACATGGACGCAACTCTTTAATACGGCACCCCTGTCCCCCGCGTCGTCTCTATGCGCTCATCGTTGACATAATTTTTCGCTTGCTTTGTACCGATTTCATGTCTATTGTGTAAGTGGTCTGTGTTCTTAATTGAATACTGAAATAAAACATTACTTATATCATTTATTGTAAAGTTAATTGACTGTGTAACGTAACGACTGTCGTATTATTTCATAGCTTCGTCCACTGTGGCCGGTATCATACCCATCGGTAAATCCACTGCAACCACCACTATGCCGTCTCTTACTACTGCTACCACGTAAGTATTTCATTTATTTTAAGGGTTCCGTACCTCAATATACCTTAATAAATGAATGAATTAATAATAAGGAATTAAAAAATAAAAATAAAAAATAAGAGGGATAAAGGAGCTTATAGGATTATTTTGTTGTCTGTCTGTCAAGACCTTTTTCTCAGAATCGCACTTGGCAAATACCTTAAAATGTAAAAACTTTAAAGCAAAGTAATGATGAACATCAAATTAATATTTTTTTTGTGGATAGTTGGAATTTTTGTTAATTGTTTATATTTATTTTCGCCAAATGGTTTGACATGACATAATATAACATAATAATTCTGCACAGTGTGTAAATACACACTGTGCAGAATTAATGTATGTCATAACCCTAACCTAATATCATGTGAATGTCGAGGCAATCCAGCTCCTCGACAACACGGACTTAGTGAGAAGACTGAAAATAACCAAACCTTTTAAGTTAGTGTAGTGTAGTGAAAACAATTCGTAGTGATAGTGCGCGAATGTAAGACACGTGAACAAAGTGATCGCCCTTAACAGACTCTAAGTAATGTCGTTGGACCCAGATACAAGTGCCAATTTATAAAAATGTAGGTCAAAATCAAATTACTTATTATAGTACGTACGCGTTAAGAAAATAGTGAAAAAAGAGCACGTCTATCCACGGTTGACAAATTAGATGACTTAGACAAATGTGCCTGCCATAAGAAGGAAAGTTGAATTTTTTTTTTTTTATTGAACTTTCCTTCTTATGGCACATTTGTCTAAGTCATCTAATTTGTCAACCGTGGATAGACGTGCTCTTTTTTTCACTATTTTCTTAACGCGTACGTACTATAGTCTCGTTGTATTTAGGCTAGATCGTAATGTGAATAAAGTGTCATATTTATTATATAAAAAATTTAGCTTAACCATCCATTTAATTTTGTCGAATGAATTCAAGGTCTGTATGTTTTTTTTTCCTTTTACATTGTCAGCACGACCGCCGCGGTGCCCCCTCAGCCGTTCACGTCCATATCCTTCGCGCAGCTCGAGGAAAACCTCAACAAGTTCACCTTAGAGCTAGAGGAACAGGAGAAGACCTTCATCAACCAGGCCACGCAGATCAACGCGTGGGATCGACTGCTCATAGCTAATGGAGAAAAGGTAATATATCATTTTAGATGGCATTGCGCAACATACCTATACCGAAGCCCAGATCAAGTGTCTTATTTTGTAAACAGAAACTGTACCCTACTAACATTTTCAGCTATTCTGTGATTGTTACATAGTTATTTTCACATTATTAGATCGGATCACTTTATTTTCACAATGATGAACACGTTCAGTTAATCAGTTCCTTCAGTGTTCCATCACAACAGGTAATTAGACGATCATATTTGTTTACAAAATTAAACACTTGATTTGGGCTGCGGTATACACTACATCTATCGTAGAAGAATTCTCTACCACGAAGTTGTACCACGAAGACAGTGATACAGGGGGCCTCAATAAGGTTGAGATTTTCTCAAGAACTACTGGACCGATTTTAATCATTCTTTTACAGTACATAGTTTTAACTTTTATCTATGAAAGAATTATTGCAAAAGATCAAGTTTTGAGAAAATCTCAACCTTAAAAACTCTACTGTGCACCTTTCTCCGTCTTCGACCGTACTTACAGATGTCGTTGTTGTTAAAGTAATGTAAGGATTTTGATGGGTTCACTAGGAGGTACCTCAATTATCTGGGTAGCATATAAGTCCGTGTGGTATGCGATGTGGAATCACGTAACCAGAGAGGACGATCTGCCTCCCAGTAGCCCCAGTACATTAAAAGTACTCATAACTCATTTATTCAGATCTTAAGAACACTATGTATATGACATTTTGGTCACGTGTGGGGGGACCCCAACAGACCTTCGGCCCCCACGGAAATTGAATTCAACTGTATAAATCTTTCCAGATAGTAGAACTCAACGACGCAGTCCAGACGGTGAAGAACGAGCAGCAGAGCCTGGACCACGAGCTGGACTTCGTGCTGGCTCAGCAGAAGGAGCTGGAAGACCTGCTGGCCCCGATGGAGAAACAGCTGCTAGAGAACGCGGGAGACAGGATGAGGGACCCGGAGAGAGAGCAGATGTAAGTCTTCCACTTCATATGTATGGCCAGGTTAAAACAACTGCACAGGTCTATGGCCCAACACACGTTCCGGTCTAATTGTGCAGGTATACCTCCGGTAGACCCGAGCGTGTATAAGGAAGGGTGGCTCCTATTTGTTCCATGGAACTATGACGTCATCGAAAAATGTCCAATAAAATCCTTATTTGTTCCATTAGCATATTACCCCGAATTTTCTCATCACTGTGAGAGAGTTCTATGCCACTTTTTCTCCTCAGAGCGTTGGCACCTTTTCCTTGAAAAGTGGTGTGAATGCAAATTCAAAAAAACATCGTGCAAAAGTGTACACGTGCTTACTTACAAAATTTGACTTTCAAAAATTAATCAAAAGTATATTAGGATAGTTGTTTTGCAGTCGGTTTTTTTTGATATGATTTCTGCTTGTGTTCCATGCTTCCATGGAAAATAGTTAAAAAATTGTGTCATTTTGTCCACGTTACGTTCATAGACATACTCTAAGGAACGTTCTCTGTCTGTGGAATTGTGGGGACATATAAATATGCTGACGGTGATTATTTTGTTTCTTGCAGGTATTCTCTAGCAGAGAACCTGGACACCCAGCTGCGGCAGATGTCAGAGGACCTCAAGGAGGTCATAGAGCATCTCAACGAGACCAACAGGAGTCAGGATAGCAATGATCCGGTAAGCAACTTTGTACTTTTATGATACACTCTTTGGGTACATTTTGGTGTACCACACCTTTCTCCATATTCGACAGTACATTAACGTATTACTATTTTCGTTGCAGATCGTTCAAATCGGCCGCATCTTAAACGCCCACATGTCCTCAATGCAATGGATAGACAACTCCATAGCACAGATATCGACTAAACTCGACCAGCTAAAAGCCACTCACGATACCCTGAGAAGAGACAACGAGAGATCCTTTCAATTGACTTATAATTGATTGTGTAATCCAATTGACTGATAAATTGAGTTTGCAATTCAATTGACTGGTAAATTGAGTTTGTAACTCAATTGATTGTTAAATTCGAGTTTATAATTCTATTGATTGACAAATTGAGTTTGTAATTCAATTGATTTTTAATTATTGAGATTATAACTCTTTTCAGTAATTATAATTAAACTGATTTACGATCAAGTATTTAATACAATCGGTTTATTTATAAATGAGACTATAATTCAATTGAGTTATAACTGAAATTATAGGCAATTCAATTGAATTATAAATGGAATTTATAAGTCAACTGATTTGTAAATCAAATAGGTAACTTTTAATAAGAGTATTGTGAAAATGTTAAGGAATGAATAAAAATAAAAGATATTTTTTTGTAACAAAACTTATTATTCTGCACGTAAACTTACTACTACTTAATTAACAGTTATTGATCACAGAATATTAAAAAAATGCTGACAATGACATAGGCCTCTCCCAAAGCACGCCTCTGTCTATAAAAACCTTCTCTGTCTACGATAAAAACACATGGTATTGTTACTAAAAAACAATGCCACTAATAAAACATTGCAACTTAACATTTTCCTCAGTATGCAAGCACAGTATAACTAATCTTTTATGTACTATGCTACAAATCGTCCTGTTATGCGAGACCTGGTCAGCGCTGAGGAACATGGATAATTTCTTGGCGTCCACACGGCAGTAGCACACCCTGGACTTGTCCTCATTGACTTGGCTTTCAGTTTCGGAGTCTGAATGATCGATTGGGCCTGAAAATAGATCGTTTAGTACCACAAGGTGTTGAAAATGCATACGCTCGCTGAAAGTTTCACAATAGCAGTATTTTAGATAGTAGACGGATAAAGTTGAAATTACCAAATACTCAGATCTGCATCCTCATGCAGCCGTAAAAAAATCAAACTTCTACGTCAACACAATCAAAAGATATCGCCGTTTATGTCTAGTTTTGGCGCATATTTGTATGAAAACGCAAAAAACTCAAAACCTATATATAGGGTACTTCCCGTTGATCTAGAATCATGAAATTTGGCAAGAAGCTAGGTCTTACAGCACAAGTATAGGAAAAAATCAGAAAACTGAATATTTTAAATTTACATCCCTCCAAAAATATTTTTTTATCTTTTCGTTAGAGCAAAGTTACGGGGTTTGGTTTGATTAGTAAGTTGCGTTGCATGGAAGCCTCTGTGCGTGAGTCCCGACTCGCATTTGGACGGTTTTTTCTTTTCTCGTGTAGTTTAGTTACCTATTGGTTTGGTAACCTATTGTCAGAGTTATGCAGGCCGACTGTAGGCCTCTGACGACTGCTGCCGAGATACAACCGGGACCAACTGTTTAACGCGCTTTTCGAGGCACGGAGGGGCTCAGATGAAAGTGTTACTAGTGAGTATCCAGGTACTCTCCTCTCTCATCTCATCCAACCTTTTTTCCCTCTCCTCGCCCAACATTGCTTAACTTGTACGATCGTTTACAACATGTACTCAGTAACTTAACTAGAAACTACTTCAGTCAGACCATTAAAACATTGAAACTTCAGCATAATGATGAATAAAACGTACGATCTTCCACAACAAATTCTTCAAGGAAAGATCTACCTACAGCAGAAAAAGATAGACGAAGAATATCATGATTCAGGATCTGGTTTTCTTTGTATTGTCAAGGATTCCATTCCATAACTCAAGGGTGTACGGTGGAACACAGAGAAAGGTGTACAGGAGAGTTTTTAAGGTTGAGATTTTCTCAAAAACTACTTGACCTATTGCAAAAATTATTTCACTGTTAGCTAGATAAAAGTTAAAACTATGTAACTGTAAAAGAATTATCAAATTCGGTCCAGTAGTTTATGAGAACATCTCAACCTTATTGAGGCCCCCTATATACTTATCTCTGTCTTCGACTGTACTTGGATCGTTGAGCTATTTCATTTATGGGAGGAATGTGTTTAGGTAAGGTTATTTGCGTATATATTACCTCTAAAAGCCTCCACCCTGAGATCTTTGAACCTCGTGGACACCTTAGCCACATCGGTTTTGATCTGCAACGTGAGCCGGCCTTCAGCAGATGCCCGTATCATCACATCGGTAGCCATTGTCCTCATACGGTCTATTGTGGTGCGGAGTTGCTTCAGTGTAGGCAGCTCTATTGATATCTGTAACGATATTTGGTTTGATTGGATGCACATTAAACGACCAATCATGCAGGAAAAAATTTCGTCGCGCTCTATGGAGACAGTAAATTATATTCTATATGGGGACATAGGTCCGCCCATGACTGTAAGAGTATCCCAGTGTAAATTGTCCGAATTGAAACGGGATGATGATGAACAGACACGAGCGACTGATACTTCAAAACAAAGTGTCTAAATATATCGAAGGAAAGAAAATGCTGCCAGGGCAAGGGATGTGAAAATACCTAACAGTGAGGATTTTATAACTATTTTTGTGGATTGCTTGCCTTGGGAGAGGTCTACGTCCAGCAGTGAACTGACACAAGCTGATGATGTTGATAGTTACAAACACTGAGATAATTAATATCAATGGTTACAAATGACAAAAACTTCAAAACAAAGAGTCGAAACCTTGGACGAATTAACCAGAGCCGCTGAGTCTCACTGACAGTGCAATATTAATACCATAACTGAATGGTCACGGTATGTGGCAGAGGGGTGTAAAAGACAAGCACAGACTTGTCTTTTACACCCCTCTGCCCCCTCTGACATTGTCTGTAGTTACGTGAAATACTCTAGAAAAGTAAGAACAATTGAGCCACTGTAGTTTTTTTGCAGAGACGTTGCGTTTTGATCCGCTATGCATCGATCATTACCCCCTCATATTGGTTGACTCAATCAGTTCTCTTCTCATACATTCTTGGATCGTTTCGCGTCTGCCAGAGATGTGAAAATACCTAACAGTAGGCTCTTAAACTGGCTAATGTGAAAACAACATTCACTTACATCTGGCTGAGGCACCTTAGGCTCGTGGAAATCAGACCACATTTTCCTCGGTATCACAGACACAGGAATGTCATGGGTCACATGTCTTGTCTGCTGCGAGGTTGACGATGGCTGGTAGGACAGTCAAGGAGAAAGTGGCAAAACTTAAAAAAAATACATCAGGCAATTTTAGAATTAAAACTATAGTGAGCCATTACTACAAATAATTATATATAAACGAATATCACTCGCTTATATTGTTGAAGTCGGCACTTAGACCGACAGTTTCGACCGATTTCGATGGCTTTCTCAAGGTGAGCGCACCACACCCGCTCGCAATCGAGGTGACCATCCATTTATATATAATAATTTACACCAGACAAGTTTATAACAAGCTTTCAAAACATCCAAAGGGTATAAAATATTACAAAATTCCAAGATTCGCTGTTAAAGAGGTATTTCCGATTTTGCTATGAAATAATTTTAATTTATCTACATCATGCCTGTATCCGGGTTTTGGCTCTATTGAAAACTTGTAAAAATAATTTGGATTTTTATACTTCACCAGCATAGTTTTCTGAAGCAAAAATAGAGAAGAACATACCCGATACATACTATTTCAATTTCCAATGTCAAGCATGGACACTGCTTCTTCGTTAGTTTCATCTTCAGCGACTTAGCCGACTTCAAGGTAACGAGAGATCTTGCTAGGTTGGCTGAATGAATACAATAATCATTTTATTTATTTAATCAATTACAATTGCATCTTATCAGTTAAATATAAACATAGCGATATATTGTCAATTCATAATATAATTATTTAATCAATTATTAAGTCGCCTCTCAATCATCCTCTTACATTCATATATCAATTTCCCAATCCTAGTCACAAACATATCACAGTGCGGTGTGAGAAAAGGATCATGAGAATGTAACACTCCCTCGAAGTATGTAAGGGAAGGTATGTGCCCGAGTGGTGGGAACATAAAAATTTCCAGATTGCGTATGCTAATATCAGTCGCTTCTAAGTGAGGCGTCACGCTCGCTCTTACGCGAAGTAGCATATGAGTGACAGTTGGCAGTGATTAGGACTGGCTGCTACAGAATTAGCTACAATTAGGCAAATCTAAGGCACTGTTTCTGGTTGGTGGATCATAGCCCCAGCTTCATTGGTTGGGAAGGTCTATGAACCAATACTGGAGACATAAAACTAGGATGATGATATGAAATGATGCATGCTAAACCAAAATGAATCTCCTATACATACATACAAACTATCCCATAGTATGTACGCTTACCTGAACTAAATCCCAAGTAAATATCCTTATGTTCATCATCCAAACCGACCATCTGATACTCTGAGAAGAACATGGCCTGAGGAATCTCACACCACAAGATAGGAGGCGCTGGGCCGCTATTATCATCACTTACAACGAAGTTTAACTGGTCCTCGGCTAACCTCAGCACACATTCTTTAGATAACTTCGATATTGCCGTCACAATATCTGAAAATAACATTTTACGTGCAAAATTATGGCCAGTTTTTCAAATGTAAGTACCTACCTATGTTATTATGATGGTTTGTAATTTTATACTTGTAAATTCTCGCATAGGCCCTGCATCAATCATAATGCCGCGGAATTTCATTGCTCCAGTTATAAAATGAAATCACAATTTCACAAAAACAACTTTTCGCGCTATATTTTCATCACATCAATAAACAAAACAAACAAATCAGAAAAAAAGAAATATTTTTTAAAAATTTCTTGGCTTCGGTTGCAGAAATGCACAGAAATATTGGCTGACGAAATGTTAATGTTGCCATCTTTACAAAATTACCCTTTCAGCGAGGAAATATAAATACTGTTGTATATCATTTTCCATTTGCTGTTAAAAATTGAATATTTTTCCCCTTTTGCTAAAAACTAAAAGATAAGTATATAGTTCAACAGTCTTAAGTTTTGCTTGCTTGCTAAAGAAGATACGAGAAAATAAATTATTTTTTCTTTCGAGTTTAAAATGGGTTCGATCGAGTTGGCTATGCTCTTCAGTGGAGCGTGAAAAAATAAAACAATTGAAAACTTATAAGTCTTGTAAATTTTAAAAAAAATAGTTGACGCGCAATAAAGTACAAACGTGCTTACTTACTATAAAGATTTCTGATTTGAATACACAGTTTAAGATTTTCGGTGGATATCGTCAAAATCGGTGTTCCAAAAAATTACATATTAAGCCATGGTTTAGCATCATATATCATTACGATTAGGTATGTACGTACGATCAGCAGCAGATGAATAATGACACTTGCAGTACGATTTCAACTCTTACAACTCAGATAATAAGAAGGGTCCAAAGTATTAAACTTGATGTGCTTTGATACGAGCCTTGTGAGAAAGCTTACCTTAATAAAGCAACATTTACAACCACAAGTCAATATAAGCGTTTCGGGCAATATTAGAGCTGAAATACCAGCGTTCGTCTGATTGTGCGACGATAAAACTATGTCAATTTTTATTTATTTACTAACATTGTTCCATTGTGAAACTTAGTAGGTACTGAAAACTAAATTCACAATCTTAGCTAACATATTCACGCTACGCAATCAGCTGGCATTCGGCATTGCCAACGTGTGACACCAATGGTAGCGTGTCCGAATCCACCTTCTTTATTGGGAAAGTACAGGATTTTTTTAAATGGGGGGAACGTGACGATCCCCAATACGATATTGTAATGTACCAGTCATTTGAAGAAGAAAAAGGTGTACAATAAAGAAGAAACACAATTATGCTAGGTGGATGTAGAAATACGTAGAAAGTAGTAGAAATTAGTATGATGAGCTCCTTCGTCTAGGGACTCTAGGGTAAAATGACGCCACGGCGGCGCGGCGACTCCTCTGGAGGAAGAAATTAAGAGACAGATTAAGATAAATACTTTGCAACATTAAATTGGCAAATGACAAACGGTGTCGACCGAGTTCATGTAAAAGTAAATAAATAATTGGGTACATTTTATTTACAAAACGGCAATTTCTTTCCATAGACAACACATTGTCATTTCCTTTCAAGATGGCGCTCGTCTGTCAGACAACACGCATTCTATTTACGAATATGTTCTATCTCCTTCTTACACGGTGAATTGTACTATAGAGCAAAAGAGATAGAAACATATTTGTGTAACGAATCTAACGAATTGTGTTGTGGTTATGGATTGAAAAGTTAGTATTATATTTTCCTAATAAAATAAACAATTTCCGCTACTTTATACACTTACGCAGTTTATGAATATTATATTTATTTATGTACTACATCTATTTTTATCCAATAATCTTTTAAACGGGGTCAAATGGCGAATGAGAAATGTTCAAGGTATGTTCACTTTAATCGATAGTGTCGTCATAATGACTAAAATAACCACAAAACATTATGAAAACCCTTTTATTTTACTTTAAACTTACTATTTTAATGTTCTTACAGTTTCCTGCACCAATTTCTACGAAAATTTAAGTCAAATTACGTGGAAAAAATCCCATAATTTGAACAAATTCTTGTGGTGTTATCACCGTTAGCCATAACGTTTTTCCTTCGAATTCGATCTTCAAATATTTAACGGATTCTTATTTTGGACAGTTTAAAAAAATAGTCGTTGTAAATACACACAGAGGAGAGCTAAATTAACTACAAAGTTTTATAAAGCGTAAATAATCAGGCGTAATATTTCTTCTAAGCTACGCTTTCCTTCACACAGATTCAAGTCGTCTAATGATTATGCAATAGAATGTACGGTTTTATTTCGAGTTTGTTTCCAATAAGAACTGTTTAGGACATTCTTTTGTACTAGATTTATAAATAAATAAAAACCATTAGGGATTTTTAGGTGGAACTTAAGACATAACCTGTTTCGCAGGCCACGATTTTGGTTAATTACACCTATGTGCATCCCAATAGAGTCGAATTTCTCATGGCTGACACATTGTTATCTTTATTTGTACTGAGCGAGAGCTCAATATCACTCATTTTGCGCATCCGTAGAAAATAATGATAAACTCGAACTCGATTTATCTACTAGCTAGGTAGCATTGTAGAGTATCTACGTGTTTAGTCTACATTTATTTGTTACCTGTGGTGAACTGTTGTCTCTCAACTCAATGCTGATAAACGGCTTATTTGGATGCGGCTCCTCCAATAGGAATATAGGGTAGGTACCTGTAATTTAGCAAGGGCGTAGATTCATCATAAGTAAGTAGATATATTTGTGTACGGCTCGGCAGATCTGCCCTTACATAAGAGGCTCAGGTCATGATCCACCACGCTTGACCAGTGCGAATTGACGGATTATAAGTTTATAACATGCCTTAGATTTTTTCTTCATCGTTTTTGAGAACATTCGGTAAATGTAGTAGGTACCTACTAAGTTATCTTTCGAAAATATCGAAGGAAAACTCATTGGCTGATCGGGGCCGGGGATCGAACCTGGGACCTCCGTATCCTCTGTAAGTCCAGTGACACAACCATTGCGCCGCCATCGAGCTCGGTTCATAGATTAGATATAATTTTATTGATTCAATCCACTAGATGGCGTTGTAGATTATAGGTACTTTAACCTGTCTACACAACGGTTAAATTATTGGGTGTATGTGGTATCCCTGACGCTAAGGGATGTTAAATTGACCAAAAATTTACAAATGCTAGGCTAGGCTAGGGTTCTCTTGAAAATAGTTGAAAATGGCGGGAAACGACGGTTGCGAAATTATTTGATAATTTTCCTTTTAATGACTACAGGGGCTATTTTGTGTTTAATATCACGTTAAATTATCAGAAAATGTTCGCGAATGACAGTACGGTGAAGTTATTGGATTATTTATGCAAGATCTGAAGTTTCAAGCTTTTATCAAGAGTTCCCGCTACAAGCTCGGGAGTGAACGTGACTGTCGAGCTGCTTCGTCCAGAGTGATGACGCTACGGCGACTCCTCTGGACGAAGACATGAACACGCGGCTACCCAGGGTGAAGACGCTACTGCGACTCCCCTGGAGGAAGATAGAAGGCTATTGATTGAATATAGTGAATTTTCTGTAACATGACATTGGCAAATGACGAACTGTCGAGTCCATTAATAAAATAAATAAATACAAATGCTAGGCTTAAACGGTCCGTAGCGATAAAAACTGATGAAACGGGAACCACCGATTTTGTATGCCGAAGTCCGCGAAGACCCCTAAACCGTATAGTAAACTATTGCTTAACTTTAAGTCGCGTTTATCCCTACGGGCCAAAGAGAGCAATTTCTCAGATTTTTAATCACGAGGGATGATGAATGAAGGATGTGTATTTTCACAAAAATGATCTTAGAAGATAGAGGTACAGTCGCAAGAACATCAAGTTTGTATCAAGTTGATATCTTCTAGTGTTGCGACTGATGTGCTCTCGATTGTACTTTTCATTGACTAAAATTAGAATACGTACCTTTGTTTTGTTGTAGTATGGATCAAGATGAAGGTACGAAGTCCTTCTTACAATTCCAGAGGCTAAAGGCGTTGCAAGCAAAATTGAACACAGTCGCCGAAGAAGACTACGTAATTGTGAAACACGAGTGAGTATTTTTAAATCTACCCTCATTTTCCTTATTTTTTTAAATGCTTCCCAGAGGGTAAGGCAAAGCCAACTAGGGTATACAGCCTGGTCTGATGATAATAGAATTTCTGAATTCTTATAAATATATACAGATATATACGAAGATAACCTAACCTAAATCTACGCACAACTCTCCCAACCCAAACCCACGAAATAACTCAACGATCCACGCAATCATCGAGTTATGCAAGGAATACTTGCTAAGAGCACAAGACTTCACATACACGACTTCTTTCGAGCACTCAATTAATAGAAACGTTTGAGGGCATCTCCTGATTAACTTGACGTTATCATTAATCACTAAATACCACGGAAACTATTTAATTACAATTTTCACAAAAAAGTAGCTAATGGCGTTTTGCGCGCTTTTCAAGGAATTCAATCTACCCTCATGTTCCTGATTACGATAATTAATTTGTCAGTTCGTACCGGCAAAGGAACTTACAGCCATTTTTAAATCCGTGCATGCATACAGCCTTGTTTTGAAACGAAATGCAATGAAATTTATTTATTTGCAAGAAACATTGTAAATTAGGTCATATTGTCATAATAAAGTGCACATGTTTCGACAATTTTTGGCAGGCAAAAATTATATGTAAGTATAGATTATATATTTTAAAAAGCTATATTCACAATCACAGTAAAAAAATCCCTTCATAATTTTTAAGCCAGTCAAACAGTGGCTAACGTTTCACCTCAATACTGCGTCGTTTTCAGGGTTTTTGAAATTCTCGGGTCCGTCTCCTTAGGAAAAAAGCCGAAAGTCAAACAGACTTGGTATTTAAGGAGATCGAAGCTTGTTGATGAGCCTACTCGATGCATGGTGGTTGGTTAACAAGTTCCTAACGCGTTCGTTTGCCCGCGGCGCCCGCCACCCGTGATGTCACGAAGAATCCTTGGCCATGTTTAAGTTCATTCCATAATAGCTACGTTTCTTACGAATAAGGAGCCGAACGTTGAAAGAACGTAATCAGGGATAGTAGGTTGTTTGTTAGCCCTACTTGCAAAACTCTTGGGTTAGCTTTTATTGCAAGTACCAATAAAAGCAAACCTAGAGTTAAGGCGACTTATGGGTTAGCGCTTGCCTCGGGGTTAAGAAAAGTCATGGTTTATTTTTTATTTAGACTTAACTCATGAAACTCCATACACATTTCAAATTAAAGAATATAAATCTGTAAAATCTATACGACACGAGCGCAACCACCGTGAGACGCATCATGGTGCAGGACTTCTTTAACGACAGTTATAATTTATATTTCATTAGATTTATATAAAAAATTTAACATAAGTACCTATTTCAGTCATTTTTTTTTTGAATTCTTGAGACACATCTTGCTATCTACAGGTGGAGATTTGTAATTAGCTTCTAGGTATTATTAATAACCTAAAGTTATTATAGTTGTAAATCTTCCTCAAAATAAATAAATAAAATAATAAAAACATAGTACCTATGTGCAACAACGATAAATCACGTATAAAGCTAACCGCGAATTTATTTAAGTACACGGTCGTTGTTCCACGGTTCAATCAAGCCTTCGTTTCGGTGAGGTCAAGGTTCCAAACGTAACATTTTTTATGGAAATGTGAAAGTGACCAAAAGAGATTTTAAGGATGTGTCACAGGGTTGAACTATAAGGTTTATGGCTAACAGCAATAAACTTTAGCTACCTACCTAATAAAATAAAAGACCTATAGGTGCCCAGAATATAATATGCAATATAAAAATCAAATCTATTATAGTAACTACTCATGTTGTGTCTAAAATAACATGGCTATTGTGGACTAGCCCGGGGGAGCGGGATGGGGAAGGACCACATTTCCCGCGCTCACGAACTTGCTGCGTGCGGCCCGCATTCATGTCAGTCCGGCTCCGCGCGCGTACGGCCGAGATTCACCGCGGGCGCTGCCCAAAAAAACTAATTAAAAAATAAATTTAAAAAAGTAACTTTTGTGTCTATTGATTTTTGGCGGGCTGTCATTTTAATTTTGAGGTTCCGCGCAAAATATTTTTGCAAAATACCTTTTTTTGGCTACAAATTAAAAATTCAGTATTCTCTCGAAGTGAAATGTTGTTACAATGATTCTAAGGTCAAATGCTATCGATAAGGGTGGTTTATTTCGTCAGTTCAGTTCGTAAATAAGTGAAGCAATGCAATTTAATGAAGTGGAAGAACATTACACGATTTTTGGAGATTCCTTCAACTTTCCTGTTGGAGGTAGCGACTCCGGCCGCCGTAAAAAGTGAGTTGACTTTATTATCTTGCTACCATTAAATTTAAATACTAAATTAATAGGTCAGATTCTGGGCAAAAAATATATGCAAGTAGGTCTTTCTTTATGTACCTTCCATATGTCATAATCAGCTGCTGCTTATCTGATGAGAGGTAGGTAGGTAATAATGATGAAATGTTTAGTAAATGGATAAGAACTGTAATGCTATTCTTTTTGAATAAATAATAAATAAAATAGGTAAGTATAGTCGAGAGCACATCAAGTGTAACATTCCGGAAGGTCAGAGTGGCGCTAAGGGGGCACTGAGGAAAAAAGACGAATAAAAGATTTACAATGTAAAAAAATTGTAATTTATTAAATTTCTAAAATCACCCTCCTTGCACAGCCGGGTAAAAGATATGAATCTGATAATGACATGAATCTCAAAACAAATCTGTTCATTGTATACTAGTAGGTTATGTACCTAACCTTCACATATAAAATACCACTTGTAAAAAGAAAGAAAACACCATAAACATGTCTGTTTACTTACCCACATATCTTCAGTGTGTGTCTGTAGTCGGTGAAGGTCCTTCAGTTTACACCAAGCAGCTGGCAAATCAACAGTCATCCCAGATCTAGCTTCACAACCTTGATTTTCTTCCAGTCTCCACAGAGCTGCCTTGATCTCACCGATGTCACAATATGCATGTGGTGATAGTCAGTGAGAGATGGGCATGACTGGCATTTTTAAGGTTCCGTACCTCAAGAGGAAAAAAGGACCAGCGTAGACCGACGGAGTGGCAGCGAAGCGACTAATTTAGTAACAATTTGAGTTCAACTTTATTTACTTCAATATAGGATATAATTGAGAGCGCTCGGACATCACACGCAGCTCTCACTTCGCTATACTGATTACAGTCGTACATTGCAGTAAGTAAAGTTAGTAAGAATTTAAATTGTCACTAAATGTGAAGTGAAGTAAAGTAATGTGAAGTGGATATATCAGTGATGAGCTGCCTGTCCATAATTAAATAATAATAATAAAAAGGTACCTACTGTACTGTATTCTGTTTTCACATTTGAACATCAATATGTACCTACCTACTGAATATTTTACATTGTGAATGAAAATAGACCGTAGGTATAATTTAATTTTGTATAGTTACGGACAATAGCAGATCATTGGTACCACTTGCAGTACGGTTTTAAAATAAAGTTTCCTGGAGGCCTCGCCTTAAAATTCCTCCTACAATTGCCAGATTTGAATACGCGCCTCTCGGGTGACCTTCAGTTCGTCCGGATAATCCTGCGTGCTTTCCGAGACCTTGGAACCGCGTTTCAAGGTCTCACGCGTAAATACCTATACCTACGGGACCAGTACTACACTACTAACTTATAGAAGATAGGGCTGTCAACTCATTATTAGTAAAATACTGACCTCGGCGTAGTGGCTTGTCACTCACTGGACTATACTATACTGAAGTCTCAGGTTCGATCCCTAGGGTGTCCTGGTCAGGTCTGGTTAGGCGAAATCTGATCCGCGGATCAGTTTTCCACTTCCATAATGAATTATATGTCATCTGAACTTCAACCCTAATAATTGGCAAGCCACATGGAGTCACCAGTGAGTCTACCTCTGTTTTTTTGTAGGTAAAACTTTCGTAGGTTATCAAATACTCTCAAAACGGTGAAAGAAACCTGCATGCTGAAGAAAAATATCTAAGGCACATGTAATCCACTAATTAGCACTATAGCCCCGCTTGGTGCATCATGATGCATGACTCGAGCTCCCTCTATGAAGGGGAAGGTCTGTTCCCGTGCAGTGGGGAATTTGTTATTGTTATTAACTTATTAATTTAAAAGATGTGTGCTTCAAGTTTTTTGCCACTTTTGCGTTGGCACCTTTTCCTTGCAAAGTAGTACCTAAATGTAAATTAAAAAAATGTTGACGTGCAAAAATGTACACAACGTGCTTACTTACAAAAAAGATATTTGATTTGATATAATGTTAGCGCCACGGTCAGCAAAGCATCATCATCAGTCTATTTACATATATTACCCCACTGCTCTGGCATGACACAGACTTTCCCTTTCATCGAGGGAGCTGGGGTCATGATCCACCACGCGGGCGCAGTGCGGATTTCACATGCCTTGGATTTTTCTTCTTCTACGGCATGCAGGTTTCATCACGATGTTTTCCTTCACCGTTTTTGAGAGCACTCGGTAAATGTACGTAAGTTTTTCAAACGAGGATAACTCATTGGTACTTGCCCTGGCTGGGAATCAAACTTGGGACCTTCATATTGCAAGTCCATTGACCCATTCACTGAGCCACCGAGCTCTTTTCAGCAAAGCATACCGAAAGCAAATTGGCAATTTTAAAAGAAACGACCCCATTGCCCCATCGCCTCGCAAAAAGGTTGAATAGAACACCAAACTGAAGCATGGCAACCCTAACCTAACGCTTAAAATGTGGGCGGATGAGACATGGATAATAGATAACTAGTTTCCAAGTCCAAGAATTCATGAGTTGAATAGCTCATGAGGTTCATTCAAGAACTATTCAAACACGCCGCGAGGCCTTGGCAATGATTTTAATAAATTAGATAGCTTGGTTTATGACTTGCTTAGGTATCGTATTTTTTCTGTACTATACCGTACTGGAAACGCTCGTATTTAGAGAATCCACCAAAGAAATGATGGGCGAAGAGCAGAGATCCTACGCTCAGAACATTCATAATTATGCTAAACACACGTTCCCAAATGAATGGTCTAGGACCCTTTGGGATCTTTTGTGCGCTCCCCATGCCTTTATACTTCCTCCTCCTCCCTAAAGATATACGAGTAGCTCGCACGAGGAAAGGATTCTGTAATCTACTGGTTCCGGATAGTCATAACCCCAGAAGACTCATTCGCTTCCTAGCCAATCACATTCACACAGCAATTGTTTCATGGACTCATGTGTACCACCACATGCATATGCACACATATGCAGGTCGGAGACTCCTGCCAATCTCATCCTGTGTCAATGGGTCGTTTGTTGCGTGGTATCCCGTAAGCGCTAACTATGAGATGCATCTGGTTTCAGATGTGTTTCTAAATTTTCTTGCCAGTGTCGTATTGTTAACGTGTTTTATTGAAGTCTGAAAGTACCAAACACGGTTTAATTAAAGCAAGTTAGGTTAAAGTAGATTTATGGCTAACAGTGTAAAGGCTTAAGTATAGTTTCTGTGTCTAAATGCTAGGTTTAAACTCCACCTGTTTCTATTGCTTGAATACCATGCTACTAAGGTGTCTACTGCTAGTTAGCTAATAGCGGCAGCTGCCTAAGTGCATTGACTTTTATCGCCAGTTGTTGCATATTTTCTAGTTTCTAAACTACACTCATACACAGTTAATGAATTTAATTAGCTAGATAACCTAAGTAGGTACCTACATTTTTTTTAAATTGCTAGCCAGCCTGCCTACCTGCCTGATAAGAGCGCGCACCAGTGGGGGACTACATACATATCCACTCCCTTAATCCCCAAAGGACATAACCACAGAATTTCAATGATCTATCCAACCGTGTCAATTTTTGTCGGTCTAAGTTTCGATCTTCGAAATCCGGATGCGGATCCCGATCCGCCATTAACATAGATAGGCAAATAAAGATACTTTTTTGACGTGTGTAATGGTATTTGGGGATACTTAATCATTATTTTTCTTCATGATGAAACATCATCAACTTTTTTATCCTCAATTCTTTGTCTGACCGTGTGAGAGTTGGTAACAATGGCAACTGTACTTTGACCACCCTCTCGGAGGTAAACGACCATCAGACCGAGGGTGGCACCCCCGAAGTACCTTAATTGCTTCACGTGCGCCCGGCAGATGGCAGGCAAGGTGCGAGCCAGGGATGGGCAGCGTCGATAGAATGTTATCGTGGGCCGGGCTATCTATCGCAACTTTTATCGTTTTCATTTACGTGATATACCTATCACTGCCATATTTTTGCAAGTTTTTCGACAATAATGTTGCTTAAATCGACAGCAAACTATAGAAAAGAATATTAGTACTATGTTTTAAATAGCTTTTGAAAATTTGTTAAATTAAATAATTAAACATAAAAAAAAGATTTTTTTCAGTTTGTTTACGCATCAGCAATTTTAGTACGTTGCAGTAACCGCCAATTTTTAAGGTAAATACCTAACTTTATTCCAAATCTGTCCACTAATGAAGTCAAATAAACTTTATCGATATCGATAAATGTCGATGAGGACATCCCACCCGTATCTAATGCCTCCTCTATGAATATCGTATGTAATTGGGGTAAGTGCAGGACGCAACTTTCACACGATGCAACTGCGTCTATGCACCTTCTCACTCTTACAAGTCAAGAATACACTTGTGGGAATGAGACAGAGAAGTCTATTGCACCATCGCCTGTAATAACACGAAGATGTTTTATAGTTTTTTTCACATAGGTTGACATTTTTGAAATGCATTTTTATTTAATGATTTAATGCGCTAATCATGATCATGAATAATGGAAAAACAATTTCATATGAAGTTGTGTCAAGAAGGTCATAGTAAATTGATTAATTATTATCATTGAAGTACATTCAGTGGTAATATTCGCCCGAAATAACTTTAAAGATCAGGCGAGTTGTACCCTGAGTCCTGACAGTTGTAAACCGAGCTCAAAACTTCATTAATACTCACTATCGGCCTTAGAGAATATGATATTTGACTTCTACAGAGAACTTGCCATGGAAATTTGTAAAAATATTATTCGAAGGCATGCATATTTACCCTGGGACCACAAGGTTCGTGTCTAATTATTTATGTTTATTTGTTTTGCATTTATGGTCTCTGCTAAGTCCAGTCAGTGTTTAGATAATTTGAGCATTTAAAATATCGGTTTTACGGTAGCCGGTGGCTAAGGCACAAGTGACGCAGGTTCGATTGCATGCTCTGGGCTGCTGCAATCCTAGGACAACTTTTAGTTTAGTCGGAGTGATCGAGTAATGAGAAAATATTGCTAAAAATCAATGGAAGGCCGTGCAGATTCGTCGGAGCCTTGACATGATCTTGCTAAGTCCACCCTCGATTGATCAAAGCTGGCACTCGTCATACTCTTAATATTTGGCAAGTTTTACTTTATTTCCTGTCTGCTTAATCAGAGGTGCTCACCAATATTTCTAGTTGTCATGTGCACCATGATTAATATTCAAATTGTGACAAAGATACCAGTTTGGTTTCCGACCACGTGGTTAAAGACGCAAGCCCTTTTTTGTTCCAAAAACCTTTGAATAGACCAGCTGGTTTGACGGGCAAGAAGAAATATTGTAATACAAAGTAAGCAAGGGGACCCCAAGATATTGGGGGAACCCCATTATTTTTCAAATCCGTCTTAACAAAAGTCGTGGACCTACTTCCTTTGTTGTCGACGAGACAGATTCGCGAAGGTTTTTTTCTTTTGAATATTTGTAACATGGGTATGTGTTGTGTTCGTGTCAAAGTTCATCAAGGCTCTTTATTATGTTTTGCGAAAAAATTGCGCTTCAAAAAATCCTGCGATCGGAAATTTTGAGTAACCCGATTATCGATATTTTATTGGAATTTTTTACATCCCTAAAAAGTGTCTTGTAAGGGGAAAATTTATTACAAAGTTTTTAAGGCATTACTGTGTATCAGGTCAAAGTTTATGTTCGGTTAGACGATAAAATACTAGTCCTCTGTAGAAATCTTTGATAAGCAAAAAAATGTTACACGAATTTATGGCAAAGGCAATAACAACAGCTGGGCCTAAATCGATTGAAGCAATAATTCAGTAGTCAGCATCTAACAATACCATATGATTTCGATGTCATGCTATTTGCAACAATGGTTCATCTTACAAAAACATCCGCTGTATGGATAAAGGATGAATGAAATTGCGATGCGTTGGCGTTTGATGTACACTCTTCCACACTTTATGCCTAGTGCACTTTATACACATGCGACTATGGGCAAAAATATGTGGTGAGTTGTACAATCCGATATGCCATTGGAGTAAAGAAATACAGTCTATATTCCAAGAGCATTTTCCAGTTTTGCGTAGGTTGGATATGTACAATAGGAGTACGATTTCAACTCTTATTTTGCAGACCATAAACTGCAAAAACACTTGATGTGTTTCGACGTACAATCCTGCACACATGAGTCTATTATTCCAGAGAAAATATGGTTACATTGCCACCTTATGTGGCACATTGTACTATTGTATCGCAAAAGCTGCGTCGACGCGTGCCAAGCCGGGTGGTCACGAAATTATGCACCGAAGATAACATTGTAGATGTGGGTAGATTGAGAATATTCAAATAAGCTTTTTACCTTCGGCAGGTTATCGGGCTTGTCCATAACAGCGGCTACTTAAAATGGGGACAGCCATGTCAGCTGTGGAATGAAGTCATATGCAATATATCTTTTAGGCTTCCGCTTGTCCTGTCTACTGTCTACCAATATTCTTGACTACCTCCTGGCCTATCCGGTAGTTGTCGGTATTGCATCTGCGTATGTTTTTTTCGAATGCCCAGTTTCCTGGAAGTTTCGAGAAAGTTCTACAATGTTCCATAAGGATATGTTACTTCCATTCCAGAGTCTTCTTCAAACTTATAGAACGCTCCAGAAACATCTCGAACATTCTAGAAGGGTTAAAGCCACGTCCGTAACAATATCAACATCGTTTGATAGCCAAAAATGATAAAGTTCCTTCCTAAATTTAATATGTTAGCTACTTAAATTAAAATCAATGAATTCATCCATCTCATTGTCTAATTGCAGAAAAATAAGTACATAAATCGACCGGTTGTACAGTTGAAGACAGAAATATGTATACAGGGGGTCTCAATGAGATTTTCTCAAAAACTACTGTACCGAATTTAATAATTCTTTTACAGTTACATGGTTTTAACTTTTATCTATCAAACAGTGAAAGAATTCTTGCAATAGGTCAAGTAGTTTTTAATCTCAACCTTAAAAACTCTCCTGTACACCTTTCTCTGTGTTCTACCGTAAAACATTACCTGCCAATATTGAGTTACATTTTATAAGAGGAGACCACAATAAACATTGTCTCCTCAATCTAATCTCATTCAGTGTACATGAAACCGAAGACGGGACCAACCCTGAGAATCTAGATTGGAACGCAACAAGTTTTTCCCACGCAGAAATCTGGATGCAAGTATGACAAAGGCACTGATGTAGCTTGTCTGGTTTGCAAGAGACAGCCTTCAATGGATTTCAAAAATGTCTGCATTATGACTGGCTTTACAAATAGTTCGTTCGCATTTTATTGCATTATACAGCTTACGTCAAGTTTATGCTTCAATGATTAGTTTTCTTGTCGAATTATACCCAATTTTCAATATATTCTGCTAAACACATAACCCTCCTTTACTTGCGCAGTCAGGTAAAAAAATATGCTTTCTTTTACCTACAATCCATAGATTAATAGGTTAGGTAGATACTCGTTTCGACATTTACTCATTTCGTCTAATACTTCATTCAAACGAAGGGTAGGTTTTATTAAGCGTACGCATAATACTAATTAAATCAAAAACGTAAGCTAAGTAGTTACTTGCTTACAACCTGTTTCTGTTTTACTGGCAATGACTTATTGCCATTAATATTTCCCTAACAACTAAACTTCAAATAGAAACACCTTTCGTCTATCTCTATGCGGGCTACAACTTTGTTACTTATCGTGTATTTCTCAAGGGCCCCCATATTACAGATAATTTTACTGTTTAAGTCTACCTACGTATCCTATTAACATGCATGAGGGTTTTTTGAATAGTTATCATTTTCAATTGAAGTAACATCCGACAGCATATGGCGATCGAATTCTAAATCGATTTTACGGCTGTTCTGCTTACATTGTGTGCTTTTGATATTATTTTAACATCGTTGTCTTGTAATAGCTTTCTTTTAGGTCCTGCTTTTAGACTTTTTATACGTTTATAAAACGTTGGTTAATGAGAAAGATTACTGGACGTGGCGTCGAATACCTACTTACAAATTGAATCCAAACTTCATATTCACTAACCACGTGGTGAGATTACATTCAATTGCTGTTTTCTTGGTCAGGTCTTGGTCTTATCACGTGATTTAGAGACCAAACCTTATTGTCAGAGTTGTTGAGGCATCTGACATGGCCTGTAAGCTATGATAACTATACACTGACACACATTATTGTCAATATGTAATATTATTGTGTGAGGGTGTGTGTGTGTGAAGTCTCAAAAATTAAAATAAAACCATACGGGATCTTACAACAGTAGCAAATCTACCAGAGCATGTAAACAACTCATTAATTTCACTTCTCATTAATATCTCTGTTAACGTTAATCGTTTAACTATTAAACGTGCGTGACCATATTGCACGTGACTCAGTCATGTCACGCTTGATGAGCATGAGGGTGTGGGAACCAGGATTCCCATGCCCTTCATGCATAGGTATTTTATATTTCCGACACATCTGTTTTAAAACGCTACTGGTAGTATAACTTTTAGGACTATAATTTTAGCGATTAGTATGCGCACTCTAGAATCGCTAAAATTATAATCTTCTCCGAAGTGTCTCTCGCTCACATATGAGTGACAGTGACAGTTGCATTTAGGTTTAGGATAAGATTTCGTGGCTACGATAGAATCACGGTCACAATAAAATAAAATGGTGTGATTATATCGGGGCGGCCAAATATAATTCTAAACCCAGAGGTTTAGAATTATATTTGGCCAGAGTCTCATTATGTAAGAGTGAGCGGGACGCCTTGGCTAGCTACGATTAATTTTAGCGTGTCTCTCTGGAATCACAAGTATTTAATTGCCTCCTTTACGCATTCAAAATAAACTAATTTCTTTCGAATTTTGTAAGAAAATCTTAGTTTAAAACCACCACTCGACGCTCGTTCATTCCACTTGAGCGAGTGGCAAATTATTACCCTAACTCGAATCCATAAATCCATTCCATTTTTATGCATGTGTCATATAAAAATATTACAATAATTCCTGCATCGAATTACCTAATCACGCGTGAATGGAATCAAAATACTGATTGTAATTTATTGCACTTATAATTAATGTAAGGGTACGTCGTATACGTGCATAACACCCCTTAAACAGGTAACCAATTCCCACGATACAAAAAACTGGGGGCATTTCATATACAGGCTGGGTTAGTTTCGCTTGGTTAATACGCGTTTGGGCACGCGCTGGCTTTTTACCAGCCTGCCGCTGTGCTGGTTTTGTTTTTTGCTTCTGCTTATGGACAAATAAGTACATATATTTAACAAAACATCGAATCATTATCGTGAAATTATTTCAAGTTGTGCTAGATTGTTTGCAAATAATTCTACATACCTACCTACTTAGACACTTCTAAATTAAAAAAAAAGATAATGTAAATAACAAAAGAGGCGATTTTATGTTTAAAAGTTTATAACTTCATAGCTAGACTGCAACAATGACTAGAAGTATAATATTCATTCCTTCAACAATTTTACTAAGTTTGAGGTTAGTCTGTCGTATATTAATATTATTTTTTTAAAAGTTAGATATAATAGTGAAATATTGTAAGAGTATTGATATTTTTATTGAAAACGCCTCATTAGTACACATAATGTGGCATATGTGACTGTCCATTTTCTACTCTACACATTTCAATAAATTAAAATTATCCACATTTCCCAAACGCAATATGATCAATCGCAAGTTATCCTGGACGAAGATGCATTGATGCATGTCCTTCTCACTCATCTCAAAATTTGTGGACGATTCAATACAGTGACGTGGTGTTTTTTGGAAACTTGTTCCCATGATGTTTTTGACCCCTGCATATGGGTGACTGGGTTATTTCGATCACAGACAGATTATAGATCTTTTGATCGGGCAGATGAAATTTTCTGTATGTTTAAAGCAAATACGAACATAGGGTTTAAAATATGTAGTAGACTTACTTACTCAAGACTTGAATGTATTCATGGTTTCATGAACCGTATACGTACGGACAACAGCAGATCAAATGGTAACACTTGCAGTGCGATTTCAACTCTTACGACGCAGATAATAAGACGATTTGCAAAGTCTCGGAAAAATAATAACACATGTCTAAAAACTTTACTGATCGGGAATCGACCCTGAACCGAGTACCAGAGAGAGATAGAGAGAGATAATGATATCACAGAAAACTGAAGTACTTACCAAAGAAGCTATACTAGAAAAAATTCCCAATTTCTGCATGTTTATGTGTTTTATGAAATTAAGGTTATAAGTTGTTTTATTCCAAGTCCAAGACCACAATATTCAGAAGAAAGAGGAACTTGTATAGCTAAAGAACAATGTGTTTTTGATATCCCTCTTGAAAAACCCTTGAAACAGTGATTCACATGAGCCTAATTGTTCAAACCTGCTTTCTCAAAAGTAACCCTTTCAAAGGGTACTATTGTTAAGATTCCCCAACATTTAAGAGGCGCATTGCCCTTTAAATAGGTCATTTACACTTTGCATTATATTGCTCAGCAAGTTTTTTTGCAACCTTCCAAAAATTATGGAACTTGTAACTCCATGAAAAGTTAAATGAATTTCCAATACTTAGGTACCGACAACTACTTTAATTGTCAGTTTCTTTAACAGTTTACACTAGTCGCTTAAACCTTTTTATTACTTTGTGAAATGAAATGGTTTATTAGCTAGTACATAGTTGGCATAGTTGTGATATGACATATATGTGAAAAAAATAATGAAAAAACATCTATTTTAAAATGACATGTAATTAATTAATTGACTCGTTATTATAACAATTGACATGTAAATATTTAATATCGCAAAAGGCCAATAAATAATAATAAGCATGCAGAAGGCAGTGCTGCTGGACACGGCACGTATTGTGAGGAGGTTCCTCTCTCTGGGATCCTAACCTCCGGCAGCTTGGATGCACATGCATCTCGCTGCCGGGGTGGGTGGCTATTTTTTATATTTTGTTGTATGTGTAAATATATTAAATAAGAATATGTATAAATAAAGAGAATACTTAATAATAATAACATATAGTAGTTGACTAAACAGATGTTGAGCAAGAATTATATGTATCATATGACTGGCTATAACGTAATATAATATAAAAATCTTTTAACGAACATCTCATTTTTCTATATTGTCATTTTTGTATTTCGTATTTAGACATTTTTATAACTCGTCATTTTCAATTGCACGTCTTTTGTTACTAGCGAAAACACTTCTGTCAAAGCACGGATCCCTCAGTGCGCCAATTAAACTCGCACTTTCCCAGTTTATTATTGGTCGACTAGGCGCATCCCCCGGCCGTGCGCGTACGCAGCTGCGCGGCAATCAACGTGGCTTTGTGCTTGCGTGGGGGGCAGCAGATGTCATGGCACGAGTATGGAGTGTATTTATTACCCGAACGCTCCCGATTCCAAAGAAAAATCGATATCCGAATGAGTTTTTTGTAGGTTTGCTGTCGTCATTTAAATGTACTGAACATGTTTATGTGAAGGGTTGTATTCGTATAGATCTTCATAAATATTTTTATAGATACATATTTCAGTGTCTAAATAAATACGTTTCTGAAGTACAGTCCAAAAGTGAATTTCCTTAGAAATTAGGACCAACGAAGAACGGCCCAGAACTTGAACCTATTTCTAAGTCAACAATTCAACATCATTACAAAATATGACAAAGATATGAGGTCACAGCTGTTCTACTCAAACTATTATCTTTGCTAGGTACAGCTAACAGCAGATCAAGTGTAACACTTTGGACTTTGGACCGTTCTTATTATCTGCGTCGTAAAATTTAAAACCGTACTGCAAGTGTTACTGATCTGCTGTTGTCCGTACTATTATTTTAAATGTGTGCAAAAAAGGCAAAAACAATGCCGTGTCATACTAAGGCCGACGTTTAGAGTCAATTTTGAACGCGAGGTCGCGAGCAGTCTGAGCGCGCTCTTACAACTGTCAAAATGCAATGAAACTAGACAGTCGTAAGAGCTATCTCACACTAATTAAGATACTCGTAACCAGTTTTGAGTATGAGTGGAGTTTCGGTATTACAGTTTTCAGTTTTTATACTATTTTGACAGTCGAAAGTGCGGCTCACGCTGTGGTGCTCAAAACTGTCTGACTATCGGCCTAAGGTTGCGCTAAAAATTGTTTCAGAATCTTGCCCTAAACTTAGCCAGTGACACCCTGGGACCAACAGGCCTATAAATAACCCGACAAAATTCCACTCAAAATACAGACACTCCATTAAAAAGCGATAAAACAAATTAACCAAACAGTTTAGACGAAAAAACCCGTTAGGAACGGTTCTAAAATCAAATTCCCGATAATTTGGCGATCGGCAAATGCAAAAAAGTGTTGTAAATTCGCCCATCGACACGTGGTGAGGCCAGATGGTGCATCACCTGCTTTGGATTCGCGGGACACCGTGGAACGGAACTGGATCGCCGACTGCATTCCTTGATAACTCATTACTACCGGGACTACCGGTCAATGACTTGTATGCCTTGGGGTTTTAATTAAATTAAAGAAAACGACAAGAAAATAAAAAGTTTATTAATACGGAATATTGATTTTACATTTATACTTATTTTAATTACGTACGATGTAAATAGCAACACAAACGCTTCGAAGCATATATAGTCGAACAGGAGGAGGTTAAATACTCACAGAAGATTTCTTTCTCGAGAAGGTATTTGGTCATCAAAGATAATGAAGGCGTCGTCAGTGCGCCGCCGCCGGTTACCGAATAGAATGGTCCAAAACGACATGTATAGACCCGAACGGTCTCAAAACTCTCTTGAATGGTGGAAGTGTATTAGGAACCCCAAGAATGAGACTTAGGGGCAGCCAGAATATATAGATATTTTATTTGCAATCATGATCATTATACTTAGTATAGAAAAGCGACTTACGAGTAAGATCTCGTAATGTTACGTGATGTAAAGATGACTATTCCGACACCAACAGATGAGATGACTGAAATGATATTCTCGTGATGTCACGGAAATATAGGGTCCTCAAGCCTCAGAGCTAAGCACGACAATTTGTTGTAGTTTTTTATCTTCATCATTCCACAAACCGTCTACTTGTTAGATTTATTCGTGTCTTTCAGTCACTTAATTTGTCGGGTGCTCACGTAAACAATACTCCATGAACCATTCCCTAGAAAACCGCCAATCAGAGACGCGATCTTCACCAACAATGGTTTCGAGCATGGAATCTGGATCTGGAATGCCGTCCTATATGCATCTACAATCACATATAATAGGTAGTGATAAACCAGAGCAATTTAGATCCTGGCGCTTAGAACAATGACCTCATACAATAACACTCTTCCCGTGGGGCCCCTCGCCAATCTGTTGCTTTAACTATTGTATGATTATGGTCACGTTTCGTATTGGACGATATTTTAAAAATAGCTTCAGAGACAACTAGTATGTGGATTAAACTTTCCGTTTCGATTTGTTGTAATGTCGTGGTCGGTTGCTGGTCAACTGTATTCTTACTGTTTCCATGACAGTGTTTTCTGATTCTAATATTTTAGCTAGAAATGTTGTTTCGTTATTTGATTTTTAAATCATCAATTATGACAAACTCTTATTCAACTCTTCTGATAAATCAGTTTCTTACTGCTGCTGTCATGGTCATATGTCCTCAAACCAGCCTACAATCTTTTATCTTTACTCTCAGGGACCACCTTTTGATTTCATCAAATCTTATATTTTAGCATTGAATTCCTATTTATCTGTCATTTTAAATATCTTTATTTGAGTACTACTACACATCTACTTTCGATTGAAAATAGGCAGCTGAGAGGCACTAAAGAGTAACTTTGAAGCGAATTCAAAGAAAGCACCTTTCTTAAAAGGAACTATTTTGTAGAACGTGTAATTACAAAAACACAATAGCAAACGTATGAATAAACATAAATAAATTCATCATTAGCGCTTTCTCTAAACACCTTTCGAGACGCGTGTTCGTAATTGTAAGACGATAAGGGAAGGAAGTGAAAAAAAACATAAATGAAGAAAAAAAAACAGAGGGTGGAAATGTCAGGCCATGTGCTGCGTAGGCGATTGTACAGCAAACGCGAAGGGTTCCAAACCAGAAGAAACATCCATACCTCAGGAAATAAACCTTTCACAACATAGCTCTTGGTATTCTGGTCGATATATGTCTTGAGACATTAATCTTGGGGGGAATGACCAGGTGAACCACCCTTGAAACTTGTACTATAACAATAGCGAAACTTTTGGAATTTTTTTGGTTTATTGACTTCTGGAAAAGTTTTATTGGTAATGAGTTTTGTTTTCTAAGGCTTACTTTTAATTTACAGTGTAGTCAATACTATTATTGATAGGTACCGAGTGTTTTTAATTCTAGACAGGTACTGTCTGTCATCGATTTTACTTAGTCCCTTATTTAATTTACGCATCTACGTCTGAACAGAGTCTTGATCTGACTAATAAGCACCTTCGTTGCTGATTGTCTTTCTTATTCGTTTTATTATACCTAAATGAGGTATATTTACTTTTGATTTATTTTTGGGAACATTATCTATTAGGTAACATACTTATCTCCATTTTCACACTTTCTTTCAGATCACATTTTCTCCTTTACTTTATGATAAAAAATCTTTTCAAGACATATTCAGTTTTAAGACACAAAAAATTGCATGAAATGCATTTTGCGGGCATGTAAGAAATTGATGAAATTCTTTTAACAAGTCGCAACTCGCAAAGACGGGTCTATCGTGATGGTAATCACTATTGTATGGTAGCAGCTGCCCCTTTTGTAATGCTCCCCACTTTATACTTAATGTCATGTACATTACATTAAATAACAGAATTAATTGCTTTGTTTCGATAGCTTCATTTTTGTAATTGATCAAGTCTATTTTAATCAAAATATTGATACTACACGCGACGATATGTTGATAGTTTCTCCTTATTCTAGATCCCTCGCTAAAACTACTAACAGACATGGTCTTAATAGCAGAAACCTAATTTCAACACAACATATTTTTCATTAGTATCATATCATCAGCGCCCATTCACAGACACACAGACAATACCTAAAATATTCTTTGATTTTTATTCTGTTTCAACTTTCTATATTTTTTATTTTTATTTGTAGTCCTTTATATTTATCTACCAATTGTGTACTTCTTATATGTATTGTGAGTTGTAGAAATGTATAAATACTTTATCTATCTTTTATATATCTATCTGTTGGAATTTTCATAACGGATAAAGATCTTATGATTTGACCATCATACGCCATGCTTTTGTAGCTGTTGTATTCTTAATGTTCATCTTGGACCCTCAGCATTGGGTATTTTATTCCCTGAGTTTATTTATTTCATTCGTGACCTGTCCAGTCTATTTACACCTTAGAACAAAAGTTTCATTGTTCTGAAACAGAGTTTCTAAAAAGACCAATTGGTTTTTATAAAGACAGCCTTGATCACGTCGCAAACATTAAAGTCTACCAAATGCTACCGAACAGTATAAAGCAAGCTTTTAGCTCTTATCAATTTGGAGATAAACAAGTAATTGTGAGACGATTTGGCGGAGTGGCGCGTTCCAGTTTGTTAACAAGCAAAAACTTCGCATGTGTCTGTCTGTATGTGTCATCTTCCGCGGCATCTGGTGTAGTTTGTCCCCTTTTCACGACTTTTGGGGGATATTAAAACAAAAATGCCGTAACACCTTTTAATAGACATTCAAAAGCGGAAGTTGCTGATTGTTTTGCAACTGCCGCAGTATTTTATGTACTGTGATCTTCACTCTCGTTATCATGTACGTTTTCTGATATCATGTCATGATTAGATTCTCTCTTTAATGGACTATTAGTATAATACGTGTTTCAAGCAAGTATTAAACTTTTCATTTTGAGTAGGTATAAATTACTTATCCTATGTATTTTGTCGTTTACTTCATCTTTCTTAGAAAATTCTGACATCATCCCTATTCTTACGTTCAATATACTCGTAATTTGACTTTATTTATGTGTTCCATTCCATCCAGTATATTACATACCTACCTATTACATAACTATACCTGGTTATTTTATTTCCTTATTAGCGCATTGAGTTAATAGTGTAACTAAGCTCTTTTATTATACTCTTTCCTTTACTTGTATCCTTGTTCATAAGTTTTGTTTTGTCCTAGATCCAATTGCTTACATCTTTCCTGTTTCCCGTTAGTATAATGTTGCCTGTTTTATGTCCTTGATAAAATACATTAATCGGACCGTCTAACCAAGCTATAATTAAATTGCACATGACCATGACTTCCCATCGTGAGAAAGTCTCGTAATGAATAGACAAGGTCCTTAGATTTGCGTCCCTTCGTCCCTTTGGCCTATAGTCTGCTCTATTCTAATGCCCCTTGATCCCACGTGGGGCATCCTTTCAGAAATATCTATTTGTCTATGCCCAAAGGTATTGTGAACCTGTTTTTGATGTCCCTTGTTTGTCTATAGCTCTGAAGGGTGTTTTCTATCATTTGATGTTTTATCCTCGGGTCTCTTTTGGTTAGTCGTGGAAGGGTATTTGGCAATATATCATGATTCTTGAGCATGACATACATTCATTGGTCATCTTTGTATGCTTGATGAGCAGCATTTGCTATCAAGTATATCTGATTATTCATCTTTACAAGTAGGACATCAATGTTTTTGCAAATTATCTAGAGTTTCTATCGAACTAGCTAGTTTTTTAATAATAATTTTATTTCTGAATTTCATTGCCACTTTTTCGCTGTATTGTATCATATTAGTTTTACATTATACGTACGTACGAATACGTGTGTGTATATTATGTAGTCTCCCCCACTATATGTTTAAAATAATAATCTATTATTTATTTAGAAGATTTACAACCGAGATCACAATTCTATGTTAGCCAAAGGGGTATTTAAATAATAAAAGATCTTATAAACCGCTTCAACAATACCCTTTAATAAAAAATGGTGGTCAATGCCATTGAATTAGAGACAATTATTCGTTTAGGATGTCTCCAATGCCAATCCAACGAACAATTCGCTCTGTATCTATGTGTATGTATTTAATTCCACTTTTGAAATCATCAGTCCACTGTTGGACGTAGGCCTCTCCTGGCTTGCCACTAAACCCTATTATCGAATTATTGCTTCAAGTCGGAGGAGTTTACCGCTCGTGGCCTCCATTCGAAAAAAACACAATCCGATTCTCGACTTTATTGTAATAAATACCTACTGGTAACAAAAGATACTTTATCAACATTTTCCCTTAAATCTTTAACCAAAGGATGAAAACAATTAATTCCGTATGAGCGATTACGGTCGAGTTACATAGAAGGCCACCACAGCATCGGTCGTGTTGGGATTTTTTTATGCAATTTTCACTTGGATACAAATTCCGGTGTCATATTCCGTGGTAAAAGTATATTTCTAGGGGCAGCTCCTGTTTTAAAATACATACCTACCTATAAGTAAGTCTGCTTTTATGTAACACATGTGCTGGTCTTTGTTCATGGGAATTCTATCATAAGACTATTTTATATTATGACTGTATTCTCGCAAATAAAAATTTTGAGTTTGAGTTTCTACTTTTTTTGATTGTAAGTCAAAATAAAGTGTTTCAGAGAATAAATAAAACGGTTAATCTATAATCCAAACCATATCTAAACCAAAAGAGATATTAACATAGAAGAGGTTCATACAATTGACAGTGCTCTCGTCCCACTAGCCTGTCTGCCAGTTTTGCTGGCACATCATTATCATCATCATCAGCCCTTATCAGTCCACTGCTATACGTAGACCTCTCCCAAAGCACGCCACTCAACCCGATTCTCGGCCCTTTGCATCCAGTCTCTGCCAGCCATCTTTCGAAGGTAATTTCTTCCTCTTAAGGTCATTCCTTTATCTGATCAGGAGGGCGTCCCACATGCCTATGCACATGAATATGATTAATATGCATCCAGGTACTTTGAAATTAAAACACGTATGCCGAAACCCAAATATTGTGTCTTACTTTGTAAACAAATATGACCGTCTAATTACCTGTTGTGATGTAACACTGAAGGAACTGAGTGATTGAACCTGTTCATCATTGTGAAAATAAAGTGATTCGATCTAATGTGAAAATAACTATGCAATAATCACAAGTACCTAGTTTTTGTTTACAAAATAAGACACTTAATTTCGGCTTCGGTATAGGTAGGTTTCACTACGTCCTATTAAAAACTTTATTTTATGTATCTTTGGTATGTATTTTAATATCATCTAGCCAGCCTAGCCTAGTCTTTATCATCATAATCTGATATCCCATGTGCAATAATCCTGCTCGTAACAAGATCCAAGTATGTTATCTTATTTTTATTGCAAACTCGACTCCCAGGGAGCAATGAAACACTACCAGTGTAACTACTTCTCAGAATGCTCATAACACCATTGATGATAAAATAGGTAACCATAACATGGGAACGGATAGACTTTTGTTTTACTAAATTGGATTATTTATTTGAGGCTATGTCAATGTTAGCCTACATTAAAGTTTCCTGCGTGGCTTAGTGACCAAACCTATTGCCAGAGTTATTTAGGCCGCCCATAGGCCTCTGACGGAATGACAACAACAACTGCTTTCTGAGCGTGCGTTTCTTTCATCTGAGCGAAAATGTCCCATCTACGTACAGACCTCGCTGTTGATTGACGTAGATTTACCTAGTGAATAAGAGTGTATCTGTAATACTAGTAAATCAAATAAATAAATAATAAATAAATTAAAACCAACAATAAAGCTAAAACATTTCGGGAAGAAATGAATATCAATAAATTTGATTCATAATCATCATCAGCCTTCACTGCTGGACGTAGTATAGTCCAGACCGTCCAGTATTAGATGCCTCTCCCAGGGCGCGCCATTCAACAGGATTCTCGATCGATACAAGTCGATTAGCTGATCGATAATCGATTACTTACGCGAAAATGTATATTAATTGTTGATCAAAAGTTGCTCGGTTATCGACGATGCTAGGGAGTTAATATACCAACTAGTCCTACTACCCTTTACGTTAAAGTCTGCGTATGTAATTTTTATGGACAATTACATGCAGTTTGCAAAATAGGCAAAATTACCGCTTCGTTCGGTGTTGTTTGTGATGTCATGTGAACATAATAAGCTTGGTTACCCTACACGCATGAATGAACTGTATTTTATAAACATTTATTTATATGTTTAGGTATATCAATTTATATGACACGTCGAGACTGGCGCCAAGAGTATCGTGAGATCATAGAATTTTGTACAACATTTGAAGTTATTCATAAAAATTGTAAATGCACATGTTTGTTTGCATACCGTGTGATGTTACCGCACGGTTATCGGTCGACCTACATCCGTCCGTGTACTTACAATAACATTGGTGATACGTAACTTTGTGATAAGTTTTTAATTAACAATGAGCTCGTGTTAGTACGTGTGAGGTCTCAATTTGGGATAAACTTACCTCACAAGCTTGAATCATCATCAAATTAGAAAATATGTGATCGATATTGCTAAACATCAAAATGACCATAAAATCTTCGTTATTATATTGGTGATATGAAAACTCAACAATTTATATAAATTACAAGTTACAACAGTAGTCTGAAGTATCTAAACAAAGGCAATGACAGGTTTTCAAATACATATAGACACTGTCTAAAATATGATGAATAGTATTATGGTCATAACTTCAGTGAAATTGATACACAGTCGATGTCAATCACGAAGCTCGAGGTCAGAAATCTATGCATGAAACACTTATGTGAAAAATACATCTAAATCGTTACAGAGTTCATTGAATTGATGACTTTCAACAGGAATAGGAAAGCTTCAAACTCGTTGTAGAATTGATTAATGTCTTGGTAATCTGTGTGGTTGAGAAGACAAGTTAAGAAGACGATACAAAATTAAAGATGAAGTGAGAATCTGAATCATTCACTTATATCATACTCAGGACAAGCAGGCCATGGCACTGCGGAACCTAATTCTTATGGTGTACGCAATAAGAACGTCTCAATTGTTAGATTCAATATATCGTGCGTATCATGCAACAACAAATTCTAAGAAAGCATAACTTGTAAGTGCTAACAACCAGGTCGTACGTAAATAAGGGGTACGACAGGAAGCACGGGCGATGCGTGAGTTAACTGGACACTTCCTGGGCCCTAGGGGACATTTCTTTGTGACGAAGAAATGGGGGAAATCGTCGTTTGACCCGACTTACGCGTAAAACCACCTGAGCATTAAATTCTGTGATTTGGGTAATGATTTGCGTGGATGTGATTGTGTGTTCAAGTGCCAGACTAGAAATAGTTCAGACTAATACACACCACAATATGTGAGAAAAATGCATAGGTATGCCATACTTAAGAATTGCAAAAGAATGATGCAATTTCAGATATAACATCCTCATTACATGCAATGGATCTACACATTAAGAAAGTTATCAGTAGATCCGTCATAAATCTGGCCAATGGATCCATTGACCAAGATAATAATATACGTTTGGTGCAGTTTGCAATTCATAATGTACAAAGTACAAACAAACTACCTCTGCAGGAATAAACGATTTAAGTTCAAGTAGATAACTCTGTCTATGAAGTAAATACTTCAAATAAAATAGAAACTAAACTAGATATAACGGCTACTGATTTCGCCCAAGATTATGACCACGTTACGCTCTGTAGATTTTCTATCCTATTTCCGTTCTATAAATAATCGGTCGTGAAATCTGAAATACGGCAGGGGTTGACTCCAAGACAGGTGGAAATGACGTCACAGTAACATCGGCATCCTTGTTTTACTTTGGCTGCTGATCGTATCATGAACCTGTCGTTCTGTATGTATTGACCATTTAATTTTTAGACGTTTTGCTACCAAAGTCAATTTACCAGTACCTACCGTCATTCTTCAGCATGGGTCTTTTGGCTGGGTCTAGGTCATGACAAAGTCGCTACGTCGATGGTGGGGTCTATGCTACTATGGATTAAGAATAGGGTAGTATTTTCTGAAATAATTACATCATCTTTATCAGTTAGGTGTTGTCTTGTAGCTGTAGCTATATAAATCTTTATTTACTTATTACTTCAGTCAGCTATGCGTTTTGTTATAATTATCTAGAGGAATATTTCTCCTCGTAACTGCGGGTGACATGATATGAAAACCCTTTGTAATCTTGATGAGGTTATTTTCAAGTGTTTCTGCTGTCCACCACGTGGTCGAAAAAAAATTAAGTATCGCGATGAAAAAGTTATCTAAAAAGATTATGATTATCAGTGTATTTATCTGACATTGCCCTTAAATTATACTTTATTATACTTAACTGTTTTCATAGAAAAAATGTTATCAGTATTCAGATGGCAGGAAGTAGGCACTTCTAACTTTAATCCACAGACTAAAACTAAATCGTTTCTTGAATTTTTATAGGGAATTTGTCGAAAAGAGACTTCTGGACAGGAATTTAATGATCTTCCAGTGTAGTTACTTCAGAATTAAAATCGGGTCTCTTACTCAATTGTTTTTTAAGATTTGTTACCTCTTACAGATCTTAACTCGCACCTCTTCTCTTATTTAGGAAGCCTTTGCCTAAAGACAAGCTATTGGGAGTTTCCCAACCGATCGTCAAAACTAAATTGTTTCAATATTTTCATTAATAATTGTAAACACTGTTAATCATCAACTAAGGTTTTTTTTGTATCTTTCTTTACTACATATTACTGTTTCTTCTTCATAACCGTGTTGTGTTCTTCAAGATTTTGAAGGTCGTTTCTGGATTGTTCCTTTAATCTTCACACTTATTTTCGTGCTGTTTCTGGTTTTATATGCTGGTCAGAGACCTAAATATTTTAGACTATTCTATAGTTTACTTTGAACCATTGAACTTGTCGTATTATTATGTTGAATCAATTTCCTTATAAAAAATGATTTCCGCAAACTTGCTAACAGCTGATGCGAGTTTAACATTTGCAATACGAATGTTATGTGATCCTCGAAGTAACAAAAAAAATTGGCACAGGGGTGCTCTGAATTAGTTTGGCATCCGCTATACATCTGGAAACCCTCTGTTTTTTGTTTTTTTGCTTGGGGTTTTGAAAGTCCCGTTTTTATTCAGAATTACAGGGATTGTCAACCTTTGTACGTTGATTTTATGCAATGTTCAATATTTTGTGTTGTAATTTTATTAATTTAATGTGCATAACTACACTGTTTTTGAAAAATCCGACATTGAAAGTTCTTAATCGCATTAAAATTAATCCCAAATAAATATTTATAGATCCAAGTCGCTGACCTATCCAAGGCAAAAAGACTACAAAAATCGATTTTTCTTTGTTCCTTTTAATACCAGTTGCTTACACCTGCTTACCTTTGCATGTGTTGCGTCACATTCTCCAAGGGAAAAATTACCTGATCTTCTATCCTTGTCTTTCTTGCACCATTATTAACATACTGTCCTTTTCTTGCACGATTTTTTGTCCCTCCACCCTTATTATGCGTGTGCGCGCGTTGTAGGTGTGTACGGTCGAGAGAACAAGTGTCGTTTACGCGTTTGTAATAAGGTTTAGTTTGCTATGTTTAATACCGTCGACTGTGTGAGTGTGGGAACAAGTTTGGGGTGTAATTTGTATCGTAATTTATTTCCTTCCTTTACCTTTAGTGGTATTCTGACTCTTGGACAGTGCGTTTGTAAGAGATGTGTTTACGGACTTTTTGGCGGGAAAAGAAGAAATAACCTACAAATTATTGTTATGTTTTGGATTATTATAATAATAAGTTGTGATAAAATGTTGCAATAGTGAATGATGGAGTGTTGGTTAGGAATTTTGTATTCGTCGTGTCTGGATAACGCGTCGTGATGTTATATGAGTAAGTTGCTTTGGGAATATTAACTTTTCTTTGTTTAAGGTATAGATAATTCGATATTTTGTAATCGCCTGTTCTTTATGTATTTATATTATACTAGCTGTACCCCGCAACTTCGTTTGATAGAAAAAGTTCTATGCTCAGATCACATACCGCCATGGCTTATAGCCTATGAGCTGTCCGGATATTTAAGCTATCTCCTAGTGAAACTCTTTAGTAGCTATGGCTATACAAAAATTCTAAAAATTGGTGTTTTGGCATCACTATCGATCCTAAAACACATTACAATTATTCTTTTCAAAAAATATCCAATGTACAGACACAACGTCTTATTATATGTATATAGATTTACTAAGCTTTAGCAGCCACGCTTGTTTCAATAAGCAAATTGTTTAATTTACTTAAACATTGTGAAGAATTAATGTAAGTCACAAGCCCAACCATCCATTTAATTTTGTCGAATGAAGTCAAGGCCACCCTGTATATTACGTGCATGGGTGCTAGCTAGGTATGCTTTCATCTAAGGTATTGGCTGCTAGCACAAACCACTTACCCAATATACAGCTAGCACAGACCACTTACCCAATAGACAGCTAGCACAGACCACTTACCCAACAGACAGCTAGCACAGACCACTTACCCAATAGACAGCTAGCACAGACCACTTACCCAATAGACATGAAATCGGTACAAATTTGCAAGCAAGAAAAATTCTGCCAACCATGAGCGCATAGAGACGAAGCGGGGGACAGGGGTGCCATGTTAAAGAGATGCGTCCATGTCGATAATATCTCTAGGTTACACGTGTCGCGAAGCAATTTTGCGCTCAACGGGTAGACACGGGCGCCCTCCTGTTACAGGTCTATGGGGTAAGTGGTCTGTGGCTAGGCTAAGAACATCGTCTAAGTAAGTATTTGTTTAGGTAATATTATGTTAAATAGTTTTCGAACATTATGGTATATCAACTTCCTCTGAACATTGAACTTTTACACGTGTTTCCTTTATTTCCATGTGTGACTCACTTATGTAATAAATAGCCGCCAGTCACGTTCTAGTATAAGGCTGATCTATAAAGATATAGAAGGTACAGTCTACCCTACACACATTTGGCCATATTGTGCAAATACAATAGAGTAAATTAACTATACAGGGTGTAACGTAAAGGGTATGTGAAGCCGAAGGGAGGGTGTTCAGTATCGGTAACTGAACAACTTTTGTTCTACGACTTTTCGATTTTTGCGAATTTATTTTTTGACTCTTCATACATTTCGTACCGGTCAGCTGATTGATTTGTATGAGACATTGATTTGTTTTTATTTTTTAGTCGAAAAGTCTTAGAACAAAAGTTGTTCAGTTACCGATACTGAACACTCTCCCTTCGGCTTCATATACCCTTTACGTTACAACCTGTATAAGCATTTTATAGGTTATTTATATTAATTGTTCACAATGTTCAATACATACATTTTTATTAGGCAATATAATCTTTTAAACCGAAGCCCAAAGCAAGTGTCTTATTTTGTAAACTACCCTACCCTACTAACATTTGAAGCTTTTCTGTGATTATTGCATAGTTATTTCCACATTATTAGATCCGATCACTTTATTCTCACAATGATGAACAGTTTCGGTCAATCAGTTCCTTCAGTGTTACATCATAACAGGTATTAGACGATCATATTTGTTTACAAAATATGACACTTGATTTGGGCTGCGGTTATACATACATTTATTTTGGACCTACATATGTGGATTGAACTTATTACTTATCGTTGAAAATGTCACAATTTTCAACTAACCATGAGGCCAATGCTTGAGATTTTGAACACATAAAGTAGGTACCTACATAAATTATATTGGCAATAATAGCCTTATATTTCATACACATGTTACCCGGTCGGTGTAGTAGTGAGTTTTTAAGGTTATGATTATCTCAAAAACTACTTGACCTATTGCAATCATTCTTTCACCATTACACAGATAAAAGTTAAAACTATGTAACTGTCACAAAATTATTGAATTCGGTCCATTAGTTTTTGAGAAAATCTCAACCTTATTGAGGGCCTTTTTTGTGTACTCTTCTCTGTCGTCGTGTGTACACTTGTGTTGTCGACTGTACGTTCGGAATCCTGTTTGATCCTGAGGTGCCTCTCGTATAAATATCCTCACGCTCGCTTACGTAACGCTCGGAGTCGTCCAAAGGCCTCCAAAGGCGAAATATGACGGGTTTTTTGTTCATAAGTTGATTATTATTAATATTGACTTATATGCCCTGCTTTTGTAACCATGCGGCATCGATAGAGGTTACACGCGAAAACAGACATAAGTATACGGGGGCCTCAATAAGGTTGAGATCTTCTGAAGAACTACTGGACCGATTGCAAAAAATCTTTACTACTTAGGTACAGGCGACATCACATCAAGTGTAACACTTTGGATCGTTCTTATTGTCTGGGTCATAAAAGTTGAAATCGTACTGCAAGTGTTACCCTTGATCTGCTGTCGACTGTACATATACAGTTCAATCAAGTGACAGTGACAATTTAGAGTACATACACACTATCAATAGTGAAGAATTTTCAAAAATCAGACGTACTTTTCGAGAAAATCTCAACCTTAAAAACTCTTTGGTTTCTACCATACCCAGAGTAGATGAGACCAACACACTATTATAATTTCCCTCCAAATACAGTTGGAGATCGATAAATACTATGGGTGATAATCATATACAGTTTTGAGCACAAACTCAGCGTGAGCTCGCACTCACGACTGTCAAAATTATATGAAAATTGACAGTTGTAAAACCGAACTATTGAACTCAAACTACACTCATACCTACTCAAAACTGTCGATGCATGCGATGTTTTAACCCAAATTGAACCCCAGAAAGCAAATATAGGTACCAACCAACCTTGCTTGCCACATGGTCGGCCATGGCGCCAAAATCCGTCATCTCCCAATGAATCCGATTCCCAGAACACCAACAATACTTTTGTCGTCACAATCCATTTCATACCTCATTTCAACATCGCTAAAGTCGAAAACTTAAAATACAACTATTATCTCGCATTGTCAAGAACATGAAACAAGTTGCCGTAGAAATAACTTTAACGGTTTCAAAAACCAATAATTCCTTGGGCGATGAGGTAAGAATGGGAAAAAAGTGTTAAAAAAAATAAAAGTGGTTTTAATTTATGCATGCCGCAGAGCATCAGCTGATAGGCGAAACGAGTTTATGTTCCCATTCATTGCAATACTAAAGGTTGGCACAAGGATACCAGTTATAATGCCTACAGTCTGTCTGAGACCAAGTCTGGGGGAGTTATTATTGTCAAGTGTTTGTCAAGACTTACTTAAACGTTCCTCTCTGTGTATGCTTGCTTGGATACAATTTCACTTAGGCCCGTATTAATAAATCAATCTCAGCTCAAAAGTCAATCTTGAGAACGACCTCAACATGGCGTTCCTATTAATAAAAGTAACCAATCACGTGAGTAACGCCGTATTAATAAACAAAACTCAGTTCTCAAGAGAACTTGAGAACGTATTTGCTGATTGCAGGCGAACCGCGACTTGAGAAAGACATCACGTGGTACGCCGTCAAGATTGGTTTATTAATAAATGACATACTTGAGATGGTGATTACGTCTTGAGCTGAATTCGTTTGAGCTCAGACTATTAATACGGGCCTTAGATAAGCTTGAGATAAGTATACAGGGGCCGTACTTAGGCCCGGGGCGTAACTTAGGTTAGGATTTTTCAAGAACTACCTACTTTATCGTAATGATTAATCTGTATCAAGTCAACTCATTAATGGAAAACCTCAAAGGGAAGAGGCGAGTTGGCAGAAGGAAGAAATCATGGCTCCGCAATATAAGGGAGTGGACAGCGATAGCCAGCGTCGAAGAGCTTTTCCGACTGGCTCAAGACAGAGGGAGATATGCGGAGCTGACGGCCAGCCTTCAATAGTGGAGAGGGACTGCAAGGAGAAGAAGTCCACTCCAGAACCTAGACCTATCCCAAGGCCACTCAATATGATATTCGTCTTTTTGCATCCAGTGCTTGCCATCCTACTTGACTGGTCGTAAAATTTCTTTCCCTGGCCAGGTAGTTGATAGTTTAAAGTTCACAGCATGTACCTACTTACTTAATTGTAAAATATATTTAAAATTGATCAAATAGATTTTGACAATATTTTAACCTTAGTGAGCATCTCTCTGCATACTGTTCTAAGAGTTAAACTGTTCACTTTTCGGCGTAAAAACTATTAACCTACCTGGTACTTATCAGTACGGTTAAATTAAGATCATCTCTATACCTGTTTGTTTTCCCTTTCAACCATTCCTAAGCTAACGACCCGTTCTACTTTCTCTTTCACTCCCTTTTAACCATCGTTAACTGCGTCTTCACATGTTCAAGGTTAACTTTACTTACTTGAGCTTTGATGTTTATGTTGTTATAAAAAACAATACAGTAATCTATTTTTTGTATAGAACAATTGTTTATTTCGGCACAAAAGCGTCTATTGGAAATTTTTCCATGGTTGTACCATTGTGTACTAAAAAAATTATTAGTAATTATCGTTCATTGAATTATTCTTAAACTAGTCTTAACTTTAACTTTTGATTACTAATATCCACATGTACATAAACTCACGCCCGTCTGCCATACATACGGCAGAGACAACGAAATTCCGCCTGCCGCGATCCTGACACACCTTATCATTACACTCGTTGTATATCCCATCACCCCACTTACATTCATTGTAGCAAAACGGTTTACCACCGCCCGCTTTTTGCCACTACATGGATCATGTCATGTAGCGTGATGGGTGGCGAAACTCATTGCCATTTTTTTTTTAAATTTCTACCCAGAGGGAAAGGCAAAGCCAACTAGGGCATACAGCCTGGTCTGATGTTAATAGATTGTTTGAATTCTTATAAATACATACATATATACGAAGATAACCTAACCTAAACCTACGCACAACTCTCCCAAATCCCTAAACGAAATAACTCAACGATCCACGCAATCATCGAGTTATGCAAGAATCCTTGCTAAGAGCACAAAACTTCACAAACACGACTTCTTTCAAGCACTCCAATTAATAGAAACGTTCGCGGACATCTCCTGATTAACTTAACGTGATCATTAATACGGAAACTATTTAATTATAATTTTCACATAAAAATACCTAATGGCGTTTGGCGCGATTTTCAAGGAATCTCATTGCCGCCTATTTATATTACTTTAGATTTATTCTGTCTCATAATGGTACTACGGTTATACCTCATCACTGCAGACAATCGCACCATGTTATAGCCACACGTCAGGACTGCTGTTCCTCATTCCCTACTTCCTCCGTCTGGACGCACTAATTTCCACCATGTACCATATTGATAAGGTTGTATTCCCTTGTCCACAGGCGCAGTGGCAATGAATCCGAGAGTAGCGAGTATTCAGAGGACTCGACAGCCGCCTACGAGGATGTGTCGACTACAACCAAAAGCGCTGGGTCGCGGAAGAATATCAACAGGGGGCGATGGACGAAAGAGGAGGTATGCATATCCTCATGTCTTGGTTTTTATTATTATGTGTAACTCCGTCGATGTAAGGGAAGGTCTGTGCCAGCCCGAGCATAAATAGACTGATGATGATGTGTAACTCAGATCTCGGGCCTGTTTTCTCACTGGTGCCTCATAGACGATAGATTTCGATGTATTGCGATCCTGGCACGCCACATTAATCTGGCTCTTCATGCAAAACCCCTCGTTAGCTGGCTACATCTGTCGTCAAATAGATGACCGATAGGATAGACGAATATAAGCCACAAACGCGATGCACGCGACGCGGGATGCAAAAAGTCCACCATTGTATTGGGTGTGCCTTGTGACTTGTAAAAGCACTGGACTGATACGGTGTGTTGATGAATTTCTTTCTTCTAATTCCAGGACAAAAGGCTAAAGATCTACGTGAATATGTACAATGAGAACTGGGAGTTGATCGCTTCTCAGTTCTCTGACCGGTCGGACGTGCAATGCCAGCAGCGGTGGACCAAGGTCGTCAACCCGGAACTAGTCAAGGGGCCATGGACCAAGGAGGTGAGATTACAGCTTGTTATGGCGAGCGGGGTGGACAAGATGTATCACCATCGCCTGGAGACCCTTGTAGCATTGGAGTCGTTGCTGACTCGTCTCCAGAGGGAGTTGGAGTTGTTGCTTTAAGCGGCGGAGTGAGAGAAGAGTTTTGGCAGCAGACACTCTTGGCTAAACTTGCGTGATTGGTTCTGTAGCACCGGCTCCTTGTTCCGGACAGACGGGCAGAGGGTGAAGATTATGACATTGTCTTATAATCCATAAGAGCAGAGTTTCTCAAACGTGTGTCGTCTACTGACCACTTTGAAAATCAATTATTTTTCAGCGCCCCCAATTTTTTTTCATTACCACAGCTTAAACACCACAATGACATTTATTGCTTTAATAAATTTAATTTGCGCTATATTACTTTAGTTTGAAGTTTAGACTTACATTCTACAGTAATTCTGGAGCCCTTACCGCCCACCTCTAGGCCTCCAGCGCCCACAAGTGGGCGTCATTGCCCACTTTGAGAAAGACTGCATAAGAGGAACGTGATGAAGAAGATCTTGACTTTAAACAATCTTACGAAGACGTTCAATATAGTTCACACTGTACGAACTAACACGGGAAATGTGTACAGGAGAGTTTTTAAGATTAGGATTATCTCAAAAACTACTTTACCTATTATTATTATATTAGTTTATTTATTATTGTTATATGGAATAAATATTTAACTTGACCTATTGTAAGAATTCTTTCACTGTTAGATAGATAAAAGTTAAAGTTATGTAACTGTAACATAATTATTAAATTCGGTCCAGTATTTTCTCTGTCATCATATGTACGATCGTTTTCAACGTAAATGATAAATGGAGAAAAGTTTTCATCATTCGAACAAGGGACCTCGCCTCCGTGGCACGCTCTATTCCAATAGAGCTACCGTGATATCATACCCAGGTCGTGAATTTTGTCTCCATATTCGTCTTGGAGACGGTAGCGACATCTATCCAGTAATTTTGCAACGTGTAACAACTTGACTACGGGCCCCTCAGGACATGGAAATTGGCTAATTACAAATCTGTCTATTCTAGTATATTTGTCAATCAGTCTCCGGTCTAGGCTAGAATGAGTCATGTCCTAGGGTCACTGACATTGCAAGCTCTCACGCATAACATACTTGCATAAATTAATGTTCATTGATACTGAGACCTCGATGGCTTTCGTTTCGGAGGCCTAGGTTCATACCCCAGATCAGCCATACTACGGTCTACCACACATAAAAGTGTACAGGAGACTTTAAAGAGTTGTGATTTTTCCCAAAACTTTACTGATGTTTGAAAATTCTTTACAACAATACGTTTACTCGAAACTATATACTAGTAAAATATTTTTTTACAATCTGTCAAGTGGTTCTTGACAAAATATCAATATTATTTAGGACCGCCACATACGTACGGAATTCCGTTCAGGAATTCGGTTTCGGGATATCGAACGCAGTCACATGTATGGGTTCCATACTTTGTGGACCTACCACTTACAATACAACAGTGGTTTTCCGTTCGAAGTTTCGCCGATTCGAAATTCCTTTTTATTCAGAATTGAAATAAACGTATGTGTGTGATGTGTTTACGGAATCCCGAATCGATATTTCGAAACAGAGTTCCTGATCGGAATTCCGTACGTACGAGTATATGGCGGCCCTAAACCTCCGTGTATACTTTTCTCACTGTGCCATGGATTTTTTTTTCATAAATTACCATACTTTTACCGATTACTCTAAAAAACGACGAAGAAAAATATCGTGAGTAAGTAAAACAACAACAATAATATTTTTATCAACTCGTATACGTATTGCTTAGAGATTTGACAATGACAAGAGAGAAAAACAGTCGGCACTTGTTTTACACTGTGACGTCTTCGACACGACGCGAAGTCTCCGCGGAGTAGGCAGAGCAAGAAGGCGCTACACCTGCATGCGGAACAAAAAATCTAAGGCTTGTAAATCATTGCCCGAGCTCCCTCGATATACGGGAAGGCCTGTGCCTAAGCAGTGGGGACATTAAAATAGACTGATGATGATTTTAAGAAACTCAACCTTTTTGAGGACACTTTTCTGAGTTAAACTGTACAAGTCCATTACCACAAGAATGCCTAAAATATCGAAGGACGCATACTAATGACGAAATGACGGCAGCCCCTAAGATTTTATGAATGAATCTATTGTTGTTCACGACTTACAGACGACGTTTGAATGTTAAACTGCTAAGTATTATTATCATGAACTGCTGTTGTTACTACGCTCGCGAGCGACTGCGTAAACATCCTTGCTATGAGGCTTGCCATTGGTGTGATTGCTCTGTTTTTGGAACTAAAATACTATCATTCATTATTTATTTATTTTATTATTTATATAGCTCATACATCAGAGCTCGGTGGCTCAGTGGTTGGGTCAATGGACTTGCGATACGGAGGTCCCAGGTTCGATTACCTGGCTGGCTGGTAATCAAATCATTGGTACACCAATGAGTTATCCTCGGTTTTTTCGACGGAAACACATACGTACATTTATCGAGTGCTCTCAAAACGGCGAACCAAAACATCGTGATCAAACCTGCATGCCGTAGAAGCCGCCAATCCGCAGTGAGCCCGCGTGGTGGATCATGGCCCTAGCTCCCTCGATGTAAGGGAAGGTCTGTGCCCGAGCAGTGGGGCAATACAAATAGACTGATGATGATACATCGAAATAGCGCATAGGCTATAATTTATAATCCTGCGCAGACGAAGTCGCGGGCAGCAGCTAGTCATTTTAAGTATTTTATTTATTTATTTTATTAATGGACTCCACTGTTCGTCATTTACCAATGTCATGTTACAGAAAATTCAATATATTCAATAGTCTTCTATCTTCCTCCAGGGGAGTCGCAATAGCGTCTTCACCCTGGGTAGCCGCGTCTTCAAGTCTTCATCCAGAGGAGTCGCCGTAGCGTCATCACTCTGGCCGAAGCAGCTCGACAGTCACGTTCACTCCCGAGCTTGTAGCGGGAACTCTTGATAAAAGCTTGAAACTTCAGATCTTGCATAAATAATCCAATAACTTCACCGTACTGTCATTCGCGAAAATAGCCTGTAGACATTAAAAGGAAAATTATCAAATAATTTTGCAACCGTCGTTTCCCGCCATTTTCAAGAGAACCTACTGGATTTATTTAGCGTTTATTAAAACTTGCAAAAATGTTGCAGTAATGTACCTAGCCCAATATTTTTTGGACATTTTTGGTGTCTTCATCATAAGAGGTTGAGGAAAAACTGAATATCGTTTTGCATTATCAATTATTATTGTAGGTTTTTAGTGTTTATCTAAATCTCATATTTGGACCGTGACATGTCCCTGCTAACCTTGACTCGGTCAACGTTTTTTGTCTGTTTGTCTGCAATCTAACCACACGTGTTTGCCGTATGATACATAGATGTATGTAGGGACAACAGCAGATTAATAGTATCGTCATTCCAAGGAGATTTTATGAGCCCCTGCGAGTAATACCAATAAAGTAGCAAAATATTTAAATAGATACCTATACTTGTCATAAACTGACCCTAAAATCATCTCAAAACATTACATACGCTGATCTAAGATTGATTAATCAACGCAAATCCTTTTTGGATCTTCCAATTACATACATTGATAGGTTGGGATTAACCGATTTAGTAATTGCTTAATTCAAGGTTAACAGGTTAAATTAATATGAGATACTAGATATACTCATTGTACTTACTTATAGATAACATTTTTGTTACCATTCTTATTGTATACCACAAATATATGCCACAAAGTACTGAAATCATCCTTTTAATCTTACGACAAAGGTCTGTCGATTGTACCAAACTTTTTGCTAGCGGTTTTCATTGATTCTTTGTAGGTAGTTTGTCTGGTTGTAAACTTTTCCTATTTTACTTTATACTTTATTGCACACAAAAAATATTACTTACAAGATAATGTTTATATGATAATGTATGTACATTGGTCGAGCTTATCTCTAATAAAGAGATTTCTTCCAGCCTGGCTTCTCCGTGATCGAGAAAATATAATTTATAATACAATAGACATACTTATGTATTTTATTGTAATTACTGATGATTATTATTAGTCAAGTAGGTAGCTTTTCACAAAAGCTCGACCTTGTACACTTTTATCTGTGTTAGACCGTGTACCGAAGCCCAAATCAAGTGTCTTATTTTGTAAACAAATATGATCGTCTAATTACCTGTTGTGATGTAAAACTGATGGAACTGATTGATTGAACCTGTTCATCATTTGTGAAAATAAAGTGATCCGACAATGTGAAAATAACTATTCAATAATCACAGAAAAGCTTAAAATGTTATTAGTTTTTACCCGACTGCGCAAGGAGGGTTATGTTTTTCGAGTGTATGTATAATTCTTTGGCACGCCCTAAAGCCTAAACGGCTTAATGGATTTTAACATATGAGGTGTCGTTAGATTCGTCTTAGAAGTGACATAGGCTATAAAAATTTAATCAAAGCGATTGAAATTTTTGCCGGTCGGGAATTTTGTTTTTTTAAATTAATTTATGCTTCTTGTTTACAAAATAAGGAGCTTGATTTGGGCTTTGGTAAACCATAAGTCAGTCAGCTGATCCGAACGGTTGTAAATTCAAATTCGTATTTTTTCCGCCACCCACGCGACCCGCTCACCTTGTTAAATAACGAATGTTCGCACGCCTTGCCTTAGATCATTGGGCTGGTTTATTTTCGCACCTTTTTGCGGTATACGTTTTTTAAATGCCATAAGTACATTGTTATGAAGGCTTGGAGGCCCTGTGAGGTAGAGTTAATTAGGATCACGATTTCGAGAGATATCAACGATGATTTAAAGAATAGGTGAAAATTTAGTTATTTTACAAAACAACACTAGTTAGAGAGGGTGGTCTGAATCTGCGCAGAGATATGAGTGGAATGGGGGCTTTTGCCCAGCAGTGGGATATTACAGGCTATTAAATAAATAAACAACTGTCCGCAATGGTCAATTGAGGGTGGTCTTGTCAAGATCCATAAGGCTGACGAGGACGTGATTGAGTGGCTGGACAGCCTCCCCCACTCACGGTCTGATCTCCTGTCACATCGCCGTGACCATACGAAAAATAAATAAATAAATAGTTTTTACAAAATGTACATAATATAATGTCTCATCTCTCTCTCACACAGGTTTGCTGGTAGAGAACTCTAATCTAGAGTTAAGCACGCCTTATGTACATCTTATTCCATGTCTTGTATTGAAGGGGCTCGTAGTCCAGTTACGAGTACACTTTGAAAACGATCGTACAAGTTAAGCAACGTTGGGCGAGGTTAGGACCTGGATGGGTGACCGCTAGTGACACTTTCATCAGAGCCCCTCCGTGCCTCGGAAAGCACGTTAAGCAGTTGGTCCCGGTTGTTGTCGCTCGGCAGCAGTCGTTAGACCACGCCAAAGGCCTACGGGCGGCCTGAATAACTCAGACAAATAGGTTTGGTCACTAAACCACACGAGAGAAAAAAAAGGTCTTTGCGTACATTAAAGAAAAATTGGTTGACAAATGTTAATAGAATTGAAATCATTTGGGAAATAACATATGTAGTTATTTGAAAACGTACCACATAAAGCAATGAATATATGAAATTGATAATCAGAAATCAGATAGTAACGATATCACATGTTTCTCACTAATTCTATACAAACAGCATTCGTTCGTCGAAAATTGATTCACAACCATCAGTATCTCTGGAGGTAAATGGAATATAGAAAAAAACTAATTTCATATTTATGTTCCCAGACAGTTGATCTAAACAATATAAAACATAGTCTACTAAATACCATATTGACTTATCCTATTTTGCTAATCATATCTATTTTCCTTGTATTCGCAGGAAGACGAGAAAGTGGTCGAGTTGGTCGCCAGATACGGGCCCAAGAAATGGACGATCATCGCGCGGCATCTCAAGGGCAGGATAGGGAAACAGTGCAGGTAATGCCATCAGATTGTAATGGAATCCTCGCCCTCTTCTTCTACTTCAGCGCACTGCAGCCCACTCCTGGGCATATGCCTCTCCATGAATCCTCCATGGGGCCCGATCCCAAGGTTGTCTGGTCCACACCGAGCCAGCCCTCTTGCTGTCGTCGGCCCATCTGGCCGGTGGTCTGCCCACGCTTCTTCTACCCGTCCGGGGTCTCCACATTAGCAGTAGTATCCTGACCGTGCTCGCGCGCAGGCCGGACAGTCGATTTCTCAGACACTGGACCGGCCTGCACGCACCAGTATGTACTAACATAGTTATTTAAGTATTTACTAACAAAATATGGATGTAAAAAAGTCTGAAATATATATTTTTTTTTAATTAGAACGCACTTACTCCATCGACCATCGTTTCGGTGACAGCCCATTTCAGTTTTGCCACTCGTTAGCCGATGTCGGTGACACGGGTCTGCAGGCGGATGGTTTCATTTCTCACTCTGTCACGTAATCCTAAAATGTATTTACAATAAATACAACTTTAAAAAATATATATTAATTTGATGTGCATCATTACTGTGTTTTGGAATTTTATATATATTTTAATTTTTAAGTTAATTTAATTGGCTGGAAGAGGCTCAGGACAGGGATGGATGGAAGAGGGGGGGGGGGGGGGGGGGGGAGAGACCTTTGCCCAGCAGTGGGACAATTTATAGGTTAACAAAAAAAAAGTTAATTTAATTTTTTTGCAATGATTTCTATCACTGGAATTTGACCTAATGGTAATTATTATCATTTCTACTACTATCATACCTTAGAAATGATAATAATTACCATTGTGACGTACTTAGTAAAATATTTATACAGTTTTAATTTACTAAAAAACTTTACCAATATTTATCATGCGTACAACTACTACTACCCAATTTCAATTTGGCGAATGAATTCAAAGACATCATGTTTAAAATATTTTGGAATTAAATATAATAATTATAAAATATTTGTTTCCAACCACAGGGAACGGTGGCACAACCACCTGAATCCTTCAATAAAGAAGACCGCTTGGACGGAGCACGAGGACCGCGTGATATACCAGGCGCACAAGCAGCTCGGCAACCAGTGGGCCAAGATAGCCAAGCTACTGCCCGGCAGGTAATATTATTTGTTTTATTAATGAACTCGACAGTTTGTCAATTGCCAATGTCATGTTACAGAATATTTAAAATATCATACCGTCTTCTCTTCATCCAGGGGAGTCGCCGTAGCGTCGTCACCCTGGGTATCCGCTTCTTCTTGTCTTCATCCAGAGGAGTCGCCATAGCGTCATCACTCTGGACGAAGCAGCTCGACAGTCACGTTCACTCCCGAGCTCGTAGTGGGACTCTTGACTATAGCGCCAAACTTCAGATCCTGCACGAATCCTCCAATAATTTCACCATACTGTCATTCGCGAACATTTTCCGATTAATTTAACGTGATATTAAACACAAAACAACCACTGTAGACATTAACTTTCGCAACCGTCGTCTCCCGCCATTCTCAAAAGCCGGCAGGTAATAATGTTTTAGCTGGATATTTTAATTGTCATTTGTGTGTATTTTGTTATGAAGGATATTGTAAAGCATTTAATTTTCGATACGTCAATTATCCTGTTATTTATTTTATTTATTTATTCATAATATGATTTGCACCCTTACAGCTAATAACCATCGCGGTACAAATTTAATAATCAATTAACAACACAACATTTAAATCAGATACATAATTAAGTCAACTAACAACACAACATAAAATATTCAAGTCAATAGGATCACATTCACTCTATCGTACTCTTAGGCATTTCGTCTTTCTTTGTTAAATGCTCTTTCCTATTCCAGAACCGACAATGCAATAAAGAACCACTGGAACTCTACAATGCGTCGTAAATACGAGCCCGACCTCCTGGATAGCTTCGAGACGCTCCGTCGGAAGCCAACCAGGGTAAAGGCGCGCCCATACGACCTCCCAGTAGAGCGTAGCGAGCCAAAAGTACAAGTGCAAGTCGCCTATAACGATGTGGGTTTGCTTTTCACGCTTCTTGTTGTTTTCTACGGGAGTTATACCGTTTTCCGATAAGTTCTGTAAGGTGGAACAGTCGAAGACAGAGATAAGTATACAGGGGCCTCAATATGGTTAAGATTTTCTCAAAAAGTACTGGACCGAATTTAATAATTATTTTACAGTTACATAGTTTTAACTTTTATCTATCAAACAGTGAAAGAATTCTTGCAATAGGTCAAGTAGTTTTTGAGAAAATCTCAACCTCAAAAACTCTCCTATACACCTTTCTCTGTGTTCCACCGTACAGAGAAAGGTGTACAGGAGAGATTTTCTGAAGAACTACTCGACCTATTGCAATAATTCTTTCACTGTTAGATAGATAAAAGTTAGTTTTAACTTCCTACCTACCTACCTATCATTTCTGAGGTCATTGGGTGACTTGTGACGTATTTAGTAAATTTTGTTTGCAGTTTGGATTTACTAAAAAACATTACCAATTTAAAATTTATCATAAGTACGGTGGAACACAGAGAAAGGTGTACAGGAGAGTTTTTAAGGTTGTGATTTTCTCAAAAATTATTTCACTGTTAGGTAGATCAAAGTTAAACAATGTACTGTAAAAGAATTATTAAATTCGGTCCAGTAGTTTTTGAGAAAATCTCAACCTTATTGAGGACCTCTGTATACTTATCTCTGTCTACGACTGTAAATCTAATCCGATGGCCAAATCAAGTGTCTTATTTTGTCACAGACCACTTACCCCATAGACCTTTAACAGGAGGGCGCCCGTGTCTGCTCGCATATGAGCGCAAAATTGCTTTGCGACACGTGTAACCTAGATATATTATCGACATGGACGCATCTCTTTAATACGGCACCCCTGTCCCCCGCTTCGTCTCTATGCGCTAATGGTTGACAAATTTGATCGTCTATTTACGTGTTGTGATGTAGCACTGAAGGAACTGATTGATTCTTAAAATAAAGTGATCAGATCTAATGGTGCGATAATACCTATGCAATAATCACAGAAAATATTAAAATGTTAGTAGTTTTTTGTTTACAAAATACGACTCTTGATTTGGGCTTCGGTATAGGGTCAGATTTTTGAGATATTTGACCTGAGATTTAGATTCGATTTTGAGTGTGAGCTTAGGCCGATAGTTCGGTCTTACAACTGTAACAAAGTTGTGATACAATGTTGACGATAGTAAATGCGAGCTCAAAACTGTATATGACTTAGTGTGAGTTTTATAGAGCCACTTAGGCTGAGATTCAGAGAAAAATAAGTCTATGCAATTTGACAAATTATACCTATTAGAACATTTTTTAAAGATTCATACTAGAAAATTCTACTTACTTCTCATATTAAATAAAACCTATAAACAGAAAAGTTGATTTGAAATTGAAGAATAATATTCCTTATTTATCGATATGAAAATGGTATAACTCCTGGTCAGAATATGGATTTATTTGTACATGCTTCTCAATTATGTAATTAATACTCTATTATGGTGCAATAAAGTGTATTTATCTTATCTTATTAGCTGGCGTAAATATTCTTTACAATTAATTATTTTCATAGACTATAATAGTATATTATAATAAGTAGTAGAGTACATACTTGCAATAAATCCACGTTCTATCTACCTATCTAATTTGATATGATTTTTCCTTCGTTTCATTTTTTTTTGCTGCGTTGTTTCATCCTGTAAATAGATCACCCCTTCAAGTTTTAAAGCGTAAATAACGTTTTCGTATGTTGTGGCTTATAAGGTTGATAATCGTACGTCTTTGTAGTGTGGTGTTTATAGCCTTGTAGATTGTACAGTCGGCAGCAAATCAAGTGACAGCAAATATACCGGTACAGTGCGCGAGGCGTAAGTTCAGGTTTACATTTGTGTGAGTGATCGCCAAGCTGCTAGCAGAACAAGAGGTGAAGTGCGGTGCGTGCGCGGCAGGGTGGCGTCCCGCAGTGTATAAATTTGTATGCGTAGGACGCGTCGCGCCTCAGGTCGAATATCACTCTACACTATCTGTGTGCACTCACACAAATGCAAACCTGAGCTTACGCCTCGCGCACTGTACTCTTTGCCACAGTAATACCGCCTACATTGCAATGGCTTTGTGCAAGATATCCTTTCGACTGTGCATTTCCCAGAGATTGTGTTAGAATTTACGATTCCAAGAGAATCTGCTTTGTGACAAGTGCCTGTATTTCTTGTTTATGTCGCTAAAACTCATTTTGGTGTGCGGTTGTTATCTAGAACTAATTTACACCTAGTAATCAGATTGACTTATTTTCTTTATGTACGTACAACATCAGATCAATGGTAACAGCCATTTCAACTCTTATGACGCAGATAATAAGAACGGTCCAAAGTGTTACACTTGATCTGCTGTGTACTTACCTAAACTTGTAGTAAGTAGATTATTAAAAATACTTACGTACGGACAACAGCAGATAAATGGTAACACTTGCAGTACGATTTCAACTCTTACAACGCAGATTATAAGAACGGTCCAAAGTCCAAAGTGTTACACTTTATCTGCTGTTAGCTGTACCTATTCTGATACCAACTTTATCATCTAATTAAATTTTCCCAAAGATGGAGAAAACCATTTTATTTATTTATTTATAAACTCACGCCTGATTCCTGTAAAGGTAGGCAGAGACGATGGACTTCCATCTGCTGCGATCCTGGCACACAACCATTTTAACTGGGCCTAAAGTTGGTTCAGCTAGAATTCCGTGGAATATACCTAATCTACATAAACCTATCCATTCAATGTCTAAACCCGTATCCTTCCTCAGAGTTGGACAGACCCCTTCAACGAGTCAACCCAGAGCAACTCATCAACAACAAGCCAAGCTGCCTCCAAACAAGTGCTGCACTTTAGGCAGCTACTCAAAGACCAGCTGTGCAACCTTCAGCTGCAAAACGTGAGGCCCAAGTCGCCGGACTCAGGAGGGCTGGTCGCGGCTGATAACTATGAGATTGTGGAGTCGTCTGAGAAGTGAGTATAAGACATGACATGACATTGCCACATTTCAATGGAGCTTTGCGCCCCCTACAAAACTACGTGACCATTTAAGCTGTACCCTATCATTTTGTTGGGGACTTATTACAGGTTTCATATTGCATAATCATAATCAGTATCATTTTCTACTACTCTCGCAACTCCTATAGAATAATAACAAAAACAATGAATAAATCGCTTAGATTACTTACTATTTTCTGAATTCTTAATTACGCTGTATTTTTCGACTCGCTAGATGTACAAAACTTTATTTTAAACCACTAATTTTAGTAAAAAACGGAGATATTTTTACATTTATTCGTTATCTTGTACATCATGCGGTTGATGGTGTGGCAGAATCTGGCATTGCCATTTTAAAACATATGAAAAAGGAACGCGTCATCAATTAAAAACATGATATCTAACTGCAATGTTAGACATGGATTTGAGTAATTGCACAACTGGATAGATGTCGCTACCGTCCCTAAGACGAATATGGAGACATAATTCACGACCGGGGTACGATATCGCGGTGGTTCTGATGGAATAGAGCGTGCCACGGAATGATGAGGTTCGAATCCCGGTCGTGATAAAAAAAATCTCCATTTATCATCGAGTTTATACAATAATTACATCATTATCAAACCGTATCAGTCCAATGCAGACATGTCCAGCAGTGGACTGATACGGGCCGATGATGATGGTTACATGCGACATGCATTGATCTCCTATAAACAACTAGATACACAGTCTGTCTTCTAAAAATGTCCGAGCGCAACGAAGGTCCAAACGGATGAATGGTCATTTGCTTTATTGAACATTATTTGGACGTTAACAAAGGACCCTTATTTGGACGTGTTTGAAATTGTTTTAGTAAGACCTTTGTGTATCTAGTTGTATATAGGAGATCAATGGCGACATTACTTATGTATTTATTATTGTTATAGATACGTGAACGTAGACTCATTGCCGTCAAACTCGCCAATCAAGAACTACTTATCACAAGCTTGCAGTTCCAATGAAAACGTCCATCAAAATCCAGGTAAATAAGTCGTCTTCTCTAAATTCTTCGACTAATCAGTCAACATTATACTTTGTTGCATACAAAATGTTACACAGATGTGATAATGGATACACATTAGGCGCATTAGTAGGTATTATTAATTTTTTGCAATGATTTCTTTCACTGGAATTTGACCTAATGGTCATTTCTAAGGTTATTGGGTGACTTGTGACGTATTTAGTAAAAAAAAATTGCAGTTTTGATTTACTAAAAAACTTTAACAATTTAAAATTTATCATAAGTACGATGGAACACAGAGTAAGGTGTACAGGAGAGATTTTAAGGTTGAGATTTTATCAAAAACTACTTGTGCTATTGCAAAAATTCTTTCACTGTTAGATGGATCAAAGTTAAAACCTACTGTAACTACCTACTGTAACTTACCTACTGTAAAAGAATTAATAAATTCGGTTCAGTAGTTTTTGAGAAAATTTCAACCTTATTGAGGCCCCCTGTATACTTAATTATCTCTGTCTTCGACTGTACTGACTGACTGAATTCAAGGACAATCCTGATATTCTCATATGTGGAGATTTGTAATTGGCCTCATATGTGGAGATTTGTAATTGGCTTACAGTTACTCATAGTTGTTATCTATATTAGTATGAAATAGCTGTAAATCTTCCTAAGAATAAATAAATAAAATAAAAAATAAATAAAATTGTAGAATTAAAACTATAGTGAGCCATTACTACAAATTATTATATATAAACGGATATCACTCACTTATATTGTTAAAGTCGGCAATTAGACGACTTTAACAATATAAGTGAGTGATATCCGTTTATAATAATAAATAAAATTCTATTATTAATGTTCCAGCAATATACATAATGCAGCCTGATTCGACTAAAGAGATCGTCCCAGCCTACTCGTCGCCCAAGAAGAAGCTCCTCGAGACCAACAGCCCGCCGCCCATACTGAGGCGGAAGACGCGCAAAGTGCAAGTCCTATCAGCCACTTCCAACGTGAGTTCGTGTATTGTATCGGTATTTGATTTATTCTTCATACACAACAGGCTTGTTTAATTTTTTTTATTGCATCAATCAACTCTCATGCTCTTGCTGAAGAGAACTGTGAAATCAGTTTTGCGATATATCAATTAATACCGAAGATATTAAGCTACTAAATCAAGTGGCGGGGGATGCTCCATCTCTTTTTAGCTAAACGGTCTTTAGTATGAAGTTTGTAAGGTACTACTACGGTATGACGTTACAGCCACAATACGTCGTGTACTGTTTGTGTCTCTTTCTAACACAATCTTTCTAAATGCCTGTAGTTGACTTTGAATTTGTGTCTATTTTGTAATAATAATGAAACACATTTAATTTTCGATACTTCTCAACTAGCCTATTATATGCAGCCCCGGATCTAGGGGGGGGCAAACCGGGGCACCTGCCCCGGGCGGCAGTTTCATGGGGCGTCAAAATCATCATCACGTCATGTAAAATGTAGCAAGATTAGAGATAAAAAAATCCTGAACCCTAAAAATTTAAAAGATGTGAAGTCTATCGTCGTTCCTGGTTATATGTACTTACGATGATAGTCATCATTTAGGATATTTTTTAATAAGATTGTTTCGATTAGAATATATAATTTTTTAAGATTGGGGGCGCCACTCTAGGAAACTAACTACGGTGCTATTCCAGGAAATTTATCTCAAATGCTGGAGAGAGGGGCGCCACTACCAAGTTTTGCCCCGGTTCGAAATAATCCTAGATCCGGGGCTGATTATATGCACATGTGAACTTAGGCCATGTGGTATTCTTTATCCCGTTAGCCTTCGGTTCTGGCGATGATCCACCACGCCGAATCAGTGCGGGATTCCTGGAATCAAAATTATATATCTTTATTGCAATCATATTTTTGCACGTTAACATTAGATTTTACATATTACATTCACATGCAACATGCATTCACATTCATATGCAAGGAAAAGATGCCAACGCTGAGGAGAAAAAGTAGTCTTTTTTTTTAGAGAATTTAGTAGATGTTATGCTGAATAATTTTATTTTATGTTTATCTAATTAAATAGTATTTTTACCGGACTGCGAAAGAAGGAGGGTTATGTCTTATTTTGTAAACAAATATGATCGTCTAATTACCTGTTGTGGTGTAACACTGAAGGAACTGATGGATCAAACCTGTTCATCATTGTAAAAATAAAGTGATCCGACCTAATAATGTCAAAATAACTATGCGATAATCACAGAACAGCTTAAAATGTTAGTAGGGTTGGATAGTTTTTGTTTACAAAATAAGACGCTTGATTTGGGCTTCGATATATATATGTGTGTCTAATTCTTTGGCCCGCCTTGCAGCCTAAACGGCTTGATGGATTTTAACATATGAGGTAACATTAGATTCGTCTTGATTTTAGAAGTGGCATAGGCTATAAAAATCCAACCAAATGGGCTTAAATTTTTTTTAAAATAATTACTGCTTGATGTCTATTGTTTAGCCTATTGTTTTTTTTCAGGTGTGGTCCGAGACGTTGACCAAGGCGCTGGAGCCTCACGACGCCTCGGGCACGCCGATCAAGGCGCTCCCGTTCAGTCCGTCACAGTTCCTCAACTCGCCGGCGGGCATACATGTGGACAAAACGCCGCGGAGACAAGAGCCAAAGGTAGGTCTTAGTTTGGTAGACGGTATTGCCGTTATATGTATTGTTTAAATTCAATTTTAAATTCATCTTTAAAAAGAATTAAATTACGAATTACACATGCTTACTCCTAATAACTCTCATGTACACCTGTCTCTGTGTTACACCGTACTATGCCACCAAGGTCTTCCAATAAACGTCTCATTAGTGGGAACACCAAGTAAAAGCGTGCTGCTGAGAGTTTTTTGCCACTTTTTCTCCTCAGCGTTGGCACCTTTTCCTTGCAAAGTGGTGTAAATGTAAATTCAAAAATATTTTGACGTGCAAAAATGTACACAACGTGCTTACTAGCAATAAAGAAATTTGACTTGACTTTGAAACGTACTATTGTTGTTTAGGACTGGGTGACAAGCCCGCTGCTGCACACACCGACTCCGGCCAACAACACGCCGGGGCCCACCAGACCTCGAACGGGGAACACACCCAAGTAAGTAGGCTAGGGCGTCAAGCGGCGCGGTGCGCGAACCGCACGGCGACCGAGTGACTCGAGGCCCGGACGGGGAGGAGGAAGGTGATGGCTACTACAGCCCACAATGGGGAGTGGTCGGGGCGCCAGTCGGGTCGCGGATGTATCGCAGTTCCCGTGGCTCGGCAACAATGACAACAGGTGGAACACCCTAGGAAGTTTAGTCGGTATTCCGCCCCTTCAGGGCGGCGAGCCCGACATAGTCAACACGCTCCCCCGGGCGTGGTGGTACACGGCAACGTGTTTTACCTGGGACAAAAAAAGGTGCAGGTTCGGTCCCGTCCGTCGTTCGTCCCGAACTTTGCTCTAGCGAAAAGATAAACTAGATTTAGAGACCAATTTATCTTTGCCATAATGAAAATATTATGTCCATACATCGACATACTCCTGATTAGTTGATCATCCGCAAATCAGTTGTAATAAGATTTTTTTTGGGGGTGGTGATGTATGTAAATTCAAATTTACAGTTTTCGGATTATTTTCCTTTACTTGTGCTATAACTTGTGCGGCTACGGTAACGGCGGGGCAGGGGGTGCTAAGAATCCCCGGGTTACGGGAGGCTGCCAAACAAAATTGACCCTGGCTACGTACAACGGACGAACTCTGCGGCTGGACGATCATATCGCCGAACTCGAAGTAGAGTTGGAGAGGATACGCTGGCACGTCCTAGGGTTATGTGAAGTCCGAAGAGAGGGGGAGGACACACTGACCCTGGAATCGGGCCATCTACTCTACTTTCGAGAGGGCGATCAACTCTCCCAAGGCGGGGTAGGTTTTCTGGTGAATAAGGCCCTCGTAGACAACGTAATGGAGATCTCCAGTGTGTCGCCACGGGTAGCGTACCTCATTTTGAAACTTACCGAGAGATACTCTCTTAAGGTAGTACAGGTCTACGCACCAACGTCGGCACACTCGGATGAAGAAGTGGAGGCTGTCTATGAAGACATAGCCAAAGCCCTCAATCACACCACTAAGACACACTTCAACGTTGTCATGGGGGACTTCAACGCTAAAGTGGGAGTACAGAGCAACATCGAATCGAAAATCGGACCACATGGTCTTGGTTGCAGGAATCATAGGGGGCAAATGCTAGTTAACTTCCTGGAGAAAGAGGGGCTATTCTTAATGAATTCGTTCTTTAAGAAGCAGCCTCAGAGGAAGTGGACTTGGCAAAGCCCCGACTCTATGACGAAAAATGAGATAGACTTCATCATAACGGACAAAAGGCATATATTCAGGGATGTCTCTGTACTTAACCGGTTTAACACTGGTAGTGACCACCGACTCGTGCGAGGCACCCTGAATATCGATTTTAAGCTAGAAAGACTCCGTATGATGAAGTCTACGCTCCGACCTAACCTGCAACAGATCGTAACCGGCTCCGAAAAATTTCAGCTGGAGCTGAAAAATAGATTCGATGTCTTGGAAACCACAATTGACGTTGACCAGGCGTTTGACACAGTGGTGAAGACCATCAGGGACGTAGGCGTAAGGTTTTGCAGGTCGCAACGTACTGGCACGAAGTCTAAGCTCTCAGTGGAGACTCTGGATCTCATGAAGGAAAGACGTGAAAAGGCTACGCAAATCTCTCAGACAGAACAGCGGACCCTCAACAAGCATGTAAGGAAGCTTATACGTCGTGACCTTCGTCGCTCCAATACACGCCGCATACAAGAGGCAATTGAGCAAAATCGAGGGTCAAAAGTATTCATGCAGCAGTTGGGGAGAAGCCATCTGACGAAACTGAAGTCGGCGAATGGCAGAACCGTCACTTCCAAACCAGAGATACTCGCTGAGATCGAAGACTTCTACGGCCGATTGTACGCACCTCACGCACCGCAACCTGAGCCTAGTACCGATGATCCCCGAGCTACGTTAACACGCCATTTTACCGAAGACCTGCCGGATGTGAGTCTTGACGAAATCGGACTGGCTCTCAAACAGCTTAAGAATGGAAAAGCCCCCGGTGAAGACGGGGTTACATCTGAGCTCCTGAAAGCAGGTGGTACTCCTGTCCTGATGGAGCTACAGAAGCTTTTTAACTCCGTCATACAGAGTGGGAGAACTCCGAAGGCATGGCACAGGAGCATTGTTGTCCTGTTTTTCAAGAAAGGGGACAAAACCCTATTGAAAAACTATAGACCTATCTCTCTCCTGAGTCATGTATACAAGCTGTTTTCGAGAGTCATTACGAATCGTCTTGGACGGAGATTTGACGACTTCCAGCCCCCGGAGCAGGCCGGGTTTCGCGGAGGATATGGCACCATAGACCACATCCACACAGTGAGGCAGATTATACAAAAGACAGAGGAATACAATCGGCCCCTGTGTCTTGCATTTGTGGACTATGAGAAAGCATTTGACTCTATCGAAACCTGGGCTGTTCTGCAGTCCTTGCAACGATGCCAAGTAGACTGGCGGTACATCGAGGTGCTGAGATGCCTGTATGACGCCGCCACTATGACCGTCCAAATCCAGAACCAGCAAACAAGATCTATCCAGTTGCGTAGAGGTGTGAGACAAGGAGATGTTATATCACCGAAACTCTTCACAAACGCGCTGGAAGATGTCTTCAAAACACTGGACTGGAATGGACGTGGCATCAATGTAAATGGCGAGTACATTTCACACCTTCGGTTTGCCGATGATATAGTGGTCATGGCTGAGTCGCTGCAGGATCTGCAGGCAATGCTGGATAGCCTTAATGCTGCTTCTCGCCGTGTCGGGCTCGGGATGAATTTGGATAAGACCAAGATCATGTTCAATGATCTGGTCGTCCCGGAACCAGTAGTAGTCGATGCCACGGTCCTCGAAGTTGTTCAGAAATATGTCTACTTAGGACAAACTCTACAGCTGGGTAGGAACAACTTCGAGAAAGAGAGTGACAGGAGAATTCAGCTGGGCTGGGCAGCGTTTGGAAAGCTACGTCATATCTTCTCGTCTTCAATACCACAATGCCTAAAAACTAAGGTCTTCAACCAGTGCGTCCTGCCAGTGATGACCTACGGAGCCGAAACGTGGACATTGACGGTGAGACTAGCCCACAGGTTCAAGGTCGCTCAGCGAGCTATGGAAAGAGCTATGCTTGGAATTTCTCTGTTAGATAGAATAAGAAACGAGTATATCCGCCAGAAGACAAAAGTGGTTGACATTGTTCATAGAATCAGTAAACTGAAGTGGCAGTGGGCTGGTCACATCTGTCGTAGAACCGATAACCGATGGGGTAGACGAGTTCTCGAATGGAGGCCACGAACGGGTAAACGTAGTGTGGGACGCCCCCCGACCAGATGGAGGGATGACCTTCGCAAAATGGCTGGCAGGGACTGGATGCAGAGGGCCGAGAGTAGGGTTGATTGGCGCGCTTTGGGAGAGGCCTACGTCCAGCAGTGGACTGATACGGGCTGATGATGATGATGATGATGATGATGTGCTATAAGACCTAGCTTCTTGCCAAATTTCATGATTCTAGGTTAACAGGAAGTACCCTATAGGTTTTAGTTTTCTTGCATTTGCTTAGAAATATACTAGAGAATGCGACATAAACGGCCATATCTTTTGATTGCGTTGACGTAGACGTTTGAATTTTTTCACGGCTACATGAGGCTGCAGACCTGAGTATTTGAGACAGACAGACGGACAACAAAGTGGTCCTGTAAGGGGTTCCTTTTTTCCTTTTGAGGCACGGAACCCTAAAAAATATTTTAAAAAATTAGACCTTGTCAATTATATTAACATTTTTTTTTTGTTAACCTATATATTGTCCCACTGCTGGGCAAAGGTCTCCCCCCTCCTCTTCCATCCATCCCTGTCCTGTGCCTCTTCCAGCCACCCATCCCTGTATCTAACGATATCGTCTCTCCACCTACGCCGAGGTCTGCCCCGACGCCGTTAACATTAACGATATTAACATTAAAATAAAATATTTTTATTTCAGACCCTATTTTTACATCCATATTTTGTTAGTAAATACTTAAATAACTATGTTAGTACATACACGCACCAGCGTGCAGGCCGGTCCAGTGTCTGAGAAATCGACTGTCCGGCCTGCGCGCGAGCACGGTCAGGATTGCTATGCATCTGTGTCCATCTCAGTAATCTGAGCTGAAATACAGGTTCAATTTTGATTTCACAGTTGATCATGAATTTAATCTAATTTTGCTAAACTGTACACTTGAAAGAAAAGATATATGAAAATTCTTTACATACTAAAATCACTACTACCCTCCCACTTCCAGAACACCAACCCCGTTCAAGCAGGCGATGGCCGAGCTGAAGAAGCTGTCTGGTATTCGATACCAGCCCTCCAGCCCTGGTGTCCTGGTCGAGGATATCACGGAGATGATCAAACGCGAGGAGTCTGATAGTACGGTGCAGCTCAACGACTCCCTGCTGTCGTCTGCTGCGGAGCCAGAGGAGGGAAATGCACCGGTGAGCATATTCAGGACCTTAGGATAATTGATTATCATCAACACTAAAATGGTTTATTCTTAACCATTCGCAATGTCTTTTGAAATATAAGAAATTAATAAATAAAGATATATTTATTGAACTGCACAATGTTGTAGTTAGGTACAGTCGACGACAGAGATAAGTATACAGGGGCCTCAATAAGGTTGAGATTTTCTCAAAAACTACTGGACCGAATTTAATAATTCTTTTACAGTTACATAGTATTAACTTTTATCTATCAAACAGTGAAAGCATTTTTGCAATAGGTCAAGTAGTTTTTGAGAAAATCGCAACCTTAAAAACTCTCCTGTACACCTTTTTTTGTCTTCGACCGTACGGTGGAACACAGAGAAAGGTGTACAGGAGAGTTTATAAGGTTGAGATTATCTCAAAAACTACTTGATCTATTGCAAGAATTCTTTCACTGTTTGATAGATAGAAGTGAAAACTATGTACTGTAAAATAATTATTAAATTCGGTCCAGTAGTTTTTGAGAAAATCTCAACCTTATTGAGGCCCCCTGTATACTTATCTCTGTCGTCGACTGTACATAAGCTTATGCTAAGTATACACATGGTATAACTGTTTGTTTTTCCAAATAAAATAAAACTATCCGAATGGCTTGCATTACAGATAGTTCAACAGATCCCCGTTGTCCATTTTCATCAATTATTTTAATTAATAAGGAATATTTTATTTATTTATTTATTTAACACTTTATTGCACACACAAATTTACAAATATAGCTTAAAATAGAATTTGCACAAGGGGCGCACTTATCTCTATTAAGAGATTTCTTCCAGCTAACCCAACCATAAACTGAATCATATAGGAACCGAGGAAGATAGGTGTACTTATAATCACAAGCAAAACATGATTACATAATAATATACTTGATACATATGGATATATATCAAAGATATAATATGTATAATAATAATAATAAATATATATGTACCTATACAGGGTGTAACGTAATGGGTATATGAAGCCGAAGGGAGGGTGTTCAGTATCGGTAGCTGAACAACTTTTGTTCTACGACTTTTCGATTTTCGCGAATTTATTTTTTGACTTTTCATACATTTCGTACCGGTCAGCTGGTCGCTTTGTATGGGACATGAATTTATTTTTATTTTTTATTCGAAACGTTGTAGAACAAAAGTTGTTCAGTTACCGATACTGAACACCCTCCCTTCGGCTTCATATACCCTTTACGTTACACCCTGTATATAATATAAATATACATATAATACATATAATGCAAATATATAAATATATATCACTATATATAATACATACAACTAGATAAATACATAATATTATAATAACTGGAGGTATAAATAATATATTCTTTGAGCGCTGTCAGTATTTGAATTAGTAACATTTTCACCTGAGGCCGTCCGTGCCTCGGAAAGCACATTAAGCTGTCAGACCCGGTTGTTATCATTCGGCAGCAGTCGTTAGGTCACGTCAGAGGCCTACGGGCGGCCTGAATAACTTGACAATTAGATTTGTTCACTAAACCACACGAGAAAAAAAGAGAAATAATAAAAACTGCATCTGTCCACTTTCAGGTAAACGATTCAGGCATAGGAAGTCTCAAGCGTCGCGTATCCGAGTCCTCCCAGCAAGGGAAGGAGAACGTTCCTGGGACGGTCCACAAGCGCGCGCGGAAGGCCCTAGCAAGTTCCTGGGGCGCGGCCACCAGCACGCCGCACTCGCACTCCGCACACCAAACACTGGTGGCTGACGTGTCCTTCATAGGAGAAACACCGGTAAGTAGATTTAATCATCACTGCCTGTATCAGTCCACTGCTAGACATAGACCTCTCCCAAAGCACGCTACTCAACACTACTCTGCCGTTTGTCTCTACCAGCCACCTTGCGCAAGTCAGTCATCCATCTGGTCGGGGGCGCCCACCCACTACGTTTACCCGTTCGTGGCCTCAAAGTCAAAAGACATTGCCACATTTCAATGGAGCTTTGCCCCACCTACAAAACTACGTGACCATTTAAGCTGTACCTATCATTTTGTTGGGGACTTATTACAGGTTTCATATTGCATAATCATAATCAGTATTATTTTCTACTACTCTCGCAACTCCTATAGAAGAATAACAATAACAATGAATAAATCGCTTAGATTTCTTACTATTTTCTGAATTCTAATTAAGCTGTTTTTTTTCGAATCGCAACTTGTACAAAACTTTATTTTAAACCAATAATTTTAATAAAAAACGGAGATATTTTTACATTTATTTGTTATCTTGTACAACTTGCGGTTGATGGTGGGGCAGAATCTGGCATTGTCATTTATTTATTGCAAGTAAGCACGTTGTGTACATTTTTGCACGTCAACATATTTTTGAATTTACATTTACACCACTTTGCAAGGAAAAGGTGCCAACGCTGAGGAGAAAAAGTGGCAAAAAACTCTCAGCAGCATATCTTTTAAAATAATATAATAATACACAATTACTTAATAACTAGGTATTACTCAACTATTACTAGTGTTAGTAATCTAGACTTTATCCCTCATGCGGAACCGGCGACACACACCATGCATGTTTATCGTTTAAATAGTCATCTATACTGCCTCCATGCCTCCATTCGAGAACTCGTCTACCCCATCGGTTATCGGTTCTACGACAGATTGTGGCCAGCACACTGACAATTTAGTTGTCCTCTGGCGGATATACTCATTTATTATTCTATCCACCAGAGAAATGCCATGCATTGAAAGGCCATGCTCTGGCTATCCCAGCCAGAGATTAAATAAGAGGATTTCTTTACGATTGTAATATGATGTACTCTGTGCTAAGCTCATCGCTCATGATGCATGGCAGGTGGCACAGTCTGTCTGTCGTTGGTCTTTGGCTAGTTTTGATCTGGCGGTCTTTTTATTGAGAGGGCTTGATATAAGCCTTCTCAGTTAGAAGGTGAAACGCCCACAGAATTTACTTTTACGCTACTTTGCTACGAAAAGGCTTGCTTTCATATTCAAAAAAGCATGCGAAATCGGCAAAACATTATCACCATGCATTTTTGTCGGTTGCGTAATTATCTAACTTATCGATATTCATTACGCAACATTTATTTAGAAACAGCGTATCACGATGTTTCATCACTCTTTTAAAGAGTTGGGGAACTATTGTGTTCCAAACATCATGAAACATTGTTGCAGATAAATGTTGCCGTCACTCCCACTCTGAGTGGGAAACATTAGTTTTGCAACAAAAGTTGACGTGTTGCGTGTGGAAGTACTTAATGTTGAGCAACAACCCGTGAAACATTGCTTGTAAACTTGTTCCGAAACAGTGATGATCGTGTTTCTAAAGAAATGTTGCGTAAATGTTGCCTAATGAACCCGGCTTTATTAACTTCATAAACACGTCCATTATCCATTGTTTCAGAGCAAAACCCTGGCCGGCGACAGCTCAGTCATGTTCTCACCGCCGTCAATCATCAAGAACTCACTCCTCGACGAGTCCACCAGTCTCCACTCCCTCATCTCAGCAGACACGACCCCCGAACCCAGCAGGAGCGACGATATAGACATTGAGGCAGTCATAGACAACACTAAGGTACAACACGGGTCCCTAATCCATACTAATCCTACTCCTATATACGAAATGTACGAACCAAACCAACCTATCTACCAAGTATTCAAAGACGTAACTAACCTGGAATCGCCGCGATCGTTCGCCAGACTTAACGCAGATAGATTAAGAACTATAACATCAAATGATTGTGAAAACGGTAATCTTATAGCGCCAAAAGAAGTCTTAGCTAACGCTTTGGCAGACCATATTTACAAAGTAACCAATCAAAAGCCGTCGACATCACGAATCGATGAAATACTAACCAATAAGATAATGAACACGAATAAAAATCAAGATTACGTAGAAAAAGAGAATCAGTGGTGGGAAATGGAGAACAAAGATTCTGGACAACCAGATCTGTATCCAAATGACTATTATATGTTCACTAATAGCTATATAGAATGAAAAATACGCTTATTATTGTCTGTGAATTATTATTGTAAATGCGGTGATCCTACTAGAATCGTAAATGATCCTACTAGAATCTAGTTGGTAAAAGTCATGCGTGAGTATTTCATTTACTAAAAGCGGGTTAAGGTGCCGGCGCAGAATAGAAAATGCAGAGAAAAGTGTACAGATGAGTTTATAAGGTTGAGATTAGCTCAAAAACTACTTGATCTATTGCAAAAATCCTTTTATTGTTAGATACATAAAAGTTAAGACTATGTAACTGTAAAAGAATTATTAAATTTTGTAAAGTAGTTTTTGAGAAAATCTCAACCTTATTGAGGCCCCCTGTTTTCTCTGTGTTTGTCTAATAATTAAAAATCATGAACGTCATAAGAAATATCTAAGTATATCCGCGAAAAATCATGTTGTGTTACTCAACTTCGTATGCGAAGGAGGGTAAAGTTTTTTATTATTTAAATAATTTATTTTTAAGCGCACCCCAAAATAAACGTAACGTTTAACGAGAATAGGACATAAGCTACCAAAGATGGTATTTCATCAAATGAATTCGTTGTGAATTTTTTAATATATTGGTAAAAATATTAGTCTGTTCCACTAGTCTCTACCAGCTGTCCCCCGGATGACTGTATTTTTTGGGGTCCGTACCTCAAGAGGAAAGAAGGAACCCTTAGAGGATCACTTTGTTGTCCGTCTGTCTGACAAGGCCTATATCTCAGAAACGCCTGGACGGATCAAGTTGAAATTAATACCATATACTCAGGTCTGCAACCTCATCCAGCTATAAAAAAATCAATCGCAATCAAAAGATATGGCTGTTTATGCATTTTCTCGCATATTTGTATGATAATGCAAGAATGCCAAAATGTAGGGTACTTCCCGTTGACTTAGAATCATGAAATTTGGCAAAAAGCTAGGTCTGCACAAGTAAAAGAAAATCTCCGAAAACTGTAAGTTTGAAATTACATCTCCTCATAAATATTCCGCTATAGGAGGAACTAGTGGAACATACCAAAATTTTAACGTTAAAAAGTAATGTAGATTTTAATTATTTCTAATTAAAAAAGTATACCTCATGTTTACCATGCACCAAATTGTTTTAGTGTTATTATTATTAGTTAGTACGACATTCGAATTATAAGATTTCTCACAAGTATTAACTTTTAGAATTTAAGTTTAAAAAAAATATTGTTCTGTTTAGTAACAAAAAACAAGTTCAAAACACTTTTAGGGGGGATTTATGGCATTCTAAGCAGTATTGAAGACAAAAAACTGGCTGTTTAGCGCGATTTTCTTTGCCAAAATAAGTAAAACTAAAAAAAATACTAACGTATCCTTGTCCTATCCTATCCCTGTATATTTATTTATTTAGAATGTCTATTATTATAGTATGCTTTGTAATTTGCCTAAAAATATTAACAATTTAATTTAATTAATATTTTGACTAAATTTCTCGATTCTGTCACGTTGGTTGTGGAATTTTTGTACAATTACGTAACTTATTTATTTCACATTTTTTTTTGTTAAAAGTTGTAATTATAAATAACAATTTTAATATAAATCGGCAGCTATACTTAAGGGGTACTTTATTTGAAATAAACAAATGACATTTCCGGAGTCCCTAAAACCTTTTCCTGACACTTTTTCCAAAATTCCCTTCGAAAATCCGATCCTACCACAATATTGACAGACCAGTGTTGAATCTACATATTTTTCTTATTTTTAAAAACTTATTTTATTTATTTTGTTATAGCTTATTGTTTTTTGTTACTAATTTATGTTTTTAAAAATTGTTTTAATTTATTCTGTAGTCGTAGTTATGTATTGTGAGTATCATTTTGTAATGTGTTTATTTTGCGTAGTTTAATGTCACTGTCAATATTGTTCTCCGCTCTCCGATGATCCAATGTCATTTTTTTATTTCAATAAATGTATTTTCCATAGTATTCTGTTGGTTTCTTTTCTTATGCATGATGTATGGTCGACATCACGTCAATGGTAACATTTGGAGTATTTCGCAGATAATTGTAATATAATGTCCAAAGTGTCACTTGATGTGCTTTCGACTGTACTACGACTAAACTTAATCCCACAACGAGTGTCTTTTTTAATAAATAAATATGATAATTATCTGTTGTGTTATACCTTCAGTGTTAAGAAGGAACTTATTGTATAAATATTATTATGTTCATCATTGTTGATACGATTTAATAATGTGAAAATAATTATGGAGTAATCAGTAATCACGGCAAAAATTAAAATTTTAGTCGTTTTTGTTTACGTAATAAGACACTTGCTGTGGGATGGCGAATAAAACATTCGCATTTAGTAGCCATGGCTAAATCTATAGCAGCAACTAAGTCCAATCCTAAACCTAAACGCAGCTGTCACTGTGGTTCATATCCTACATCGCGTAAGAGCGAGCGGGACGTCTGGCTTAGCGCCGACAAATATTAGCGTACGCAATTTGGAATCGCTACAACTATAACAGATAGATTGTACGGACAACAGCAGATCAATGGTAACACTTGCAGTACGAAGTTCGTTTGCTAACGACTGCGTAAATACCGTTTGCTATGAGGCTTACGTCATTGGTGAGATTTTTGTTGCTCCTAACGGCCAATAAATTCCACCACAAAAACGAAACTAATTAGCCGATTTTAAAAATTCTTTACAACTACATAATAAGCCCCTTTACTCTAAACTAAATATTAGCGGAAGATTTTTTACAATCGGTCAATGAGGGATTTTCAAAGTGACTCTAAACAAAAATAGTACCGATAGCTCGGGTAGATGCCACTTATTTCTCGACTTCGCATTTCGAAATTGAGCATCAATACACGGGCTAACCTTGTTTATTAATTGAATGGCTATTTTTGTGTGGTATGTACTATGTACCTATTAAAATTATTAAATTGTATTGTTTAAAATTATGCACTGTATGCACTGGTCTGCTCTTTGCCTATAGATTGTCCAACACAAGTTTAGAATATTGTTGATTGACGTAATCAATTGTACCTAGTGGTCCCAAGATCTGAATAAATGAGTTATGAGTTACTTGTAAAAATATTACAGTAAAGGTGCTCCCTCACCGGGAGCATTCGCGTGTAATGTAACGTTGCAGATTCGACTTTGAGCATTACATTACAATACTACCTCCCTGGCTGACGCTGTTTTTCTCCCTCACTGATGTAATGCTCGAATCTGTAACGTTACATTACACGCGAATGCTCCCGGTGAGGGAGCACCTTAATGTATAACGTCCGTGTGTCAAATTGAAAGCGACCATGAAAGCGGTCACCTGACTGAAATTACATCTATATAAGACTGCACATGGTCATATTCCTTCGCTAGATCCGCCGTCTGTCGGGCGAGCCGATAATGGTGAAGAAGTCAGCGGTGCGCTCCATCAGATTCGACCAGGACGATGACGCCAACGAGACGCCGACCAACTTCATACTGGTGGTTAGTATGATATAAGAATATAAGACAGTATTATATTGATTTAAGATAATATATATATATATATATGCGCTCACCTTGAAAAAGACCGTCGAAATCGGTCGAAACTGTCGGTCTAATTGCGGACTTTAACAATATAAGTGAGTGATATCCGTTTATATATAATAATTTGTAGTAATGGCTCACTATAGTTTTAATTCTAAGATAAGATATATTTAGAGAGCTCGGTGGCTCAGTGGTTGGGTCAATGGACTTGCGATATGGAGGTCCCAGGTTCGATTCAAGTCAAATTACTCAACGTGCTACACCCTTGGGTATAATTGTGTTGATACACTTTATACAGGTTGATTGGAAATTCGATACATTCCTTGAAAGGGGTGATACTAGAGGTGGTTTGTAACAAATTAGGCCCTATTACCGAGGGGTCAAAAGTGAGTGGTTTCTGAGTTACGGTAGTTTTAATTTTATTTAGGAATTTTATGACTTGTGCACAAAAAAAAATTATGTTCAAAAACTGCTCTACTCTGTGCATTGAAATAATACTTTTCTGTAAGCTGTTAAAGTACAGATTATCTTAAAAAAATGCATGCCTAAAATTCCCATTAACTCAAAAAGAAAAGGTCAGGAGGTTTGAATTTTTTTTATCAATGTTATGTTTAACACCTAATTTGTTGCAAACCACCTCTAGTATCACCCCTTTCAAGGAATGTATCGAATTTCCAATCACCTGTATAATTATGACATCTTATTATATTACATACAATTTATGGCATAAATAAATAAATAATTAACCAACAGCTTAAGGGACTGACATTAGCCAGCTAGCGCCGCCAATCTTCAAAAAATATTAACTTCCAATATTATTATTTATTTATAGAACGAGGACCAGACGTGGCAGATCTTCGCATGCGGAAGAACCAAGGACCAATTGGACCTGACTCTACTCGCGCACCAATATCTAAGGAAATCGGCGCTCAAACCGCGCTCGCTCAACTTTTAGGAGCCGTATGCATGTTGACACTTAACTATAAACGTGACTTAAAAGTATAACTCTCCAGCCACGGTCCCGTTGTAACTTGACATTTTTAATTAAGTGCGAAGTTAAAAGGTTAGATTAAGTTTATAAACGTGTCACAAAAGTTATACTCCGGAGGCCACGCGGTCTCTTTATAGCTTAACGTTTTCGGATCGGCCTAAACCTTAGAACAACTTTTAAGTTACATTTATGTCTAATAGTCCTATTAGCCATAAGCGTGATTTACAGTTACGGTTTAAGCCTTCGGTCCCCTTCTAACTTTTCACGCACACAATTTCAACGTCAGCCAATCAGCCGACGGCTTTGTCAAGGTTTCATGAAATTCGGAATCCATCTGCTAAATTCAAAATCACAGCAGAGCAATTTTAGCAATCCTGCGTTGTGTAAATAAAAAAGTGTGATTTTAGATTATAAGCTTAAGTCTTTTAAGTTAGGTATAAGGAATAATCTTGTTTTTGTAACTAAGGATCCTAAAGAGACTACCAGGTGCGTATAAATATGTAGACAAATAAACAGTGACGTGAATGTGTCTTGACTGACTAGAAAGCGAAAAGGGGTTCGTAGGCCAGCGAGTACGCGTTGGAAACGATCGTACAAGTTAAGCAACGTTGTAGTACCTGGATGAGTGACCGCTAGTGACATTTTCATCTGAGCCCTGCCGTGCCTCGGAAAGCACGTTAAGCAGTTGGTCCCGGTTGCTGTCGACAGCAGTCGTTAGGCCTCGTCAAATGCCTACGGGCCTGAATAACTTTGACAAATAGGTTTAGTCACTCAACCATACGAGAAAAAAAACTAGGAAGCGAAATGAGTCTTCTGGGGTTAGTCTATTTAAACCAGAAGATTATAGACTCCTTCCCATGAGCTGTAATAGCGGGCCTAATGAGTTACATCGGAAGAAGGAAGGAATATAAAGGAGAATGCCCAAAAGTTCTCAATGAGTTGAAGTGTCCTGTCCCGATAAGGTATGAAAATCGGTATAGGACATCTATAAAGATTAAATATACTACAAATGCAATGCTAAAACATCGGATGTTGCCCCACTCATCTGACTAGTTAAATAATTGGGATTGTGTCCAATAGCGCCCAATCTCATTGTGCATTGAAAATCATTTATTGTAGTACAGAGTGGATATTTTAAGTATTTTTTGTGAGATGAAATATAATACAGAAAAGATATTTTAAGTCCTTTTTGTTCTACTAATAGAACTAGTAGTAGTACAGAGTGGGACTAACCCCATCGATCTCCTATAAACGACTAGATACACAGTCTGCCTTCTAAAAATGTCCGAGCGCAAAGAAGGTCCAAACGGGTGAATGGTTTGCTTTATTGGACATTATTTGGACGTTATTTAAATTGTTTTAGTAAGACCTTTGTGTATCTAGTTGTTTATAGGAGATCAATGGACTAACCCCTTTTACAGCCCTTTTCGACATTCACTTCGCGGGGACTTTTATTTATTACGTATCGATGACGAGACACGACTAGAACGAGGTTACTATAATGATGTTTAATGCAATTTACAGTGAAGTGGCATCTCAAGCGTTTTTAATCTAAGATGTGGGTAATATGGTCCCTAATTTCAAAATCAAACCTAACGGTTTTTGCTGGTCAAATTATTTTGTAGTTAGATATTCTAAGTGTGTGTTTATTTATAAAAAGATAGTACAAAATAGTTTATAATATTTTATCCAACGCGATAAGCTTGCATTTGTAAACATTTTAACAATTTTTATAGTTTTAAGTTTGTAAAGTTCATTGAAATGTCAACATTAAAATCATGTATGGTTCGGTTCCATTATGGAAATGCATTTAAAGGTTAATTAGGTAATTCACAGCACGGTGGACACAAAATGGCACCCGAGTATATTAAAACTCTCTCGCCCAAGTGCATCATACGATTCCTGAAGGACGTTGGCCTTGGAAGCGAGATATAAGAACTCGGTGCGCGGTTACAATACACCTTTGAGGTCGCAGTGACCCTTGGGCTTGTACGGTGTAATACAGAGAAAGGTGTACAGGAGAGTTTTTAAGGTTGAGATTTTCTCAAAAACTACTTGATCTATTGCAATAATCCTTTCACTGTAAGTTAAAACTATGTAACTGTAAACGAATTATTAAATTCGGTCCAGTGGTTTTTGAGAAAATCTCAACCTTATTGAGGCTCCCTGTATATTTATCTCTGTCTTCGACTGTACAATAAAGTGCATTTGAGCAAAATTCAAATTTTCATCGCCATCAGCCGAAGTTTCAAATTCAAATTCAAATACACTTTATTGTACATAAAAGACACAAACAATTACAATAAAGTTTCCGAGTTTTATGGTTGGAATCGTAAGTAGATCTTACCCCAACTAACCTTATGCTATTTCTATGAATGTCCTAAAGTTTTTAAACACGATATAAAAGTATCATGTTTACATGTTGCTAGATTTAAGTATAATTTAGTTTTTGGATACTTTATTCGGTAAGTTTTTTTTTGTAAGTAGGTAATTTATTTTTAAGTTTTGTAGATAATTAAGTTTAAAAGTTATACTATACAGTAGGTATGTAGTAAAATATCTGCGTTGATCGTTCGCATGGTGCTTCAATGCCAATATCTAATTAACTTTCAATGTGTAACTCTTTTCAGTAATATGCATGTTTTGTTTTACAACCATCTAAAGATAAATAATAATAAAATAATAGATATTGTAGTCATAATAGTCCAATACCTTGAATGCATTGATCTCCTATAAACAACTAGATACACAAAGGTCTTACTAAAACAATTTAAAAAACGTCCAAAAAAAGGTCCATTGTTAACGTCCAAATAATGTCCAATGACATTCATCCGTTTGGACCTTCTTTGCGCTCGGACATTTTTAGAAGGCAGACTGTGTATCTAGTTGTTTATAGGAGATCAATGCTTGAATGTGACACTTTTTAAAAGTTTTTCCCAAATCAATTATTGTAATAACTCCCCATGCAAACCACCAATAAAACAGATATTTTATTGCATGCCAGGCAATATTTATACACGATTTTATTATGTTAAAACATTAAAAAGAAATAAGTTTATTTTCGTTTTCTTTTGCAGTGTTTATTTTTTGTGTAGTTTCTTTTCAATACCGGTGTAAACAATCGTATGACTCTGTAAAAGTTATATTGCCATGTCTATTATAATTATAAACCATTATACAAAGTGTTACAAGATTTCAGTATTGATTGTATACACGATGATTCAGTAGCGATTACTGAATAATTTTTGTTCGAAAGATATTTTAAATATTCCTGAAATTTTTTTTAACATCAGAAAACTTTAAACTTGTACAAAGATAATCATCAGATGTGATTTTCTTGAATATTGTATCATAGCCTTATAGTTATCTAAAAGATGGGACAAGTTTGGGTAATATCCTTTAAAGATGACAATGCGTATCATTTTTTACGGAATGTCGTCAAACGTAAAAAAATCAGATAATTATTATATGTCACTCACTTATATAGTTGAAGTCGGCAATTAGACCGACAGTTTCGACCGATTTCGATGGTCTTTTTCAATGTAAGCGCCACGCCCCCGTCGCCGGTGACGTTTCTTCGCGCACTGCGGAACAGCGCCCTCCGAGATACCTTGTCCCGCCGACGACGGTGCGTTCAATGGCTGTATGTTCTGATGCGCGAAGAAACGTCACCGGCGACGCGGGCGTGGCGCGCCCACCTTGAAAGACCGTCGAAATCGGTCGAAACTGTCGGTCTAATTGCCGACTTCAACAATATAAGTGAGTGATATCCGTTTATATATAATAATTTGTAGTAATGGCTCACTATAGTTTTAATTCTAAAAATCAGTTATTGATATTGAATGACTAACACTATGATTGATACAGAGATCTTGTTATTTATAAATCTGTATGAATAAATACTTGTGCGGTTATTTCTAAAAAAAATGTTTTTGTTAGAAATAACAAGAGAACCCGACTGAAGCTACTTCTAACATGTCATGTGTTTGTTAGAAATAACAAGATACGCTTACGTTGTCTTTCCTTATTGCAATTTTTATGGTGTGTTGTGTATATTGTAAGACTACAAAATATAATGTTTTTCTTTCTAAGTGACAAGCACGTATTGTAAATAAAAGACATAGTTTATAAAGTTTTTTTGGTTAAGCGGAAATAAAGTATTGAATAAAATGTCACTTGTTTTATTTTCTCTTATTATACAGGGTGTAACGTAAAGGGTATATGAAGCCGAAGGGATGGTGTTCAGTATCGATAACTGAACAACTTTTGTTCTACGACTTTTCGAATAAAAATAAATTAATGTCTTATACAAATCGATCAGCTGACCGGGACGAAATGTATGAAAAAGTCAAAAAATAAATTCGCGAAAATGGAAAAGTCGTAGAACAAAAGTTGTTCAGTTGTCGATACTAAACACCCTTCCTTCGGCTTCATATACCCTTTACGTTACACTCTGTATATAGGCCAATAGTCATAGACAGTCTTGGGTATGAGTTGAGTTTGAGTCCGGTCTTACAACTGTCAGTTTTCATTCAATTTTGACAGTCGTAAGTGCGAGCTCACGCTGTGTATTTATGTCAGAGTTAAGACTTTTATTTATTTTATAAATGGACTCGACAGTTCGTCATTTGCCAATGTCATGTTACAGGTTATTCAAAATATCATAGTCTTCTCTTTCTCCAGACTAGCGCCGTAGCATCGTCACCCTGGGTATCCGCGTCTTCTTGTCTTCATCCAGAGGAGTCGCCGTAGCGTAGTCACTCTGGACGAAGCAGCTCGACAGTCACGTTCACTCCCGAGCTCGTAGTGGGACTCTTGATAATAGCTCGAAACTGTATGATTCATCCAATAATTTCACCATATTGTCATTCGCAAACAATTTCTGATTAATTTAACGTGATATTAAACACAAAATAACCACTGTAGACATTGAATTGAAAATTATCAAAAAAAAATATTTCGCAACCGTCGTATCCCGCCATTTTCAATAGCCAGTTAAGATGAATCAGCAACACTTACATACCCAAGTATTGAAACCTACACTTAGTTCGGGACAGCCCCGTTAACTGCTCATGTTATAATAGGCGCCTTTTACTGCGAATTCAAGGATAAACATCGTAAATCCAAACAAAGGCATATTTAATTGATAATTAGAAGTCTTTGTAGGTCAATTGTTACGGTATATTACATACTGCATACCTACAGTAAAAGTGCATTGATCTCTTGGAATGCATTGACGACGAATGTTAGGATGACGTCATCCATCAGCTGATGTTACCCGACTGCCGATCGAAGAGGTTAAGGTTTTCTGAGTTTCCCTTTGTAGTGCCTGAAGCCTGCTTGAATTAGAATCGTTCAAAATACATGGTGGCCCATCGAGATGGTCAGTATGAGAAAATCTGAAAGTAAGTAATACCTATAGATTGTTGTTCATAAAAGTGATTTAAATTTGCGCCACCGCTTAGCCCCCCGGTCCCTTTCTATCTTAATCGTTTGTAACGACTAAAGGGACAGAAATACGAATTAAAGGAAGCGAAGTGAGGTTTAACTAGGTTTATGAATAACAGCAATAGAGTTAAAGAATTTTGTTCTGAGGAACCATGACATTTTAAGTTAAGAAAAACTGCATTCAAAGAATTTTTAAACTCGTACAAGTCTCGGGAATTGAATAATCAATTTTATTAAAAAAAACCTAATTACTACAAAATAAAACTAACTTAATATCAAAAAAAAAAATACTTATGAAATAAAACTACAAACTAATAACGAACACGTCCTCGAGGTCCCCGTTCTGTGGCGTGGTGCCCAGGACGCTGGCAGCATTTCCTCGCTGTATGGTAATACTTAAACGCTGAGCGAGGTAGCTGCCAGCTCTGGGATCACCCGAGATGTGGACCAACCGGGTAGACAGCTCATGGATGATATCTTATGAATTGAATTGAATAGATGTAGTTTTAAATGTAACAGTTTAAGAAATAGATGTCTGGTTCCATACAACAAAATCCTCTAACTCTAATTGGTTTCAGATTTCCCCGTACCTACTGACCCATCTCGATGAGTGTAATATCAGTTGCCAAAAATATTCCCATTCACGACAATAGTTGTCATAATAAAATTTAATTTATAGTTGAGTAGAGAGCTCGGTAGCTCAGTCGTTGGGCAATGGACTTGCGATACGGAGGTCCCAGGTTCGATTCCCAGCCAGGTAGCCATGAGTTATCCTCGGTTTTTTCGACGGACAAACTTACGTACATTTACCGAGTGCTCTCAAAACGGTGAAGGAAAACATCATGATAAAACCTGCATGCCGTAGAAGAAGAAACAAATTCTAAAGCATGTGAAATCCGCCAATCCGCACTGGGCCCGCGTGGTGGATCATGGCCCGAGCTTCCTCGTGTAAGGGAAGGTCTGTGCCCGAGCAGTGGGGCAATATAAATAGACTGATGATGATGATTATGTCGTGGACGACAGATCGTGTCATTCTGTTAATTGAATTAATTTACGTAAGTATACTTACAAGCCACGATACACGACTATCTGTTGTTACGATATAGTGAGAACGCGCCCTAAGGAGGATAAAGCTGTGTAAACAATGCCACAAAATAGATAAGTACCTAAATATTATGACATGCCATGCGTCAAAACTTAAAATGAACCTGTTATCTCCAAAGATGACTTAATTTAACTGCATTTCATACTAACATACAGTGGGGAAGAACTTTCTTACGATAGACACTATTAATTATTAAATATACTTAGGTACCTACTGATAAACCAGGAAATTGACTGTAAAGTCCCTGAGATGTGTGATGTTGGTATAAATACGCTGTAAGGAATTGGATGTGTATCATTCAGTTCTCAACTCTTAGTTTGAGTGAAGTTTAAAAGTGAATTGTGGTTTAATTGACATTGTCATTGGTAAGTAAATTATTTTTGTTATCAAGTAGGATAATATATAGCTATTTTTTCAGCCATTTATGTATCTTGCCCTTGATTTACAATAACTTTTAATTACCGAGGTACCAATATCGATTGCCCCAGACTCTGACTTTCCTTAACGCTAGTAGAATAGAAAGAAAAATGTATGAGAGGGATTGATATTTCATATAAATATTACCCATTATAATTTTTATAACAAAAATATCTATAAGCCAATTATAAGTTTTCACATGTACATATCTACAGATGCGATATTTTTGGCAATCAAAAATAACACTTAGATAATATTTTCAGACAAAATGAAGTTCCTCCTAGCATTCGCTGCTATCCTGGTATCTGTAGCCGCTCAGGAGTATGACGTACATCCTCAGGATATTGAAGATGGGTAAGTGACAAACCGACTATCAGACATTCATAACAATGACTGTCATCTGATGCGATCCTGGTACACTGCCTTCGACATTTGAGTTCGATCATTAGCCCGTATCAGTCCACTGCTGGACGTAGGCCTCTCCCAAAGCACGCCACTCAATCCGACTATGACTTTTTGCATCCAGTCCCTGCCTACTTGCGCTGGTCATCCCTTAATCTCGTCACACGGTTATTCCGTGACCTCCATTCGAGAACTCGTCTACCTCATCGGTTCTACGACAGATGTGGCCAGCTCACTACCACTTCATTGTACGAGCAATGTCAACTGAGTACTTTGTTAATTGACGGATGAACTCATTTCGTATTCTATTTACCAGTGAAACGCCAAGCATAGCTCTTTCCCTAGCCTAGGCTGAGCGACTTTGAACTGGTGAAGTAGGTAGCCTTATTAAACCAGTAACCCCTTTTCGGCATGTTTTTCTTAGTTTTCTCATATTTTCATTGTCACATGTTTTATTTTCTGCTATAGTTACCCTGCCTGGTACATCAGCGAGCAGCCAAGATACCGCAGAGATGTCACCCTCGACCACAAGATGGGCAATGGACGCGTGTTCGGGACATTGGGACAAAATGATAACGGATTATTTGTGAGTGCCTATTTTAAACATAATTGAACAATGCAGTAAATAGAGAAATGACCTATACGTGTGGTAGATAGGTAATATAGCTAATTTTGTAGCACGAAGTCTAATCCTAATCCCAAACACGACTGTCACTGTCGTTCATATGCTACATCTCGTAAGAGGGAGCGGGACGCGGCTAATATTAGCGTACGCATTCTGAAATCTCCACAAATGATAGAGGGATCCGTGACAGCGCCAAATTGATACTACCGGTGCGGCGTACGGTTGGTAGATTTTCTTCAGATATTCTTCTTCGACAAGCCAGATAGGGTTTTAGAGACTCCTCACACTACTAAGCGTCGACGTCTTTTCCGCCAAAGCGGTGTCTTTCGAGCGTTGTCATCTAAGGAGAGGAAAATGTGTAGGACTGAACATTAATAAGCGCCGCGTAGCCGTCGCGCAAGCGCCGAAAAGATGTCGACACTCAAAAGACCAAGTGTCTCATAACAACACCACACCTCTCCGATACTAAATCCCAAATGAATTTCAGGGCAAAGGCGGCTACGAGCACAACGTTTTCAACGACCACCGCGGCAAGCTGGACGCTAGTGCCTACGGAACCCGAGTCCTGGGGCCTTACGGAGACTCTAGCCACGTCGGAGGGGCCTTGAACTGGAAGAACCCTAATGCTGCCGCCTCCCTGGACGCTAGCAGACAGATTCATGGACCCACTTCGGTAAGAAATAGGAACAAAGCTTAGTGCCGTTGCAATTCTTCTTCTAAGTTAGTGTTCATTAATCCTGAAAGTGTCCAGGATGAAAATCCTTTACCGAGCTGTCAACCAGTCTCCTCAGCCCGATACTGTCATAGTCTGTCTAAGCTAGCTTCTAGCTCAGCGTTGAGTGAGTGAGCACATAAGAGAATAAGTAGCATACTATTCCCAACTCACGCCAAACTCTTCATTGAAAGCGTATTGAACGTCGTGAATATCGACTTCTTCATTCCACTATGCCGCAGAGCTGCAGGTAGCAGCGAAAAATTTTAGGCGGTTATTTAGAGAGGATTTATCTGTCAAAATGCTATCTAGATTCGTTACCGATTTCTTCCACACGGTATTTTCCCATGGACTGAACCAACATGACGCCAAAGTTCTGACTTTCGGAGAAATCTTGTACACTATTATCGAAAACTCTCAAAACGGTGAAGGAAACCACAATGAGAGATTTCTCTGGTTTATTTTTGTGTGTGAGAAAACAGAAATGTGTTTTAATATACCGCCTTAAAAGCCCTTCAAAAGCTGCGATTGACAGTGCTGTAATAGATGAGACTAGTCCAATATGGTCTACCATGGTAAGACCATCCGTCAACATTGTCGAATACTAGCTATGGTGCAGAAGTTAAATGGACCTTTATTTTCCAGTTCAATGCGGCTGCTGGTGGCAGGTGGCCTGTGGGCAAAAACGGTGACATCACCGCCCAAGGGGTCTATTCCAAGACCCAGGGCATGCGCCACGATTACGGAGCCAGAGCTAACTTCAACTATCGTTGGTGATTTAGTCAGACACTTGTAGCGATTCCACATTTGGTACGCTAATATTAATTAAGTATACTTAGTTTGTGCAAGTGGGTCGTTACATTTGGTGATGATTAAATTTAGTATGCGACACTCCGGAATCGACGAAAAAGTAGTGATTCTGGTATCTTTCCTAGCTTTGTTAGAAGAAAAGAAACGATTTATATTCAGTTATATAAAACAAATCAGGATCGCTATAAACACATCCAGTACTTACGTTAGTTATTTAGCACGTTTCTTGCCAATGTATCTAGTCCTGTAAATAAATAAATTAGTTTAGCTTTATTTAATTGATTTTATTTTATTCTAATATTCTTCACTGACTGACACAAATTACATCCTGTATAGTAGCTATATCTACAGCTATTCCCTACTACACTAGACTACACTAACACAGTTAACTGAAACGTCTTGCTAGATTGCCTTGTAGCTAGAGTGGGGCAGGGAGCTATTAGCATGGGGCGGAATTAAATTGTACCGGCATGGGTGTGCGCTTTGAGACGAGCAAAGCGACGAGAGAAGCGAGAGCGGTGGTATTTAATAGGTTTACCGTACCTTAAGTGGTTGCAGTACCTATTTGGTTGCCGGACCTATTTGGTTGCTGGACGTAAGCGGTTACGGTACAACAGTGTATGTGTTATTTACCGCGATAATTCCTTCATTTGAATAATTAAAGGCCACTTTCACTTTAAGCATTTTGCATTTGTTTGTTATTACATTTTAAATCTTTATTAACTCTTTAAAGGCTAGTAATTTTGTGCTTTAGTCATACTTCAAATCAAGACGTTCTGCTTTTTTCATGATGACATACGTTACCGTCATTACTTTATCTAAATGGTTGGAGAACCGTGGTTACCGTACCTCTTTGGTTACCGTGTCCAATTGATCACCGTACCTATTTGGTTGCCGTAAGTGGTTACACTACTTAAATAGTTATCGACGTCCCGATTCCTGGATAGTTTGTGCTTATTATCTAATCTAGTTTTATCAGTGGCAGTCTTTCACAACAGAGTTACCGTAACTCTACCATTTTTTTCATCAATGCACTTAATACTTCATTGATACTTTAGTAACCTTTATACAACATAATAGGTATAGTATGACCGTCTAAATCAGTCTTCGCCTGCGCGGTACAGGGACGCGAGGGACGCGGGGGTATGACGACAACGGGGACCGAGAGAGGTGCGGGCGGCAGGCGCATTTCTGTTACAACTCAGTTCGCTCGCCCCCGCACCTCTCTCGGTCCCCGTTGTCGTCATACACCCGCGTCCCTGTACCGCGCAGGCGAAGACTGATTTAGACGGTCATACTATATATATTGTTATCTGTACACCTTTATCGTTCTTTTCTGCAACGCTTTAATTGAAAACAGATTTTTAGCCTCGGAAATCAGAGTCCTTAATGGATCGTCTAGACTCTAGACGCTAGGTCTAGTAGGTATCGGTCTAGCAGCTAGATGGCTGTTAATTGGCGAAGCACTAATTAAGATTGCATGTCAGTCCAATTAAGTTACGAGTCCAATTTACTCGTTGGTTAGGAATATCCTGGGCAATTTAGTGTACCTAGGTGTCTAGATTTACGTGTGTCTGATAAACAGTCAGATTCACCTTAAAATAATTTGTTACTTGCTATTTATTACAGTCATCGGTACGTTTAAGTAAGTTTACTTCTTTCTTTTTTAAATCTATGTAAGTACTTACTTAATGGTATTTTGAGAGTTAAATAAATTGTTGTTATAGTGCTTAATATATCAAGCTCGGAGAGCTCGGTGGCACAGTGGTTGGGTTAATGGACTTGCGATACGGAGGTCCCAAGTTCATTCTCAGCCAGGCAGCCATGTACCAATGAGTTATGCTCGGTTTTTTCGACGGAAAAACTGACGTACGGTGGAACACAGAGAAAGGTGTACAGGAGAGTATTTAAGGTTGAGATTATCTCAATAACTACTTATTATTATTATTCACTCTATTTATTTTAACTCTTATTTAATATATTTATACATTTCAATATAAAAAACAATAGAAAAATATATAAATATAAAAAATAGCCACCCACCGGCAGCGGGATGCATGCGCATCCAAGCTGCCGGAGGTTAGGATCCCAGAGTGAGGAACCTCCTCACAATGCGTGCCGTGTCCAGCAGCACTGCCTTCTGCATCCGGCTCTTGACCCAACTGTCTAGCGAGAGTCTCTTAAGGTGTTGGTCGAGACTCTTCGCTATTAAACCGTTATTATTATTATTATTATTATTATTTATTTCATAACAACACTTACAGTACTTGACCTATTGCAAACATTCTTTCACTGTTTGATAGATAAAAGTGAAAACTATGTAACTGTAAAAGAATCATTATATTCGGTCCAGTAGTTTTTGAAAAAATCTCAACCTTATTGAGGCCCCCTGTATACTTATCTCTGTCTTCGACTGTACATTTACCGAGTGCTCTCAAAACGGTGAAGGAAAACATCATGATGAAAACATAATAATATAGATACTTACTTACATTATCGAAACCGCTGAAACATTTACTTACCTAGATAAATACAGCAAATGAAATCCCAAATAACCCGATCTCCTAGGAAACCAACGCGAAAGTTTTACATTGGGTCAGGAATCAATTTCCTCGAGTGTACAATTGGTATTATTTCAACCGGAACAATAGCCATCAATAACGAATAACTGACTCCGAAGCAACTTTGTTATTGTAAAACATGGAGCGAGGGTCTTATTCGATTACACTTCTCGTAGTTAGGGGTGACACGAGATCTAATATTATTGTAAAAACATTTTAATATTTTAAAAATACACCTACTTACTTAAGGCGCTATATGGTTGTCAAAAGCAAGAGAGACAAGATGCCCCGCAGCGGCGGAGTGAAGAGCACGGCGCAGTGCCTCGATATTCGATTTTTTATGAATTTTGGCAGGGTAATAAAAATACGCCAACATAAATCAGATTTTTTTAAACAAGCTCTCGTATTTATAGTAAGTACCTTACATTTAGATATATATTTTGTATGAATAACTATTTCGGTTTAGATATAATTTTCATTTTAAAAGACATGGAAGGGGTATGCTTGCCATTTTTATAGAGCGAAGTTTGTCCAATCGTGTATCGGTATTCATCAGTCTCTTAATATACACCATAAGATATATTTTATTCAGACGTTTAATTTTAGTAGTTAATGCCGTAGCCTTCGTAGAAAAATTGAAAATACGCGCATACGAAGCCTTAAAAATAAAAAAATAAAAAAATATCCAGCTGCCAGAGGTTAGGATCCCAGAGTGAGGAACCTCCTCACAATGCGTGCCGTGTCCAGCAGCACTGCCTTCTGCATCCGGCTCTTGACCCAACTGTCTAGCGAGAGTCTCTTAAGGTGTTGATCGAGACTCTTCACCAGGTATCTAATAATCATTATCAGTTAGCATCTATTAAACAGGGCTCTAATATCTAAAGCGTAATCCAACAATCCGCACTGAACCCGTGTGGTGCATGACCCTGAACTGTTAAGGTTTAGTAGTACAAAATGTGAAGTAATTTTTGTTCTGCTAATAGATGAGGTATAGTCGTCAGCAGATCAATGGTAACGCTTCCTACAATTTCAACTCTTCTGACACAGACAATAAGAACGGTACAAAGTCCAAAGTGTTACATTTGATGTGCTGTCGACTACATAAAGGATCATTTGAGTCTTTTTTGGTCTACTAAAAGAGGAAGACAGGACTTTTCTGGTCCTTTTTGTACTCCCAATAGAACTTATAGTCCTCGATTAAGTATCTATATCTATAGTGGGGAACGATGAAACGGGGATTACGGGAAGGTCCGGTGTAAAAAACAAAAGAGCGTTAGTGAAAAGATTGACGTAGTGAATGATGTGAGGGCTGTTTGGTAGAATCGCATCAGATTGAAGTCCATCGTATTTGCCTAACTACTTAAAACAGTTTGTAATGTAAAAATTTGTTTGACTGGAATGACAACTATTTCAATTTGAACAAAATCACTCAATATCCAATATTCCCGCGTAGGTACTCTCGCTGGTATATTTATTAAACATTGTACCGTAAATTCCAGTTATAGGTACAGGATGTATTTTCTTAGTGTATGTATTTGTCGCATAGTTTTTTAATCCCACTTATTGTAAGTAACTTAATATTATTAAGACGAGGTTCTAATTAAATCACGCTTTATACGAGTATGTGCTTTTTTGAGAATAAAATTTAAAATGTAGGTATGGGATTGACATTCTGCTAACAATCCCATAAGTAGGTACAATTTTCTTGCAGTGCGCGAACCGCACGGCGGTGCCCGAGTTGCTCGAGGCCCGGACGGGGTGGAGGAAGGTGATGGATGAATGGTTGATGAATTGTGAGTAGGTGATAATTGGGACTTTAAACTCACCGTTCGCTGTGCTAAAGCACAGCTCACTCATGAGTTTATAGTCCCCAATTATCATGTTAAATTATCGATGCGCTTCGACAACATTACAGTATGCGTGCGAACCATACCGTAAGGTATCGAACTTAAACTGCACTAGGGCGTTCCGCTCACGCGGAATGTCTTCAGACCCGACTAAATATATAAATACGACCAACATTAACATAATCTTTATTTAGTGCGAACCATTGGGCTGCAAACTCGGTCTACCATTCTACACGAAAATGAAATTTGTAAAACAACCTTACTCATTGAAACTAGCACCAGTATATTCGGATTCGGTGAAAACAAATTCTCGCCACGGAAAACTTTTACCTAATACGATTCGTTGCATTATTTCTGGACCTTCTAATTGCGGCAAAACTAACTTGGTTGTTGGTCTGCTGTTGCACGAAAATGGAGTGTATTTTCGAAATGTATACATTTATTCCAAGACTCTATTTCAGCCTAAGTACGTATTCTTAGAGAAAGTCCTACAAACTATCCCAAGTGTGTCATTTAAAAAATTTCATGAAAATGATGAAGTATTGAGCCTGAATGAGGCTGCTTCTAATTCGGTGATAATTTTTGATGATGTATCGTGTGAAAATCAGAATAACATACGTAATTATTTTGCAATGGGTAGACATAAAAATATAGACTGCTTTTATTTAAACCAAACGTATAGTAAAATTCCAAAGCAATTAATACGCGACAATGCCAACCTTATTATATTATTTAAGCAAGACGACATTAACTTACGCCATGTTTACGATGAACATGTTAACACAGATATGACATGGACACAGTTTCGAGAGATGTGTTCAAAAATTTGGAGCACTCAATATAGTTATCTGGTAATAAACAAAGATTGTGAAAAAGGTAATGGTTGTTACAGAATGGCATTTGATACGTTTGTAATTCTGGATTAACGGTTTATAAATCATTCGTTTACGTTTTTACCTTCATTGTTATTTTTGACATCGTGAAGTATAGTCAAAATATGGATAAGGAACAGGCCTTGAAAATACAAATAGTAAAATCTGCTGAATCTGTAAAAAAAAAACTTAAACGGATACGAGACATTAGAACTAACAATGAAATAGTTATGGATTCTGTTCTCAGACCAATTACAGAACCACTAAAACAATTAGTAAGCAAAAATGATCACGTCTTTGATAAAGTTTCAACACCGAAAGAAAATAAATTTACGAAGAGAAAATTTAGTCGTACTCCTACAGTAAGAAAAACATCGCCCCCAAAAATATCTGATGATGAGTATTATTACCCTGACGATGAAAATGATAGCAATAGTGATGACATTCGCGAGTATAATAAGACGGTAAAATGTGGTGACTCCAATAATGAACTTGATGACGATGAATTACATAGTAATTCAGAATATTCGGAATATAGTGACAACAATAATCTACAAGTTGATACAAGTGGAACATCCTTCAAAACTAGTGAAAGTGCTAGCCCACGCCCATCCTGGTCCATGTCAGAAATAGTTGACGAAAATATTCCTTTTGGTGTAAGAAGAGAAAGAGAAAAACTTATGATGGGAATGGCATCTGTTTCTCTCAATGAAGATCATATAATTATTGGCGGACAACCCTATGTAAGAACTTTAGGATTGATGGAATTACTGTTTAAGAAATCACCAGATCTACGTTTGGTAACGGAAGATGATAGATGTAATTATAAGAAAATGTTAATAGCTACGAATGCTCATCGTCGTGATTATGATTCCACAAAACCAATTAAAAGCAACAAAGGACGAAAGTACACACAGGTAATAAGACCTTTGTTTATAAAGCTTGCAAAAAATTGTGTTAGTACTGAAAGCATGTCCCATGGATCCGGATTACCTTTAATGAAAAAGCTTAAACAAAATGTAGATTACATTTATTGGGATGACCCTAATGAAATAGTTGATAGATTAAAGCTCTTGATAGCTTCTAGAGACGCTGGTAACACTGGACTAGATAATGAAATTATATCCATAATTGAAGAATTGCGTGAAAGTGGTTTAATTAAATAAATATTTATATGTTGTATTTTGTTATTGTAAGACAGTCACCTTACAACCATCAGTAACTACAGTTCTATAGGGAAATGAATATCGATAAATTCGGTCATCACGTCCACAAACGTTTCCGTGCATCAGTACAATTATTGGATATTGACGATTTCTTAAAAATTGAAAACGGAGAAATTAATGTACAACATGCAAGATTAAAAGGAGTGAACGTTCCATTAGAATCTCACCATGCTGTGAACAAGGAATATGTCGATCAAATTATTACTCAATTTTGGACAAGTAAGAAAATAGTAGAAGAACTAAATAAATTAACATTATCCATCAAACAATACCTACAGGCACACTATTACACGAAACCTGATATAGACTCAATTATTAAGTCACCGAAAGTGTAGATAAAGAAATGAGTAAACAGCGAGTTGTGGATGAAATTCACAAAGCAGCAAGAAAAAACTTCATTCGGCGATCTGTGACATTAAAAGGTATTGATGATTTGTGGCAAGCTGATTTAATTGATGTGCAAAGTTTAGCAAAATACAACTACGGCTACAAGTACATTTTAGTTATAATAGATGCTTTTTCGAAATTTGCTTGGGCATTTCCAGTTAAAACAAAAACTAAATCTGAAATATCAATGGCTTTTAAAAATATTTTTAGCAATGGTCGTTTTCCTATCAATTTGCAAACAGATATGGGAACTGAGTTTTATAATGACACGTTCAAGAACCTAATGAATTTACATAGAATAAATCATTATTCTACATATTCTACTAAAAAAGCCTCGATTGTTGAAAGATTGATAAGAACTTTGAAAAATAAGTTATATAAATATTTTAGCTTTATTGGTGATTATAAATGGGTGGGAATTCCTTTGAAGACCATTGTTGATTCTTATAATAATAGTTTTCATCGAATTATTAAATGCAAACCAAAGGACGTTAATCTTAAAAATCAATCTGTTGTATTAGACAACATTAAAAAATCACAATTATTACATCCCACAACAAACAAATATCATGTAGGAGATAGTGTTCGCATCAGCAAGTATAAAGGAGCTTTTCAAAAAGGATACACTCCTAATTGGTCAACAGAAATATTCATTATCAGAAAAATAAATACGACAAAACCGGTCACTTACCTAATTGAAGATCAGCGAAAACAGAAAATATTAGGCTCTTTTTATGAACAAGAACTGCAAAAAACCAAATATCCTAACGTATATTTGATTGAAAAGGTCTTAAAGAAGAAAGGTACTAAACTGTTCGTTAAATGGCTTGGACTTGGTGAAAACGAAAATAGTTGGATAGATAAAAAAGATATTGTTTAAAATTTATATATAATGCCCTTGATAACATCATTCTTTTATTTCCATCTTAGTGATGCAAGGAGGAGGACTTCTTAATAATATAATAAATAATTTGCCATTTGAGTTACATTTACCTGGATACAATTATTGTGGTCCCGGCACCAAATTACAAGAACGGTTATTACGAGGAGATAAGGGAGTCAACCGATTGGATAACGCTTGTATGCAACACGATATAGCATATTCAAAATATTCTAATTTACAAGATAGACATACGGCGGATCTCGAGTTATTAAATATGGCTAAACAAAGGGTTAAGTCAAAAGATGCAGGTGCAGGCGAAAAAATTGCATCATGGTTGGTAAGCAAGGTTATGAAGACAAAATTAAAAGCTGGCGCTGGAATTAAGGGATTTAAAACATTTGTTTCGAAAATACGAAAACATTTACGAAAAAGCAAACTTAAAGGTAATAAATCGACAATAAAGCAGGCTTACCTTGTTGCGAAAAAGTTATTTTCCAAAGACAGTAGAATTCGTTTACCACGTGTAATACCTATTCCAAAAACTGGTGGAATCTTGCCGTTAATACCTATATTCGCAGGATTATCTGCATTGGGGTCGTTAGCTGGAGGAGCAGCGGGTATTGCGAAAGCTGTCAATGATTATAAATCGGCTAATCAAAAACTCCAAGAGTCCGAACGACATAATAAAATGATGGAATCAATTGCTTTAGGTCGCGGTTTATATATCAAACCATATAAAAAGGGCAATGGCTTGTTTGTACCTACTTCAAAAAACTAAACAAAAGGCTACCCAGACGTGCCCTTACTAACTTGGATATTATAGAATATGCCAATGATATTCCTTACTTTAGAGGTGTTTACATGAGCGACAAATTACCAAACAAACCAAAACTGATCGAATGTGCAATTATCAATTTGGACAAATATAAAAATGAAGGAACTCATTGGGTAGCCTATGTAAAATTACATAATTATTGTGAGTATTTTGACAGCTTTGGAGATTTGAAGCCACCTATAGAACTCGCACGATATTTGGAAAATCGTGATATTTTTTACAATTATACGAGGTATCAAAGTTTTAACAGCACTAATTGTGGACATCTATGTCTGAAGTATCTGAAAACCTTTTGGAGAAAACATTTAAAATGACTAACTTCTCACGATACATTACCATTACCATAATGACATTCACACTGTCCATATCTGACACTAAGTCAACTTTGACAACTAATTATACCCCCGCCTTACAACTGAACGGAGAATATGAGTGTGGTTTACTAAATTTTTCTACTTTTAATTCTATACCGAACGTGGATCATAGAAATAATAAACTACATTACGGCGAAAGTGAATTTATGGAATTACCAGAAGGCTCCTACGAACTACAAGACATTAGTGACTTTTTAAAAGAAAATATCAAAGACTGCTCATTTAAACTAACATGTAATAACAATACTTTGAAAGCTAAAATTATATGTTCGAAAGATATTCATTTTGAAAAGGATAATTCGATAGGTAAAATATTAGGTTTTGGAAAAGAAAGGTTAAAAGCTAATATATTACACGAGTCCCGCTTTCCCGTAAGCATTCTCTCGACAACCGTACTCAGGATCGAATGTGATATTATAAGCGGATCTTTTGTGAACGGAAAGCCAAGCCATATCATTCATGAGTTCGCGCCTAACGTTCCACCAGGTTATAGAATTATCGAAGTACCAAAAAACATCATTTATTTCCCTGTGAATCAAAGAGATATAAGCTCTATTAACATAAGGATATTGGATGTGAATGATAACGTAGTTAATTTACGAGACGAAGAAATTCAAATATATTTACACCTAAAAAGAAAATGATTGATTTTAATAAATACTCGCAATCTGCTTCGAAAAATTGTAGTACAAATAGTGATGTTGAGAGGATAACATCTTCTACAAAAATAAAGAAGAAAAAATCATATTCTAAAAAGAAGTTAACAAAAGAAAACGCTAAATTTCTCAAGCTTATCGGGTTAAAATGAGTATCTTGAATATAACCGACTCTCCAGTATACGACAACTCTATCGAAAGTTATGAGTATCATTCTTACAAGCCGTACGTCACGAGTTTTAATATGAACGATGAGATACGTATACCCATTAATCAGCAAGACTTATACGTATTACCTTCAGCTAGCACTTTGTATATAGAAGGAAATGTTCAAGCTTTCAATAGAGAATCGAAATCCAGACTTACGCATATTAATTTCACGAACAATCCATTACTTTATCTCTTTCAAGACGTGCAATATTATCTAAACGGAGTCTCTATAGATCACGTTAAATCTCCAGGCATTACTGCAACGATGAAGTCTTTAATGTCAATGAGTGAAGGTGAGTCGAAAATTTCAGAAAGTTGGGGGTGGAAAATTAATGGCACTACAAACCACGGAGGTAAATTTTCTGCATCTATACCTCTTAATAAAATTCTAGGCTTTGCAGAAGATTTTAATAAAATCATTATTAACTGCAAACACGAGCTCATTCTATTACGGAGTAATTCTAATTTGAATTGCTTGAAATTAAACACGGGTGAATATATTCATGATATTGAAATTACTCAGATAGTTTGGAGAGTACCACACGTAAAGGTATCTGACCGCGAACGAATTAACCTGCTGCGTGTCTTAGAAAAAGATCGAGCTTTAAGCATAGTCTTCAGAAATTGGGACTTGTATGAATATCCATTACTTCCGCAAACTACAAAACATACTTGGTCAATAAAGACATCGTCTCAAATAGAAAAACCGAGATATGTAATTTTAGGCCTACAGACAAATCGAAAGAATCAAGCTGACAAAGACATGTCGCAATTTGATCACTGTAATTTACGTAATGTAAAGGTATTTTTGAATTCGACTTACTTTCCTTACGAAAACCTAAATGTAGATTTTACCAACAATAATTATGCTTTATTATATGAGCAATACACAAAATTTCAGCAGTATTATTACGGACGCAGAGCGGATCCTTTGTTAAGTTTTGAGGATTTTAAAAACAAAGCACCATTGTATTTAATAGATTGTAGTCGACAATCTGAAAGATTACAAACAGGAAGCGTAGACATACGTTTGGAGTTAGAAGCACTTATTCCAATACCAGACCAAACATCAGCTTATTGTCTCATATTAAACGACTGCATTATAGAATACAAGCCGCTGAGTAACATTGTGAAGAAAATATCGTAAAATAATACAATGAATCAAAATTATATATTTATAGACGTACAAGGCTTTAAGGATTCGTATAACTGTTTTATAATTAAGGAGCTAGCTCTAGCTACCTCAGACTACACCCAAGTATTTTTAATTAAACCTCCATATTCGTTTTCTAATTTAACCAAAGAAGAAAAAAAATGTGTTAAATGGATAGAAAGAAACCGAGGTATTCTTTGGAGAGAAGGATACATTGATTACCGTGAATTTAAAAGAATGATTTTACCTGTATTAGTGAACAAACAGATTATTGTTAAGGGTGCGGAAAAAGTTAAATGGATTACAGAATTATGTGGTTCGTGCACTGTCGTAGATATTGGTGAAAAGGGTTGTCCAAATTTCTTAACATTGTATAAAACTTTCTGTAGTAGTGTAAATAATTTTAATTGTTTAGTTCATAAGAAATGCTGTGCTTTAAAAAATGTGTTATGTATAAAACCTGGTACATTGATAATAATATGCAATGTTTTGTTCTTTGACTTTCATAAATTGTGTATTAGCTACCTACTTATAATATTTGCGAATTTATATTATGATTATTTCAATAAAAAAATTTTTTATAATCACACCTTTTTATTTATTTCAAATAAACATAATTTCTAGCTATGTACATTTTTAAATGACTAAAATCATTGAAATCTTATTAATAATAATATTAATACAAATGACAAATTATTACATAAATAAACAAAGTCTTTATTGACAATACTTAATAATCATTTTAATAGTAGATACTTATAAATTTTAAATTATCACATAAATGACAAGCCAATCATTATCTTGTGGCTGCGGTGAAGCACTCCGGAAGTAGTATCTGAAAAGAATAAAACTTTTATTTAAAATTACATTTTAATTACTTGTCTTCACAAATGTTAATAATAATTATGTTAAATTATAAGCAAAGTAAATGTTTACCTATTTAATGCGATCCGTAGGTATGAAGTCAGGCGCTGCAAGGTTGGCAGTGTAAACCTGAAAAGAAGAAGTTTTACTGTAAAACACTGCGTCTATGTAAACCACGTTACTAATTAGTTTTTATTATTCATACAAAATACTTACTATTTTCCAATATCGGAGCGCTCTCCCATTTCCCTGGATACCAGGAACAATGTATGCAGCGCTGATCTCATCACATCATCTTGATCACTATGCACATTGTATGTTGATTTAACAAGAACCCGCGTTTCGACCACAGTTTCTTGCTCCGTGTATTCACTAATTTCCATTTTTATTGAAAATTTAGGCACGAGTTCATCTCCCACAGCTATATAACTAGTTCGCGACATTTTGCAATACGTTTACACGGCTCAGGTAATCGGTGACGAATGAAGTTTAAAACGCTAATTAAAATAAGCTAAGAAGTGCATTTTCGTCTTGTCGAAACATGCATAATAAAATACACCTCGCGAAGAGGCGTCGCGACGCATTGTAGACATGCAGGAACTTGTTCTTGCGATGACCTCATTAGATACCTATGCAGGCTGTAACGTAAAGTGTACTCATAGGAAACCCAAATTTTACTGTAAGGTTTATTATCCGACCGTCGAATGGAGAAGGGTAATGTTTAGATGTTTTTGAGTAGGTTTATATAAATAAAAAATAAAATTTAGTAAGTATGTTTTTATTAATATTTAGCAGAAGTATGCAATAACCTAAATTAATTATATACTTATATTTTACAAATTACTTATTTAATTAAACATTAATGGTAAACCCTTCATATTGTAGCAAATAAATTTGAAGAAATAATAGTTCGCAAACATTGCAATCTCAGCTTCAATTACAGAGTTCTTACACTTGTGAAGATCGAGCACCATTTCAATGTCATTAATTGATGACCCGCGCCTTGACATCAGGCTACTTTCAATTTTATTGGTATATCTTACAGCAACAATGTAGTCATTTTGAATAAGATTTCCTAATCTTAAGTTTACACAACTTGCGAATTTATTAATTGCTTCCAATATCAGCGGCGTAATATTTAATGGACACCTTTTATCGCAAAATATAAATTGAAATAAAGTAAATGGACAGATACCATGTCCATATTTTCTTAATTGTTTGAATTCCTTGTACACATGTCGCCATTCCATAACATCAAAAAATAAATCACAATCTTCATAAAACACATACACTTGGGGCAAAAAATCGGCTGAAGCCCATAATCCGGTTGTTATCTGGACACCATTTTTATGTACATAAGTGTGTTTTGAAATAACTACATTAGACAAATAACCTTCCGACATGTCTTTCTCTACAGGTATCAATCAGAAGAATAAATAGTGTCCCCAAGCAAACGTGGATACATTGTCGTCCGAGATTTTTCGTTTATCATCCTTTGATGACAATGCAATTTTATTAATTTCTCGAGTAAATAGCTGATGCTTAATGGATTTAAATAGAATATTTTTTTTGCGTATTACCATTTCTCGGTCTTCTAGAACTGATTTATAATCTTCGAAAAATATATCATTTAAAACGTATTTTTTTACGCCCTTCGCTTTTTTTATTTCAGTGGTTTCTGTTTTTATGCAATATAATTTGGACCGGAGACCTACAAATTCCACAATGCTTTTACCTCCAAGCTCATCTTTGAACAAACCGGGCACTTTTTTATTTATACGTTCTATTTGATAAATGTTATTTTCTGAATAATTACTTGTGTCAAAATAATGTTTGAAATGCGTTTTTATATCATTGTAGAAATCATCTGTTTCAATATAGTACAAAAAACTGTCAGTATCAGTATAACAAAGCTTAAGTCTCGGGCCATAAAAGGGTTTCATGACGGAGTAATGAAAATTGTACATATGACACTTCGATAATTCTAAAACCGTAAACCCGATGTAAATAGGTTTGTCAAGAACGACACTTTCTGGTTTCATCTGAATGCCAACAAAGTTTTCGCTAAACACGGTTGCGCTATGAAAATTTGGCCTTGCTATTAGTTGACTTGCAGAGGTTGTTTTTTTCGTTTTATTCTGGTCATCACTCCACTTATTTACTAATTTAACATCAAGCCTTTTTTCAGAATCTTCTAAAGTTTTACCGAATATGCTGTTGTTCAGTAGTTTGAAGAAATCTTGTTCGAATGCAGACTTAGCTTTTTGTCTTAATGAGGTGTTTAAGTCAATGTATTGCTTTAAATAAGGACTCTGTTTGAATTGTATGACCCGACGAATTGCAATTAATTTTAAGCCAGCGTTTATACATTGTTTCAAGTGAACATAATGAATAACATAACAATACTTATCATACAAATTCGGAATTAGTTTCGCCGTCTTCGAACCGGGTGGTACACATTTTTGAGGACAATACGGTATATCATTATGTAAATCATGCAATTTTTCCGGATATGAGAGGTCTACTTCTAAAATATATCCATATTCGTTATCATCTGGAAGTTGATAAAAGTCAATGTTATTGATTTCTATTTTATTTAATAGTCGAAAATCGGAATAGGGCAAATATGCGCACATAGCAAACCCGTATAAATTGTTACAATCTATGTAAATTAAATAACTGTCCTGCTCGTCTGATCGATAATTTTTTAAATACTTATTATTAGCCTTCGCATACCTGGTCGAACATAAACATACGCCACCTCGAACTCCTTTTTGTATCATCCGAATAATTTCTAAGTCATCAATTAGTTCTAATTGAACTTTAGTCTTAAGCAACATTGCATCGAAACTTAAACTAGGCGTTGTCAAATAAAAAGCGGGGTCTAACTTGTAATTATTCCTACAAGTCTGACGAAAGTTTTGAAAAACATCGGCCAACAGTACAACATCCGTTTTAAGATAAAAATCTGTATACTCGCCCAAGGTTTCAATTTTAAATGTTTTCCAAACTTTTTTGGCATGATTATAATCAAATTTAGAAATGTTTTTACCTGTAAGAGTGTTAAAAAAATCATGTAATGAAGGCAAACTACTTTCTTCATACGATTGCCAAGAAGTCATGTATTCGTAAGGATATATTCCTTTACGTTTACACAATTCGAACTCATTTTCGTCAGAGAAAAAACGAGATAAATGCGTAAAGTCTTCTTTATTCAAATTTTCAACTAGTTTTTCTAAACTAGTTCCTAAAAATTTAAATGTGTCTACAAAGCGCACCGCTATGTACTCAGTTTCATTAACAGAGAAAATTTTTGTAAACGATATATAGTTTTCTTTGGTTTTAGCAATTACTTTAATCCGTCCTTCCATCTCTCCCAATTCACGTATAAATAAATGAGCATCATATCCTGACAAATTATGAAAAAAAATTGGTATAAACTTCGGCAATACAAATCTGATATTACAGTAAGAATGCGATGCGCCGCGGTATTTACCTGTTAAATGGCAATGGTCTCTTACTCGGTCATCTAATAATAATTTAGAACAAATGAAACAATTACGTGCTACAGTAAATTTATTGTAGTCTTCTTGAGTAAAAATCATGGGGACAGGCTCGTTTAAAATTTTGTAAATTGATGAAACATCCTTTTGTAGGTATTTAATGAATTTATCAATGCAATCTGGTCCACGATATGATACATACTTGTTCAAAGAACTGTCGTATGAACTAACAATGTAATAGCCAAAAGCGGCCGGAATGTGTTTTTTTAAATCTCTTGTATAACCAGAGCTCTGGTGCGGCTCACATGGCTCTAGAAAAGACTCAAAATCGGCGTAAATTACAAATGGCATATCTTGCATACGTTCATAATGCTTAAACTGTATAATGGACCCATTTTTTGGTAAAATCGTTGATACACCACCGCATACGTGATCGTCCAATGTATTTTGAGCATTAAAAAATAATAAACAATCATCACAAAAATATATTCTACCATGATGTTTGGTCAGCTGAGATCTCATCAATCGATCTAATTTTTTAATTAAACAATAGTGAGTGCGGTTTTCATTTTCTAACATTAAGAGATTTATATGATGCTTCTTTTTTTTCTGCGTTCTATAGAGTGGGCCGACTATATTTTTATATTTATTTAGACCGTATATATTAACACTGATATCCGGGTTATTTTTTTCAAATATTTTTATATCAGAAAAGGCTGCTGGAAATGCCATGTTCTTCAAATTAAGTACCTCTTTAAAATCAGGGTACGATGAAACACGATCTCCATTAGCTTTAGCTGGGAAAAGTGCAGCCATAATACTCCAAAGGAAACAAAAACTATCATTATTTCTAATGTTGATACAAGCTCGCTTCATTTTTATACATTTCGGCAGTTCTATGTAACTGGATGCTCTTAAAGGCGAATATTTATTAATATTTACCTCTAGATATAAGTTCTTTAAAAAGGACCAGCCGCTGTCCCTTTCTTGAAATTCATCAATTTTTTTAGATATAGTATCAACAACCTGCGCATACAAGTTTTTAAAGTCATAATTTTGATGTATGCAGAAATTGGTTGTAGCAAAAGATTTAATTTCGCTGGTGTCATTCTTTGCCAATGTAAAGTCACAAAACAATTCAAAATTCGCCTTGATATTTATATGTTGCGATTGCTTTGCCTCGATTAGCCGACGCACGGAAGCGCGAACGCGTCGGAGGAAAGAAGTAGGCGTTTCGCCGCCATCGCCCTGCTCCAACCCCGTCGTCGACCCTCGTACACGATACGATGCGATACGATTACGAAATGCGGAACTGTATTTATCGACGCAGTCGTTCAATTCAACTGCAATATTATTTTTATGCGAATTACTGCGAAGATGAGCAGAGAAGGCTTTATTTTGAATCGATTGATCGCACGCAGTGCAGTATGTCTTTCTACCTGACATGATAGTTAAATGGGATATTAATGGAAATATGCCTAAGTTGCCTACTCAAAACAAAGTAGAATAAAAACGATACGGGTTTACCATTAATATCTATTTAATATAATTGTTTACCTTTATTTTTAATTCAATAGTAAAAAAAGAAATTATCAAGTTCCTGTTATTACAATATAATAACAGAAAAATGTACACAAAAAAAATTATTTCCTTTTGTCAGCGAAATAAATGGAGTCTTTGTCACCAATTTTTTCTTTGGCGATTCTGAGAAACTCTTTTAAATCACGTAATTCTCGCGCATTGGAGTTAGCCCTATATTTCAGACATAGAGTGGCCTTCTCCAATCGCTCTTTCCAGTCCTGGACGCCTACGACGTCCTTGGAATTGTATACGCGCAGTTCGACGTATACATCCCCATCTAAGTCCGCTTTGCGTCGCAACACGCCGTCAGCGACCCGACGCGTTAATGTTGACGTGAGAGTGGTAACGCCTTTTCGAGCGGCCTGCACCGCCCGAGTCACCTCATTCTCGTCCTCGCTATCTGAAGACAGCAGCGTTCGCACCGGTTTGGCGGCCGCGTGTGCCGGCGGCGGGCGAGCGCTCGTGCCAACTATAGGCGCTGGGACCGATGTGGGGCGAGTAGACTTATTGGGACGCGACTTCTTCGCTTTCTTGGATGGCGGTTCTGCTCTCAGAGTAGTTTCGGTTCTGCAACGGTAATTTAACCAAAAATAAATATCTTTGTATAATAAACATATACTTACTTACCTATAAATGGGTATAAGTAGGTACTCATTCCTTTTGAATATAATAAGATTGACTCGAATTATCACAATGTATCTAGCGAACGGGGGATGTTGAGATGTAATACATTTAGGTAAGTATTATGGTATATAGTAGAGATTACATAATATTTAATTAGATAATTACCCCTCGCCTTCGGATTCTGAGATGGAAAACAACGACCGCCGCCGTCCCTTCTCTGTCGTCGCTGTAGAACGCTTGTAGTCTGCTTCAGACCTGTAATAATTATTTATAAATAAATAAATCGTAGAACACCAATTATATCAACGTGTTAATGACCTCAAACTATGATTTCAAAGCTGTGGGTCCAAAGACAACACATGTGGACCAACGCGATTAGTTTCGCGATCACAATTAACTATACATTTCTATAGTATCTGATTTGGGATTAGAATCGGAGATCTTGTGCAAAATAGACACGCGGAGTTATCTCATTCACCGGCTATGCAAAAGAATGAAATGCATCGAAAAATCACTGAGACCTATCACACCTAAATATTATAAATATAAAAAATAAAACTTACGAACATTATTGAAATAGCACGAATCCGCAGCTTGAAGATATGTAGAACACTAAATGAAGTAGTACCGCACTTTGAAACAACAGACAAATAATGGAAATTTCCACAAAAAAAACAACCTTTTATTTGCAACCTACAACCAGGGATCATCAACCATTGATCGTCAATCTTATTTTAAATAGCGCACGAAAACGCCTCTACGTAGGTGGACACCACTTTAATGACGATGACCTTCAATGATATGTATTTTATAACCACTAACTAAATAAATATACAAGTGAAAAACTTAAAAAAAAGAGCTTCTCTGATTGTTCGCCGTGCAAAGGTGAAAATACTAAATTGTAATTGTATATAAATATTGAACTACATGCCTATACAATATAAATAATCATTATAAAATACCTGTAGGTATTAAAAGTAACTGTTGTGACAAAACTTCTACTATGTACGTACACACCGACTCGCAAAGAAAAATAAGATTTATTTTGAGTTAAATAATATAATTATTATTTTTACGTATGAAATAACGATCATTTTGCTTTGGTTATATTTGTTTAAATATTTATCTATTTGTCACTGATAACTAACTGACTAACTAACTAACTAACAAACTGTTATCGTTTTCTTAAATGTTTGTTACCTCTGAACTCTGATAAACTATGAAATTAGCAAAATATAAATTGAAGGTAAAAACAATAGTAGTATCTTCTTACACATATTGGCACATCACCTTTCCTGTTGCAGGGGTGCATTCAGGTTGCATGAGTTACGTAAGTCGTTAGTCATGCTGTCATCATGATGTACAGTCGAAAGCAGATCGATGGTAACACTTGCAGTAAGATTTCAACTCTGATGACCCAGTCAATAAGAACGTGCAAAGTCCAAAGTGTTACACTTGATGTGCTGTAGACATTACGTCCTATACTTCTAGTTATTTATAAGGTTATCTTTGATTTCAATCAATTTGTCCAATAATATAATAAATATATAAAATAAGTAGGTTAAGCTCTCAGAGATTATAATTCACTTGACTTCGAGTTATAAAACAAATTCTAAATAAACTTAACTTTATGTTTATGACAATATTAACAAGGTTCGATTGTTAAGGAGATAAAGTGGTATTTAACATATAATAACGGATATTTCTAAGACATCGCAGTCATGACCGTCATGAGAAACCTTTGATAGCCTGAATCCGTCCCGCAATCACGGTGCGGTTGCGTCACTCATTAGTTTACACTCGTAAACAACTGCATCGGCACATAGTGCTGACACAGAGGAGTATCGTTTTACTTGTTCGTTCAACACACTCGCTCAGCGCCGCAGCTAGGGTATGACAAAAAGGGCACACGCTAAGGTCGCAACTGTAAGTACCGTGCAACTACCTATTGAAACTTTAAAAATTATCAGCGTGATAATATAAAAAAGGACCAAATGCGAATTGTATCACGTATCGGAGATCCAGATTGAATAAGAAGTTACCTAAGTACATGATTTTGGCATATTTTTGTATTTGTCAAACCAAAAATCGAATCTTTATTCGGGTCTGGGTTTTTCTATAGATCATGATTATTGAACGATTAAATGATAATTAACAATAATGTGAATTTCGACCGACTTGTAGAGGGCGCAATTTTTCCCGACTGACCCTAGCTGCGGCGCTGCACTCGCTGTCTAAAGACCTTCCTCATTATTTGAGTGACCTGCATGAAGTCGTTACGTATCTAGTTATGAACCATTTACCTGAACAGTTTTTTTGTATTTCAACTGAACTTAAATATAAAATTGTGTTATATAGTGGACCGACCCAAATTCAAAATTAACAGGTAACGAGTAAGATTTTACTAAGTGTGAAATAATTAAAAAGTTATTCACTGAAGTATAGGGTAATTATTTAAAAAATTAGCTCATAGAAATATCGAGTAGATTTACACTTTCATAATTAATGCATAGGTTATAATGGGATAGATATCATTGGCGCAGATCACAATACGAATGTTTCCTTAGGCAAAGAGCCAAAGAAGGAATGTATGTGATTAGCACCACTGATCTTGTACTTGGGTTATTATTATCTTATAGGGGTAGGTAGATATCATTCGCGCAGATCACAATACGAATAATTCCTTAGGCAAAGAGCCAAAGAAGGAATGTATGTGATTAGCACGTTTGATCAATATCATCACTCACTCTTGGATTATCATTATCATATAGGGGTAGGTAGATATCATTCGGGCGGATCACAATACGAATAATTCCTTAGGCAAAGAGCCAAAGAAGGAATGTATGTGATTAGCACGTTTGATCAATATCACTTGGGTTATTATTATCTTATAGGGGTAGGTAGATATCATTCGCGCAGATCACAATACGAATAATTCCTTAGGCAAAGAGCCAAAGAAGGAATGTATGTGATTAGCACGTTTGATCAATATCACTTGGGTTATTATTATCTTATAGGGGTAGGTACCTAGATATCATTCGCGCAGATCACAATACGGATGATTCCTTAGGCAAAGAGCCAAAGAAGGAATGTATATGGTTAGCGCGATTGATTATTAATTGGGGTAGGTACTGAGGTATCTAGAGTATATAAAAAAAATCGTATATCGAAACTTAAAGGTTATATTCCTCAATTAGTATTTTGAATTTGGGTTGTAAAACTGAAAAATAATAATTTGTACTTAAACAAATACGTGAATGTTGTGTTATATGGCGATAACGTGTTTCGACGAGCTAGGTAAGTTAAGTTGCGGTCCATGCAGTTTGTTTCGATCAAACATCGTTTGCGTTTGCCAAGTAAGTATAGCGCGGTACGTCAGTAACATTGCACCCGCTCATAGTAAAGACAAAATCAGTAGGTACACGTGCGCGTAAAGCCGTTCGGGTCGCCTCGTAGATATCACTTGTGCTCGCTCGCACAGTCTAATGCGCAAAGAACACGTAGGGCGGTCGACGCGCGTCTCTCTCACTCATTGTCGTTGCAGAATAAATTGCAGTTAAAATCAAAATCAAGTCAAACACAAAATCAAGTTAAAATCAAACACTACTGTACAGTACATTATGTGGTTCGAGCGTCTGTTGCCGAAGTGCATAAATGTAACATGATGATTGGGACTTTAAACTCATGAGTGAGCTGTGCTTTAGCACAGCGAACGGTGAGTTTAAAGTCCCAATTATCACCTACTATTGTGGGCTATTACAGCCCACAATGGGGAGTGCTCGGGGCGTCAGTCGGGTCGCGGATCTATCGCAGTTCCCGTGGTTCGTGAAGGAAGTTTAGTCGGTATTCCGCCCCTTCAGGGCGGCGAGCCCGACATAATCAACACTTAAATGGGACAAAAAACTCCTATTTCTAACAAAGCAAAAGCCACTTGGTTAGGACAGCTCGGAATCCCCTGTATTTTGTGTTCAACCCTGATTTACATGTTGTTTAAAACTGATTTATATGATATCATTGTATGTACAGCCCTAGGCGGCATGTAATTTTCATCCCCTGTGGGCCAGCGTATTGGGGTCGCCAATTAAGGTGCGCTCTCCATTTGAGCGTGTAAGGTACGGTGACTACGAAAGGCGCAGGACGCAGGACTCCATTACGATAGAATATTTCCAATGAATGAAGGCCTTCCGGATCTCCTGGAGGTCTAAAGCCTGATATCCACTAGGCAACATTTGACGTGCGACATTTATGTTGCATTGTACAAAAGCACGAACATGACCATTCGTGATATATACCAATTTCTTTCAGAGTTGTCGGTAAATATTTTCCATGCAAAAAAACGTGAGAAAACTCATTGGTACAGCTAACAGCAGATCAAGTGTAACACTTTAGACTTTGGACCGTTCTTATTATCTACGTCGCAAGATTTAAAATCGTACTGCAAGTGTTACCGTTGTTCTGCTGTTGTCCGTACATGACAATGAAAATTCAAAAAGAACACTTATTAAGAAGGCGTATTACAGAATAGATGACTATTTAAACGATGAACATGCATGGTGTGTGTCGCCGGTTCCGCATGAGGGATAAAGTCTAGATTACTAACAATAATAATAGTCGTGTAATACCTAGTTATTAAGTAATTGTGTATTATTATATTATTTTAAAAGATGTGCTGCGGAGAGTTTTTTGCCACTTTTTCTCCTCAGCGTTGGCACCTTTTCATTGCAAAGTGGTGTAAATGTAAATTCAAAAAATATGTTGACGTGCAAAAATGTACACAACGTGCTTACTTGCAATAAAGAAATTTGACTTTGACAAACATTGGAAAAAAGAGAGTGGCGGATACGCTAAAAATTGCCATGTTACAGCGACCTTGACATGAAAATATGCTTACTTACCCCTGCAGTTACTTCCTTTATGATTGTCCGTCTAACTGCGATCGTATGGTGTTCCCAGCAAACCTGTGCGGTTTGACGGGACGGGATTAAGCGGTGTTCCCTTGTTCCCGCAGGCAACGCAAATACACCATGACAACGTATACAGCCGTATTATTGCGAGTTACGGCGTAATTGCACGTAAGCTGGCATCTCGGACACGTAAAGGAAGGTAGTTTCGAATTTGGAAACTTCTATCTTAATTACTACCGTAGGTTCCAAGGGTAGCGAGAACATAATTTACGGTCAAAAATTGTAATTTAGAACTAAAAGACATTGCCACATTTCAATGGAGCTTTGCCCCACCTACAAAACTACGTGACCATTTAAGCTGTTATAGACATTTCTAAAATTCCTAAAATAAAATAATTTATAATAATTGTAAATTAATTAAACTAAATATTATTGTTTAAGTATTGAAATTGTTAATTATAAAGACAATCTGTATGGTTTAATATCACCTATTTTGTTTAGATAATGACTTGTAAATTTTTATTTATTAATAAATTACTGAACTGAACTGAGCTGTGCCTATCATTTTGTTGGGGACTTATTACAGGTATCATATTGCATAATCATAATCAGTATCATTTTCTACTACTCACGCAACTCCTATAGAAGAATAACAAAAACAATGAATAATTCGCTTCGATTTCTTACTATTTTCTGAATTCTTAATTAGGCTGTTTTTTTCGACTCGCTGGATGTAGGTACCGGTCGAAGACAGAGAAAGGTGTACAGTAGAGTTTTTAAGGATGATATTTTTTCGAAAACTACTTGACCTATTGCAATAATTCTGTCACTGTTTGATAGATAAAAGTTAAAACTGTGTAACTGTAAAAGAATTATTAAATTCGGTCCAGTCGTTTTTGAGAAAATCTCAACCTTATTGAGGCCCCCTGTATACTTATCTCTGTCTTCGACGTACATTTTTGCACGTCATCATATTTTTTTTTTAAATTTACTTTTACACCACTTTGTAAGGGTCCTTGTCCTATTACCCTTCCCGCACACGGGCCACCGGCCACAGCCACAAAACGCCGCCACAGGCATATTTCCTGTAATTTTCATACATTTTATATGGACTCGCCGCACACGGTTGGCGCCGGTGGCGGCCACACGCTACAAATCGTCGCAGCTTGCTTCTTGTGGCTCGCACCGGCCACTAAACGCCGACACAAAAAGCCGCCACACGCCACTCGCGCGATTCCGCGCCCCTCTCTCCCTTGCCTTAGTAAACTATACTGCACGCATGGGTTAAAAAAAGTGGCAGCCACCGACCGCAAGTGTCGACCACCGGCCACAAGTGGCTGTCGCGCGCTTCAGCTACTTTTGTAGCCGCTTCTAGCTTCTCGTGGCGGCGTTTGTGGCTGTCGCGTGTGGCCCGTGTGCGGCGACACTAAGAAACGCAAATCTCTAGCTAGGTTGCAAGGGACAAATACCATGCCTTGATCCATATTACATGTATATATTCTATTCCATGTAGGTATAGTATTCTACAGCCTGACATAGAATAGAGTTTCAGCAGCACTGACCCACGCTTCAGCGGGGTTTGAAAGCTAATGGATATTGCTAAAGTTACCCGCTTCCCGTCAGTTATTAACTCCTCAACCTGATAGTTCCGCGAGCTATGTGATTGGAATTGAAACGATATGGGCATACCTACACACAGAGTTAGTAGTAGATAGTAACTCAATCAAATGTCATTCGATTAAACATTTTCGAGATACAATCCCATCATAAACATAAATGTTGAAAATTTTGGACAAGGTATCTTAATTCCTATGCTGTGAGTGCATAAAGTGCTGAAATCTTTATCAATGACGAGATATAAAGCTCTTTTCCAAGCAGATAGATGAATAAGGTTGAGATTCACACAATGCACCAGATGAAACGGATTCATTTTAAAAATCAAGCGTTTGCACAATTTTAAACGTCCATACTTGTTAAATTAGTAGAAAAAAAATATAGATACTATGTTCTATGTCTATATATGTTCTTGAGCTAAAGATTGAAGAAAAAAATTCTGATAGTTCAACCGGCCTATTACGGTGGAACACAGTGTATAGGAAAGTTTTGAAGGTTGAGATTTTCTCAAAAACTACTTGACCTATTGCAAAAATTCTTTCACTGTTTGATAGATAAAAATGTAACTGTAAAATAATTATTAAATTCAGTCCAGTAGTTTTTGAGAAAATCTCAACCTTATTGAGGCTCCCTGTATACTTATCTCCTGTACATACTTATAGTTTTTAGTTTAGTGTATATTTTTAAGGTTTATATTATAATAGTTATTTTCAATTTTTATTATTATATTATAGAAAAAAATTATCTTTAAAACAGCCCAAGAAAAAAAATACTTACGTCATTAAGTACATTATATTATGTAGGTACACGAGAATAAAAATGTCATGTCATGGTATGGGGTTCACTAGGACTCTCCCCTCAGTTTACACTCATCGAAATATGCAGCTAAATGTCCAGTTCAGTGGCTCGGAGCCGGGTAATTGGCGGAAAGAATGTACACTTCAGAGCCCATGCACATTTAGCGATACAGCGAATTGCTCGTATAAGGGTCAGACCCCATCTGACAGCCAGTGCAGTAACCGCCGAACTCATTGCATTGCAATACAATTAACTGCCTTATTAGGTCCTATAAATATTTTTTTACTAATTATTTGTTTCACCGGCGTCGGGGCAGACCTCGGCGTAGGTGGAGAGACGATATCGTTAGATACAGGGATGGGTGGCTGGAAGAGGCTCAGGACAGGGATGGATGGAAGAGGAGGGGGGAGACCTTTGCCCAGCAGTGGGACAATTTATAGGTTAACAAAAAAAAAATTGTTTAATTTAAACATTATGAAAAATTTCTTGCCATGGGCAGAACTTGAACCTGCGACCTTGTCATACTGTGACACGCTCTTACCAACTGAGCCACCAGAGGCCACGCCACGCCAACCGAAAATCTATATACAGGGTGTAACGTAAAGGGTATATGAAGGCGAAGGGAGGGTGTTCAGTATCGGTAACTGAACAACTTTTGTTCTACGACTTTTCGAAAGTTGCGAAATATTTAACAACCACAGCTAATCTTTTCTTTCCGTGTAAGGTTGAGCTCTTTGCATTGCAATAAAATTACAGTACAATAATAGCTTTTCAAGTTTATTGTTCATTGGTTATAAAATCTAAAGCAAAGTTTCAATTTGAACTTATACTTAGTTCTTATTCTCTTTGCTTTAAGAGTAGAAATCGTACTATAGTTACAATTGATGTGCCGTCGACTGTACCGGCAGTTAATCGTCTAAAAGGTCACTAAGCGAGATCCCGCAATAATTTACCTTTAACGTTGTACCGCTGAATTATTTCGCCAATAAAAGTTTGCAAATGGGTTTGTTTAGGAAAACCTCAGCTAACTTCTAGAGAGAGTTTTTTTTAATTATTTTGTTTTGGCTTTCCACTATAGTTGTACACTCGACTTTAGCGTGGAATTTGGGAAAGTTGTAAGAGAGTTAGATTTTTTGAACAAAAATACTGTTTTTTGATTTTTTTGCAGTTACATGGTGTGTCGGTACTTTTTGGGAATTGGGCATTTTGAGCACTTGGACATTTCGGGAATTAGACATTAGGATTTTGAAATTTTTACGACATATTTAGACATTCTGGGACTGATCTCTCTAAATCTACTAGTAAAACATTTTTTCCCAACGGTCAACTTAGTTCTTGAGAAAATCTCTAACTTATTGAAGCCTCCGTAAAAATAGTAACTACATTAACATACATCTTTTTTGTCATAGTGCCTTCCTAACTTAATAATTATTTAGTTTTTTTAAGATAAGATTATTATTTTTTATTACAAAAATCTTACACAAAGAAATATGCATAAACAATTAGTAACACAATTGGCGGTCTTACCGCTTTAAGCGATATCTTCCAGACAACCTTCTTTGTCAATCTATTCTTTCACGGTCGCCACCTGAGGTCGCCACAATGTGAAATACAGTCTTTTTTGATATTTAATGTAAATACACACTAAACAACTAACTTGTGACTTAGGTTACAATTAAAAATCGTTTATTCAAATCTACCAATTCTACAATTACTGACTTTTGACTGATATTTGACAACTGACATTAGGTTGTTGTATATTCGTCACAAAATAAATTCGTCACGGAAAATATTACTTTCTTTTTTAAAGATGCGTTCCGAAACTCAACAATCTCTACCTAAATTCTAAATTCGAAAAGCGCTAAATATTTTTATCACTGTAGTTACTCTCTATCTCTAAACGCAATCGAACCAAAATGTCGCCCAGCGCTACCCTTTCAATACATTAATTTACTCCTACCCTCCACACAGCCACACTCTTTAACTTTCCACTTCGCGAAGTCACTCGGGACGGCCGGATAGAAATAAATGGTAGTTTGGAAACCAACCTTGGACCTTTAGACGTTTTCAATAGACCCGACTTTATCTCGCATCTACGGCACAATACATTATTAACAGTATACCGCAGCCCAAATCAAGTGTCTTATTTTTTTAAACAAATATGATCGTCTAATTTCCTGTTGTGATGTTACATTGCAGGAACTGATTGATCGAACCTGTTCATCACTGTGAAAATAAAGTGATCCGACCTAATAATGTGAAAATAACATAATATATAATATAATCACACAAAAGCTTAAAATGTTAGTAATGTAGGGTAGTTTTTGTTTACAAAATAAGACACTTGATGATTTAGGCTTCAGTATAGGTAATAATAATATTAATAATTTTATTAATAATGTACAAGAAACATAATTACTTGTATGTGGATTGGTAGGTAGTCTACCAAATTCGATCTCAACTCGAAGCATATCTTAAGCATATATGGCTTGGCGTTTCTTTGTGGATAAATTAAGTAGTATACGTCAGATAACTTGACTTACCTTATAGGATCAGCAAGCTGCAGTGATTATGGGCTGGTCACGTTGTCGTAGAACCGATAAGCGATGAGATAGATAGACGTATTCTCGAATGGAGGCCAATATGAGACGCCACTTGACCATATGGAGGAATTACCTATGCAAGCTCGCAGGTACTTACTAGATACGAAAAGCCGAGTGACACCCCTTGGGAGAGACTACGTCCAGCACTAGACTGACGGGCTGCAGGATAATGATAGTGAACTGTCGCATGACAACCTAAAAGCCATCATTATGTCAATAGTAAAATAAATGGAATATGTGTGTGTTTGTAGAGTACCTACTACTAAATCGCCGGCATCGTCAAACGACAGCTCACCTACTGTTGACAAAATATATATTGTGTCTTCGTACGCCATTCAACTAACAATGCCGCCAAGGAACCAAAGAGATGTAACCTAAGAAATAAACTTTTCGGGGAAATCGTGATTGTTTGATAACATAACATCAGAACATGTTTCGAAGTTTACTAAATAAATGAATACGTTCGGAACTTATCTAAAGGAAAAGCTTTTTTTAGAGAGTTACTTGAGTTATAATTTATTTTTGTGTGAATTGAGACGTTGAAACTTGAAAGAAGTGTTCTCGAGTGCTGGAGTACTTACACCTACGTACTTCTTGGTCTAATTTAGAATCACCACCACTACCATTGTGTATTTATTTATTTAGTTTATTAATAGAATCGACTTTTCGTCATTTACCAATGTCATGTTACATAAATTTACATAATATATCATAGTCTTAAGATAGCATAGTCTTTCTCTTCCTCCAGATGAGTCGCCATAGCGTCGTCACCTATTCCTGTCGGCGTCTATGTAAATTCAAAGAAATGTTGGCGTGCAAAAATATGTATGTTTTTACACAATTACTTGCACTAAGAGAGATATGAAAGGTATAATATAATGCATTAGTTCTTTTCTCGTTATTTTTAATTGTACCTTATCAAGCACACCAATACTATCACAAAAGACTGTTACTTAAGTATATTGTGTAAGGACAGGCTGAAAATCAGCGCTGCGTGTCCTACCAGCACTATGCTGAGCCTGCTGCCTAGTGCATGAAATAGTTTATTTTTTATTCTTTATTTTGTATTACTTTTATATGCAATAAAAAGATTTGATTTGATTTATATATGAGAAGGTTGTCTGGAAGAGATCGCTCTCAGCGATAAGACCGTCTATTGCATAATAATTGTTTAAGCTAGGTGTCTGTTTTATGCAATAAAGAATATTTATGTTTTATCTTATGATTCTGATTCCACATCTTTGCCTATTCTCTGGTCAAAGAAAAAATAAATCTTAATAATTGGAAATCCTGAGTTACTCATTTGTGTTTTATTAGCCCTAACACAATCTCGCAGGTCCAAAGCGCCGAGCTAGCGGCTGAATTCGAAGTGTAAAAGCTATTCAAAGGCTTTTGTTGCCGATTTTTATCGCTACGTTAGAGGCCTTTTATATAACGTGATATGGTTCGGCCTCTAAGATATAGTGCCTATTTTGTTCAACATTCGCTTGTGTGTGGACGTTGCTTTAACCAATTTCATTTCGGAAAAGAGCGTTATGTTTTTTTGGATTTATGTATGGTCTTAACTTAATTGTGATTGCTTTATGGTTTGATAGATTTTGATTATGATATTTTCGTCGGGTTTTTTGTTTTGTTTTGGTACTTACCTAATTTTGGTTTATGTTTAGTGTACATGCAGTTAAAAAATAGTAAAAGATTCTAGCATAATCTCTAGCAATAGATTATCCTGCAATGGATAAACAAATTAAGAACTTTTATATTTAACTGTTAACAAATAAAATAAATAAATGACCTGAATTCACAATTATCAGATTCATATAGGTACGGTGGAACACAGTGAAAGGTGTACAGGAGAGTTTCTAAGGTTGAGATTTTCTCAAAAACTTCTTGACCTATTGCAAGAATTCTTTCACTATTTGATAGATAAAAGTGAAAACTATGTACTGTAAAAGAATTATTAAATTCGGTCCACTAGTTTTTGAGAAAATCTCAACCTTATTGAGGCCCCCTGTATACTTATCTCCGTACCTACTTAGATAGATTATACTGACTATAGTATTTACCTACAATCGACAGAACATCAAGCATAATAATGGACACTTTACACGACAGTAAATAAGGCATATCTATATTGCTATGGGTTTTGCTATTTGTAATAAATTCATGTGCTGTCTGTCGACTACCTTTATTTATTGCACGTCATACCTAATTTCTTTAAGAATCATTTACTAATTCCCCCAACGGCATTTGAGTACTTTGTAAGTGATTTCTTCGAAGAAAAAGGTTGTAAGACATTCTTTGTGCCACGAATATGAAAAGATAAATCACGTTCAGCATTTGTCATGCTTCTTTTATTTCTATATGAATGAGTTTTCTTGGAAACTCTAATACAATATCAGAGGAACGTTTTCGTGTAGTCATTGGTGACTTTGTAAAGTAAAGGAAAGAGTTTTTGACAGTCAGCAGTCCTATTCTGGGCGAAAGTTATCGGTAAAATACCGTAAGTATTTTTTGGCCGTCTCTATTTTATTTACCGAGTGAGTGGAAAAGAATAAAAATGAGGTGCACATGCGATCGGTAAATAGAGAGGGACATAAGCAATTTTCTACTGTTATTTATTCATAATAAAGAAGCAGTTCGTGGAATTTATATGTCGTTCACATTGTACAAATAAAATTGTAAAAAGTGAATATTCCAATATTCCTATCTGCTAATACTGTATATTCAGAAATTAGTGCTTAGTTTTAAATAATAATAGATAGCAGTTATGTCGATCGTGCATTGTCTAATTGAAATATTTTGACATTTCTAAAAACCAGCTAACAGCAGATCAAGTGTAACATTTTGGACCGTTCTTATTATCTGCGTCGTTAGATTTAAAATCGTAGGGGAGAGATGGGTAATTGCGAACGCGGGGTAAATCCGACCACAGCCCTTTAGGTATGATAGAGAGGTCCAGCTGAGCTCGCACTCATTCAAATCACAACTCGGCTCACAAACAGTGCCGGACAAACGTCAAAGGGAAGAACTCGCGCGCGCCGTTCAAGGTAGGTATACTTTTATGTTTTCATTGTTTATCGTGTAATTTTTTCATGACTTCATATGATTGTGTCTTCCATTACGTAAATACTACATTATTGACTAAATTAAGGTAAGCTTATTATAAACCAAACAACGATTTGACGTGTTCATATTTTTGGATTTGATTTTATAACCTAAAAAGTAAATTTAAATTGTGTTTTTTTAGTGTGTGGGGCAATAACGAACGTTTTGATTGGGTTAATTCCGAACGTTCGCATTTACCCCAGAAATTTGTTATATTTAGTATTTCCCTTTTAAATAACTAAGTATCTATTCCTTTATTATAATATTTGTTGTTTACGAAATTGGTTATATATTTCTTGCAGATGCCACGAAATTATAAAAGAAAACGGTAAACAAAATATAAATTGGGAGATTTAGAGGAGGCGATAGATGATGTAGGACATTATAAATTTACCGACACAGCTGTCTGAGAAAACATGTAAACGAAAACATAATAAGAAACATTCAGCCATATTAACCAGCACTCCCCTCAAAGATGCTCTGGAAGAACAGAAGAAAGACAAAATATAGCAATATGAAAAATATGAAGACAGAAAGAAAAAGAGACTGATCAATAAGGGAGTAAAAAATCTTGAAGTTTTTGAAGTTTAAAATGATATAACACAGAAGAAAGGAAGCAAGGGACATTCAGAAAATAAAAGGCAGAGAATCATAGCTAAGGACATCGAGTATTACTGCATTTACTGCAATGAAAAGTAAATTAAAGATAGTATAGGTACTTTAAGTATAATTGAATATTGGATTATGTGCTACAATTGCAGCTTGTGGGCGTACGATAAGTGTAGCGACGGCGCTAGCTCATCCAGAGGCTTTGTGTGTGACTTTTGCAAGAAGAAATGTTAACCAATACTTAGTTCGTATTTGCCCCATGGGGTGTTCGGATTTACCCCGCGTCTGTCGGGAAATTGCGAACAGCAAGGGTTTGCAATTTTAATTATAATTTAAATTTGGCTTCACATATCGCCAAAGTTGATTTAATATTTTGTAGTAGTCTAGCTAATGTAGTATTTAAGAAATAAATGATAATTATAACTTTTATATTTTGACAATTATTTACCATCGCGCTTAGGTATTCGCAATTACCCCACTCTCCCCTACTGCAAGTGTTACCATTGATCTGCTGTTGTCCGTACCTAAAATGCCCATCCGCTTCATAAGGTTTAGTGAAGGAAAAGATTGTTATGCCTGTCAGATTGAGTTTTTCACACCAGAATCACTATCGTTAATTAAATACGTAATTAAATAGGTTCGAAATTAAAAACAAGAATAATAAAAATATTTGTTTAATAATATAGGCGGATTGATTATAATAAATTATTCGTACACATGAAAACGAAAAGTATACAGGGCCTCAATAAGGTTGAGATTTTCTCAAAAACTACTAAATCGATTTTAATAAGTATTTTACAGTTAGACAGTTTTAACTTTTAGCTATCCAACAGTGAAATAATTATTGCAATAGGCCTAGTAGTTTTTGAGATAATCTCAACCACTCAAAAACTGTCCTGTACACTTTTCTCTGTGTCCTTACTAGACATAAATGACTTGAATGAATACAATTAAAATATCAACTACTTGAGATTCTAAAAGCCCCTACTGAACGTGAGGCCGAAGGTTGGCTGCCAGTTGGACTTGGGTATGAACGGTGAGACTGAGCGCGAGGCTCCGGCACTGAGGTCCAGCGAGGAGGCGCGGTCGCGGAACAGGTTCAGGTTGCCCAGCGCCGAGTAGTCCGTCTTCTGCAGCAGCGGCGTCTGCGCCACGCCCAGCGACACGCCCGCCTTGTTGCTGTGGGCAGGACACAGGTTAGCGGGGGCCTCAGGCACAATGGCGCGGAAAGAGGCACAAGACGCAGGGAAAAGTGGCTTTGGAACATCCGGGAGTAGATGTCGAGCGCTGAACAGCTATGAGGCGCTCAGGGACAATTCATATTCAAATTCAAACGATTTGTTCAGTCACAATGACCATAAATGTTAGTAAGTGCTTAAAACTATGTTAGTATTTGTATGAGGTGTATTACACGCCGTGACATGAGAATTAGGTCCGACTTATCGGTCATATTCGACAATGTCGTGGGAAGAAAAGGCACAAGATGCAGGGAAAAGAAGTGGCTTTGGAACACCCGCGAGTGGATATCGAGCGCTGAACATCTGGCTCGATCAGGACCAGAAAATTCTCGGAGCTGTCGAGAACCAGTGGCATCATAAAATGAAGAATTTATACATTTTCTGTTCTGGTGGGAGACCTGGCAAGATAGGAGCAGTCTTTGGTATGGGAGATCAAAATCTTGGATCTGAGAGCCAGTGGAGTAAGCCTCTTCATTGTTTGGTCCTTGAAATCTTCAAGTAGAATACCGGAGGACAACTTACTTCTGGACCACGGGCCCAATAATAGTCCGGCACTGGACGGCCTTGGACTAATACCTACTCGAAAATCTGCAACTGTCTTATAAGTCAATTCGTTTCATCGGAGTACATTTTGACGATTATGAAACGGTATAGGGTAAAGCCAAGAGGCCCAAAAAGTCTAATAGGAAGTAGGTAGGTACTCACTTGAACATGTAGTCCACACTGCCCCCGTGTGTGTTGAAGTTGGGTACGTTGGGGAACTTGGGCATGTTCCTGGTGACGAATGCGTTGGCGTCCAGGTTGTGCCTGTCGGTGTGGAGCAGGTTGACCTTCCCCGCCGCCGTGAGCTGATCGCCGAAGGTGGGGATGTGCGTCTTGGTCAGGCCTAGCGAGTGGCCGTTGCTAAGGAAAGAGATAGGGAAGAGATTTAGTAAAATACACACCTTAAAATCAAGGCCTGTACTACGGTCTTACTCATAGATTAGTTAAGAATTACAAAGAAGGTCCCCAGAATCACCTAAGCTACCTTTTACCGGGGTAAAACATTTAGTACCCACAGGAAATTTGAAAACCATGGACAATGTTGCGAGGCGAAAGCTATGCTTACCATAAACAATGCTAATAATTACCTAGATACAACAAGAATAATGGCGTTATGATCATTAATGTGCTGCTGAAAGTGTTTTTCCACTTTGGTCCTCAGCGTTGGCACCTTTTCATTGCAAAGTGGTGTAAAAGTAAATTCAAAAAATGTACACAACGTGCTTACTTGCAATAAAGAGATTTGATTTGAATTACCGAGTAAACATGAATATGACCTCTTCCGACTCTTCAGTGAACCAAAATCAGGTACGACTAAACCAAAAGATCTCCTGGGCTAAGCTCACTCCTAGGAGGCCGACTAAGTGGGTCTAAAACCTTCGCTAATGCAATGTGTCAAGCTGTCTACTTACATATTCTCCAGCTGCAGTCCCCCCGTGGCCGCGCCGTATCCGCCGCCGGGCCGGAGCGCGCTGCCGCCGGCGACGGCGCTCAGCACGTTGCTGTCGCCGCCGGCCAACGGCAGCTTGGCGTTGAGGTTCATAGTGCCGTCCGGGTTAGAGCTGAGCACGCCGTGCAGCTGCCGGGTGAACCGAGGGTGCGCGGACTGTAGCATAGAGTCCTCCCAGTCGTCTTGTAAGATGTTGCCGGAGTCATCTGCGTACAGACTCGGGTAGACTGGGTAATGGTCGAGGTAGATCTGTCTGCTGTGAGCGCCGATCAGCACGACAGCCAGGATGATGAATTTTGGAGACACCATTTTTATTAGAATTGGGAGAGTTATTGTAAAGTCAGAGTGCTAAAGTTGAACTGTGGTTAGTTTAGTGCAAGCTCCAGTTTATATATTGAATGATTGGGATGAGAGTGATTCCCCGGGTACGTCACGACCACCAGTAATCAGAAATGATTTATTTTAATGGCGGCTAAGAAAATGTATTTGTGTTTGTTTTGATACCAAGTACTTGAGGATAAATATTAGGGAAATAAATTGAAATGTTTTAAGAAGGTGCAAGAATTAAGTTGAATTCAAACGTCTTAAAAAATGACCGGGGAAATCATAACATTAATAATTTTGGCTTGCGTGATTGGTGGGAAACGTTATGTGTAACGCTAAAATTGTCTTAACAGCTGTTTTGTTGTGAACTCAACTGTACTTTAAAAATTATAATTATGTTACCACTGCACTGCATAGATACACTTTGTTTAAACAAGTTATTAATATTTCAGGACGGGAGGCAGTAACTGCCTGTTGTTAACGGTTTTAGAGGTTCACTCAAAATTCGCATATACCCAAAAATACCTACTAAATCTCCATGTATGTATGGTCTATATAATCATATGGTACCGTAGTCCCAGTTCACGGGCAAAAAGGATTCCCCTGATGTCGATAAGCTCGAACGAAACTGCAAAGCCAAGGGTCAGTCTTATCTGACCCCTCAGTCGTCCCGCCGAGATGTGACGTAATAACTAATTACTAATGTGCGCGGATTTACTCGCTCAAGAAACCTCCTCGGATTGGAAAGGAAACGTTACCTCTTGGCGAGCCGTGATCGGTAAATTACCACAAACTAATTATTATCTACAAAAACGGCTGTTTTTGGTCTAATAGATTTAAATTGTGATTCTGCATGACTGCCGAACCTAATCCTAAACCTAAAAGCGACTATCACTGTCACTCATATGCTACATCGCATAAGTATGAGCGGGATGGCATGACTTAAATTGTCGTGGTACTCGGAATCCTTATAAATGACTGCTACCTTGTAAACAATAAATAGAGAGGGGTAAAGTAGTTATTTTCCGATATTTACAGATCACGACTGGCAGAATAAACTATTTCTAATAAAAATATAATCGTTTTTAACAACAAATATTTCTCTATCAGTTTTAGTTTGGCGTAGGTTCTAATAGTAGTAGGTTCTAATCACCAAGCTGATTATTAATTATTGTAGTAAAATGTTTCTTGGACAGACCTGTCTGAATTCATAACTTACCACCGTTTCACGTCTCTTCTTGTTGAGTTATATGCGAACATACATCAGACGGACGGACACAAAGACATAGAGACGTTGATATACTATACAGAAGATGCACAATTATTAATAGGTTACGATGAGGGGCCAATGGCGAGGTGAATCCCGATTATCAACACTGTATAATATATACATTATTACATACTTCGTTGTTGCCTACCTATTTATGTACTTATTATGTACGGAATTAGGATATCGAAGTTGTGGTTTTATGATTTGAAGGAAATAACTAATGTAGATACACCTCTTGTTAAATAACAGGTTAAACTTAATAGCTCGATGAAAATTATTTATTTACTATGTTTGATTTCATATCAAGGCCAAAAAATTGCTTGCACATCACTATTTACCGATCACAAGTGGTACCCTACCACTTGTGATCGGTAAATAGAGTCATTTTAATTCGGAAAGAAAGAGTAATAATGACAATCATTAAATAGAGAAGTGCGGTAAGTAACTTATTTTTACGGTATTTCAACGATTACTTCTGGTCAATTTTAAAGACATTCTGAAAAAAAAAATACGTTTAGGTACTAATTTAGGTGTAGGTTGATTGAGACAAATATCTATATATATTTTTTTTGCCTAAACCATTTTGGCAAAACCAACCATGTTTTGCCCCTAATTTATACAGTAACTTTTAATATAAGCAACTCTGATTACGTCATTTTATAGATACCAATATTTCAAACGTCATTCTGATGTAACAAGTTGAATGAACCGATACGTCACAAATTGATGTAGGTAACTAACTAAACCAAATGAACCGGTAACTGGTTATCATAGCGGTGTGGTAAATTATAAAAAAATGCTTTAAAAAACTTGCTAAAGTAGCTTACGATAGGGTACAACATATTCAAGTGAGCAATACAGTTTTATTGTAATGTAGTCATTGATATAATCAGGCAAGACCTGTGCCCAGCGATTTAAAATAAAAACAGATAAGAATATCGCGGGCGCCATTAATTTTAGTCCACGCCTAGTTCGCGTTGGAAGTAATTTCGCCTTTCACAACCATTGAACTGTCATCAGAACTGAGTATCATCCGACATCGATTTTTTATTGTTATTGACATTTTCATTATTGTATTGACATTTGCATTATTTTTTATTGTTATTGACTAAGACAATTTATGAAATGTATAGTGCATTAGTTTAAGACTGTAATGCTAGACATTTAAATGAAATAATAAATAAATAAATAAATCGATGCAGTAACGAAACCAAGAATGCACAAAAAATCCAATTCACATCGGTACATCCCCAAAATACATCCGAAGCCATTTTTTTCCTTTAACCAAAATTTTATATTGACGACTGCCATGTCCTTCAAAACTGCTCGTCGGGTTTTAAAAAATTTCGAGTTCTTAGACACTTCAATTAGGTTCTCAATTTTCTGGGTATCTCTCGCAAGCGGGGATTCACTCTTATCCCAATCATTCAATATATAAACTGGAGCTTGCAATAAACTAACCACAGTTCAACTTTAGCACTCTGACTTTACAAGCTAACTCTAATAAAAATGGTGTCTCCAAAGTTCCTCATACTGGCTGTCGTGCTGATCGGTGCGCACAGCAGACAGATCTACCTCGACCATTACCCAGTCTACCCGAGTCTGTACGCAGATGACTCTAGCAATATCTTACAAGACGACTGGGAGGACTCTATGCTGCAGTCCGCGCACCCTCGGGTCACCCGGCAGCTGCACGGCGTGCTGAGCTCCAACCCAGACGGCACCATGAACCTCAACGCCAAGCTGCCGTTGGCCGGCGGGGACAACAACGTGCTGAGCGCCGTCGCCGGCGGCAGCGCGCTCCGGCCCGGCGGCGGATACGGCGCGGCCACGGGGGGACTGCAGCTGGAGAATATGTAAGTAGACCGCTTGATACATTGCATTATCGAAGCTTTTAGACCCACTTAGTCGGCCTCTTAGGAATGAGTTTAGCTTACAGCCTAGAAAGAGATCTTGGCGAGTTGGTTTAGTTCCCGTACCTGATGTTGGTTCACTGAAGAGTCGGAGGAATATATTTACATGGTAATTCAAATCAAATCTCTTTATTGCAAGTAAGCACGTTGTATACATTTCTTGAATTTACATAACTTTTCAAGGAAAAGGTGCCAAAGCTGAGGATAAAAGTGGCAAAACACTTTCAGGAGCACATTATGATCATAACGCCATTATTCTTGTTGTATCTAGGTAATTATTAGCATTATTTATGGTAAGCATAGCTTTTGCCTCGCGTCATTATCCACGGTTTTCAAATTTCCTGTGGGTACTAAATGTTTCACCCCGGTAAAAGGCAGCTCAGGTGGTTATGGTGACACTTTGTCTATGTAATTGTAACCAAACCTATAAGACATGAGTTCCTTAATTTGAAATTTAAACTGTGTTTTACTAAACCTTAATCCCTATCTCTTTCCTCAGCAACGGCCACTCTCTAGGCCTGACCAAGACGCACATCCCCACCTTCGGCGACCAGCTCACGGCGGCAGGGAAGGTCAACCTGCTCCACACCGACAGGCACAACCTGGACGCCAACGCGTTCGTCACCAGGAACATGCCCGTGTTCCCCAACGTACCCAACTTCAACACACACGGGGGCAGTGTGGACTACATGTTTAAGTGAGTTCCTACCTACTTGCTATTTTAATTTTTAGGGCTCTTGGCTATATCGTGGTATATTATCAAATAGATAAAAAGAAATCTGATGGAATGAATTGACTTAAAACTGGAGACTTCATGATGAAAGCTGCATGCCGTAAAAAAGGCATGTGTATTCCGTCAATCCACACGCGTAATGGATCATTGCCCGAGCTCTTTCGATGCAAGAAAAGTCTGTGTCAGAGCATAAAAGAAGACATAAAAATAAACTGATGATGATCGAGATTTAAAAAACAAAACAATGGAGACACTTAGGTACTCCGCTGACTCGCAGACCCAAGATATCGATTTCCCAAACCAAAGACTACTGTTTGTCTAAGTCTCCCACCAGATGAATAGAAAATGCATGTATCCATCATTTTCTGGTGCTACTGTAATCTATCCGACAGCTCCAAAACTTTTCTGGAATAGCTGTCAACGCTCGACATTTTATCCCGGATGTTCCAAATCCACTTTTCCCTGCGTCATGCATGGGCCTGTTCTTCCCGCGCCATTGTGCCTGAGGCCCCCGCTAACCTGTGTCCTGCCCACAGCAACAAGGCGGGTGTGTCGCTGGGTGTGGCGCAGACGCCGCTGCTGCAGAAGACGGACTACTCGGCGCTGGGCAACCTGAACCTGTTCCGCGACCGCGCCTCCTCGCTGGACCTCAGTGCCGGAGCCTCGCGCTCAGTCTCACCGTTCATACCCAAGTCCAACTGGCAGCCAACCTTCGGCCTCACGTTCAGTAGGGGCTTTTAGAATGTCACCTTAGTTGATATTTAGTTTTATTCATGCATCAGTCATTTGTGTTAGGTTTATGAGTAAGTTATTTTCCGCCTATTAAAATTTATTTGTATAATTTTAAGTTTTATTTCAGACCTTATTTAGGGTCATACTATGCTCGAACTAAGTGGTGGAACACAATCTTAAAATAATAATAGGTAAGTTCTAGGTACGGTGGAGCACAGAGAAAGGTGAACAGGAGAGTTTTTAAGGTTAAGATTTTCTCAAAAACTACTTGACCTATTGTAAAAATTATTTCACTGTTTGATAGATAAAAGTTAAAACTATGCAACTGTAAAATAATTATTAAATTCGGTCCAGTAGTTTTTGAGAAAATCTCAACCTTGTTGAGGCCCTTGTTGTATACTTATCTCTGTCTTCGACTGTACTATAATGCATTATATTAAAAAAGCTATGTACCAAATCTATTACTTATTCCTGACTAAAAGCTTTTATAGTAGTAATAATGTCATAATAAATCGATATCGCTATTGCAGAATTTATCACAAAATATCTACAGGACAAAAATAAACGAAAAAATAAATATTTCATAAAACATCGTTCCAATAAATATTTCGACGGGACTAAATCTTTTGTCCGTCGGATTCAATGGGCCGCGAGTTAAAATCATAATAAACGGAAGGACAAAGAATTATAACTACGTCGAGCCACTGGAAGTGGTATAATTTTAAAAGTACAGAATAATACTGAAAAACTTAGTTTTTTTTCTCGATATTTCCATTAATGTCGCAAAAATCAAATATCACAATTATAGACCGCGTTTTCACGCCACAGTTTTCGCCGTAAATTTTTGTTGTCGCTTCCATAAATTATAATGATCAGTGTGATAGTAGATTATGAACGAGGCTCTTCGGGACATTATCAAGAGCGTTCAGCGTCGGAAATTGTTTGCGAAATTCTGCTATACGGCTATGAAACGATAGGGTCCGACGGAAAATGCCTGGGTTACAGCTAAGTACTTATAGAAACTATGGCTTCGAAGCTTGCTTGTTTCTCAGGATGTAACATGGCGCAGTGCACATACCTTCCCTTATATCGAGGGAGCTCGGGCCATGATTCACCACGCGGGCCCAGTGCGGATTGGCGGATTTCATATGCATTAGATTTATTTCTTCTTCTGCGGCATGCAGGTTTCATCAGGATGTTTTCCTTTACCGTTTTGAGAGCAATCGGTAAATGAGAGCAAGTTTTTCCGTGGAAAAAACCGAGGATAACTCATTGGTACATCTGCCCTGGCTGGGAATCGAACCTGGGACCTCCATAGACCGTGTCGCAAGTCCACTGACCCAACCACTGAGCCACCGAGCTAACCAATCAAATCAACACTCCAACTTACCATAAAAAGTTACTTAAATCTTTCGACTTCCATCTGTTTCCATACATACACATTTGCCTTAGTAAGGTGGAACACAGAGAAATGTGTACAGGAGAGTTGAGGTTGAGATATTCTCAAAAACTGCTAGAGCTATTGCAAAAATTCTTTCACTGTTTGTTTTGTTGTTCGTTTTGAGAGCACTCGGTACATTGGTACATGGTACGGTGGAACACAGAGAAAGGTGTACAGGAGAGTTTTTAAGGTTGAGATTTTCTCAAAAACTACTTGACCTAATGCAAAAATTCTTTCACTGTTTGATAGATAAAAGTTAAAACTATGTAACTGTAAAAGAATTACTAATTTCGGTCCAGTAGTTTTTGAGAAAATCTTAACCTTATTGAGGCCCCCCGTATACTTATCTCTGTCTTCGACATGGCTGCCCTGGCTGGGAATCGAACCTGGGACCTCCGTATCGCAAGTCCATTGACCCAACGACTGAGCTACCGAGCTCTCTACTCAACTATAAACTAAATTTTATTATGACAACTATTCTCGTGAATGGGAATATTTTTGGCAACTGATATTACACTCATCGAGATGGGTCAGTAGGTACGGGAAAATCTGAAACTAATTAGAGTTAGAGGATTCGAGAGTGAGAGGAGAGGTGAGGTGAGAGAGAGGAGACCAGTAGCTTTTGAGAAAATCTCAACCTTATTGGGGCCTCACCCCCTGTATACTTATCTCTGTCTTCGACTCTACATAAGAACTTCCTAATTTTGAGGATATTAATATGAAAATGTTAAATAGGCTTTGGAGCTTAGAATAATTAATCTTCGCGATCCACATTGAGATTAACGAGTCCCGAATAATAATAAGGCCTGAAAAATTTCATGAAAAATAATGTTTAATAACGTTAATATTATGCAAAGTGCTTACTTCAGCCAACTTCAGCTTTCGTACAGGACCGGCGTAAGGGAAGCAGAAAAAGGGGCGGTTATTGTTTTGTTTTTAATAAACCATTAGTAATTCAGTATGTTGAGTGTGTACATATAGATTTAATTATGAGCATAGCCTGAGGTTGAAATCTAATAACAGTTTGAGGAAATGGTCATATAATGGACTGATATTCTGTCATAATATTAAAACTACGTAACTGTAAAAGAATTATTAAATTCGGTCCAGTAGTTTTTGAGAAAATCTCAACCTTATTGAGGCCCCCTGGATACTTATCTCTGTCTTCGACGCTAACAGCAGATCAAGTGTAACACTTTGGACCGTTCTTATTATCTGCGTCGTAAGATTTACAATCGTACTGCAAGTGTTACCATTGATCTGCTGTTTTCCGTACCACTAACGTAATAAATAGTATGAATTTTTTTTCTATTATATCCGAGTATGTGAGTGCAAATATAACTTAAATTGGTTCCAAATAGATTAGATATTTGGCCCTTCGTGCCAAAGGGAGGTAATAGTATATCGGGGTAAGTATAACGTAATCCTATTTGCTTAGGACATCCAAATCGACAGAGTTTCTAACCCAAACCTCTACAAACAGTTTGTGTATCGACCGAAATAACGTTTTAAGCCGAGAGATGCCGCCTTATATGAGTTGTTATCGCAATACAACTAAGTGTATTTCAATATTTTGTATGATTTTTTGTTAGCTAAATTTCGTAACAAAATATATTGTGTAACGTAACACTGAAGTAGGTACGGTTAGAAAAAAAGGAACAGGTAATATTACCAATAATAATAAATATTCTCTGGTTATTACCAGATAGTGCGGACTACTGCGCATTATGTTACCTCTCCCCCAATGTAATTAGGTAAATATTATCTGAATTTTAAATAATTAAGTAAATAATTTTGTAGTAGTTAGTTTTTTTTTGCAATAAAGTCCACACATGGAAAATTTTATATATAAAAATAAATACAATTTAGTAAATAATTGAATAAGAAATATCTAACAAGACACGGTCAAAACTTAATTCCAATAAAATCCAAAATAAAATTACATAGCAAGAGCCCATACGCCTTATCAATAAAAATCCAATCCAATCACCCGAAAAATTTAAAAACGAAAGTAATAATAAACTGTTCATAAAAGCTTTAAAGCAAATGTTAATAAACAAGTGTTACTATTCATTACAGAAATACTTAGACGATGATTTCAAATAGTCCAATGTCGAGCTGCCTTCCCATATTGCTGTGCCCGACGGGGGCCACATGTATTGGGAACTGTAACTGTATTATGTACCTAATATGTGTGTGATATGCAATAAATGAATTATGAATATTAAAATCTAAGAATTTCAAAAATCGATTTGAGAAAATGTACACTTTGCTTTGAGTTTCACTCTACTCTACCATACCTTATCTACTATAACTACTTATATAAATCAAAAACGTATATAAGTAGCTGCAACGTACAGTCTACTTGCAATTTTTGAAGGTAGAGTTCGCATAAAAATACCGTGATTTTATTTGCAAAACTGTGAGCACTAAATAAATTCATGTTGCGGTAAGACCATGCCCGGCCGGCCAACCGTGGAAAAGCTAGGCAAATATGCTGAGCGTTTTCGTCAAAAATATTCCCATTTCTTAAATATTATTTCAGGCTATGATTGCAGAAATATTCAAATGTAACGTTGTTTCTATTTTTGGCATAATTCGTGTACTTATTGTAATCCTTCCGTTGAGGTAATGGCGAAAACCTATCGTAGTAGAATGTAAGCCTCGATTTTCACTGTCTTGTTTTGTAATACATACTTATTATTACACATAGGTAAGGTACATACATTGATTAAAAAAAAATGGAAATATATTACATGAAGAAAATAACGAACTGCTTGTCAGTCTCGTAATCAAGACAAATCTAAAAATCTTATAACATATAAATTCATCAAGCCGTTTTGGCTATAGGAGATCACAAAACATTAACCAATAAATACATTCAAAAACATTATCTTTCCTCTGTCGACAGTAGGGCAAAAATCATAATAGGTACTGTTTGTGGTCGAAACGTAAGTATAGATAAGATAGAAAATTAAGCTCAAAGAGGAATCTTTGAAAATCTCTACAACTACTGAATAAGATAGATTAGCTGAATTAAAATTAATTTACAATCCAGATCCAGAGGGGAAATGCCGCCAGCATTTTGGGCACGTTGCCGGACAACGGGGATCGGTTGAACTATCTGTAATGCTAAGCCATTCAGATAGGTCAACCGACCTATTGTATATATAGTTTTTAGTTTAGTTTATATTTTTTTAGGTTAGTATTATTTAAGATAGTTATTTTTAGGATTTTATTGTTATTTAAATAATTAAATAAATAGTATTTACAATAAATTTTAATTAGCAATATGATGCGTGTTGGTAATATATCGTAGTTAGTAGATCGACATCTCGGCGCGGTGTCTTCATAATGAAATCACATCTACTTGTTTCCATGACCGTGGGTTTCAACCGATACATTAGTGTAGGCGCTCAGTACGATTTAGTGCTGTCAAATGGAAAAAATAGAGACGGGTATTTTGGAAATTGGTAGATATTTTTGTAGGAGTAATTTAAAAATAAAATTGATAACTATAATATCATTAATATGCAACACTACAAGGACAATAAATAAAATTATTACACCTTAGGTAGGTACTCTATGGAAAACTTGGTTACGTCAATATTAAAAATAAATTAATTATTTCATGATTCTAGGTCAACGGGAAGTACCCTATATAGGTTTTTCTTGCATTTTCTTAAAAATATGGGAGAAAATGCGACATACACCGCGATATCTTTTGATTGCGTTGACGCATCAATTTATTATTATTGCGTAGACGCATATTTGGTATTAATTTCAACTTGATCCGCCCACGCGTTTCTGAGATATAGGACAGGCGGACAACAAAGTGATCCTCTAAGGGTTCCTTTTTTCCTCTTGAGATACGCAACCCTAAAACATAATTTTGGTCGACGTATGATTTCCTCAATTACCCTTCCATGGAAATCGGCTCTTTGTATTTATTACCTGACTCTTTTACCATTCGTAAAATAAAACATGGGTACACTTTCCAATCATGTTTACAAAACACAGATACACTTGTATCATTGTTTCAAATGTGATAAAACATCACACCATTCGTTACTTTTATCGAACAGTTTCCAGAATAGCCGCCTGTACCCGCATTTCATTTCCACAGCCATTAAACAGATTGAGACTGGAAAAACAAGGATCTGGGGAAACTTACGTCTCTCCCCACTCCCCCCTTCCACCCCCCACTTATACACCTTGCCACTAGGGCTCTAGTACTCCTTTTAATTACGGAAAGCATATAATTAACTTTTAATTTATGCTAGTGTCGATCTCGTATTTTTTTTCTTTGTATAAAATAACTGGGATATGTAGAGTCTAACACAGAGAAAGGTGCTCAAAATAAGAGCTCGGTGGCTCAGTGGTTGGGTCAATGGATTTGCAATACGGAGGTCCCAGGTTCGATTCCCAGCCAGGGCAGCCATGCACCATGTACAGTCGAAGACAGAGATAAGTATCCAGGGGGCCTCAATAAGGTTAAGATTTTCTCAAACACTGCTGGACCGAATTTAATAATTCTTTTACAGTTACGTAGTTTTAACATTTATCTATCAAACAGTGAAATAATTTTTGCAATAAGTCAAGTAGTTTTTGAGAAAATATCAACCTTAAAAACTCTCCTGTACACCTTTCTCTGTGTTCCACCGTACCATGTACCAATGAGTTATCCTCGGTTTGTTCGACGGAAAATCTTACGTACATTTACCGAGTGCTCTCAAAACGGTGAAGGAAAACATCGTGATGAAACCTGCATGCCGTCGATGAAAAAAAATCTAAGGCATGTGAAATCCGTCAATCGACACTGGGACCGCGTACAAAAACACTACTTACATGACCGTTTTTAAAATTTATTTACACTTATTTAGGGTGCTATCTAAATATCTACTACTGAAAGATTTTCGAGAATAGCTCAAGTCGTCTTTTAGAAAACAAATAAATTTATTGAGATCGGACTTAAATCCCAGCTGTTTTAGAACAAAAACAAGATTATCATAATATATTGATATAAGTAATTTACTTATAAAGTATGTAATTATTTATTATTTATTTATTTATTTATTTATAAACTCACGCCTGATTCCCGTAGGGGTAGGCAGAGACGATGGACTTCCATCTGCTGCGATCCTGGCATACCACCCTTGCCTCCTCCACATTCATCAATCTCTTCATGCATGCTCGTCTAGGTAATTATTTCTCACAAATAATGCGAGTTCTAAATAAAAACAGCAGGAATGCGAATCATCCGACCGAAGGACCAACATGAAAACTGTTTCAGTCTCTATTTCAATCACAAATCTTTTCTTTAAATTGAAAAGGTTTTTTCTTCATTCCCGTTTCCAATTTGACATTAAAAGTACAGTCGCAACGTAAAATCAGAGCTTTAACATTTAATAAATTACGGTAAAAAGTCAGTCAGAATGTCTGTAGTATTAAAAATAAAATAGTAATATTACTAATGTGTAGTCAAATGAGTTATGGACATCATCATAGTTTACATTTTCTTAAAATAAATCATTGACCGATATTTAAAATTATTTCAGGTCATTCTCATAGCAAACACAAATCTCTTATCAATCTAAAATGTACTTTTATTATATCCTATTACCTATAATAAGTCTCATTATAAAACCAAAACTCTATCATGGGTTGTTTTATTTTTAAATCTTCCTACATTTGGAAGATAAAGAAAAAAAAATACTTACAAAGAAGAAAGTTATATTCAAATGAAACTAGTGAAGCAAACGGAACTAAGACTCGAGCTAAGTTAGGAAACATTCTGCTAACTTGCATTTTTTGCTGACTGTACTAAGTATACATTTATGCAAGCGTTAAACTTAATTGAAGCACCAAGTTTTCCTTGCGAATGCAAGAAAAAAGTGCTTTGGATTTTTTCGAGAGCACTATTTTCACAAACTTAAAAGAGATGGTTGAAGGGATTCTCGGAAAGATGCTACGAGAGAAAGCTTTAGTTTTTATAGACACCATAAAATAAAATGCAACATTGTTTTTAAATAATGAGTCTTTAAAAAGAGTTTTTTGTTACTTTGATTTAAAAAAAAATCCGTGTCTTTAGATTTTAGTATCGCTTCACAATCTGGGAGATTCCCAATACATGCACTCATGGAGGTGCCTTATGATATAAGTAGGTATATTTAAAATAACGTAATGGTACCGGTAACTTCATAAAAAAAATTGTTTATGTACAGACCCAAGATATGTATCCAGGGGGCCGCAATAAGGTTGCGATTTTCTCAAAAACTACTTGACCTATTGCAACAATTATTTCACTGTTTGATAGATAAAAGTTAAAACTATGTAACTGTAAAAGAATTATCAAATTCGGTCCAGTAGTTTTTGACAAAATCGCAACCTCATTGAGGCCCCCTGTATACTTATCTCTGTCTTCAACTGTACCTATCGTATCTATATACATATATATATATAGTCGGTATCATCAATGTAACATAAATGGATACTCTACGCATCGGCATAGAATATGTATTAGTACAAGGCAATATGGCCTATATTGCAATGGTTTTGCCTAGATTAATGTGCTGTCAACTCTACATTATTCATAGAAAAGACAGAGTGGGATTGAGGTCTACTCCTCGATGTAATTACAACTTTGAAGAACAACTGTATGCGCGATGATTGCCTCTAATAAAGTCGCACAAAGTCATACAAGTTATTCAGCCTTAACCCAACTTAAGCTTCTCTCAGACTGGGGTGAAAACAGCGATGCGCGGAACAAGCGGTAATTTATTGAACTAATTCCTCGGCGAATGGAATTGTCTATATAAAAAAAAACCAATTCTGCTAAGATATTTAGATTGAACGATTACGTAACCAGTATTAGCTTATACTGGTCACGTAATGTTCGATCCAAATATCTTAGCAGAATAAGAGGGGAGTGGGGTGATTGCGACTTGTGTCGTTTTCGTAATCGCTTTCAATTTGACACATGGACGCTATACATTACTGCAATGTTTTTGCTAGTTTTAACAAACGACAACGAAATGCAGCAATGTATAGCGTTCAAAATGAAAACGAAAACGATTGAAGTCGCGGTCACCACACAGGGTTGTCAGAATCAGAAAAAAGAATTGTATGTTCAGAATCTCAATAAAATTGTATGAATAAATAAATAAAAAACTAGGCGTGAAATTATGGCAATGCTGACCGCTGATTGGTTGGCGTGAAAACATGAGTTTATTTTATATCCAAATGTAGCTTTATACCAACAATCGCTTTTTTCATCCCGTTAAAGATATGCTGTGAAATCAATCTTTAGATAGTTTTAATAGATTAATTTTATGTCACGGTGAAAATTTACTATGTTTTCCTGTGTTCGAATTCATAGAATGTACATAAGTACTGAATAAAATTGCGAGATGTTTAGGGCATATTAGTTTTCAATTTGTCTTCTTTTTGTCGTTACAGGTCCGCGTCGCATGCCGTTCTAGTGTGAGGTGAACTTTATTCCCCAAGTCGGCAGAGCGGAGATAAGTTCGGAAACTCATTTTATGACGAGACCAGCGATAGTAGAGCTCCGGATCCGGAGACAATGAAATTGTAGCGCTTCTTCGCCTTGATTTTAATAGCATTTTAAGACGTTTCATTTAGATCAAAGTTTGATACCTACCTGGTATTTTTGTTTCCAATAAATATAGCTGTTACCGTAGACAATCGAAGCAATGTCACGCATCAATAAAATAAAGAAATGTATAATTAAAATTTTGAGGAATAATTTTATTTTAGAAAACCAACAGTATTACAGATTTTGCTTATTTGGTAGAACTTAAAATAAAGCTACAGCCAATTATGAGTTTTGCCGGTTAATTTTACAAAGTTTATGATTGTATGATGGTAAAAGTGTGGTGGTAAAATATTGAAAGAACGATCCAAAATGGATCCAAAACAATAAATAGTATAAAAATACATATAGGTACAATATTATCAGGAATGAATATACAAACCTAAAACGAAAAACAGCGTATCCGATCAGCAATACCTCCGATATGGAGAAAACATGCAAATTTAAAAAAAAACGCAGCAATCCCGAATCTTGTAGCTACGGTATTTACATAATAACCTTAGGTAGACGCACAATAATGACATCAATCACGAACGTAGCTATCGGATACAATAACGCCAAAACGATATTGTGTTTCCAAGAACCAGATCGAATCGAGAAAGTATTCGAAGCGAAAAGTAATGAGTCGTTTTCTTTTGGAACCCTTCTTTAAAACTAGATGGCGGCACAAGGATGAAATAAAAACTTGAAAGTGAAATATTGTAGCCCTTCTCAATTTCCCAACATTTAGGAGACATTATTTGCGCTGAGTAGTACACAATAGGTTATAAAACGTACTAAACGTATTTGTAATGTGAATTCAAAGACATTTTAGCCGATGGCTAAAAAAAGGACATTTTTATTTGACACATCCATAGAATTTAACCGGTAACACCTTCTACTTATTTATTTAATTAATGGACTCGACAGTTCGTCATTTGCCAATGTCATGTTACAGAAAATTCAATATATTCAATAGTCTTCTATCTTCCCCCAGGGGAAGGACAGTCGCAGTAGCGTCTTCACCCTGGGTAGCCGCGTCTTCTTGTCTTCATCCAGAGGAGACGCCGTAGCGTCATCACTATGGACGAAGCAGCTCGACAGTCACGTTCACTCCCAGGCTTGTAGCGGGAACTCTTGATAAAAGCTTGAAACTTCAGATCTTGCATAAATAATCCAATAACTTCACCGTACTGTCATTCGCGAACATTTTCTGATTAATTTAACGTGATATTAAACACAAAATAGTCCCTGTAGACATTAAAAGGAAAATTATTAAATAATTATGCAACCGTCGTTTCCCGCCATTTTCAAGAGAACCAACACCTTCTATTGTACAAAAATTGACTTTGGTATTTACAAAAAAAATATCCTCAATCTTGGGTATGTTACTTGACCATTGACCAATGTAGTCAAAGCCCTACGAATCAAAAGCACAGTACATGTATCGAGTAGGTACAGTATGCCTTCATGAATATTCTGTGTCCACTGCGAGATTTACGAGGGCAGTTCCGTCTTCCTCCAGATTTATGTCCGCACGGACGGACGCTCCGGATCCGGATTAGATTAGTGACGTCCCCGGCACGGAATACGGATGACATGACCTGTAAATTGACGTTTGGATGCAGGCGGAATGTAATGAAATTGTAAAAGACCGAAGCCGTCCAGCCAAGTGGCATTCACTTTCGTTGACGCGAATAGAGGGGCTCGTTATCCAGTTGCGAGTACACGTTGAAAACGATCGTATGTACAAATTAAGCAACGTTGGGCGAGGTCAGTACCTGGATGGGTAACCGCTAGTGGAGCCCCTCCGTGCGTCGGAAAGCACGTTAGACAGTTGGTCCCGGTTGTTGTCATTCGGCAGCAGTCGTTAGGACACGTCAGAAGCTGCCTCAAACCACACCAGAAAAGAATGAACGCGAGTAGAATATTATTAAAAATGTATCTTGACACCAGCTAACGAAAAAACAAATGGCATTCCCATTACATGTCAATTACCTACCCTAAGGCAAGTGGCTTACCATCAACCAATAGACAGCGATTAAGTTCCGAGGCAGTTCAGTATAGGTTCCCCTAATTATACTCGATTGCTTAATTTGGTACCATAATGTCCGCATTTGGATTGCTTGCCAATGAACGAATGGATGCTGAATCACTAGTATGAATGAGATTATAATATGCTAACTTCGCATAAGTTTAGATCTCCTCCATCATTAATTTCTAGGGTTAAGCCAGGCTTTGGTCTTCCCTTCTATATATTCGAAAGATTATTATCCTCTTCGGCAGTCGGCAAAAATATATTTCAGATTAACGACTTACGAGGAAACTTCAGACTTTGAAATTTTTTTTGGTGGCATCAATACGCTATCGTAACAACCAGTCTACTATTATTGAGTTATCTGTTAATGGCCTAACGACTGTCGAACTAGAGCATCCAGAACTCGCAGTTATGCAATATCAAATGCTCTAATTGACACCTGTCATCCAGGCGAGCTCTGTAGCGCAATAGTTGTGTCACTGGATATTATGCACGATCTACAGTTTCGAGCTAGATTCAAGAGTCCCACTACACAGTTCGGGAGTGAACGTGACTGTTGAGCTGCTTCGTCCAGTTGCTTAGACATCTTCGACTACTCTGGAGGAATAAAAAAAGACACAGACATCCAGGGTGACGACGATATGGCAACTCCTCTGGAGGAAGAGAGAAGACTATGATATCCTATGAATATTATGTAACACTATATTGGCAAATGACGAACAGTCGAGTCCATTAATAACAGAGTGACGACACTTCGGCGTCTCCTCTGGAGGAAGAAAGAAGACTACTAGAATAATATGAATCACCTTGTAACATAATACCTATAGCAAAATACTGTCGAGGTCATTAATTAATTAAACTAAAAAAAATAGGCTGCTGATGATGATCAAGACTGGAAGGCAAGCAAAGCTGTGGACGAAAGCTAGTGTCATATAAAACATGACCTCCTAACGAAGCAATACACTCAGAAGGCTTTGGAAGTATAAAAAGTGAAGCATTCACCCACTAATCCACTTAGCGCGCATACGTGCGCCTGAATTTATAAGGTAACCGCGACCCTATAAATCTTGCTCGCTCAAGCTTCAAGCGGGACCCCGCGCTTAAAGTTACTGGATGTGTTACTTATTGTTGTTACTGGCATTTTACCAGCTGCTTACGTAGATATGAGGCTTATCATCATCAGCCCGTATCATTCCACTGCTGGACGTAGGCCTCTCCAAAAGCACGCCACTCACCCCGATTCTCGGCCTTTTGCATCCATTACGGAGGTCATACCTCCATCTGGTCGGGGGGCGTCCCACAATATTAACCTCCATTCGAGACCTCGTCTACCCCATCGGTTATCGGTTCTACGACAGATGTGACCAGCCCACTGCCACTTCAGTTAATTGGAATATTGCACGACTAATTTCAGATATTAAGGCCGATAGTAAAATATACTTTTCAGCACGAACTAAACGTGAGCTATGACTTCCAAAATTGTATGAAAGTCAACTAACAGTCGTAACACCGAACTCAAACTCTGTCTATAACTTTCCACAGTAGAACTCGGGTAATAGAACTAAACTGAATATACCCTAGTTTGGGAGCCAGCAACAGTATTGTCGGCATTTTAACGCCTTTTGAACGCCAAAGATGGCCATAGCCGATAACGGGAAATCGTGGCATGAACGCCATGTCGGAATATCACGCCAAGTTATCACGTCAAATTATTGTAATATATCATTTTGGCGTTGAGGGTGCATCACTTTCTAACATGACGTGGCGTTCAAAAGGTTAAACGTGTCTCTTCCAAAATCTCTATACCGCCAGATGGAGTGAATAGCGATAATTCTCGGAGACGAAGCGAGAATATCCCAGTGAGTGCGTCGCACGCACGATAGCTCTCGTTATCGTTACAGTAGACATACTGTGTTGCCTGTGCTGTGTTATCGTTACGTTAGGGCTGTGCTCACTGAATAGGGATGCTGAGGACTGATTTACGATTACGAATGCGTAAACTGTAGATATATTATGTCTTCTTCTTTTCGTGTGGTTTAGTGACCAAACTGATTGTCAGACTCGTTTAGAACGGTTGTAGACTGACCACTTTGCAAGGAAAAGGTTCAAGCTTATGGTTAAAAAGAACCAAAAAACTTTCAGTAAGTAGCACATCTTTTAAAAATAATCTTGTTTACAATATTAGTAGGTACCTATAGGTAATACTGGGTGCGAAGGTAACTACTACTACTAATAAAAACCTTTATTGACATATTACAAATTGACCATTGATCTTCTATAAACAACTAGATACACAGTCTGCCTTCTAAAAATGTCCGAGCGCAAAGAAGGACCAAACGGATGAATGGACCCTCATTTGGTTTATTGGACATTATTTGGACGTTAACAATTGACCCTTATTTGGACGTTTTTTTAAATTGTTTTAGTACGACCTTTGTGTACGTATCTAGTTCTTTATAGGAGATCAATGAAGTTGACATACTAATTTAACATTTTATAGCAATTGTTCATTTCGTTTTCTTAGATAACATTTATTAAGAATAATAATTGGATGATTATTGTTGTGATTATGTAATAAATTTTATTTAAATAACGACAGTCGTTAGACCAATAAAATAATATTAAAATAAAAACCGGCCAAGTGCGAGTCGGACTCGCGCACCGAGGTTTCCGTGCAACGCAACTTACTAACCCCGTAACTTTGCTCTAACGAAAAGATTAAAAAATAAACTTTTTTTGGAAGGATGTAATTTCAAATTTACTTGTGTTGTAAGACCTTATACCTTCTTGCCAAATTTCATGATCCTAGTAAGCTTTTAAAAGGATGAAAGGTTTTTAAGTTTTCCCTGTTTTTTGACAGTAAGTACCTTTTTAAACAGTCAGCCGCAAACCGTTTGCCAGATGGGTCAGCTACTCGTAGTTTAAAAATATTACCCAGTTACTTAACTGGGTTGTATTTCAACCGAATTTTGTAAGGAACTCGTCCCGTGCAAGCACCCCCATAATGCACGTGTAGGTACGTAGTGTCACGTAGTACGTTGTGCTCCGTATAGCAGGTAGGCATGTCTCTCGGCATTTAATGGACAGCGTCAAAGCGGCAATTTTAGCCTAAAAGCATACCTCAAATGGATGCGTGTTTGTGAATTTTGAGCGAGCACCTACACCACAGAACAATTAATGGAGATTAGAAGCGCTATGTGGGCGGTGTTATTAGCCGCTCATAGTTGGCTTAAATTAGGAGTCAACTCGGGGAAAAAATCTCGGCTCCGTTCTGAGTTTATACGATCGATGGATCATTTGCCGAGTTTTTTCTAGACTCTAGAGAATCGTAAAAGTAAATTCGGCAGTCAGAACCCATCTCGGTTCAATCCAGCGGTTATAAAGTATAATTATGTGAGATTGAGACCGAGATTAATAATCAGTTTTGTGCTGAAGCAGCGTCAGCACATAATTAAATGGATGGTTAGGCTTGTAAAAAATTAATAATTTGATGTGCATCGTTACTGTGCTTTGGCGTTTATATTTTAAAGTATTTTTAATTGTTTGCAACGATTTGTTTCACTAGAATTTTGCCTATGGTCATTTCTAAGGTCATTGTGTGACTTGTGACGTACTTAGTTCAATTTCTTTTGCAGTTTTGATTTACGAAAAACCCTTACCAATTCAAATGAGTACAACCCCCAGTCTCAATTTGTCGAATGAATTCAAGGACATCCTGTAGGAGCAGTTTTTGAGTCTATGAGCAACGTCAACTTAACATTTCTAACCGCTGTTAATTTTACCAACTGTTCTGCGAGCTACACTATGAAACGTGATGGTATTTCATTGGAAAATCTTTTTAAATGTTTTCAGTGCTTACTTTGCTGACTCGTATCTTTTAAAAGCTTTTAGTGTTGAATGTGAAAAAATTTCGTCTTGCGAGTTTCAAATGGAATAAGCTTTTTCAGTACAAATACAGGATGACCCTGCTATCTTTTTTTTTTAAATTTATTATTGAAAAGATACAGCTTTAATAATACTTATAAATAGAGACTAAAGTTAATATATTAGCCAATAAAGCTTTCACTACTAGCATATAACAATGAAGTAAGTAAAGTATATCAAATCAATTACCTATAATATAGGATAATCTTATATAATTCATAATTCATTTATTCATTGCACAAACTATGAGTAGGTAGTTTAACAAGATGTAAGTTGTTTAAATAGTATCATACATAGTTCAGACCTTGTCGGTATAGCAATTTTACAATATATATCACCATTAATATCATATAATAAGTCTGATAGTCGAAATAGGTACAATTGTCATAATTCATTACACATCATTATCCTCTAAATATTCCCCAATCTTATAGTAACACTTTTTCTGCAATATGACGACCTGGGGTAGAACCTGGCCCTTCGTAATAGAAAACTAGTGTAGGTACAGTCGACAGCATATCAATGGTAACACTTGCAGTACGATTTCAACTCTTTTTGCCAAGACAATAAGAACGGTCCAAAGTCCAAAGTGTTACACTTGATGTGATGTTGACTGTACTAACCACAGCGCCACTGAGCTATCAGTATAGTTTGATTAAGATAAAATCTTTTGAGCAAAACTTTCCTAACGAACGAGAAAAACTTCGAAGTAAACATTCAAATCCATTACTTTCAATTAGCTAATAAATCAATCCATTTCCGTCTCGACGACGGCAGGTGTTAGAGTATTAAGACGGGAGACGCTTTTATAATTGTTCCCCGTCTCTCTGAAGGAGTATGTTCCTACGTGTGTTCTTACGGAGTGAGATAATGTTGGCAATCTAAAAAATAATTGGACAAAATAATACTGTCGACACAACCTTCGGGAAACCTTTGGGTGACGTCGCGGGGCATAAGTAGTATCATATAGGACCTATATGATACTACTTTTACGGACTAAATATACGAAAAATAAAATTGTGTCGAATTGCAAAATTTACAATTTGAGTATGTGTCCAATAAGCAAATCACTTTTGTCCAAACCGTTTTGGTTTATATTAGCAATATTTGTGACAAAAAATTATCCACAAGAAAAACAAATAGTTGCAGCCAAGTTATTTATTACTTACAGTATAATTGTATACGAAATAAGTATGTGGAAGATCTCCCTCCGGCTAGATGCTATACAAGCATAAACTTTAGATTCTCCTTAAAAACAAATTTTATTCACAAAATCTTATACCATCTCTGAATATTGAAAACATTCTCTCTCGTAGGAAAGTTTCCAGAAAGTTTACCTACGTCTGCTTTCAGTTGAGAATATAAGATGTTTGTACGGTAAGGTGCACAAAAAGTATAAGTACAGCAATTTTAAATAGTACACACGAAGACAGATAAGTATACAGGGGGCCTCAATACGGTTGAGATTTTATAAAGAACCACTGGACCGATTTGAATAATTATTTTACAGTACATAGTTTTAACTTTTATCTATCAAACAGTGAAAGATTTTTTGCAATACGTCAAGTAGTTTTTGAGAAAATCTTAACCTTAAAAACTCTCCTGTATTCTCTGTATTCCATCGTACGGTAAGGTGCACAAAAAGGATAAGTACAGCAATTTTAAATAGGTAGCATGTCTATTTTATTCTGAGAATTCGACTCAGTAATTTTCGAATTAAATTGGCAACCTTCGAATAAAAACTGCTGACTTTAATTAAGGGGCAGAGAATATAAGTACCTTGCTAACATGTGAGAGTGAATTGTGTTTGCAACCTTATTATAGTGCTTATATTTATTATTGCGGTTTGTAATTGGCACTGTAATACTAAGCTGTAAGTCTCCCAAATTAAATACAATAAAGTATTGATTGACGTCTCCATTCTAAATTATCCAACCGACCGCCACCGTATTCGTCCCAACCAATCATAATGAAAGCGGGACCGCAGCTCTAGTGATTAGTTGCCAACTTCCCAACTCTGGGCAAAGTGGGCAACTTCTTGGAGATCTTAATTAAATAAATGGATTTACTGGGACTGGCTTTAAGTCGATTATTTTACTTCTTGAACTCTTGAGGGGTGGTACTATTCGTTCTCGAAGTTTTGAAATACTTCAAGGCTTTGTGTACGCGGATTTTCAGTTTTCTATGAAGGCACTAACTACTAAAATTAAACGTCTGAAAAAATATATAAGTATAGCAAACTTGGGGTGGCTATTTGGAGACTGAATAATACAGATACACGATTGGACAAACTTCGCTCGATAGAACAAAATCAGCAACATAGGGTATGTTGCTGATTTTGTTCTATCGATCCATGTCTTTTAAAATGAAAATTATGTCTAAACCGAAATAGTTTTTCAAACAAAATATATATCAAAATATGGGTAAGTATTATAAATACGAGAGCTTGTTTTAAGAAAATCTGAGTTTTGTTGTCGTATTTTTTATTTCCCTGTCAAAATTAATATGAATTAACCAAACCAGCCCCCGTAGTTTGTGATAAAATATCAACCTATACCATCGACCAAATGTAGCTTCGATAAAAAGTAAACTAAAATGAAAAGTTGTGGATCAAAAGTGTTTCGACCAAATGTAATTCGCAATGGTTTTTTTTATTTATTTATTTATTTCGTGTGGTTTAGTAACTAAACCTATTTGTCAGAGTTATTCAGGCCGCCCGTAGGCCTCTGACGACAGCTGCCGAGCGACAACAACCGGGACCAACTGCTTAACGTGCTTTCCGAGGCACGGAGGGACTCAGATGAAAGTGTCACTAGCGGTCACCCCATCCAGGTACTAACCTCGCCCAACGTTGCTTAACTTGTACGATCGTTTTCAACGTGTACTCGTACTACGAGCCCCTCTTATTCGCAATGGTGTAAGTAACCCATCTGTAGTTATCTGAATTACACTGAAAAACAATTTTCTTACTCACGAGTTTTCATTTCCAAGTTTACAATCGAGAATTCAAAGTAGGGATTGTAAATTTATCTCGGAGATTGCGAATAATGTGAAACAAGCTTCTATCTGGCGCGGCATCTCGAATATGATAGCGCAAATTTGTCTGACGCTAAAATATGAGAATTTGATTACGTCATAACGTTGATGAAATTAACGTCAACTGGAAAATTGTTGCTGCTATGAAAATACAGATGATTATTATTTTGAACACATAATATACATGGAAACTATTTTCCTCAGCGGTCTTATAGGTAGTATGGAAAATTATATGATTAGAAATAGGTACAGCTAACAGCAGATCAAGTGTAACACTTTTACCGTAAGATAAGATATATTTATTTGCATAAATGTGGTTACAGTAGTTGTGCGAACGTCGCAGCAATTCTAAACGCTGGTTCGATATAAAAATATTTAAGTGGACTGTATAGTATGTATTTTGGAAAGATGAAAGGTATGCCAAGTCCCTGCCCAAATTGGTAAGTAAAAGAGCACCCACTAACCTTAGAATCCACGTTCAACTCCAATGGAAGAAAGCAGCTCCTGCGGTATAATGGCGGTGCACGGCACACGAAATGTTCTTTACTCTTGGACAAGTTCCCGGAGGCTGGGCACACGAGGATCATGAAGAAAGCACGGCTTTTCACGAGACACAGGATACGAAACGTTCAGATCCAGGACTTAACCACCACACAAAAGAGTTCACCAACAGAAACGTTCGGTCGGGAGCGCGCGCGCAGGGCAAGTGCCTGTCAAAGCTGCGAGTCATTAGAAGATGACCGCAAATAATAAAATTAGTAGGCGCTATATTTTTACCCACCAATATAAAAATGCAAAGATTGAACATACCCCCCGCCGAAATCACTATGATGATTTCCTCTAAACGTGTATGAAAGAGGTATGTAAATATACTAAAATTATTATAACAAACTTACAAGATATAATAAGTAGAGTATGCTCTACCGAAAGTGTAAAGTTAATATAGTAAAGTGTACCTAAATTAACTAGATCTAATAATAAATGCATATAAAATAAAGAAGTGTAATTAATTTGCATATGGCAAAGGACAAATCTTATTTACTGGTCTTTTAAAGAGACCACTTTGAGTGCGAACAGTCACAACTCTTACAATTTTATCAACTCCAGGATGGATTTCTTCAATCCGACCGAGCGGCCATTGTAGAGATCGCGTTAAATTTGATTTGAGCAAGACAAGATCGTCAACTTTCACATTAGGGGGAGATGAAAACCACTTCGCTCTCTGCTGCAGAGTGTGAAGGTAGTCATCCGACCAACGTCTCCAAAAGCTTTGAGATATCTTCTGTATGGATTGCCAACGTGACAATCTATTCAGAGGCATGTCCTCAACATTATATTCCGGGACGGCTAGTAAACTTTGACCTATCAAAAAGTGTCCTGCGGTCAAAACGTCGAACTCGTTCGGATTATCAGATAGCGAACACAGTGGGCGCGAATTCATTATGGCTTCTATTTTACAGAACACCGTCGTAAGCTCTTCAAAGGTAAGGGATCTATCACCAACAACACGATGAAGATGATGCTTCGCGGATTTAATTCCGGCTTCCCAGAGCCCACCCATGGACGCGGCGTTAGGAGGGTTGGTACGCCAGTCAACGTGACGTGACGTCAATCCATCGAGGATTTTATCTTGATTTTCAGCGGCATTAAAGAATTTCGAGACTTCTTTTAAATGCTTAGCAGCTGAGACAAAGTTTGTACCACAGTCTGAGTACATGCAGCTACACAGACCGCGGCGTGCCACAAATCTATCAAATGTAGCTAAAAAACATTCAGTCGACAGGTCAGTAAGCACTTCAAGGTGTACTGCCTTTGTTGAAAAACAAATGAAAATGCATAAGTAAGCTTTATGTACTTTTGCATTGCGACGTAGACTCTCCTTTATGTAAAAAGGACCACCTAAATCACAGCCAACATGATTGAAGACTGAATTAGGGTTCAGTCTTGGTGCTGGTAAAGCACCCATAGTAGGTTGCAAAACTACAGGTCGACACTTAAAACATTTAAAACATTTTGACAAGACAGATCGGATAACGCTACGAGCGTTAATAATCCAGTAGGTTTTACATAAGACGCCTTGCAGTGTGCGCGGGCCTGTATGCAGATATAGCTTATGAAAATATGTTATAATAAGCTGTGTCGTGTGACATTTCTTCGGAAGCAAAACAGGATGTTTAGTGTTAAATGGAAGGTCAGATTGCAATATTCTGCCCCCCACCCTGAGGAACCCATCGGTGTCAATAAAAGGCGAGAGTTTACGTAGAGAAGCTACGTAACCCTTTTGCTGTAAAGTTTTAATTTCAGAATCGAAATAATTCGTTTGAACAACACGAATAATTGAATCGTGGCTCCTTTTCAATTCTGTAGACTTTAAGGGTCCAAACGATCTTTCAGAACGCTTTGATTTGGAATTATTTATGAAACGATGACACCATGCCATCGTTCGTTGCAATTTATTGAAAGATGAAAATTTACTAAAAGTTTCCTCGAGGTCATTTTTTAATGATTTATCGTCACACGAATTAAAAGAGAAGGTGTCAACATTAGTTTTAATCTCAGGAATTTTATTTTCATCTTTGATAAAAAATGTATTTGTAGGCCAATTCTGAGGGTTTTCACATAGCCACGCGGGACCCTGAATCCACTCAGTAGCCATTTCTTTGAACTGGCTAGGCAATGCTCCGCGAGAGCAGATATCAGCTGCATTATTTTCACTGTTTACATGCAGCCAACAGTTTGGCGGCACGACGTCGGTGATTTCAACGACTCGGTTGGCCACGTATGTTTTCAATTTATATGGTGGCGTCTGAAGCCACGACAGGACTATGCTAGAGTCGCTCAATGCAGTTATTGAGTAATTAAAATCTTTCAAGGTTTCGACAACAAAACCAACAAGCTTGGAGAGCAGCACGGCTGCCAGGAGCTCCAGCTTGGGAATTGAAAGTAACGGTTTAATAGGCGCGACTTTAGACTTGCTAGTCAGCAGTCTGACCTTTACGTCACCTGCGGCGTCCACGCTGCGCAAGTAAACGCACGCCGCGTAGCCTCTGGATGACGCATCACAGAAAGCTACGAGTTGAACGTCTGTAAAGTTTGAAATGAGTAGGTGTCGCTCGATGCGTAACTCTGAGAGGAAAGGCAAATCGGAAATGAATCTGTTCCATTTCTCAGTTAAGTCTGGGGGCAAGTGATCATCCCAGCCGAGACTCAGCTTCCACAAGTCTTGCATGATGCATTTAGCGACGAACGTACAAGGTGATATAAAACCCACGGGGTCAAAGATACTTGCGAGCAACTTCAATACTGATCGCTTAGTAAAAGTTGTGTCTTTCAAAGTGTAATTGAAAGAAAAACAATCACATGACGGTAGCCACGTCAATCCCAAGACTTTCAATGATGACGATAACGTATCGTCATGAAAGTTAATGGCAGAGACTTCATCGTCATGCATTCTCTCGAGCAACTCTGGACGATTGCTCGCCCACTTGCGCAAGTCAAATCCTCCACTCTTCAGCAGTGACATCAACTCATCCTGCAAGTCACAGGCTTCAGGTATGGTTGGGCAAGACCACATCAAGTCGTCGACATAAAATCCTTGGGCTAGCACATGAGAAGCTTTAGAATCCGGATTATCCTGCGCCAGCTGATGCAACGTGCGGACAGCTATGTACGGCGCACTACGGAGTCCGTAAGTATTTGTTTTTAATTCATAAATACGCACTGGCTCGTCAGGCGTGTCACGCCAGAGGATGTGCTGATATTTCCTATCTGAGGGGTCGATGAGCACGGCTCTATACATTTTTGACACGTCAGCTGTAAAGCAAACATCATAAAGTCGAAATTGAGCGATGACTTTATTTATATCTTGATGTAGCTTTCGACCAGTCAAAAGTGCATCATTAAGTGACACCCCAGTGGTTGTATCTTGACTTGCATCATACACAACCCTCAGTGGAGTGGTAGTGGATGACGGACGCAGCACACAGTGGTGTGGGATTATATATTTTGAGGGCTCTGTACCCTTATAAAGCTCCATATGCTCCAAAAATTCGTACTCTTTCATAAAGTCACAATAAGCTCTCTGAAGGTCCGGAGACCGAGCGAGGCGACGTTCGACTTGAGTGAGGCGCCTGTATGCTATATCATACGAGTCACCAAGTGGTTCGTGATTAGGGTTCAATAATATCGGTGAAACATAACGGCCAGTTTCATCACGATAATGTTTTTCAATAAACATTTTTTCTGCAATCTCCTCTTGTGGACTCAATGGAATCTTGCACGGCACAGATTCCACCTCCCAAAAACGTTTGAGAGTGTCATTTATAAGATTGTCTTCAATAGTGTACGACACTAAAGATGTTGTAGAAGATACAACATTTACGTCATTTACGTCACTGGAAGCTGGCACGGCCAACTTACCGGTAATTATGTATCCGAACACACTACCCAGCGCGAGTGGTATTTCGGAGTTAAATATGAATTTTTTCCCATCATAAATGTGAGGGAAAACGTCACCGGCCAATATTATATCGATCGGCGATTTTTTATAAAAATACGGATCTGCTAAATGCAGATTTTTATATTCATCAACGACATTTTGCGGTATTTTAACAGTAGGTAGATCAGAAGTTATCTTAGGTAAGACAACTGCATCAATATTAAAAGAAGGATCACAGCTGTGACGCGGCCTTATAGTGCATGACGTCATGCCGTGGTTCTTTACGCTTTCGCCAGCGAGACCGAAAATATTAAAAGGGCATTTACGCTGAGATAAGCCCAAACGTTGCAAACAATTAACTGAAATAAAGTTTGATTGAGCACCAGAATCTACTAAAACACGACAACTTTGATAAGTGCCTGTAGCATCTAAAACATGCACAACAGCTGTTCCCAATATCACTACATCGCTATTATAGTTATGCAGCGCTAATGAGTCATCACTGCGGCAGCAACAACTATTCGCAATATTATTCGTAGTCGAGCGGGCGGCCGGCGGCGGCGGCGGCGCGGCGGCGCTCGGGCCGGGGACAGAAACAGGTTTCTTATCACCCGAGTCTATGTGCAATAAAAAGTGATGTGGCTGCTTGCATACTACGCATCTATAATCGCTTTTACAATTATTAGCTACATGGTTCGGCTTGAGACAATTGTGACACAACTTAAGGGCGTCAGCACGGCTGACTCGCTGCGAGTTGGCCAATTTACGAAATTGATCACAACGGAAAATCATATGATTATCCCCACAATGCAAGCACGAGATATTCGTAGAAGTCGTAGAAGAAGCATGAGAATAATTCTTTGTATTATTTTTATCCGACTTGGTAAATTGTTTACCATCCGGAGACTGTTTTTTATTTTGTTGCACATTAGTGCTACTCGAATATGATGCCGAATGATCGAGAACTTTCATTTGATTATGAACAAAAGTCATTAATTGCGAAAAGTTAGGTATTTCTTTTTGATCTATTGTTTGTTCAAATGATTTACGAGTTTGCGGATCTAAGGCCCTTAACGCAATGTGACACAAAATATAAGTGCCGACATTTTGTATTTTTAATGCCTCGATCGCCTTATACGAGTGCTCAAAAGTTTCAATAAACATATTTAAATGAGTTGTCGACTCTTTATTCAATGGCGAAAAATTAATCATTTTATCTAAATATCTACCCACTAAAGTTCGTTTATCTTCATATTTATTAAGTAAACTTTTCCATACAACATCATAATTATCCGCGGTAATCGGAACACTTTTAACCAAATTCAATGCCGAGCCTCGAGTACACGACAATAAATAGTGAAACTTGTCAATATTCGGTATATTCTGTTGATCATGGACCATAGAACAGAATGTCTCATAAAAAGTAGTGAAGTTTTCTATGTTACCGTCAAAAGTAAACAGTTCTAACTTCGGGAGACGTTGGCGAGATTCCGAAGACTGCACGGAATTTCCGCCTTTAGTGCCTTCCACTTTAGGCTGAAGTTTCGATGCAAATAATTTAGTACGGAAAAATAATTCATCAAAACTCTTTAATTCCTGACTTTTAAGTTCAGTATTAAGATCTAAACTGAGTTCTAATTCAAATATTTCAAACATTAGTTTTTCAAAAGTTTGACGTAATTCGTCAAGTTGAGAAAATCGCAACAGAAATAACTGCTTCGAATCAGTATCGAACAAATCTTTTGTCATATCATAAACCTCTTGCATTTGCATATAAACTCTTTCCTTGCGACTGATTAACACGGTTAACTCAGGGCTAGAAATGAGTTCTTTGTCCTTTTTAGGCGGCATGATTATTTTCGTTATCTAAAATAAGCGGTAGATGACAAAAAACGTGTCGATTTATATTAATTTCGCAAAAATATGCAAATCAAGTACAAAATACTATATAATACATAGAAATATATACTTGTACGACAAGAATATACGTGTAAATATAGCAAATGTATAAAATATGAGGTTTGTATTATGAACCAGGAGTCAACTGACTATTTGTTGTAACTTCATAGAACGTCTATAAAAGTTAAAATATATAAAAATATGATAATTTAGCCACGGGTTAATGTAAATAAATGAAATATATAGATATCCGTGGTCGATGGACCAAAAAAATTGTGCGAACGTCGCAGCAATTCTAAACGCTGGTTCGATATAAAATTATTTAAGTGGACTGTATAGTATGTATTTTGGAAAGATGAAAGGTATGCCAAGTCCCTGCCCAAATTGGTAAGTAAAAGAGCACCCACTAACCTTAGAATCCACGTTCAACTCCAATGGAAGAAAGCAGCTCCTGCGGTATAATGGCGGTGCACGGCACACGAAATGTTCTTTACTCTTGGACAAGTTCCCGGAGGCTGGGCACACGAGGATCATGAAGAAAGCACGGCTTTTCACGAGACACAGGATACGAAACGTTCAGATCCAGGACTTAACCACCACACAAAAGAGTTCACCAACAGAAACGTTCGGTCGGGAGCGCGCGCGCAGGGCAAGTGCCTGTCAAAGCTGCGAGTCATTAGAAGATGACCGCAAATAATAAAATTAGTAGGCGCTATATTTTTACCCACCAATATAAAAATGCAAAGATTGAACAGTAGTTCTTAATTTCTAATAGAGTTCGACACATTTAGCCAATAAAATGACATGCAAATTTCACATTACTATACAATAAATACAATCACAAACAGTAAATTCAATCATTGCTTAAGCACTCCTGTCCTGAATAAAAACATTTTTCTGCCAGCCATGAATACACGGCAGATTTACATTTCTTATTTATTTATTAACAAAACTAACCTTTTTTGGGCACAGAATAGCAAAGTCCAATCGACATCATAATTATCATGAATACGTTTTGACTGCAGAATTCCCCAAAGGAGCCGATATACTTACATACAATCGAAAAACATTATCCCTCCTTTTCAGTCGAATAAAATAGACATTATTAAAAAAAATTACTACATCATTCATTACTTTCAGTATATTTTTATATCCTATGTCACTCCTACAATCAAGACGAATCTAACGATAAAATCTATCAAGCCGTTTAGGCTGCGTGGCGTGCCAAAAAATTAGACATTACATTCATACAAAACTCCTTCATGCGTAGTCGGGTAAAAAATAGTCAAAATCGGGTTCTCTTGTAAATGGCGGGAAACGACGGTTGCGAAATTATTTGATAATTTTCCTTTTAATGTCTACAGGGGCTATTTTGTGTTTAATATCACGTTAAATTAATCAGAAAATGTTCGCGAATGACAGTACGGTGAAGTTATTGGATTATTTATGCAAGATCTGAAGTTTCAAGCTTTTATCAAGAGTTCCCGCTACAAGCTCGGGAGTGAACGTGACTGTCGAGCTGCTTCGTCCAGAGTGATGACGCTACGGCGTCTCCTCTAGATGAAGACATGAAGACGCGGCTACCCAGGGTGAGGACGCTACTGCGACTGGAGGAAGATAGAAGACTATTGAATATATTGAATTTTCTGTAACATGACATTGGCAAATGACGAACAGCCGAGTCCATTAATAAAATAAATAATAATAAATAGTCAAAATCTATCCTAATTAAAAATAAGAAGCCATTTCAAACACTTTTAGTTAGTTCTATAAGCAGCGTATAAAAAGCGTCTAGTATAGGTATGGACACAGTAGTGCATCCTCCGCTTCGGGCTTCGCTCAGTTTATTTGCTTTGCTGCTCTAAGGACGCCCTCGTGCGGAAAATTGTGCCTCGCCCTACTCGTCCGAGACTTTATTAAAAAACATTTCCAGCGAAATCTGATTTTGTTTTCATCATTTCCGTGTTCTTGTTTGTCTTGGCTCGGAGGAAAGTTTAAAAAAAATGTTTTTTTTTAATAACAAGAGGCTTGTTGACTCTTGTGAATATGGCCAGATGTCCAAATCAGAGAAGTGGCATTTGAAACTTACTCGGTCCAAACTTTAGTTTTAAAAGTTAATTTTATGGTGTAAAGAAATTATAAAGACCAGGAAATGACAAAAGAGTCACCATATTTATAAATACTCGTGAATTATTGCGAATGTTTCGGTCATAGTTGATTATTTAGGTACATGCATAATCTGTTGGCATGTTATTCATAATAATTAATGTTCTATTATATGTGTGTAGGTATTTAATTTAATGTTTACAGTATACAATATATTACAAATTCGTGTCATATCCATACTGCTGGTTTGTTAAAATAATCCTACGTAATTTATATAAAAAAAAATAGTTTGTCAAGTAACGTTCTTTAATTAAGAAACTTGGGTAAGTAGTTATATTATTTATCTAGGTCCAAAGATCATTTATAAAAAATATCATTATTGTCATAGCGCCAAGCAGTGAAAAGTAACATAATTGTTCACAATCCGTGTTTTCACACTCACTCAAACACTCGGATCCGTCCGACCGAAACAGTTCACCAACTTCCACGAAAGTGGGTTCCGCTTATTGATTTACTGTACTCGTAAAGAGGTTTGCTAACACTGCAGTATATTGAGGCATAGTGGAGACAGTAAGATATCTGACGCAATGACAAAACGCAATACAAACTGTCTTACGTTTATTGCTAGTAAATCAATAGCCCGTGTCAGTTAACCGCTGGATCTCTCCCAAAGCACGTCACTCAACTCGATTTTTTTGCGAGGCCCTTTGTGTGCAGCCTCTTGCAAGTCAATCCAGTCTTTTGCTTCCAGTAACTGCAATAAATACATTGTGTATTTTTTAGAATTTACATTTAGGTAAACCACTTTGCAAGGAAAAGGTGCCAATGTTGAGGATGAAAATTGAAAAAATGTTTCTAGGTGTTAACTAGGTGTTACAGTTAAAACTAAATATGGTCAGAGACTCCAGTATTTTTTTACCATAAGTAGTACACTTTATTTAATTGAACGCATTTCGACTTTCATCTTATGTCGGACATACTGCATTGTACTAGTCTATACTGTAACCAACTGAAGGCTTATTCGATAGATTGAAGAGGAACTTCCCGTCACGTCCCGGTTAGGGTAAAACTTCGGAAAAATACAATTATCCGAGGAAAAAAACTAAATAATAAACTTGTTTTGAAGTTGGTAATCTCCTGGGCTTGCGAGGATAGGTTTTTACTCGACTGCGTCCACGAAAGGAACTTATGTTTGTTATAAAATAATACTTAATGGTTTTGAGGTATAGGTAATCATTTTATATATTTTAGTTCGTAAAGAAGCACAAATATAGTATTCATCCGCATAATTTTCTACCCAAAGGTTGTCTGGAAGACATCGCTTTAAGCGATAAGACCGCCAATTGTCATACTAACTGTATAATCTATTTCTTTTAGAAAATTATTAGGAATATTTATCTTAGCCTCAAGGCTTTTTTTAGGCGCTCAAGCCCTGTCAAAGTCTGCGCCAACGATTTTTTTTGCCAAAAATCTAACATTGACGGGTTTTCACGCTGGTAAAAATATTCGCGGCTCAAGCTTAGGTGGCAACTCACCCTCCAAAAATCTCACCCATGTGAGATGCCATCTTTCAAAAACGTTAGTGGTCGTTTCACCCAACACTTGGGTGAGTTGACTATTTCCAAACTGTGAAGTGGTCAACTTCAAAGGTTACGTGTGCTCATCTATTGTCTTTTCTTAAATAATTACGATCGATAAATACAGAGTAGGAGCAATTTTTTACTGGATTATACAATAGAGTACACATAACAACTGGAACAGTAAAATTTATTACAACTACCCTCCAAAAAAAACAAGCTTTTAAAAAGCCACGGCCTGGTAAACAACGGGCCAAAAATGTCCGAAGTGCGTCTGATTGACACCGACAAGGGGCCTTGTGGCCTGGGGTCGGGCCTCATGCCTTATTCATGCCACGACTGGTAAACAGCCGAGGCTCACGGAAAACATTCTAATAATTGGACAATAGGATAAGCAGCGGTCTTGGTACTGGTAGAACTTTGCCGTCGGATCGAGATTAAGACGCCCGTATTTTCAGTTATTTTATTCTGTACTATAACCATCGTATACAGAGTGATTGGAAATTCAAGACATTCCTTGAAAGGATACTAGAGATGGTTTGCAACAAATTAGGCCCTATTAACAAGGGCTCGAAAATGAGTGGTTTCTAAGTTACGGTAGTTTATGTAACATCTATAATTAACTACATGATTGCAATAAAACATTTTGACTTTGTAGTTAAGTACATATTTAGTCTTATTCAATGTCAGATAGTACTTTAGGTTGGGACAGCTTTTAAACCATTGCCAAACACGGAAGGACACTGATTCCCGAAACACAGGTCACTCTAGTTCGGGAGTCAGGGTTATCTAAAATCATGCTATTTATCATGCTGACTCTATTGTACTATGTTACGTAATAAACACATTGTAACCATTAATTTTGTGAAATAAATTATTATTATTAAATCACAAGTCCGGTCAAGCATGGAGTAGGGTAGGACGGGGCTAGTTGAGCAGTTTTTCACTTAACCTGTTGTAACTCTTAAAAGGTGCATCAGATTTACTTGATACCTACATTGTTCGACAGACAATTTACCATTTCATTTCAATAGAAGTTATTGTCATAAATGTGAGAAAGTTCCGAGTTACTCAACCTGCCCCATGGGCGGGGTAAGTTGAGCAAGGGTATGGGGCAAGTTGAGCAATGGGAGGAATTGGGTCAATAATGACGTGTAAATTATACAAATCTTAAATAAAACAGCAGTTCACAATCAAATACATATTTAAACACTTTACGTCTCCTCACGGTATAAGCTCGCTGATCTAACTTGACTCAGGAAAAACGCGCCAAACGACTCATAGGCGACGACTTCTTGTTGGTGGCAAAGTTGCAAAGGTGTTCCACATCAGTCGGTCGGTATTCAACAGGATAGATACGTTTTGGAGAGTGCGATGGAATTGCATTTGATTCCCGCGTCCCCACTCCACCTCCTGGCCACCAGGCATCGGCTGGGGTTCCATCTGCATGGCGTTGATATCTCACTTGCCCATAAGAAGTTTTAATACGTCTTTTATGCGATGTTGATTTCGTAAAGAGCTTTTACTCCAACCACATTCATGTCAGTTTAATTTTCTAAATCAACCTAATTTGTGTATTTATTTATTTTATTAATGAACTCGACAGTTCATCATTTGCCAATGCCATGTTACAGAATATTCAAAATATCATATATCATCTATCTCTTCATTCAGGCGAGTCGCCGTAGTCGTCACCCTGGCTATCCGCGTCTTCTTGTCTACATCCAGAGGAGCCGCCGTAGCGTCATCACTCTGATGAATCAGCTCGACAGTCACGTTCACTCCTGAGCTCGTAGTGGGACTCTTGACCATAGCGCCAAACTTCAGATCCTGCATGAATCCTCCAATAATTTCACCATACTGTCATTCGCGAACATTTTCTGATTAACTTAACGTGATATTAAACGCAAAACAACCACTGTAATTAAACTGAAAATTATCAAATAATTTCGCAACCGTCGTTTCCAACCAACCTAATTTTACTTACACAAATTAGGTTGGTTCTCTTGCCAACCTCCAAACACTGCAGAACTAGCATCCACCTGAATAGTAAAGGTTTCGTCGACATCACGAAAGGTCGTCCGCACTCAATGTGACGGATTGACCACATTACCTACCTCCCGATAGCGGAGATTTATGTGGCCATCTGTTCCGGGTACTTCACAATCTTCAGATGATCGTGAGAGATATTTTGTAGATAATAGATGGGCTGGATCATTGTTCATTCTATTTTTCTTACCTACTTATATACTTTTTTATGGAAAAATAAAGGTTAGAAGACGTCCGAATCAGCCTATAGTATAGCCCACATACCAATTACCCCATAGACCTGTAATAGGAGGGCGCCCGTGTCTGCATGCACATGAGCGCAAAATTAAAGTAACTTAGAGATATTATCGACATAAACGCATCCCTTTCATGTCTTTTAAAATGAAAATTATATCTAAACCGAAATAGTTATTCATACAAAATATATATCAAAATGTGGGGTACTACAAATACGAGAGCTTGTTTTAAAAAAATCGATTTTTGTTGGCGTATTTTTATTTCCCTGCCAAAATTCATCCAAAATTAATAAAAAAATACAAATATTGAGGCACAGCGCCGTGCTCTTCACTCCGCCGCTGCGGGGCATCTTCTGTCGTCTCACTCTTGCTTTTGACAACCATATAGCGCCTTATGGGCAGGACACATAGCTCGAAAAACCGATTCTTGGTGTAGAGCCGTTCTTGATTGGAGACCCTGGGAACAGAAAAGACCAGTCGGCAGACCACAGACGAGATGGAAAGATGACATAAAGAAGATGGCGGACAGCACCTGGACTCTCACTGCCCAAAACAGATCGGAATGGAAGCGGTTGAAGGAGGCCTACACCAATTTGATAGAAGATGGCTAAGTAGAAGAGAAGAGATACAAGCAATAATTAAAAAAAATAAACGACTGCGAAATAAGCTGACAATTAAAAAGTGTGAAACAAATGGCCAGTATTATAAACAAATTTATTTTATTACTCGAATATCTATATAAAATCATATACCTATTTAATAAACTTATATAATTTTTACAGTCATCTTTATAAAATAATAATAATAAATATATACTTATAAATAAAAAATTGGGGCCAAATCGCTGCCCTGCGGAAGAGTGCCCAAAAGGCTGGCGACGTTACCTCGTTGTATAGCCAGTTGGCGACTTATGCTATGAGCTCTTAGAATTTAATACAGGCGAAATAAACTTATTCTCACTTTTTAACCAATCGTTAATCGATAAAAAACAAGACAATCTCGTGAGAAATAAGTTTCCTTGATCGAAGCGTACACAATTTACATAATCGATATCTACCAGGCAATCATGAAAGAGAAAAAGGATTTGGTCATTTTTAATGACGACTCATTACCAAAGCGATTTCGAAGTAACATCCATCAAACGATATGAAATCAAATTAATTTTAAAGACCAACTTCGTGACAGATTTGGCACGACTCCTTTTGAATTTTCGTCGACGCCTCGCCTACGCCTGTTTTTCTGATAATGATTTCAATTAACATCCATCCTTTTGAGACTATAAGTAAAATTGATGCGAAAGAGGTGTCTCAGTAAATGCTATCAATCTATCAAATATGTACACTATTTATCCATGAAGCAAAGACGCATATAGGTGAGTATTAAGATTTAATGAAATACATATGAAATAGTAAGAATTTATTTTGCTACAAAAATTTTAGTTATTATGAATAGCTGCCAACCTATTATTTTTAGTAGGTACGGTCGAAAACAAAGAAAGGTGTACAGGAGAGTTTTTAAGGTTGAGATTTTCTCAAAAACTACTTGACCGTTTGTAAAAATCTTTCACTGTTACATAGATAAAAGTTAAAACTACGTAACTGTAAAAGAATTGTTAAAATCAGTAGTTCTTGAGAAAATATCAACCATATTGGGGCCCCTTGTATACTTATCTCTGTCTTCGACTGTACCCACTTTACTATTTTCCCTTGATATTCTGATTATTGGTCGCCGCGTTAAATAAATCCCACTATCCCATCGCACTAATATTTAATCCCGAAAGTTTGTATGGATGGATGGATGTTTGTTTCTCTTTCACGCAAAAACTACTGAATGGATTTAAATTAAACTTTACAATAATATAGCTCCTAAATCAGAATAACACATAGGCTATAATTTATAAAGATCCTGCGCAGACGAACTCGCGGGCAGAAGCTAGTACAGTCGAAGACAGAGATAAGTATACAGAGGGCCTCAATATGGTTGAGATTTTCTCAAAAATTGCTGGACCGAATTTAATAATTCTTTTACAGTTACATAGTTTTGACATTTATCTATCAAACAGTGGAAGAATTTTTGCAATAGGTCAAGTAGATTTTATGATAATCTCAACCTTAAAAACAATCCTGTACACCTTTCTCTGTATTCCATCGATCGTTGTTATAGATCAATATCTTCCTTTAGCCACTGGGTAGCGTCATAATCAAATAGCAACATAGAAGATATTGATCTGACACTTCACCAATACTTAAAACAAATCTGATTGGCATCATTTCCTTGCGAAGCGAAATGTAAATTCAAAAAAAGTTGACGCGCAAAAATGTACACAACGTGCTTACTTGCAATAAAGAGATTTGACTTTGAGTTTGACTTCGTTCTCTTCTTAGATTACTGCGCAAACACAAACCCTACTTTTTGCGGTCGACAAAAACTATATACGAGTATAACTATCGTTAACAGAACGAGCACTCTTCGGGATTAGTTCCCAATGTGTGTCATCCATCACTCGGGCGGCTGGACGGAGATATTACGGGCAGGCTTCATCTGTCTCCGAGTAATAGGTACCATTGATTTGTCAGTAGTGCTTCACAGTGGCTGGAGGGACAGATAGGCTAGTAACGACTGTTGTATAGGTGCAAAGCCGTGCTGCATACAAAACTATGTCGGCATAAACTCACGAATAACACGGTTGTTAACTTTTTAAAACCAGATGCTTTAATCTTGAATTTCCACTGCCGTTATTAAAAATAGAATTAAAATTATTCCAGTACTATCGGAGTAGTGTGAATTTAAGGTTGAAATTAAACGATAAATGTGCTGATATTCAAGTAACGGCAGTAGAACCTCACAATTAATGCACCTGGTATCAAAATGTTAATAACCAACAGTTTTGTATATAGAACGGGGACTTTTTCACTCTGCGTTTCGGAGAGTTAATACTCTCTGAAATACAGATTTGTGGAATAGCGTTTTTGTCGCAAAATTGTAGACTTTTTAGGGGCATATATTCGTTAAATCAACGACGTAGGTAGATACATAAGTCACTGCCCACGTAGGTCAGCGAATACAATAGATTCTACATTTATTTATTTATTATTTCATTTAAATGTCTAGCATTACAGTCTTAAACTAATGCACTATACATTTCATAAATTGTCTTAGTCATATTATTACATTAATTTACAGGATAACAATAATGTCAATAACAATAAAAAATACAAAATGTCAACAACAGTCACATAGTATGAACATGATATTCACAAACAGATAGCACTATATCACAACACAATACAGAAATCCAGTATATCCATGATGTGTTAAACACCATTGCTGTTATTCATAAACCTAATTAATACCTCACTTCTATTAAATCATGTTACTATCCCTTTCACACTTCGGTAAAAAAGGTTAAGATTCATGAATAGGCAGGCGCCCATGCATTTCACCTGTAGTGCCAGATATAATTGTTATAGGCATTCATCTGTCTCCTACAATAACGGTTCCATGGTTCTGTAGACTATTTGTCCACTAGTTCATCTGTCATAAAAATACTTTCATCTGTTCTCAGTCAACTTCTTCTTCTCGTGTGATTTAGGTGACTACCAATTTGCCTGAGTTAACAATAGTTGTTACAATAGAACACGACGATTTGTTACCCGCGAGGAACTTGAATTGGCGATAGTCCATCGAGAATATGAATGAATGAATGAATGAATGACCATTTATTTGACACGGCATACATACATACACATTGTACACAAAAACTGATAAAACAATTAAATATATAACTACGGTGAGTGTAGCAGTGCCAAACAGGTCCCAGCTCAGCATGTGCTCTGACCGAGGGCGGAGCGCTGGTCTTCCGCTGAGACCTGGACCACGGTCGGCAGCGCAACCAGACGACAGAAAGATTAATAAATAATAACAAGATAAATTTTAATAGTGGAAGTTGAATGACAGCGTAGAGCGAAGGGGAGTAACAATGTGGAAGAAATTAATACTTACTTAAGTAATAATATAAATATTATATAAATAATAATTATAAGCAAACGCAGCAAACAGCACAGCAGAAAAAAAAAAACAGTGAAATATGAGAGTAAATTGAAGGTGTAAGTGAAGAAGCATGTTTCTATAAGTATCCAACGAAAGAGTGAATAATAATAACAAATTATGGGGATGACAAAATTGTACTGTAGGGCAGCAGTATCGAGATCTATTTGGAGTTATTGAATATTTGCACACTACTGTGACATTATGGACTAGGTCTATGGAAGTACATACTCTCAGATGGTCTATCAAATGTTTTAATACAAATAATTATCCAAGTAATCGTTTATTTAAGCATCAATTTCTAAAAGCTTGCTGCTATTAAGTACAATATATTTCCGATCACGTTTAGATCTACGCTATCAAGCAAGAACTCGACCATAGATTTAAATGTGCTAGAAATGCTTTCAGAACCCTACCTACAATCTCTGTGAGTTAAAAATAGAAATCTAATAAGTGTATACGTATATGGTGAGATTGGTGCTGCATTCTCTGCCTATATAATCATCTTAAGCATGTTTGCAATCTCATAAGCAGCTTTGATTTATCATGTCGCAGTCAATTTCAGAAAACCAATATTGTCAAGAAACACATCTTAACTATTTCATGGTCATATACCGAAAAAGAGGGTTGCCTGTCAGTTAGTAGCCTGGCTATTTTTTAACATATTGTAACTCTCATAACTCGGAAACGTGACACTTTGGGACATGAGACCTCAGGACATTTTATGTTCACATAAGTGTCCTCTATCGATATAAGTGCCACTGTTTTCCAACATCCGCCAGATGGCGCTAGAGAACTATGTCAGAAAAGTTCGATCCCCTTTACTCAGCTGTTGTTTTCTAGAAAAACTTTCGTGGCTCGACATACAGTTCCAGAATTCCCGAAACCGTTTGGCTGTGTAACGATCGACCCTTTTGGCTGACCTTATTATTATATTATTAAAATTATACTTAAAACATTAAGTAAACTTAATGAGTTTTGGCACGTGATTATATTGGCAATTCGTCTAGTGGCGGACCCTACTTACGTTGTGTTTATAACCCTTGTTCTTTCCGAGGTAATTCTGTCTAAGGAGTAAAGCTGGAAAACGACAATCTGACTAAATGACGCAAAACAAGTTCTTATAATTAGATAAACTTTATGAAGAAGAGAAAAGGATAATTTTGAGAGTTTTTGTAGTTGTTGTGGTAAACTCGGTGAAGATTCCAAAAGTGGGGATAGTTTAATATATTAGTATTTTTATTAAAATGGTTTTCACCTCCGAGCTCCCTACGCCCAAAACCTCGGAGCCTACCGCAGATCGTTATAGACACCACAACAGTCCCGATCTCACGGCCCTGCAACCAAGAACGACCTAACGAACCCCCTAAGTTCGTAAACACGAACTAGAAGTATTACGCAGTAAAGGGATCTAGATCTCAGATTGAGTGTTACTCGGGAGACCTTTATAATCTCATCACAAGCAAAGCTTGAATGAGACGTGGAGAACAACCTTTGCAAGACATCGTCTGCAGGTTGGATATTAAGGAAACCAAACTCTATCTCATCATCCTGGATCCATAATTGTCGCTTTAAGCGTTATTTACTAATTTAGATTGAGATGTTGATATTGACATAATTGTAGGTCGCGCAGGTTGTTGTGAGGGGGCGACTACCAAATGATACACTCGTACAACTTCCGAAATAATCACTCCTAACAATTTACAGAACTCCTTAGGCTTGAACATACCACATATCGTCCGATCCTCGGCTTTGTTGCACATGGACTTGGCCAGGCCTCGTCTAGAGTACCATGGAGTCAAGCCACCGGAATAGACCTTCGCCCATGACCGATTAGGAGGAAAGAGGTGAAATGCACCCCAAAGACCGCTCTATTGCAAGGAGTATGGCAACATTATAATAATGTTAATTTTGCATTGTTAAATCCAAATAGTGACACTTGATAATCTAAGTAGAGTCTGTAAGTTGCACGGGTAAGTGTAGATGCTCGCAGAACGACCCCAAAATTATTATTAAACCTGATAAGATTGACTTCTATTTGTGACTAGGAGTGAATCTCAATTTAATTAATAATTAGAGTAATCCAGAATATTGGGATTACAGTTGTGTCAATACATCTCGTATTATTAAAATGTTTATCCAAATAAAATAGATCACAGAAGAAAAGACAAAGAAGTAGTTCCTTTGATAAATGAATTTTAGGAAGAATATAATTTAGAAGTTTGTTGCCGAAAAGGTACTGCGTACTTCTGTTTTAGAAATACAATCCTATTTCTATAACATATATTCCGTATTGAAGTCATAACGTTGTATTCATAAAGTATTTGTTGGATTTAGTAAATATATTAGCAATAGTAGTAGTAGTCTACGAATAAATTGTAGTAACGTAGTAAACCCCTGGAATAAGTAGTATTTAATAATTTAGTGAAGCGCACGTAGAATTTGTAATCAAAGAATCCAACGGATTAATCTATAAAATAATGGTTAAAGTAATTAGAAGAATATCACCAGATTCCAGTGGACGTCATAGGTAGTTGGAATCATAATATTAGAATCCTTCCTCTTTCCTTGGATCTTGGATTCCTATTTGTATTATATTAAAAAGACACATCTGTCTCTCTTCACAATCTTGAACCAACTCCCCGATAAACAAAAGTAGATCGATATTCTGTTTGGATGTATTCCGAAACGATATACGAAGTTCAGAATTCGAATCTTAGAATATGTCAGAATTATGTGCAAAGACACTGACACAATACTTCACCAATGAATTTAGAACCTAAATAAACCTAAAATAAAATGGCACAAAAGCCTCACTAGATGACCGTCTAGTAATGTAAATTAGAACCCATCACTACGACTCGGGTTTCCTAATAAAATAAAATAGAACCTTTTCCTATGAAACGGGTTTCTCATAATTTCTAACCTAACTAGAATAACGTATGTGATAATAGTGTTCTCTAACATCATTAATAAACCATGAACCTATATGGTCTATCCTAGAAAATGATCTTAGTCTAGCCGTATTAGTATGATTATAATTTGTTAATGAAAATAATTGTTTTATTAATTAATAGATTATGATTAGTAATATGAAGATAAATATGTTGTACAGTCAATGTACACACACGACGAACGTTAAGTTTAATTACAGACATTCAGATCCATGTAATAGATAGTCTTCTCAACTTAGAAACTAAAGTTCCTTCTATTTATATCTCTCTTTACTAATAAATAAAGATTGGTTTACTCACAAACATTATTATTAGTCTGGAAAGGAACTTGGTTAGTATTGAAAGATTCTAAAAGTACAATTAGACAATCAGGAAGTTGGATGTAGTTCATTTATTCAGAGAGATGAATCAAAGAAGAGTTTCGTAACGTATTTCTTTATTAGAGTCTTCCTTAGAGTAATTAACAATTGTAAACAAGAGTCAGGATACAGCAGCTTCATGTAGAAACCAGGAACAATGAAAGATGAGGTCTAGAAGAAGTCCTCAATGCAACACCAAGTTCTTGTAAGATTGTAGCTCCAACTAGAATCACCACACATTTAAATAGTTCTAGAATTCAATGTATAATTCACTTGAAACACAACAAGGAAACTATTCAGCATCAAACACCAACTCACTAAGTCACAAACTCAAGAACTCACTCGCGAAATGTTCGATAAAATACTAAAATAATAATTCATAAGTATAATCTTTGTTTACATATTTTAAAACGTCAAAGGATCCTCTCAAAATAGCTGATCCTGTCAGACAGTAGAAAGCTGTCACACTATCTGGTTTTACTTAAATATCTCCTAAAATAATAGTCTAATCATTAACACAATCCTATAAATTATCTGTTTAAACACTCACGGTTCTCTTCAGTTCCTCTTTACCTTTAAGGATCCACTCCAGACTCTGTTATGATCTTGTAAAAGTTTCCTTTCTAATCTGTTACGATAGCAATGACGTCTCCTCCCATAGTAACTTGATGTTTCTATTGAGATAGTAAAGAGGAACCAAATACCTGAAAACCTGTAAACTAAACTACAGGAACACCTAATCTAGTAACCGTAAACTTGCAAATCTATTTCAATATGATTTCTTCTTGAATCATTATTATTTATTCAATTTATAATTATTTTCACCATATTTTTACGTCTGCCATATTTCTGCAGTTTTCGTTCTCTGACAGACAATGACTTTTTGGTCATTGTCATAATTTTTGGTTTGTAATTAAATTACGTAAAGAGTTTTTCTTACTTAAAAAGATTGCGTTATAATTTAGTTATTTTAGCAAAATTTTACCATGTCTTGAAATTGATTTAAAGACGTGATCGTTACAACTTCCCCTTAAATCTAACTGTTTTTGAATAAAAGTGGGATTTACGAAGTAGTTTAAATTATTTTGAAGTCTTAGTATTGAAAATAAGTGAGATTGAATGAAAGAATTTAATTTGCATCTAAATCCGACTATATTTAAATAAGAGTGAGATTTAACAAACTCAAATTATTAGTCTTAAAATTTTGTCTCGATACTTCCCCTAGATGTGACATCTCTAGCTCCAAGCAAGAACACTTCTACTTGCCCTTGGCGGAAGATCTGTATTTCTCCTTTATAATATCCTATACTTCCCCTTGTTGGAAGACGTCTGCTTCCCCTTGATAGAACATCTATACTTCCCCTTGATGAAACATCTACACTTCCCATTGACACGAGATATTCAATTATCCTCAAAACGAAATAACTATTTGTTTCTAATGAGTGTTTCACTTTTCTCATATGTATTGCTATTAAGTTTAATTTATATAACTCCTAATATCTTCAATTTGCATAATGCATAAAACAAATTCTGAGTAATACATATGTTTAACTGATCAAATAAAAAAAATCCTTGTAATACAACTAACCAACTTTCTTAATGTCATTAATTTTATTTATTGTGTTTCATAAACTCGATACATCTATCGATTAAAATTAATTCAGAAAATAATAACAACAATAATAACTGAATTATTCAAACTTGTGTAGGCAATTGTCACAAATGATGATCAAGCCGCAAATAAAATTATGTCAATAGGCTTTTAATTTATTACTAGCTGACCCCGCGAACTTTGTCCCGCGTTAGAGGCAATAAATAAGCAGATTTTTTTCGTCGATTTGTCGACAGGTACTCGACCATTACCGATAGTCAGGAATTTCTCATATAAATCTTCATCATATTTATCTTTAATTTTTTTTTTCTACTGGATCCTATGTCGTTCTCCTGGTTCTAAGCTACCTCCTTACCAATTTTCAGCTAAATCGGTTCATCCGTTCTTGAGTTGTAAATAGTGTAACTAACACGACTTTCTTTTATATATATAGATTTTTACGTATAAATCCGTAACAATATAATTATCTAACATCACAATTTTAGTAATTAATTTACTATTATTCAGTAACTAATTAATTGTTAACACATATTGTTAGAATCCATCCGATAATAAAATCTATTAGATCCTTTCCTACATTCAAAATCTATAATTTGTAAACAACTCTGATTTACAAAAAAAAGAATATTGTTACTTTTCCTAATTCAATATATAAATTTTAATGGTCCATGGCCATATTTAGAGCTCTCTGCCTCAAATACAAAGACACATTTTATGTTTCTTCAAAAACATTAAACTAATTTGTCGCGAATGTCGTTACCTTAAACTTAATACATAAGTAAAACCAAATGTCAACTGTAGTAATGTTCAAATAAAATTAATGTGTAAGATCTTACACTACCTACATAATTATGTTTCGTTTTAGAATCCTATTAAAAGTATACGTGAATGTGAATTCCCCGTGATATACAAGCATCCTATTATGCATTTATGTATACACTTCACAAAATAATGCAAATATAATTCGTGAAGAAAAGTTAAATGATCTGTAAAATGGAAGGTTTATTTCAAAATCAACAACGTGGGATGTTCATTACGACACAAACTCACTAATCAAAAGCTCTATCAAACCAATTCATTTTTTTTTCATAGTTATGTCACATTCTTACTAATCAATAGATCAATCAAACCAATCCATCTTCATATTATTATTATTTCTCCACATTACATTTTTACTAATCAATGACTCAATCAAACCAATCCATCTGTCAATTACGTCCTCACGTACCATTCTTACTAATCAGTATATCAATCAAACCAATCAATCTCTTAAAAGAAGAAAATCTATACAATCCTTCAAATAATCTATGAAATTCCTTTTAAAATTATCATCCTCATATTATGAAAATATTTTATCTAACTTCCCCTAAACCTTTGTCTTACAACCACACGGAGTATCTATGCAACCGAAAAAGTTTTGTTTTATAATTTATTGAAGAACTTCGAATTACACCATAAAGTCAGACACCACTCCAGCTTATTAACACTCCTCAAACAAGAATTTTGAGACCTGGAAATCCTGGAACTAAGGCACCATTGTAACGATCGACCCTTTTGGCTGACCTTATTATTATATTATTAAAATTATACTTAAAACATTAAGTAAACTTAATGAGTTTTGGCACGTGATTATATTGGCAATTCGTCTAGTGGCGGACCCTACTTACGTTGTGTTTATAACCCTTGTTCTTTCCGAGGTAATTCTGTCTAAGGAGTAAAGCTGGAAAACGACAATCTGACTAAATGACGCAAAACAAGTTCTTATAATTAGATAAACTTTATGAAGAAGAGAAAAGGATAATTTTGAGAGTTTTTGTAGTTGTTGTGGTAAACTCGGTGAAGATTCCAAAAGTGGGGATAGTTTAATATATTAGTATTTTTATTAAAATGGTTTTCACCTCCGAGCTCCCTACGCCCAAAACCTCGGAGCCTACCGCAGATCGTTATAGACACCACAACAGTCCCGATCTCACGGCCCTGCAACCAAGAACGACCTAACGAACCCCCTAAGTTCGTAAACACGAACTAGAAGTATTACGCAGTAAAGGGATCTAGATCTCAGATTGAGTGTTACTCGGGAGACCTTTATAATCTCATCACAAGCAAAGCTTGAATGAGACGTGGAGAACAACCTTTGCAAGACATCGTCTGCAGGTTGGATATTAAGGAAACCAAACTCTATCTCATCATCCTGGATCCATAATTGTCGCTTTAAGCGTTATTTACTAATTTAGATTGAGATGTTGATATTGACATAATTGTAGGTCGCGCAGGTTGTTGTGAGGGGGCGACTACCAAATGATACACTCGTACAACTTCCGAAATAATCACTCCTAACAATTTACAGAACTCCTTAGGCTTGAACATACCACATATCGTGCGATCCTCGGCTTTGTTGCACATGGACTTGGCCAGGCCTCGTCTAGAGTACCATGGAGTCAAGCCACCGGAATAGACCTTCGCCCATGACCGATTAGGAGGAAAGAGGTGAAATGCACCCCAAAGACCGCTCTATTGCAAGGAGTATGGCAACATTATAATAATGTTAATTTTGCATTGTTAAATCCAAATAGTGACACTTGATAATCTAAGTAGAGTCTGTAAGTTGCACGGGTAAGTGTAGATGCTCGCAGAACGACCCCAAAATTATTATTAAACCTGATAAGATTGACTTCTATTTGTGACTAGGAGTGAATCTCAATTTAATTAATAATTAGAGTAATCCAGAATATTGGGATTACAGTTGTGTCAATACATCTCGTATTATTAAAATGTTTATCCAAATAAAATAGATCACAGAAGAAAAGACAAAGAAGTAGTTCCTTTGATAAATGAATTTTAGGAAGAATATAATTTAGAAGTTTGTTGCCGAAAAGGTACTGCGTACTTCTGTTTTAGAAATACAATCCTATTTCTATAACATATATTCCGTATTGAAGTCATAACGTTGTATTCATAAAGTATTTGTTGGATTTAGTAAATATATTAGCAATAGTAGTAGTAGTCTACGAATAAATTGTAGTAACGTAGTAAACCCCTGGAATAAGTAGTATTTAATAATTTAGTGAAGCGCACGTAGAATTTGTAATCAAAGAATCCAACGGATTAATCTATAAAATAATGGTTAAAGTAATTAGAAGAATATCACCAGATTCCAGTGGACGTCATAGGTAGTTGGAATCATAATATTAGAATCCTTCCTCTTTCCTTGGATCTTGGATTCCTATTTGTATTATATTAAAAAGACACATCTGTCTCTCTTCACAATCTTGAACCAACTCCCCGATAAACAAAAGTAGATCGATATTCTGTTTGGATGTATTCCGAAACGATATACGAAGTTCAGAATTCGAATCTTAGAATATGTCAGAATTATGTGCAAAGACACTGACACAATACTTCACCAATGAATTTAGAACCTAAATAAACCTAAAATAAAATGGCACAAAAGCCTCACTAGATGACCGTCTAGTAATGTAAATTAGAACCCATCACTACGACTCGGGTTTCCTAATAAAATAAAATAGAACCTTTTCCTACGAAACGGGTTTCTCATAATTTCTAACCTAACTAGAATAACGTATGTGATAATAGTGTTCTCTAACATCATTAATAAACCATGAACCTATATGGTCTATCCTAGAAAATGATCTTAGTCTAGCCGTATTAGTATGATTATAATTTGTTAATGAAAATAATTGTTTTATTAATTAATAGATTATGATTAGTAATATGAAGATAAATATGTTGTACAGTCAATGTACACACACGACGAACGTTAAGTTTAATTACAGACATTCAGATCCATGTAATAGATAGTCTTCTCAACTTAGAAACTAAAGTTCCTTCTATTTATATCTCTCTTTACTAATAAATAAAGATTGGTTTACTCACAAACATTATTATTAGTCTGGAAAGGAACTTGGTTAGTATTGAAAGATTCTAAAAGTACAATTAGACAATCAGGAAGTTGGATGTAGTTCATTTATTCAGAGAGATGAATCAAAGAAGAGTTTCGTAACGTATTTCTTTATTAGAGTCTTCCTTAGAGTAATTAACAATTGTAAACAAGAGTCAGGATACAGCAGCTTCATGTAGAAACCAGGAACAATGAAAGATGAGGTCTAGAAGAAGTCCTCAATGCAACACCAAGTTCTTGTAAGATTGTAGCTCCAACTAGAATCACCACACATTTAAATAGTTCTAGAATTCAATGTATAATTCACTTGAAACACAACAAGGAAACTATTCAGCATCAAACACCAACTCACTAAGTCACAAACTCAAGAACTCACTCGCGAAATGTTCGATAAAATACTAAAATAATAATTCATAAGTATAATCTTTGTTTACATATTTTAAAACGTCAAAGGATCCTCTCAAAATAGCTGATCCTGTCAGACAGTAGAAAGCTGTCACACTATCTGGTTTTACTTAAATATCTCCTAAAATAATAGTCTAATCATTAACACAATCCTATAAATTATCTGTTTAAACACTCACGGTTCTCTTCAGTTCCTCTTTACCTTTAAGGATCCACTCCAGACTCTGTTATGATCTTGTAAAAGTTTCCTTTCTAATCTGTTACGATAGCAATGACGTCTCCTCCCATAGTAACTTGATGTTTCTATTGAGATAGTAAAGAGGAACCAAATACCTGAAAACCTGTAAACTAAACTACAGGAACACCTAATCTAGTAACCGTAAACTTGCAAATCTATTTCAATATGATTTCTTCTTGAATCATTATTATTTATTCAATTTATAATTATTTTCACCATATTTTTACGTCTGCCATATTTCTGCAGTTTTCGTTCTCTGACAGATTTTGACTTTTTGGTCATTGTCATAATTTTTGGTTTGTAATTAAATTACGTAAAGAGTTTTTCTTACTTAAAAAGATTGCGTTATAATTTAGTTATTTTAGCAAAATTTTACCATGTCTTGAAATTGATTTAAAGACGTGATCGTTACAGCTGTACATCTTTGTATACGTCACGGCTAATGGATTGCCTGCCGAGTGACGAATTAATCCTGCCCAAGGAATGAAAGGATTAATAGCCCATATGTGCTCCTTGCTAAGCACTAATCCCTCGTGTATTGCGACCTACATCCTACATCTTGAAGCTGACTCTACGAAAATTCGTAAATGCGAGTGACCTAATTTGATACAGTATTGTGGAACAGATACCTGGTCCTCCACATGCAGATTCCAAGTGAAACTAGATCAAATTATTATTATTATTTCATATTTATTCGTTAGCAATGTTCATTGTGTTCGAAATTCAGTGTAATCTAAAACAATATAATCTAACGCAAACAATAACACTATTGTACAATATAATATCTACCTAATTAAATACAATTAATAAAAATTCAATGTCATAACAATAAATAACAATTTCGAAATTAATTATTCTAAACAATGTCAACTGAATGGACTTAATTTAATTATGTACAGGCAGCTCATCGCTGATATGTCCATTTCACTGTGTTTGTAAAGTCTATCACTTATTCTTATTAATGGTTTTTAAATAATTGTCCAATTTGTTTTTGAATGCGTTAACCGAGACGGCAGAGGCAACGTCGTCCGCATGGTTAATCTCACCTCTTATAGCGATCCAGTTTAGGTTCCTAAACTGACAATTTGCGATTCGGAATCTAAACTGGATCGCTATAAGAGGTGAGACTCTTACCGTGAGAGTAACCTTGCTGGAGTGAGTTCCAATATTATAATATTTATAATCAATAAGTGAAAACAAAACATTGTGTCTTTCTCTTGACGATAACAATGATAATCCCCATGGTTACCAAGCTACCACAGAGGCGGGCGTTCCGATATTTATTTATTTTATTTTATTAATGGACTCGACAGTTCGTCATTTGCCAATGTCATGTTACAAAAAATTCAATGTATAAATAGTCTTCTATCTTCCTCCAGGGGAGTCGCCGTAGCGTCATCACCCTGGGTAGCCGCGTCTTCATGTCTTCATCCACAGGAGACGCCGTAGCGTCAATCACTGTGGACGAAGCAGCTCGACAGTCACGTTCACTCCCGAGCTCGTAGTGGGAATCTTGACCATGGCGCCAAACTTCAGATCCTGCTTGAATTCTCCAATAACTTCACCATACTGTCATTCGCGAACATTTTCTGATTAATTTAACGTGATATTAAACACAAAACACCCACTGTAGACATTATACTGAAAATTATTAAATAATTTCGCAACCGTCGTTTCCCGCCATTTTCAAAAAGCCGCGTTCCGATATAATCACGCCTCACTGTCGACAGAAAATCGAATGTAACATTTGGGTACTCTATGCGATGGTAATACGTCATAGATTGAGTTGATTACGTTGAAAACAATCGTATTTTCTATATCAAAGAAAAGTATGTAAAAGACTTCATTAACCCATTAAAGGCCAAACAGAAATGGAGAACCTGTTACTCATACAAATTACTTATTATTGTAATATAAAAGGTCAAGAAAACATATCCAAAAAAATATTTTGATATTTTTGGGTTTTGGGGGGATTTTAGGGGGTGTACTCAAATGAGTACACTGGCCACTTATGGGTGAATTTTAATTTTTTTGAACAAAAATATGAATGATTATACAAAACACCTAACTCCGTCATCCGTAGAACTGCGAATGTTAGTAAATCCAAATCACACTAAACTTAATTTTACCCGCATTTTGTTACTATAATATAGGAAGCAATATTACCCTTTATTAGAATTCAAAAAATCAAGTCAGAAAAATCTATTAAATTCTGATATATATTAAAAAATATAACTGTACTCATTTGAGTACAGCGACAGCTAATGGGTTAAGGGCCTTCCATGAGCCAACTAGCGCCGCCAATCTTGAAAAAATAACATCTTCCAATTTAATCAATTTGATTAAAAAAGCTATTTACAAAATGTTTATTAGGATGAATACTATTTTTCAATATACAATATATGGCATAATTGCGACAAGCTAAGTTGTAGTTCACAAATGTGCCAAAAACGAGGCGAGATCCCTGGTTCTAATGAAACTTTTAAATCATATAATATTTAAAACATTGTGTAAATGTTTCTTATCTCACACCGTCGTAATATAGAACCCTGAACAAGTCAATAAAAATGAAACGGAAAATATCGCTTGAACACCAATGCTTTGCGGAATTCGCAAATGGTCGCGTGAAACCGAAATTTGAGCCGTAAATTACCGAACGTCGTCGCCAGATGTATCGAATGTTCGATTCGGGTTTTTTACGGTTTCACATTTACGATTGCTCAATTTTGCGTAAATAAGACTGTTTTTCGAAATACTTCGAGTAGTTACAGGTACGGTATAACACGGAGAAAAGTATGCAGGTGTCATTAAGGTTGAGATTATCTCAACAAGTAGGTACTTGACTGATTTTTAAAAATTCTTTACAGTATTCATAGTGTGCTACAAGATTCGTAATTTAGTTAGTTTAATTCATATGTAATAAACTTACGCAATGCAATAAAGATTTTGAATTCGAATGAATTAGTGAGGTTTTTGTAGCATCAGTAGTAGGTATCTAAGTAATTTATTTGCATTCTCCACTGCCCTTTCTTTCGCGGTAGAAATATGTTTTAAGATAAATGCCATTTGTGCCAATTTGTATCTATGTTATTTACATATTTGTCTGTTTTGTGTATTGATCTCCTATAAACAACTAGATACACAAAGGTCTTTATAAAACAATTTGAAAAACGTCCAAATAAGGGTCCATTGTTAAAGTCCAAATAATGTCCAAAAAAACAAATGAGGGTCCTTTCATCCGTTTGGACCTTCTTTGCGCTCGGACATTTTTAGAAGGCAGACTGTGTATCTAGTTTGATTATAGGAGATCAATGGTTTGTGTAATAAATTATTTAAACAATCAAACACCCTCAGCTCGATTATTTAAACAATCAAATAGCAGAGCTAAACTCCAGCCAGCGAACTTACTATAGCAAGTCAAGGTACGGTCGAAGACAAAGAAAGGTGTACAGTAGAGTTTTTAAGGTTGAGATTATGTCAAAAACCACTTGACCGATTGGAAAAATTATTTCACTGTTAGATAGATAACAGTGAAAACTCTGTAACTGTAAAGAATTGTTAAAATTGGTCCAGTAGTTTTTGAGACAATCTCAACCTTAATGAGGCCCCCTGTATACCTTTTTCTGTCTTCGTATGTATCTTAACTACCAATATAATTATAGTATGGGTGGTATTCGATACAGGATATTGCATAACATACGTACCGTATGTAACCAGACCGTGCAAGATTTACTGTGACCGGTAATGGTCCATTTGCCCCTCTGTGCTCGGGAGAATGGCATGCGCTGCCATCTACTGTCTAGTGCACTGCAAATAGTACACACGACACATCTGTGTACTCTAGTATTTGTAACGTTCTTAGGTTTAAAAAACAATTACAGTCACTTACATGAGAAGAAGGTAAAAGTAAATTAAAAGTACACGTTCACTTCGATCTATAACAATACAAGTAATTATTACACTTCACTAATAAATTAGTAGGTTATGGATTTTCTTGCGCATCGGTTCTTATTGTGTACATCAGGGTTTCTTAAGGGCCTTCCATGAGCCAACTAGCGCCGCCAATCTAAAAAAATAATATATTCCAATATAATCAATTTTATTAAAAAAGCTATTTACGAAATGTTTATTACGATAAATACTATTTTTTAAATGCTTATTTATAACGTGATTCAATGTCGGTAAGTTGTAGTTCGCATAATTGCGAAAAACGGCCGTTTTTGGCACATTTGTGAACTACAACTTAGCTTGTCGCAATTATGCCATGTATTGTATATTGAAAAATAGTATTCATCCTAATAAACGTTTTGTAAATAGCTTTTTAATTTTTTTTTATTAAATTGGAAGATATTATTTTTTCAAGATTAGAATAGGCTATAAAAGTTAATCATCAAAGGGGGTTAAATTATTAGCAGTCGTGTTTAATTTTTTTTTTAAATAAATTATGCGTGTTTTCAATGTAGATGTTACTGTAAAAACCCCGAACTACGTACCTAAAAAAACGAAGATATTTTTTACATTTATTCGTTGTTTTGTGTATCGTACCTTGATAGTGGGGCAGAATGGCATTGTCATTTTAGGATTTACCGTAGCTCTGGATTTTACAGTAACATAGACATTGAGTTGCGTGCCATTAGAAGTGGAGGCTAGTGAAGACTGATGACGAATGTGGAACAAGCCGTGCCTGTGACTAATGGCGTAATGGATGCATGTGCTAGTGGATTGGAAAATATGAAGTTATGGGCTTTGCTATCACGTGCCTAAATGAAGGAGGTGGCTTTTAACTCCAATCAACAGCACATTGAGTTCGGTGGCGTAATGGTTGGGACAATGGACTTACGATACGGAGGTCCGTGGTTCGATCCTCGGTCCCTAGCCAAGTTGACTTTCGATAACGATATGTAGTTAGACTTCTATTCTACTACCATTAACGAATGTCAATGCCAGTTGGATAGGGAAGCAATGCAGTACGATTGAAAATCTTACGATGCAGATAATAAGAACGGTCCAAAGTCCAAAGTGTTACATTTGATCTGCTGTTAGCTGTACCTACCAATGAATTTTCCGGTTCACTAATGTTTGACAAAAAACGTATGACAAATGATCATTTTACAAATTATTTTTGAAAAAGTAATCATTTGACAAACTTATCATTTACTAAAGAGATTGTTTTAAAAGTGATCATTTGACAAAAATCCATTTTATAAATATTTAACATAGCAAATGTTGTGAATGCTAAACCGTCATTTTGCAATTGATTAAATGACCAAAGTATTCCTTTTGCAAGGTCGCCATTAGATAAAATATTGGGTAAATAAGTGGGTATTTTATATGTATAATTGTTAATAAATGAACTTGCTTTTTGAATACAAAAAAAAAAACCTAACCTGAACCTAAACATCCGTGTCGGATCTGGTTAGAGAGTTGGTCGGGGTGTCCCTTCATTTGATAAAAAACAAATTACAATTACCAAACAATGCATTTTGTCAAAGGTTTTTATGCCTTGCGTTGTTTTATCTATTAACGTATATAATAAGTGAATAGTTTGTTAAGTGATGTTTTGAAGAAAGAAACTTTGTCTCGTAATTGTTTTGTCAAATGAATTATTTATAGAACCATTACTTTGTACAAAGATGAACTTATGAATCATAATTTTGCCAAACGTTGTTTGTGAAATGAAATGTTTGTAATTTGTTTTTTATCAAATGAAGGGACACCGAATTTTCCCCTTTAATTTCTAGACCTTGTCAATTGACAAGGTAAGGTAAGGTTTGTAAGGTAGTAGTTATTTTATCTTAAATACAGTCCAATGTTTTATGCAACAAGATATTCGGAAATATTACAGTGACATCCGATCCATTACCTCGGCATCATACCAACTTATATTTACATCTGCCCAGCTCCTATTACGACGCATTAAGATCTATTTCCAAGATACTCCATCACACATTTATTTGTAAGGTTATTTGTGGGTCATCGATCAAAATGAGCTCCTTTAACGTCACACACACTATAAGAATGATACATGATGACAAAAATGACCCACAGAGTATGAGATTATCGGGCGGATACGATGTCCTACTTTCATCTTGATTTATGGGGGTGTAAAAAATTGCTGGGAAGCCTATCCCATAGCGTAATAAAAAAAAAGTTTCACGAAAACTCTACGCACTTTTTCAAGTTTAGCTAATAGTGTAATAGAAGATAGATAAGTACATACTACATTACAAGTACCTCTCGGATTTTCGGAGAACTTTAGTACGAGTATTCGATTTTCGCGATTTTTTTTGGACCTTTCATGTCTTATGGATCAGCTGATCGATTTGTTAGAGACATTTTTTTTTCGAAAATTCTTTGTTCAGTTTTATGTATACCGAAGCCCAAATCAAGTGTCGTATTTTGTAAACAAAAACTACCCTACCTTAGTAACATTTTAAGCTGTTCTGCGATTATGGCATAGTTATTTTTACATTATTAGATCGGGTCACTTTATTTTCACAATGACGAACAGGTTCGATCAATCAGTTCCTTAAGTGTTACATCACAACAGGTAATTAGACGATCGTATTTGTTTACAAAATAACACACTTGATTTCGGCTGGGGTTTAGATACAACAACATCCTTACTTCGGTTCACTATATAAATATACTTTCCATTACATAAGAACTTACCTACAATTGTTTTAAGTAGATATTGGACTATGTAATGGAATTTTATGTGATTTCTAGATAATGTAACGGCTTTGTACAAAAAAAATCAAATGTGTACAATCAGGAGAGAGTTTTTTGCCACTTTTTCTCCTCAGCGTTGGCACCTTTTCCTTGCAAAGTGGTGTAAATGTAAATTCAAAAAAATTATTGACGTGCAAAAATGTACTCAACTTACTTGCAATAAAGAAATTTGACTTTGACAGGCAATTTTTACTATGACCTATTCTAAAAAAATGTCATCCCATCGGAAGACTTCGAAGGTAAAAGAAGTCTGTGCACATTGGATTTATCGAGAACCCAATAGCAAGGCCTAAACAAAACGGGTCGCCCCGAATAATACATGAGGCACTCGGGTTGATTTGCCTTTCAATGAATAATTTTATTTTATATTGAATTTTGTTGCGAACGAGAGCATAATATATTTTCTTCTCAAGAAAACATTGCTTATACGAGTTTACTCGCATGTAGAAGTATTTGTATATTAAAAGTCAACGTCTGCCTGTCTGTTTGCTTAGTATCCGCTAGATGGAAAGTGGTGAGGTGGTCAATTTTGAATACAGATTCGCTCAAGGAAGGATTTAGTCAGAACTATAATCAAAACCGCTTTTTCACGCCCCAATTTTCATTTCAAGACGGCCATTGATCTCCTATAAACAACTAGATACACAAAGGTTTTACTAAAACAATTTAAAAAAACGTCCAAATAAAAAAGGGTCCATTATTCCCGTCCAAATAATGTCCAATAAAGCAAATGAGGGTCCATTCACCTTCTTTGCGCTCGGACATTTTTAGAAGGCAGACTGTGTATCTAGTTGTTTATAGGAGATTAATGAAGACGGCCAATCATGACGCATTGTCAAAGGTAGTTGTTTTACGCCAATATTGTGACTTTTTCGGCGTTTTTTGAGATTATCCTTCATACCTTATTTTGCTGAGGAGAGCCTAACATATTTTTTTCTCAAGAAACATTATGACTCTACTTTATACTCTATGTAGAGAAAAAATTGTAAACCTCAACGTACACACGAAGAAGAGTAAAGTATAAACTACTGGACCGAATTTAGTATTTATTTTACAGTTACATAGTTTTAACTTTTATCTATCTAACAGTGAAATAATTCTTGCAATAGGTCAAGTAGTTTCTGAGGTAATCTTGACCTTATAAACTCTCTTGTACCTACACCTTTCTCTGTGTTAGACACCTCTCAAAATATAATATAGAGTCATGATTAAAATACCATATAAAACGAAGAATGCATTTCTTATGGCATATCTTAGAAGTAAAACCTTCTAAATAGAGTATTTGAATCACTCAACTCTCATATTCCTGATGAAGGGAACTGTGAAATCAGTTTTTCGATATCTCGACCAATACCGAAGATATTAAGCTGTTAAGTATGAAGTTTGTATGGCGCTACCTCAGTATGACGTCAGAACCACAATATGGCGTGTACTGTTTCTGTCTCTTTCTAACACAACTTTTCTAAATGCCTGTAGTTAGGTACTTAATTTTTCAACTAATTTCAATTTTGATTTCACAGTTGACCATGAATTTGTGTCTATTTTGTAATGATAATGAAAAACATTTAATTTTCGATAATACTTGTCAAATACCCAATTCAAAATGACTAAAAGCCGACATCCTTATAAAACTCAATGTTCGTCTAACTTTCTGTTTGCATTGCAATAGATAAAACACTAACTGAGCGCACCAGGGGAGCTCTCCGGCCGTTAATTTTACAAGCTCAAACTACGCTCGTATACAAGCGGTGTGCAAACTTTGCGCTCGAGTGTACATGCAAGACTATTTGTAGTGGACACGAATGAATAATTAAATTGGATATCCTTTGCGCTTTTAAAAAAGCTTAGGACAGGACAGTCGTTGTAGCACGCGCCAGCGTTAGCGATTGGCGTATCGCCGCGGAGCTGTCAAACTGACGTTATTACAAGGCGTTTGATATTAGTTTGACAGCTCCGCGGCGTTGCGTCGACCGCTAATGCTGCGCGTGCTAGCATTCTCCCTCTATGATCCCATATGATGACGAAAATGTAGAGTGTATGGTTTCTCTTGACTGATTAAGTTTTGATGGTTAAAATAAGAGCAGTATTTAACCATGAAGAATGTATTCTTATTCTATTAAAAGATGTGTTGTTGAGACTTTTATCCGTTATTGCAAGTAAATATTTACGGACAACATCAGATCAATGGTAACACTTGCACTACGATTTTAACACTTATGGCGCAGATAATAGGAACGGTCCATTTTAAAAGCGTTTATTTAATGAATACTTTAAATAACAATGCCAGATTCTGCCCCACCATCAACCGCAAGATGTACAAGATAACGATTAAATGTAAAAATATCTCCGTTTTTTATTAATATTATTGGTTTAATTTTGTACAAGTTGCGAGTCCAAAAAACAGCTTAATTAAGAATTAAGAAAATAGTATGAAATCGAAGCGAATTATATTCATTGTTTCTGTTATCATTTTCTACTACCCTCGCAACTCCTACTGATTGTGATTATGCTATATAAAACCTGTAATAAGTCCCCAACAAAATAGGTACAGCTTCAATGGTCTTGTAGTTTTGTAGGTGGGACAAAGGTCCATTGAAATGTGGCAATATCATTTCCTCTCTATCAACATCGTGATTCTTTCCTGATAAAATACAAGAAAAAAAATGCCTCATTGGTTCATTTCTCACATTCAAAGCCTGGCTAGGTACACAGGCTGATTGCAATGGGACCGCGCGGATATTTGCGTATCTTTGAGCGAAACGAGCCGTGTATCTGACGCGAAATCCGACGTCCTGTTTGCAATTTTATTTGGCCCATGTCCCCTGCGTCCTAATTTAGAAGCCCTCCTATAGAGGTTAATTTGTTATTTGAGGTTGACTTTTGTATCTTCAATGTGATTTTGTCGCATAAATGAGATTTATTTGGGATCTGTATACGATTTCATCAGAGCTGCTTACGTTTTCCTTTTATTTAAATCAAATGACGAATTCTAGCCGTGGGCAGGACTTGAACCTGCGACCTTGTCATTCCGTGACACTCTCGATTTTAAATCTGTTCCCCGAGCATTGATTAATGCTTAGATTTAAAATCTTTTATTAAAGATTTTATTTACATATACCTACATAATTACACTCACTCTTATTTTCGGTAGCAGAGACGATGAACTTCAATATGCTTCGATCCTAATCTTCGCTTCGTCCTCTTCACAAGCATCCCTTATCTGTGGAATTCTTTTATCACATATTGAAATCACTTGATAACAAAATCACAAAACCCACAACAAAATCTTCCAAGTCTAAAAGTAATGTTACACAAATTGAAACTTCATCGAAATTTCAAACAAAAATGTACAGAAATAACAAATCTGCTAATTTTACCAAACTCGAAAATAACAAACCTGTACCGATTCCCATGCCAGCCCTTTTGACCTTTCTTAATAAATTGAACAAGCTTGGAATTACTAATGGAAGTCGAATGTGAAAATCATGAACGACTTATGACTTTTGATTTATTTTATTACATATTATAAGCATTTTTACCCTTAACTTATTGATAGATTTATAGCTTCCATGGACTGCGATCCTGAAATCATGATAGTACCACGTTCATTAGGTCCAAATTCTTCAATTTCTTTTTGTAAACTTATTGGTTTATCTCATACTAAATATCTAGGGTGTGGTGTATAATCTGCCAAACAATACTGGACCCTAGCTTCAACGATGTATTATAAAGGAAGGCCTTGTTTCAACAGCGAGGATACAACATAGGAAGAGGACGATGACACTTGTCTAAATACATACATGATTGTGCATGCTCAAATGTAATAAAGTTGAAATATATAAAATAAACATTTTGTCATGGAAAAGACATTGCCACATTTCAATGGAGCTTTGCCCCATCTACAAAACTACGTGACCATGTAAGCTGTACCTATCATTTTGTTGGGGACTTATATTACAGGTTTCCTATTGCATAATCATAATCAGTATCATTTTCTACTACTCTCGCAACTCCTATAGAAGAATAACAAAAACAATTAATAATTCGCTTCGATTTCTTACTATTCTTAATTAAGCTGTTTTTTTTTTGACTCGCTAGGTGTACAAAACTTTATTTTAAACCAATAATTTTAATAAAAAACGGAGATATTTTTACATTTATTCGTTATCTTGTACATCTTGCGGTTGATGGTGGGGCAGAATCTGGCATTGTCATTTTTCACAACAGCCACAGCGTATGACCATACATACACCTATTACTTTTTTTTATAATGGCAATGGGACTAGTTTTGAAACAGACAATGAGAGGTACATAGACAAATTGGCGAGAGTTGACGTCGAGAACCTATAGTATCATTCGAAAAGGTTTCGCGTTAATTAGTCGGTTTTCTGCCCTCCCATTAATCTATTAACTTTCGAGCTATTTTTTGGTGGTCCTAAGTGATTTCTCGTGTCACTCGGTCGGATTAAGAAATGAAATGGGATTAATGAATAATGCGACGAAAGAAATGGAAAACTTTGCGATTTTAAAAGCTTTCTGAAAAAATACATGAATATTGAATATACTAGTAGGTCATCTACGTTTATATAATTTACTAGGTGTTGCATGGTGCGCGGGCCGCGCGCGGCCCGCGAGACTGCTTTGTTTTCGTGTTGTAGGCGCCGCAACTAAATAAACATTATCCGGATTGTTCGCTGTGCAAATAATTCGTGCAAGCCATCCATTAATTATATCAAGTACCGCCCGAAAGTTGCAAGTTCAAAACTCTATGAAAGACATTTATTTCGAAAAGAGTTCATGTAAAATTGGTTATGGTTGTGTTTTATAAAGCAAGCAACGCTCGAAATGACCGTATGCCAGAAATTTATTCAAGGTTTTCATAAACCAAACGTTGCTAGCTGTACACAATTTCCATAACTTTGTTCATAACCGAAAAGCATGGGAATCTTTCAGCCTTTGGTAGCGTGGGGACGCTTCGGGCTTCGCCCTACGCGGAGCTCGGCCTATGGCCTCGCAGTCCGGCTCGGCCTTCGGCCTCGCAAAAGTTACTTGGAAAGAAGAGAGTGGTTTCTGGTCGGTAAGGAGACGCTTCGGGCTTCGCCCTACGCGGAGCTCGGCCTACGGCCTCGCGGTCCGGCTCGGCCTTCGGCCTCGCAAAAGTTACTTGGAAGGTTGGAAGCTGTTTCTGCTCGGTAAGGGGACGCTTCGGGCTTCGCCCTACGCGGAGCTCGGCCTATGGCCTCGCAGGCCGGCTCGGCCTTCGGCCTCGCAAAAATTACTTGGAAGATGGGGAGTTGTTTCTGCTTGGCAAGGGGACGCTTCGGGCTTCGCCCTACGCGGAGCTCGGCCTATGGCCTCGCAGGCCGGCTCGGCCTTCGGCCTCGCAAAAGTTACTTGGAAGGTGGGGAGTTGTTTCTGCTTGGCAAGGGGACGCTTCGGGCTTCGCCCTACGCGGAGCTCGGCCTACGGCCTCGCGGTGTTCTAGCGCTTCGGGCTTCGCCCTACGCGGAGCTCGGCCTTCGGCCTCGCCGGAGGGTGCTCGGCCTTCGGCCTCGCTATAGTTACTGATAGATATTTACCGCACGTCAGTAATCCTTTCGTTTCGTATAGGAAAATATATGGAGAAAATATTATGGTTGACTGCTCGTCCGCCATTTTGTTTTTCCAAAAATTGACAATTTTCTGGTATACTGCATCATATGTGCTACGAAGTGGAATTGGTTGGATATTCCTCATGCGCTCGTGCTAGGCCAGCTAATTCGTCAAAGTTTGGTCTGAAATGTCCAAATTTTCAATCGGCTATATTTCCGCCGCCATTTTGTTTTTCTTTTGTTTTTCAATTTCATCACAAAGTAGGTGGACCATGTGACACGCGTTCCAAATTTGAACGAAATCGGTTGGAAAATGGCGGAGATGGCATCACGTGACCCGCCGCCATTTTGTTTTTTTCACTTCCCTATAGTTTTCCTCTGGTCCAATCACTAAACTATACAACTCCCCCCTACATGACTTTCACCTCCGGGAACTCCTTCAGACTAAACGGGACGGTCAATCAGTGAGTCAGTCAGTGAGTGAGTGAGTGAGTGGTAATCGAGCTATATATATTAGTAATACCAGAAATTAAAATTGACGTCACACAATAATAAATTTATGTCAAAGGCATATTCATAAACGTGATTTAAAGTTACGCCACAGTTTATACCCCCTGTCCTTTGTGAAAGGGATTAAGGGAAGTGAAGTTTAACTAGGTTTATGAATAACAGCATAAGGGTCTCAAAATACCGGCCCGATGTAAACCAATAGTACCTATCCATTTATTTACACTTTTCGAGGCACTTTTTATTTGAGATGTAAGTTTCTCATCCTAAAGCAACTGTCTTATTTTGTAAATAAATATGATCATCTAATTGTTGTAACCGTTGCGGTGAATACTGAAGGAACTGATTGAATGACTATGTTCATCATTGTGAAAATAAAGTAAATTGATCTAATAATGTAAAAATAATTATGGAAGAAAAAAAGAAAAGCCTTTTTGGCAATGGCAATCGTCCGTTATGGACATTTTTGCCAGCGTCACTTCGTTTTAATTATGACAAAAGTCAAAGCGGTATCGAATATGTTATGTTTGTTTACTCATTGAAACACTTGCAGATTTTATATTGAGACAATGAGGGTTTATCAAAGTGACATTTAATAAACAGAAATAGTACCGATAGCTCGGGTAGATGGCACTGATTTCTCGACTTCGCATCTCGAAATTAAAGAGCATTAATGCACGGACTAACCTTGTTTATTAATTGAATGTATATTTTTGTGTGGTACCTATTAAAATTATTAAATTGTATTGTTTAAAATTACACAAACCAAAAAATAAATTACTCAGCTGATATTAACAATATTTTTTTCATGGTCACTGTGTATTTTAGTGACGTCCTGCCACGCTCTCTATTATCAACTTGAAAAACTAGTTTTTTTCTTAGAAATGACTCTTTAAAAACCCCTCCTTATACGATGTTTTAGCTAATTGTAAAATAAAATATACAATAGACAATATTTTATTTAAATATATGTGTTAGCGACTGGCCATATAGGTTATTTTAGTTTATTTTTTATATACCTAAATTATTGTTCCTTTTTTGGTTGTTTGTAAGTTGCGTCCCTGGCCCCTACAAATTAAGTCTAATTTTACCATTTTTATTTAATATATATTCAGTTTTCAGTATTTTATTTACCAGCGAGCCTAGCTCCTCAACAATAGGAAAGCAATGACAAGATCTATCTTTTTTCAAAGTCTAACTGGTCTAGACTCTAGATTCTACCTACAGTCTCAAATCTCAGCAGGCCTGAAGGCAAGCTGGACTTTAAACTCGGGCACAATACTTTCATTGTTACTATAATAATTGCTCGTAGTGATGGGAACAACACAGCATCGATAAAACCTACGGTATGGTTTACTTTTGTTATACTTTCAATAGCCGTAAACCTAGTTTAACCTCGGTTACCTTACACCGAGTTTTGTCACTTTCACACTTAATTAAAAAAACGTTAAGTTAGAAAGGAACCGTGGCTTAAACCGTGGATTGACAGCGAGAATGTTTATTGTTTAACGATAAGGTGGATTAACCGAAGAATACTTGAACAAACACATACAATAATGAATTGGACTCTAATTTAATTGTTTAAATGAATTTGCTACTATATTAATTTACTATTATGGACATAAATGCTGTTTGAATGATAATCAAAAAAAAAACAAGGCCCTCAGCGATAATTGCGACTAATAAAGTTAGCCATGAGGATTCTCGTGGAATTTCACAATATCGGTGGTTCAGCAACTATCAAATTAAGCCACACTTTAGCAGTTTTTATCGCTAAGGCCCCAAGTGAAACATAGGTTCGACTTTCTTCTTTAGTTACGAGAAATTATTACTATTATTTTTGGCATAGGTCAAATAAAAATATTATTGGGTAAGTAAGGGTACATGTTATAATAATAATCTGAGCTTCATAACTTGGCGTATCGCCAAAATTGGGTACGAATATGTTTCCAGTTCAGCCTAAGTCCTATTACGAGAAACTAGTACTTATACGTATTTAGAAGAAGAAAATACTTTACAGATTTTAAGTTTTAAATTAGCTACCCTATTAATTCCTTTCATACATATAAGAGGCTGCGAACTGACTTAATGACACAGTTGTATGGACCTTTAGGACAGAAGATATTATATGATCCGTAAGACCTAAGACCGGCAAAATGATCCAGTAACTCTAAAGCTGTATTCATATTAGAAAATTTCGCTAAAAAGTCACAATTTTGGCCACAAATCAGACGTTCGACCAATCAGAGAATTGTATTGTTAAAGTATCCGAAACTCTAAATTTTTTACGATAAATTGCCTTTTTATCTTTAGGTTGTGAAAAAAGCTTATCTAAGGATGTGAATGCAGGCAAAATTGGCATACCAACAATGAGTACTTCTCGAGTTATAGAGTCCAAGACCAAACCCAATCATATTGGTCGTTGACATCCCTAGTCATAGCCGGAGGCACATTTTTGAATGCCCCGCTTTCATTGGCTTCCTCCGCCGTTGAAACAAAGGCGACTAAATACTCGCCGAGATTGTTTTTTGTTTCATCTTACCGAGGGTAATGATGCCTTAGAATTTAACGAACAATTGTAAGGAAGTAATTGGTAAAAGTTAGGCAAGACACCGAGACGAGAACAATAGGGGATGATAATAATTACGTCTAAAAAGTCGCTGGCAATGCGGTATTATGACATCAAAATTGAAAATTTGGAACAATAGGCCATACTACTGTCGCATCCTGGTCTACGGTACACAAATTGTAACCATCTTTTTATCTATCACGATTTCAATTCAAAAACTACTGGACCGAATTTAGTAATTATTTAACATTTACATAGTTTTAACTTTTATCTATCAAACAGTGAAAGAACTTTTGCAATAGGTCAAGTAGTTTTTGAGAAAATCTCAACCTTAAAATCTCTCCTGTACACCTTTCTCTGTGCTCCACCGTACATAAAACTTTTTGCACAGACGATGGACCTACAACCTACTAAATTGCGAAGCTGGTCGAATATAAGTTTCCTTTGACAGCCAGCTCAAACTGTCCTATATTACAGATAGTCCTAGATTAGAAACCAGAAGACGCAATTTGTAGCCATGTCTCACATCCCTCGCCATCTCTCGCCATCTGCGGCCATCTGTGACCACAGTCGCAGCTCTATCAATTACGTAATGCACGACCACGGACGAAGCATGAATATGGAAGCGGCACTCCGAATTCGGCCATTAGAGACTCGCTAGGACGGGTGTGCTCGCGTTTAGGTCATTAACTAGGATAGTGAATCATGGCAGATGAGTATCTCTCTCGCGTCGTAGCATCTCACGTAACTGCTGACGATGGCATGGTTGGAGATCCTGGGAGTCCTCGGAAAATCACGAGTTTGCCATCGAGATGTTGTAAATGGGTAAAAATAAGATGCTGCCAAATGTATATAGGAATGTATATAGGAATGTATATTTCTCCCATCAACAAAATATAAAGAACATAAAATTATTATTTACCTATATATTGCATCAATTTATTTTGTTGAGCATCACATTATGATGATGAAAATAAATCTGACATTCACATCATCACCTCTCAACACCTCTTACTATCTGTTACCAATTATTGATTTCTCTAAATGTTTGTAACTTTTTTTCTATGACTAATTGTGATAAGTGTCTGTCATGTTTTTAACTTCAATTCAGAAGGATTTATTATGACAATGAAAAACATTTAATTTTTCGGTTTTCACACTAGTTATTTACACTTATAAATCGATCCTACTACAGTGAAATTAAAAATACTTTCAAAAATTAATAACATATGTTTGGGGGGAAAACAAACACCTACCTTACCTATACTTAGCACAAAGCTTACGTACTAACAATTATAAGAAAATATTGATACATTAAAATGTATAATATCTATACTTATCTTTATCTTAACCACATCGGAAAATAATTTAAATATCCTCTTGTGGTATCAAATATGTCAGCAGTAACTGAAGTAGTGCTTAAGTGCTTACGAAGCACCAGAGCTTTCCCGGTTTTTTCCCAGAAAATATCACTTAATTGTTGTCTGAAGTTACCTCTGCTTCAATGTCACATTGCATTTTCTATTATAAGGTTTTTATATTCAACAATTTCGTAAATATACTGAGAAATACGAAATTAGTAGCGACATTTCGGATGCCTAAAGGGAATATTGCCTTGCTGATTGAATTTAAACATGAACGTTCATAAAATTGCTATGTTCAATGGATATGTGACAAATATCGGATCTTTTCTCTTATAACCGAAGTATTTTTATTATTTTAACAATTCAATTTAGTTAAATATCTCTACAAAGGGAGTTTGTTTCAAAGAAGTGTTTCTCATCGATACCCTATCTGTTTTATCAGAATTTGTGACAGTGTTTGGACTCTATTTTACAGTAATAAAGATCAAAATTAATCGGACGACCAAAGATCGTTAAAAGTCCAGAGCTTGCTTTGAAGTGGGGATCTCTTAACAATACTTCAGTTTAAAATTAAATTTATCAACCGACTGCTAATGAAAGTTTTATTGAAAGCTTTGGAAAAAATGTAATAAAAGTGGACTTTATATGCAAGTCGCTAAGGCTATGTTTTGAGCACGAACTCAGAGTGAGCTCGCTCTTACGACTGTCAAAATTGTATTAAAACTGATAGTAAAGGTTGTCGCACACGAAGCAACGGTAATCACACTGCCACCTTGTATTTTCGTAGAAAATAGGGATTAACTGTTTCATAGTCGAAACACTCCGACCGAGCAGTTTTACCTGAATATCGAATAGTTTCGGAGCGCTTTCATTCGCACTAGAGGCAGTTACAATAAATCTCGTAAAGGTATCTATCTGAAACCCGTAACTCGTAACATTTATCTACCCTATCTCTATTCGATACAACATTAGCGGGATGGTTCGAAAAATTTAGTGAGGTTAAAGTGTATGCTGTAAGTACAGTCGATAAAAACATGTGTAACACACGTACTCTATGCGACGGTAATACAGCATAGATTGCTATGATTTGGTGTGAATGAGCTGTTGATTATATGTATTTAACCTATAAAGATAAGTAAGTGACAGTAAATAAGGTTGAGATTTTATTGAAAGATCTCGACCTATTTAAAAAAAATATTTTACAGTCTACTTACCCGACTGCCAAAATTAGATATTATTTTTAATTAGTATTAAATTAAATGATTAAATGTATGTGACAATTTGGACATTCTTGGCTTTTCCCATTTCTTGACTTGAATTTGAATTACAGGCCCCTAGAGGTACAACACATCCGCACCAATCCCGAACGTTGTAGTCGACGTATGTACTCGCTAGCGAGCAAACTCATAGTAGTGGTATACGAGGCGAGGCGGTGCCGGGTGGGTAGGTAAGTGTGCGGCAATGCTTAACCACCGCCTAACTTTAAGTCACGTTTATTAAGAGTCTGGGTTATCTTGAAAATGGCGGGAAACGACGGTTGCCAAATTATTTGATAATTTTTGTTTTATTGTCTACAGTGGTTATTTTGAGATTAATATCACGGTAAATTAATCAGAAAATGTTCGCGAGTGACAGTATGGTGAAGTTATTGGATTATTTATGTAAGATCTGAAGTTTCAAGCTTTTATCAAGAGTTCCCGCTACAAGCTCGGGAGTGAACGTGACTGTCGAGCTGCTTCGTCCAGGGTGAAGGCGCTACGGCGTCTCCTCTGGATGAAGACATGAAGACGCGGCTACCCAGGGTGAAGACGCTGCTGCGACTCCCCTGGAGGAAGAGAGAAGACTATTATATATTGAATTTTCTGTAACATGACATTGGCAAATGACGAACTGTCGAGTCCATTAATAAAATAAATAAATTAAGAGTCTGTATTTTATTTTTCCCAAAATCTTCAGGCACCAAATTGTATTTAAAATTAATTGTTGCTAAATCATGTTAATGAAGTTCATGAATTATGTGACGTAAGCTCTGTAGCGGCTGGGCCCGGTCATTTCCGGGAGGAAATTGAAATTCACGGGGTACGGAGCCGGCCGGCTACACTACCTATCCTGCTAGGGTTTCACTGCATATTCCGGCTTCTAAATTCACCGGCATTTGGTAATATTCGCTCTAGATTATATTATTCAATTTGCAGTCGACTGTATAATTGTATATCATGATTTATTTATTTAAGCTTTTACACATTGTGTATGTGTGGGAGAGCTTAATGCCTTGCGGTTATAATTATTATTATTTTTCAGTCTGTAATGCCCCACTGCTGGGCAAAGACAGAAAATGGAAGGCATTTTCTTGATGCCTTCCACTCTTACTTCAATTTTTTATTGAATTAATTGACACCTCTAATCGGCTACATTGGATTATATTAGTCACAAAAGATCCTTTTATAATCGCTTGCTTGCTCGAACACAATGGATATATGCACGATCTTGTTACAGAATGGATTCTATTAGAATCGCAGGAGTTCCTTTTAGGTAGCTCGTAAGGGTCATAAGCACTTAGTCCCATGCATCCTTCTTTTTATTTTCTGTCGTAAAATAAGTGACCAAGTTTAACCCTGTTTAAATCTACCATAAGTCGCTCAGCGAGCTATGGAAAGAGCATTTCTCTGTTAGATAGAATAAGGAACGAGTATTTCCGCCAGAAGACAAAAGTGGTTGACATTGCTCATAAAATCAGTGAACTGAAGTGTCAGTGGGCTGGTCACATCTGTCGTAGAACCGACAACATGGGGTAGATGAGTTCGCGAATAGAGGCCACGAACGGGTAAACGTAGTGTGGGACGCCTCCTGACCAGATGGAGGGATGACCTTCGCAATATGGCTGCCAGAGACTGGATCCAGAGGGCCGAGAGTAGGGTTGAGTGGCGCGCTTTGGGAGAGGTCTACGTCCAGCAGTGGACTGATACGGGCTGATGATGATGAAATCTACCATAGCCAATTTTAGTATCTTCGGCTTCAAACTGTCTTCGGTCCCGGTCTTGAAACAAGTCTCGAAATCTCTATTTATCTCCTGAACACGTACTTCCTACTAATAAGTGCTGTGCGCGTAAACAGTATTAAATTTTCATTTAAATTTTACTGCCGTTCGAACATCAAACAGGAAGGTAATCTTCCTGAATTATTAAATTAACAATATCAAGACTGTTAAGTTAACGATGAGATTCACTTTGTAAAGAACATTTCGAAGAACGATTTTAACTTTTATATAGCAGAGAAAAGGAAGCATTACATCAGCCCCCTAAACTCTCTTCATTAGCAAATCATTTAAAACAATAACAATCACCAAACAACCACCAAAAGTTATATAATACTTATAATTGTACAATTTTTTTTGTAGTTTATTTTATTTATTTTATTAATGGCAGTTCGTCATTTGCCAATGTTATGTTACATAATATTCAAAATATCATATCGTCTTCTCTTCTTCTTCCAGGGGAGTCGCCGTGGCGTCGTCACCCTGGGTATCCGCGTCTTCTTTTCTTTATCCAGAGGAGCCGCCGCAGCGTCATCACTCCGGACGAAGCAGCTCGACAGTCACGTTCACTCCCGAGCTCGTAGCGGGACTCTTGACTATAGCGCCAAACTTCAGATCCTGCATGAATCCTCCAATAATTTCACCATACTGTCATTCGCGAACATTTTTTGATTAATTATTTAACGTGATATTAAACACAAAACAACTAGGTACTGTAGACATTATAAAATAAATTATCAAATAATTTCGCAACCGTCGTTTCCCGCCATTTTCAAAAGCCGTGCTTGTAGTTCTAAAATTTAACACAAATTGGCAAAACACGGAGTTGAAAAGTTAATCCGAATTCCTGACATACCCCGCGGCTTGTTCAATTCAAAGTATCTCTATATTATGTGGCTTACTTTCAACTATTCCGTCAAGGGTCCGTGAACACACGAGGCTTAAACGTAAATTGCATTTAATTCCTTCTAAAGGTGGTTGTCGACAAGTTTCCTCTTTAGTGACAATGGAAGGTTGCCCTTCATTAATTATTTCATTGACCAATAGCTTCTCCAGGCATTTTCTATACGTCTTTTGACTTCTTTCCCTTGCCTGTTTTCAAAGGAAACTATTTGGCCAAGATAAGTGTATTCGCCGACGTATTGCATATCTTGCCCATCTACCTCGACACTACGTTTGGTGCGATTAGTCATTAATTGGGTTTTGGACATACCTAACATCGTTAGATACAGGGATGGGTGGCTGGAAGAGGCTCAGGACATGGATGAATGGAAGAGGAGGGGGGAGACCTTTGCCCAGCAGTGGGACAATTTATAGGTTCACAAAAAAAAAGGTGGTTGTACATTAGACGGCTAAACAGCCAGTACTCAGGACATTCTCTCCTTAAGGCTTCGTATGCGCGTATTTTCAGTTTTTCGACGAAGGCTACGGCATTACCTAAATACTAAAATGAAACGTCTGATTTTTTTTTATCAATATTGGGGTCATTTGGGGTGTCTATTTAGAGACTGACTAATACCGATACACGATTGGACAAACTTCGCTCGATATCTTCCATGTTTTTTTAAATGAAAATTATATCTAAACCGAAATTGTTATTCATACAAAATGTATATCAAAAAGTAGGGTACTTTAAATACGAGAGCTTGTTTTAAAAAATCTGATTTTTGTTGGCGTATTTTTATTTCCCTGCTAAAGTTCATAAAAATACGAATATCGAGGCACTGCGCCGTGCTCTTCACGCAGCCGCCGCTGCGGGACATCTTGTGTCTCACTATTGCTTTTGACAACCATATAGCGCCTTAAGAGTTATGGGAGAATATTCATTGGGACATACCCGATCGTTATACTAACTTAGAACCTGAGAGGTTCCGTACATAATGTCCATCGTAAGTCTCTCTCTGCATCGATTGACCTGTATGTTAAACTGTCCATCTAAAAAGGTATGTCACATCGAAATTCATTGGGGATCTAACTTCAATGTTAGAATACACCCGTTGCATATTTAAAATGACACTCTTTAAATACGTTCACTAACTTATTATTAGGTTGTGAACCTATTAGGCATAGCAACTGACTTAATGTAAACTGAATTTATATGTAAACAAAAACTACGCTACTAACATTTTAAGTTATTCTGTGATTATTGCATACATTTGCGAACCTGGGAGCTCCGTATCGCAAGTCCATTGACTCAACAACTGAGCCACCGAGCTCTTTTCTAGTAACACTAAAACTAGTCCACAAATCACTCAATGCCCTAAAATCCCCCCGTTGGGAACACGCAGGCAATTCATTTGATGACTACCGTACGTGGACTGAACCAGATCTAATTATGTTCGCTTCGAAGATTTTCACGCGTCCCCGAGTGCAGGCTTGTGATTCGATCGCGGAATGTTCCAGGACTTAATATGTGTCCGTACAGCCTTTAAGACTCCAGGCTTAAAGAACTTTCAAAATCTGGAAAAACAATCCGAATTCCATTCGCCAGAATCGAATCACAAATCTGTGACACAGCCTTTGATATTCCGTGGGCAATATCGAAAGAGTCCCATTATTATTCATTGATCTCAAAAAGCGCATCGCCGCCGTCAAAGCTTCATGAAAATCTAATCGTTGTGTGATCACACGGGAATCTCTTATGGTTCACTACGTTTAGGGTTGACACAAGTAAAATGAATAAACGGTGAAATCGATTTTGCGGTTTGCGCTAGTTTTCCCGCGAAATCGATTCTGAAATGTCGTTAGATTTTTTATGAATACCTACGGCAAACTATGACAAGAGTAAAACAGCTGCTAGAATAATATCTTGATCACGGCATCACCAATTTGTTGTAGTCAAATAGGTAATAGTTTCTTTACCATAGTTTGAAAAACACCCATGGGTACAGCCTTTTTTTTTTTTTTTTTTTTTTTTTTTTTTTTTTTTTTTTTTACTTGGGGAAATGCTTTTCGCATCTCACCGCGCCAATAAGGAGGGGCGCGCGGTGAGTATGTGGGACTCCCGTCACAATACGGTCCTATACCCACTAAAACCCCAAGGTGTTCAACTCACCGCGTTTGGACGAGGTTGTGGGAACGCAGCGCCAAATACCACAACCTCGTCGGCGGCCGCCCGCGTGGGCCCGTCTTCGGGTTTATACCCCTAACCCTCCGCTTAAGGCGTCTCGGAACACAGGACGAGACGCCTTACAGCTCGGGACCTCTAAGCGAGCGCCGGACCCCCCGACCCGACGCCCGCAAGTCCCCGTTAGGGCGGCAGGCGGCGGACATACGCCCGTCGCCTGCGGCCCGCTCGCCGTCGGCGGATCGGATGCGAGAGAGGGTCGACCTCGCGCTCCCGTTCCGCCGACTCTTTCGCCGTCATGATGGTGGCGCAGAAATCCGCCACCATCTTCCATCCTTCCTCGCTGCCCATTGCTCGCACTATGGCGGGCAGCGAGAGGTCGCCTCCAGTGGCGGCCGCAATGGCTCGCCGCGGCTCGGCCCATGCGGGGCACACGGCGCGGGTGTGATGCGCCGTGTCCACGTCGGCACCGCAGTGGTGACACCGGGGGTCCGGCTCTCGACCCAGCACCTCGCACAGGTACCTTCCAAAGCAACCATGCCCCGTCAGGACCTGCGCGAGGTGGTAGGTCATAGACCCGAACTTCCGTTCGACCCATGGGCGTAGCACAGGTCGAACGGCCTCCAAAAGTTCCCGGCTCACCACCGGGTCGACCATTCTCTCTGCCCAGTCGCGGAAGAGGCTATCGCGCGCCAGCTCGCGCCAGCGTTTGACCTCTTCCGGGAGTGGGGGAGAACCCTCCTCACGCGCTTCCGCGCAGCGCCGGTAGACCATCTGCAGGACCCCGGCCTCTAGGTCCCACGGCGGGCTACCGGCCAAGACGCACGCCGCCTCTCTGGAGACGGTGCGGTACGCTCGGGCCGCCCTGAGCGCTATGGCCCGCTGCGGGCGTCGCAGCAGGACCGTTGTTCGGGCGCTCAGGGAGTCCGCCCATATTGGCGCTCCGTAGAGTGCCATGGAGCGAACTACACCGTCGTACAAACGGCGGCACGCTCCGCTCGGACCCCCGATGTTGGGGAGTAACGACCCGAGCATCCCGGCGAAGGCCACCAGCTTTGGCGACAGTCGCCGGAAATGCTCCTCGAACCTCCACCGCCCGTCCAGGACGACGCCCAGGTACCGCATCGCCTTACCGACGGCAATGGAGGTCCCCCCAACAACTATTTGCGCCCCAGCCGGAGGCGCGTTCCGAGGTCCGTGGAATGTCAGGGCCTCGGATTTGTGCAGCGCGACCTCCAACCCTAGCGCAGAGATACGCCGCACCACGTGCGCGACTCCCGCCGTGGCGAGAATGGCCGCCTCCCTGTGAGTGCTGCCGCGAGCGGTCACGAGGGTATCGTCTGCGCCATGGGTACAGCCTAAGACAGAGATAAGTATACAGGGGGCCTCAATAAGGTTGAGATTTTCTCAAAAACTACAGGACCGAATTTAATAATTCTTTTACAGTTACATAGTTTTAACTTTTATCTATCACACAGTAAAAGAATTTTTGCAATAGGTCGTGTAGTTATTGAAAAAACCTCAACCTTAAAAACTCTCCTGTACACCTTTATCTGTGTTCTACCGTACTATTTCTTCGCCATCAGTATTTATATGAAATCTTATTAACCAAATATTCTAGAAATTAAAAAAAAATATAGGAATCCAATAGCTAAGGGGTTGTATTTTTTCAGGATTATTTTCGCTAAAACTAACGTTTAATATAACGTCAAATATGTGTCCAAAAATATTGCAATGGGATGTTAGAATATGTTTCTGTTCTTTCCTGTATCAAATTAAAGCTTATTGTGTACCTTACAGAGGTTAATATTCTTTAAAAAAAACCTGCTGATATCTTTTAAATTAAATGTGGGTCAGTGGCATCCCTACAGTCCACCGGCAATATTCACGGGCATGCATTATTCAATTTCATTACTCCCAAGCTACTTCAACAATAAATCGAACGCTTCCCATTTATTCATTCCCGGTATTTTCTCTCTCCTTCTCTTGTGTAACGATTTGTTAGGAATCCGTTAAATAGTTACTCGAATACGCTGGGACTTCCAATTTAATAATACCTAGTCAGGTTTCGTTGTCAAAGTCAAACTTCTTTATTGCAAGTAAGCACGTTGTGTACATTTCTGCACGTCAACATATTTTTAGAATTTACATTTACATCACTTTGCAAGGAAAAGGTGCCAACGCTGAGGAGAAAAAGTGGCAATAAACTCTCAGCAGCACATTTGGCGTTATATATTATAAATATCGTGCCTATTTGCCGACGGTTGATTTAACACACAGAAGCATTCCAAAATTCAAAAAGGTTTGGAAAACACCAATTCCACCTTATGGTCGAAATTATCTCAAAAACTACTTGACCGATTTTAAATAAAAATACTACTGGGAAGTACTTATATAGTTTTGAGTGCAGACTACGTATAGTAGTTTTAAAAGAATTTTAGAATTTGGTCAAGTGGTTTTAAAGAGACCCTCAACTATAATGAGGCCTTGCTCTGAGTTAGAAGATTTTAAAATAAAATAAGATTTTATACGCAGACGAAACCGGAGGTACAGTCAGTGGCACATCGATAATACGGCATGTATTGCAATGATTTTGTGTAGGTTTATGTTTTCGAATGTACGGTCTAAAATAAAGAAAAACATTTTCCCGTGATTCAGCTGGATGGACCACGGTCAAAAACATTTCCCGTGGTTCAGCTGGATGTACCACGGGTACCATTTTTATCCCCGTAGTACGGAGGTGGTCCACGGGCAAAACCTAAAAATATAGTCATTATTAGGTTGATATTTTCTCAAAAAGTAATCCAGCGATTATCAAAATTATTTTACAGGCATCTCGTAGTGAAAGATTTTTTACAATTGGTCAAGAAGTCTTTGCAAAAATTTGAACTCTAATAAGGCCTCTGCATATTTTTATCTGTTCACAAGTGTACATACTTTTGACGATTAAAAATATCTACTCTTTCATAATTGTTATGTTAAGTAGGTACTATTAGCTCATATTCATAGAAGAGACGTAAGTAATACTCAACGTGAGCTCCGCCTTACGACTGACAACTGTAAGATCGATCTCAAACTCCAGTCATATACCTACTCAAAACTGTCCCTGACTGACATAAGTTCCTAATGTGTTTGCTTAGGATAGAACGATTAAGGAAAAATGAAACGAAAGAGCAATCGATCAGTAATTGAGTCCACAGGCAATATCTAAACGTGCGTTAAGGGTCATTTTCGCCAGCCCTTAATGTACGAGGAAAAGATTTGTTTTGCCTTCATTCAATAGAAATAGCCTGTAAGAGCCATTAAGTTAATCCGCTTATGCCTCTACCATGAGACCGCACCTCAGGACCGCACCGTTATTACACTGGAAATTACTACACAATATACAATGCTGGTTTCGTATTCAACCACATTAAGAAGAGCGCTTTAAAACGAGCAATGGACGATGTTTAAGATATTGTGTTGCGAAATTTCGGTAATTAAATAGTATTTTAATATCGGATGGAAGAAAACTGGAGCTAAGGCGATAGGAAAGAAAAAAGTAATCATTGCTAAGTCATTTTCATTGTCCGATAAAGGGGCTACTTTTCGACCAGAGTTTGATGAGATATTCAAGTGGATGGAACGCCCCGAGGGGGTCCGTTTTTACAGGATTTGAAGGGAGCAGGGTAGGTCTCTAAGATCACGTCTCACAGTACTTTGTTAGGATTAAATTAATATTATCCAAGATTGAAAAAGCGTCGAGATAAGCTCGGTAATGTCGGCAATTTTTTCTCAGCTGCTTTCACCTCATTTTGTTGTCATTCTTCGCAAGATTTTAATAAGATGACGGAAATTATTTATACCTCCTATAAAATAAATAATGATGTACGGAACACAGTGAAAAGTGTACAGAATAGTTTAAGGTGAGATGAGCTCGAAAACTACTTGATCTATTGCAAGATTTCACTGTTAGATAAACATTGCCACATTTCAATGGAGCTTTGCCCCACCTACAAAACTACGAGACCATTGAAGCTGTACCTATCATTTTGTTGGGGATTTATCACAGGTTTCATATTGCTTAATCATAATCAGTACTTATCATTTTCTACTACTCTCGCAACTCCTATAGAAGAATAACAAAAAAAAATGAATTCGCTTCGATTTCTTACTATTTTCTGAATTCTTAATTAAGCTGTTTTTTCGACTCGCAACTTGTACAAAACTTTATTTTAAACCAATAATTTTAATAAAAAACGGAGATGTTTTTACATTTATTCGTTATCTTGTTCATCATGCGGTTAATGGTGGGGCAGAATCTGGCATTGTCATTTAAACCTATGTAACTGTAAAAGAATTATTAAATTCGGTCCAGTAGTTTTAATTCAAAACCAATTTTAGCGAATTTATTTTTAGACTTTTCATTTCGTCTCGGTCAGCTGATCGATTTGTGTGAGACATTAATTTATTTTCAATTTTATTCGAAAAGTCGTAGAACAAAAGTTGTTCCGTTACCGATACTGAACACCCTCCCTTCGGCGTCATATACCCTTTACGTATCACCCTGTAGGTATTGCGCCATGACCATAATGGTACTCTTTACAGAATCACCTACTTAACCGCCATGGAAACAATACCATTTTAAACTAAGTATATAGACATCTAAAACCGCTCTAAAACTTAATCTAACTTGAACTTAATTAGAAACTAAAATGAACTTAAATTGAGCGTATCGAGCTCACGGCAATGTCGTTAAGGCGAAATGAGGCCTGTAATGATAAATAATTAAGTTTTAACTTAGTCCTACAAAATATTTACTTTAAAACATTGTGGAAACTAAGCCTGACATGAGCCAAATGCGCCGCCAATCTTGAAAAAATAGTATATTTCAATTTGATTAAAAAAGCTATGTACACAATCTTTGTTACGATAAATACTATTTTTTAAATGCTTATTTATAACTTGATTCAATTTCGGTAAGTTGTAGTCCGCATAATTGCGAAAACGGCTGTTTTTGGCACATTTGAGAACTACAACTTAGCTTGTCGCAATTATGCCATGTATTGTATATTGAAAAATAGTATTTCTCCTAATAAAGATTGTGTACATAGCTTTTTTAATAAAATTGATTATATTGGAGGATATTATTTTTTTAAGATTGGCGGCGCTAGTTGGCCCATGTAAGGCCCATACATAAGCAATAAATTAACGCGGTAACGCATGAAATGCGATTTCAACTCTACAAACTATTTGAATTTTTAATAAGTACTTACTTATTCCATTTTAATTTTGTTTTAATTAGCATTGCATGAATTAATTTTTATTTTATTTTAAAGCTATAAAGTTCGACTGCACTACGGAATGTCGATGTTCAAAATACCGATGAACGGTACACCGAAAGTACATGAGTTCGAATTACGCGAGTTCGAAAGTACGTCATACCGAATGTCTGAATATCGAATGTTCGCTATCGCGATGTACGGAATAACGAAAGTTCGCTATCGCGATGTACGGAATATCGAAAGTTCGCTATCGCGATGTACGGAATATCGAATGTTCGCTATCGCAATGTACGGAATATCGGAAGTATGCTGTACCTGTACAATTTTTTTTAATATTATTTAAACTTAGTTTAAGTCTTTGACTTTCCTTAACGCTAGTAGAATAGAAAGAAAAAGATTTACGTTTGCTTCATCATCATCATCAGCCCGTATCAGTCCACTGCTGGACGTAGGCCTCTCCCAAAGCGCGCCACTCAACCCTACTCTCGGCCCTCTGCATCCAGTCTCTGCCAGCCATCTTGCGACGGTCCATCCATCTGGTCGGGGGGCATCCCACACTACGTTTACCCGTTCGTGGCCTCCATTCGAGAACTCGTCTACCTCATCGGTTATCGGTTCTACGACAAATACTTACTAGCAATAACAAAAGTAAAAGCCACTTTGCTTGTCCTCAGAAATTTGTGTAAAGTATGAGACAATTTTTCTTACTCTACCTACATACACAAACTCACCTGCTCTAGGTAGAGACGATAGACTTCCTGCTGTCCTTTTTTTTTAACCCAGGTAAAACATGCAAATCATGTGGCACCACGCCCGGGGGAGCGTGTTGGTTATGTCGGGCTTACCGCCCTGAAGAGGCAGCATACCGACTAAACGTCCTGGGGTGTTCCACCTCGTGCCACTCTTGCCGAGCCACGGGAAACTGTGATACAACCGCGACCCGACTGGCGCCCGAGCACTCCCCATTGTGGGCTGTACTAGCCCACAATGTATAATCCATTCATCCCTCACCTTCCTCCTCCCCGTCTGAGCCTCGAGCCGCTCGGGCGCCGTGCGGTTCGCGCACTGCGTCCGTGGGCCCGGGCCCTTACTTAGGCAGCGGCACCTCGTACACTCCGGTACGCTTGGCACCGCCTCGTACCACCCCATGGCGCGGATTTCTTTCTTGCCAACCTTCCTGCTGTCCTGACACATCGCTACATTGGTTCTTGCTTCAAGCAGCCAAATCCAGGCGTATATACTAGTAGCAGTAATTAAATAAACATTAGTGATCAGTCCTCATATTTTATTACTAGAATTAGTTTTGGGAACTCACTCTGTGATTGGTCGAGCGGCTTAGCGAAGGGTTGAAGGGTGGTCAACCTATTTTAGTTTAATGACATTTTAACCCACTATAAACCTTTGTCTTATACACTGTCGGATACGGATGGCCTTTGGGTAATTTGGTGTATTAATTATCTAACACGTTTTGCAAAAGAAAGCTTTTAAAATTACATCGGTTTGAAAAGGTAAAAAGAAAAAGCCCAAATCAAGTGTCTTATTTTGTATACTAAAACTACCATACTAACATTTTAAGCTGTTCTGTGATTATTGACTAGTTATTTTCACATTATTAGGTCGGATCACTTTATTTTCACAACGATGAACAGGTTCGATCAATCAGTTCGTTCAATGCCACAACAGGTAATTAGACGATCATGTTTGTTTACAAAACGAGACACTTGATTTGGGACAGTTTTGTCAATCTCTGACAGTTTTGTTTATTTTAATGAAATTTATATTATTTTAATAAAAATGAAAATATATTTAATTTATTTAAGTACCTAAATGTAGCGCCTCTCTATTGTTGCGGTGCCCCCACGAGGTGCCACATGCATGAACATTCGATCATGTAACATCTTATATACCATGTGGCAAGCATAATAAAGAATTTGAATTTGTCAATCTCTGACAGTTATGTTATAGCGAAGTCTTTTTACTGTCACTTTTGAGCTAAATAAATAATTACATTTTAATTTTATAGCATTTATTTCATTGGCGACGAGATGAATTCCGAACAATTCACAGCATTCCTCACGTTACAACAGGAACAACAAAAGGTACTAACAGCCCTACTTCAACAAATTGTACAACAACAATACCCACCAGCCCCCACACCAAACAATGGTACGGAGCCCGACAATGTTGAATCTACAACAACGAAAACATTACAACAAAACATTTTCAAAAACTTCAAGTGCGACAGATTTAACCCTTCAACAACAGATGCAGAAAATTTCATTGATTTTTTCGAAGAGAAATGTAAAATGTGGGGTGACGAGGCTTTAAGTATTCAAAGAGACCTCCTCATCAACTGCGTCACACCTGAAATCTACCATGAATTGAAAATAGCACTAACACCAGATTTCAACACCGCATCATACGAACAGATTAAGACGAAACTATTAGATTTGTATAGAACAAGAAAAACACGATATAAAGCATTAATTGATTTCTGGAACTCAACACGACAGACAAATGAACCTATGGAACATTATGCTAATAGACTGAAAGAACTTTCTAAAGAGTGTGGCTACGACGGCACCCTTCTTGAGAGACAACTTCGCGACCGATTCGCCACGGGCTTGAATCACACACAATTAGAAGTAGACCTGAAACAAAAATGGCCGGATTTACGCGAAGACAATGGGAACGGAAAGACGAGAGAGATAACCTTTGCAGAAATATTTTCGATAGCCCAATCACGCGAAATCGCAGAGAATGATAATAACACTGTAACAGCAACATGTAGCAATGTAAACAGACTCAAACAAAAAACAGATACCACGAGCAACACAAACAAAACTAGAAAACTACAACCAAACCAATGCAGACGTTGTGGGAAGCGTGACAGACACAATTACGATAACTGCACAGCTAAAAATCACACATGTGAAGAGTGTGGGATGACCGGACACTATGAGAGCGTATGCATAAAATCAGGGAGAGCATATCTAACATCACAATCAGCACGTCAGCAGCGGGAATCTAAACCACACAAACGTAACAAACTACAAAAGATAAATAACCGGACAGATGGACACCAAACTTCTTCATCAGGATCTTCAGCATCTTCACAAGCATCAAACTCACACACGTACGTAGATGAAACAGACGATGAATACGACTCCGTGCACAAGATTAAAAACAGAACAACCAGATGCAAGAAAATCGATGTAACTATTAATGACGTAAGGTGTACTATGGACTGGGATCCAGGATCAATATTTTCAATAATTAGCACGAAAATGTGGAGAACCATCGGATCCCCATCATTAATGAAAGGCCCGAAACTCCAAGCCTATGGCAACATTAAATTGAAACCAAGAGGCATAACAGACGTGACAGTTGTGGTTGACAACATACAAAAAATATTACCTGTTGTGGTTATGGATAAAGCAGAGCCAATGCTTTTCGGCTTACAATGGAGTGAGATGTACGACATGAACTTCCCGAAACCGGTATACTCCATCAAAAGCAACCAATTTGAAACACTGGAACATGTACAAAAATCCTACAGTGAGTTATTCGATAATAAATTAGGCAGAGTAAACAATTACCAAGTCAACATTCACATCAAACCTGGCAGTGAAGCCAAACACCTCTCAGCAAGACCTATAAAATTCAGCATGCGTAAGAACATCGAGGCAGAAATAGAACGATTATTGCTTGAAGGAATAATAACACAAGTAGACCCAAATCTAACACCCGTAGAATGGGCCACACCCACTGTGAACGTCTTAAAACCAAATGGTCAAGTACGGATATGTGGCGACTATCGAACAACTATAAACCCAGTACTGATAAATCATACTCACCCCGTGCCTCTTTTTGACAGATTAAGACAGCGCCTAGCATATGGGGAGAAATATTCCAAAATCGACCTTAAAGACGCATACCTTCAATTTGAAATAGCTCCCGAATCAAGAAAATACCTTACAATAGCCACCCATAAAGGATATTACCAATACAACAGGATGCCTTTCGGTATCGCAACGGCACCTTCGATTTTTCAACATTTTCTTCATAAACTACTCGAAGATATTCCAAATGTAGCCGTTTATTTTGACGATATAGCGGTTACTGGGAAAAATGACAAAGTCCACATACAGACGCTTGCAAGAGTTTTCAATAAACTGAAACAGGCCGGATTGAAAGTAAATCTCAAGAAATGCACGTTCCTCAAACCAGAAATCGAATATTTAGGGCACATCATTGATAAAAACGGGGCACGACCCACAAAATCAAAAATTGAAGCGATATCTAAAGCTCCTCCTCCGACAAATACCAAAGAACTGAGAGCATTCCTAGGGCTTGTAAACTTCTATGAACGATTCATACCTCATTTGCATAGCTTATGTGCTGATTTACATGCATTGACAGGCTCCCGTCAAAAATGGCAATGGACTGATCACGAAGAAGAAATATTTCAAAAAACCAAGAAGCAAATAACTAAATCTAAATCACTCATAGCGTTCGACGAGAATCGCCCAATCTACATATCGATACCTTGCGGTAGAAAGGGCGTAAAGGACAAAACACGACTTTTCAGGAGAAGTAAAATAAGAAAATATATATACAAAAATGACTACAGATTTTTTATTTTTGGCGCTACTTAAATGTAATCAAAGAACAAAGTGTTTACAATTGTAAGTATTTTCACGAGATATCTTCAATAATTACCTATGTTTGATAGTTTAGAAGATAAAATTCCTTTACGACCCAAAAAATATGAAAAAATATTCTTTACGACCCTTGTAAAACGATTCTGTGCAAATATATTAGGACGTTAAGTCAACCAATGGTAAAATTACAAAGAATAATTGGAGTAAATGACAGTTGGAACATTATTGGGGTTGTATAGTTGACAAAAAACTATCTAGTAAAAAGCAATAACGGCAGGAAATTATTATTTTAATTAAAAGTGATGTTTGTTCAATCCATTATCACTGCATTCTATTAGGAGAACAGACTGGCCGAAATCTTTATAAAATATAAATTAAACACACATTATCAAAATAAATCAATTCTTTTTTTTCCAATCTCTATTCAAACGAAGTCTTGTTTCAATAATTAGTTTGTAGTAATTAAGTGAATTTAATTAACGTTTTAATTATTTATGTGTCACTCTTTGTCTTCTTCTTCAATCTTCATCTTCTTCGTCGTAGAGTTCGATTTATCTTCGCAAGTTTCAGGATCAACAGGCTCTTTGAACTCAGATGGTGCATGTGCTGTAGAAGGTAAGCTTAAGGGTTGCTGGAGAGATTTGTCTTTGCAGGTTTCAGTATCAACAGGCTTTATGGCATCAGATGGCGTGCCTATAGGAGGCGAGTTTAAGGACTTCTGGAGAGTTATGTTTACAGTAAAGTTCGATTTGTCTTCGCAGGTTTCACGATCAACAGGCTCTTTAGCGTAGCGCGACTGTGAGGGCTGCTGAAGAGATGCGTGAACAGTAGTATAGTCCGAATTGACTTTGTAAATTTCAGGAACCACAGAATCTAACGCCAAGTTCGATGGCGCAACTGCTGTAAGAGGTACGTTTAAGGGCTTCTGGAGAGATGCATTAGAATCCGAATTGTCTTTACAGCTTTCGGGACAAATTGATTTGTTATCTTCGCTCGAACCTTTTAAAATAAGAACATCTAATACAGTAATCTTTTTGTTTGGGTTAAGGGTGAAACTTGGATTTATTTTCAGTGGACTAGCCTGATGCACAATATTATCACCATTTCCGAAATATTTGTGTGATAGAGGAAAACAAATTGTGGAGGTATTAATACTGTTATCCTCGCTACTTGAATTAATGGTTAAATTGTGTCTATTGGTTGGATTAAAATTTTCTTCTTCTTCACTATTCTCTATTATATCGCTACTGTTACTTTGTCGGGATTGAACTGGGGTTTCGTCAAGCACACTTGTTACTTCTGTGTTTGTTGTGTGTCTAGCGAGTTATTAAATGATGCACAGTAAAGGTCATTTTATGCGAGTTTCCCTACGTGGAATATACAGATTGATAGAAAATTAAAAACTGAGCAGGAATGTGTTAAAAACGTCTTTACGTACCTATGTTCTTTACGTCCTTTGAGCCCGAGGTAGGTATTTCTAATGTCCTTTACGCCCCGAGGTAATTAAAACCTTTGAGCCTTACAACTAAGACGATTATGGTATCGTGGAATATTGTCATTTACAGCTCTATTTTAACTGTAAACTGTGTTTAGCAAGTCAAAAGTGAAGGGTAGTAAAGAACATTTTTTTCATAATTTCGCTACGTGGAATAGACAGATCGACAGAGAATGAAAAACTGAGTACGATAGCTTAAAAAATGCCTTTACGCCCTAATGTCCTTTACGCCCTTTCTACCGCAAGGTATCGATATCGTGTGATGCTTCAGAAAAAGGAGTAGGAGCCGTGTTATATCACAAGGACAAAAACGTTGAGCGACCCATTGCATTTGCATCAAGAAAATTGAGATCTGCCGAAAGCAAATACTCTGTGATCGACCGCGAAGCTTTGGCAATTTTCTTTGGTATCCAGAAATTTGACCAGTATCTTCGAGGCATCAAATTCACACTTGTTACTGACCATAAACCACTAATACACATACTGGGCCCTCAGCGAAACCTACCAAAAATTGCTAACAATAGACTCGTGAGATGGGCGCTCTTGATTGGAAACTATAATTACGACATAATTTACAGAAAAGGTGAACACAACATTATTGCAGATTACCTGTCCAGAATGCCAAACAAAAATGAACAGCCAAATGATACAGAGTTTTCTATATGCAAAATCACAGAATTGTTGCTACATAACAAAGTTGATGACCTAGCCCTTAGTGAAGAGCGTATCATGAACGAAACAAAAAATGACCCTATCTTAAAGCAAGTTATTCAATATATCAAATCTGACTGGCATAACTTCAACAATAGTGATCTCAAACCATTTCTCCGAAAACGCACCGAACTGTCCATAGAGAATAAGATTATTATGTGGCAGGGTAGGATCGTAATACCAAACAATTTACGAAAAACCACACTGCGGTACCTACATACCGGCCACCCAGGAACAAGCGCAATGAGAGCCCTTGCCCGCTTCTATGTGTGGTGGCCAGGCATCGAAGAGGACATAGATAATGTTGTAAAAAAATGTCAAAAGTGCCAGGAAAATAGACCAAACAATCCAGAACTACCTGTATACTCTTGGTCAATTCCGGATAAGGTATGGGAACGTATTCATGTTGACTTTGCTGGTCCTTTTGAAGGCAAATACTGGTTGGTGCTTGCAGATGCTTTATCCAAATGGATTGAGATTAGGCCTATGGCAAAAATCACAACTAAAACGTTATGTGAAAAACTTGAAAGTATCTTCACTACATTTGGTGTACCTCAAATTATAGTATCGGACAATGGTCCGCAGTTCACTTCTCAAGATTTTAAAGCGTATTGTAAGTCACAGGCCATATTACACATAACATCGTCACCGTACCATCCAAGGACTAACGGTCTAGCTGAACGGCTTGTACGCACGTTTAAATCAAGAATGGCAGCGAGCGAGTCTGACAAGGTAGTTCAAAAAAGGCGCCTGCAAAATTTTCTTTTCACGTATCGGAACACTCCGCACACCACCACTGGGAAATCACCGGCCCAGATGATGTTTGGTCGACAACTAAACTGCATATTGGACAATGTGCGGCCGAACATGAGGAGATCACTGCAACATAAACAGATGAAAGCGAACATCCTTTCCGATCAACAAACTCCGAAATTCAAACCAGGTGAAGCAGTCTTTATCCGCACTAAGCTAGAAAGTAAATGGAAGCCTGCTATAATAGAAGAAAGAAAACACAGATATTCCTATGTTGTCAGGACACCAGATGGGGTAACGAAACGCAGGCATGCAGATCACATACGCACACGAGTTAGTGCAACTCCACCACAACCCAATAGATCCGCCGTGCCTTTGGACATACCTGGCCCGGCTACTGGTCCATTTCAATCTTCCATTATTTCCTCTCCACATCAAGCTCAACCTTTCATCACTTCCACACCAAATAGCGAAGTTGTTTTACCCGCTCCACCTCCACAACAACCGTTCGATCAACAGATGTCTACGCCTGTCCTGAGACGTAGCAGACGGACAATTAGACCACCGCATCGTCTCATTGAACAAATGGAGTAAGCGGGGAGGAATGTTATAGCGAAGTCTTTTTACTGTCACTTTTGAGCTAAATAAATAATTTCATTTTAATTTTATAGCATTTATTTCAAGTTATTGTCAATCTCTGACAGTTATTATCAATCACTGACAGTTCTTGTCAGTTTTGACAGTTCTTGTCAATCTCAGTTCTTGTAATTTTTGACGAGATTTGAGAGAAATCGTGGTTTCGATCAAACGTACCATCGACCAAATGTAGCTTCGATGAAAAGTTGTCGATCAAAAGTGTTTCGACCAAACGTAATTCGCAATGGTGTAGGTGAACGCCAGAACGCCATCAAACTCTATTTTATAAAGTAGGTCCTGTAGTTGGGTGAATAATACTGTAGTGAATAATGTAAGCTGCGACACTGTGGTGCATAGCGGTCCTTTGTGCGGCTTCGTTACTGCAGCCCAGCCCAATACAAACAGACAAGATTTATGCCGAAGTTGCGGCCAACACAAGTTTCCAATCGACACGGTAAGGCAGGCGCCTGGAGCGAAGCGATAGCTATATGATGCTGTGGTGGAGAATGCGATGAAATGCATGACGATTTGGACCACTAGGCATCGGCTGGAGTTCCATCCATGATGTCGTTGATATCCCACTTGCTCGTACGAAGTTTTTTTTTCATTCTTTATCATACGAACGGCTTAAGACTAGGTGTGCGTGGATTTTCAGTTTTTCTATGAAGGCTACGGCACTAACTAAAATTAAACGTGTGAAAAAAAAAATATAGCAATCTTGGGGTATCTATTTAGAGACTGATGAATACTGATACACGATTAGACAAACTTCGCTCGATAGAAAATTTATTTCCATTTTAAAATGAAAATTATGTCTAAACCGAAATAGTTAGTCATACAAAATATATATATCAATATGCAGGGTATGATAAATACGAGAGCTTGTTCAAAAAATCTGATTATTGTTGGCGTATTTTTATTTCAATGCCAAAATTCATCCAAAATTAATAAAGATACAAATATGGAGTCACTGTGCCGTGCTCTTCACTCCGCCGCTGCGGGACGTCTTCTGTCTCACGCTTGAGTTTGACAGCTGGCAGGGAATGGAACGCCCTGCTGAACGGATTCAAGGGAATGGAACGCCCTGCCAATGGTATTTCTTTGAATTTTAAAGAAAGTTTTATTTAATCTTCAGAATTTCTGTACAATTTGTATTCTTGGATTTTATTACCCAAATATAAATAAAGGGGCGCGACGGAGGTCTATGCAACGGGTGGTTATTATTTTTATTTATTAAGGAAGGCATAAGCTGTATGCCTTCCATAATAAATAAAAATAATATCCATTTACTTATATTACCTACTACTCGTATCTATAAATGAAACTCACATTAGTTGTGGGTTTTTCCGTAATGACTTCGCTAGTAACTTCGACAGATATTGTAATATTTTGTATTTTGGCGAGCTATAGATACGCTCAAGCCCTTTGTAGTAGCGTAATGTGGGAAACATTACGCCACTGATATTATAGCATAGCTTTTATAGGGTCACTACCTTTATGCTATTATGTATAACTTTATTAGACCCAGGCACATCTGTAGCCGGTCACTGTGTTTATACAGTGTTAAAACCCCTCTGTATGTGTTTATCTGTTAAGAGTTTGGGATGTTGGATCGAAACAAACTGAAACTAATTCTAATAAGCCAGTTTCATTAATAGGGTAATACCGAAAATTGCTTTTAAGTAACATAAATTGTGAAAAAAACAATTTATAATTTTCAGAGCATTTGGTTTGTTGAGTTGTTGAGTTTTCCTCGATTTTCTTCAGAAACAGAACTCATTGGTACACATCAAAGCAGATCAAGTGTAACACTTTGAACTTTGGACCGTTCTTATTATCTGCGTCGTAAGAGATGAAATCGTACTGCAAGGTGCTGTTGTCCGTACTGATGACGCATTCCAAAATGATGGTGAATGTCCAATATTTTATCTACATAAGTATAGTTCTGTAACCCCTCATACTTTCAAAACAATCCCAAAACTAACTGCACAGATTGTTCAAACATTGCATGCTCGGAAACACTAGGGAATATAGATAGGCAGCCGAACAAAATTTTTAATGTGATTAAATGCAAACATTCCACATTTCTGTTTTTGCAAACATCGACTAGTTCCGAAATAGTATAGAGAAGATACTCTAACTATCTTTACACTATTTCGGAAATAGTCGATGTTTGCAAAAACAGAAATGTGGAATGTTTGCATTTAATCACATTAAAAGTTTTGTTCGGCTGCCGCTGCATTGCATATCTATATTCCCTAGTGCAGGGCTTCCCAAACTTATTTTTACTGTGACGCCCGGGTCCGTAACTTAATTGCGAGAGACATATGTTCGATGAACGTAATATCGACTGAACGATTGTGCGAAAAGAGTTGACGCCCTTGGGAAGTTGGCATTTTATTGCGACGCCCAGCCCTTTGGCCAAAATGTACCTACCAAAGTTGTAGTTCAAGCCTAGTAACAAGTTATCAGAAAAACTCCAAATAACCTCTATAATTTTCATTAGAAAATGAGAAAAAAAAACGAGAATGAACAGAAATATTTTACTTTCGTGGCTGGCTATTAATGAGACAGATGTGTTTGCTTTTCTGAGCATAGCTTCTCAAAACGAGGCTCACAGTTTGGAAATTGCCATTGATGCAGACAGCCAATCTATGTAGATCGCCTCGCGACCTGGCATAATGCCGCGGGGACCCGCGACGTCGCGACGCACAGTTTGGGAAGCCCTGCCCTACTGTTTCCGAGCATCTAGGTAGAGCCTAGCGTATTGGCAAAATTGGCATTGACTTTAAGTGGTGTAAATGTAAATTCAAAAATATGTTGACATGCAAAAATGTACACAACGTACTTACTTGCAATAAAGATATTTGACTTCGACTTTGTTCATTCATTAGTAAAATGAAAAAAAAATGTAGGTAATTGACTTTGGCTTTTTCGATAACAACGGTCCAAACCTATTGTTTTTGTTATATTAAAATAGACGTATAGAGCGGCTTGCGTAACGTTCTTAGTACAATATTAATAGATATATTAAAATTGTGTTCCATATAAACGCATTTTTACGTAACTAAAATTATAAATTATTTATAACAGATTCTCACGCAAGTTTTTGTTAGATAATCGACAGGTCAGATTTAGGTAAATTGTACTTTAAACAGAAACACTCAATTTTATTTATTTACCCCGGGATTGGGGGTGGGTACAGGGTGATTTAGGGGAGAGCTGCCCTGACTTGAATTACGATTTGGCCCCAACTCGCAGAAGTTTCGGGAGAAAAACAGCCCCTGAATTAGTCGGGAATTATTTAGGGGTGAAATTAGTTGTGATGATTTATATGAGTTGATGGCCTCAAAAGATTGTTTGAACACCCTGTAGTGTGGACCTTACAGCGATTTATTTTATTGAACATCGTTATTGACCAATAAATGAAAAATAAATTTAGCAAAAATACAGAAACGGTGCTTTTTGGCATAGGTAAAATGTCAGTTCCGTGATCAAGACAAATCTTAGCGCACGGCAGTGCGCAGGCCAAGTTCACAAAACACCGGCCGCATGTACACCTGGAAATTTACAGGAACAATTTTATCAGTCAACTTATATTGCTTACATCGAGGGAGAGGGAGGATCTATCAATGTGTAAATGTAAATTCAAAAAATATATTGACGTGCAAAAATGTACTCAACGTGTTTACTTGCAATAAAGAAATTTGACTTTGACTTTGACAATATATTGTCATAATTATATCAAAATCCAGGCCGTTTAGGCTACGGTAGGCCACACAGGGATCGACATACTTAAATACAATCGAAAACATTATCCTCCTTATTTCGCCAGTCGAGTAAAATTTCTAAACTCCGGTTAGATGCGTCTCAGACACCGTGTTTTATCAAAATAGGTACCAAAATAATAAAATAAAAGACTCAAAAATACTTCAAACATTTATTATTATTGTTATTCGACATGAATTACTACAAGATTCTGTTAAGGGGCATCATCCGTTTTCATTTCTCATACATTTTTACAGCATTTTTTTTTAAACTGATCTTACATAGGTACACAATTTAACTAAATCTAAATAAAAATCTATACTCTCCGAATCCAAAGTTATGTTAATCGTGGGAAATATTCACATACACATATAAACTCACATCTATTTCCCGTAGGGAATATATAGACGATTGACTTCCATCTGCTGCGATCCTGGTATATCACCCTCGCTTCTTACACATTCATCACTCTTTTCTGGACCCTTGCCAATTTAATTTTTTGTATTTTCAAATACATATGTATAAGTACTTATTTATATAATGAAAAATTATATACTTTTCGCTGTCTCAGAGTTAACAAATCTTCTATTTCGAGTGCTTTACATTTTGATTTAGTAGTACAATTGTAAGTTTAATACTATAAGTTAATTATCCACAATTTTGTATGGAAGTCGAATTTGGATGATCCCCGTTAACTTTATATTTATAACAAAAGTTTATTAAATACAGTCATACGGCGACACATTCTACTTACAAGTTGCTTGTTAAAACTTTATCCAAAAAAGTTTTGTACAGTCTAAAACACAAAAAGTATACAAGGGTCCTGATTTAGGTTAAAATATTCTCAAAATAACTGTTAATAATAATAAAACCAGTCTACGGAACGAATTGTTTCACATAACTACTTAACATATACCTTTGGCAGTTTGAATAACATACAAATACATTCAAGAACTTTTGACACATACAACTTGGCATATTTTAACTTATTATCTATTTTGAATTATTCAGTCTTTTAATAAAGATAAAATTGGGTAAAAATGGTTTTTATAACATATAATTATATCTACTATTACATAGTAATTTTTATAATTTACACCGTAGAAAGAACACTCTATAATTAATTATTATTTTTGTTAACTTTGGCATACTCGCCGTTCCAAAACCGTAAGTACTGATATGCATAAATAACGGAAAAGTAACTGATATTATATACGAGTATTTTTAATTGTAACATACGTTATTCTGTTAGTTATTTCTGTTGTTATCTGTGGTGCGGCGTGCGGCAGTGTCCTGAAAAAAAACCACCTTATTTTAATATGCAAGTATGTAATATGCAGTTTAAATAACAATACCAAAAAGAAAATGGAGAAGTGCGAGCCAAACTCAGGCATCGAGGGTTCTGTGCTACTTAATACCGTATTTCTATAACGAAAATATAAACTAGGTTTAGTGACACTAAGGCCCGTATTAATAAATCACTCTCAGCTCAAAAGTCAATCTTGAGAACGACCTCAAGATGGCGTTTCTATTAATGAACGTAACTTAGGTGCGCGTTTAGGAATCGGGTATCACGTGAATACCGCCGTATTAATAAACAAACTCAGTTCTCAAGAGAATTATCAAACTCACACTTGAGAACGTATTTGCTGATTGCAGGCGAACCGCGGCTTGAGAAAGACGTCACGTGATACGCCCTCAAGATTGGTTTATTAATAAATGACATACTTGAGATGGAGATCACGTATTGAGAGTGTATCAGCTGAATTTGCTCGCGGGTTTGAGCTCAGACTATTAATACGGGCCTAACTCTAGATCGTAGAGATTGAGTATTTCTGTCACTAGTAGAAAGATAAGAGTACCTACTTAATTATAATGATTTTTCAAAAATACATGTACACGTTTCTCTGTGTTGGACCGCACCTACCCTAAGTACATAGATTATGTATTTGAGCTTTGCCAACTAATTCTGTTGGCTCGGTTCGGCCTGTAATAAATTAATGACCACTAATTGACGGTCGTAAGCCGATTAGGATATTATAGCAGCCGATCGATCGTCCAATTACACATGATGGTCATTTTGTATCATGTTATGGTCAAAACACAGAAGAAATAATAGTACAGTCGACAGCAGATCAATGGTAACACTTTTTACTTTGACAGTTCTTATTATTTGCGTCGTAAGACTTGAAATCGGACCATTGATCTGTTGTCGACTGTACAAGGTAGTCAGAGGTGTATCCTAGGTTTGACCAAGGCCTGTCGGCAAAGCCCGAAATAGATTCTAATTTTGGCTTTTGACTAATGGATGTACTCGTATTTTGAGTCATTCCTAGGAGTATCTAAACGGGTAGACAAACGTCGAAAGTAAAATAATCTGTTAGGTATGCAGAAACGATGGAATTCTAAACGATCCTGGCATATCACTCTCGCTTCCTCCACATTATTATTATTATTTGATATCAGGGTGTTGGTACGGTCGAATACAAAGAAAGGTGTACAGGAGAGTTTTTAAGGTTGAGATTTTCTCAAAAACTACTTGACCTATAGTAAAAGTTCTTTCACTTTTAGATAGATAAAAGTTAAAACTGTAAAATAATTATTAAAATTGGTCTAGTAGTACTTGAGAAAATCTCAACCTTATTGGGACCCCCTGTATACTTATCTCTGTCTTCGACTGTACAAGCCCAAGGGTCACTGCGACCTCAAAGATCTATTGTGGCCGCGCACCGAGTTCTTATATCTCGCTCCCAAGGCCAACGTCCTTCAGGAATCGTATGATGCACTTGGGTGAGAGAGTTTTAATATTGTATTTAAATATAAATAAATAAATAAAAAAATAAAAAATAAAAAAATATCCTCGGGTGGCATTATGTGCCCACCTAAGACTCGGCTTCTGCTGTAAATGAGTGCTCCACAGTCACAGAGGATATGCTGGGGGTTTCCTCGGCTTCGCAGCAGAATCTACAGGCAGTGGTGTCGGACAGGCCCATTCTGTTAAGATATTTATTTAGCCTGCAGTGTCCAGTTAAGGCTCGTATAAGTATCCTTAACTCCATACGTGGTAATTTCATCGCATGCGATGAAAAGTCTTGCGAATAACTAGTGACAAGTGTTTTTGCGTGCCTCTGGCAATGGTTCAATGCTTAAAAATTAAACCTACAAGTACGTAATACTTACGTCTGGGCAAGGCAGTGATTGTAGCTTTAGAAGTGCTATCGCTGTCATCGGATTCTGATCGATTCTGGAAACTGGTTTCTGGGGAATAAGATTCAAATTTAGAATTTTTCTTTAATTATTAAAAAGACCGACAGATTCCATCGAGTTCGATGATATATAAACCTAATCGTGTTCATAGGTATACCGAAGACCAAATCAAGGGTCTTATTATGTAAACAAAAACTACCCTACCCTACTAACATTTTAAGCTGTTCTGTGAGTATTGCATAGTTATTTTCACATTATTAGATCGGATCGCTTTATTTTCACAATGATGAACAGATTCAATCAATCTGTTCTTTCAGTGTTACACCACAACAGGTAATTAGACGATCATATTTGTTTACAAAATAAGACACTTGCTTTGGGCTGTCGTATAGAGGTATAATCTATCCACTAGCTAATCTAAATTCTATGGAATATCTCTCTTTTTGATATTTCACAGATGACCTCATTAGGTAGTGAAAGTTGTTCATAGGTTTATATTATTTTTTAAATATTCTGAAGACAGTTTTCCTTGCATACATAATTCACATGTTGTATTTAAAGTCAAGTCTCACTAGATTTAATTCTAAAAGTAATTTTCCTAAACATTTATCTGTCGTCCTAAGATAAATTAATATCAATTAAAACCCAGTAAATGAATGCCCGAAATGGCTTGTTACGTCTAAACAAAACAAAACAACCCCGGAGCCGACAATGATCAATCAATTAAGCCCACTGCTGGGCTCTCCTTTCACTAACAGATTAAGAACAAAATCCCTAGACATTCGTACGAAAACTCAGTCACAATTCGTACAGTAGCGTCTCTTGGGTCGTGCCTTCGTGATTATAATGGATGATTCTCGAACCTACATACTCGTAATATCAGTCGGATTTTAAGTAAAACCGCTTTTAATAGAATAATTTGCCCTATATAACTTGTTGTGGTGTTTTATCTCTGGTGGATAGAATAAGAAATGAATTTATCTGCCAGATAACAAAAGTAGTTGACATTGCTCATAGAATCAGCAAACTGAACGACGAATGGCTAGTCACATCTGTCGTAGAACCGATAACCGATGGGGTAGATAAGTTCTTGAATGCAGGTCACTAGCGATGGAGGGATGACCTACGCAAGGTGGCTGGCAGGAGTGTTGAGTGGCGTGCCTTGGGAGAGGGCAATCTCCGGCAATGGACTGATGATAAATTTTAAAATATACATAAAATGATTGCCAACTGTGGAAATATAATTAAAATTAGTTGAAAAATAGCAGACAATGAGGGGTTTTCAAAGTGACAGTAAGGAAAGAAACAAGCTTTTTAAGTTGCACCGAAGTGCGATATCATCGTAAAAAAAAAGCACCATGAATTTTATTTTGGATGGCAGCTGAATAATTTATTATACAGTGCAAATTAATACTAGGTATGAAATACGAAAAGGCCAAGTTACAAGCAATAACAACGCATTTAATGTTGACATCAGACCAGTCAGTGCCATCTACCGGGGCTATCGGTACTTTCTTACTTTTTTAAATGTAATCTTGAAAACCCTCATTGAAAATCAGATAGTGAAGTAGTGACGTCACGTTTTACTAATTCCATACAGCGTTATTATTTCATAAGAGTTTTTGTTTTCAGTTTCGTTAGTTTAATAACTCTATACTAGTTGCATAGCTATACTGTGTTTGTGTTGAACGGAAGAACAAAGTCATTAATTCCATTAAATTAGATCAAGATAAATGGGAAAGCCGAGGCTAGCACTGAAAAATAGAGCTACTGCCATTACGTTCTTATACTGAAAACATTTTGGCGTTAGGATTAATTTTAAAAGCTATATTTTTACGGAGGGATTTACTATCAAAGTGGAATATTAAAAATACAGCTTTCTCACGGTTTGTGTGTTTTAATGTTAGGGTTCCGTAACTAAATGTTAAATAAGAAACTTTTATAGTGAGATTTCGATGTTTGTCCGTCTGTATGTAATGGTTTCCGTACCTCAAGAGGAAAAAAGGAACCCTTATAGGATCACTTTGCTGTCTGTCCGTCTGTCTGTCAAGACCTACATCTCAGAAACGCATGGATGGATAAAGTTGAAATTAATACCAAATACCCAAGTCTGCAACCTCATGCGGCCGTGAAAAAATCAACCTTCTATGTTGACACAATCACAAGATATGGCCGTTTGTGACGAATTTTGGCGCATATTTGTATGAAAACGCAAAAAAACTCAAAACCTATAGGGTACTTCCCGTTGACTCGCACTTGGCCGTTTTTTTAGGAATTGTCTAACTGTATATCGGTATGTTTTTAGACTGGATGCAGGCCGAGAATCGGGTTGAATGGCGTGCTTTGGGAGAGGCGTACGTCCAGCTGTGGACTGATACGGGCTGATGATGTTTTTCTCACGACATAACAGAGAGGACATTTAAAAAGAACTACTTGCTTTAAAAAGCTTATCACAAAATAGAACGTCGAAATGCTAAGATCAATCGTCCCTAAGCTAGTCGTCCCGCTCGCTCTTACGCGATGTTAGCATATGAACAATAGTAACAGTTGCGTTTAGGTTTAGGATTCGACTTAGTGATCGCTTTTTGATCAAACGTACAGTCGACAGCAGATCAATGGTAACACTTTTTACTTTTGACAGTTCTTATTATTTGCGTCGTAAGATTTGAAATCGTACTGCAAGTGTTACCATTGATCTGCTGTCGACTGTACCATCGACCGAATTTTAGCTTCGATAAAAAGTTGTCGATCAAAAGTGTTTCGACCAAACGTAATTCGCAATGGTGTAGGTAACCCCTACAAAAGCAGCTACATTGTCTCTCTAATTAATTTAACTTTACCATAATCGTAACAAAAATTACAAAGCCGAATTAGCTTCCATTAATATTTTAATGCAATTAAAGTTTTCTCCGCATTCAATTAAGAAAAGTATGCAAAGAATATGAATAAAGAATATTAATTAAAATTAGCGAGTCAAGCGCTCGCGTGTTTTGAAGTATAACTCTCGAGGGAGTTACGCCATTACTGTTTTTGGAGAAAGTTTGTCAAAAATAAGAAAAGTCCTTCCGTAATTCAGTCCGTAGCCAAGTGGCTTTTAAATTCAGTAAAGCTAGTAGAATATAAAGAATACACAGGCACATGGACCGAGAAAATTGAGCTTCGTATTCTATTAAAAAGTTGTTCCATGATAACTTTAGAAAATCGTACATCAGTATCCCTGACACTTAGGACGAAAGGTCACATGAGTTAACCTTGCAAATAATCCCACCAATCCACCAAAAATGTGTCGAACACCCAGTATAGAGTAAATAATCCCACCAATCCACAAAAATGTGTCGAACACCCTGTATAGAGTAAATGATCCCACCAATCCACCAAAAATGTGTCGAACACCTGTATAGAGTAAATGATCCCACCAATCCTCCAAAAATGTGTCGAATATCCTGTATAGAGTAAATGATCCCACCAATCCTCCAAAAATGTGTCGAACACCTGTATACAGGGTGTAACGTAAAGGGTATATGAAGCCGAAGGGAGGGTGTTCAGTATGGGCAACTGAACAACTTTAGTTCTACAACTTTTCGAATAAAAAATAAAAATGAATTCATCTCCCATACAAATCGACTTGCTGACCGGTACGAAATGTATGAAAAGTCAAATAATAAATTCGCGAAAATCGAAAAGTCGTAGAACAAAAGTTGTTCAGCTACCGATACTGAACACCCTCCCTTCGGCTTCATATACCCTTTACGTTACACCCTGTAGAGTAAATGATCCCACCAATCCACCAAAAATGTGTCGAACACCCAGTATAGAGTAAATGATCCCACCAATCCTCCAAAAATGTGTCGAACACCCAGTATAGAGTAAATGATCCCACCAATCCACCAAAAATGTGTCGAACACCTTGTATAGAGTATGGGATTGACGTTTGCTTTTCGTTAGCAAATGTCAATCATAATGTGTTTCGTTAGCACATGTCAGTTAAAAGGCGGAAAGGGTATATGAAGCCGATGGGAGGGTGTTCAGTATCGGTAACTGAACAACTTTTCGATTTTCGCGAATTCATTTTTTGTCTTTTCATGGTCGATTTGTATGAGACTTTAATTTATTTTTATTTTTTATTCGATAAGTCGTAGAACAAAAGTTGTTTCGCTACCGATACTGAACACCCTCCCTTCGGCTTCATATACCCTTTCCGTTACACCCTGTATATATAATACATTACACAAATAAAGCTACGATCAAACAAACGATCAAACATTACATTGCGAAAACACGAACAAAATTCCATTCTTTAAATAGCCAACCAATTTCAAAGACTGCAAAAGAAAACTGTTTTATAGAAACACGCCACCCTATTCTAGTGCCAACCTTCCAAAGGAAACATTCCGTAATAAATCTAGCTAAGAACGTCTCTAAGAATACGGAATTGGACAAAGGAAGGAATGGGGGATGGGGGCATAAAATGGGGACGGACTATGTCCCGGATCGCTTGCGTGGTCACGCTGAGTCAGCCGTCTCGTTTGTCCTGGGCAATGATGTCATAAACTAGGAGATATGGCGTAGGAATATAATAATCACACCAGCCTATTTGTTTGTCAACTATTGGGGACATGGGGATAAGGTTGACGTCCCTACTAAGTATCTTATCTAGTACTTTTATCGATAAAAATTAAGGAAACGAATTTTTTGCCATTTGTTTGCAATACAATATTTTTACAACTAAAAATTACGCGGCGCGTTCGTTCTTTCTATAAGCACCTAGCTTATAAAAAAGCTGATTTGGTCATGTCAGAGGCCTACGAATGAGAACGAGAATAACTCTGACAAACAGATTTGGTTACTAATCCACATGAGAAAAGAAGACTCAAAAAAATTATATGCGTATGCATGCACAATTTATTATTGGCCAGTTCTCTGCAAAACTCAAAAAAAAAGTCTCTGAGAGCACTTTTTTTAAAAATCTTCGAAAATTCCGAGGCAAACACGAGAGCACCGTGAAACCTGCACACTGGTTATTCTTAAATGTTTGAAATAGCAGAGCAATTTAAAAATATTATATGTCGTCAAAAATATTCTTCTCTAACGATTATTTTCTAGGCTCTATATGTTTTGCTTTTAGAAAAGAACTGCAAAATAATAAATTCTGCTTGCCTTCCAAAACGCATATAATTATTTGAGTTGCAAATTCTTGACTGGTAAATACAAGCATTACAAATTCAAATGGCAGACCCATGTCTGAACTTCAAGTTTGTGTGATCTAAGGTCCTGTCCGTTCTACCGTAGTGACAAACGGTTACTATTTTGTGATATATGATAGCAATAAAATGACCAGGTTTTGGATTGAAATACAATGTAAAACTGCTATAAAGAAGATTCATTGATCAATTTCCCATTTACTAATCTTAGTTATCAAATGTATGTGATGTTAATGTTTGTTTAAACTAGAGCCTAACATAAAACTATATCTCTTACACAAAAAATTACTGTTTTTGGTAATAAAATCTATTTTATATCAGTCCCATGATCAAGACGAATCTGACATTATACGTACATCAAAATCCTTGAAGCAATTTTAGCCATAAGAGGCCATAAAGAAGCAATGTTCATACACTCCCGAGACATTACCCTCCCCCATTTAGGCAGTCGGCTATATCCGAAACAAAGAGGACAAAATAAACGCGCAGATAGATATAACAACTGGTAAATGCAAGATAAGAACAGATTTACTGATAGGCCCTAACTAGGATTGACATTTGCTGACGAAAAAGCAACTCAATCCTTGCATTTTCTAACTAGCGAAATCAAAGCCACTTGGCTAGGTCATAGTAGATGTTTCTACTCTAACTTCCTAGGTCCTAGTAGATATTTCAACTCTAACTTTCTAGGTCCTAGTATATGATTCTACGCTAACTTTCTAGGTCCTAGTAGATGTTTATACTCTAAATGTCTACGTCCTACTGTTCTACTAGCGATAACAAAAGTAAAATCCACTTGACTAGGCCCTCAGAGGAAAACAATTGTTATTTAAAATCTCCAAATTCAATTATCAAGCAACAAAATCTAGTCCCTGACAGTCTACTTTGGCTGTCAGCTATAAATTTACGAGCGGGTTGCGCTCATATTTCAAAGGCGACGTGATCACTTCACTGCGTAGGATATAGTGATATGCTGGAAAGGGTTACTGAAGCTGAAATACAAGCTTTCATATGAATATTGCAGCAGATCATAGACTGCTATAAAACACTTATAAAACAAGGTACAAGAAATATATCTTTGGATAAAGTAATAGGTGATCGTAATGCCCACCCCCATTTTTTGGATATCTTTTTAATTTCAATTTACACCACTCAGTTTAGCCACATTATATGGCACATCTTTTAAAACAATTACATTTTGAATAACTAGATACGGTCTAACACAGAGAAAAGTGTAGCTATATACAGAGTTTTCAAGGTTGAGATTTTCACAAAAGCTACTGGACCTATTGCAAAAAAAAATCCGCTGTTAGATATATAAAATCAATCAATCAATCATAAATTTTATTTGCATTTTTGTAGCAAACAATTTGCTACGGGTATACACTGTACAATACAGGTGTTAAAGTTTTACAGTAGTTCCAGACAATATTCTGCCTTTTCTAGTCATATTACATATTTCAAAGTTATTGAATTCCAAAAATTGTTAATCTTAAGTAATGTACAAATAAATTAAGAAATTAAAAATGTTAAAGTTTTTAAAAGTTAAAACCTATGCAACTGTAAAAGAATTATGAAAATATATCCAGTAGTTTTTGAAAAACCTCAGTCTTAATCCCCAGTATACTTATCTCTGTATTCGAGTGTATTAAACTATACATACAACTTGCTACTCAGTCCTAGTTTTATTAAAGTCTAGAATACAATATAGACTAACAATTCCAGTACAGACTATCTTCGTGGTGCATATTAGTGACAATGTAGCGAGGCATCAGCAGGGAAATTGCTCGCTACGTTTCAATTGCTCTGACCGAGCTAGTTCCAGTATTGAACCTGAAATATGACGTTGGCATCTGCAATCCCGTTTGAGATGCTAAATCAGGTCAGAGTCGGAGTCACTCGGAGATTGGTAACTACATTTTTGGTTGACTGCTATAGTCTAGCTAGAACATGGTTTATAGTCTAATTTAGAGAAACTTACACATTTTCTCAAAAACTAGCGAGGGACCAAGTTTTTTCACAAAAAAAATCAACAAATTCGAGACTGGAAAAAGTTGGTAATCTGAATTGCGAAAGTAAGGTTTAGACCTTAAGGTATTTTTATGATATTTAGGTTTTCCCGCAGCGATGTGAGTTTGTTTACCCGACTGCTCCGGAAGGATGTTTTTTGGGTGTATGTATGTAAATCGAAACCCAGATCAAGTGTCTTATTTTGTAAACAAAAACTACCCTACCCTACTAACCTTTTAAGGTATTCTGTGATTATTGCATAGTTATTTTCACATTATTAGATCGGATTACTTTATTTTCACAATGTTGAACAGGTTCCATCAATTTGTTCCTTCAATATTATATCACAGGTAATAAGACGATCATATTTGTTTACAAAATAATACACTTGATTTAGGCCTCGTTATATGTGTGTCCATTCCTTCCTGCCCTCTGTAGCCTATCGTCTCTCATGTTTTTGAGATGAAAGAAATAATTAAAAAAATAAACTAAAAGTTTAATTCTATTATTAAAGTATTACTGAGGGAAAAACATTCTGCAGCGGGAAAGCAACGACTAAAACACGTTATAGAAGCTGCCTAGAAACTTACCAGTATCAAACCTTGGCCTGCTGGGTAGCCTGCTTGGCAAGTCCTGGTTTTCCACATGATCAAACGTCCTGAAGCCAAGCGCGAACTCCGCGTAAGGACTTATCTCGAACATTTCTATAACAATTACAAATATTTCAAGTTCAGAATGGGCTACCTAACAGAAGAATGCATTTGAATTTGTCTTCTGCCAAAAAATAGGTAAAAGACACGAGTATATAAAAAGGTAACTAGAAAGAAAGTCTTGGTTATCCAAGCATCGGTAGGTAGGGCGTCGCAAGCCGATATAAATTACAAAATATGTGTGGGAGAACAGGCGACGACGCGGCAGCGTGGACGGAATAGGAGAGACAGTATCTCCTCTCCCCTCTCGTTCTCGCCTCATCGCCTTCCTGACTAAGGACTATGGGTGCTTTGCATTTGGCTGAATATTTTTTTCTAATCTCTAGAGGGGGGGGGGGGGGGCAGCTGCCCCTACCTTGGCCACGCCCTTGGTAGGTAGTGCTATAGACAAAGAGTACGGACGAGTAAACCCCTTTACCTATTCAGCTGCCAAAACATGTAAATTTTAGCATTACTGGGTTCACGCTAAAGGGTTCTTATCATGCCCTTCAAACCGGAACAGAGCAATGCTGTGTGTCGTAATTACATTCGCTCTCGTGAGCTCACGTAGGAGTATAATTACGAGCACACAAGGCAACCTACATTTTAGTTCTCAGCTTGGCAAAGGCATTTTTCTTGAGGTCAATCGAGGTGATCACTTCACCAAGTGACCCGTCAGTCTGTTTCCAGATCCTTATTATACCTACATAAAAATAAGACTTATGGACAAATTAGTGATTGCATTGCCTTTTGAAGAGTCAGACCAAACGTAGTGTGGGACCCCCCCCCCCCCCCCCCCCCTCTACCAGCCAGCCTCGTCCAGCAGTGGACTATACGGGCTGATGATGACGCCAGTTATAAAGTTTCAAAGTCTTACCATTTTTGCTACTCTTTCTAGGATGTATAGGTGATGTATAAATCCTTGGTGCATGAGCATATCGGTCCTTGTGTTCAGAATGCGATGCCACGCTCTCGTTGCGAGACTTTACTTCTTCCGCGATGGAATGACGATATTGGGATGAGTAGCTTTGTCTGGTGATTAAAACATGAATTATCACTATGATTTCTCCACACCAGCCGTTTATTACCGTTCTCAAAACGAAGAAATTATACCATGTCATGGCGCGAAAAACAGAGACGCCGCTATACCAATGCCGTAGCACTGTGCCTTTCACGGCCGTTATGACATGGTATGATCTGATCGTTTTGAGAACCGTAATAGCCTAAAAGAAAGATGACGAAAGGAAAATTGAAACAAATGAATATGTGGAAGAAGAAAGGGAAGGTCGTGACACGACAGCAATGGAACAATTGGTAGACGTCTATGAGAATGTATCTTTAAAACATCAGGAAGTAGCTGAATTATTGTTCTCATAGTAATCCAGGTAAGAGATCTGTTAGTAGAGAAGCAACACAAGAAGGAGAAAAAAGAACACAAAAGGAGGAGGTAGGGAAAATCGAATAATATTATATATATAAGGGATTAATATAAATGAACTTAGAAGCCGACTTGCGACTTACCTATGTCTTCTGAATAATATACAAATGAAAGCCAAAAGGCAAACAACAAGCAGAATCGAGCTGCAAATGATGACCAACATGTTGAGGTCGAATAACTCAGATGGAGGGCCGATTTCACCTGGAAATTAGTTGATATTTATTATAATTATAATGCATATAATTGAACATTGAGGTTATAAATTAAATATAATATTTTCAAAATATTGGGAAATATAGAAACCTTTAATTCTAGAGCTATGTGTACGGCCCGCGTGCTATCTCTTCAATCTTAAACGCCACAGACCACTTACCCAATAGACATGAAATCGGAACTTTGCACGCGAAAAATTCTGTCAACGATGAGCGCATAGAGACGAGGCGGGGAACATTATTAAAGAGATACGTCCATGTCGATAATATCTCTAGTTTACACGTGTCGCGAAGCAATTTTGCGCTCACGTGCGGGCTCAGACACGGGCGCCCCTCCTGTTACAGGTCTATGGGGTAAGTGGTCTATTGTGGGTCGTCAACCATATTTGGAAAATAAAGTCAGTTGTATATTTTCTGAGTAGTCTCGGTTGCTTTCTAGTCTTTAATTAAATGAATTCCTTCGACTATCTTATCTTCTTCACTTATATTCTTAAAGCGTAGCCTACAAGACCTTCTATCGCTAACAAAGTAACTTTACCAATTTTCAAGCAAAAACAGTTGCGTACTCAGCGGTGATCAGCCGCCAAAATGACGGCTTTTCCCATCGGCTTTTCCCCATCTCATTTTCCCTAAATGAGGGCTAAACTTTTGTCTATTAAACCGTCAAAATATCGTACAAACTTTGACAAGCCCCTGAGCTTGTCAGTTTTCTAATAACAAAAGTTTTCATGAAGCGAATTTGAGACGGCCTGTTCCATTATACGTATTTTAAGGATTCATTGCTATGGAATAAACAGAATTGTGGATTTTCTTCGATAAATTTAGAAATTGCCGGAGAATAATCAATTTGACAGTGAATATTGCCTTTAGGTCGCGTATACTTAACTGGCTTCGGTAGATTTCGAATTTTTAGAATTATTGTTATTGTATTCAACTTAATTTTTTAATTAAATTTATTTTGATCTCTATCCTATTCTATTTTTATTTGAATGGCTTCTACTCTTATTCAAGAGATAATTTCGTCAATGTCAAGTTATTTTGTAAATAGAAAATCAAACAAATAAAAAATCAATCCGCTATTCACACACCGCGAACGAACACAGTACGGGATGTGATGAAAATCAGCGCTGTGCCCAGTCACCCCAGTGGCTGGGCACAGCATTTCAGCTGATCACAGGCCTTTTACTCATATTATTTTAAGTTAGCTCTAAGTGTACAAATAAGGTCACCTTGTATGTATAATATGTGTAATAAATATTTTTCATTTCATTCATTTCATTTATTCCAAAATGATGGCGGCGGAATCTATTTTGATCTCAGATCTTTGGTTATCTGACACCTTATTTCGGTAAACAGACGCATCAGTTTATTTCAGTCATTATAATGTTTGTCTTTAGGGGATTTCTCTTAGAAGATATAACGTGAGGAATAAACCCATCATTAACCCGTATCAGTTCACTGTTTGATGTAGGTATCTCTCACAATCCGCCATTCAATCCTATTTTCGGTCCTTTGCATCAAATCCCTGCCAGCCACCTTTCACAAATCATCTCTTCATCTGCCCCCCTATTACCGTTCTCAAAACGATGAAATTATACCATGTCATGGCGCGCCAAACAGAGACGCCGCTACACCAATGCAATAGCACTATCCCTTTCACGGCCGCTATGACATGGTATGATTTGATCGTTTTGAGAACCGTAATAGCCCCACTGGTCCCACATTATTTTTATGCCTTCATGGACTCCATCATAAAATACTCGTATATTGGAAAAATCCTCACCCCCATCCAAAGACTTAGTAGCATAAGTGTAAACAGTTGAGGCAATCCCAGCATCATTTACTGCGGTGACTTTCAGTTGGTACCAATTAGCTGGCGCTAAAGATCCGATTGCGTAAGACGATGGTATGGACCGAAGGGGTGGCGCTTGGTAATGTCCTTCGATGTAACTCCAGCCTAAATTCAGGTCCAAAGGCTAGAAGTAAAAGAGTTTTGTTAACCTCAGTGGTTTCTAGGATACCTTTAACTAGAAATAGATAAGACGATAATCAGCTTTTTAGAAGGTTTTCTTAGAAGTTTCGTCATGTGTTGCTGACCTAATTACTATGTTTTGTGAGTGATTAAGTCTCCACAAGTTTCGTTATTTATCTTCGGAACCTTAAAAGATCATTCCAGATTACATTCTTTGGGATTTATGGTATCCTTATTGAAATACTGACTTTAGTGATGTTCTAACTAACCAATTGAACACACAATTGAATACACGTGACGGTGTTATTGTTCGCATACCAAGAAAGGATCAAAGAAAATATCACTTTCCTCACATCAAACTGCACAAAACGATTGTACTTGATCTACTGTCAATGCGTTAAATGCCCGAATGTTACACTTAGGTTGTACTGCTTGTGTAAACACCCTTTCTTCATAAACACTTACCGCTCTATTCTCAGCCCTATGCCAAGAGTTGCTCCCAAGAACTCGATATTCCACATCCCATTTAGTGACGTCACAACCACCATCGTCCCAGCCACTCAACTGAATGTAGATATGAGTGGCGTTGCTCCATAACCAATCAGTTGTTGGCGGAGAGACTGGTGCTAGACAAATAGAAGAAACTGTGTTTAATGTGAGAATAACCGAAGAACAATTGATGACAACGTTTAGCAGTTGACTGTTAACATCCGTAGCTTGACTGTTAACTTATCTAAAACAGACTAAAGCAAATATTCACTCATCAGATTTTTGAATATCTAAGCGGAGTTTAAGTATTTGGACTTAATCATTAAGAAATATAAGTCATAATTTATGAGCAAATTGTCAAATATTGGATGCCTCTGCATTTTTCTTCAGCTCGAAACTTAATTTTTTTTGATATATGTATGTCAGAATGCCTATACAAGTGTAAAACTAAAATACAGACCATTTTTTATCTTCAAGAATTCTGTCAAGAAGGCACTCACTAAGCCCACTCCTGATTATAAAATAATCATCTAAAGATCTTGAAGAGCTCGGTGGCTCAGTGGTTGGATCAATGGACTTATATGCAATACGGAGGTCCCAGGTTCGATCCCCAGCCAGGGCACCCATGTACCAATGTGTTATCCTCGGTTTTTTCGACGGAAAAACTTACGTACATTTACCGAGTGCTCTCAAAACGGTGAAGGAAAACATCGCGATGAAACCTGCATGCCCTAGAAGAAAAAATCTAAGGCATGTGAAATCCGCCAATCCGCAGTGGGCCCGCGTGGTGGATCATGGCCCGAGCTCCCTCGATGTAAGGGAAGGTCTGTGCCCGAGCAGTGGGGCAATATAAATAGACTGATGATGACGATGATGATCATCTAAACACAAGGTTCTTAGTCTTACCTCCACCCAAAGTTGTAACATCAACATGAGCCGGTGCCGAGGTCCCAACACTGTCAGTAGTAGTGACTCTTATGGAGTACTTGGTCCCACACTTTAGGCCAGTCAGAGTGTGCTGCTGAATGCCAGGCAAACGAGTCTCCCTTGCAACCGGCCAAGCCTCCTGCCATGGACCATCGCCTTCTCGCCAAGTTAGATTATAACCTGAATAGAAATCATCGTTTAGAGATCAAGTATGATCAAATCCAAAAGCTGATGTCTTTATTTTATTATTAAACTTCTTAATAATGATAGGGCTCATCAATAACTGTATTGTTTTAATACATACAGGGCGGCTTTGAATTCATTCGACCAAATGAAATGGATGGTTAGGTTAGTGACATACATTAATTCTGCACAGCGTTTAAGTAAATTAAACAATCTGGGGAAAAATAAAATATTTACAATAAATTCAACTATAAAAAAAATATTAATTTGATGTGTATCGTTACTGTGCTATAAAGTTTTTAACATTTGAAAGGTCACAAGTCACACAATGACCTTATAAATGACCATCAGGTCAAATTCCAGTGAAAGAAATTGATTTCTTTCACTGGAATTTGACCTACTTAGTTAATTTTTTTGCCCTTTTTTTACTTAAAAACCTTACCAATTTAATAGTTATCATGAGTACAACCTTCAGTTTCAATTTGTCGAATGAACTCAAGGGCACCCTTACTTCTCTAACATAGTCTTCTTGTTTCGAGTCACATACAAAACTCTACTGTTGATAATAACTTTCTCGCTAGCTTTTGTTATGTATAGATTTCCCACTAATATCACAAATGCGGAAGTTAGTTCAAAACATGGCTTAGTCGAACCTAAACTTTTGCACAAAAATTCTATTTCCCAATACGAGAGAGAATATACATGAAAATATCGGGTTACCCTGTCCTATCGAAACACGGGAAACTCGAAACATTTCACGGGGCGGAATGCTATAAAAACAAGCGAATAAAAACTTAATGTACTGTACTTACTAATCCCAACCAAAGAATCGTTACTATGTGTCCTGATCTCATCCCACTCTACTACAATAGAGTCTTTGTAAGGCGTTGCTCTCAAGGCAGGTGGATCAGGCAATGGTAGCACTCTGACTGAGTAAATTACGGAGTCAGAACCGTAGAGATTCTTCACTAAGCATGTGTAGTTGCCGCTTAGAGAGTGGTCAATACCTAAAAATACAATGTAGGTTATAATATAACGAAATTTAACAATAATATAATAAACTTTGGCAACCAAGTTTTGCAACAAATTGTTAAAAAAGAACTAAAACACATGAAACAATCAGCCGAAAGGTAATGACAGCAGCAATAGTCCTAGTATACAAAACTCTATGAAAGATGACATACTGAATGTGATTTTAATGTGTACCGATTTTGATGAGGTAAGTAGGTACATGTATTTACACAACACATAAAACATCAAACGAACTAGAGTTCTGTGATATGGGACCAAGGATATATACTGAGACGATCACAAAATGGATTTATACTATAATAGATTGACTTCAATACGAATTGGTTACATTACTGATAACTCCACATGTTAAGTGGAATAAATTAATAATTTGCAATTGAAAGGAAGTATATTTTTTATGGATAATGAACACAACGGTAAGAGAAATGAAGTATATGAAACATATCATCCTAATAATGAATGATAAGATCTAAATTCGATTATCAAAGACAATTATAATGATGATGAGCCAAAAGGTCGATCAGACAACACTCAATTAAATCCCCAGAGAACAATAAAGTTAAAATTAGGTCACGAAATTGGAGATTGTTATCGGGATTGTAACAATAAAGCAATAAATTAAACTTGCGACACCATGATAATGGCACAGAGGCTGTCTAGTCAAGTTATAACTTTATGTAGCTTCGGTAAACTATTCACGATATCTATGAGAAGTTTCCGAAACAATTCCCAAGTGGAAACATACGCGTGACAATATAGATGATGATGTATAATATAACTATCTAATAAAAGCAAATTACGTAACATTGTAACAGGATGTTCGTTCACGTATTAATTTAATCAAGATATTTTGGTGTAGTTTATCTTTCTTGAGATACCTTTTCGAATATAGGTAAGAAGATGGTGAGGGTATTAGAAATTGTTTTCTTGCATAGACAAACTTGGTGTTGTCGTGTAAAAGGATTCGAATATACAGCTATAGTTAGAGTAAACGAATTAGTAGCGTATTACTTACTTTTGATCAACAAACTGTCGTCCTTATTCCTCGTAAACCTCGGGTGGTGAGTGATTATGTTCTGGTTGTGGTACCACACGGTCCTCGGCGGTGGACTGCCTACACTCTTGCATTCTAGCAGAAGCGAATTCCTTACTGCTACTGTCACATCTCCACCTAATGATGCTACACCTGCTACGACTGTTGGAAAAGAAGACATGTTTGGACTGCGGAAGTAATTAGCTCTCAGTAGTCGCTGAATGTATTTCATCATTTTTTGATTAGATCATTTGTTACATCCCGTGGGTCGGTTCTTTGTCCAGTCTCTGTTTATGATTCCAGACATAACCTAATTTGTATTCTGTACTTTATATTATAAATCATTACATACCTATGTATGACATAACCAAGTGTTCCCTAGAGTTGTTGAATAAATGAAGTATTGAAGTAATATACCTACTTTAACCTCCTACAATTTCTGTCATTTTCAAACTTCCTTAAAAAGTGAAGTTAAAAAGGAAACTTTTGCTAAACCTTATGCCGCGTTTATGAGTACGCAACTATATTGATAAACTAGAAAGTGTATATTTAAAGGAAATCAACTCTGTAATTAATGGGAAAATTACAAAACTGATTCTTCATCTAAAAAGACACTTGTTGATTTACTTTCACTGTTATTCTGCGTTGTCGATAGATAGTCAGTTACCGTAATTCTCAGAAAATTATTCTTAGATATATCCAAAATATCAGGTATCATGGAATTGATTTGTACAACGAAAGAGGCGATGTTTTCTTAGAACCAATTATCAGATTTTTCCCGTTTCCTTGGAGATTTTTTATGAGGAAGAGGAGTAGACAAGCAGATGTGTTACCTCATGGTAAATGGTCATCTTCGCCTATAAAAACTTACAATACCAAAAAAGTTGCTGGTTCGTTGCCGATCTTGAAGGTGTCTATTCATGTCTCTTGAAGGTGTATATTTAGGGAGATATTCTCTTCTATTTCACACTTACATTTGACTATTTTAATAATGATATCACATAGATTCTTAAACTCTAGCTAGGTCATTGCAATTAACTTACCTCTATTCGAAGGGCTATTAATAACACGTCTGCTTTCAGGTCCTTCACCAACAGCAGTACTTGCAGTTACCCAGACATCATATTGTTGTCCCATGTCCAGCCCTTTTAGCTCTATAGTCTGTGTCCTTTCATATGCGTCTGTGATTGGTGGGGCTTCCACTCTCACTGATTGTGGTCCATCGTTACTGGTTATTGTGACAAATAATGCAGTGTTATCTATTTGCACTTATTATATACTACACTGTCGCTAATTTTAATTTTCCTATAACCTCAGGTTGTCAGATATTGCTTCGATTGTTAAAGCCGCCTTTGACCAAATGTATCTCTTGATTTTTTCACTGTTTCTTTAGTGGAACATTACTTACCCTATTGATTTAAAATATCAGCCGTTTTTAGCATTCCCTGAATATCTATTATCATTTATTTCTTCTACACAACGTGGTATCACTTTATCTATGTTTTACACTGACTCAGACCATCATCAAACAATACTAATGTATCATCAACATAATTACATGTGTAAGAAATCGTGGCTTAAATATTATTACCATTAATTATATTTACATCAACGATAATATCATTGCCAAAATACAATTTGATACCAACCTTGCTGTGGGTTTGCAATATACAGTATAATAGAGTAATTTTCCGTTCGGTTGCATAGGTTTCTTCCAGCTCACTAACAATGTGTTGGATGATTGAACTAATACTTTTATTTCTGCCGGCGCATCGGGTACTGTCAATAATATAACAGAAATCATATAAATAGTCAACATATTGAAGTGTACCTTGAGTGAACAAACAAGTTTTAATAACGAGATAAAACGAGAATTACCGTGTCGATAAGAGGTCTACCCTCTCGTTTTGTGTCACCATTCTGACGTTCAACACTCACCGACTTCAGTCTACTCGTGACCATAATGGCTGCAATGCTGTCGAAATATCGAGACCTCAATCTTAAATGCTTAACACGGTAATCCCCGTTTTATCTCAATATGTACGGTGGAACACAGAGAAAGGTGTATAGTAGAGTTTTTAAGGTTGAGATTTACTCAAAAACTACTTGACTTTTTCCAAATATTCTTTCACTGTTCGATAGATAAATGTTAAAACTATGTAACTGTGAAAGAATTATTAATTTCGGTCCAGTAGTTTTTGAGAAAATCACAACTTTATTGAGGCCCTCTGTATACTTATCTGTCTTCGACAAACCGTATATTGTAAGTTTAGAAAGTGATACACGTTTTACTAAGATTTATTTTGTTTCAAATCATAAACACGACGAAAAATTTTAGAATTCCATATCTTCTTAAGAAACTTCAAAATCTCTAAGTATCTACATCAAAATTTCCCAAACAAACGCCTTAGGCAGTTACTTGTTCCATTGAAAATCATAAGCGACAATCTTAATAAGACTTTGTAACTTTCACCCCTCAAGTTAGAAACTCGACAAAGCCTCAACTCCAACAAAGTAATACTTGGTTGAAACTTACCGTCCTGCATCGTCGCGCAAACAATGGGAAACGAGAATGGTCCAGTCCCGTAGTTTGAGAACCCGGCTACTTTGATTGTGTAGTTGGTGTACTTGTACAAGCCTTGCAGACGCAGTTCTGTGACTAGTGACGTCGCGTTCTGCCATTGTCGACCTGCGAAGCTCATTTGCATGAGTATAGAGCGAACTGCCTACTCTAATCCGAAGCTAATACAGATTAGCGCTGCAATATATGTAGGTATAACAACATATTTTATAGTTGAGTGTATGGTTTATTTTAATTTGTGTATTTCTTTCTTTCTTTCTTTCTTTCGTTCTATCTTACTTTCTTTCTTTCTCTCTCTCTTTCTTTCTTTCTTTCTTTCTTTCTTTCTTTCTTTCTTTCTTTCTGCCTCTCTCTCTCTTTCTCTCTGTCTCTCTCATTCTTTCTGTATCTGAAGCTGCCGACATTGTACCTTCAACTAAAGTATCCTGCCCTTTATAAGTTTTGTAAAAAAAAACGTAGATGCAAATCAGACAATGAGTACTTTAAGTCGAATCTTTAATGTACATTTACCATATTTTTGGAATTTATTTTCTAACAAGCATTCCTTGTCAACAGAATTTTAAATAGATCAAAGTGAACCTTATATGTTACCTGTGAGTAGTACGTTGTACCTTTTCTGTACACATCAAAGTAATTCTAAGAATCTTGTACCGACTGGAAAATGTTCCATAAAACTCTGATACATATTCTCAGAGTTGTAACTGCCAAGCTTTAGTTTCATCTTTTTAATAAAACTTAGCCTTGCGTTATATTTTATTGTACTGTTTCTTTTATCCTTGTTCGCAGTTTTCTTTTCTTTCGTATTGCAACTTATATCCTTTATTATCATGTTTTGTTCTCGAAGATATGTAAACTTTGTATGTTTCGTTTTCACATTTACATCTTACCAATGAATATTTTACCTACGGATCTTACCTATTGACATACATAAACAATTGCCTTTTTGCGTAGCGGTAGACAGAGCCAATTGATTACCATCTGCTGCGATTATGACACACAACTTACGCTTCCTCTAGATTCATCACTTTTAGTTTATGAAATGAAATTTTGAATTGAAATTTTATTTCATTTCACATTGGATACTTACACTCTAGATACAAATTCACTAATCCCCACACTACTTACTTCTTGGCAACAGTTAAGTACAAAAATATACTATTTAATATTCTAATTAATAATTGATATTATATTTTATCTGAATTTTATAACGACAATCTCGCATCAAATGACATTTTTAATTGTTTAATTTATTTGTGACAATACATTACTTAAGATCATTGATCTCCTATAAACAACTAGATACACAAAGGTCTTACTAAAATAATTTAAAAAACGTCCAAATAAGGGTCCATTGTTAACGTCCAAATAATGTCCAATAAAGCAAATGATCCATTCATCCGTTTGGACCTTCTTTTCGCTCGGACATTTTTAGAAGGCAGACTGTGTATCTAGTTGTTTATAGGAGATCAATGCTTAAGATTAACAATTTATGGAATTCAACCACTGATCTCCTATAAACAACATCAATGAATTCAACTTTGAAATATTGTAATATGTCTGCATTAAGCGACAATCATTTGCACGCCAGAAATGGCAGATGGAACTACTGTAAACCTTTAAGACCTTGTATTGTACACTCGTATTCATGCAAATATAAATGACATTGCCAGATTTCAATGGAGCTTTGCCTCACCTACAAAACTACGTGACCATTTAAGCTGTACCTATCATTTTGTTGGGGACTGATTGCAGATTTCATATTGCATAATCATAAACAGTAAGAGTTGCGAGAGTATTAGAAAATGATAACAAAAATAACGAATAATTCGCCCCGATTTCTTCATTTTTAACGCTCAGCACTATCTGTTTACATTGTCTGATGGTGGGCCCACAATAAAAAAAATATATGTCACGTTACAATGAACGATTAGCGGAAAAACTAAGAGGAAAACGTACAAAAACTTTTAAAATTGATTTTCGACGCGCAACTTGTACAAAACTTAATTTTAAACCAATATTTTTAATAAAAAACGGAGATATTTTTACATTTATTCGTTATCGTGTACATCTAGCGGTTGATTCTGGTGCAGAATCTGGCATTGTCATTTATTATTGATTGCACAGCTTACCTTGAGCAGCATACAGCACGGTATACCCAATGAGTGCCCCAGCTTGCTTATGAGGAGGTATGGGTTGCCAGCTGACCCTCAGTGCCGTTGACGTCACTCCTCCGCATTCAACGGACGATGGACCTTCTTCAGGAGCTAAAGGAGGTAAAATTTCAATTAAAATTAATAGAATAAGAATCATAAATATCTTTAATGCAATGAGTAGATTTTTGTACGTCATTTTTAGTAAAAGACATTGCCACATTTCAATGGAGCTTTGCCCCACCTTTGGTCACCTACGTGACCATTGAAGCTCATATATCATTTTGTTGGGGACTCATTACAGGTTTCATATTGCATAATCATAATCAGTAGGAATTGCGAGAGTAGTAGATAATGATAACAAAGACAATGAATAATTCGCTTCGATTTCTTACTATTTTCTGAATTCTTAATTAAGCTGTTTTTTCGACTCGCAACTTGTACAAAACTTTATTTTAAACCAATAATAGATATTTTTACATTTATTCGTTATCTGTACATCATGCGGTTGATAGTGGGGCAGAATCTGGCATTTACTTTTTTGTAATTACAAACTTATATTTGCAGTTGACGCCTAGTATGTCGATGTATGACGTTATCAGTTTCGAAAACGCAAAGATAAGTTTGTACCTAAATCTAGTTTATCTTTTCGTTAGAGCAAATGTTATGGTGAAGTTGCACGGAACCCTCGGTGCGCGAGTTCAACAGCCGACTCGCACTTGGCCGTTCTTTTCGTCTTGACATAATAATTATCGCCTGGACAAATTATTTTTTTCAACGAACAAGTTTAATTTATCTTCTTCAACTTTAAACTTTTCCCTTCAGAATTAATGTAATAAAATGAAATTGCGGCATTGTAGAGGCTAATCAGCCGAGATGGCTTCCAGTTCATTTGCTTAATTGGGGTGCAATTACGAAGCGAATAATTTTAGCTTTATTAGGTAGCCACTGAATTTTAGCTGTTTGTAGGAGACATTGAATTGGACAGAGTGAACAGGAATACGTCAAAAACAGTATGTCGATCCAGAATTGGTAATTATGTAAAAATATATACAGGGTGGTTGGAAATTCGATACATTCCTTGAAAGGCGTGATACTAGAGGTGGTTTGCAACAAATTAGGCCCTATTAACGAAAATGAGTGGTTTCTGAGTTACGGTTGTTTTAATTTTATTTAGCTGTTCTACTTTATTATTTTTACAATCGGTCAAGCAATTTTTTAGAAAATCTCAACCTTAAAAACTTTCCTGTACGCCTTTCTTTGTCTTCGACCGTACCTACTTATAAAGGAATTTTAAAAAATATTTTGGAAAAAAAACTATAAATAAAAAATAGCCCCAGGCCCAGGTCAGGGACCTCGGGGAGTGGCCCCAGAAGGCTGGCTGCATTGCCTCGCTGGATTGCGAGGCTATTGCGTTGCGCGAGGTACGCGCCAGCCCTCTGATCATAAAGCGCGGTTTATACTGAAGTGGCGTGGCGCGGACGTATGGCGTAAGCTTGTAGTCAAGAAAACATAATATAAATCTTAATAGTACTGAGAATAGAGTCGTATTTGTCGTAAAGAGAATTGCGTGCCAGCGCATGGCGGAGGCGAGGGGCGTTTGTCGCCGAGTGGCGCGGACGCAGTTCTCTTTACGACAAATACGACTCTATTCTCAGTACTATTAAGATTTATATTATGTTTTCTTGACTACAAGCTTCCGCCATACGTCCGCGCCACGCCACTTCAGTATAAACCGCGCCTTCCGCCAGGCGCACAGATATCTCATTGTGGATGCTATGTGCGCCTGGTCCCCACGGTCCCAGGGTCTCCACACCAAACGGCACAAATATGCAGTCTCCACTGAGACCTGCAGAGGTATACAATCTCTATTTTCCACTTAAACATAAAAAGTGAATATATACGTACCTATACCGAAGCCCAAATTAAGTGTCTTATTTTGTAAACAGAAACTACCCTACCCTACTAACATTTTAAGCTGTTCTGTGATTATTGCATAGTTATTTTCACATTATTATCACATTTTAAAGAATAGAATTGAATTGAATTAGGATCACTTTATTTTCACAATGATGAACAGGTTCGATTAAACAGTTCCTTTAGTGTTACATCACAACACGTAAATTAGACGATCATATTTGTTTACAAAATAAGACACTTAATTTGGGCTGCGGTATACTTGTACTGTACAGAAAATAAGATTTCGCAAAAAATTGCCATAACTTGTCTAAAACTTTTAACGATCACTTCAATGTATCGTTAGTTAGTATAATAGAAAAGTTTTCATTTTCCATTGTTGTAGAATACGAAACTTGAAATGAACATGAAAAGAAAAACATGAATACATGTAACTAAGTTTCTTGTTAGCGAACTTTGTTACGATTTATTACGTCTCAGAACTTGTACCGTATGATATTCCAAGTTTGTTAAAAGAAATAAAATAAGTAACTAAGTAAGTACCTACTTGTACTCTGTTATTATATGTACGGACAATAGCAGATCCAATGGTAACACTTGCAGTACGATTACAACTCTTACGACGCATATAATAAGAACGGTCCAAAGTACAAAGTGTTACACTTGATCTGCTTTGATGTGTAGGGTGGAACACAGAGAAAGGTGTACAGGAGATTTTTTAAGGAACTACAAATCGTCGCAGGAGCGCCAAAGCGAGACAAAAAATCATACTATTTATTACATCATATGGTAAGGACAACAGCAGATCAGTAACACTTGCAGTACGATTGTAAATCTTACGACGCACATAATAAGAACGGTCCAAAGTCCAAAGTGTTACACTTGATCTGCCGGTTTTTTAATGTATGTGCCAATCATAATGTTACATTACATCTTATGTACGGTGAAACACAGATAAAGGTGTACAGGAGATTTTTTAAGGTATAGATTTTCTCAAAAACTACCTGACCTATTGCAAAAATTATTTCACTGTTAGATAGATAAAAGTTAAAACTATGTAATTATTAAATTCGGTCCAGTAGTTTTTAAGACCTAATCTATTTGGATGCTAATAACTGGAATTTTTTTAATAAATTAAAAATGAACGATAAACTTATTATATTCATTTTGATTTGAAACTAATTGATTACTCCAAACAAAACAGACGAACAGAAGCCTTGGCAATACTCGTTTCAAGGATTGTACAGGATTTTAATATCACGAATATAGGTATAGGTATGTAACATCTGGATAATGACAAAAAATTAAAATTAGAACACACAGCTTTGATTTTAAAGCACAATTTGTACTCAAAGGATCAAAGCGACGTTTGCCAAAAAAACTCTTTGTTTTGTAATTTTATTTATTCCAACTCAAATCAGTATTTACGAGTTTCAGTTTATGTAGGTACTTAAATATCCGAAATTCATAATCATAAATAACCCATCATAGTGCCAAATGACATTGCCACATTTCAATGGAGCTTTGCCCCACCTATAAAACTACGTGACCATTGAAGCTGACTATCATTTTGTTGGGAACTTATCACAGGTTTCATATTGCATAATCATAATCAGTATCATTTTCTACTTCTCTCGCAACTCCTATAGAAGAATAACAAAAACAATGAATAATTCGCTTCGATTTCATACTATTTTCTGAATTTTTAATTAGGCTATTTTTTTCGACTCGTGTCTGTTTGTTTTAAACCAATAATTTTAATAAAAAACGGAGATATATTTACATTTATTCGTTACTTGTACATCTCACACTACACACACACACACACAGAGAGACACACCCTCTCACACACTCACTCACACACTCACTCACACACACACCACGCACTCACGCACGCTGCATCTGCAACTATTAGGTTACATTGTATTAGTCCATTGCCTAGGAGAGGGAGCCTGGTGATCTGTACCACAGGTATTTTTACCTAGTTCAGACACCAGACTCTCACATTAAAGAATGGCATCTACCAAACTAATAAAATTTATTTGTCCTAGTTCTAAGCAAAATGTTATTTTTTATTGTGAGATGAAATAAAGATTTATTTCTTCTTCTCAACGTTCCTCTTCTCATCGAAGGTTGGACAACATCATGGCAATTTTCACCCTCTGAACGGCTGCCCGGAACAAGGAGCCGGTGCTGCAGCCGAACCAATCACGCAAATTCTTCAGCCAAGAGTGTCTTCTCCTGCCAACGCTCCTCTTTCCAGAAATTTTGCCCTGGATGATCAATTGCAGCAGGTTATATCGGGGGTTCCGCATAATATGACCGAAATATTGGAGCTTCCGTCGCTTGACCTCCTTTAAAAGTTCCAACTTTTTATCTATACGGTTCAACACCTCAACATTTGTCACCTTGTCCCGCCACGATATCTTCAGGAGTCTACGATATATCCACATCTCAAAAGCCTCGATTTTCCTCATGCTCGCCTGCGTGAGAGTCCACGTTTCGACACCATACAAGAGAACAGACCATACGTAGCAACGAACGATCCGCATCCTCGTGACGAGTCGCAACGTTTTGCTTGTTAGGACCTTGCTCATCTTGAAGAAAGCACTCCGAGCTATTTCAATTCGGACTTTCACCTCCTGGCAATTATTCATCTGCTCATTAAGCCAGCTCCCTAGATACTTGAACTGAGCCACACTCTCCACCTCCTCGCTACCAACGAATATTCGACAAGGGTTCACACTCCCCTTGCTGATCACCATGAACTTAGTTTTAGATACGTTCATTTTCAGCCCATAGTTATTACTGGCAATGTTAACTCGATCAAGCAACCTTTGGAGTCCTTCAGCGGTGTCTGCTATAAGGGCTGTATCATCTGCATATCGAATATTGTTCACGAGTCTGCCGTTTACCCTGATTCCGGCATCAGTGTTCTCAAGAGCCTCTACAAAAATTTGCTCAGAGTAAACATTAAACAAAAGTGGTGAGAGAATACAGCCCTGCCGTACCCCACGACGTATTTCCACGCCATCGGACAGCTCGCCATCAACTTTGACCCTAGCAGTCTGATTCCAGTACAGGTTTGATATTATCCTGATATCCTTTCCGTCCAGACCCTTATCCAGCAGTATTCGAATTAGTTTCTCATGCTGGACTCTATCGAAGGCCTTCTCGTAGTCTATAAAACAGACGTACAGGTTTGCGTTCATGTCTAGACATCTTTCACCTAGTACTCGTACACAGAACAGTGCCTCTCTTGTCCCCATTCCGTTCCTGAAACCAAATTGTGTTTCGCTCATGTCTTCCTCACACCTTTTGTAAATTCTTGTGTGAATAATTTTCAAGAAGATTTTTAAAACATGGCTCATGAGGCTAATGGTTCTATAGTCTCCACACTGTTTTGGTTTAGATTTTTTTGGTAATGTAACGAAAACTGACTGAAGCCACTGCTGCGGGATATATCCAGTTCCGTAAATAACATTGAATAGCCTTGTTACCCAACTAAGATTTTGATCATCGAGCAACTTGACAATCTCCGAGAAAACGCAATCAGGGCCAGCTGCTTTCCCAGGTTTTGAGTTGTTAATCGCGTTGCGTACTTCTGACTCGCTAATAACAGGGCCTGTTTCCGCGTTCAATTCTGGTGCTGATTGCCTTGAATCGTCGAAAAGCTTTTCGATATACTGGGTCCATACAGCCAATTTCGACCCAATGTCCAGAACTGGTTCACTGTTGTCATTGTAAAGAACGCATGATGCAGCACCACGGACATTCACTACATCCCTTATCAGTCTATGTACAGTGAAAGAATCATGTTTTCCCTGTGCCACCTCCATATCTTCACATAAACGGGTCCACCAACTGTGCTTAGCCTCCGCAATCTTTAGCTTTATCTTGGAGTGTGTAGTTACATACATATCCTCATTGACGCCCTTATGCCTTCTGCGTTCATCAAATAGCTCCAAGATCTCGTTCGTCATCCACGATTGGCGCTTATTCTTAATAGCTTTGAGATGCTTTTCACTAGTGTGCACAAAAGCTCGTTTAATACGGTCATATAATTCATCAATGTCCGATGGCAAGATTTATTTATTATTTATTTATTATCTTGCGGTTGATGGTGGGGTAGAATCTGGCATTGTCATTTATTAGGCGTGTTAAAATTCCCAATTTCTGTTAACCATTCAACTGTTTAATTATTATTAGGGCCTTTGTTGCCTGAATTTCAGTCAGAATAAAAAACAAAAAGGTGAGAGGTAATTATAACAACAATAAGGAAGTTTCGGGCGTAAATGTTAATGAAGGCGATAAGGCCTTACGATACGAGGCAAAGTTCCGGGGAGAGCTTAATTTACGTGTTACGAACAAATTGTTAAATTTTGAAATTGTCTCGAGTTTTATTGTAATGAAAATGTTAAAGTTGAACTGGTGTTTTAAGACTTAGTTTATGGCTTAAGTATAATTTTGTCAACTTTAACAATTTGGAAAAACAAGGGGACAATTTGGAAGTGAAATAAAACTTTGACTCTTAGAACAGTGGCCAATAAAGTGCACGCATGCTATTAGTAAACTCTGAATAACATTTTAGGATTAAAACAACTTATGAATCCAGAGGGGAAATGCCGCCAGCATTTTGGGCACGTTGCCGGACAACGGGGATCGGTTGAACTATTTGTAATGCTAAGTCATTCAGATAGTTCAACCGATCTATTGTATATAGTTTTTAGTTTAGTTTATATATATTTTTTTTAGTTTTATTGTAATAGATTGTAGTATAATGTTATTAATAATAAAGGTATCCCTTTCTTATTATGAATAAGCTTTTGTTTAATTATAATTAAGGCTTCGTTTGCCCGGATTTACAGTTTTTCTAAGAGGGCTACGGCACTAACTACCAAAATTAAACGTCTAAAAAATGTACTTATAGCAATCTTGGGGTGTACATTTAGGGACTGATGAATACCTATACACGATTGGACAAACTTCGCTCGATAGAAAACAATCGCAAACATACCCCTTCCATATCATTTAAAATGAAAATTACGTCTAAACCGAAATAGTTATTCATACAAAATATATATTAAAATGTAGAGGATTACAAATACGTAAAAATCTGATTTTAATTGGCGTATGTTTATTTCCCTGACAAAATTCATCCAAAATTTATAAAAATGCAAATATGGAGTCACTGTGCCGCGCTCTTCTCTCCACCGCTGCGGGACATTTTCTGTCTCACGCTGGCCGCCCCTTAAGCTTTGAAGTGATTTCCCAAAACAGTGAGTATAATAAAATAACATAAAGACGAAACGAAGAGAAACATATAAATAAGAATGTCATCAACTGACCTCCTTCTCTGGTATCTTGAAATAGAGGAATAGAGAATGGACCAGTACCAGCTCCGTTGAATGCAGCCACTGACACTGTGTACCTGGCAATGGAGATTAAAAAATCAGGGACATTCAATGAAATTTATAGAGTGTACTTAATTGTGGATGATAATATTGAGCCTGAGAAGACAATGAACAATTCCAATAAGTAAACTGCAGGTGAGAAATCTTTTATAACGATATCCTCAACTACATACAAAATTATTATATATAAACTGATATAACTCACTTATATTGTTGCAATTAGACCGACAGGTTCGACCGATTTCGACGGGCTTTCTCAAGGTAAGCGAAGAAACGTCACCGATGCGAGCGTGGCGCGCTCACCTTGAGAAAGTTCATCAAAATCGGTCGAAAGTCGGTATAATTGTCGACTTCAACAATATAAGTGAGTGATATCCGTTTATATAAATTTGTAGTAATGGCTCACTATAGTTTTAATTCTAAAATTACATACAAAATCAGGAAAAATCATGTGCCTTAGAAAACATTTATGGATAGATCCTGTAGCGAGGCTCACACCTTCACCGAAAAAAATCGACGAAAGGAAGTAAGTTAGTAAATAATAATTGATCATTCTAAATCTAGAAATAGAAATTACCTTACACCTTTGAGCAGACCACTTATAATAGTTTCTTGTTTTGAATATAAAGATGCTGTTTTTATAATTTTATCACTTGCTTCTTCTGAATCTGTAAAAAACAATTTGAAATGAACCTACTAGAATTTTAACGTGTTCATGATATAATTAATGTATTCTATAATGAATTAGCAGAAAGTACGTAGTTAAGTAACTAAAATCACGGACAAAATTGGCGAAAAAATTAATATCCTAATTGCTAAAAAATTTCACCCTTTTTTCATGGACAAATATAAACAAACTGTTGTGCAAATATTTCTAGAATTAGATTTAGAATTTATATTTCCTTTTTTGAAAGTAATATTATCAACATTAAGAAAATACAAAGGCAATTACGGCTAGATTAAAGTGTGAAACCCAGTATGAAATTAAAAATGTTAAACACCTTTCACTCCGCTCAATTGTGGTATAGCCCTCAGCCGGTAGCCAATAATAACACCGTTATGAGCATCAGCTGGTGGAGGCAACCACCTCACTCTAAGCTCTCCTGGGGAATCGGTCTGTTCCAATTGTACTCCTAGAGGTGGTGACGAAGGCGCTGAAATGACACAAAATATATTTAATTTATGAGATGAATTTTTCTAAGATATCTCTTTTTAATGTGGCTGCTTTGCGGGCCACGTCTGCTACGCCAGTTATCGATCGCAGGTTTGTGTTTCGGACACGGTCCGTTCTCCTCACGCCCAATATGCTGCGTTCCATTGCGGCGTCGGGGCAGACCTCGGCGTAGGTGGAGAGACGATATCGTTAGATACAGGGATTGGTGTCTGGAAGAGGCTCAGGACAGGGATGGATGGAAGAGGAGGGGGGAGACCTTTGCCCAGCAGTGGGTCGATTTATAGGTTAACAAAAAAAATCTCTTTTTAAACTTTCATGGTTTGTATACATATTATTTTGATAAAACGGGAATTACCGTGTTAAACATTTATTATTAATGTCTCGATATTTCGACAGCATTGCAGCCATGATGGTCACGAGTAGACCATGATGGCTGCAATGCTGTCCAAATATCGAGACATCAATAATAAATGTTTAACACGGTAATTCCCGTTTTCTAAGATACTTTCAATTCCTTATCGGTAACCTTTAAAAATACTCGAAATATTGAAACTTAAGTGCATGATGTACAAAATAAACCAATTGCCATAGCAAAATCAGGATCAACCATTGTTTTTGGCGATTTCCATGTTTTCATACTTGATTGTTAGTTAATATTTCAAGAGTTTTTGATGATTCAGAAATAGGTCGTAGTGAAGAAACACAGTGTCCCAGGTAGGAATAACTCATACCCCAAAAAGATGGTACTTGTATTGTAAGATATTAGTCGCTATAGTATGACCGTCTAAATCAGTCTTCGCCTGGGCGGTACAGGGATGCGGGGGAAGGCGACAACGGGGACCGAGAGAGGTGCGGGCGGCAGGCGCATTTCTGTTACCCCCGCCCGCACCTCTCTCGGTCCCCGTTGTCGCCTTCCCCCGCATCCCTGTACCGCGCAGGCGAAGACTGATTTAGACGGTCATACTATAGAATGCTTCACGAGTTTAAAATAGTACAGAACAGTTGAAATCTTATTATCTAATGTGACGGGTGTTTTGAAGTTATTGCCTATACGCGAAGAGCGAATATGCAGAGAGGTTAAATTTTAACCTCTCCTATCCTTGCATATTCGCTCTCCAAGTATATTGTAAGCTCTAAAATGTGGTACTACACATTACATGGTAATGGAATCATAACATTTTGTGTAATCCTGTATACATAATTATGTCGTATGTAAATGCAATGGGTTACCTTCCTCAGTAGTAGTAAATCTCACAGGAGAGGAATACAAACTAAGATCAGCCTGGTTACCACCGGCGACTCTAGCAGTGTAACTTGTAGAAGGTTGTAAGTCTTCTAAGTCTACCGAGTGACGTATTTCATCTAACCTAAAACAAAGACATGCTTAATAGAGTACAGTCTTGTCTAACAATAGAACACCATTGTTCGTTTGACGCACAATTTTGTCAAAGCAAAATATTCGTAAATTAATTTCAGAGCTATTCAAACGACGGCATTCTTCAATCTATTCACAGAATTTACTAAAAAGATTATTATTTTATTCCAAAACGATTTGTTTAGTAATATTTTTGATACAAATATATCCATTATTTATATATTTTATATCTAAATATTTTTATATATTAATCATGCAGATCCTACGAATATTGTTTAAAAAGTATTTTATTATTTTATTCCGAATTTTAAACATAATGCAAATTAAATTAATGCCTCAATTATAACAAATAAAGACCTTTGATACTGATAAATAAAAGTAATTTTGAACATTGTGTTTATTTCTATATACGTTGTTAAATTATGATAAAAGAAACACTTTAAGTTAGAAAATTTAGAATTAGTTTCACTTATCAGAAACTAAGTAGATACAATTTGATCGAATCTGAGGGTGCTACATGTACTGCACATATTATAATGGACAAATGTGTAGTTTATACTTGTAACCACTAACTTACCTGGTAACATTAACAGTTCTAGCACTGCTCCAAGATAACCTTTGACTATTGGTTAACTGTAGGCTGTAATACTGAGCCAATGACCGAGTCATGTCTCTCCAAGATAACTTCACTGAACGACTCTTTATTGAATCCACTGATAGATCCGTTGGTGGTGACGGTGGTTCTAAAACACAATAATTGTACACCAAAGATGTAATGTTACCATCGACCTGTAAACTTTTTAAAGGAGCGTTTACGCTCTGCGGCTACTTTAAGAAAATAGTAGTACAGTAAACAATCCAACTCAAGAAATTTAATACAAATTGTATACGGATTGCACTGTTTCTGGTTGCATTATTATGATTTACTTATTATTATCTAAGTAGCGTTGGTCATCATCATCAGGCTATTTAAGCCCATATATAGACTAGTAAGATTGATGTCATGTTAATGTTAAGTGCTACTCGCTGAACTCAACCTTCGTTTATCCGGTCCAGTCACTACAACTTACAAGATTATGTATAGCTATTTTAGTCTGTAACACCTGCAGAATAGAGTTTAAAGCAGTTCCTCACATCTTTCTACGTTTATTACATTCTGTATTCTATTCCATAATGGCGTCTGTTTCATGAGGTTTGAGGTATGTTGACTTACCTAATATTGTAAGATGAACACTATAAACGTCTGCTCCAAATGGATTTCCAGCTCTGCATTGATATAAGGCACCATCACTTGTTTCTGTTTGTAACAGTTCCAGTACACTTGTCATACCATCTTCCGACTTCACTTCGGATATTTTAACTCTGACAAAAGAATTTTAATAGTAAGCAGTATGTGTGGTTTCATTTACAATATTCTACAACGGTTCTTTAATCTTACCTTTGTGTCAAAGGATTAATAGGTTTCCCATTCCTTGTCCACATTATCCTTATAGGATCATCGCCTTTTGCATGACATTCTATTGAAACGTGTTGTCCAAGTTTCGCTGTCATATTCCTTGATACTATATCAAAGGTTACTGGTTCTGAAATCATTCCATGATTGTTATCATCGTGAATTTCGGTCTCTTAAAGGTACATTTTTATTCTTTGAATATAAAGTATTAGAAGAATCAGCAAGAAGAGGAATTACAGTTAATTAATAAACACATAAAACTTACTATTGACAGAAATCCAAATAGTCTTGCTCAGTGCTTCACCCACACCATTCTCAACATGACACGTGTAAAGACCAGCATCAGACAACGCTACCGAGTCAAATATAAGGGATCCATTAGATAGACTTAGAACACCACCACCTGCTATTTCTAGTACTGGTCTCCAAGTTTCTGATACCACTGAAAACAATTTATTTTATAGAATATGCATACGGTTCAAGGTAGTTTTAGTATAGTTTCAAGGATAAGTTACCATCTTTTTTCAACCAATGGGTCTGTGGTTGAGGATAGCCATTGGCACTGCAAGATATGTGACCACTTCTGCCAAGTAGAAGTGATGTGTTTTGGGGTTCTTCGCTCCATTTAGGGGCAACTGTAAAGAAAATAATATTTAATGCATCACCAATACTTTCTTTGTAGTCTCGCTTAGTGAAGGCATACACTGTTTGTCGTTTGTACGAGTATGAATTATCATAGTGACTTTTTCAATATTTGATATCTGCTGAGTTCAATCTTTGTGCTGCCTTCCTTTGGTGACCGATTTTTTAAATTTTAACTTTTGATTTTTGTAAAATAATTAATGCCTAAGTCGTTCTATTGTTTTAGTTAGCTCAGCCTATTGTTTATACAACAACAATAGGCTGAGCTACAATTAGTATATTTTGATTAACTCTTTCATCGTTGTCATACATACCTTTTATATACAAATTTACAGTTCTATTTACTTTAGCTACATGGTTCGCAGCAACACAAGTGTACGTTCCACAATGTTCAAGCGACACATTCTTGATTATAAGCACACTAAACACCTCTAAGCTTCGCTCCACGATCTGAAAATACAAGAATTTCCTCAGAGATATTTCGAGCGTTAAGATATTGAAATAACAATTTAATCTCAGAGATAAAGGATTATGTAAAACGGTAGGAGGCTCCCAAAACAGATATTAAGTATTTAGGGTTTAACAATAACCCTTATTTGGGATATTCGTTAATTTCCTTGGGATTTGCTCAGTAATACGATATTATTCATGCTTAAGCCGACTTTATGGGAGCCTAATTTTATGTAAATTGGTTTCGTTTATCTTGAAATGTTATAGCTGGTTGAGAATTTTTGCCTTATCGACATTATACTGAATATACAACTCTCACTAATGAGAGTCACTGAATCCAATATTCGATTCTCTGTATTTTATCTAGTTAGTTATCGATATCTAGTACTAACTTCCTTCCATAAATTGTTTCTCTATTATTTTCATGTATAATGAGATGGATATAATAATGATTCATGATAATAAGAAATTGGGTAGGCTGAAATATATCTTGTTACTTTTGTTATGTTACTTTTCTACGTTCATACCGTTTATATAAACTTGTTGCTAAGCAACAAGTCGTTCATTAAAGCTATAATTATCTGTATTCACCTTTAGTTGCGATGAAATCTTCTTCCCATCTTTTAGCCAAGAATAATAAACAGGAGAATCTCCACTTTTAAGATTACAGTGAATTTGAACAATTTGTCCTTCTTGCAGATCTGGTGCTAACATTATTTCTTCTAACTGTGGTCCTTCTGCCACATGTAACTCAAAAGATCTTTTTGCCATTTCCCCTGAGGGACTCCTAACGATGCATGCGTATAAAGCACCGTTGTCGCTTTTACTAACTTTCGGTATAACCAGCATTCCACCATCAGTAACAGTAGCTACGTCCCTCTTTTCTCTTAATTTAGGCTTTCGTCCAAATATTTCTATACTCAGAGCAGTGTTGCTTATAGATTTCTTGTATCTATTTGGCTGTTGAACATCTGCACCTATTTCTTTGCCTTTGTATTCCCATGTGATGTCCCTGTAGAAGTTTCAGTTGCATTAACAATTTTGATTAGGGATTATTTCTTAAGAGCAAGAGGCAATTTTGCATTTGTGTTGAAGAGCTCGAATCTGGACCGCTCTATGTTTAGTTTAATTTAATTGAAGATAAAATTAGCAATGTTTCCAAACCATCAAGTTTATCCAAACCCATTCCAATATTTCCAATTAAGCCAAAAGCCTGTACTAAAAGCGGTCCAGAGATTAGAACCTAACCTAAGGCCCAAATATCGTCGTGGTATATTGGCTTTAGGTTTGAATACTATGGCCCATTCTTTTCCAAAAGATATCGACGGTTCTTTTGGAAAGTGGTGTGCCATAGAATGGCGAGGTACACAAAATTCGGCACACATTTGCCGAGCGACACGGCAGCAGTCGTTAGACCACGTCAGAAGCCTACGGGTGGCATGAATAACTCTGACAATAGGCTTGGTCGCCAAATTCCACGAGAAATAAAAACTGATCACTTTACAAAATATGTCCTCATAAACGATTGTGTTCCTAATTTATCAGTAAACAAGCTCCTATGGATTACCTGACAGGGTATCCGTAATAGGGACATCTGAGGGCGACAGTCTGGCCACTTTGAACCTTGAACGGCGGCTGGGTGCGGATGTACGGAGGACCTGCGGAGTTAATTATAGATCTGATCTTTAATTTAACTTTGGAGTGCGTTGGATTTGAAGTTGTTTGGAGGTTAGCGATCGCACGATGGACTGATATTGTGGGAAAAGTCTTGGCGAATCCCTTGAAGAGGAATCTGCAGACGTCATTCTATCTAAGATACAAATATATAGATATAGGTTTTGATTACAACCAAAGTTTTTTCAGTTAATGGATAGCTTAGTTTTAAACTTAATTTTATACAACTTTGTATTGAAGATAACATAGATACACTTTTGGTACTTAAACATCTTAAAATTATTGTTAGTAGGTAATAGAGGAAGGCAGAGATAAGTATACAGGAGCCCTCAATAAAGTTGAAGTTTTCTCAAGAACTACTGGACCGATTGTAAAAATCCTTTTACTAGTAGATAGTTCAGAATACACACTATGCAATTATAAAGAATTTTCAAAAATCCGTCAAGTACCTACTTTGAGAAAATCTCATCCTTAAAAACTCTCCTGTACACCTTTCCCTGCATTAATTATGTACATGCTAGTGAAAATCGCAACGAACTTACCATAGATATTGACCCTATCATGGTGAGCGATAACGTTTTCACCATGCTGAGCGACGCAGGAGAACATGCCACCATCGTCCACCCTCACGTGTGATATGTTTAGTTGAGTGATTACTCCACCATCAGCTGCCATGGTTTGTCCAATGGCGTACCTGTGATAGTATAAGAAGCTATGGTATATGATAGGATGAGAAACAGTGAGTTCATACAAGCGTCAAAATTCATCTACTTTTGACGGTTGTAATAGGCCCGAATTAATAGTTTGAGCTTAAACCCGCCCTCAAGAGCAAATTCAGCTGATACACTCTTAAGACGTGATCACCATCTCATGTATGTCATTTATTTATAAACCAATCTTGAGGGCGTATCACGTGATGTCTTTCTAAAGTCGCGGTTCGTCTTCAATCAGCAAATACGATCTCAAGTGTGAGTTTGATAGTCTCTTGAGAACTGAGTTTTGTTTATTAATACGGAGTTACTCACGTGATACCCGATTCCTAAACGCGCACCCAAGTTACGTTTATTAATAGGAACGCCATGTTGAGGTCGTTCTCAAGGTTGACTTTTGAGCTGAGAGTGATTTATTAATACGGGCCTTAGTGTTAACTTGCTCTTACAACTGTCAAAAGTATACCGCAGCCCAAATCAAGTGTCTTATTTTGTAAACAAATATGATCGTCCATTTACTTATTGTGATGTAACACTGAAGGAATTGATTGATTGAACCTGTTCAACATCGTGAAAATAAAGTGATCCGTTTTTTGAAATATTCACAGAACAGCTTAAAATGTTAGCAGGGTAGGGTAGTTTTTGTTTATAAAATAAGACACTTAATTTGGGCTGCGGTATAGAATATATGACAGGTTGTAGTCATTTGCATCTTTACAAAGTTTCGGTTAACGTTAAAGATTTGTACAGAATCTTTAATAACGACGTCATGATAAAGCCATCAATGGACAGCGAATTTGTGCATATTTGCAAAGTTTGGCGCACATGTCTGGCACCGGGATAAAAGTAAGTCAGCAGCCAGAATAACATCTCTTTTAGGCTCTCCTTATACTTGGCGCAGTCAACTGGCTGGAATAGACGTATGATTGAACAGCTAGCACGTTAATTAAACGACGCCATCCAACCAAACATCTAAGTGTCAAATAGCGGAGTGGTTGAACACAACGTTCCACACTACAGCTAAACGACGCTCAGCGGACAGGTTGGAAGTCAATTTGCAAATGACAATGCCAGATTCTGCCCCACCATCAACCGCAAGTTGTACAAGATAACGAATAAATGTAAAAATATCTCCGTTTTTTATTAATATTTTTGGTTTAAAATAAAGTTGCGATTCGACAAAAACGGCTTAATTAAGAATTAAGAAAATAGTAAGAAATCGAAGCGATTTATTCATTGTTTTTGTTATTCTTCTATAGGAGTTGCGAGAGTAGTAGAAAATGATACTGATTATGATTATGCAATATGAAACCCGTAATAAATCCCCAACAAAATGATAGGTTACAGCTTAAATGGTCACGTAGTTTTGTAGGTGGGGCAAAGCTCCATTGAAATGTGGCAATGTCTTTTTAGTAACAGGTTCTTACCGCGTTTTAGACTAAATTATGACAAATTTCGACACAGTTACAATCATCATGATCACAAGACATATTAACAGTATTCTTATTGTTTGAAACAGTATTATTCACATAATATTACCGACTTGAGATTAGCACAACAAAGTATGTACTAAATGTATGGAAGCTGGAAACATCGTATTTTCGGATAGATTCAGTTTATTTTATAACTGCCAAAAACCGGCACGTGGTTCCCCCACAGACGCGATGGTAAACTATTATTGATACTGTTTGATAGAGCTCCTGAAGCACTTTCAGGATCACTGATCAGTTTTCTGATATCTCATATAGTTTAGAAATAATCGAGTGAGATCGCTCGTTTCCACCCTGTATATCTCTAATCTGCTATTGTCTCTGGATGCCTTAGTTACTACAAATACAATGCCTATAAATAAACCAATGAATTATGAATAGGTATATTCATTGAACACAATGTAACGGTAAATACAATGGTGAACGAGTATATCGAAAGCTTTAGACGTAACCAAAATAGAACGGAATAAGGAAGCGGATAAATCCTTCAGCTATCATTTTTATCTTATAAAAAGGGTCGTCCAAAGGGCACAGTTGACTGAACTATTGGGATCTTTTGACGAAATTCTTCGTATCCCAAACAAAGTTGATCTCGTCAAAGTTGCCGATCAGATAATATCCCAAGACGAAAGCTCCAAATTCACTCTTTCAACTCCTTCAGAGATATCCGTAAACAAGAAACTAAATTACAAAGTAAGATCCCTTTTCTAGTTAGGGAAAAGATTTTAGATATTGTTGGACTTAATGAAACGAGATACTACAGTGAAGTATGGTATGAAGCTCTTTAGAGTTTAAACCAAGGTAAACTCAGGTCCGTATTAATATATCACTGTTAGCTCAAAAGTCAATGTTGAGAACGACCTCAAGATGGCATTCATATTAATAAACGTAACTTAGGTGCGCGTTTAAGAATCGGGTATCACGTGAATAACGCAGTATTAATAAACAAAACTCAGTTCTTAAGAGAACTGTCAAATTCTCACTTGAGAACGTATTTGCTGATTGCAGGCGAACCGCGACTTGAGAAAGATATCATGTGATACGCCCTCAAGAATGGTTTATTAATAAATGACATACTTGAGATGGTGATCACGTCTTGAGAGTGTATCAGCTGAATACGCTCTTGAGGGCGAGTTTGAGCGCAGACTATTAATACGGGCCTTAGACATATTGAAAGAAATCCGCCATCATTTTTGAATGGCGGATTGATGTTTTAATATTTGTTTAATTTTCTATTTACATGAATACTCTAAATAACTTGACATTGACGAAATTATATCAAAAGTAGATTTTAGACAATATTCATTATTATCATTTTGATGTTAGGCGTACTAAAACTTAGTCATTTTACACAGCGTAAAATGACGTAAGTCGTCCTGCATACCAAGTCGTTATGCTTTTTAGGCTTTCTGATAATGACGGTCCACATATCATGTCTTCCACATAAGATTTCAATCTTCATAAAAAAGTGTTTTCAAAATTTATACAACTTGTATGTACAACATTAAATATTTCATAAAACGTGCCATGGATGACCCAGAAGTTAGGAAGAGTTTTATTATCGTCAAATATTTGTTTTTGAAATTCCTTATCTACCACAATCATAACTAAAGCTTAAAATTACTACACATAATAAAATGACTAAAAACTAACATTAAATAACTAAAAACTAAAACTACCTATAAATAAACTAACTATAAATAAAATATGTCCTCTAGGAGGGCATCGGGAGTCACGGTGCCCAGAAGGCTGGAAGCATTCCCTCTCTGAATTGCCAACGCAAAACGTTGGCAGAGGTACCTGCCAGCTCTCTGGTCACCGGACTCCTCGACCAGCCGCTTGGACAGCTCTTTGACGAGCTGTCGAGCGTCCCACCCCCACGGCCCCAGTGTCTCGACCCCAAACGGCGTAAATAGGTAGCTCTGACCAAGGCTTTCTGCGGCGGCCGCAGCCGCGCCGGCGTTCGAGGAGGTCGCATAACTTCAATCTCATTAAAAACTATGATAATGATTTTTTTATCTGATACGGACTTTGTTTTGAAAGTAGCCAATACAGGAGCATAGATCTGCCCAAACAGGAATGGATTAAATATTTATAAAGAACTTTATTTGCGTAGATTTAGTTGCGTCGAGTTCAATAGTTTAGATGTAAGAATAGATTGAACATCAAAGACTTACCTAGAATCTGTGTTAGACGATATAACAATACCATCTCTTTCCCAGACGAATCTCGCTGGATGTGGCCCATTCACTGTGCATTGGAGATTCACCTGTAAACCAAGGCTATTAAGTCTTAGATTATGTAGTTACCTATCTTCTCTTTTCTTTTTCCCTATCTTCTGCCTACTTATCTGACATAGACTTTCTATTTCTGGATGCATTAGCATCCGTTCTGCATCACTGATGGATTATGGACAGATTTCCTAGATTTATATTAATTTATTTCATTTCAACATCATCCAATTTTATCATCATCATCAGTCTATTTATATTGCCCCACTGCTCGGGCACAGACCTTCCCTTACATCGAGGGAGCTCGGGCCATAATCCACCACGCGGGCCCAGTGCGGGTTGGCGGATTTCACATGCTGTAGATTTTTTTTCTTCTTCTACGACATGCAGGTTTCATCACGATGTTTCCTTCACCGTTTTGAGAGCACTCGGTAAATGTACGTAAGTTTTTCCGTCGAAAAAACCGAGGATAACTCATTGGTACATGGCTGTCCCAGCTGGGAATCGAACCTGGGACCTCCATATTGCAAGTCCATTGACCCAACCACTGAGTCACCGAGCTCACTCAATTTTATCAATGTTACAGAAAGACATGATTATTGTCCCTGCTTAGTACTTTACATAGACTTTTAGAAACTTAGGCCGACAGATTATGCCACTGTTGTACACAAACGAAGAACACTGCAAGGATTCTGTTAGAATACTAAAGAACCTAATACAATTAAATATAATGTATATCCCTGCTCTTTGTAAATACCGCTTCTTACCCGTGGTACTACCGGTGGCCCTACTGGTAGTACCACGGGAAATATTTTTTGCCCGTAGTACTACTAAACAATCTAGTAGTACCACGGGAGTTTTATTTTACCACTGGCACTACTTACTTATAAGTCGAAACACTATCAATATTAAGCGAACAATGTTTATTTCATTTCAAGTTACTATTGGTAAGTAACAAAATCCCAAACCATTTGTTTTTCAATTATTTTTCATTTTATTCTTCTTGTATTTCTACCTCTACCTCTTTCACTTTACTATGTTAAATTTCATCAACAGTTGGTTGCCTGGAAGAAATCGCTTTTAGCGATAAGGCCGCCAAAATTGTACATATTGTTTTGTATTTCTGTATTGTAATTGTTTGTGTCTTTTATGTACAATAAAGTATTTAAATTGGACAGGGTGAATCCAAATGGGACCCCATAAACGAAACAACCCAAAAATATTATAGCTTGCTCTTCTCTATTACATTTACGATAAAAAACGTTCCCATTCCATTGTACAATCAAGCAGACAATTTGAAAGTTGATGACCAATCCTCTCTACAATGGCATACATTTGTGATTTATGAAACCGTCTACATAATGTTGGCTATAAAAGGGATATTGGATTAAAACGATCCTGCCAGCCTACTGGAAATGGACTTGAAGGATTGGCAGCTTTCATTGATCTCCTATAAACAACTAGATACACAAAGGTCTTACTAAAACAATTTAAAAAAACGTCCAAATAAGGGTCCATTGTTAACGTCCAAATAATGTCCAATAAAGCAAATGATCCATTCATCCGTTTGGACCTTCTTTGCGCGGCCATTTTTAGAAGGCAGACTGTGTATCTAGTTATTTATAGGAGTTCAATGGCTGCCTTGATACAAATTGTATCGCCTTTATACCTACCTATATCGATGCGTTGTGCAAAAGTCTTTCTAGACTGTATGTCTGGGCGTTTATATCTCAAGACATATTTGCCGATATATTTGAGCATTTTGTTGGGCACATAGGATAAATATTTAAATGGATGTTTGTAATGTCAATTTATAATTATTATTTCTTTTTGCATAATTAAACGACATCCAGACGCGTATTCATAAACGTAATTTAAAGTTACGTTAAGCCAAGGATACACTAGGGGACAAATGTCCTGCGACACGTGTCGCCAGGGACGTCGGGTGAAGTAGCGCGACGTTGCCGGACTTCGCGCGACATGTCTGGCAACCTGACGTCGCTACGGACATAAGTCGCGCGATGTCGCCAGATATGTCAGGCGAAATCGGCCGGCTTCGCTTGACATGTCGCCGATACATGTCGTAGGACATTTGTCCCCTAGTGTATCATTGGCTTTACCGTTTAGGCCCCCAGTCCCTTTCTATCTTAACCTTTTAAACGAAGTGTGAAATGTATAGCAACACGATTTAAGGGAAGTGAGGTTTAACTAGGTTTATGAATAACAGCACCAGTGTTTCAGAGATACTCTGTAAAATATATTGTATGATAAATAAATAAATTTAAGATTAAGTCCAGCGTCATTTTCCATCCGATGATGATACGATAGGTGGTATGAATTATAATTTCACGATTCTAGCAGAATCCACTGAGTTCATGCTACCTAATAAGTTCATACTCACATCAACTCCAGATGAGACCGTAGTTTCAGTGAAATGCTGTGCTATGATCATTTGTAAACTTCTTTTACTTCTTACATTTCTTGAATCTGGAAAAAATAATATGTTTTACTAAAATCATCATACAACGAGCGGGTGGGTGTAACTGTGTACCTGCCTACCCGATCGAAATAAGCTTAGGTGGCAACTAGTTATTTAATTTTGATTTTGATTGGAGCTATTTACGAAATAGTCCTAGGAGAACAATTCCCACATTGTCCGTTATATTTAACGTGTGTCTGAATTGCCGCATCACTCACAGCGACCCCGGATCTATAACCAGAGGTCCTTTGCGATACAAAGACGTGAGTTTTTAATACCTGTAACACCATCAGCTCATCACCTGTCTCCGTCGAGAACAATATCTTTTTTTTTAATCTATAATTGTTTAGGGATTTTTGAACACATAAAGTGACGATGCCAATCCCATCGTACCTATTCTAAATTAACTTAAATTTTATAAAAGATCGAGAACAGCATTTTAGCTGGGCCTGAAGTTGGCTCAGCTAAAATGCCGTGGAATATACCTACATCTAATTTGCATAAACCTAAACTATTGATAACATGCTCTCTTTCAGTCGCGTACCGGACACATTCCATCAAAATATGTTGCAAGTCTTCCTTGGTCCCACAATCTTCGCAGTTGGGAGATTCAACTTTGCGCATTAAGAATGCAAAAGATTTTGATGGAATATGTCCGGACCGCAATCTATGTGCAGTAATTATATTCTGTCTACTTATTTTATATATATCGCAAAGTACAAATAACGCCTCAGGTCCCTGTTCGGGCGCCAAAACATTGTAGCGTTCCAATAATCTCACCTTTCAAAAACGTTACTGGTAGTTTCACCCAACACTTGGGTGAGTTGACTATTTCCAAAATGTGAGGTGGTCAACTCACCCAATCCAAAGGTTACGTTTATGGAGATATCAAATTGATTTATTGTCCACATTCACGATAAATATTGATAGAAAACATGCGATTTAATTATATAACTTACCATTGTAAATGTGAGTCCACCAATCATCAAAGTGAAGTGATTCTGTACTCCTTCCGGCGCCGGACGATGACCTGAAAAATATACATTTTTACTAATCTAGAAATACTTTTTGTTATCTACCTGAGTAGGTACGGTGGAACACAGAAAAGGTGTACAGGAAAGTTTTTAAGGTTGGGCTTATCTCAATAACAACTTGACCGATTGCAAAATTTCTTACACTGTTAGATAGATAAAAGTTAATACTATGTAAATGTAAAAGAATTATTAAATTCGGTCCAGTAGTTTTTGAGAAAATCTCAAACTTATTGAGGCCCCCTGTATACTTATACGTCAGTCCAAATCAAGTGCCTTATTGTGTAATCAAATATGATCGTCTAATTACTTGTGATGTAACACTGAAAACTGATTGATCGAACCTGTTCATTATTGTGGAAATAAAGTGATCCGATCTAATAATGTGAAAATAACTATGCATTAATCACAGAACAGCTTAAAATGTTAGTAGGGTAGGGTAGTTTTTGTTTACAATATAAGACACTTGATTTGGGCTCCAATATATATATATATATTTACTTCTCTTATATCATTTGTTAACTACCCAATTACCGGAAACTGTTTTATTATTACCAATTACAACAATATGTTTAAAACCAACTTTGGCGGCGAATAATCTTTTTAATATGTTTTGATATTTTCTTGCATATGCGCTATGCGAAACGAAAATCTAAATAATAAATGGAGAAATTTCTTCATTACGACCGGGTTTCGAACCAGGGACCTCTCCATTCCGTGGCACGCTCAGTTCCAACAGAGCCACCGTGATATCGTACCCAGGTCGTGAATTTTGTCTCCATATTCGGCTTAGGTCTCCGGTTCGAATCCCGGTCGTGATGAAATTTTTTCTCCATTTATAATTAATCTTTTTAATATTACAGACGTAAGTTTTCCTTCGACAAAAAACGAGAAATTCATTGGTACTTGTATTTGTATGGTACATGGCTGATCTGGGGCCTTACCATGAAATCTTATAGCAGGATTACTTCAATAATACTTTGTTATTTCGTACCATGACGATCTTAAAGTAAGCTTATTAAGGACGCCATGGTACGAAATAAGATAAGATAAATACACTTTATTGCGCCATAATACAATATTAATTAGTAATTACGTTATTGAGAAGCATGTACAATTTTGGCGGTCTTACGATTTGTTCCAGACAACCAACTGCAGAGTATATTATAAAAATATATCAGAAACAAATAACAAAGTATTCAATCAATCAATCAAACATAATTTATTTGCCCACAAATAAAAATACATCAGTTACATATAAAGCCAAAATTAGCTAGTGTACACACAAAGGGCCTTATCGCTATATAATATATATATATATCGGTATTATTGAAGTAATCCTGCTATAAGAGTTCATGGTAAAGGCCCTGGATGGGGATCAAACCTGGGACCTCCATAAGTCCAATGGCCTCACAAATCTCTGTCTTTGAATGTATTAATTTATTAGCTTACAATTCGATGGTAACGATAGGAACCACCAATTTATATGTTAATTTTCTACAAGTACCTACAAAATATCATCTATCGGAATTTAGAATTTTGAATATTAGATTAGATACAGACCACTTACCCCATACACATGAAATCGATAAAAATTTGCAAGCGAAAAATTCTGTCACACGATGAGTGCAATAGGCGAAGTGGGGGGGGGGGGGGGGGGGGGGGGGGGCAGGGGGGCCATAATAAATCCGTGTCGATATCTCAAGGTTACGTGTCGCGAAGCAATTTTGGGCTCATGTGCAGGCAAATACGGGCGCCCTCCTGTTACAGGTCTATGGGGTAAGTGGTCTGTGGATACACCACTGCCGGTAGATTCTGCTGCGAAGCCGAGGAAACCCCCACGCATGTCCTCTGTGAGTGTGGAGCACTCATTCACAGCAGAAGCCGAGCCTTAGGGCACATAATGCCACCCGAGGATATTAAAACTCTCTCACCCAAGTGCATCATACGATTCCTGAGGGACGTTGGCCTTGGAAGCGAGATATAAGAACTCGGTGCGCCGTGGAACACCGTGATATCAAATAATAATAATAAATTAGATATTTTAGAATTAAAACTATAGTGAGCCATTACTACAAATTATACACACACACACACACACACACACACACACACACACACACAGGGCGCTCATCCGCAGTGCGCGAAGAAACGTCAACGGCGACGCGGGCGTGGCGCGCTCACCTTGAAAAAGACCGTCGAAATCGGTCGAAACTGTCGGTCTAATTGCCGACTTTAACAATATAAGTGAGTGATTTCCGTTTATATATAATAATAAATTTGATAATAGATTAGATAATGTAACTGTCGTTTATACAAACATGTTTCACTATATCGGTCTGATTACTACAATCAATTTGATAACCATATCAATGCAGGTAAATTGTCTCAATATAGGTAATGGATGTGACCTAGTTCTAGGGACAAAGGCGAATCTAAGACCAAATTATGGTTGGAAATTGGATACAATTAAATAAGAGAAACAATAAATGAATATACTCAATGAACAAGATCTTATAACTCCTTATCTTCTAATTACTTATATCTACAGACATTGAGCGTGTCAGACACGTGCCGTGGCAGACAAAGTAATATTTATTTTATTTGGAGACAAACAGTCGTTTATTGAAATATTAATACTAAATATGTTATTTCTTATAAACCTATAGCCTCCCAATGAACATAGATCTAAGGTTTCATTATTAAAGACCGAATATACACAACACATTGTATAAAATTATATTAATTTGTCTGCCACGGCACGTGTCTGAGACGCTCAACGTCTGTAGATATAAACGGGCCTTTGTTCTGCATGGCATCAGCAATACATGTAATGCTTGGAATAGTCAAAATAGTGGAATCCAATTGTCATCCTGTGAAATGAGCAACATAGCGACGGATAACGTCTGTCCTGGACTCTTTGTGCCGTGGTTTAAGTCAAAAGATAGGTACGATATGGGTCTCCTACATAATATCGAAATACTTTTTATCGAATGTTGTTTCGTCGATGACGATAGACCCCTACCATGAACTCTTATAGCTGGATTACTTCAATAATTATATATATTAATTATTCTGGATTATTTCGCATGTGTTTTATACGCTGCTGGGTGTTGTGAGCTAGTAGGGCTGGTTAATGTGGGCGTTCAGCGGTAATTCATGTAATTAATAAATAAAATACTGTAAATTAATAAAATCGATGTAATAATAAAAGAAAACAAAAGAAGAATGACAGTAGTATAAAAAAGTAAACATTGGAACCAAAAAGATAGATACAAAAGAGATTTTATGTTGCAAACACCATGTTTCGGACACGGTCCGTTTTCCTCACGTCCATGCGTTCTATTGCGCGTTGGCCAATGTTTAAAACCAACTTATTCGTGGCGAATAACCTTTTTTGATATTACGATTTACAGACGATATCAGACAATTTATAAGAGATCAATCATCTTAAGTCTATCTTTTATGTCCCTATTGCTCGGGTATATACCTTACTTTGCTCGGTCCATGATACACCACGCTGACCCAGTACGGATTGGTAGATTACACATTCCTATGTGTAACCACGTATGGTACGGTGGAACACAGAGAAAGGTGTACAGGAGGATTTTCTCAAAAACTACTTGACCTATCGCAAAAATTCTTTCTCTGTTAGATAGATAAAAGTTAAAACTATGTACTGTAAAAGAATTATTAAATTCGGTCCAGTAGTTTTTGAGAAAATCTCATCCTTATTGAGGCCCCCTGTATACTTATCTCTGTCGTACCATGACAAAAAGTCCTTAATAAGTTTAGTTAGTTTAGTTTAATAAGACAGACAGATGGACGGACAGACTGACAGACAGACAGACGGACAACAAAATGATCCTATAAGGGTTCCTTTTTCATTTTGAGGCACGGAACCCTAATAATAATCTCTGACTAGCCGCAAATTAAATGCCTTGAGAAATTAAATTTTGATTAAGAATTCTATAAACTGAAAACCGCTGAAGTTTCATAAATCAGACCAAATCTAAAAGCGAAAGACAGTGTCCCAAATAACTTATCAGATATTCACTGACTCGAAAACGCTTATTTCTCGTGAATAAACATTAGAGGGCCTTTGATGTGACTTTCCGAGGACCAAAGACACTTGCGAGCCCTTGAGCAATCAGGAAAAGGTGGGTTTTAAACTATGACAAATAAGATAAAGGAATCAACGAACAAAAAAAAAGGATAGAGGATTTGCTTTGATACGAGTATGTTATGTTCATAGAAATGGACATAAAAATGATATTGCCACATTTCAATGGAGCTTTGCCCCACCTTCAAAACTACGTGACCATTGAAGCTGTACCTATCATTTGGTTGGGGACTTATTAGAGGTTTCATATCTCATAATCATAATCAGTATCATTTTCTACTACACTCGCAACTCCTATAGAAGAATAACAAAAACAATGAATAAATCGCTTCGATTTCTTACTATTTTCTGAATTCTTAATTAAGCTGTTTTTTTCGAATCGCAACTTGTACAAAACTCATTATCGCAACTTGTACAAAAATCATAATCAATAGGAGTTGCGAGAGTAGTAGAAAATGATAACAAAGACAATGAATTCGCTTCGATTTCTTACTATTTTCTGAATTCTTAATTAAGCTATTTTTTGACTCGTTTGATGTAAATACAAAACTTTATTTTTAAACCAATAAGTAATTTTAATAAAAAAACCGGAGATATTTTTACATTTATTCGTTATCTTGTTCATCATACGGTTGAAGGCGGGGCAGAATCTGGCATTGTCATTTACATATGACCACATGGTTGACCTGGTGTTACGGATGACCTTGAATTTGCACGATATAAAATTGGTACAGAAGTTCGACTTTTGAAAATGGCGTGAAACGACGGTTGCGAAATCATTCGATAATTTTCATTTTAATATCTAAAGTGTTTGTTCTGTGTGTAATATCACAATAAATTAATCAGAATTAATTGTCATTTTTGAAAGTTCTTGTTCTTTTTTGACAGTTAAAACTGGTATAGTTGTGGACAATAAATCAATATGATATCTCCATAAACGTAACCGTTGGAACGGGGTGAGTTGACCACTAACAATTTTGAAAGGTGACATCTCACCCATAGGTGATATTTTTGGAGGGTGAGTTGACACCTAAGCCGAAAATGTGCGCGAATGACAGGTTTTTACCGATAATTTATGCAAGATCAGCATTTTCGAGCTAGAGTCAAGAGTCCCACAACGAGCTCGGGAGTGAACGTGACTGCTGAGCTGCTCGGCGACTACTCTGGAGAAAAACATAAAATATATACAAAATAAACCAGGGACCGATGATGACAGAGTCATTGAGTCAACAGCAGGTAAAAGAGTAATTTTCCAGAGAACGAAGCAATATTGTAGAGTTAGTTACCGAAGCGTAGGATGGGAACTCTTCAAACTTTTAATGATGTGAAGTCAATGGAAGAGAAAAGTTTACGAGTCTCGAAGTTGAACAGTACTGTGCTGCTAACTTTAGCTGACTCAACATAAGTTTTATTACAATAATATTGGCTATATAATATGACGTCGACTATTCGTTTTGCTAAATATCGTTTTTGAGTTGACTGGGAATAGATGCAGATCGTGCAGCTGATTTCAGCCGTAAATCAGTTGTACATACCTGTTTTGAGACCGCGATACAATTTTAATTTTAAATTATAATGTAATAATGATGTAAGGAGAGGGGTGAGACCTTTGCCCAGCAAAGCAGTGGGACGATTTATAAGCTTAAAAATACTTATGTAAGGCCCTGGTTGGCATATTTGCGATACGTGATCGACAGCCCTACTAAGTAGGTAATGAAGTTTTCTAAAGGACCGGAGATACTACTCTTTTTATTTTACTATGGTATAATAATATTATATTGTATGCTGCAGCCCAAATCAAGTGTCTTATTTTGTAAATAAATATGATCGTCTAATTACCTGTTCTGATGTAACACTGAAGGTTCTGGTTGATTGAACCTGTTCATCATTGTGAAAATAAAGAGATCCGACCTAATAATGTGAAAATAACTATGCAATAATCACAGAACAGCTTAAAATGTTAGTAGGGTAGTTTTTGTTTACAAAATAAGACACTTGATTTGGGCTTCGGTGTAGATACCTTATCATCATCATCATCATCAGTGCTCGGGCACAGACCTTCCCTTACATCGAGGGAGCTGGGGCCATGATCCACCACGCGGGCCCAGTGCGGGTTGGCGGATTTCACATGCCATAGATTTTTTTCTTCTGCTTCTACGACATGCAGGTTTCATCACGATGTTTTCCTTCACCGTTTTTGAGAGCACTCGGTATATGTACGTAAGTTTTTCCGTCGAAAAAACCGAGGATAACTCATTGGTACATGGCTGCCCTGGCTGGGAATCGAACCTGGGACCTCCGTATTGCAAGTCCATTGACCCAACCACTGAGCCACCGAGCTCTCGAGATACCTTATATATAATGGTAATATTCGAGGGCTTATACCTTCGAATATTACCATCAAGGGGGTATTACCTTGGAATCCCCAGCCCAATTAACGTTAGTTACAATCTCTCAGACGCCGGTGAGAGCATCATCTATAATGTATCAAAATTAGTACGCGAGTGCTAAACAGCGTTAACTGAAAGGATATGGGCGGTCGTTTATCCGGCGTTAGTGAGAGCTGGTGAATATTGTATGAGGGAAGGAGATACGGTTATTGAGATATAAGGAGATCAGAATCTGTGCAATCGTAATGCTGTATAGATAAAGTGCGAATCGGACTCGCGCACCGAGGCTTCCGTACAACGCAACTTAACCTCGTAATTTCGCTCTATAGAAAAGATAAACTAGATTTAGAGACCAACTTTGCCATTATCAAAATATTATGTCCATATATCGACTTACTCCTGATTAGTTCATCTGCAAATATAAGTTTGTAATACCAAAAAATATTTTTTTTGGGGAGATGCAATTTCAAATTTACAGTTTTCGGATTTTTCCTTTTACTTGTGCTATCAGACCTAGCTTCTTGCTAAATGACATTGCCACATTTCAATGGAGCTTTGCCCCACCTTTTGTCACCTACGTGACCATTGAAGCTCATATATAATTTTGTTTGGCACTTATTACAGGTTTCATATTGCATAAACATAATCATTAGGAGTTGCGAGAGTAGTAGAAAATGATAACAAAGACAATGAATAATTCGCTTCGATTTCATACTATTTTCTGAATTCTTAATTAAGCTGTTTTTTCGACTCGCATGTTGTACAAAACTTTATTTTACCAATAATTTTAATAAAAAGCGGAGATATTTTTACATTTATTCGTTATCTTGTTCATCATGCGGTTGATAGTGGGGCAGAATCTGGCAATTTCATTTTATGATTATAGGTTTTGGTTTTCTTGCATTTTCATACAAATACGTGAGAAAATGCGACATAAACGGTCATATATTTTGTCCAAATCTACCCAAGACCCGTGAAGCTCCTATCAACATGACAATTGAACACAATGTAGAGTCACAATCTGTCTCTATGTAGCGACATATAGAGCTCCGTAATCCCACAGTTCGTGTGTGCATAAAGTGTGCTAGAGCCTAGAACACACGTCACTTGTTTTATTGTTGCGATAAAACGTGGCGAGGTTCCTTGTTACGAGTTTACTTTCCATTGACCCTACCACATGTTTTCGATAACAACAGCGTCATTTTGTTGCCCTTACTAGTTTTGTCAGACTTTTTTGTAATGACAAATAATTCGAATATATTTGAGTGTTTTCTTCCTTTGAGTTTCTTCTTTCGAAGCCGTACTACTTCTTGGCTCAGGGGGGTGACCGCGACTTCAATCGTTATGGTTATCGTTTTCATTTTGTTACTTAGAGGCGAGAGCCTGTGTCGTGGGGCCGGATGCGCCAGTTGATTGTTTGCCACGGTTGTCTCATCTCATTGGGCACAGTAAAAATAAATGTGTTATAATAGTACATTGAAAAACTAATAATTAAAATGCCATTACTGGTTTTGGTAATTTTGACTCTACCACTCCAATATTACAGTAGAAAATAGAGATTAACATTCCATGATTTATTAAATTTTAAATTATTGAAATATAACTATATATGTATAATAAAAAATTTAAATTAAAGATTAAAAACCTGCCCCAGGTCCCCCACTATAGGCAGCGTGCCCAAAAGGCTGGAAGCGTTGCCCCGCTGTATCGCGAGGCTGATACGTTGTGCGAAGTAGCTGCCAGCCTTTTGGTCACGTGACGCCTCGACCAGGCGCCGCGATATTTCTTTGGCGATGCGGTGCGCTCCCGGCCCTCATGGCCCCAGCGTCGCCACCCCAAACGGCTCAAACATGTAGCCATCGCCGATAGCTGCATATTTGCGCCGTTTGAGGTTTCCGGCTGTAATTACCTAATAATTGCTACTCAGTAATTACTAATTACCCATCCATTGCAAAAACAATCAAATAGTTTTATATAAACACATTATTAAATGTTGGAATAGAGCGTGCCACGGAATGGCGAGGTCCCGGGTTCGAATCGTGATGAAAATTTTTCTCCATTTATCATTTACATTATTAAAGTTTTATAAGGGCAAAAATTAGGCCTCGACGCGAAGCAGGTTTTCAGTTTCTTCGTAGTTCAATTTAAGTAACCATTTTGTACGGTCATTTTAGCCTGTTTGATGGAGCAGCCTTGGATGTTACAAGCCTTGGCTGCCATATTATATATAAAAGGCATCAGAAATCACTTTCAATTCCATCTACATTTGGCATTGTTATAACTTCGAGTACCTATAGTAGGGTCACCCACTTCACGCTACTCCCCCAGGACGGTTGTTTAGAGTGGTTCGCACTTTCACTCTCCCACTTATTATTGTGTGTTGTTTAGGTTATTCTGTCCCTTTATGGATTTTAGGGCAGAAATATTGCTTTTATGATGAATAAAAGGTCGTACGTTTTGTTGCTTATTTTTTTGTTTGTTCAAATACTCTTTTCCATTAAGAAAAGCTTTTAAGGTATTGCGATCCAATTTGGGTAGTGGGTCAATCTCAGAATAATAGTAGAGGTTAGAATTTATATTTGTCGTCGTTAATGTGACGGCTGAAAATGTCATTTTATATCTATGTCAGTGGATATAGACAGTATTTTTTTTAAATATACCATTATGTTCGGTAAGATTACTGATTATATAAAGCCTTACACACACAGGCGCGATCTGCACGCGGCTTGCGGCCTGCGACCAGTTAAAATGCATGCCTCGACCCATTTTCTGACGTCGTTAACCAAGGCCTAGGCCGTAGATCGCTACCTACTGGTCGTTAAAATGCCCAGAAAATGGGGCGGGGCATGCGTTTCATCTGGCCGCAGGCCGCGTGCAGGTAGCGTCTGTGTGTGCTTTATTTATTTGCGTAACGTCCATGTAATGAAGTGGGTCATGCTTGAATTGTATGTGATTCAAATACGACCAGCTAATACCGCTTGGCATTTCCAATCTCTATTATTGTTCTGTGGGCTCAATATACCCAACTTTCCCCTAAATGTTACGAACTTTAATGAAAGGGTAAGTTACAGTATTATACCAAACTAAAATAGAACTCTTAATCCCTTCATGTTTAAAATAACCAAATATCTTTTATTATAAATATTACGATAAATATCAAAAGTTTAATAATGAAATAAGCGATAAGTACACTTTCGCTTTTTTCATAATATAAACCACTTTCCATATACGGAACCAACGATACCCGTGTTACGTAACTAGTATCGTACGCTAACAGCAGACCAAGTGTAACATTTTGGACCTTGGACCGTTCTTATTATCTGCGTCATAAGATTTAAAATTAGAGGTGTTAAAGTAACGAAAAAAGCGCATGTATTCGTTACTATAGTATCGTTACGTTACTCGTTACTTCTGTGGGGCCGTGGGCTTATGTTATATCACAATAATATTAAATTATACTTTACTTAATAAACTTAGTTCTTTGTAACGTACGTTTCATGTCTATGGGGTACCGATTTCAAGTCTTTTGGGTAAGTGGTCTGTGGCCTTAAGGGCCTTACATGAGCCTACTAGCGCCGCCAATCTTAAAAAAATAATATCTTAATTTTTTTTAATTTTTATTAAAAAAGCTATGTACACAATCTTTATTAGGATAAATACTATTTTTCAATATACAATACATGGCATAAATGCGACAAGCTAAGATGTAGTTCGCATAATTGCGAAAAACGGCCGTTTTTCGCAATTATGCGAACTACAACTTACCGAAATTGAATCACGGTGTAATTAAGCGTTTATAAAATAGTATTTATCGTAATAAACATATTGTAATTAGCTTTTTAAATAAAATTGATTATACTGGAAGATATTATTTTTTTAAGATTGGCGGCGCTAGTTGTCTCATGGAAGGTAGACACTTTGTTTTCTGTAACTAGTGTAGCGAAAATAGGAGTCTCGTGTCTCGAGCGTAGAGCCGTGTACAAAAGCGAGTGTTCCGCATATTTTAGCGCAAATATGCCGCTCAAAGGAATAGTTCGTGTACTATCACGTAAAATGCGATTGTAGAACAAGGGATTAACATTCTGAGAGACATTCTGGTATGTAATACTAAAATTGTTGTTATTTGCTGTGTTAATAGCATAAATAGAAGGTACCTATCTTATTTATTACGCCGCTGTTAGCCATAAACGTGACTTTAAGGCTTCGTATGTGTTGTAAAATTAATATTAAAAGTTAAAAAAAATCATTTCTATGTGGAATTTATTTATTTATTTTATTAATGGACTCGACAGTTCGTCATTTGCCAATGTCATGTTACAGAAAATTCAATATGTAATAGTCTTCTATCTTCCTCCAAGGGAGTCGCAGTAGCGTCTTCACCCTGGGTAGCCACGTCTTCATGTCTTCATCCAGAGGAGACGCCGTAGCGTCATCACTCTGGACGAAGCAGCTCGACAGTCACGTTCGAATCCCGAGCTTGTAGCGGGAACTCTTGATAAAAGCTTGAAACCCCAGATCTTGCTCAAATTATCCAACAAATTCACCATACTGTCACTCGCGAACATTTTCTGATTAATTTAACGTGATATTAATCTCAAAATAACCACTGTAGACAATAAAACAAAAATTATCAAATAATTTTGCAACCGTCGTTTCCCGCCATTTTCAAGAGAACCATGTGGAATTTATTCTGGAAGTCTATTTGTAAACAGCGCGTAAACTCTTCTAAAAATATAATTTTGATTAAAAAAGTAATCACCAAAGAGGTATTACAACAGTGTGCGCGGACGTTCAGTTTTTCACTACAACTTTGGATTTACTGGGACTGGCTTTAAGTCGATTATTTTACTTCTTGAACTCTCGAGGGGTGGTACTAGTGGTTCTCAAGGTTTTAAAATAATTTAAGGCTTTGTACGCGCAGACTTTCAGTTTTCAATGAAGGCTACAGCAGTAACTATTTAAATTACATGTCTTAAAAAAATATATAGCAATCTTGGGGTGTCTATTTAGGGACTGATGAATACAGATACACGATTGGACAAACTTCGCTCGATAGAAAAAAAATCGGAAACATTCCCTTTCCATGTCTTTTAAAATTATGTCTAAACTTAAACAGTTAGTGATGCTAAATATATGTCAAAATGTAGGGCTCTATAAATATGAGAGTTGTTTTAAAAAAAATCTGATTTTTATTGGCGTATTTTTATTTCCCTACCAAAAAACATAAATACTCCGCCGCTACGGGACATTCTTCTGTCTCACGCTTGAGTTTGACAGACCCTTAAAAGCTATTCTATGGTTTAAGTCACTGCCCATTTACAACTTAACATTTCTCAACAAAAGTGTTGAATAATTTTATGGGTTGCAAACTAAAATATAGGTATAAAACGTCTGAACGACCATTCGGGTAATCTCGAATTGTCTCAAATCTTTTAAAATTAACAATTCTAAGAATTATTTTTATCCGTGCAACTTGCCCTAATTAGTCACATAAAAAAGCCAGAATATAAAAAATAGTCACACACTTTTTTCTATTTACAAAAGATACTTTTACCACGAGATTCGGTATTTAATAACAATGACCGGTAATTATTAATAATTTTCAATAGCCATTAACATAGTTCAACCGACCTACTGTACATATAGTTTTTAGTTTAGTTTTTTAGGTTAATATTATAAAAATATATTAGCAATCTTGGGGTGCCTATTTAGAAACTGATGAATACTTTTTTGCGTTTAATTCAGACAATAATAAAAATTAGAAATAACTATTAATATTATATTAGTTATTTCTAATTTTTATTATTGTTATATGAATAAAGATAAAGTAAAATTTTCAATTAGTCATATTTATGTACAGCTAGCAGCAGATCAAGTGTAACACTTTCGACTTTGGACCGTTCTTATTATCTGTGTCGTAAGATTTAAAATCGTACTGGTTACCTCTGCTTGTTACATCTGCTGTTGTCCGTACATCACAATTCTTCAAGCCGTTTAGGCTACAAAGGAACCACTCGATAAAACATTACCCTCTTTCGGCAGTCGGGTAATAATAAGCGGTGACTTACCGTTTAGCAAGCTGCATTATTTGAAATCCAGGCAATTCTGGAATGTTCTTTGTAGTTGATAGTACGATGGCTGAAACAAACAATTTCAGTTATTTTAGTGGAATGCGGATATAACTTCGAATATTAATATTTAAGGGCCTTCCATGAGTCCACTAGCGCCGCCAATCTTGAAAAAATAATATCTTCCAATTTAATCAATTTTATTAAAAAAGCTATTTACAAAATGTTTATTAGGATGAATACTATTTTTCAATATACAATACATGGCATAATTGCGACAAGCTAAGTTGTAGTTCACAAATGTGCCAAAAACGGCTGTTTTTCGCAATTATGCGAACTACAACTTACCGAAATTTAATCACGTTATAAATAAGCATTTAAAAAAAAGTATTTATCGTAATAAACATTTCGTAAATAGCTTTTTTAATAAAATTGATTATATTGGAAGATATTACTTTTTTAAGATTGGTTGGTTCATAGAAGGCTCTTAAATAGGCTTAGCATTATGATTTGAAAAGTTACTGGAAAGAGAAGAATCGGTCGCAGGAAAAAAAAACGTAGTTGCGTAACATCCGGGAATGGACTGGAATTTCGATGAGAAAAGTTGCAAAAGACTTTAAGTCATAGACAATTTTGAGTAGGTACCAACTCAGCGTGAGCTCTTACGTCTATCAAAATTGTACGAAACAGTTGTAAGACCGAACTCAAACTCATCTAGCACTCAAACGAAACTGTAAGAACATCGGCCTAAGCGTCTCTCATAGCAGTTTTATTTGATTCATTTTGCAAAGTTTAATAATTTTGAATGTAAAACATGTTGTGACATTTAATCTACTGTAATTAATTCTATTTTTGCGATAATTGACAGAAAGTTATATATAATTCCAATTCAAAAACTTTCACAAAATTTGTACGCTTTCAGGCTGAATATGGTGGTACTAAGTTTAGCGATATTTACAAATAAATGTAATTTTTTTTGTCATCATATTTATTTATTCGGAATGCAGTATTTAGGTAGTATAAAATAAAAATCCAAACTAAAGTAAATATACTAAAACTATATGTACAAACAATATATATATAAAAAGTTATAGATAAAAAACATGAAATGACATTTCATTTCAACCTCCACAATACCATAAATTCCGCTCCTTGTCGTAAGCCGCAGTAATAACAAATACAATAAAAGTTTGAAGACTACACTTATGACATGTGACGAGTGTGACGTAATTGACGAAGTTGGCACAGTTGGCAAAGTTTTAACGACGTCGTCGTGCCACGACGAGTTCGTAGCGACGTCTCTAGATGATGCACTTACGAGGAAAGTTTACGACGAAAGTGATTATACACTTTTAGTTTTCCGTATCTGAGGCCCGTATTAATAGTCTAAGCTCAAACCCACCCTCAAGAGCGAATTCAGCTGATACACTCTCAAGACATGATCACCATCTCAAGTATGTCTTTTATTAATAAACCATTCTACGCCCATCACGTGATGTCTTTTTCAAGTCGGCAAATCAGCAAATACGTTCTCAAGTGTGAGTTTGACAGTTCTCTTGAGAACTGAGTATTGTTTATTAATACGGCGTTACTCACATGATACCCGATTTCTAGACACGCACCTAAGTTACGTTTGTTAATAGGAACGCCATCTTGAGGTCGTTCTCAAGATTGACTTTTGACCCCAGTTATATGATCTGAGGCTCGTAGTCTCGTCGCCTCTATACGTTGAAAACGATCGTATAAGATAAGCAACGTTAGGCGAGGTCAGACCCTTTTTTTTTGGTCAGACCTGGATGGATGACCGCTAGTGACATTTTCATTAGAGCGACTCCGTGCCTCGGAAAGCACGTTAAGCAGTTGGTCCCGGTTGCTGTCGCTTAGCAGCAGTCATTAGACCATGTCAGAGTCCCACGGGCGGCCTGAATAACTTTGACAAATAGGTTTGGTCACTAAACTACACAAAAAATCTAATTCTAAGAGCATTAACAAAAGTCAAAGTCAAACGTATGTTGCGATGACAACTTATATTGGGCGACGCCCTCCGTCCTTACATACACTCATCGGGTACACAATTATTGCAGGGAGGGAATATTTGCATTGGATATTGGCGCAAATATTATTACAGTGCATAAATTACTGGGCGCCATTAGCCCAATATTTAATTTTCGGAAACTGGGGAATATTTGCCGTTATTAATTATTGATTCTATGTACCAATAATGAATAATATTCATAATTTGAAGTTACTGTAATTCGTAATGGTCGCACAAAGGATAATTATTATTTAGTCATTTATTAGCCTTAAATTTGGCTCTAACGTATTCAGATTATTAACACACGTATAACGCAGCCCAAATCAAGTGTCTTATTTTGTAAACATTTTTTTTTTGGAAACCTATTAATTGTGCCACTGCTGGGCAAAGGTCTCTCCCCTCCTTTTCCATCGATCCCTGTCCTAAGCCTCTTCCAGCCACCCATCCCTGTATCTAACGATATCGTCTCTCCACCTACGCCGAGGTCTGCCCCGACGCCGGCGACCGTTGACGTTGATGTTGTAAACAAATATGATCGTTTAATTACCTGTCGTGATGTAACACTGAAGGAACTGATTGGTCGAACCTGTTCATTATTGTGAAAATAAAGTAATCCGATCTAACATTGTTAAAATAACTATGCAATAATCACAGAACAGCTTAAAAAGTTATTAGTGGAGGGTAGTTTTTCTTTACAAAATAACGCCTGTTTCGTGTAGGGATAGATTTCAATCTGATGTGATTTTGGCACTCTACTTTCACTTCCTCCATATTCATCTAGCACGCTCGTCGGTTTGTTATAGCGAAGAATATATTTTTACCCACGGTAGTAGGTAGATCAGATGGAGGGATGAACTTCGAAAAGTGGCTGTCAGAGACTGGATGCAAAGGGCTGATAATCTGGTTGAGTAGTTTTGGGAGAGGTCTACGTCCAGCAGTGGACTGATACGGGGTGATGATGATGAGTAGGTGACCACATTTTTTTGTAATAATATAACAACCTCGCTGAGTTGTTGTAATAATTCACAGTAATAATGTAATAATTCTTTAGAATATACATTTACACGACATTTCTTCAGGGAATAGATGTCATGTTGAGGAAAGAAAACGTAGCATGGTACGGACAACAGCAGATCAATGGTAACAGTTGCAGTACCATTTTAAATCTTACGACGCAGATAATAAGAACGGTCCAAAGTGTTACATTTGATCTGCTGTTAGCGTACGTAGCATTTGCTACAAGTCTCTCCAACGTCGTAGACAGTCGTAGAGGTTCTACGAAGATATGCGACAAATGGATAGTTGACTTTACCTAAACAAAAAGCTCATAAAGTAAGTATTATTTGTGTTTTGGGATGATTGTGTTTGTTTTATGGTTACGAATTGATTATTATTATATAGTAGGGAAGAGTAGAATAAGGCTGGCGACAATGTTATTTGATTTAAGGGTCTGATATGAACCAACTAGCGCCGCCAATCTTGAAAAAATAATATCTTCCAATTTAATAAATTTTATTAAAAAAAGCTATTAACAAAATGTTCATTAGGATGAATACTATTTTTTAAATGCTTATTTATAACGTGATTCAATTTCGGTAGGTTGTAGTTCGCATACATGCGAAAAACGGCCGTTATTGGCACATTTGTGAACTACAACTTAGCTTGTCGCAATTATGCGATGTATTGTATATTGAAAAATAGTATTTATCGTAATATACATTTTGCAAATAGCTTTTTTAATAAAATTGATTATATTAGAAGATTAGAACATGATGAAAAAATTCTTGCCGTGGGCAGGACTTGAACCTGCGACCTTGTCATATTACAAGATATTATTTTTTTAAGATTGGCGGCTAGTTGGCTCTATGAAGGCTCAATGAAATAAATGTATTTTTAAAGAGTAGACACATTATTCCGTACTCTATTCATTATAGTGCAAAGAGTATTTATTATACCTAGAGTATTAATAGGCATAGATAACAGAGCGCCAATATGCGTAATACTTGGCGTAGAGCCGAAAACAACATTAAATTTTCAACTCCAAAAAAGCTTTTAAAATTCCCAGCTGCAAGTTTCAAGCCTTTGAGCTATCCGCTCACAAAACTGAATGGAAGCCCGAGATGTAACCTAGATAAGCTTTCTGAGGAATCTTTTGAGACAACGCTTTAAGTGCCAACTCAGGCTTTCGAGGGACGCGACAGATACTTACTATACAAAGACTTGTCTTTCGCGAGAACTTCTTTTGGAAATATTATTACTATACAACGGGAAATTTTAGTGGTTGTTTTCACGTGTCAGAATGATTTGCCCTCAGTTTGCCTTATTGAATTGTAACGTTAAATGACACTGCCACATTTCAATGGAGCTTTGTCCCACCTACGTGACCATTGAAGCTCATATATCATTTTGTTGGGGACTTATTACTGGTTTCATATTGCATAATCATAATCAGTAGGAGTTGCGAGAGTAGTAGAAAATGATAACAAAGATAATGAGTAATTCGCTTCGATTTCTTACTATTTTCTGAATTCTTAATTAAGCTGTTTTTTCGACTCGCATTTGTACAAAACTTTATTTTAAACCAATAATTTTAATAAAAAACGAAGATATTTTTACATTTATTCGTTATCTTGTTCATCATGCGGTTTGATGGTGGGGCAGAGAATCTGGCATCGTCATTTGAAAAATTAAATTTCTTCCATAGGGTCAGAGTGTCGCTAAGGGGACTAAATTAAATATACCCTTCCCCCCCCCCCCCCCCCCTATCAAATTAGGGAGTGAACGTAAGAAATTCGGTACTGGAACTTCACCCGCCGCTGCCGCGGCACGCTCGCTTCGCTCGCTCGGCTCGTGCGTTTGTAGTCATAGAACCTAATGATTCTGGGTGGTCTTCTAAGTGCTAATTTTCATTTTCAGCCCCTAATTTGACAGGGGTTGATCGGCCAGGGTATATTTAAAAATAATCTAAGTCTTTTTCTCTTAATTTTGGCTATTTGTAAAATGCTTATTCACAAAGTGACCCAATTTTGGTAAGTTTTACAACTTAGCTTGTCGCAACTATGATATCTATCGCATATTACAAAAGAGTATTTATATCGTGACAGATATTTAGTAAGTAAATTGATTCTATCCGAATATAGGATCTTTTTAACATTAGGGGCGCTATTATTTTTATTTCAGAACACTACAAATACTATTGGTGTGCCATTACACCCCTAACTACCCTTATCGTCGTCAGCGCTACAAGATTACGGGATCTTTATAATATTGAAATTTCAACCGAATTGTAGACAATAATTGTCCAACCGGAGTTAATTAGTTACCCTACTTTATACAACTGGTTTTGGTTAATATAATAGGTTGTAATAACTGTAATAATAACGGTAATGTGAAAAATAAACCTCATACACAATTACAAGATTATCCAAATATTTGTTTTTCAGTACCAATATAAACATAATATAATCAATATAATAATAGTAATAGCGATCCAGAGGGGAAATGCCGCCAGCATTTTGGGCACGTTGCCGGACAACGGGGATCGGTTGAACTATCTGAAGTCATTCAGTCAGATAGTTTTTAGTTTAGTTTATATATTTTTTTTAGATTAATATTATAATAGTTATTTCTAATTTTTATTATTGTTATATGAATAAATACATAATAGTAATCAGAGAAATAGGTATTTATTATGTAGAGATTTGAGAATAAAATTATATAAGTACTAACCCTAAAAATCTAAAAACTTAAACTATCTATAAATAAAATATGTCCTCTAGGAGGGCATCGGGAGTCACTGTGCCCAGAAGGCTGGCAGCATTCCCTCTCTGTATTGCCAACGCAATACGTTGGCAGAGGTAGCTGCCAGCCCTCTGGCAACATATAATAATAATAATAATAATCAGAGAAATGATTAGGTCGGTATGGGAGAATTTTCATTACAAACTTTGCAACTTCTTTTTTACATTAAGCTACCTACTTTTTTATAATCTTATTATTTTTGTTTTTGCGGAAACTACTATAATACTACTATAATATTTAAAACAACAATTAAGTACAGGCATGTATTGTATGTCACAAGTTTCAACATCCGTTGCGATAACATTTTTGTGTCTGAATCGAATATTGAGTTTCAGAATAGATAAAACAAAAATTATTTATGTAATTGTGAATTATGCTTTAATTTTGGCCGATGACGAATCAAATTCACAATTAAATACTTAATTTTTTTTACCTGTATTATGAAGAAAAAACAAACAATAAACTTGTAGATGACGAAAATCTTCCAAGTTTACAAATAAATAGGAGGTGCAGTTTAATTAATATTATTAGATACTTACGAGTAAAATATAGAAGAATAAACAATCTCCAAAAAGTCAAATCCATTTTGCAAAACTTTCACAAAACAACAAAATCCTAAAAAGTCAAAACAGCACTAGTTTAAAATTCAACCCATATTCGTAAAATTCTCCAACAACATTCGTTGAGAAATATTTTCCTAGAGCAGTTTTATTTTCGAGAAAAAGTTCGCGACTTCCCGCCCTTTTTGAAACCGAAGCGAGCGTCCCTGCTCACGGCTGCGAATGCACTGAAGAACTCCTGAAGTCTGAGGGGCAGGCCTGCCAACTACATTTGGCGAACGCGCTAGAGCTTAGAAAGTGCGCTAGAATGCGCTAAATAGAAGATATAAATTTTTGTAATCTGCCTAGCTGGAGTGCAGGCCAATAATTTTTAATAAAAAAATCGACTAAGGCCCTAGGTTTTTACTCTTGTTAACGATAGTAGAATATAAATATTTTTTAATGTACTTACACAATATAAATACACGTTACTTACATGAAATTAAATTAAATCTACTTAGGTGCTTAACTCTAGGATTGAGATCTCTATCAAGCAACATTGGTTGACATTTGCATTTTCGTTTGCAAATTATATATTTTTTTTAATTCTACTAGCGTTAACAAAAGTGCTACTTGGCTACGGGCGCGGGGGCTGGGCAGGACACACTTTGTCTATCGCTTGTTTTTCGGAATCTATGCGGTTTGAAGTCGGCTTCAAACTATTCGTTATTTACACTGTCTTTTTATCACGCTTCGCATCAAAAATACTTCGCACACTAGAATGCTACCAAGGAGCATCAAACGAGTTGCTCCACAGAAGAAACCCCCCGAAGAATCCAATGGGTTTTAAAACAATAGAATTTACTCTAATTTGATGTTTTTGTCGATCCATGGTGTTCTCTGTATAAAAATATATCTATCTATCTTAATAGTAACTATAATTTTGCACTAATTTTATTGTATAATTAATTATTTTAAGAATTATTATTATATTGTATCCACTGATACGGTGCTTTGGTGATATCTGTAAACCAGTCAGTTATATATTGAATAAATATATAAATAAATAAATTACTCAGAACTTTAACTCAGATCTGAATTCGTGGTACACCTTGATTTGACAGTGTTTGTTTTCGTGTCCAAAAAGCGTTAGATTTAGCGCCGAACGCGCTAACTTTGCTTGATGGACCGCACACTATCCCCTACCACATGTTTCAGGATGGGATAAGTGAGAAGGCAGACGGCTCTCTTGCGAGAGTTGGATTTATGAGGTATGCGAAAGGGTTCTGATTTAGAGCTTTCTGAAATGAATGAGTGGGTATCTTTGATTTACTATGATATTTCTGTGAGTTTGTTTTAGGATTTGTTTTCTTTATAATCCTCGATTCATTATGGAAATTAAAGAGAGAATACCTACTTAAGCAAGACTAGAATTGGTTTTATTTAATTTTGTGTTAACTTCTCGTGACTATGTTATTCATAACAGGTTTTCTTATTCGAACATGATGAAAAAATTCTTGCCATGGGCAGGACATGAATCTGCGACCTTGTCACTATGACCTGTGGTGGCTCAGTTGGTGTGGCGTGTCACGGAATGACAGGTCGCAGGTTCAAGTCCTGCCCACGGCAAGAATTTTTTCATAATGATCTAATTTGTTCACCGAGCCTGGATAATGCGTAATACAAATTCTGAGGTATTCTTATACAAATACAAGTAATAATAAGTTTTATAAGTGTATCCGTAATTCCACAATTTCCAAATAAAATATACCCTGCTAGGTAAGTAGGTATAGGAATCATAAGGTTTGCGAGGTTTTTCGACTCGGCTAAATTGTATTAAAAAATATGTTTCAGGATAAAAGTTAATAAATCTACATTTTAGAAGGTTGTCGTTTATCGCAGTTAATCTTAACTATCGAAGACATACTTGGTTTATATAATTAAGTAGTTCGAATAAGCATTAAAAATATTTATCATAATTTGCTATTCGAATCGCTAAATTGAAATTTATTATTTAATAAACAAATAATTCCTTTCTTTACAGGGGGCAGAGAGTCGAGGTAACGACGCTCCAACTTTTTCTTGATAAGTTGGTTTAATAAGCGAGTTATGTTCGAGAATCTTTCGAGAATCTATTTCCGGTGCTCATAGTATGGGACATGAAGGCTTCAACTATACGTATATATCCTCTCTCACGGGTCTAGCGTTTTGAAGAGATCATCTTTATAACTCTCGCTTGAGGAATTTTGTAGGGGATTTCCCTTCTCAAATTATATTATCCCAGTAATATTTTGTTCTTTGTTATATTTCTCTTTATGTCTGGGCAAGGAAAAAAGGAAGGATATTTTATTTTAGAAAATTACCTAATTTGTGGTAGGTACTTACTTATTTATTTATTTTATTAATGGACTCGACAGTTCGTCATTTGCCAATGTCATGTTACAGAAAATTCAATACATTCAATAGCCTTCTATCTTCCTCCAGGGGAGTCGCAGTAGCATCTTCACCCTGGGTAGCCGCGTCTTTATGTCTTCATCCAGAGGAGACGCCGTAGCGTCATCACGTTTACTCCCGAGCTTGTAGCGGGAACTCTTGATAAAAGCTTGAAACTTCAGATCTTGCATAAATAATCCAATAACTTCACTGTACTGTCATTCGCGAACATTTTCTGATTAATTTAATTTGATATTAAACACAAAATAGTCCCTGTAGACGTTAAAAGGAAAATTATCAAATAATTTCGCAACGTCGTTTCCCGCCATTTTCAAGAGAACCGACAGGTACTTACTTATAACCAGGTAAGTCCGTCTAAAGCTGGGATCCCACGGCCCGCTTTCTCACAGGCCAGGCCGACAGGCCGTGGGTACAGTGCATCCGATGTAGCCTGTTGGCGCCTGTCCGATCCGTCGGAAGTCGGTAAGTCCAAAGTCGAGGCGCGGCGTGGCGGGACGGGGCCTGACGCGGCCTGTCGCCTGGCCTGGCCTGTGAGATGGGTCCCAGCTTAAATCTTATTGCAACAATGTAAACTGTAGGTAGGTCCTGTATTCAATATCTGATCGATATTTAAAAAATTACATTAAAAGTTTAGTCGTTTTCACGACAAATAATTGGTAAGTTATATCTAAGTGTAATGTAATGTAAGTGCATGTAAAAGCGATAAGGTAGTAGACTATATTTTTATTGCTTAAATCAACTGACTGCTGTAATTTTGAAAAGGCTTGTTGTGTACTTTGGAAATTAATTTTTCCGTTTTTTTTTCAAACGGCATCATGAGTTTTTAAATGGTCTAAGTCTAGCTTCATCCCTTTCCAGCTGAAGTTTGTATGAAATTTTATATATAGTGAGTACGTGACGGCAATGGGGTTTCGCAACTAACCCGTGGACCCCTAAAAACTAACGACTCGCCCGCGGCTAGGCACGCTCTCTTTTTTCGCACCATAATCAAATTATTATTGGCTCGAAGCCTCTATTTCTGTCCTCAAAATATATCTTGGGTACTCTAGAAATATAGAGAAAATCGGTGTTTAAAAAACATGGCCGACAATTCGTTTAGAATGTAGTTTATCATTGAATATAACTATTATTTATATTATGCATTTGCAGATTTCTCATATGACAGTAGTGTAGACGGGCCTTTGGAGTCATCGAATTGGTAAACGTAGTGTGGAATTCCCCAAACCAGATGAATGACCTGCAAGATTGCTGGAAGGGACTAGATACACAGCATCTACTGTGAAAAAAACTGTTTCTCAAGAACATAAAATAATAAAATAATATCTCTAATCCATGATCGCTCGGTGGCTCAGGGGTCAATTGGCTTGCAATACGGAGGTCCCAGGTTCGATTCCCAGCCACATGTACCAATGAGTTGTCCTCGGTTTTTTCGACGGAAAAACTTACGTACATTTACCGAGTTCTCTCAAAACGATTAAGAAAAATATCGTGATGAAACCTGCATGCCGTAGAAGAATATAAAATCCAAGGCATGTGTAATCTGCCAATCCGCACTGGGCCCGCGTGGTGGATCATGGCCCCAGTTCCCTCGATGTAAGGGAAGGTGAGCAGGGACATATAAATAGACTGATGATGATAGATAATTCACTTAGGCCCGTATTAATAGTCTGAGCTCAAACCCAATTCAAGAACGTATTCAGCTGATACACTCTCAAGACGTGATCACCATCTCAAGTATGTCATTTATTAATAAACCAATCTTGAGGCCGTATCACGTGATGTCTTTCTCAAGTCGCGGTTCGCCTGCAACCAGCAAATACGTTCTCAAGTGTGAGTTTGACAGTTCTCTTGAGAACTGAGATTTGTTTATTAATACGGCGTTACTCACGTGATACCCGATTCCTAGACGCGCACCTAAGTTACGTTTATTAATAGGAACACCATCTTGAGGTCGTTCTCAAGATTGAGTTTTGAGCTGAGAGTGATTTATTATTACGGGCTTTAGTCTTAATTCTAAGACTTAGTAACACTTAACCATAAAGGCTTGCGTACACTATATCACTTAAGTACACCTGTGAACACTCTACCATACAATATCGACATAATATTACCAACATGTACAGTCTAACGCGAAGAAACATACACAGAGAAGGGATTAAGGGCCGGCGTACAACGTCACGGCGCGGCATCGTCTGCCGGCCACGTCTACCGGTGCACGATGTCGTGTCGGCCGGCACCGGTCACAGGCGGACAACATTCGTGCCGGTGGACGGCGCCGTCCACTGGCGCGGTACACGGCGTCGTCCGCCGGCGCCGTTCTGTTGTACGCTAGTCAGGAAGGGGTTTTCTCAAAAAATACTTGTACAATACTTAAATTTTTTAATTAAAATACTTAATACAATGGGTGTAACAACTCTTTGACTAAGTAGTAGATAATTTATAGTACAGACTATGTAACTGTAAAATAATAATATTTATACTTGTCAAGTAAGTAGTTTTTGGAGTATTAGTTTTACAGAGTATTCAGAGGTACATCAGATCAAGTGTAACATCGCATCTGCATCGTAAGATTTAAAATCGTACTGCAAGTGTTACCATTGATATGCTGTTGTTCGTACGATCGAAGACAGAGAAAGGTGTACAGTAGAGTTTTTAAGGATGAGATTTTCTCAAAAACTACTTGACCTATTGCAATAATTCTTTCACTGTTAGATAGATAAAAGTTAAAACTATATCACTGTAAAATTATGATTAAAATCGGTTTAGTGGTTCTTGATAAAATCTCAACCTTATTGAGGCCCCCTGTATACTTATCTCTGTCTTCGTGTGTACAAATTATATTCAAAAACAATTTTAAATCTCTTAGAAGACTTTTGATAGTTATCAATAGTGTTCTGGAAGGCAATCTCAAGCTACTAAGCTCACGCTCAAGATTCCTGAAGCTCTGCCTTAGACTGTACCAGTTTTAGTACGAAGACGACCACGCGGTGGCTAATTCTCGTATGATGGTAGCAGATGGCGCTGCAAGTCGGCCATTACTGTATGTCACTCCGTAACGGCTTAGGGATGGGACAGTGTCGATAAAAATGTACAAAACTACTAATTCCGCTGACTCAGCGATTCAAAGAAGTTCTTGGGCCCGTATGCCCGTAGTCTGAGCTCAAACCGGGCGGCTTCAAGAGCGAATTGAGCTGATTCACTCTCAAGACGTGAGCACCATTTCAAGTATGTCATTTATTAATAAACCAATCTTGACGGCGTATCACGTGATGTCTTTCTCAAGTCGCGGTGCGCCTGCAATCAATAAATACGTTCTCAAGTGTGAGTTTGACAGTTCTCTTGAGAACTGAGATTTGATTATTAATACGGCGTTACTCACGTGATGCCCTATTAATAAACGCGTACCTAAGTTACGTTTATTAATAGGAACGTCATATTGAGGTCATTCTCAAGATTCACTTTTGAGCTGAGAGTGATTTGTTAGTACGGGCCTTGATCTCCGATGCCAAAGCAGAGCGTCACTGAACTGATAACTTCAGTCCGATAACTGAACCTCTCGTCATTCTGATATTTAATATTGCACATCAAGCTATAGGTATTCGTCCGCTGATTCTATCTAAAGGTTGTCACTGGAAGTTTTTTTTAGTTTTAACGGCTTTATTCAATCTTCTTCTTCTTTAAGTGCCTCTCCGCTAGCGGAGGTTGGCTGTCAGCTCCGCGTACTTGTCCCTGTCTTGAGCGAGCCGGAACAGCTGTTCAGCGCTCGCGATGCCCGTCCAGTCACGAATATTACGGAGCCAAGATTTTTTCCGACGTCCAGGGCCCCGTTTGCCCGCTATTTTTATTTTTTCGCTTTATTCAATAAAAAACTAAAATTAACTTACAATATAAATTAATAAAAACTACTTTAAAATACATTAAAACACTCTAAAAAGGTAATAGCTTTCAATTTGACACATGGATGCTATACATTGCTGCTATGTTTTGCCAGTTTTAACAAACTACAACGAAACGCAGCAATGTATATCGTTCAAGTGTCAAAATGAAAACGATAACGAAAACGATTGAAGTCGCGGTCACCCTCCTGACTTGAAAAACCAAGTGTTAAGAGCGGCAACCACAGGTGGTCTCGAACCTGCCAAACTATTGATCTATTCGCGTACTTCATCTCATCGATATCGATAAAATAGATAACCATCTATGCCCATCGTTATAAAGCTCGGCTGTCTAAAAGCTATTAGCAGTTCGCGACGAGAAGGCACACCTGTGTCTGTCATTTCCTTCAGAGAGATTACGTAGACATTAACTTGGATACTTTTACGTTCCTATATACGTGTCGGCTGCAATTATACGCCTCGGATGATGTGAAGTGTTCGCTATATCATGAGTTTGCGTTGATGTTTTGTTAGGTAGGTAGGTATGCTGTGGCATTATTTAAATTTTCGTGTTACAGAGTATTTCATATTTTAAACTCGCTATCACCATTTATGTCCCCACTGCTCGAGCCCTTACATCGAGGGAGCCCTGGCCGTGATCCACCACGCGGGCCCACTGCGGATTGGGGGATTACACATGCCTTAGATTTTTTTCCGCCATTCAGGTTTTATCAGGTTATTATCCTTCACCGTTTTGAGAGCATTCGGTAAATGTATGTAAGTTTTTCTGCTCTGTAGTGAGACTCTTGAATCTAGCTCGAAACTGCATATCTTGCACGGGGTTGTCTCCACCGATCCCGGGATCGGTTTGGATTGGAAACGGATCTCGGCAGATTGTCTCCACCGATACCGGGATCGGTTTCCAACACAAAAATATGTCTTCGATAACTTAAACATGATTATGTCGATATTATTGTCATTCGCAAACATTTTCTGATTAGTTTAATTCGATTCAAAAGGGAAATGTGGCCTTCTTATTGGGTGAAAATATAAATCAGTCCCTAATTTGGTCCCCTAAGTTCACATCTGCCCTTTATTTATTTATTTTATTAATGGACTCGACGGTTCGTCATTTGCCAATGTCATGTTACAGAAAATTCAATATATTCAATAGTCTTCTATCTTCCTCCAGGGGAGTCGCAGTAGCGTCTTCACCCTGGGTAGCCGCGTCTTCATGTCTTCATCCAGAGGAGACGCCCGTAGCGTCATCACTCTGGACGAAGCAGCTCGACAGTCACGTTCACTCCCGAGCTTGTAGCGGGAACTCTTGATAAAAGCTTGAAACTTCAGATCTTGCATAAATAATCTAATAACTTCACCGTACTGTCATTCGCGAACATTTCCTGATTAATTCAACGTGATATTAAACACAAAATAGTCCCTGTAGACATTAAAAGGAAAATTATCAAATAATTTCGCAACCGTCGTTTCCCGCCATTTTCAAGAGAACCACATCTGTCCTTGATAAAGACCAAATTAACGATACCACATAATAACTAATAAGTATAGTATGTATACTGATACCTACTAAACTGGCAGACTGTACCAGTGGGAACAGAGGAATCGGTTTACAACCTACAAAGTCTATTACCTAAGTAGATAAGTTAGGCACAGTTTTACATAATCACATAACTTGATGAATTCAGAGGAAAATTGCAATTGCGAAGTTTCTGGCAAGACGCAAATTACGTCACTCCCTTTAGTTGTAGAGTTGCAATCTGCATTAAAAGCTGCATAAATTTGAATCCTTACAACTACAGATTGTTTTTAACAGACTGTCTGGTGTCCAAGTCATAGGCGATAGCGTTATAGGAGACAAGAGGTCTTGCCATATAAAATACGCGATGATCACGTCGATGTGTCAAAAAAAAACCTTCCTAATTCTTGGTTTTTCATTCCAATCAGCGATTTTCCTATAAAAATTGCCATTTTTGGTATCTTCTTCTTCTTTGAGGGACTCGTAGTGATTCCAATTGAAAGTATGTACTCGAAGAAAATGATCGTAAAAATGGGTGACCGCGGTGACATTTTCATCTGAAAGCCTCCGTGGTTGGTCCCGGTTGTTGTCGCTTGACAGCAGTCGTTAGGCCACGTCAACGGCCTACGGGCGGCCTGAATAACTTTGACAAATAGGTTTGGTCACTAAACCACACGAAAAAAATAAAAGTATCTCCATCTCTTGTACTTTGCCCCAACAAGAACGCGGAGCGAGTGCCGACGAAGTTACTCTGGCGATTATTCAATTATTGCCGTAGTTTGGAGTTTCACTGGACGTCTGTGAAAAAATATCCCAGCGAAGAAATGTCTGACAGAGAATTTAAATATTCTACTGTCTAACTTAGACAAAAGTATACAGAGGGTCTCATTAGGGGATTTTCTCAAAAATCTCTTGACAAAAATATGTTCAAAATTATTTCATGTTCAAAAATTTTAAGTTTCTGCAACACGCTACAATACATACTAAGAAGAAAGGTACAATATGGAAAACAAATAGCTTACATTAAAAGGTAATTATGTACCTACAGCTAACAACAGATCAAGTTCTTATTATCTGCTTCGTAAGAGTTGAAATCCTATTGCAAGTGTTACCATTGATCAGCAGTTGTCCGCACTTAGATTCATTATTATTTTATTGCAAGGTAAAAAAATTAAACAACTAAAGACACGGGCGCCGTGTACCGCGTCTGTGGACGGTGCCGTCCGCCGGCACGACGCCCCGTCTGCCGGTAACTTGCGCCGTCCGACAACGTGCACCGGTGGCCGGTGCCACTGGACGCCGTAACACGCCGCGTCATGCAATGGCATGGCGCCGCGCCGTAGCGTTGTATGTACGTCGGCCCTAAGCCTTTTCAATAAAGTTCTTTAATGATTTTTTTTAATTTCCTCTCTGTCAACGTCGTGACACTTTCCTTTATAGGTACTTACTTACCAATGTATTTCTAAATGTTTAGTTTTGTTTAATAAAGAAAACCTTGTTAATCAATCTGCTAGTCCTTCCGAAATGTATTAATTAAACTTTTTGAACAAGCCAGACGAAGCCTCTCCAGTACCAGTCTGTAACGCGACAGTAAACAGATTTCTCCCAACTCTTCAGACTGTTTCATTTATTTGAAATTCAATTACAGCTCCGTCGATTCCGTTTGTGTCGAAACACTTGTGAATATTGAAAATAGTCTTTTGTTTATTAGAAGAAATCGTGTCGTATTTCTAGCTAGAAAATTGGATTTCATATCTATTGAATTCAATGTATTTAATACACTTTCAAACATCGCTTATACCTACTTCCATCTACTGCGATCCTGGTACACCACTTTCGTTTTCTAAACATTCGTAAATTTTTTCATGTATAATCGGTTTTTAATAACAGTTTTCTTTCTAATACGTCGGCAATTTGGTATTAATTGAATATGCAAGAAAACCAAAACCTATAGGGTACTTCCCGTTGACCTAGAATCATGAAATTTGGCAAGAAGCTAGGTCTTATAGCACAAGCAAAGGAAAAAATCCGAAAAATGTATATTTGAAATTACATCTCCACAATTTTTTTTCTTATTACAAACTTATATTTGCAGATTATTAACGAATCAGGAGTATATCGATGTATGTACCTAATATTTTATTTTGATAATGGCAAAGATAAGTTGGTCTCTAAATCTAGTTTATCTTTTCGTTAGAGCAAAGTTAGACTCGCACTTGACCGGGTTTTTTTTTATGACAAATAAAGATTGTTATACTTAAATCAAACCAATTTCAATCCTTACCTACAAAAACTCCCCCTAAAATTCTAAGAACTTGACTGGACTGGATATAGACTGAAAACTTTTGCCTCTGAGAACTAACTTTTATACCGTACGAAGATTTAAAGGCATTGGCTGGAAAGATGGCAACTTCCCCAACAACCGAGATTTTCAATAACTTTAAAAGGACTCTGAACTAGTTACTTAGGCCGAAATTCATATAAACCGCAGCCCAAATCAAATGTCTTATTTTGTAAACAAAAATTACCCTTTTTACTAACGTTTTAAGCTGTTCTGTGATTAGGTATTGCATAGTTATTTTCACATTATTAGATCGGATCACTTTATGTTCACAATGATGAACAGGTTCAATCAATCAGTTCCTTCAGTGTTACATCACACAGGTAATTAAACGATTGTATTTGTTTATAGAATAAGACACTTGATTTGGGCGGCGGTATACAGTTATGAACGCGAGCTTATAGCGTGAGCTTGGACTTACAACTGTCAAATTGCATAGTCTTTTGACAATTATAAAAACGAGCTCACTAAGTATAAAGTGACATAGTTATTGAAAGTCGCAATGCTGAGCGCTTTTTAACGTTTTGACTCCAAAGGGGCGCTGAAATATCGTCCCCTGCTCCTATTTTTTTTCTGTTCTCGTGTGGTTTAGTGACCAAACCTGTTTGTCAAAGTTGTTCAGGCAGCCTTTGACGTGGCCTAACGAATGCTGCTGTCAAGCGACAACAACCGGGACCAATTGATAGACGTGCTTTCCGAGGCACGGAGGGGCTCAGATGAAAGTGTTACTAGAGGTCACTCATCCAGGTCCTGACCTCGCCCAACATTGCTTAACTTGTACGATCGTTTTCAACGTGTATTTGCAACTGGCCTACGAGCCCCTGCTCCTATAACTAGAGACGTCCCTGGTTTACCCTACACAATCCCGAATATCAAATGCTCAGTTGGAAGCGATATCCTGGACCTCTCCCGTGGCCTCTCTGTTCTCATCTTTTATTCATTTCAATTTCTCCCGTGTGCGTATCAGTGTTGCCTGCTTCTGTGGCAATATTAACCGAAATAACATATATTGGAAGTTTGAAAAGCGAAGTGAAAGCGAGTGAATGCTAAGCGTCTAAGCTATAGCTATAAAATAGCGATTCCAAATGAGTGTGGCATGAGAGAGCTCGGTGGCTCAGTGGTTGGGTCAATGGACTTGCGATACGGAGGTCCCAGGTTCGATCCCCAGCCAGGGCAGCCATGTACAGTCGAAGACAGAGATAAGTATATATGGGGCCTCAATAAGGTTGAGATTTTGTCAAAAACTACTGGGCTGAATTTAATAATTGTTTTACGGTTACATAGTTTTAACTTTTATCTATGAAACAGTGAAATAATTTTTGCAATATGTCAAGTAGTTTTTGAGAAAATCTCAATCATAAAAACTCTCATGTACACCTATCTCTGTGTTCCACCGTACCAATGAGTTATCCTCGGTTTTTTCGACGGAAAAACTTACGTACGTTTACCGAGTCCTCTCAAAACGATGAAGGAAAACATCGTGATGAAACCTGCATGCCGTAGAAGAAGAAAAAATCTAAGACATGTGACAGAATCCTCCCTGGGCCTGTGTGGTGGATAATGGCCCCAGCTCCCTCGATGTAAGGGAAGGTCTGTGCCCGAGCAGTGGGGACATATAAATAGACTGATGAATGGCATGTTAATATGCATTATCGCCAATCGAGGCATCCCGCTGTCTCGATGCTTACGTGATATAGCATATTATAATCAGCATTGCATTCATGTAATGCATGACTGTGGGATTGAATTAGTTTGTCACTTATCACGGTCCTACACATCAACAAGACTTTAAGGCGAGGTGTTGGGACGTTTTTAAGTTTTTCGATGAAGGCTACGGCACTAAGTACTGAAATTAAAGGCCTGAAAAAAATATATATCAATCTTGGGGTATCTATTTAGGGACTGTTGGCTCCCGAAACACGATTGGACAAACTTCGCTCGATAGAAAAAAATCACAAACATACCCCTTTCCTGTCTTTTCACAGAGTAGTGTGTCTAAACTAAAACAGTTATTCATACAAAATATATATCAAAATGTAGGTTATTATAAATAGAAGAGCTTGATGAGATGAAAATCTGTTGTTTGTAACGTTTTTTTTATACCAGGCAAAATTTAAGAAAAAACACAATTTGTATAAATACAAATGCACGGCGCTACGAGCTTCAGTGCGCCGCTGGGCGCTGCCGAGGTCGGACCTGTATCGATTTTTGCCAAATGTTCCACTTTGGTCTTTACCTTGGAATAGTTGGAATGCTCCCACGATCGTCATAACGTAATAAAATTTAAAATAATACGAGTCGAATTTGGTCACACCTATACTTTAAGATTATTAGTTTACTAATCACGGAATGATTGTGCATCGTTTTGAATAAATAAAAGGACTCATAACCTAAAACAGATATTCCTTAACACAATAGATTTTTTGCGAACCATGTTTTTGAAGTCATCATATTACACGCGACACGAACACCAGTGTCGAGTGTCGTATATTGGGAGCGAGCAGTGGTCTGATAATTGCAGATGAAGACAAGTCGGCTAACATTACAGTGGGGCTATAACATTACGGTTCTCAAAACGATCAAATCAAACCATGTCATAGCGGCCGTGAAAGGGACACTGCTATTGCATTGGTATAGCGGCGTCTCTGGTTGGCGCGCCATGACATGGTATAATTTCATCGTTTTGAGAACGGTAATAGGGGGGCTGATCAGTAACTTCCAAATTGACCAAAGTGGAACAGGCCAAAACAAATGACTATTGACGGTGATTTGTCCCACAGAACAAACAAACAAACAGCAATCGAACTTCAAATAGTTTGTACGTAGTTGCTACTTGTAAAACTATGTACAGTGAACATCACATAAAGTTTGCCACATTTTACTCTAAGCACAGTGATAATACGGGCCAAATTTCAATAGCTACGTAGTTATAGACTGATGCAATATACACTGTGCCTACTTTTAAAAGTACAGTCAACAGCACATAATGTGTGTCATGTTTTACCCTACGCAGTGATAACACGGGCCAGATTTCACCATCACTGACGTCACACCTGACACCAATAATAATACTTACCTAACATCACGTTACAAAATTCGTCATTTATTTAGTTTTATTGATACACTTGACAGTTTGTCACTTAAAGTCAAAAACAGATTTGTTGTAATGTAACCTCTATGGTTATTAAAATTTTAATAAATTTTGTATTTTATAAGAATTTATGCTCAATTTTTTATTAAATCGCGTGAAAGTACTTTCAAAATATATTCCCCTAGCAAATAATTTGATTATTCCTATTTTTCACTTTTATTACAACAATATTACCTAATTGACATTCCTATTATTCCAGGTCTTTTTTTCCGTCAGATTAGTATTAACATAGTATTTTATTCTACTACGTCATACTATCATACGTCAATATAAATAACTTAAAAAATAATTAAAATATATAACCTGTAGACGCGAATTTGATTGCACTGAACCCACTCCGGACGGTCGGTTTAACGTATGTCTGCTTATGACCTTCCGTATAAATAAATACGTTTAAAAGTACAAATTGCTTTACTTTATTGTCAACTAGCTTCTGCCCACCACTTCGTCTGCGCAGGATTATAAATTATAGCCTATGTGTTATTTTGATGTATAATATGAGCCATATTATTGTAAAGTTTCATTCAGCAACATCCATCCATCCATCCAAACTTGCGCATTTATAATATTAGTGGGAGTGGTATGGGATTGTCACGAGCACAGCCCGTGTTAGGGCCAGTGTAGAAGTTGAAGCCTGGTGGGCGGCGAGAGGTGAACAGGAGGGGTGATGATGATACGGTTCCGAGTTGACATAATGTGCGACAACATTTAGTATAGACAAAAGTTCAAGATTTGAAAGAAATATTTTCCGACAATCGCGAAAATTGAAATAAGTAACTCCGAAGCTGTCAGACTTGGGATATCCCTATTTGGCATTAAATGGGTCGATAATGTTGGCACCGACAAGTGGACTTCGGTATATCGTCTATCCGTGGGACATTCTGTATAGGTATTATTATGGGTAGCGAGCTGTGACGTCACAGTGAGGACACTGGTTACGCTTACTCTGTGTACCTTCGCGAGTAATGACCCCGATCAATGCGCGTCATCCCTCTCTCGCCCCTCCCTCGCCCCGCACCTCACCCCCTCACTAGGCTCAAATGACCCCATGGCCTCGCCTTAAGTAGTTTTAATAATATTCGTAATAATACTTGTGTCTGAATAAATGTAGATATTTTTTTCTTTCTTTCAATGTTCTCTCGAAGAGTTCCCGAGAATTCAGTAAATCGTCCACAAGTTGGCAACACTCGCCGTTAACCCAATACGAGGGCTCGGTGGCCCAATAAATCCGATATAAAATACGAATTGGTGTTTACCTTGTTTTCTTTTGCTTTTCCCCGTTTTTATCCCGTTGTTTCTCGTTTCTATTCTACCTCGCAATGGTAACGATATTCTGGTTGATAACAGAATATTTGCTTTTTTGAAAAAGGCTTAGTCTGGCCATACAGAGAGGTAATGCAGCCAGCGTCCTCGGCACGATGACATGTGGAGGGGAGCTGCACGACGACGTGTACCTTGTATAATATTTTATTTACTTGCCCAATTGATTATTTTAATTGTAATTATTTTTATGAATAGAGTGGAAAAAAAAATCTCCCTTTATCATTTAGATTTTCGTTTCGCATAGCGCATATGCAAGAAAATATCAAAACATATGAAAAAGGAACTCGTCATCAATTAAAAACATGATTTCTATGTGGAGGGGAGCTGCACGACGACGTGTACCTTGTATAATATTTTATTTACTTGCCCAATTGATTATTTTAATTGTAATTATTTTTATGAATAGAGTGGAAAAAAAAATCTCCCTTTATCATTTAGATTTTCGTTTCGCATAGCGCATATGCAAGAAAATATCAAAACATATGAAAAAGGAACTCGTCATCAATTAAAAACATGATTTCTAACTGCAATGTTAGACATGAATTTGAGTAATTGCACAATTACTGGATAGATGTCGCACCGTCCCTCAGACGAGAATATGGAGACAAAATTCACGATCTGGATACGAATCACGATGGCTCTGTTGGAATAGAGCGTGCCACGGATGGCGAGGTCCCGGGTTCGAATCCCGGTCGTGATGAAATTTTTTCTCCATTTATCATTTAGAGTGGAAAAGTTCTGTGTTTACATCATCAGTGGTTGGGTCAACTTACGATACCGAGGTCTCAGGTTCGATTCCGGTCAGGGGCCTTACCATGTAGTCCTATAGCAGGATTACTTCAATAATACTTTGTTATTTCGTACCATGACGACCTTAAAGTAAGCTTAATAAGGACGTCATGGTACAAAATAAAGTATTATTACAGTAATCCTGCTGTAAGAGTTCATGGTAAGGGCCCAGGTCAGCCATGTAGGTAAGGTGGAACATAGATAAAGGTGTACAGGAGAGTTTTTAAGGTTGGGATTTTCTCAAAAACTACTTGACCTATTGCAAAAATTGTTTCACTGTTAGATAGATAAAAGTTAAAACTATGTATCTGTAAAAGAATTATTAAATTCGGTCCAATAGTTTTTGAGAAAATCTCAACCTTATTGAATTTTAATCTGACATGTACCTAATTATATTTTATTGTAATTGATTGTAGTTTTGTAGTTATATTTAATTTAAACTGTAGTGAATAATTTTTAATTAGTATTTTAGCAATAATATTGTATACGCCTGGACAGGTAGGATTTAGCGAATGATATATTGTGCAAATCCATCTGCAAAATGTACCTAAATTCTGTACAATAAAGAATTATCTTATCTTATGGCCCCCTGTATACTTATCTCCTGTCTTCTACTGTACATCTCACATATTTTCGTTGGTTTTTCGAAGGAAATACTTATACGGATACATTTAATCCAATATACTCTCAAAACTGTGAAGAAAAACATCGTTATGACGTGATGAGAATAAAATCTAAGGCATGTGTAATCCGCCAATCCGTACTGGGCCCGCGAGGCGGATCGTGCCCCGAGCTCCCTCGACCGACGTAAGGGAAGGTCTGTGGCCGAGCAGTAGGGACATTAAAAAATAGGCTATTGATGATGAAGGCCAAATCTAACGTGAGTTCCGGGAAAACTTGCAATTCGTAAATTATGTATGAACCTGAATGATTGGTAAGACTGTTATTTTTTATTGGATTGGTACCTATTACTCGGTACCGTCTAACACAGAGAAAAGTATACAAGAGAGTCATTAAGGTTGAGATTTACTCAAAAAATACTTGACTGATTTTGACAACTGTTCTATATTGTTAGGAAGTAGCGTCTACTTCCTAAAAATAAAATATAATATTTCCGTAAAAAATTAAGAGACTATTACAAAATACGCCATAATAATTTTAAGTTTAAATGACAATACCAGATTCTGCCCCACCATCAACCGCAAGTTGTACAAGATAGCGAATAAATGTAAAAATATCTCCGTTTTTTATAAATATAAATAAAGTTTTGTACAAGTTGCGATTCGAAAAAAACAGCTAGTTTAAGAATTCAGAAAATAGTAAGAAATCGAAGAGATTTTCATTATTTTTGTTATTCTTCTATAAGAGTTGCGAGAGTAGTAGAAAATGATACTGATTATGATTAGACAATATGAAACCTGTAATAAGTCCCCAACAAAATGATAGGTACAGCTTAAATGGTCACGTAGATTTGTAGGTGGGGCAAAGCTCCATTGAAATGTGGCAATGTCTTTTTGACGCTAAAACGCTCCCGGGTGTCATGGCGTCCCTTGTGACGTCACCACATCTGTTGACTTGCTGAATGTCAATAGGAAACAAAAAGTTACGTGAAATACGTGATATAATATGAATTCAAAGGCGTTTATGTGGTGTATGGTCCCTGAGTGCGTTAATATCTCAAAAATAACTCCTAACAATAAATAAATTGTCTGTACTCGAAACTATCTTCTATAGTGCGTCAATGTCGTGCTTGCCGCACCCTAGGGGTACATGTCGGGGGCGAGGGAATACGGTCTCGGCGGGGTTGCGGGCGGTGGGGCGGGAGGGCACGCGAGCGCGACGCGCACGACTTTCTATAGTGTTACCTCGTCCCCGTCAACCCCTGTTACCCCGTGGGAGCGGCAAGCACGACGTTCATAATTCATTTATTCATTGCTTTATGTGGTAACATGGTTGTTAGATAGTACAGGAAGTGCTCACATAAACCCTGTAAGGGCACAGCAACATTAGACACTTAAACAATAAAAATTCAATTTTGTCAGTCAGTCAGTCAATAATACAAATAAATATAATAATTAGGAAGTAATTCTTATCCATTAAATAAAAAAATTTTTTTTCAACATATTAATTAATTTACAAAATCATGTTCGAAAAACTCTTGCAGATTGTAAAAACACTAGACTTGCAACGAATAGTATATTCGGCCATTCGCCGAATACCGAATATTCGGCAGGTACCCTGGCCGAATAGCCGAATATTCGGCAAAAATATTCGGCCGGCTTGGCGCCGTTTGTGTTCTCTCCTGTCGAGAGCGTAGTTTCTTCCTACACCGCCCGCGACACGTCTTTTGATTTTTACATGCTTAATCTCATTGCGCAACGTAAATAAACTCCAGTTGTTATCTGTCTTTCGTCGCGTCGTATTGAGTTAAGTAGTTAAAAATTTAAGTTTTGCGCCTAATCCATCATGGCCTCTAAGCCACCTATATAGGTGACTTCTTTTTAGAGTCCATATGGACATATTTTGACGACGATGAAAATGATCCCAAAACTGTCGTGTGTAATTTGTGCAAGACAAATATTTCACGTGTTGGAGTGGGCAAGAAGGCGACTACATCAGACTGGATCGATGCTAATGCGAAAGAAAATTAATAAAACATTTTATAATACAATAGTCAATCGTTTTTTATTAAGCATTCTGCCACTACTCTTTCTCTGTTTTTGCGGTTAGACTGTCTATATAACTCGCTCCCACCCAACATTCGTGACTGTCAAACAATTTCTCTCTTCAAAAAACTACTCAAAGAACACTATCTCTCTAATCCTTAATTATTTAGTATTTCATCCATTAGTATTTATTTATATATTTAGGTATAGTTTATATGTAACTGTATCATATGTATGTTTTTAAAGTATATTTATATTAAGTATGTAATATGTATATATATTTATTTAGGTATTTTATTATAGGTTGTATTGATAAGTATTGCTTATATTATATATATTTGTTTAGATTTTGTACACCACGACGACTACCACTTACTACACTGCTCTCTCTTTCGCGGGTTTGCTGGTAGAAATCTCTTTTGAGATAAGCTCGCCCTTTGTGCCAATATGTTTTTCTTGTAATTTTATTTATATATTTGTGTTGTACAATAAAGTGTTAAAACAAAACAAACAAACAAACAAGCATTTATCAAACTACAAAAAAATATTAGGTATTCGGTATTCGGCCGAATAGTGCCAAGGTATTCGGTATTCGGCCGAATAGGACAAAAGTGGCCGAATAGGCCGAATACCGAATAGTTGCCGAATATTCGTTGCAAGCCTAAAAAACACCTATCAATTAGTAATATTTTCAATTTTTTATTGAACACTGATGAACGTTGACATACGGGCAACAGCAGATCAATGGTAACACTTGCAGTACCTACGATTTAAAATCTTACGACGCAGATAATAAAAACGGTCCAAAGTATTACTTAATCTGTTGTTAGCTGTACTATAGTAAAATCTTTTTTTGCAATTACAGGGGAAGAAAAAATTAAACCGCTACAAACTATAGTGACAAGCCAAGTGTTTAGCTGATTTTGTTAACTATTTATCTTCCTAACTCTGGATTAGTTATTGCTTTATTATATAGTTTGTTCTGGCTTATAGGGCTGTAGTTATTTTAGCTAAGAATTTTTTTTCAGTGTAGTTCTTGAGAAAATCTCATTCAGTACCTACTTTTGCCTGTTTTCGACTGTGCCTACCTCATATGTGACTATTTTGTATCTCTCTTAAGTCTTACAATAGAGTAGACATTTCCCATAACAAACATAAAAACTCTTTATTAAATTGAAGTCTCATGTGTAACATCAAAGGTGAATAAACCCCAAGGGTTTTCAACACCTGTAACTAACTACCCCTACTATTCACAGCCTCCCCTTTTTTAATCTAAGATAAAGGGTACATTGAGTGCTTAACCATCGTGTCTGAAGGCTTTTACAAACTTAACTCTACACTCCACAAAACGCAAGCCAAGACAAAAAACGATTGGTTAACTACATTCTGAGCCGCATTCGTAACTTTGTCGAGTCTTATCTCGGGGCAATTTTAAGTTTGCCGCTTGGTTTGACGTGTTTTTTAAGGAAAAAGTACTGGGTTGCTGTTTTGCGATGGTAAATACAAAGTTGTAATAACCGTATCTCTGGGTAGAAGACTTGACAATAGGGCCTCTTGTTTTACCGGTCGCTGAACAGATAAGGTTGTGGTTTGTGGTGCATAAGAGGAGGCGGAAGCGGTTAAGCTTTTCCATACATACCTCAAGTACATTATTGCGGCGCATGTCTTAAGGCTGTGGATTTTCAGTTTTTCTATGAAGGTTATCACTAACTACTAAAATTAAATAAAAAATATATTTAAGTACTTACCTATAGCAATCTTGGGGTGCCTATTTAGAGACTGATGAATACTGATACACGATTGGGCAAACTTCGCTCGATAGAAAAAAATCGCAACGCAAACATACCCTTTCCATGTCCTTTAAAATGTAATTTATATCTACATATACCTAAGTAGTTATTCATACAAAATATATATTATCAAAATGTAGAGTATTTTTTTTAATCAGCCCCAGCCAGGCAAATGTGAAAAAAACACTTTATCATAAAACGTTATCATGAAACACACGTGTTTTATGATAACGGTCGAAAGGGTCAATTATAAGTGTTATTTTTTCCTAAATTAAGGAAGATCATGAAACCTGGCATTTTATTTTAAGTATGTACCTACAGTCGACAGCAGATCAATGGTAACACTTTTTACTTCTGACAGTTCTTATTATTTGCTTCGTAAGACTTGAAATCGTACTGCAAGTGTTACCATTGATCTGCTGTCGACTGTACGTAGCGTAGGTAGATAACTTATTTAACTTAAAATCTATGGTCGCTCCCTTATCGTCGCCGTACCAACCCCCCTGGCGATCCACCCTCTTCATTGACAACAGATTATCTTCAGAACGGACACTTTATTATACTACATTTACATGTTATCAAGATTTCGCAATAACGGTACTTAATGTACAGTCGACTGCGCATCAAACTATATAGAACCATTGCAATCTATGCCGTCGAGTAGAGTGAACCAGAACGTCAGATGAGCCTACAAGAGTAGATATTTAATCCGATAGTCATAGATGTAGACAGTAATTAGTATGTATAGAGTTTGAGTTCGGTCTTACAGCTGTCAGATTTCATACAACTTTGACTGTCGTAAGTGCGAGCCCACGCTGAGTTCGTTCTCAAAATTATCTATTAATATCGGCCTTACTCAAAATTAATTGTACCTACTTCTTAAATCCTTTTATAAGTAAAATACTCTTGAGCGTATCTCGCTCTTATAACAGACTGTCATTTTGAGCAAAATCAAATACATGCTCATAATTGTCAAAATTGTTTTAGAACTCCAGAGACGATCATGAGCTCCATATCTTAGAGTGAGCTTGCTTTTACAACTGTCAAACATCTATGGAAGTCGACAGTCGTAAGTACAATTGAAGACAGAGATAAGTATACAGGGGGCCTCAATAGGGTTAAGATTTTCTCAAAAACTACTGGACTGAATTTAATCATTCTTTCACAGTTACATAGTTTTAACTTTTATCTATCAAACAGCGAAATAATTTTTGCAATAGGTAGAGTAGTTTTTCAGAAAATCTCAACCTTAAAAACTCTCCTGTACACCTTTCTCTGTGTTCCAAAGTTAGCTTGCACTCAAAACTGTCTATGAATCACAGCATCATAGGAACGATCCTCCCTGATATACTGCTAGTTGATTACCAACTAGCTGTACCCCGCAACTTCGTTTGCGTAGAGGAGGAGGATGGAGAGGATGGAGGAGGTCAGGAGGCAGATCTTCCTCTCTGGATCCTTGTTTCCACAACACATACCGCCATGGCCTATGAGCTGTCCGGATATTTCAGCTAGCCTAGTGAAACTCCCATCAAAATCCCTTCAGAGTTATGGCGTGATACTTGCACAAAGTCACAGACAAACAGACAAAAATTCTAAAAATTAATGTTTTGGCATCAGTGTCGATCCTAAAACACATTACAATTATTCTTTTCAAAAAATATCCAATGTACAGACACAACTTTTTTACAGTCTTATTGTATGTATGTATAGATTAGCAGTACAGCAGCGAGTATTTTCATACTACCTACAAAGTATGAAAATACCCAATTTCTTAGCTGAAATGCTAAACCATAACAATGGCCGCGACGTCGAATAAATGCCTTTTTATTGTCATCGGCCGTACTCGGACGGGCGAGCTGTACGTACACTTCGGGACAAACTAAATAGTACAGTCGAAGACAGAGATAAGTATACAGGTCTCAATAAGGTTGAGATTTTCTCAAAAACTTCTAGACCGAATTTTATAATTCTTTTACAGTACATAGTTTTAACTTTTATCTATCGAACAGTGAAAGAATTTTTGCGAAAGGTCAAGTAGTTTTTGAGATAACCTCAACCTTAAAAACTCTACTATACACCTTTCTCTGTGTTCCACCGTACCAAAATATAACGTGAACCTGAATCATCATCAGCTTGTATCAGTCCACCCCCGGACCAAGGCCTCTTCCACATCATGCCACCCGTTTCGTGATTCGTGGTCACAAACTTTCGCTGTAGAGTCATTCGTGGTTTCAATATTTCGTTGTTTTTGGTGCTGTAAAATGTCGGCGTCATATTATTCGATATTTCGAATTTTGGTATCACGTACCAACCCAAGAGTATTCTTGGCCTTTTGCATCCAGTCTCTGCCAGCCACCTTGTGAAGGTCATCCCTCTATCTGGTCGGGGGGCGTCCCACGCTACGCTTACCCGTTCGTGGCCTCCATTCGATAACTCGTCTACCACATCGGTTACCGGTTCTACGACCGATGTGACCAGCCCACTGCCACTTCAGTTTGCTGATTCTATGAGCAATGTCAACCACTTTTTGACTTTCTATGTATACCTAGGTCTAATTCTATACGCCATTAGTATTAAATTATAACTACGTGTTACCATTGAAGTCATCCACTTCATCAACAGCCTTGCCATTGGGCTATTGTTTGTCATATTTTATTTTATGTTTGAAATTGCCTTTCAGTAATTAGTTTTTAGGTTTTTTAATTTATTTTGTCCCGCAGTGTACGCATACAATAGATGTCAGAGGCAGGCCGCTCGTTCTCCCGTTGTGGCACTCACTTATTTCCATTTATTAGCCACATCACTTTTATTAATATCGGATAACATGGGGTTTTATTGCATTACATTACCGTATAAATTATTTCCGTCGGCGTATTTTTGTGCGCGGATGTTTGGCGAGCGTCATTTCAGTTTTAATTTGAGTCAATCAAAGGGAAAAATAATTGATCCCTTTTTTTGGTCCGTGGTGTAATTTTTGCGATTATGGGCTCAGATGATCGACTGTAATCGTTTTCTGTTATCTGTTTCATTTTGACAAATGGATGATATACAGGGTGGCCTTGAATTCATTCGACAAAATTAAGTGGATGGTTAGGCTTGTGACATAATTAATTATGCACAGCGTTTGAGTAAATTAAACAATTTGGGGGAATTTTTTAAAATTAATTCAACTGTCCAAAAAAATATTACTTAACTAGATTTTTTTGAGTATTGGATGGTACAGTCGACAGCGCAACAACCTACACAGAACCATTGCAAACTAAACCGTATTGCCATTGCGTAGAGTGCTCGTGTGTTACACTCGCGCTGCGTCGATTTTTACTAGCCGTCAATGTCAGATTTTTGGCAAAAATTGGTACGGCGGAGCACAGAGAAAGGTGTACAGGAGAGTTTTTAAGGTTGAGATTTTCTCAAACCCTACTTGACCATTGCAAAAATTATTTCACTGTTTGGTACATAAAAGTTAAAACTATGTAACTGTAAAATAATTATTAAATTTGGTCCAGTAGTTTTTGAGGAAATCTCAACCTTATTGAGGCCACCTGTATACTTATCTCTGTCTTCGACTGTACCTACTTTAAAAAAATAGTGTGCGCACGCTTTGACAGGACAAAAAGGCCACTAGCCCCTCCGGCGGCCGTACCTAGGAATAGACAGACAATGTAACAGAAGCCTTACCCAAGAATGCCCAAGATAGCATTTCCTAATATTATAATTAATTTTTTAGTCCACCTGTTTGTGAATTGAGATAGAAAGAAAATGGACGTAATTTTTGCAAACAATATTTTTTCCCAGCTCCGCAATAGAATGTCACGAACAATCGTTCTGGGACAATATTTTAATTTTTATTTCTCTAATTTAGCCTTTGTGGTTTTTGTTTTACAATAAAAATGCCCGAGGGACCACATAACAGATCATATCTAACCAAAATATGTACAATTCATTTGGTTCATTCTGATGAGGGGATTTCAAGGTTACATTTAAAAAAGAAAGAAAGTACCGCTAGCCCCGGTAGATGGCACTGACTGGTCTGATGTCAACTTTAAATGCGTTGTTATTGCTTGTATCTTGGACTTTTCGTATTTCATACCTGTATTAATTTGTACTATAGGTATTGATTAAAATATTACACAAACAAGCCAATAAAAATTAAATATTCAACTGACATCATTGATCTCCTATAAACAACTAGATACACAAAGGTCTTACTAAACAATTTAAAAAACGTACAAATAAGGGTCCATTGTTAACGTCCAAATAATGTCCAATAAAGCAAATGAGGGTCCATTTATCCGTTTGGACCTTCTTTGCGCTCGGACATTTTTAGAAGGCAGACTGTGTATCTAGTTGTTTATAGGAGATCAATGACTGACATTGATTTTTTTTCATGGTGCTGGGGTTTTTTACGATGATATCGCACTTCGGAACCCTTATAGGATTAGTTTGTTTTCCGTTTGTCTGTCTGTCTGTCAAGACCTATATCTCAGAAACGCGTAGACATATGAAGTTGAAAACCAAATACTCAAGTCTGCAACCTCATGCAGCCGTGAAATATCAACCTTTTACGTCAACGCAATCAAAAGAATTTTGGCGCATATTTGTATGAAAACGCAAAAAACTCGAAACCTATAGGGTACTTCCCGTTGACCTAGAATCATGAATTTTGGCAAGAAGCTAGGTCTTATAGCACAAGTACCTACCTACCTAAAGGAAAAAAATCCGAAGACTGTAAATTGTTAGTTAATTAGGTAGGTAAGTATATATTTATTATTGAAATAGGTATACGTAATTTATTTATATTTTTATTAATTAGTTTATTGTGTTATATTGTAGGTTTATTTAACATATTTGAATACAAAAGGTATTTTATTGCTTTTATAGTATTGTATTATGACGTTTTTGATACAACATCTCCATCACCCGAAGGTTGCTTGGAAGAAATCGCTTAAAGCGATAAGGTCGCCTGTCTGTACACTAGCTAACTTTGGTTTTATATGTAACTGATGGATTTTCATTTGTGTGCAAATAAAGTATATTTGAATTGAATTGAATTTTAAATTACATCGCTCGGTACGAAAGTCCGACTCGCACTTGGCCGGTTTTTTTTATTTATACCCTATGACACTCCCGTAATCAAGACGAATCTGCCTCATACATCAAAATCCATCAAGCCGTTTAGGCTGCAGGATGGCAGGAAGGAATGGACATACATACATACCTACTACAACATAACCCTCCTTCTGGGGCAGTTGGGTAAAAACAATATCACCGCCCATCAATTTCAGAAACATTCCGAAACATTTCTATTTTCTCTGAGCAAAAACGGAAAACTTTCAATACTTACTCGACAACCAATCATGGCTATCAAAATATTCATAACGTAACAGTCCGTGGAGTAAGCAACAGCTCTAGATAGGTAGATATTACTTCGCAGTATGAAGGAAAAAATCGCTCACTCATTCCTTTGGAGAGAGTCTTGTTGACTAAACTAATGTATATTTTGTGTTACCTTACCTAGGCGGTCACGGCATCTCCTATAAACAACTAGATACACAGTCTGCCTTCTAAAAATGTACAAGCGCAAAGAAGGTCCAATCGGATGAATGGTTCATTTGCTTTATTGGACCCTTATTTGGACGTTTTTTAAATTGTTTTAGTAAGACCTTTGTGTATCTATACCGCAGCCCAAATCTAGTGTCTTATTTTGTAAACAAATATTATAGTCTAATTACCTATTGTGATGTAACACTGAAGAAACTGATTGATCGAACCTGGTCATCATTGTGAAAATAGAGTAATCCGATCTAATAATGTGAAAATAACTATACAATAATCACAGAACAGCTTAAAATGTTAGTAGCGTAGGGTAGTTTTTGTTTACAAAATAAGACACTTGATTTGGACTTCGGTGTAGTTGTATATAGGAGATCAATGAGCTGTCACGTTAAAAATTATCATGACTGTCATTACTGCGACCATAAGGGTTTACTCCATAAGGGCCAACGGGCCTTCCTTCCTCCATGATAGGCAACAGTTCTAGATAGATATTACTTCGCAGGGTATTTCACTGAGTTTTCTTTTCAATTTCAAACTGTCGCGCCCGGGTCCTGCGAAACAAGTGCGGAAATGGGGTTGAGATAGCATAGTGTGGATGCGACCACTTCAAAAGGAAGAGAATAATAATAAGGTTGCCTGGAAGAAATCGCTTAAAGCGATAAGGCCGCCTGTCTGTACACTAGCTAACTTTGGTTTTATATGTAACTGATGTATTTTCTTTTGTGTGCAAATAAAGTATATTTGAATTGAAATGAAATAGTTATTTTATTATTCAATGGTAACAATTGAATAATAAAATACCAATTTGGAGTAACCATAAGTTACTCCAAATGTTATAATAAAACGCCGTGTTGACATTTACAATTATAACTAGGTATTTAATTGTGAGATAAAAAACAAGGCAAAAGTAAAAGAAAATGTATGCTTCGACTATTTACAGGAGAAAATAAAAATAAAAAAAATCGTTAAAATAGCTTATTGCAGAATAGAAGATGATATTGAAAGACGAAAATGGTAAGAGTCAATTTGTCGTCAGTTCCGTCAACATGATTTATTTAGTTTCAATTATTAGACATAATTACTTCAACAAAAAAACATCAAGCCGTTTAGGCTACAGGATGGCCGGAAGGAATATACATTCATACAATCAACCACACATTACTCCCTCCTTCTGGGGCAGTCGGGTAAAAATATGTGATAATATGTTCCTAAAGGACGTTGGCCTTGGGAGCGAGATATACGAGTAAGAACTTGGTGCGAGGCCACAACAGACCTTTGAGGTCGCAGTGACCCTTGGGCTTGTACCCTGATATCAAATAATAATAATATGTGTTACACTGCAAGGAAAAGGTGAGTAGAAAATTAATATGCATAAACCTTTTAGTAGTGCATCTTTTAACAATAATATTAGATCGGTAGGTACTTAATTGCATTTCTTATAATTGCAGCAACTTACGAGTATTATTGTTTTTCAAAGATGGGAAACGTTCTGCCTCTTTTCCTTTTCAAAAGCCATTTCACCGCTTGTCCCCTAAATTATAATTTTTAAAACTGCTCAGCAAGTAAGTGCTTAAGTAATAAATTAATTATAGTTAATTTTGAATAAGTTAAATATTATTACTTATCTGATACTATGAATGAGGCGATCCGATTCTAAATTATCGTCAGATTCGTCTTGATCACAGGACTGACAAGGATATTATAGCAAAAAATAGATGGTTAGTCTTAAATAGGTAGGCTGAGTAGGTAGGTAAGGTAGGAACTTACTTTATAATTGTGTTTTTATTTATTAATAAAAGTAATAATAAAATAGACGTGAGACTATCCACACTAATCTTTAGTCGGTCAACCCGGGGCACCCGCCATGTCTAAAATTCGCCGTTATAGGAAAAGAAGCGCTCTCGAAAAACACAGCGAAACTTTTTCTGTCTAATAGAATTTAAATTGTCTCGCGTACTGTGCAACGGCTTGCCTACTTGCCTCGCCTACCTGGTATCAAGCATCTAAACCGAAGCCCAAATCAAGTGTCTTATTTTGTAAACAAAAACTGCCCTACCCTACTAACATTTTAAGCTGTTCTGTGACTATCGCATAAATTTTCACATTATTAGATGGGGGGGGGGGGGGGGGGGGGGGGGGGGCGCGCGACTTCAATCGTTTTCGTTTTTATTTTGACACTTGAAAGAAGCTGCGTTTCGTTGTCGTTTGTTAAAACTAGCAAACGCATAGCAGCAATGTATAGCGTCCATGTGTCAAACTGAAAGCGATAACGATTGGAAGTCGCGGTCACCCCACAGATCACTTTATTTTCACAATGATGAACACTGAACAGGTTCAATCAATCAGTTCCTTCAGTGTTACATCACAACTGGTAATCAGACGATCATATTTGTTTACAAAATAAGACACTTGATTTGGGCTGCGGTATACGTACGTACACATCAAAGCAGATCAAGTGTAACACTTTGGAGCGTTCTTATTATCTGCGTCGTAAGAGTTGAATTGAAATGAAAGGTGAAGGAAAACATCATGAAGAGACCAAAAATGTCAGGCATGTGAAATCCGCAGTGGGCTCGCATCATGACCTGAGCACCCTCGATGTAAGGGAAGGTCTGTGCCCGAGGAGTGGGGACGTATAAAAATATACTGATGATTATGATGAAGAGTTGAATTCGTACTGCAAGTGTTACCATTGATCCGCTGTTGCCCGTACTACTATAAAATATTTCACATCAAACTATAGAATAGCATTTGCTTAGGCTATGTCCTGAATGTGTGTGTGTGTGTGAGAGAGAGGGAGGGTGTTGGTTTGTGTGCAGGAAGTTGGGTTTGGGTGTGTGAGGATGGGTTGGTAGTGTGTGGGTGGCTTGGTTGTATGCGGAAGGGTGGGTGTGGGTGTTTGAGGGGAGGGTGGGTTGGTTGTGTGTGGGTATTTGCGAAGGTGTGTTGGGATGGGTTCGTTTTGTGTAGGGGTGGAAGGGTGGGTTGGTTGTGCGTGGGAGGGTGGGTTGGTTGTGCGTGGGAGGGTGTGTGTGGTGATTGATATGTTAAAATGATAATTTTCTTCAGTGTTTTGGTGTACACAATATGGTTGATAACAGGTAAAGTATTTGCTTTGGAATAAGATACACTTCCCAGCAGCTAAGCTAAACTTCGGCCATTTTGGGTTAACTTAGCTGCCGGGTACAATCTTAAGCTAGTAATAATTAAACTTCAAGAATTATTATTATTATTTATTTAACCAATAATATTTTAACTGTTACTAGGCACAATAGATTCTGATGCACTGACTTCTAGAGGATTTTCTTCAATACTAGGGGCAACAGGTGCTACATTAAGAGGATCATCTTCAAATATGGCAGCAGTAGATGCAGTGACTCCATCCAAGGTGACTTCTTCATTACTAGTAACGACGACTTCTGACGTAGCGGCTTCAATGGCAGTGTCTTCATTTTTAGGTGAAGTAGAGCATTGTGGGTCTAAGGCTTCAAAACTAGATGCAACTTCTGATAGAATTACTTGTACAGAAGTATCTTCATTCCTAAAAGCAGAGGATACTGATGCAGTGGCTTGAAGAGAACTTTCCTCACTGCTATCCGCATCTTGTTTTAATAGCATGGCTTTCAGAATACTTCTAGGTGCAGTAGGTTCTTTAGCTGCCTCTGCTGAAGTGACTTCAAGGGGATCTTGAACAGGTCCAGTACGAGGCAAGGAAGGGTCCCAAACGAGTTCTTCAGTTGTTTCTGGACTTTCTTTCTCAATTGTAATATCGCTAGGGTTAAATTCCTCGACAGCTTCCAAGACTCCTTCAAATTCGTTTTTAAATTCGAGCTCCTCAGTTTCCTCTGTATCTGTCTCACTCAGACACACAGGGCTTTCGACAGAAGCAACATCATTTTGAATACAAGCGTCATCTTTATCCTCATCATCATCAAATATAACAACGACATTATCAGGTTTCGTTTTATTCAAAACAGCAGTCTTTTTGGATTCGTCCTCGCTTGAAAGTTCTACGGGATTTTTAATTTCTGGGCCCACAAATGGGACATACATTGGTTTTATTTGATTGGGCTCTGCGCCATAGACCGCTATGTACGGTGTATGGGTCTTATCAGCTCTGCCATAAGGAGCATTGTTCAGTGACCATTGGATCATATGACACGCGATTGCCCAGTTATTATTTTTAGAGGATTGCATCCATTTCTTTAGCAGATGTCCCACTAGGTTACCCGATACACGAGTAGTACACTTCTGTGTTAAACTCTTCAATTGAATAGCTTGAGTAGGCCAAGTCTTTCCTAATTCGCGCAATACATCTATAAAATACTTTTCGTTGTGATCAAATACTTTCAATATCTTCGGTGTTCCATAGTCAGCGAAAATTTTCAGCAGTTCCACCGACGTTTCAGTTTTGGTTAGGGATATCATCGGTCTCAATATTACGTAGCTTGTATATTCGTCGGTGTAAACGAGTACGTATTTAAAGTTATTGTCACTTACGTACATCTGAATAGTATGGATTTGTGAGATTCTATTGAAAGCCAATGGTTTGTCGATCTTGTCACTGAGACCTCTCATTTTTTTCGATTCGATGCTTGTCTCCATTCTATGCTTGTTTGTTCTAGAAACATTGCAAACGTTGCATATTTTTGCGAAATAATGTATACATTCGTCGGGTATTACGTATTTTGGTAAAAGCCACTGGATCATCTTTTGTTCGCCGCCATGTTGTGTCACGCGATGGGCTTCTAGAATAACATCAAAACTGTCTTCTGCGCCGATAACTTGAACGATCCCATCGCTCTTACCTTTCCGAAGTATAAGAATATTCTTACCGTTCTTCTTGATCACTGCATAATTCATTGGTTCGCCACTCAGAATCTGTTTTATGCACAATTCAACACTTGCGCTCGTTCTAGGGTGGTTATATAAGATGGCATCACTAAAATATTGCGTGAACTTATGCTTGAACTGGTTGTATACTATATCGTATGAGAATCCGTCTCCAAGTTTACGTTTCAGTGCTTTACCGAGTTTTTTGTTATCAGTGTTTGTACTCTTGTTGATAGAACTCATTTTGTACCCACGGATTTAAAATAAAATACGTTTGTCGGACGTCGAGAAAAGCGAGGTTAACCCAGCCCGAACGCAAACTGCAAAGTGCAAAGCAAGAGCAAGCAAGCAACTGCCGGTCGGTCGTTCGGCGGCTGACTCCGGCTGGCTCACTCGCTTAACGTAATGTAGTAATGCGTCATGCTCCCTCATACGCATTGCCGATAAGTACGAAAGAGATACAAATGCACGAATGTGCCAGTCTCATCGCCCTCCCGAGTCCCGCCACCCGCCCGCGTTCGTCGACCGACTCTATCCTTCCGACCGATTACGAACTATTCCGACCGCGCCCGAATCACTATATACAGCGCGACAAAAATCTTTCGGCACGTGGATGCCATTCAAAGGGGGGCGCTGTTCGCAACGAAATGTGACGTTTATGAGATTGCGGCGTTAGTTCCGATTTTTGCCACAAAATAAAATACCTTGTCGGTCTGTAGTGGTCGTTGGAGGACGGAGAGAGCTGTCGCATATAAATTCTTATTTGATTGATATTAGGATGTTACTTGTTATTGTTAGTCAATCAAATTGGTTGACTGTCGAGAGTACAATGGAAAACAGAGGAAAGTGTTTAAGTTACCAACTTAAACACTATTTTTCCAAAAACTTAAAATCTCAAGTTATAAAAAAAAATTGTAAAACCTAAAAGATTTGTGACTTTGTGTGCAACTAAAAAAAGAAAAATACGACCCTAACTACATTACTAAATGTAGTATATTTACTAAGTACCTACATATACTATTTTTTTCACGCTACCTAGATTAATAAATATGATCAGTATCTTTATAGGATAGATAGTTATACACTAGATAGCTAGGTACGGACAATAGCAGATCAATGGTAACACTTGCAGTACGATAACAACTCTTACGACGCAGATAACAAGAACGGTCCAAAGTGTTACACTTGATCTGCTGTTAGCTGTACAAGAGCGACCGCATCAATGTCAACAGAACACAAAAAGACATTTATAAGTTTTAAAAAAATGCAAGTTTATTTTTTATTTTTTACAGGTGTGCCCCGCCGCCACAGCTTTATAGAAGATAACAGCTATACTTGAAGGCACAATGCCTGCGATTTCAACTCACTGTTATACGAAATAAGAGCGGTAAGTAGTTCACAGTGTTACATTTCACGCGCTTTCGACTTTACATTGACAATATTGGTAATTAAAATAAAAAAATTCAAGTTTTATTCAAGAACGATTTCCTTACGTTAACAACAGCTGATCAATAGTAACTTGCAGTACGAATTCAACTCTTATGAAGCAGATAATAAGAACGTTCCAAAGTCCAAAGTGTTACACTTGATCTGCTGTTAATACGTATTTGAATCTTAAAATTAATTTCACAAATAAAACCACAATTTTTATTTTTATTTCTTTTAATGAGGTAGTTTAGTTTAGTAGTAGACTTACATTACATACAGCCGAAATATGCAACGTATGAAAAACTACTTTTAGGTAACTATACTCAATTTTAACCATTAGCCTATACTGCTTATCTAATATCACAAATCGCAATCAACAAAACTAAAGTAATCTTACAAATTAAAGTGCTAATGAGGGGTTTTCAAGGTTACATTTTAAAAAGAAAGAAAGTACCGCTAGCCCCGGCAGATGGCACTGACTGGTCTGATGTCAACATTAAATGCGTTGTTATTGCTTGTAACTTGGGCTTTTCGTATTTCATACCTAGTATTAATTTGTACTGTATTGTTTAAATTACACAAAGAAGCCAATAATAATAAATTATTCAGTTGACATTGAAAATTTTCTTCATGGTGCTGGGTTTTTTCGGTGCAACACCATCTATTATCAACTTAAAATGCTTTTTCTTCCTCTTACAACTGTCACTTTGAAACCCCTAATTTTAAATTAAGAATTCTATCAATTCCGTTAAACGGCATCGAGTCGTCAAAAGTCAAATTAGAATAAGTATTTTGATTGTTACTTAAATATTAAATGTACCTTGACATTGGCAAATAAAAATGGCGAGTCCAATAATAAAAATAACATTAAAATTGTGATAATCAGTTACGAGTGCGAGCCGAATTTGAGTTCGGTCTTACAACTGTTAGATTTCATACAATTTTGACAGTCTTAAGAGCGAGCTCAGGCTAACATCGTGGTCACAACTGTCTATCATTATAGATGTAAATATATATTTGATTACTAATTACATTCAAACAAAATCGGTGTGCAGTTGAAATTCAGACCATCTGTCTAGAGCCAAAGACCAGTGGCGCCATCTATTTGCCTGTGATACCCCTCCCCTTGCCTTATCTCTTTAATAAGGTCCCCTTCCTCCTACGCTTGTGTTCTTTCTTCTGCCCTTTCGGGCATGTTTGGCACACTACTTGAAGTTCCTTGCAGTTGTCGACATTAGTTCGAGTCCCGACCACAGTGCCACATGACAAATGCATTGGCAGTTTACAGACTTCACAGAAGTATCTTGGACTTATTAATTCTTTGCAACAACATTTACAAGTAGGAGTAACAGCATCTATAGTATATATTTGGGCCATTTCATGTGCATTAGCATTGATTGCTACTTGATTTACATCCTGCATTGCATTCGGGACTAGATATTCCTTAGACGTATTCTCTTTCTTACATTGAATAAGATGAATTTGGGCAAGATCTTCTGTACCATTGTCATGCCCGTATTTTGAGTATTGCATTGGAGATATGTGGTTAATTGCCGAAACTCCCTGATCTTGGAAATCTATACAATCATCATCATCATCGCTTACTTCTAATTTGACAACAAAATCGACAGGATCGTTTTTAAATAGAAAATCTAATGGTGATTCAGACACAGTATTCTGGTTAACATATGCTAGTATTTCAGGATGCCTCGTGGGTTCTGAATGTAAAATACTATCTGAATAAGTTTTAGTCGCGATGGGTTCTGTTTTAACTAGATCTTCTATATCCTGGAAAGTGTACGAAGTAATAGAAGTTACACTGTCTTCGACAATAACAGGCATTGGATGAATGAATCCATCTTTATTAGGATCTACACCGCAAACGGCAAAGTACGGTATTTCCATTGTTTCACTTTCCTCTTGTGGGGTCATATTTAATTCCGAATTTGAAATTGTATCTGTATTTGTAGATGTGGTGTCTTCCTCTCGAAGTAGTTCTTTGATATAACTCCTAGTACTTGAAGTACCTATCGTTTGATCTTTGTTGGTACCAACCGTCGGGTTAAATGGATCAATTTTGTTGGGTTCGACAGCGAAAACGGCAAAGTAAGGCGTATCCATTGTTTCACTGTCCTCAGTTGGGGTATTATTCAAATGCCACTGTATCTTGTGGCATGCTATTGCCCCGCTAGTGATGTTAGTAGCTTTTATCAATTTTTTAACCTTACTTACCACCTTCACGGCTGTCATTGGGTTTTGCGTATCATAGGTCAGGATAATTTCTTCTGTAGGCACAATATTATCTAGTCTAGACAAGATTTTTTTAATAAACTGGAAGTGTCCTTCATGTACCCTGAGTTCTGCAGGCGTTCCGAAGTCGGAGAAGATTTTAAGTAATTCTATAAGAACCTCAGTTTCGTCCAAGTTTACAATAGGCCTCAATATTGTGAAACTTGACGGCAAATCAATGTAAACCAACAGATATCTGAAATTGTCAGAAGATTCGTACATGTCAACAATGTATACTTCTGATACAGTGTTAAAAGGGTATGCCTTAGGTGACTCCTCTGATTTGTTTTTATATTCAGTTGGTTTAACTTGTGGTTTACAATAGGCACAAAGCGTTAAGAAGTAGGTAATGCATAGCTCGGCTACTAAGAACTTTGGTTTGATATATTCCATCATTTCCTCTGTACCCCCATGTTGTGTTACTTCATGAGCCTCCATTAAAATATCGAAGCTATCCTCCGCCGCTAAAAGTTCTATAATCGGATCAGACTCTTTATTTCGTCTAACCACCACAGACATCTTCCGGTTTTTAAACAACACTTCGAAATTGTTAGTAATTTTTCTAATCAGTACTTGTTGTGAAATTTTTGCTAAATCTGAACGTGTGTACACTGGCTTCAATGTCTCGCTCCCAAGTTCGACTAAATTATCTATGTTTTGTAGATAAATGAATTTCATGACTTCTTTCTCGTAAGAGCTTATGATATTGGTCTTTTTCTTCGACATTCCTGTGGAAGGCACTTGTTCTGGCACTAATACAACGGACACTGCACTGGTCGACGACGACGCCATTTTGATAACTAACTCCGGTTCGTTCGCTTTCGTCGAGCCGCTGTGTGAAGCACGTAGGGCTGGGAATTTTTTTGTATCGACAACAAAACATCGATATATCGTACGTTGATGGTAAGTACTTATTTTTCTATGTAAAAATGAGAACTTGACTAGCTAGGTAAGATGTTTATCGTTTTTTTTGGGCCAGGTACAGTCGACAGCACATAAAGGTATTATTCTCAATATACTTTAAGCGACAGTAGAGCAGTATACGCATATTGCAATAGTATGTACAATCGACATCGTAATATTCAATAGATTACAGTGATACCTTACGTGCCGGCAATACGACCTAAATTGCAATAGTTTTGTGTCGATTGTACCTGTGATTAATATTTTGGTTATTTAGGTATACTATGTCCCGAGTCTCTATCCCTGCGGTTGTTTTATGTTAATAACTGGAGTCACTGGAAAAGAAAAGATTATTTATTTTAATTGTAATATAGGTAAATAAATAAGAGTAATAGATGAATAAGTAACCCAACCACCGCAATATAATTACTGGACGTTAAATACATATAGTAATTTATAACAATGTAAATTTTTAAGTTTGATATAGGGAATTTACCGACGGTTACATCAATATGTGTGTAGATAAGTTGGCCGTAATATCGATTACTGTTTGTAAATATCGTTACGATAATTTTGTAGTAACTAGTACATCCCTTGATGACTAGACTCAAATACGTTTGTGCGAGCGAATGCAACACCCGGCGCGTCGGAAATTGCCGAACGAGAGAAAGAGAGACAGAATATAAAACTGCGTGCACGTGCAAGCGAGACGCGTTATGTGACCCTTTTCAATGGGAAGGGAGGGAGAGCGCTCCACACAGATAGAGGTGAGTAACGAACGCAAACAAAGAATTGAATCGAATTTCGTTGATAGAATTCTATAGTGTTTGAGTTAGAATGATTTTATTTACGAATAACTCTAAAAATTAGCTTATTCCATACTGCTTACTTGACTAAAATGTATGAGAAATCGCTTTTAGCGATAAGGCCACCAAAATTGTACATGCTGTTTTGTATTTCTGTATTGTAATTGTTTGTGTCTTTTATGTACAATAAAGTGTAAGTATTTGAATTGAATTGAAAAATCTATTTTTTCTGATATTTCAGTGTTGGCCCCAGCCCAAAGTAAAATTGGTTCATTCTTAATAATATTCATTTATTTGTATACTAAAATAAATAGGTAAGTAGTTTATTTTGTATTAAAAGTAAGCGTACCTACCAGTCTATAGTAAGTACGCACATGGATCTAGTAAAAACTTATTTTGAGTATCTATGCTTCCTACCAATAATCTTTTAAACATGAATTAGGTTAGGAAATTATAGAAGGAAATGAAATCATTCGAACAATTTCATTACAAACATACCGAATGTGGTTTTTTAGTCACCTCTCTAGTGCAACTGCTGTCGGAGGCTTATTGCGTCTCGATATTACTATTACTATGATGAGGTTATCGATATTGCTATTACTATGAATAATGTAAGTAGGTACTTACCTTCACTTGTAGATTGTAGAAATGATTACGAAAACGTCACAGGTAGTTTCGTGGTAGGAACCCTACCCAGCTTATAAAAAAGGTGTATTGTTAAAAAAAATGACATACGAACAATAGCAGCAGCAGATCAATGGTATCACTTGCAGTACGAATTCAACTCTTATGACGCAGACAATAAGAACGATATAAAGTCCAAAGTGTTACACTTGATCTGCTGTTAGCTGTATGTACCCTACCTACTTACAACTTTTGAATTAAATAAACAAATATTTTTGAAAATCAAATCAATGAATTAGGTATACAAAAATTTCCCAAGTAAAGAGTAATTTATATATTTAATGAATGATACAAAACTACTTACCTAAGGATAAAAATTATACCTACCTTTAAATGTTAATGTTAATGTTAGCCATAGCCATTTTTATATGTAATGGCAACCTCAATTTCCGAGCTCGAGTGCGAATGAATAAGCACTATGGGCCCGATTATGATGTGCGAGCGGGACAGATTCACTGGAACGTTGGCATTGTACAGACCGACAAGATTCTTTTAGCATGTGGCAAAAATCGGAACTAACGCTTGTAAAACGTACTACAATATGACAGTTCGATATTGTACTGTTCGTTACGAACAGCGCCCCCTGTCAATGTCATCCACGTGCCAAAATAACTTTATCGCGCTAGTAGACGTAGAGACGAATCAACAAGTAGGTAGGATTTTGTGTTCTTATTATCTGTGCAATAAGAGTTGAAATTATACTTCAAGTACCGACCATTGATGTATCGAGTTTTCGTAACGTACTTGGCCGGCGCCAGACATGTGAGCGTCTTTGCAAATATTTACCTACCATTGACGGCTTTGTACAGAGTCTATTTACGAACGTCATAAAAAGTCGCCAGTGAACATCGAATTTGAGCATATTTACAAACATTTTGCGCGCATGTCTGTCGCCGCGCCGCCGCCGCTAGGGGTTATTTTTGCACTGTGTGGAATATTCGTACTTAATTAAATGCCACACGGATCATAATACATTGCTGCGTTTATTTAACGTTCATGACAACTTGCCTAAATATTGCAGCAATGTATTGCCTAGGCACAGTGCTCGTGAAATGGTGTAGTTTACTTACCTCTTTGTAATTGTATATCATTGCATTCCATTGATCTCCTATAAACAACTAGATAGGTACACAGTCTGCCTTCTAAAAATGTCCGAGCGCAAAGAAGGTCCAAACGGATGAATGGACCCTCATTTGCTTTATTGGACATTATTTGGACGTTTTTAAAATTGTTTTAGTAAGACCTTTGTGTATCTAGTTGATTATAGGAGATCAATGTTGCATCCATTATTATACTTACTACGCCAAATTATTGTAAGTATACCTACCTAGTTTACTAGGTACGGTGGAACACAGAGAAAGGTGTACAGTAGAGTTTTTAAGGTTGAGATTTTCTCAAAAACTACTTGACCTATTGCAAAAATTATTTCATTATGTGATAGATAAAAGTTAAAACTATGTAACTGTAATAGAATTATTTAATTGGGTCCAGTAGTTTTTGAGAAAATCTCAACCTTATTGAGGCCCCATATATACTTACTTGTCTCTGTATTTGACAAAATCAAGTGTCTTATTTTGTAAACAGAAACTACCCTACACCACTAACATTTTAAGCTGTTCTGTGGTTATTGCATAGTTATTTATACATTATTAGATAAAATTACTTTATTTTCACAATGACGAACAAATTCAATCAATCAGTTCCTTCAGTGTTACATCACAACAGGAAATTGTATGATCATATTTGTTTACAAAATAAGACACTTGATTTGGGCTCCGGTATACTTAGTGTTGTAATTTCCAGCATTTTATCCGCACTGACTGGGCCCACGTGGATCATGGCCCGAGCTCCCTCGACGCAAGAGAAGGTCTGCTGTGCCCGTTCCCGACGAGCGTGGAGAAAATAAACTGATGACGATTACAGCATGCCCTAGTCGGGTAAAAATGGATATTAATAGGTCAGTAGGCATTTCTATGGCCGAGATATTATGGTCTATGGCCGATATAATATTATGTTCCGTAGCAGAGATATACAGGATGATTGGAAATTCGATACATTCCTTGAAAGGGGTGATACTAGAGGTGGTTTGCAACAAATTAGGCCCTATTAACGAGGGGTCGAAAAAAAATCAAACCTTTTTATTTTCTAGTTAATGGGAAATTTAGACATGCATTTTTTAAGGTAATCTCTACTTTATCAGCTTTCAGAAAAGTATTATTTCAATGCTTTTTAGAACATCATTTTTTTTGTGAACAAGTCAGAAAATTCCTAAATAAAATTAAAACTACCGTAACCATCACTCATTTTCGACCCCTCGTTAATAGGGTCTAATTTGTAGCAAATCACCTCTAGTATCACCCCTTTCAAGGAATGTATCGAATTTCCAATCATTCTGTATTAGACTGTGGCCGAAATATGTTCTATGGCCGAGATATTATGTTCTATGGCCGAGATATTATGTTCTATGGCCGAGATATTATGTTCTATGGCCGAGATATTATGTTCTATGGCCGAGATATTATGTTCTATGGCCGAGATATTATGTTTTTATGGCCGAGATATATTCTATGACCGAGATTCGAGATTCAGTTCAGGCACACATTTTGAGTTCGAAGTTAGAGTACCTAAGCTCGCTTTTACTACTGTCAAATATAATACAATTATATTCATAAACCTAGTTAAACCTCACTTCCCTTAAATCGTGTTGCTATCCCTTTCACACTTCGTTAAAAAAGGTTAAGATAGAAAGGGACAGCGATTAAACGATGGCATAACTTTAAATCACGTTTATGATTACGCGCCTACTACCTCTTACTAAACTCACGCTCAAAGTTGATAATGAATCTCAGCTTAAGTCAACAATTATAAAACTCTCGATATATTTCTCATTATTATTTTCGTTTAAACCGGCTCTCCAAACCTCACATGAGGGTGAGGGCCTGAGGGGTTGCCAAGACAACAATTCACGAAAAATAGGTAAGTAAGTATGGACAACAGCAGATCTATGCTTTGAGGTGTACAGTCGAAGACACAGGGGGTCCCAATAAGGTTGAGATTTTCTCAAGAACTAGTTGACTGATTTTAATAATTCTTTTACAGTTAAATAGTTTTAACTTTTATCTATCTAACAGTGAAAGAATTTTTGCAATAGGTCAAGTAGTTTTAGAGAAAATCTTAACCTAAAAAACTCTCCTGTACACCTTTCTTCGTCTTCGACCGTACATTATGGGTTTTAAAAATTGTTGGAAACTAGGGTTGCAAAATTATTCTATGCCTACACCTACCACGAAATCGGTACAAAGCAAGCGAAAATTTCTGTCAACGATTAGAGACGAAGCGGGGGCCCCTATCCCCCTCTATATAATATCTCTAGGTTACATTACACGTGTCGCGGGTTCTCTTGATAATGGCGGGAAACGGCGGTTGCAAAATTGTTTGATAATTATTGTTGTCTACAGTGCTTATTAAGTTAATCAGAAAATGTTCGCGAGTGACAGTATGGTGAATTTATTGAATAATTTGAGCAAGATCTGAGGTTTCAAGCTTTTATCAAGAGTTCCCGCTACAAGCTCGGGAGCGAACGTGACTGTCGAGCTGCTTTGTCCAGAGTGATCACGCTACGGTGTCTCCTCTGGATGAAGACATGAAGACGCGGCTACCCAGGGTGAAGACGCTGCTGCGGCTCCCTGGGGGAACATAGAAGACTATTATATATTGAATTTTCTGTAACATGACATTGGCAAAGGACGAACTGTCGAGCCCATTAATAAAATAAATAAATACACGTGTCGCGAAGCAATTTTGCGCTAATGTGTGGGTAGACACAGACCTCTTACCCCATAGACCTGTAACAGGAGGGCTGTTACAGGTCTATGGGGTAAGTGGTCTGTGACACCTACCTATTTTGTCTTAAATTAAACAGAAAAATGTTCGCGAACGATTAATGGACAGTAGCTGAGATGAGTTTTTCGGATGATTTGTGCAAGATCTGCAGTTTCGACCTAGAGTCCCACTACGAGCTCGGGAGTGAACATGACTGTTGAGCTACGAGGACTAGCTCTGGATGAAGAAAAGAAGATGCGAATCGATGTCAATCCAGAGGGTGACGACGACGCTATGGCGACTCCTCCGACTGGCGAAAGAGACGAGACTATGATATTTTATGAATATTATGTAACATGACTTTGGCAAATGACGATCATCTGGGAATGACGAACAGTCGAGTCCATTAATAAACTAAATAAATAAAGAGATGCATGTAATAGTAATAATAATAAGTACTTACCTGTAAAATATAATGAAACTAGCTGCTGCCCGCGACTTCGCCTGCACTGGATTATAAATTATAGCCTTAAGAGCCTTCCATTAGCCAATTAGTGCCGCCAATCTTAAAAAAATAATATCTTCCAATATAATCAATTTGATTAAAAAAACTATTTACAGAATGTTTATTACGATAAATACTATTTTTTAAATGCTTATTTACAACATGATTCAATTTCGGTAAGTTGTGGTTCGCATAATTGCGAAAAACGGCCGTTTTTGGCACATTTGTGTACTACAACTTAGCTTGTCGCAATTATGACATGTATTGTATATTGGAAAATAGTATTCATCTTAATAAACAGTGTGTAAATAGCTTTTTTAATAAAATTGATTATATTGGGAAGATTTTTTTTTTTAAGAGACGCGGCGCTAGTTGGGTCATGGAAGGCCCTTAATGTGTTATTCTGATGTTTGAGCTAAATTATTGTAGAGTTTCATTCAAATCCATTCTGTAGTTTTTGCGTGAAAGAGCAACAAACATCCATCCATACAAACTTTCGTGTTTATAATATTAGTAGGATAGAATAATAACACAATTCAATAAGTAATTTAATGAGCCTTTTTCTGTTAGAACCCATCATAGATAATAGATGGTAGCACGAGGAGGAAACAAAATCTTGAAAGTGAAATATTGTAGGCATTGTAGCCCTTACCAAATTCCCAATGTTTAGGGGTCATTATTTAGTTAAAAAAGGTACTAATATATTTGTAAAGTGAATTCTAAGGCAATTTAGCCGATGGCATTGGGCCATGCAATAATAAATTTGAAAAAAATCTATTTATTGTAGGTACAGCAGATCAAGTGTAACACTTGGGACCATTCTTATTACCTACGTCATAAGAGTTGAATTGAGTACTGCAAATGTTACCATTGATATGCTGTTGTCCGTGCTCAAAAAAGCTTGACCGTTGTCATTTAAAAAAAAGCCTTATTCACTTTACCTATAAGGAAGTTTTTTTAATCAGCGACGCTTAACTCAGGGGTGGTAGTCTAAATAATCTTAGTTCCTATCCTAATAAAATTGTGTTTTTATTATTTATAACATAATTAATATTAAAATCACGGTGTCAATGACTCGAGACCAATATTATTATTTGTGCATTTTTGCATGAAAAATTAGTTTTTTTTATTTGCATAAGTAGGTATCGTGATATTATCATTATCACCCCTAACCTGAGTCGCGCGTCGTTGATCAAAACTACAACTTGTATTTATAATACTAAACTAATGTAAATACATAATCTAGTGACTGTGGGCATAATAATATAAACACCGTTTTTATTTTTTTACTTTAATTTTATTAAATCTACCAATTTTCTTATCTATTACAATGCACACAGTACATGTTACTTGGCCATGTTCCTTACTATTTCTATTATTAAGTTTCGTGCCACAATTGAAATGTAATGGCCTCTTACATCGAGCGCACATCAAGCCTTTATCTATTTCTTTATAACATTCGTGGCATATAGCTTTCTTGACTTTTGTTCTCTTTGGTTCCTCTGTCGTAGGGTTTGGTGTCGTTCTTTTCCAAGGATAGGCTGCACTTTGCTCATTTCTCATTTCAGTATTAGTTGTTGTTGCTGTTACAACGGTCATCGCTTGGGGACATTCTATCGTAGAAGACGAGACTACATTGACTAGACTAGTTGGACTCTCCTGCTGGACTGCATAATAAGACCTTTGAGTACTATGTTGTTGGTTACCTTTATGTGGATAAAAGTTATCCGGCACTATATAAACAGGTGCTTGAGACAAATCCATATTTTGCTGAGATTTGTCGTAGGTGGTGGGTACATAAACAGGTGCTTGAGGCATTCTAACATTGTGCGGAACCTTGTTGGAGTCGGGTACATGAGCAGGTGCTTGATGCATTTTGACATTGTGCGGACCGTTGTTGGTGTCGGGTTCATAGGAAGAAGCACGATATATTTTGACATTGTGCGAAATATTATTGGGGTCGGATACATAAACAGGTGCTTGATGCACTTTGACATTGTGCGGAACGTTGTTGGTGTCGGGATCATAGGCAGAAGCACGATACATTTTGACAGTGTGGGAAATATTGTTGGGGTCGGGTACATAAGCAGGTGCTTGATGCATTTTGACATTATGCGGAACATTGTTGGTGTCGGGTACATAAACAGTTGCTTGATGCATTTTGTTGGTGTCTTGTTCATAAGCAGGCGCTTGATGCATTTTGACATTGTGCGGAACGTTGTTGGTGTCGGGTTCATAAGCAGAAGCACGATACATTTTGACATTGTGCGGAACCTTGTTGAAGGTGTCGGGTTCATAAGCAGGTGCTTGGTGCATTTTGACATTGTGTGGAACGTTGTTGGGGTCGGGTTCATAAGTAGAAGCACGATACATTTTGACATTGTGCGGAACGTTGTTGGTGTCGGGTTCATAAGCAGGTGCTTGATGCATTTTGACATTGGTCGGAACGTTGTTGTAGGTGCCGAGTACATAAACAGCAGGTGCTTGATGCATTTCGACATCATGCAGAACATTGTTGGTTTTGGGTTCTTGAGTAGGTGCTTGATACATTTTGACATTTTGCGGAACGTTATTGGTGTCGGGTACATAAGTGGATGCTGCTTCCATTATGACATTGTGTGGAACGTTGTTGAAGGTGCTGAGCCCATATGCAGATGCTTGGTGCATTTTGAGATTGTGCGGACTGTTGTTGGTGTCGGCCACATGAGCAGGTGATTGAGGCATTTTGACATTGTGTGGAACGTTGTTGGTGCCTAGTACGTAAACAGGTGCTTGATGCATTTCGACATTGTGCGGAACCCTGTTGAAGGTGTCGGGTGACCTGCTCAAGCACTTTCCATAAGCAGGTGCTTGATGCATTTTAATATTTTGCGGAACGTTGTTGGTGCCGAGTACATAAACAGGTGCTTGATGCATTTTGACATTATGCGGAACGTTGTTGGTGCCGGGTTCATAAGTGGATACTGGTTCCATTTTGACATTGTGCGGTACGTTGTTGGTGCCGAGTACATAAACAGGTGATTGATGCATTTTGACATTGTGCGGAACGTTGTTGGTGCCGGGTTCATAAGTGGATACTGGTTCCATTTTGACATTGTGCGGTACGTTGTTGGTGCCGAGTACATAAACAGGTGCTTGATGCATTTTGACATTGTGCGGAACGTTGTTGGTGCCGGGTTCATAAGTGGATACTGGTTCCATTTTGACATTGTGCGGTACGTTGTTGGTGCCGAGTACATAAACAGGTGCTTGATGCATTTTGACATTGTGCGGAACGTTGTTGGTGCCGGGTTCATAAGTGGATACTGGTTCCATTTTGACATTGTGCTGAACGTTGTTGAAGGTGCCGAGCACATAAGCAGGTGCTTGATGCACTTTGCGATTGTGCTGGATGTTGTTGGTGTCGGGTTCATAAGTGGATACTGGTTCCATTTTGACATTCTGCGGAACGTTGTTGAAGGTGCCGAGCACATAAGCAGGTGCTTGATGCACTTTGCGATTGTGCTGGATGTTGTTGGTGCCGGGTTCATAAGCAGAAGCTTGATGCATGTTGACATTGTGCACAACGTTGTTGGTGTCGGGCACATGAGCAGGTGATTGAGGCATTTTTACATTGTGCGGAACGTTGTTGGTGTCGAGCACATAAACAGGTGCTTGATACATTTCGACATTGTGCGGAACCCTGTTGAAGGTGTCGGGTGACCTGCTCAAGCACCTGTAGTAAGCAGGTGCTTGTTGCATTTTGACATTGTGCGGAACGTTGTTGGTATCGGGTTCATAAGTGGATACTGGTTCCATTTTGATATTTTGCGGAACATTGCTGAAGGTGCCGAGCACATAAGTAGGTGCTTGCTGCATTTTGACATTATGCGGAACGGTATTGAAATTGTGGGGTGACCTGCTCAAGCACCTGTCATAAGTAGATACTTGACGCATTTCGACATTATGCGGAACATTGTTGGTGTCGGGTACATGAGCAGATGTTTGTTGCATTTTGGCATTGTGCGGAACGTTGTTGAAGGTGCCGAGTACATAAGCAGGTGCTTGATGCATTTCGACATCATGCGGAACGTTATTGGTGTTAGGTACATAAGCAGGTGCTTGATGTTTTTTGACATTGTGCGGAACGTTATTGAGGTCGGGTATATAAACAGTTGCTTGATGCATTTCTACATTGTGCTGAACCTTGTTGAAGGTGTGGGGTGACCTGCTCAAGCACCTGTCATAGGCAGATGCTTGACGCACTTCGACATTATACGGTACGTTGTAGGTATCGGGTACATGAGCAGGTGCTTGATGCACTTCGACATTATGCGTAACGGTATTGAAGGTGTCGGGTGACCTACTGAAGCACCTGTCATAAGCAGATGATTGACGCATTTCAACATTGTGTGGAACGTTGTTGGTATCGGGTACACGAGCAGGTGCTTGATGCATTTCGATATTATTTATAACGGTATCGAAGGTGTCGGGTGACCTACTGAAGCACCTGCTATAAGCAGATGCTTGACGCATTTCAACATTGTGCGGAACGTTGTTGGTATCGGGTACACGAGCAGGTGCTTGATGCATTTCGACATTATGCGTAACGGTATTGAAGGTGTCGGGTGACCTACTGAAGCACCTGTCATAAGCAGATGCTTGACGCATTTCAACATTGTGCAGAACGTTGTTGGTATCGGGTACACGAGCAGGTGCTTGATGCATTTCGACATTATGCGTAACCGTATTGAATGTGTCGGGTGACCTACTCAAGCACCTGTCATAAGCAGATGCTTGACGCATTTCAACATTGTGGGGAACGTTGTTGGTGTCGGGTACACGAGCAGGTGCTTGATGTATTTTTACATTGTGCGGAACGTTATTGGTGTCGGTTACATAAGGAGATGCTTGATGCATTTCGACATTATGCAAAACATTGTTGGTGTCGGGTGCATGAGCAGGTGTTTGGCACATTTTGACATTGTGTGGAACGTTGTTGGTGTCAGGTCCATAAGAAGAAGTTTGATACATTTTGACATTGTGCGGAACCTTGTTGAAGGTGTCGGGTACATTACCAGGTTCTTGATCCATTTCGTCGTTATCCTGAAAGTTGTCAGAGGTGTCATAAGCGTCTACAGCAATCGTTTCATTTGTTATAGGCGCTTCCCGACGATTGACATAGATATAGTCAGTTTCTGGCTCTGTTTTTGTGATGACATCTGTTTTCAGATCAAATGGAAGATTATAATCATCGGCTGATACAATTGTGTCAGGCTTGGCTTCAGTATTTGTTGATGTTTCTGGAACAAGTTCTGCTACTCGATTAGCGTTTTCTGTTTCACCGTGAGAATAATCTATTTTATTTCCATAGTAGTTAGCCAAAGCTTGTTCAATGTCAATATCTCTCGGATTAAACGGTTTAATTTTTGCAGGTTTGAATCCAAAAAGGGTAACGAAAGGCGTTTTGTTATCATTCACTTCTTTTAATGACGTATTATTCAATTGCCATTGGATAGTGTAGCTTGCAATTGCCCAATGAGTACTACCAGTAGCTACCATCCAATCGGAAAACATGTGTTCTACGTTGCGTCCCAGGCCTTCTTTTTCAGAATGCACAACCAAAGTAACGTCAAGAGTAGGCCACGTGTTACATAGTTTCATCAATATATTTTGAATGTAGCTCAAGTGGCCGTCGAAAACTTTGATTTCTCGTGGTGTTCCAAAATCAGCGAAAATCTTTAGCAATTCAATTATTGTCTCATTGTCACTCAAGCTGACAATAGGCCTCAAAATAGTATAGCTTGAGTATATATCTGTGTAAATTAGTATGTGTTTAAAATTGTTATCTGGGCGATTCATGTCTACAATATCTAGTTGGGATGTGCTGCTAAATGGGACAGCGGATCTTAAAGAATTTTTTAACCGATTGTCTATGAATTTCTTAAATGGTTGTTCTGCAATTTTCGTTTTTATTTCGGGGTTTTTGACCCTTTTTTTTGATTGTTTTACAATATGTCTTTTTATTTCATAGTTGCACCCCTTGCAGTAAAATAGAAAGCAATAAATACACTGATCTTGGATTACACAATTTGCAGGTATCACATCTACCATCTGGTCGCGATCGCCATGTTGCGTGTCTTGGTGTGCCTTGTAAATTATATCGAAGGCATCCTCGGCGGCAATTATCTCTCTTATCGTGTCACTATCTTTTCTTCGTTCTATAAGTATATCTTTACCATTTTTCTTAATTATTTGATACCTGTGTAAAGTGTATCCTTGTGAAATCAGTAGTTTTTCTCTAGTCACAACTTGGCGAGTTATTGCTTTGAAAGGGTAGCCATACTCCTGATGGAATTTTTCGACATTTTCTAAGTACACTGCTTTCAAACGTTTATATTCAGAAACACTGTCGGTACCACTTTGTTTCACTCCGCGAGGTAAACACGTATTGTCACTCGTCGACGCCATTTTGAACTGACTGGCTGCGTTGTTCGTTAGATCTCGCTGTGACGTCACACCGAGCTGAAAAGAGATGGTGATATGAGGAACCGTGCAAGAGCGAGGGAGACTCGCCTAGTAAAAGATCTCGGCCCCGCCCATTTGCCAGACCGACCGGGTCGACGCGTCGCACGTAGATGTGTGTGTGTGACGGGGGAACTTATTAGGTATCCCATCGCTAATCGCTATGACTAATTGTTAGGTTATGATTTGGATGCCAAAATGGTGTTGATTGGTAACTTTCATTTTAAGGTAATTAATAAAAGATTTGTTTTCAGTATCCAGTATCTTAAGTAGACAATATACGTATTCATAGTAAACTAAAAGTGAACTTAATACGTAATCTCAATGTAAATCATATTAGGTAGGTAAGGTAATCATAATTACATAAGCACCTAGTCACCTATGTACCTTAGTTAGGTCTTATTGTCTCGACTTTTTTTTAAAAACAACATTGTCTCGACAAAAATAATAATTAACGACAGTTTATTGTCAATTAGATAATATCCTCACTAATTACGATCGTCTAATATTGACTGCCATGTTATTTTTATAATTATGTTTCCTCTAAATGGCCCTTATTTGAATATAGGGGTTAATATTATATTTGAACTTTTGGCACAAATGTGTGAGTAGTTCGATCAATAGTTATTCGAAAACACTCCGTCCTATTAAATAATCTATGATACCGTTCAGACTTCAGACTGTGTTGATTTGATAGCCATTTTGTTACGTGCTACCGACATCGAAAAGTAAATTCATAGGTAAATAATATTGTATCGCTGTCTGTGATCGATCGGAAACCAACTCATCATCTCCGGAAATATTTGCATGGATTTTAATTGAAAATAAATTTTCCTTAATGACACCTACGACTCGCTCAGAAGTATCATCATCAGCCCGTACCAGTCCACTGCTGGACATAACCTTTCCCAATGCACGTGTTTGCACAGGTCATCGGTCATCTGGTCGGATGGCGCCCAACACTTATATTATGTTTACCTATTCGTGGCTTGCGTCACGTTCTTAAATATTTTCTTATATTAGCAGTAGCCTAGACGCGTTTAATTCCCGAAACATGTTTAACATCTTGCATATCAAAATTTAAAAGTACTTAAACGCGTTTATCGAACTGTCAAAGTACAATATTATAATAGATATTGGTGCTAATTCTGAAAAACACTTTTAATAATTAAAATTAGTAGGCTACTAAGAGCCCCGCTAAAAATTTGGTATTCTGCAGAGCCCAATTCGCTAAATTTAGTTCATTTGGCAGTTCTAAGATTGTCTATGGGACAACTTAAATTATGTTGATTGTACTTATTTGTGTTTAGAATAAACAATTTTAACGACGTAAACAGATTTATTTACCATAATAAATTTAAAAATAGAATTTAAATAGAATCTGGCGCAAGCCACCTAAGGCAGATCGACTTTTTTTGCAATAATTATGTTTAGAGGTTTAAATGCGTTTAGGCTACTGCTAAAAATATTTAAGAAGGGCTTTTGTAAATGGCGGGAAAGGACGGTTGCGAAATAATTTTATAATTTTCAGTTCAATGTCTACAGTGGTTGTTTTGTGTTTAATATCACGTTAAGGTAATCAGAAAATGTTCGCGAATGACAGTATGGTGAATTATTGGAGGATTCATGCAGGATCTGAAGTTTGGCGCTATGGTCAAGAGTCCCACTACGAGCTCGGGAGTGAACGTGACTGTCTAGCTGCTTCGTCCAGAGTGACGACGCTACGGCGGCTCCTCTAATGAAGACAAGAAGACGCGGATACCCAGGGCGACGACGCTACGGTCACAGCTCCCCTGGATGAAGAGAAGACGATATGATCTTTTTGAATATTCTGTAACATGGCATTGGCAATTAACGAACTGTCGAGCCCATTAATAAAATAAATAATTACACGAACCCTTAAAGCGTCCTAAAATATTTTATGTATGACTGTACTGTCCCCTAGCAGGCGGCCACTCCGTACAAACTGAATATATCTAACTACCTACCAACGTGTTGCGTCTAGCCGTCTAGCTAGCGTACGCACACGATGGCGCGTGTGTGCGTGAGGTAAATGTCGGTAGGGCTGCCGCGCGCCGACCACTCGAAATATACAGAAACTGACGGCCCAATGCCTCAAAGTTAGTACCCAATGACTCAATCAAAGTTGAATTAGGTAAATGTAAAATATGATACCCACACATTTTATCTATTTAAATATTTCAAATTAAACTAGGTATCTGGATATGAGCGAGAACCGACTGTCTCACGGGGTTGACTGGCGTCCTTGCATCGCTACGACCAGTGAACTCGCCTGCAGGGGTTCTCTTGAATGGCGGGAAACGATGGTCGCGAAATTATTTGATAATTTTCCTTTTAATGTCTACAGGGGCTATTTTGTGTTTAATATCACGTTAAATTAATCAGAAAATGTTCGCGAATTACAGTATGGTGAATTTATTGGATAATGCAAGATCTGAAGTTTCAAGCAATTATGAAGAGTCACACTACGAGCTCGGGAGTGAACGTGACTGTGGAGCTGCTTCGTCCAGAGTGACGACGCAACGGCGACTCCTCTGGATGAAGAAGAAAAGACGCGGATACCCAGGGTGACGAAACGACGCTACGGCGATTCCTCTGGAGGAAGATAGAAGACTATGAAATCTTGAATATTCAATGGCAAACGACGAACTGTCGAGTCCATTAATAAAATAATAAGTAATAACTCGCCCCCAAGGGGGTGCTGTATTTACGTTCGGTGCGGGGTGGAGGGAGAGTATCGCTTCTTGTAGTAAGTATACCTATGTACTCGTATTCTATCTATGCCCCTAGCCAATTGGCAATTACTCTCGGTAACGATAGTATAATAATAAAAAATACCTACTTATTAATAGGATTGACATTTGATTTTTAGTCGGCAATATTTTTTTAAATTAAAATCTCTCAGAGGGAAAGGCAAAGCCAACTAGGGCATACAGCCTGATCTGATGTTAATAGAATGTCTGAATTCTAATAAATACATATATACGAAGATATCCTAACCTAAACCCACGCACAAAACATAAACCCTTAAACGAAATAACTCAACGATCCACGCAATCATCGAATTATGCAAGGAATCCTTGCTAAGAGCACAAAACTTCACAAACACGACTTCTTTCGAGCACTCCAATTAATAGAAACGTTCGCGGATATCTCCTGATTAACTTAACGTGATCATTAATCACTAAATACCACGGAAACTATTTAATTAGAAATTTCACAAAAAAGTAGCTAATGTCGTTTCGCGCGCTTGCCTTTCGTCAGCAAATGTCAATCCCATTTTTTTTTCTAAAAGGCAAAGCCATTTTGGGACTTTATTCTGTTCTTTCGCTATGTTATTATTTATAATTATTATTATTTGTGGACAAAACCTAGGGTTGAACCGTTGCAAAGCACTCAATGGCAAAGATTTAAATCGGTATCAATGGATCCCCAATAGTTTTAGGGTACAAGGGTTCAGTACAATAAGCGACCCCTCTCGGAAAGGGTGCTTCAATGTGGAGTGGAAACTAGATTTACAAACGAGTCCATTCGGTAACAGAAGAATTACTTATACATTCTCACATGAATACTTATAATAAGAACCCTTGGATTTATTTTTGTATTTTAATGAGTTTTGTAAGATCGGCTTTAGATTCTATTAATGATACTGAGAGCTCGGTGGCGCAGATAAAATGATCTACTTCATTCATTGTATAATCAGAAAACAATCTCAATATCGAATGAATAAAATGATAAGTAGCTTTTTTAAATTCTGCTAATTTTTAAATCTAGACGGCCAGGTGCTGATGATGATGCATACCTAACTGCAAAAATAAGTACCATTATTATCGATTTATTGAAGATCTACTAAAACTATTTATTTATTGATTAAATTTAATGCTAAATAATTTTTACGTTAAGGGGTCGCCCGTATCGCCGCTGGCGCCCGACGAGTGGCGTTGTGCCCCAGGTTGGGCGCCAGTGTTGTGTTGTGTAACGATGAGCTACTACACCCTGGTATGTAGGTAGGTATACCGAAGCCCAATTCAAGTGTCTTATTTTGTAAACAAAAACTACTAACATATTAGCTTTTCTGCGATTATTGTATAGTTTCACGTTATTAGATCAGATCACTTTATTTTCACAATGATGAATAGGTTTGATCAATCAATTCCTTCAGCGTTACATCATAACAGATAATTAGACGATCATAATATTTGATTACAAAATAAGACACTTGATTTAGGCTTCGGTATAGGTACGGTGGAACACAGAGAAAGGTGTACAAGAGAGTTTTTAAGGTTGAGATTTTCTCAAAAACTACTTGACTTATTGCAACAATTCTTTCACTGTTTGATAGATAAAAGTTAAAACTATGTAACTGTAAAAGAATTATTAAATTCGGTCCAGTAGTTTTTGAAAAAATCTCAACCTTATTGAGTTTTTGTCTTCGACCGTATTTACCTCTTGTTCATTGGATTCGAAGATATATATCGATCGACATAAAGAACTACGACATCTATTTCACCTCACATACGTTTATAACCATACAACCGGCAGCACAAGTAACACTTCGAATTTGTTGTCGCTCTTATTGTCTGCGCCGTAAAAGTGAATTTGTGCTTCTTTTTGACACTGTGCTGTTGAGTGTACGGGGTCAGTGGTGTGTGAACTATAATGCGAGACCCGAATCATAAACCCGGTTATCAGGAACCCTTTTAAAAGAATATAAACTCATGCTTGAATAAATCTACATTTAAATCTTTGTTGCGCACTGTACCTACGCTGTGCATAGGTGTAGCAAAAAGCTTTATACAGGGTGTATCGGGTACGACATATAGGGTGTAAACAACTGAAAGGGTAGCCTAAAGGGGTGTGTTAAGTATCGATTACACAACAAGTTTTGTTTTATGATTTCATTTTCGCGATCATTTTTTACTTTTCATACATTTTGTACCGGTCAGCTTATCAACTTGTATGTGACACAGGTTGTTACGGCCAGGGTGATCCTAGAGTGGGAGTGATTCATTTCAATAAAATAATGAATAAGTCAACTAATAAAATATACATAATTTAATATCACTTACAAATGTAAGTGGTTAAATAGTAGGAAATAATGAGATATGTAGTAGGTACTTTTCGATTTACACTAAATTATTTTTGACAAATGTAAGTGATATTAATTTATTTATTTTATCAATCAGTTGAAAAATATATGAAAATTCAAAAATAATTTAGTGTAAATCGAAAAGTACTACATAAAATAAATACACTATATACAATAAATAAATTAATATCACTTACATTTGTAAGTGATATTAATTTATTTATTTTATCAATCAGTTGAAAAATGTATGAAAATTCAAAAATAATTTAGTGTAAATCGAAAAGTACTACTACATACCTCATTATTTCCTACTATTTAACCTACACCTACAACCGATATGGTAGACGAGTCCTTGAGGGAGACCACGGGAAAACGTAGGCGTAGGCAAACGATTTGTATGGAGCGACGCTTACGGTAGATAGTTACGGTACCTACTTAATAAATAAACCTTGAAAGTAGCATTAAATAAATGAGACAAAATTTACATGAAAATATTTTCTTATGCCTAATTTTCCGTTAAAACAGTGAGTTCATAATGAGATGCCATTATTTAGATTAGCTAGGATGAAATTTGTCTCGCTGCGAGTACTTTCTATGCCATTAGCCAAATGGTTCAGTCTTAAATTATGCATGGTATGGTTTGAGAACATCACTAAGTAAATATATGAGCACCACAAACTTCCAGGTAAGACCAAATTACCTGATGCAGTCATATAACGTTAGTCAAAATCATCTGACAGTGTGAGATAAATGAGAACGTTCCAGTTAGTCGAATCGTCTGATGCAGTCATCGTCATATTATATATAGAGCGTCTATGTTAGTCAAAATCATCTGACAGTCTGTGTGAGATAAATGAGAACGTTCAAGTCTGTCAAAACGATCTGATGCAATCATCGTCAGATAGGTGTCCCAGTTAGTCAAAGTTATCTGATGCAGTCATCGTCAGATTAACAGAACTTCCAAGTTAGTCAAAATCGTCTGATAGTCTTTATAAATGAGAGCGTTCAAGTCTGTCAAAATCGTCTGATGCAGTCATCGTCAGATAGACAGGTGCCCAAGTTAGTCAAATCATCTGACACTCTGTGTGAGATAAATGAGAACGTCAAAATCATCTGATGCACAGTCATGGTCAGATAGACAAGTGTCCAGGTTAGTCAAAATTATCTGATACAGTCATCGTAAGATTAACAGAACATCAATGGTACTCAAAATCATATGACAGTCAGTGTGAGATAAATGAGAACGTTCAAGTTTGTCAAAATCATCTGATGCAGTCATCATCAGATAGAGAAAATCATCAGATCGTCAGACAGAACGTCCATGTTAGTCAATATTATTTGTGATGAATCATGTGCCAGCGTTACATAGATACTTACGTTTTTTCACAGTTTATGCCTCTTTGAACCTCTTTCAATCATACCGATTTGAACAGCAACAAAATGAGATTACATCATTTCTGAACCAATATTTGGTTTACAAAAATAATAAGTAAAATACAATACAGTTAGTACTTTTACATAAATAATTAATTTACTGTATTTTTAAGCTCTGGCGCAAAATAATTTCGGTGGTAAGTAAATATACGACAAAACGACACCATTTTTTCGTCCACTCCGCACTTTCAGCGAGGTTTCATCTGTGCTTAAAACCGACGCTACATACGAATTTAAGGGTGAGACAAAGTGCAACTGCACTAAACTATTTATGTTTATTTGTGTCTACGACACGAGCTAACCTCGAGGCTACACTGGGCTACTCTAGACCCACAGACCACTTACCCCATAGACCTGTAACAGGAGGGCGCCCGTTTCTACCTGCACATGAGCGCAAAATTGCTTCGCGACACACGTGACCTTGATATATCGAAACGGGTTTAATATGGCGCCCCTGTCCCCCCTGCTTCGTCTAATTGCGCCTGTCGCTGTGACATAATTTTTCGCTTGCTTTGTACCGATTTCATGTCTATGGGATAAGTGGTCTGTGTCTAGACCACATCTAACTGGCTGGAGTTCCGGCCTACTTACCTACATTGACACGGATCTGTAAGTTCTGAGCTGCCGATTCTCGAAGACTCAAGGCCAGTGATTGTGTATCTAGTCTAGACCTAGGGCGTATGGAGGAAGTGTGATTATAACGGCTAAAATAAACTGGGGACACTTCTTCTTAGTCGTTACACTGGTAGAGTGGTCGTGGTCGTCATTTCAGTCGCAGTGCCCCGCCTCACAACACGGGTGCAGACGTGTAACGGATCGGCCACAGCTGCCCTGATCTGTGGGGCTATTACGGTTCTCAAAACGATCAAATCATACCATGTCATAGCGGCCGCGAAAGGGACAGTGCTATTGTAACGGTGTAGCGGCGTCTCTGTTTGGCGCGCCATGACATGGTATAATTTTATCGTTTTGAGAACGATAATAGGGGGGGGGGGAGGGGGGGGGGGGCTGGTCCGTCCATCGCGTCGGCGAGCTGTCTGGGGACACTACATCATCTTTTTATTTGAACCCCTATTTACCTTATCTGCTGGTGTGCTTGGGCTGGCCTAAAACCCCCCAACCGCCACAGTGGCACTTAAAATTTTAAAAAAAGTTGTTGACGTACAAGAATATCTACATGGTATTTACTTGCGACAAACGCAACTACCCTATCTGCTGATCCGAATCTGAAATGATAACTCCATAGATGGATGATACATTGACAAGCGCATCCAATGCAATCACAAGCACCGTCGACGGTGCATGAGATCGAGCGCAGTCATACATAGGTACATAAACTCACGCCTGTTTCTCAGGCTGCTACAATGACGTTAAACGTCATTGTAGCAAATAGCGATTCGGTTCAGTTTAGGAACCTAAACTAGGATTCTCTTGAAAATGGCGGGAAACGACGGTTGCAAAATTATTTGATAATTTTTGTTTTATTGTCTACAGTGGTTATTTTGAGATTAATATCACGTTAAATTAATCAGAAAATGTTCGCGTGACAGTATGGTGAATTTGTTGGATAATTTGAGCAAGATCAGGGGTTGCAAGCTTTTATCAAGAGTTCCCGCTACAAGCTCGGGAGTGAACGTGATTGTCGAGCTGCTTCGTCCAGAGTGACGACGCTACGGCGTCTCCTCTGGATGAAGACAAGAAGACGCGGCTACCCAGGGTGAAGACGCTACTGCGACTTCTCTGGAGGAAGGAGGACTATTATATATTGAATTTTCTGTAACATGACATTGGCAAATGACGAACAGTCGAGTCCTTTAATAAAATAAATAAATAACCCCGCTGCACTTGTCCTTAACGCCCGGCCGAAACCCGTGCATAATTAATATCTTCGAGCGGACATACGCTGCATATTCATGAGCCGGTCTCAGCATAAAACTAGATTATTAGATGGTTTTCCGTTCTCCACTGTTGGGAATATCTTTTGTGGCAATATGACTATGAGGAATTTAATTGTGAGCTTATTTTGAATATTATACGTAGTTTTGTAGTGCTCGAAGGAACGTCACCGGCTACGGGGGCGTCGCGCTCACCTTGATAAAGACCGTCGAATTAATTCAAAATACCGGATTCAAACAAAGCGTGCTTACCCCAATACACAATATACTTGAAGAAAATATTTCATTATCCGTCTAAAAAGCAAAGAGGAGCACATTAAATTACATAATACATTTTTCACCCCCCAACTGACATCATTGAGTTACCGTCGCCTCCGTTTTATCGGGAAATTAGTTACGATGGAGTTTGCGAGAAAATAAAAGGGGATTGCTAGTGACAAAGGACCAAATATCACGTTTACTGAAGTAGAATTGTCTGTAATAGAAAATCTACACAATTGAAAGCACAAGTAGGAAGGACAGAGGTCTAAAGTATGAACCTCGGGTCAGTCAGCGATATAGGTAAGTAAAAAGGAGTTAGGTACTTGTAATAGCTTCACGGGTATTATTCTGAATTCTGATAATGCCCTAGATTTAGATACATGAAGGTTCGTATAAGGTTCATTTAAAAGGTAAATAAGTACTAATACTTAGCACATTATATAGGTAAGTACTGAAGACAATATGCTAGGGGGTCTTGGACATGTGCTGAGACAAGAATGGTACCAACTCCTCCAACTCATAATGATGGGCTAGATTGAGAGGAAGAGGCGGGTTGTCAGAAGGAATAAATCGCGGCTCAGCAATATAAGGGTGTAGCTGCGGTCGGTGGTGGTAAAATGAGATTGAAACATTTGAACATAGAATTATTACACTTCTTGGCAGTTCCGAGACGTTGGAAAGTTCTAGTCTTCACTTCTTCCTTGATAGTGAAGGTTTGTTTTTATCGTTGACACTTTGACACTGAATGAATGCGTACGGCCACAAATAGAAGACAATGGAAATGAAATGAGTTTATTTGCTCAAAAGATGGCAGTTGTAAACATTGTACGTATGTACATGTTTCGCCAAATGTTTGTCATGCAACACTTTCACAGTGGGAGTCTACTTTCCCCCAATATTACATTAATACAACTTTCATAAGATTATACACAAAATATTACGGTCATACTTAATTTTTTTGAAAATGTCAGAAAAAATATTACCAAATATTCCAAGAAGGTTTGCGAGAAAGCTTACGTCCAGCAGTGGACGGATACAGGCTGACGACGACGATGACTTTGACACTACACCCGCGCGACCCCGCGATGGGGCCCATCCGTTTCACGGACAAAGGGAGCGGGCAGCGATAGCCAGCAACGAGGAGCTTTTGCAGCTGACTCAAGACAGGAGAAGCAGCCAGCCTTTATTAGTGAAGAGGCACCGCAAGAAGAAGAAGAATGTCAATCTCATAAATTTTTCTTTATATTCTACTAGCGTTAATAAAAGTCGGGCATGCTTCGACACTTTTTGCAACGCATGGAATAATTGCCGGCATTTTATCCTGATTCTAACTTACGATGTGATGTAGTTACCCTAATAGGGGGAAATTCGAGTTCAAACCACCTAATAAATATATCTTCAAGCTCAAACTGCAAGCAGAGAGACATCAATCTTTAAAAAAAGAGTTTTATAAGACGTCTCGTCAGTTCATATCAACCTCCGGTAATAGATGACCTGTCGATACCGGCGCGGCGGGTTAATATATTTGGAAGCGTTTCCATTGGACAAAGGAGCTGCCAAATCGTGACGTAACAGCATTGATCTCCTATAAACAACAAGTCTGCCCTCTAAAAATGTCCGAGCGCAAAGATGGTCCAAACGGAAGAATGGACCCTCATTTGCTTTATTGGACATTATTTGGACGTTAACAATAGACGCTTATTTGTACGTTTTTTATATTGTTTTAGTAAGACCTTTGTGTATCTAGTTGTTTATAGGAGATCAATGCGTAATATACACCAAGAGCAATGAGGCGTTTTTTTTAAAAATGACAACTGTTTAGTAGAAATGATGGCGTTAGCTATAGTCAAATTCTTTTGATGTTTCAAGAGAAATGCCATTGATTTTTTTGGGAATTTAAAAGGCTTAGTCGCAAACTCGCCCTGGCATGGTCCAATTATGCCGTCGGTCAAAATGTTTTTGAATTCACATTACAAATACGTTTAGTAAGTACATTTTGTAACTTATTGTGTACTACCGGTCAAATGAATGTTAGGAAATTAAGGGCTACAAATGCTACAATATTTAACTTTGAAGTTTTTGTTTGTTCTTGCATCTAGTTATAAAGATGGGTTACTACACGAGAACGACTCATTAAATTTTTCATCAGCCTATTTCCACCTGTTATCGTCGACATAACTGTTGAATTTCCCCCATTAGTCATATTCACTATGTATGTTATTGTTCTTTGTGCAATAAAGTGTTTATCTATCTATCTATCTATCACTTGAAATAATGGGAAAAAATCCCAGTACAGTAGTTCTCTCAACATCCATAACGTCACAATATCACCGAGCACGTTTACTTTACTATCGCGTTCGCGTCGAAAGATTTTACTCTCCTTCGGACATAAAATTTCGGCCTTTGTGCAATTAATTATATTCCATACCTTCCATATAAAGGGCATATCTATATCTATGTTAAGCAATGGAAACATACCCGAGAGTTTTTGCCGATCGAACTTAAAAAAAACAAGTTAATGACGCCAACGTTTTCTCTCTCACTGGATATGAGGTTTTCTTCACAGGACTGTCATATATAAAACTAACTATACCCGCAACTTCGTATGTGTAGTCGCTGGTTACTTAGACCTCCACGAAGTACTTTCAATGTACTGGGAGGCATCTCTTCCTCTTTGGTTGCGTTATTCCACATCACACAGGTACGGCACCTTTTCCTTGCAAAGTGGTGTAAATGTAAATTCAAAAATATTTTGACGTGCAAAAATGTACACAACGTGCTTACTTGCAATAAAGAAATTTGACTTTGACTTTGACTTTGACGGTGGAAGTCAGATAAAGGTGTACAGGAGAGTTTTTAAGGTCGAGATTTTCTCAAAAACTATTGCAAATTATTAAATTCGGTCCAGTGGTCTTTGAGAAAATCTCAACCTTATTGAGGCCCCCTGTATACTTATACGCCTCCAGGATTACTTTAATAATACTTTATTGTTTCTTACACTTATTAAGGACATATGTTACGAAATAACAAAGTATTATTGAAGTAATCCTTCTATAAGAGTTCGTGGTAACGTGGCTGTACACACGGTAAGTACACTGGGGGTCTCAATAAGGTTGAGATTTTCTCAAGAACCACTGGACCGATTTTAATAATTCTTTTACAGTACATAGTTTTAACTTTTATCTATCTAACAGTGAAAGAATTATTGCAATAGGTTAAGTAGTTTTTGAGATAATGTCAACCTTAAAAACTCTACTATACACCTTTCTCTGTGTAAAAATAAATTAATATTGCCTCGTCTCCTGCCGGGGGACCAATGGGCACCTATATAGGGGCCGAATCTACAACTTTTAATCCGGGGGACGAATATTAGGGGACCAATGGGTTCTGACCCGTTCCACCGTACCTAAGGCCGAATAAATTAGTATGAATATTTAACAGGATCAGCTGAGCACAAAGTGGATCCTTTTAGGATCGTAAAATATCCTAATAGACTAGTCTATGAACGAATATGCCGTGAGTAGCTACAAAGTAAGAATAAACATGTTCAAGTCTTGTTCCTATTTGTATTTCCGATTCCTCTATTTCTATTTCCACCGTCAAATGGAATGACAACACACTTCGCTGAACAGAAGGCGAGCCAGTATTTTATGTCTTAGCACGACGTCACCTAGAGGCATTAGGTAGCTGGCCAGCGAGGCGAGAGGCACGACCTCGCTACCTATCTGTTTGGTTAAAGCATTTTATTATACAGGGTGTAACGTAAAGGGTATATGAAGCCGAAGGGAGGGTGTTCAGTATCGGTAACTGAACAACTTTTGTTCTACGACTTTTCGATTGTCGCGAATTTATTTTTTGACTTTTCATACATTTTGTACCTGTCAGCTGATCGATTTGTATGAGACTTTGATTTATTTTTATTTTTTATTCGAAAAGTCGTAGAACAAAAGTTGTCGAGGTACCGATACTGGACACCCTCCCTTCGGCTTCATATACCCTTTACGTTACACCCTGTATAGGGTGGCATTATCACCGTTAACTTCGAAACTGGATAAGTAGATAAAATAAATAAATAATTATTTCAAAAAACAAAATACTGGACTGCAAAAAATTTAGAGCAAAAAATTATAAATATTATGCATAATAATGTAGAGCGTGCCAAAGAATTAGTCATACTCACATACATACATACACTCTTTCTGTCTCTCGCTATCCTTGTCTATTGGACCTTCGACTCTTTTTAGATCATCTTCCGAGCGTTTCATTTTATAAGGTAACATATTTATACAGGGTAGGAGTGTGAACACTTTATAACTGGATAATAAATAGATATATCATCAATTAATTCTAAAACCAATGTCTACAAAGTGGTTTTGATCACCGACGCACGACTCAGGGGTGAACAAGTTAGTGGCAGAGATGCGATAATGTGTCATGCAGAGCGGTATCGGCGATGTAAATATGGTTTACTCAAGTCTTCCTTGCTCCATGCCCTAAGCTTATCAATAATGTCACACGCAATAGTAGTAAGAGTAGGCACCCAAGTCACTTCTCAAATAAGCGAAAGCAATAAAATGGTGACATTACCGGGTAACGGCGCCGACATCGGGGCAATATCGTTTTGTTTTATGTCGAAGTCGATGGAAATCTGCTAAGCAAGCAATTTCCAGATTAAATTCTTGGAATCCGGGTCGCAAGAGATATAAAAAACTCTCTTGTCAGCGTCTTCTGCCCCTACCATTTCTGTAATATTTATTCACAATTTTGAGTGAGATCTAAGCACATACCAATTACACCATAGACCTGTAATACAGGGCCAGGTGACAGTACATTTAATTTATTATTATTTGATATCAGGGTCTTGGTACAAGCCCAAGGGTTACTGCGTCCTCAAAGGTATATTGTGGCCGCGCACCGAGTTCTTATATCTCGCTCCCAAAGCCAACGTCCTTCAGGAATCGTATGATGCACTTGGGGGAGAGAGTTTTAATATCCTCGGGTGGCATTATGTGCCCACCTAAGGCTCGGCTTCTGCTGTGAATGAGTTCTCACAGAGGATGTTCATGGGGGTTTCCTCGTACATAATACTCCGCTGGCTCAGCAACGAGATGGCGTAATAGTGCGACACAGGCGTCACAGTGCGACACAGGCGTCACAGTGCGACACAGTCGTCACAGTGCGACACAGGCTCACAGGCAGACTCAGCCCAAGTAACATTAACAAAAATATCCTAAATCCAATTCATTAACAGCGAACGACTCTATTTTAACAGATTAACAAGAGATTACAAAAATGTCTCTATTGGAGCAAGAATTGATAGTTTTTTTTTACAGTACAGTTTAATTACGGAATTACAAGGTCTGTATAGACAGCTACACAGCCTCTGCGTTCGAAATGCTAATTGGGAGGCATTTCGCTCTCATATTGACAACGACCGTCGAAATCTTGTAGAAAAATTCGTGAATATTATTCGTGAAATGCCTACTCATTTCGACTTCCAATCGGAATAAATAGTAGCGGTCCCGCATGTCTCAGAGTAATTGATGGCCTTTACTCAGATGTCAACCTACTCACATGATAAAATTAAATTATATGGTCAGTGCATAATAAACATACACATGCCATAAAATCTAGTCATGCCATAAATTATGTTCTTCAATTCTGTAAAAAAAAAACGATTCGATTTTTTATTACAATAATTACACAAATATTCTACCCGCGGTGTTTCAACTTATTATTCCATTATGATATGAAATGTTGAATAATAACAATAATAATAATTATTCATGCAGGATGCAGAAGGCAGTGCTGCTGGACACGGCACGTATTGTGAGGAGGATCCTCACTCTGGGATCCTAACCTAAGGCAGCTTGGATGCACATGCATCCCGCTGCCGGCGGGTGGCTATTTTTTATATTTATAATGACACAAAGAAATAGACAAATAAATCATTGTCCCATAAAAATCCACCAGCTGATCGATATAAAATATACTTTTCTCGCAAAAATCAATTATATTTTCTTATTACAAAATTAAGACAATAAATTAAATTTGCCATCCTACATCAGTCGCAGGTTTTCCGTAATTTCGTTAGCGCGTTCTAATAACTCAAAAAGCTTGTGTATGGGGCGGAAATTCATAATTTGCGTAAATTGCCACAAATTACGCGAAGGACTGGCGTAACTCGATCACAAAGTTCACTGAGACAGCTCAATTTGCGTAATTAGCACTCGCAGCAAGGGATTCATGTAGGATGGTTCAGTTTATACAATTTTAAAACATTTTTTCATATACAAGCTGTAATATAGGTACGGACACCAGCAGATCAATGGTAACACTTGCAGTACGATTTTAAATCTTACGACGCATATAATAAGAACGGTCCAAAGTGTTATACTTGATCTGCTGTTAGCTGTAGGTAAGGTATCCAAACCTATGAAGGTAGGTAGGTATCCAAATATTATTCAGCCTGCAACCTTTCGAAGATATGCTTTTAAGATGCCGATAAATAAGGTTTACACCGACAATAAAAGCTCAAATTCGTAAAGGTAACAGTTTGAACGTAACACGTAGAATACAAACTTATTTGTGCTGGTGGTGAAATTCGGAACTTATTTTTAAACTGGTACTGGTAAAACATTTTTTTTCAATGTTGTATCTAATTTAAAACAAAATCAAATGACTGAAGTCGTAGAAATATTATTTGTTAACATCATAGTGTGGTTTTTATTGACAGTGTGGTAAAAATATTGTTTTGTAAGTTTGTTTTAATAAAGACTTTTGAAACTGAAAAAAAAACCCTGAATGTAGTGTCTAAAAATCAATACACTTATTATTGCTAAGAATGCTTGAAAAACGTGGAAGTCTTGCCAAACTAATTGACCTGCCCAGTGTCACTTCGACGACAACTTAGCGCAATGTCGGGTGACCTGCTCAACGCCACTTCGACGACAACTCAGCGTAATGTCGGGCGACCTGCTCAACGCCACTTCGACGACAACTTAGCGCAAATCGGGCGACCTGCTCAACGCCACTTCAACGACAACTTAGCGCAATGTCGGGCGACCTGCTCAACGCCACTTCGACGACAACTTAGCGCAATGTCGGGCGACCTGCTCAACGCCACTTCGACGACAACTTAGCGCAAATCGGGCGACCTGCTCAACGCCACTTCGACGACAACTTAGCGCAAATCGGGCGACCTGCTCAACGCCACTTCGACGACAACTTAGCGCAATGTCGGGCGACCTGCTCAACGCCACTTCAACGACAACTTAGCGCAATGTCGGGCGACCTGCTCAACGCCACTTCGACGACAACTTAGCGCAATGTCGGGCGACCTGCTCAACGCCACTTCGACGACAACTTAGCGCAAATCGGGCGACCTGCTCAACGCCACTTCGACGACAACTTAGCGCAAATCGGGCGACCTGCTCAACGCCACTTCGACGACAACTTAGCGCAATGTCGGGCGACCTGCTCAACGCCACTTCGACGACAACTTAGCGCAAATCGGGCGACCTGCTCAACGCCACTGCGACGACAACTTAGCACAAATCGGGCGACCTGCTCAACGCCACTGCGACGACAACTTAGCGCAATATCGGGCGAACTGCTCAACGCCACTGCGACGACCACTTAGCGCAATATCGGGCGAACTGCTCAACGCCACTGCGACGACAACTTACCCCAATTTTTGCTCGTATCACTCGATCTTATACCCTAAATATTGGCGATCCAGGTTACAGGTTTTTTAGAATTCAAATTCATCGGTAACGCCACTTCAGAGTTACAAAATAAGTTTGTTTCGCAGCGGATATAAAATCGGTGATACTCGAGCCAAGGTTTACGGCATATTTACGACATTATCTTCATGATAGCAGTCGTAAGATGAACTATATTTATTATACTACTTTTATTATACAGGTTGTCCCGTGAATGAAAGTCATGCCGAACTATACATGGTGTAACGGAAATGGTATAGTAAGCCGAAGGGAAGATGTTCAGTATCGGTAACTGAACAACTTTTGTTCTACAAATCGATCAGCTGAGCGGTACGTTTATGAAAAGTTAAAAATTGCTAAAATCTTAAAGTCGTAGTATAAAAGTTGTTTAGTTATCTATCGATACCCCCCTTTCGGCTTCCTATACCCTGCCTAAGGGCGGATGCACAACACCACGGCACGGCGTCCGCCGGCGTACGACAGCGCCATGAACCGCGCCTGTGGACGGCGCCGCCCGCCAGCACGACGCTATCCGCCGGTGACGCGCCGCCGTCCGACAGCGTGCACCGGTGGCTGGTGCCGGTGGACGCCGTAACACGCCGCGATGTGCGACGGCACGGGCGCCGCGCCGTGGTGTTGTGCGTCGGCCTTAAAGACGGCCATAACTAAACTGTCCCGAATATAGGTATAAGTACCTAATTGTGTAAATATAAGTATCTAACATAACAATGAAGTTTAAATTAGTAACGGCATTAATATTTCATCATAAACGTTCTCCATTAGAAGCTAGTTCGCTCGCAAAATATTAAAACGGAATAACTCTCATAAAGTAGACTTTGATTAAGCAGCAGTTTCACTACAGCGACTCCAATATTATACTTTTTGGATATTTTATAGTCGGTAGCACATTGACCTACAATAACCAATTCAATTTACTTAGGTCGTATTATACATAATTTTATTATGACGTAGGTACAGTCGAAGATAGAGATAAGTATACAGGGGCCCTCAATGAAGTTGAGATTTTCTCAAAAGCTACTGGACCGAATTTGATAAATATTTTACAGTACATAGTTTTAACATTTATCTATTAAACAGTGAAAGAATTTTTGCAATAGGTCATGTAGTTTTTTTTATAGAAAATCTCAACCTTAAAAATTGTCAGGTATTTACGTCTTACACCTTTCTTTGTTTTCGACCGTACTACTAGTGTCGACAAAAGTTATGTCTAGTACTTTTTTGCGGAGGAATTAAAATAATGTAATGAGGTGAATAATTGAATAATAATTAATAACCACAAATAGCTTAATCCAGATGTGAGGATTAAACCTATTCTGTGACACTTACCAATACGCCGCAATCTCAAACACTAAACCATTGGGCGGCATTACAAATCCTATAAGATTATAAACTCATAGATTGATAAGTGTGCTATTTATTTACCAATAAAAATATAATTTACCTTTCGAACTCTTCTAGGAGCTATAAAAAAGTGTTAAACGGTGGCTTAATTCGGCAGATAATAAACCACCGATTTTGTGTGTCAAAATCCAGCTAATAGCATTATCGTGTTATAGGTGAAGACTTGTAAATGGTTTTGTTTGTAAAATAGAATAGGCACATGTTTGTATAAATAACTGTTAGTCTTCCGAATATGTAAAAATAAAATAAAATAAAATAAAATAAATCCTTAGACACCTTGGCTAAAACCGTATCCTACAGTTGTTAAAATTGCTTCAAGCCTACATTAAAATCGCATTAAAAACGCAGCAGTCGCGCTAGTGAAACCAGCCCTTAACCAATTTCAATTTCCAGGCTAGAGAGGCTCTCTACGGGTACATTAAACACTTACTATCACTGTCTGCTCTGCTTGCTCTATGCTTATCCAGATTTATTATAAACTAGCAACGTCCTCGCGGATTCACCTCCTAACGAATCGACCACATGCTCTGTCCAACTTGTTGATGGTCAATTAGGAATAAATATTCCTAACCGTATAGAGAGCTCAGTGGCTGGGTCAATGAACTTGCGATACGGAGGTCCCAGGTTCGATTCCCAGCCAGGGCAGCTATGTACATTCATACCAATGAGTTATCCTCGGTTTTTTCGACGGAAAAACTTACATACATTTATCGAGTGCTCTCAAAACGGTGAAGGAAAAACATCGTGATGAAACCTGCATGCCGTAGAAGAACAAAAAAAGGCGTGTGAAATCCGCCAATCCGCATTGGGCCCGTGTGGTGGACCATGGCCCCAGCTCCCTCGATGTAAGTACCTAAGGGAAGGTCTGTGCCCGAGCAATGGGGCAACATAAATAGACTGATGATGACGATGATCAGTCTATTTATGTTAAAATTATTCGTTTTTTTTATTAAAATTATTGGTTTAAAATAAAGTTTTGTACAAGTTGCGATTCGAAAAAAACAGCTTGATTAAGAATTAAGAAAATAGTAATAAATGGAAGCGATTTATTCATTGTTTTTGTTATTCTTCTATAGGAGTTTCCAGAGTAGTAGAAAATGATACTTATTATGATTATGCAATATGAAACCTGTAATAAGTCCCCAACAAAATGATAGGTACAGCTTAAATGGTCACGTAGTTTAGTAGGTGGGGCAAAGCTCCATTGAAATGTGGCAATGTCTTTTTATAAATGTAGACAATCACTCTGCTGTATACCTGTATATCGTAATTTGTTTCTTTTGAATTCTCTTTGATTTTTTCTGCAGCGCGTTATTTCTCTCGGAGTTTTAGCTGTTTATATTGGAACGGATATTGTGAGCGGATATTTGAAATAGCAGCGAAGTTATTTAATCCTATCTATTGCAGGTACCTATATCGTTTCGATACATATCTACTACTAGTGGTAAGTATTATGTGGGCATGAAACGTGCCATTCTGGTATGAAGCAAATATGTATTATTCTAATTATAATATGTCCCGATGACATGATTTGGCCATTCGCATTATCTTTGATGTGAACATCGGCCACTAATCAGTAATCCGGCTGTATCGATTTCCGCTACAAATTGGATACTAAATGAGGTCTGGAATCTACGAACTTCATGCTTTGACAGGGCCGGTTACAGGAGAGGTCTTTACGCCAATCAGTGTTGCCAACGCCAGGGGCTTTACTATTAAGTCTTATAGCAGGATTACTTCAATAATACTTTGCTATTTCGTACGGTCGAAGACAGAGAAAGGTGTACAGTAGAGTTTTTAAGGTTGAGATTTTCTCAAAAACTACTTGACCTATTTCAATAATTCTTTCACTGTTAGATAGATAAAAGTTAAAATTATGTAACTGTAAAAGTATTATTTAAGGGCCTTCCATGAGCCAACTAGCGACACCAATCTTGAAAAAATAATATCTTCCAATATAACAAATTTTATTAAAAAAGCTATTTACAAAATGTTTATTAGGATGAATATTCACCTACTATTTTTCAATATACAATACATGACATAATTGCGACAAGCTAAGTTGTAGTTCACAAATGTGCCAAAAATTAAATCACGTTATAAATAAGCATTTAAAAAATCGTATTTATCGTAATAAACATTTTGTAAATAGCTTTTTTAATAAAATTGATTATATTGGAAGATATAATTTTTTTAAGATTGGCGGCGCTTGTTGGCTCATGGAAGTCTCTAATCGGTCCTTGAGAAAGTCTTAACATTATTGAGGCCCCCTGTATACTTATCTCTGTCTTCGTGTGTACCATGACGACCTTAAAGTAAGCTTATTACGGACATCATGGTACGAAACAACAAAGTATTCTTGAAGTAATCCTGCTATAAAAGAGTTCATGGTAAGGGGGTTGAGCTCTCACGACTACGTACCTTTGCTACGAAGGGCTCGTAGCCCAGTTGCGAGTACACGTTGAAAACGATCGTACAAGTTAAGCAATGTTGGGCGAGGTCAGTAACCTGGATGCTGATGGGTGACAGTTAGTGACATTTCCATCTGAGTCCCTCCGTGCCCGAGAGCACGTTAAGCTAGGATCTATAGACTAGAAGAATGGAAGGAAGGAGAAGGCTAATAAATAGTTATAAGTATATAATTACTGTATGACACTGTGTACACTTGTTCTGCCTGCTCCAGATCTCGTATCTCTCTCTCACTGCTTTGCTGGTAGATAACTCTATCGTAGACTTAAGCACACCTTATGTACATCCAATTTTTATTTCATGTAACGTGTATTTATTTTGTGTACATTAAAGAATTACAGAATTACAGAAGGCTAGATCGACAGGGTCACGGTAGTTTACGAAAGAGTACCCGTTGTCCTGTCCATGGTGGCGGAGCGGAGGCGGAACACCCCAGGAGTTTTAGTTGGTGCGAGTCCAACCGTCCGGGGGAACGGGTGGTATCTATACATAATGTATTTCTCCTGGGCCTGGGCAACAAAAAAAAAGGATCTCGAGGACAATCTTTCCGGTCGGTATCATCAGACGCTGGATTCTTTAAAGAACCTTCTCGACACCCTTATCAAACCGACCCATCCGATTGGAGCTACGATAACGCAGACAGACAGACATAGGCATGCAATTTATAACCTCTCTTTCCATTGCGTCGGCTTAAAAATATATTTAAAATGCAACAAACGATATAAATCTGAAAACTGTTGAAACTAAAATTCCGTCGAATCAATCTGAATCATTCGTTAAACTGAAAAACAAATTTCTGAATTCGACCGAAACCTGCAATATTGTTTGCCTAAAAGCCTTGCTATGTATCTAGGCTAGCTATATAGTATTTTAGTGGCGTACATAGTATCTATCTGGCAGTAAATTTGGGTGGTAGCCAAATGCAATGCTCATCCATTATGTTGACTCGGCACTGCACGGGAAATGACATGGTTCCACGTTTCTATCACGACACGATACTAGACTAACATTTTGCGAATCACGACCCCTCTGCACAGAGTGTAGCGACTAAGAAGAACATGAACCCCCGAGGCGTCGTCGGGGTATGCATAGGTAAGCATTTCCCCATGACAAAAAGACCCTCTGCGATTCTGAAAAGGCGTCAATTCGCAATTCCTCTGATGGCAACTCGCTTCCCGAATTCCGGAGGAATTTCGCAATGACACCCGTTTAGACCCGCAGAGGGCCTTTTTGTCTTGGGGCTAATGCTTATGCATACCCCGACGCCTCGGGGGTTCTTCTTCTTACTCGTTACACTCTTGGTATAGTGGTCGTGGTCGTTACTTCAGTCGCAGTGTGCCTCAAACACGTCGCCACTCGTCTCTGATGGCTGCCTACTGGTGCAGACGTGCAAGGGGTGTAATGTATGTAGGTACCCCTATAAAAGATGAGATAGGCTCCCTTGCTTTGCGCTCCATTGCTACATTCGGTCTGTTATCTCTCATCATAGAGTTTCATATATTACAACCATTGCCGGCGCCGTATTGCCTTCCCGCTGCGTTTAAAAAAAATGATTCCGCCGAAGAATTGACAGCAAGCTCATTCCAATTTCTATACTCCATTGCTGGTTTTCATTAGTAACATAAACATTCCTGTCACAGCAACCGAGCCATGCATTATAGAAATGGGAATGGCCTTGCTGTCACTGTCAGTTATACAATGAGGGGTTTCAAAGGGACAGTTGTAAGAAAAAAAAAGCTTTTAAGTTGATAATAGATGGCGTTGCACCGAAGTGCGATATCATCGTAGAAAAAATCAAAAACAAAATATTCAATGTCAGCTGTATAATTAATTATTATTTGTTGTTCTTGTGTAATTTAAACAATACAGTACAAATTAATACTAGGTATGAAATACGAAAAGCCCAAGTGACAAGCAATAACAATGCATTTAATGTTGACATCAGACCAGTCAGTGCCATCTGAATGAGCCAATGGTTCTGGCGCGGGATGCGGGTAAAATATTTGAATTTTTGTATGTAATACCTAAAGCCTTCTGCACTATCGGAAATAGGAAGTGAAAATAGAATAAGCTTGGAAAGACAAAGAGAGAAAAGCTTCTTCTAGGATACGCACGTACCTGCAGAATTCCAGGGTAACTGGTCGCTTTCTCCAGAGTTCTTCTACAGCTTCCAACAGGAATATTCACAGCACACGAACACTTCACTAGATAATGTCTATTTACATACAAAACTGCGGTTTTCAAAGGTAATTAGCGAGATATCAGAATTAGCGTAATATCGATTCAAGACGGTTATCGATCGGAGTTCAAATCTTAACTGAACTTGCCAAGATGACGACCAATGAGAAGGCCGTGAGGGCGGTTGACGTCATACAGGCGGTTGTGCGAGTTGTTAGGATAGTTTTGGAGGGAAATTGTCAATGCAGAAGCCCATAGTATTACATTATCTTTGCAGAAGCCGTTAGGTATTCTTTTAATAAACAGTAAACGCAGTTGGCGTGTCCATTTATACTCCCGGGGTTGAAGGGTACCTTCAAGAAAACTCAACAAACAGCACAATAAATAATATAATAAATATATAATAATAATAAAAGGGTGCAACCGACAAGTTACAATTATAATAAATACAAAACTACCAAATTTAAAACTAAAGAACAATATTTACTTATTATTTATTTTACTTATGACTTATGATGCAAGCATGCGATGAACATATACATATGAATATTTGTATAGCTATTGATTAGGCAAAGGACAAGGTGTTGAATGCTGTGAAATATTAGGCATAGGTGCCGGTGAAACTTGCGGTTCAAAGTGTAGCATAGTGTGATGCTTCCCGTTACATACACGACAGCAAATACGTGAATTACAAGATTGAGTTTTATGCCGTGTACTCAAACAATTAACACAAAAACCGTTCTTTTTAACGTAACGAAACCTTTCCGTAGGCGATAGTTTGTGGAACTCGGGACACTTATATACGTTCTCATGTACATCATTAGCACATAGGCATTCAGTGGATGGCCTAGAATTTGATGGATCCGTATTTACATACGATTGCGAGGGTTTTAAGTTGTAATTTATTAACTGCAATTGCGGCTTTGGCTTTAAATTATCTGCGGGTTTCTTAAAAGTTGTATTATTATTGATGGGAATATTGTATGTGCGGTGTAAAATTTTAGTTTGCTCCTTAACAAAAGCAATCAAATTGTCCAGGGAAGGAATGTCATTGCTTCGTTCATTCATTTCGAACGCGCGGGCGGTCTCGCTATCTAATTTCTGCAAACCCACATACATTAAAATAAAATCAGCTAAATTATCGAGTTTGAGGTTGCGAAGGGAGGTAACCGAAGCATTAAATGTGTCAGAAAAATGTTCAAGACTGCTTGTAGATGCGGAGGTTAACTTTTTTAATGAAAATATATTATTTAAATACGACGTAGCTAACATTCGACGGTCCTCGTATTTATCTACCAGGGCCTCATACACAGTGGAATAATTTTCTCCCGAAGGAATGATACCAGAAACTACCGATTGAGCCCTACCTTGTAGCTTACCAATTAAATAGAATAATTTCTCTGAATCGGTGAGTGAATTGTTCTCGTGTACGGCGGATTTAAAACTACAATAAAACATAGGCCATGCGTTGGGATCACCGTTAAAGATAGGTATTTCAATAGGGCCTAATTCGGCATAATTCTCCTAGGTTCAGTAACACTATCCTTCTTTGTAGGGTTAGGTTTAGTGCATAATTTATTCCTCACCCTAACTATTCTGCAATATAAATCTTCTAATGAACTCCAATTTTGAAAATTGGGTGTGAAATCAGGTTTTAAATCGAGTTTAAGAGAATTAATCTCACTTAAAGCCTCCATGAACTCATCACGAATAATTACTGCGGTTTCGGCGTTAGATAAAAACATCTCTTTTTTAATGGAATCTTCTACCGTTTTAGACATTTGATAAAGGTTTTGCATTCGTTCATAGTAAATAGCACAGCGAGCTTCTAGAAGCTTGATCTTTTTTTCCGTTCCTGCCGTTTCGACATCCCTTAAATCTTTCATATCAACTGACATCATAAATCAAGACTATGACAGGAAGAGATAAAACGAAACGAGAGGATTTCGAAAATAATTTAGAGCAGCAGTGATTTTATGATTACCTACTTTTCGGTGGATTTTTTTTGTTGTTGTTGTATTTCGAATATATGATATATATAGCGGGTTAGATATGATATATAGATATATTAAATATATTACGATTCAATATTCGCTCGAAGGACCATAATGAATGAGCCAATGGTTCTGGCGCGGGATGCGGGTAAAATATTTGAATTTTTGTATGTAATACCTAAAGCCTTCTGCACTATCGGAAATAGGAAGTGAAAATAGAATAAGCTTGGAAAGACAAAGAGAGAAAAGCTTCTTCTAGGATACGCACGTACCTGCAGAATTCCAGGGTAACTGGTCGCTTTCTCCAGAGTTCTTCTACAGCTTCCAACAGGAATATTCACAGCACACGAACACTTCACTAGATAATGTCTATTTACATACAAAACTGCGGTTTTCAAAGGTAATTAGCGAGATATCAGAATTAGCGGCTTTTAAGACAATAATATCGATTCAAGACGGTTATCGATCGGAGTTCAAATCTTAACTGAACTTGCCAAGATGACGACCAATGAGAAGGCCGTGAGGGCGGTTGACGTCATACAGGCGGTTGTGCGAGTTGTTAGGATAGTTTTGGAGGGAAATTGTCAATGCAGAAGCCCATAGTATTACATTATCTTTGCAGAAGCCGTTAGGTATTCTTTTAATAAACAGTAAACGCAGTTGGCGTGTCCACCATCTACCGGGGCTATCGGTACTTTCTTTCTTTTTTAAATGTAACCTTGAAAACCCCTCATTAAAGTTTTAGATAACGTGACGTTGACAACTTGACTAGGTTTATAGAGCAGTGCAATGGAAACAGTAGCCCCCTATATACAAGGTAAATACAGCTCTCTGGAGTGTGCTCTGTGATTGAAGCATGTTACATGTCCGGTCGGCTCCATTTCCCAAAATGCATGGATTTAGGTTACACGCGTGAGTGTGTGAGTTAGGCTCGCTTTACAAGTAATTTAACTATACCACATATATTGATTTGATTACTGAATTGACGTTAAATGGTTAGGTTTTGGTTAATTTAAATTACCTGGTCAGTCAGTCATTTCACTACACTGAAAAAACACAGGATTGCCTGTAGCAGCTTTTATTTAGCTGATGATTTCTAGCTAAATTTCTTTGAGACTAAAGATATACGTCCATTGCGAGGACACCATATGAAAATCTGCCGCACTATCACCAATGCCAAAATCGTTCATCACTTCTTAAGTAACAGAGTTATCCACGCATGGAACAAACTGTCTGATGATGTGGTATCACCATCAGTGAACTCTTTTAAAAATCGCCTCGACATGTGGTTAAAAGCAAACATTATATAAATAAGCAATATGTGTAGTGAATCATATGAACATTAGACAACATAGACTGAACTTACCAACACTGTGACACACCAGCATTATGCTGCCTGTCTATCAAATGAATAATAATAATAAATATATGGCCTTGTCAGTCATAGCAAATACCTACTTATAAACAACCAGTCAAACTAGCTAGGAAGACAATTAGTTAGCAAAAACCGATAACCCTTGGCTGTCCCTATACTTCGTAAAGGTTTTAGCCACAGCTAACTTTTTCTTTCTGTGTATCCTCTTCCTCTGGTGTTCTTGCCATGCCCATACAGAAAAATATAATCAGTCCACTGCTGGACGTAGGCCTCTCCCAAAGCGCGCCACTCAACCCTACTCTCGGCCCTCTGCATCCAGTCCCTGCCAGCCATTTAGCGAAGGTCGTCCGTCCATCTGGTCGGGGGCCCACACTACGTTTACCCGTTCGTGGCCTCCATTCGATAACTCGTCTACTCCATCGGTTATCGGTTCTACGACAGATGTGACCACAGCCCACTGCCACTTCAGTTTACTGATTCTATGAGCAATGTGTTGACATTGCTCATAGAATCAGTAAAGTACAGTACAGATTAAAATCCAGGAATTGGTCAGGGCAACATTGATCTTCAAGGAGAGTTTCGAAGCTCTTTGGGACCTATGTGAACAATAGAATCCAACTAAACTCTCCGTAGACAACATTGAAATCTATATCCAATATCCCCAAAGGCCTGTACGGAACATCTGCATGTTAACCGACGTGTCCCTACATTAGAATCAGTGCACCTAGTATTAGTCAAACATGCAGATGTGTCCTAGATCCTCGCTACGTTTGCCGCATGGCGCACTGTTTGTACTGACAGTGCAAACATCACTATCTGGGTTAGGGGTGGGATAAATTAAGCTTCGGTTTGACCAGATTTTTAATACATGCGCATATTTTGCAACGTTTATGGGTCAGTCAATTTAAAAAAAAAACATCAGTGTCTTTGGGACTATTGAGAAATGGTGACTAATCCACTTCTAGCTGTTATTAATTAATCATTGTAATAAAATATGAAATCTGTTTTGGCATACATAATTATTAATCTAAAATTGCTAAACTATATTTAAGACTGTTTGATTTCTGATAAATAAATAAATAATTTAATATTGAATTCCAGAATTAAATTTAAATTAGTAATTTTATCTTTTAAAATTACTAATTTTTTATTTTTTATTAGATACATATTCTGGGAATTGGTCATTCTGGGATTTTGACATTGGGGGACTGATTCCTTTGCTTGTTGAAGCAAGAATAATTTCTCATCAATAATCATATTTTGTTCAGTCGTTCCTTTATTGATCATCTTCCCACCTTGTCCTCCGTCGTCCTTTTTATCTCGTATTCTCTCTAGGATACCATTCTGGTTTTTTTCCATCTGTCGTCGTCACGAAGACTCTACGCGATGGAAATACGACGTAAACTGCAATGATTTTGTGTTGGTTGAAAAAACTATCTTATGTTGCTAATAGAAGACTTCGTTAGATCTGAGGTTTTGATAAGACTGCTTTTAATTTTGGTGCTTAGTCCAAGCTTGGTCTTGAAATATCACATCTCTATGCTCAAAGAGACAACCTATTGCGTCATCCACAGAGCCGGCTTCAGAATTTCATGGCCTGGGTTTTTTCTATCAAGCCGGAGTTACAGATTACTAATGAGACTGTGTCTGTTAACCTTTACAGACTAATTAAAAACTTTTCTTTCTCGTCAACATGTCTAAAGCAAGTACGGACAACAGCAGATCAATGGTAACACTTGCAGTACGATTTCAACTCTTACGACGCAGATAATAAGAACGGTCCAAAGTACAAAGTGTTATTGTATTATTTTGTAGTAGGTATTGTATTTCCTTATTTATTATTTACATGGATTGTGATTCATCTTACTGGGGGCAGCTGAAAACCAGCGCTGTGGGCTCGACCACAGCATTATGTTGAGCTGACCGCCCTTTTAATACCACGCTACTAAAACAATTGTTACTTTCTAAGTTAGTGTTGTGTTGTATTAAATAAATGTGTTTCATTTCATTTTTTTCATTTCATTTCATTATCTTTCTGTTTTTTCTTGTACTTGGATGTTTGTTACGTGTTCGTTATCTATATAAGTACATAAAACTCGACTTGTTATATACCTACTACTTCTATGTATAAGGAATACAATCAGTGGGCCCACCATCGCACCTTGATGCGAACCTGTCGCGCAAAATTAAAAATTTAGTGTTTATTTGAAAATGTATTTCACTTTGAATGATTGAAAAGATTGCATACAGATAGAATGTTTGAATAAAACATTACCCTCCTTCTGAAGCAGTCGGGTAAAAATGCTAGACTAGGAGAAGTCGGCGCCAGTCGGGTCGCGGATGTATTGCAGTTCCCGGGGCTTCGCAAGAATAGCACGAGGTGGAACACCCCAGGAGGTTTAGTCGGTATGCTGCCCCTTCAGGGCGGTGAACCCGACATAATAAAGGGGCGTGGTGGTACATGATTTTGCATGTTTTACCTGGGTTAAAAAAGGAGTGTTTCTCCATCCATACTATTTAAATTAAGTAGTGTAATTCTAATTTAAAATAGTCGCCTACCTATTTACAATTTATGAGATTTTGGGAGTTTTGTTACGGGAGCAGTAGGTATATTACTTAGTTACTCGTATTTGTAAACTAAAGTCTAACTCCATTTCTTCTAGTATAAAATCTAGTAAATAAAAGTAGGTACGGTATGGTAAACTGAATATGCATTTTTATTTTTGTACCCCAGAAAGGTTCACGATTCACGATCAATGGTAGGTATGGTACTCGATAAGATATGTTTTTACGGTGAACGCCTGGACTAACTATGCTGGGTGTTTCTCGTTGAGTAGTTCCCCAAGTTATTTCATTATGCGCTCAATGCTTTGCCCCGGGGATGGACATAGCGTTTAATTACTCAAGTTTCTAGTAACATGACAATAAATAGCTACTTAGGTATTTATTTACTTAGTACTTAGGTAGGTACCTAGCAACTTACAAATATCAGGGTTGTTTAATTTTAATAATGTAGTAACTTGTTTACCTAAGTACAAGATAGGTAGGTAGTGGATACTTTAAATGAGAATTTTTACCTTTTTGAGGAGAGTGTTACCTACCTACTAGGTACTTAACTTATTTTAAAAGTAATTTAAAACTTTTAATAATACTACTTTAAAAGCCTTCGATGAGCCAACTAGCGCCGCCAATCTTAAAACAATACTATCTTCCAATATAATAATTTTTTATTAAAAAAGCCATTTACAAAATGTATATTACGATAAATACTATTTTATAAATGCTTATTTATAACGTGATTCAATGTCGGTAAGTTGTAGTTCGCATATTTGCGAAAAACGGCCGTTTTTGGCACAGGTGTGAACTACAACTTAGCTTGTCGCAATTATGCCAAGTATAGTGTATTAAAAAATAGTATTCATTCATCCTAATAAGCATTTTGTAAATAGCTTTTTTAATAAAATTGATTAAATTGGAAGATATTTTTTTTTCATGATTGGCGGCGCTAGTTGGCTCATGGAAGGCCCTTAAGTAGATATGTAAAG